>CM044310.1:98770462-100056712 GCA_024291935.2 Okapia johnstoni | reverse complement strand
TATATATATACACACACATATGTGAAATATATATCTATAAAAATTTTAAAGGTGCCCATGGTTTTTCCAGCTTAAGTGACTAAAATAGCTCCCCCTCACCTTTTTTGTAAGCCTCGCAAGTTTTCCCCCTGATTTTATCTATAAGTGAGTCCATTAAATTTGAAGAGATGTTATAACTATATAAACTCAAGGGACCACTGCCCAAGATCTACTTTTGGTATCAAATGGGAGACCACTCAGTGGTATTACCATTTAAACAGCCCAGAGACAATCCTCCTTCCTCTCAGACTTGTTTTATGCAGACACCAAGATTCCTGAAATTTACCACCACGCAGTATGCCCTGGCCATATTCCCTTGGATTTTACCATTTGGGGGCATGACAGCTCAACTTCAAACTTCTAGAGGCTGTGTCTTATTAAGAACCTTCATTGACCATCTGGACCTGTTATACTAGCTCTGTGGGGGGCAGGCGGGAAGGGAGTGGGAATTATGATCCCAGGAACAGCCTCAAACCATGAATAGCAGGAGTTAGTGTGCAAACACACTAGCGCCCTTTTCTCTTGGGTGAGATAACTGTGAAGTGTGTTACAAACTCTTTCCTAAGTTTTTCCAGGGAAATTAACTTGCAGCTTGCTTGCTAGTACACCCTTTATGAACATCATTTTCTTTCTTGCTTTTCTACACTTCTCCTAGTCCCTGGGATCACTTTACAAAGAAATTACTTTTGCTTAAAAACGTGTCTCAGGGTCTATTTCTGAAAGAACTCAAATGAAGATACACAGTCATTCCTTTGGTTTAGCTTCTGTTAAAATGCAGAATCTTAGATTTAGAGGAAGACAGTAGAATGAATTCAGATTACAGTATCTCCTTGCTCTGATATATAACAAAAGGAATGAAAAGTAGTGAAAAGTCAGTAAGATGTTCACCAGCAACAGACAAAGAAATGGTATAACCTCAAGCCACAAATTTCAAAAAATATCAGGTGGGAAAGAGGAGGAAAATTATTTTGATGTGTCTCAAAGCTGCTTTACTGAGAACCCCAGAATGGGTTGAAAGAAGTAGAGAAAATATTTAGAATTTTCCTTGTACATCTCATAGTGTGGACAGAAACTGAAAGTGTACAGAGGCATTTGGGGTTGAGTCAGGAAAGTAATTTTTTTCTTCTAGTTTTATTTATACTATCTCAGATGTCACAAAAACTTTGCCTGCGATGCAGGAGACCTGGATGTGATTCCTGGGTCAGGAAGATCACCTGGAGAAGGGAATGCCACCCACTCCAGCATTCTTGCCTGGAGAATTCCATGGACAGAGAAGCCTGGCAGGCTATATAGTTCATGCAAAGAGATGGACACGACTAAGTGACTAATAAGCACAACAACTGTGTAAGTTTAAGGTATATAGTGTGATGATGCAACTTACATACATTATGAAATGAATATGACAGTAAAGTTTAGTGAACATCATCATCTCATACAGAGATGATTTGTGGGGAGTCAAAATTAGTCAGCTTTATTTAAATTTCAAAATAGAAGAAATAGAAAAAAGGCTTTTCTCCTTGTGATGAGAATCTTAGGACTTACTCTCTTAACAACTTTTATATATAATATACATCAATTTTAATTATATTTATCATGTTGTGCACTATATCCCCTAGTACTTAATTTATCTCATGGAAAGATGTATTTGTACCTTTTGGCTGCCTTCACCCAATTCCCCCTCCCTCACTCCCTGGCCTCTAGTAACCACAAATCTAATCTCTTTTTCTATCAGTTTGCTTTTGAAATGTAACTGACCTACAATACTATGTTAGTTCTGGTGCACAACACAGTGATTCAATATTTCTATACATTTCAGAATGATCACCACAATAAGTCTAGTTACTATCTGTCACCACAGAAAGATATTACATAATTACTATGTTCCCCACACTGTCCATTTCATACCTTGTGACTCATTTACTTTGTAACTGGAAGTCTTTACCACTTAATCTCCCTCACCTATTTCTCTTACCTACTTCACTTCTCCCCTCTGACAACTACCTGTTTATTCTCTGTATCTATGTAAAGTAATAGTAACAGTGAAGTACAGTAATTACTATTTAATTACTATAGTATAAGTAATACCTAAGAAAGTAATTTCAAGAACAGAAGCCCTCAGTACAGAATCCTATTACTAAAAGATTTCAGAGTATTATTAGGTGCAGGAAAAACTCGAAATTTTGGAGAGAAGCTTTAGGTCAATAAGATACATTCCCAACTAGGTGAAGTGAACTCTGATGAAGGACATTTTAAAAAAACCTCAGGAGAAGGAGCAGAGTCTCTGGTTCTCTAAGATGAAGTGTACCAGAATACTTCCTCCTTCAAAGTACTCATGATATAGACAACAGAAAAGAACACACTAAGCTGTTACTGAGAGGAAACACAAGTCTCAGATCAAGTAGGAAGAGCAAAAATAACTTACCCAACATCTATCAGCACAAGGAGACGATCTCCACAGGACTTCACATACTAAGTAAGAACAAGACAAATTAGAGGATGGATGTATGAATGACATGAAGGGACTTCCACTTTATATAATGGCAAACTAATCCTTTTAGATTAGACCTTCTGCTGAAAACAACCTTCATATAAAACAGTGAAAACACCTTAAAAGCACTGAGTGTTGAGAAATCAAGGAGCTAGTCAAACTAAAGGGACTGTCACAATTCTCCCAGAGCAGGAGAGGCCCTGTTTACCCCATAGGTATTTGTCAATGAGGATATCTGACAAACCTGCAAATCTGAATTTTGGTTTTGACTGTCTTGCTGTATATGAGGTGGAACAAATACTAATATACACAGAGCTCATATAGGGTTGTGAATCTAGTAGGAAACCTTCCCACATTAAGCCAGGATCTTAAAGATTTCACATTAAAGATGAGAAAAAGAATGTTAAAAAGGAATAAGACATGTAAACAAGAGATGGAACATCCATCTGGAATAAAATACAACCCAAGGAAAAAAAAAATTTCTTTTTGAGTACTTCATGTGCTATGGAAAATTTAATATGGCACAAATTTACTAAGTTGTTAAATGGTAGGCTATTAAATGGAGAAAGGAATGGCAACCCACTCCGGTGTTCTTGCCTGGAGAATCCCAGGGACGGGGGAGCCTGGTGGGTTGCCGTCCTTGGGGTCGCACAGAGTCAGACACGACTGAAGCGACTTGGCAGGCTATTAAAATAATAAAATGATATAAAAGAGATAATGGGACTTAGACAAATTGAGGATCAAAACATCATTATATAGTTAATAAATAAATTCGCACAAGTAGAATAGAATAGACATGACTGAAAATAAAATTAGTGGCATAGGGAAAAGGTTTGAGATGATTTTAGTGAATTAAAAGGGAAATAGAAATAAAGGAAAACAATAGAAAATGAATAATCAATGTCTTTGAGTCAGAGAAAACAACAGATGGAGAAATAATCAGATATATAAGGGAAAAAGTGTCTTAAAAGAGGAAGAAATAGATTTATCAAGCTAAGGGTACAACACATTCTAGAAAAAGCTGATAGAAATTAGTTGATGCTGAGAATCTCCTGGTGTAGGTGTTGAGTTCAAAGGAAAAAGAAAAAAACCTTCAGCTATCCAAGTAGAAAAATCAAGTTCCCTATAAACAGAAAACTTAAATGAGCCTCAGAATTCCTCATAGGATTTAATCTCAGAAGACAAGCAAGCAAAATTTACAAGGTTTTTTTTTAAAAAAAAAAAACCTATATCTATGCTCTCTGGAAGCATATCTATCCACTCTATAGAAAATCCTATCCAGTTAAACTTATGTTCAGATCAATCACAACACTGAGACATCCTCAAATATGAAGGAATTCAGAGTATGGAATCAATAAGTCCACCTACCAATGAAACAAATTATGAATGACATTTTTATGACTAAAGAACAATATCCAGAGCTAAGAGACAATGGAGGAAAGTCTACAAAGTTCTGAAGGAAAGAAAGGATGACCTGAAAATTTTATAGCTAGCTAAAGTGTCCTTTCAATTTTTCTTTTAGTTTTGTTCAGCTATTTCAATTTTGTTTCCTATGCCTTTATACTGCACCTTAAGCATAAAGATAACATATATTCTCAAGCATGCAAGAACTTAGAATATGGTATTCAAATATCTTCTAAAAGTCTACCTAAAAATAACATTTAACCAGCTAAAAGGGAAATCAAAATTAAAAAATGAATGGGGAACATGGATCTAAAAACTTGAACACTGAACCAGTAAATACATAAGTATAAAAACACAACAAAATGTATGTGGTATTATTTCTGACTGAAAACAAATGGACAAATGTTAAAAACTGTGACAAAGTAAAACAATAGCCAATAAATACAGGAAGCAGAAGAAAGAAACTGGGTGGCCGTGTGCTAATTTTCCTATGAGTCAATCAATACTTCACAATACTGAAACATGAAATAAAACAATAATGGATCTAGATAAAGTGTTTTCCTAATCATTTTCTTAACTGTAGACAGATCACTTAGGACTTATATTCTAATGAAAAATATTCTTTTCCAGAGGATTAGAAATTCCTTCAGTTTCTCTTTTTTAATCTTTATGTTAAATTCTAATGTAACAAAATCTTGCTATTTTACAACATTATATTTCATAGTTGTTGTTAGCTCATATATGATTTTTTAAAAATCTGTTTTTCTCAGCCTCTTTGAACCTTTCATTCTCTTATCTGTCTCTCTCACTATTCTCTTTTTTCTTTTATAGATACATGGTAAAAAAATGTTGGGAAAATGTTTACCAAATCTGAAAGATGACTGTTGTTGAGTGGTAAAATTTTTAGTAAAATTGTGCTTTCTCCTTTGTACTTTACCATTTTTAATTTTATAAAGTAATATGTATAATTTTTATAAGAACACAAGCAGTCATTATTCTATAAAAGAAAAATATAGGCATCGAATACCTTGTTGTAAGTGTATTTTTTATTTTCTATATTGTAGAAAATAAAGTATCAGCTTAGAGATGCTAACAGCCTGGACTGGAAACTTGGGGCATAAAGAAAGGGGAAGAAAATTGTAATAGAAGCATCATGTCATCTTTAATTTTTTCATATTTTTGCCTATGGTTTTGGATTAAAGAAACTGTCATTTTAACTTTACTACATTGTTAATTCTGCTATTTTCTTTAGAAGATTTAGCCTCTTAGGAAGAAGATGCTCCTTTTCTTTTTAATGGTACCAGATCCCTAATTCCGACTCTCTAGGAAATTTTAATCCTCAAGGTTTTGAGTATGTCAAAGGAGGACTCACCAGTGCCTGCATATATTTGCAGATTAACAGCTTCTGCCATTAGAAAATTGGGAATTCTTTCCCTCATCCCTCTCATACAGAGAGTCTTTCTCTCTTAATGGTACTATGATTTTCATTTCTGCATCTTCCTTAATGCCCTCTATAAAACATTTCTCTTTTTTCTTGGCTGCTTCAGCCTTCTGTTGAGTTTCAGGAGTATTTAATACTTATCTGAGGCAACAAAGCAAAGCCTCTGCCTTCAACTAATGGGAACATTGGTCTTTAATACAGAAGACACACCTTGGTAAGAAGCAATATATGTGTAACATATGTTTCATATTCCATAAAGTCATGGAGTTCCATTGAGATCACAGAGCAGACACCTGAGCAATAATGTTGCCACAGTCAGTGAAAAGAGACTAGGAAAGATTGGCAGCTTCTGACTTAGGGATGTGAATGGAATCCTTCAGAAAGTGATTCACACTTTCAGAATTAATGTTCTATTAATAGATCCGATAGGGATACATTGCCTGGAGAATCCCAGGGATGGCGGAGCCTGGTGGGCTGCCGTCTATGGGGTTGCACAGAGTCAGACATGACTGAAGCGACTTAGCAGTAGCAGTAGCAAATCCAAGAGGAAATTACATACACATATATAGCATTTATATAGATAATGAAATGTAAACGTGTTATATATTCTATATTATAAAATGACAATTAAAACACTAATATATATTATGATTTTATATATATATATGTATCATATGGGAGGACATTTCAGTCATCTTTTAGGAGAGAACACTTTCATAAACCCAACATCTTCATGTTAAAAGCCAAACTCTGCTTGAAAAATATCAAAGGTTTCATTTAAGTTGCCATGGGGCAAACAGAGTTATGTACAATTCAGAAATATTTGGAGAGATGGGGGAGTGCACACCTGTATTTAACTTTCAAAACAAAGTGAGCAGAATGACCTCAACACTATATAAAGAGCTCACAGCTTTTGGAATAAACAAAAGGGAATCAGGGTTGGTGCAAGAGAGAAAAGGGAAATGGAAGACTACAAAATTCAGTCACATTTCAAAATTTTCTGCTACAATAATTCACTTTATGTGGAATTAATGTGGCTGATTGAACATTTGTGCTGTAATTTACTTAAAATTAACATTTTATAGTGAACAGATTTCACCATCTCCTTCATGCTGTGAACTCTAAGCCATAGGTCAAAAATAGAGATGAAACAGATAAGAGCACAAAATATCCTCACTGAAATACTAATGAGATTTTAATTTACTGCTTTAAAAATGCATCTTTCATCAATGTCTGTATATAAAAATCACTATTTTATTTTAATTTCTTAATCACATTACAAATATAATGAATTCTAGCTGGCAGAAGGACACTGAAGAATCTAATGCATGCAGGCAATCCTAGCTAGGTAAAATGTTTTTCCAGCTTCTTCAGGTGCCAGAAAGATTGTCACATAAAGAAGTACCACCTGAAGCCAACACAACCAAGAACTCCTTCTCAATTAACCAGTCTTAAGCACTAAACCCTACAGAGTAGACATGGAGCATCCCTACTGCACCCTCCCAGATTCTCAACCCACACAGTCTGTGATCACAATAAACCATGGTTGTTTCACATCGTAGCATTTTGGGGTGTTTGGTAAAGCAATAAGAGATGAATGGAACTTCCTAAGATGCTTTAATATGCTGGCTTGCCACCATCTCAGATACTTACCACTTTTATTCTAGAGAGAAAAATCCAGGTAGAACCTTGTTCAACCAGAATCTATTTTACAGATGATAGAAAGATGGTGGGGTCTTTGAAGCTAACTCAGCAGATTTAATGAAACCAGCAGTAGAACCAGAGGACATTCCAAAGGAAACAAATATTTCAGGAGGATTTTGTATGTGTTCTCCAAATCCTCAACACAGTAATGAAACCATTAGTGCCAAATTAGACCTACCAGTCTCTCCAGTAATTTTACGCAGGTTAGTTAGCAAATACTCAGGTTCTTTCTTCTCACTATCACAACCAAATCCCTCAAAAGAGCTGTTTCCACATGTCTCAGGTTCTTAACCATCTATTCATTCCTCAATCCACCAAGGCCTTCACAACAACTGTTTTCTTTTCCAAGTTAGGTCACCCCTCTAAAAGAGGGTGTGTGGGTTAGGAAAAGAGGTAAGAAGTAACTACAAACACTTAGAAGAAAGATGTATTGTGTTGCATAGGAACATCTTATCTTTTCAGCCACAAATCATCCTATCTTTTCAGCCATAATGCTATGTAAATATTCAAGACTTTTCCATCATTTACAGTAACAGTGTTGCAAGAGGTATGATATTAGAGCATAAAGCAGTAATAACAAAACAACAAAAAACAACTAAAAAAAAATCTGCAATAGAAAGCTAACCTGGGTCCTGATTTATCTTTGCCAAAGTCAGACCAAATGAGAATTAGACTTTTTATGTCAAGAACACGCTACTTACCTTTTTTTTTTTTTTAATGATTTACAAATGGAAGTTTATCATTACAAATCCTGACATGATTTTTTTTTTTTTAACCACTGTGGCATTATTTGGTGCCCATCATAGATGGGATAGCTTGTAAAATTAAAACATGACCTCTTGATAGAAACCAAGATATGCACAGGCCTTGTTTTCCTATCAGCCAACACTTGCTTTTAGGATAGACACATTTAGTCTATAAAAAGAGCACCTCTTATCTGAGAGGTCCAAGTACTTCCCAAGAAGCTTCCATTTGTATTCTTAGAGGAGAATTTCTTGAGAGAATGGAAAAGGTAACTCTTCCAATTCACTTGCACATCATAGGGATGTAAAAAAAAAAGTGTGAAAAATAGAGACCCAGCTGGCTACATAAATGGACCCTACATGATGGTTCTACCCAATCACTCTTCCCGCTCCATGTCTGTGTCTGTTTCTCATATCAACTCAACAAAAATCCCATGGAAAGAAAGGGTGACACTGAGAAGAGACCTAGGACATCTATGGGGAAGCCAGTAAAACCTCACAATTCAGTAAAGACATTTCATTCCCTTTACTTTCTAACAAGCTCCAGCCCATTCAGAGCACTTATTAGAATTTCAAATGAAAAGCTGAATACTATGAGCATTGTAAATCAGCTACAAACAGCTTTTAAAACTGTGTCAGGAGAAAATACACATGTAATTTTCTTCTTCTTTTTTAAATATTGCTTTTTTTTTTTTTTTTTTTTTTTTGCCCTCAAAGGTTCGTTTGTTAAGAAGCAGGTACCAATTTATTTTTACAGAGGGAATCTGTTTGATGTGGGGAGGAGTGAGGGGGCTGGAGAAATCCTTTAACCTGCATTTGGAGGGCTCCCAGCATTACTTCCACGTGTGGTACGTGCCCTACCACCCAAGGTGGTGGGCATCCCTTCACAAACCACATTGCACTGCTGACTTTTTTCTTTCTCAGAATTCTCAGAATCTGAAGCAGAAGTATCACTTACCTGGGAAGAACTGCTCGTCAGACTTCTCCAGTCCAGGAAACTGTGGCTGCTGTCTTTGAAGGGTCCAGGAAAGATCAGGGTGCTAGCAGGGAGCTCTCCCTCTAATGAAGAAGAAGGAGGTGGGATCCTTCTCAAGAGTCGGGAACCCTTCACCTCTTCTGCTGGCACGTCCTGCAGCCTCCCATAAGTTCATTTCCCCGAGAATACGACAGGGTCACGAGACAGGGATACTTTAGAATTGCTCCTTATTTCCTTTTTCAAGTTTCTGGAAAGAAAAGAAAAAGAGCTCTCTCAATTTGTCAAGATCTTAAAGTAGCATGAGACTGGGATTAATTTCCAAACTGAAGAATGTCGTCTCCTCCTTCCTTTCTTCCCCTACTCCTTCCTCCCATCCTTCCTTATCTCGGGCAGCATAGGAAAGCCTGTGTGGTTATATGGATCACCTTCCACACCTCACAAAGCAAAATGATAAAGACAAACCAAAGTGTCACAGAGACTAGATACATCCTCTAAAGAACATCCACAACAATTCAATCTCCTTGTTAGTTTCTTGACAGAGAACATTTACTGCTCAAGACTCTGAAAATGTGGGACAGTATGTTCTCATAGGAAAGACCACAGCCAGCTCTGGTGGAAAGCAGGTGCCACTCAAAACTCAGAAACTTTCATCTCCTTTGTTTTGGTTCTAAAAGTAGCTACCTCGACAGCAAAATGAAAATTACAACCTTGAAATGAATGAAGAGCTGCTCCAAGTCCTGGAGAATGGGATCCAGATGTCATTTTACCTCTATCTGGATAAAAAGATTGAATCAAGCTGCACTGGATAATTTATTTATTTAACAAAGAATTACTAAGCATCAACTACTGAAAACCATATGCATACACTCTAACTACCGACAATTCTCTGCCTCCTTCTTCAAATTTTGTAATTATCTTCCAGGCAAAAATACTTGGTCAGTCAAAGGGTTATCCTATAAATTTTCTTTAGCATGGGTAATGAAGGACTATGGGCTTTAGGATCAGACAGACTGGAGAGAGCATTCAGGAGTAAGGGAATCCACTGGTTGCTCTGGGTCAGAAATGGAGGGGTGTATTCACCACATACAGAGGGTGGCTGAACCTCCTGTTTCTGGGAAGACAGGAAGACCCCCTCCTCTTCCTTTCCTGCACCCTCCCCTCATAGCCGATACAGTCCTCTGCAAGTTTTGGAAGATTTTAACTGAGGAAACCACCGTTTTCTTCCATAGGGGAGCATCTGCCTTGAACTAAGCCTGGTAGGTCAAGAGGTAATGACAGAGACCCCAGTGGGAATGGAAATCCTGGACACCAGATACGGAGAACAATGAGGTCTGGCCTTTCCTTTCAGGAAATGTTTTCCCCACCAGTGCCAGCCCTGAAATGCCTGGCTTTCATTGCCTTGTGGGAACTGGAATGCTTCCTTCCATGTGGATCTGCTACACATTAGCAGAATGACCTTGGGCAAGCTACCTAACTTCTCTGAACCTCATTCAGTCACCTTTAAAATAAGAGGATGATACCTGCTTCATGGTGATGCCTAAATGAGATAACGCACAGCAAGTTCTTAGGACACAGCTTCGCTCAGGGACATGTGTAAGTCTGGCTACAGTATTTTTCCACCCTGGCTCCTGCTAGGGAGATGATAATACTGGCTAAAGACAGTAGCTTAAAGTCAGTTGTTTAGAAGATTCTTCTGTGACTTTCTATGGGCTGGTTTCACAACCTTTATCCACAATAGACATTACTTTGCCGACAAGTTCCGTTTAGTCAAAGCTATGGTCTTTCCAGTCATGTATGGATGTGAGAATTGGACCATAAAGACGGCTGAGCGCCAAAGAATTGATGCTTCCGAACTATGGTGCTGGAGAAGACTCTTGAGAGTCCCTTGGATGGCAAGGAGATCAAACCAGTCAATTCTAAAGGAAATCAACCCTGAATATTCATTGAAAGGACTGATGCTGAAGCTGAAGGTCCAATACTTTGGCCACCTGATGCAAAGAGTTGACTCACTGGAAAAGACCCTGATGCTGGGAAAGATTGAAGGTAGAAGGAGAAGGGGGCAACAGGAGACAAGATGGTTGGATGGCATCACTGACTCAATGGGCATGAGTTTGAGCAAATGCTGGGAGATAGCAAAGAACTGGGAAGCCTGGTGCACTGTGGTTCATGGGGTCACAAAGAGTCAGACACAACTTAGCAACTAAACAACAACCCATAATAGTTACCTATTATGGTAAATGTTGTTCATTTTGATTTTTCTGTCCCCTCTTTAGTCAACTAAAAAAAACTACCCTTAAAGAAATTTCTCTTCCTTCCTCTTTCCATCCTCTTCTTTCTTTCTCATGATCTCCTTTCCTTCTTTCTCTCTCTTCCTTTTACATAGACGTGTTCAGCCCAGCAGTGGTTACATGGTGCCTAAGACATGCAAGTACAATTCTTACACCTGAACTTAGAGTTTCTCCTCTGATTCTCTTGTTTTTTGTTGTTGTTATTGTTGTTACGCTTGTCGCCTCCATCTCAATATCCCGTGTTACCTCCTTCTGCTCCTGATGCTGGGAAAGACTGAAGGCAAAAGGAGAAGGGGGCGGCAGAGGATGAGATGGTTGGATGGCATCACTGATTCAAAGGACATGAATTTGAACAAACTCCAGGAGTTGGGGGAGGACAGAGGAGCCTGGTGTGCTGCAGTCCATGGGGTCCCAAAGAGTCAGACACAACTGAGCGACTGAACAACAAACAAATGGAATGTGGAAAAGTTTTGGAGTCACTGGATGCACTGAGCTCCTGGTTGCTTTATTTTTCTAATTAAATTTTTTTGGAGATAATTGTAAATTCATGTGCATTTTAGGGAATAATAAGATCCTATGCACCTTTTTTCTAGTTTCCTCCAATGATACCATCTTCCAGAACTACAGTCCACCATCACAATTAGGCTATGACATCAATAGAGTCAAGACACAGAACATTTCCACCCCCACAGGGCTCTCTCCTATTGCCCTTTTATAGTCACAATTACTTCCTTCCAATCTCCATTCTTTCCCTGATCCTTGGCAACTAATCTGTTACCCATTTCTACACTTTTTCTAAATTTGAGAATGTTGTATAAATGAAATCATACAGCATGTAACTTTTTGGGACTGGCTTTTTCTACTCGGTATAATTTTCTGGTGATCCACCCAGGTTATTGTGTATATCAATGGTCTCTTCCTTTTTTATTGTTGAATGATATTCCACAGTATGGATGTACCACTGTTGTTTAACAATTCACCCACTGAAGAACATCTGGGTTGTTTTCAGTTTTTCACTGTTACAAATAAAGTTGTTATTAATACAAACATTCATGGACAGATTTTTGTGTAACATCCTTTTCGTTTCTCTGATATAAGTGTCTAGGAGTACAACTGTTGGGTTGTATAACTGCATGTTTTGTTTTTAAGTTAAGAAACTGCCAAACTGTTTTCTAGAGCAGTTTTATCATTTTACATTCCTACCAGCAATGTATGAGGAATTTGATTTCTCTGCATCCTTGCTAGCATTTGGTGTTGACACTATGTTTTACTTTATCAACCTAATATATGCATAATGGTATCTCATTGTGGCTTTCATTTATATTTTCCAAATAGTTTGTGATGTTGAACATATTTCCAACTGCTTATTTCCCATGTTCCTATCATCTTTGGAGAAATGTCTCTTCGTGTCTTTTGCCCACTTTCTAACTGGATTGTTTGTTTTTTTATGTTGAGTTTTAAGTGTTCTTGGGCTTCCCTGGTGGCTCAGACAGTAAAGAATCTGAGTTCTCAAGAGTTCTTTAAGAGTTCTTAACATAGTTTAGAAATTAGTCCTTTGCTGGATACACAGTTTGCAAATATTTTCTCCCAGTCTGCAGCTTGCCTTTTTCATCATGCTAAGACCTTTCATAGAGCAAAAGTTTTCAATTTTGTTGAACCAATTATTAAGTTTTCCTTAAATGGATTGGGCTTTTGGTATCAAGTCTAGAAATCTTTGCCTCGACCTAGATCCTGAAGATTCTCCAATTTTTTTTTGTACAAGTTTTTATCATTCTATGATTTACATTAACTCTGGGATCCATTTTGAGTTAATTTTTGTATACAGTGTGAACTTGGGTTGAAGTTCATTCTGTTTGCCAATGGGTATCCAATTGTGCCAGCAACATTTGCTGGAAGGCTATCTTTCCTCCATTGAATTGCTTTTATATCTTTGTCAAAAATCATTCGGACATATTTGTGTGGGTCTATTTCTGAGTTCTCTATTTTCTCCATTGATCTGTGTGACAACATCATATTGATTACTGCGGCCATATAAGAAGTCTTTAAATTGGGTAGATTGATTTCCTCCCATTTCATCCTTCTTTTTCAAAATGGTTTTAGCTATTTCAGTTTCTTTGAATTTCCATATAAATGTTTAAATAATCTTGGTTAAATTTATAAAGAAAAATCTTGCTGGAATTTTTACAGGAATTACATTGAACTTATACATCAATTCAAGGAAAACTGGTATCTTTACAATGTTGAGTGTTCCAAACCACGATCATGGTATTTTCTCTCCATTTATTAAGATCTTCTTTGCTTTCTCTCATCAGCATATTGTAATTTTCAACATACAAATCCTGCATATTCTGCTAGATTTATACCTAAAGTATCCATTGTTTAAAGCTATGATAAATGCCTTTGTACTTTAAATTTATATTTTTGTGTTCAATACTAGTATGTAAAGATGGAGTTGGTTTTGTATGTTTATCTTGTGTTCTGTGACTTTGCTGAACTCATTTATTTAGGGAATTTGTTTGTTTGTTTACTGTGGAGTCCTTGGGATTTTTTATGTTGACAATCATCTCTTCTGCAAATTAAGAAAATTTTATTCCTTTCCAATCCACAAGTCTTCTGTTTCCTTTTTTGGTGTTTGCACTGACCAGAACTTCTAACAATGTAAGGAATGTGAGTGGTGAGAGTGGGCATCCTTGTCTCTTTCCTAAACTTGGGAGAAAGCATTCAGTCCTTCATCCTTTAGTATAATATTAGTTGTAGGTTTTTGTAGGCACTTTTTAAAATTTGAATAAGTTTCACTCTCTTCCTACTTTTCTGAGAGTTTTTATCATGAAAGGGTATTAAATTTTATGATCACGATCATGTGATTTTCTTGTTGATATGGTAGAATATATTGTTTGATTTTTGAATATTTAACCAGCTTTGCATGCCTAGGATAAACTCTGCTTGGTCATAGTATATAATTGTTTACATATATTACTAAATTCTTTTTGCTAATATTTTATTAAAGATTTTTACATCTATGTTATGGGGATATCTGTGTGCAGTTTTCCTTTTTTATGCTGTGTAAGTCTGGTCTTGGTATTGGGGTAATATTAATTTCATAAAATTAATTAAGAAGTATTTTCTCCTTTCTGGATGAAACTGTGTAGGACTGGTGTCAATATTTTAAACATTTGATAGAATTCTCTAGTCAAAGAATTGGGTCAGTGAATTTTCTCTTTTTTCCAACTTTCCTTCCAGATCTTACTTCCTTCCACAATTGTGCAAGTTTCTGACGTCTATAGTAAACTCCTTATTCCATAATACTCATAATATCTGCTTCTGTGAATAAGTCCTGGCTAGTGTTTTAAATCATTTGCTGTTAAACTACAATAATAACAATAGTTAGTATTTACTGAGCACTTAAAACATGCCAAGCACCTGCCATGTAGTTTATATTTGTTATGTAAGGCAAGCAACCCCATAAGAAAGGATATACTACCATCCCAATTTTACAGAAAAGGAAATGGAAGGACAGAGGAGTTAAGTAAGCTGTAAACAATATACAATAAGAATCAGATGCAGGATAGAAATCAAAGTCTCAATCATGATCCTGCTGATGTTCTTGCTCTTGGCATCTCATTTCTCTTTCAGAAGACCAGGGCATATGGTGCTGGTACAATATATTTGAGTCTGTTACATCCATCACTTCCAGTGTAACTTGTGCATTTAATTTTGTTGTTTTGTTGGCTTTCTCTTTACACTCACATCTTTTCCCTTTTTCTTCTTTTCTCTGCCTATTGAGGACTTTTCCCCTGAACTTTTCTCCACCTAAATGACCTCCTCACTTCCCTATCATGTTTCATATAGCTGGAAAGTAATCAATACTAACTGATGTGTCTCCTTCCAGATTCACTGGCCCCTATATCAGCCACATGCTTCGCTAGTGGCTTAGTGGTAAAGAATCCACCTGCCAATGCAGGAGATGTGGGTTCGATCCCTGGGCTGGGAAGATCCCCTGGAGAAGGAATTGGCCACCTGTACCAGTATTCTTGCCTGGGAAATTCCATGGACAGAGGAGTCTGGCGGGCTACAGTCCATGGGGTCGAAAAAGAGCCAGACATGACTTAGCAACTAAACAACAACAAATATAAGTAAAGCACAGACAAGAGTGTAAGGTCAAGCACCGACTGGGGAAGGGAGGATGGCTGGTGCAGTGTGCTCCACGTGCATCAGAGCAAGAATCAGTGCAAATGTGTGGGGCCAGTAGATATAAACCTGCTTAAAAAACAGAGAAAAATGTTGCACAGTTACTCTGAGAAAACACCTCCCTTGTTCTGGCTTTTTTTTTTTTTTTTTTTGCTCACTTTGAGGTCAGTCCATTTCTTTATTAAAATGCCTACCATGCCTTTAGAAACAATATTAATGCATTAAAATAAACAATACTTTGGACGCAGAAATGAACATTTAAGTAGATGCAGCCCAGATCCATTCCATTCAGAGGGTGTGTGTGTGTGTGTGTGTGTGTGTGTGTGTGTGTGTGTGTATTTTCTTTTTCCTGAGTGCCTTTGCTTGGTAAAAGCCATCAAATATCCTTGGGAATTATTACTAATTTTTTGAACAGCCTGAAGAATTAAAGAGAGAGTAAGAGAGAAGGAATAGGAGGAAGAGAGAAAGAGAGAGGTTAAGCTCAAAGGCAGAGAGAGGCGAAATGGACCAGATTATACAAAATTAAAAAGCAAATACAAGCAGACAATTTGTGCCGAGTGATTGCAAGCAATTACAGTCCAGCTTTTCTGGAGGGAAGATGGGGGAGGGGGTTATTTCAGCTTAAAAGGAGACTTTATTCATTCCTGATCAGCTTCTCCTACCATTCTCTCTTTTATTCTTGGATATCAATTAAAAAAAAAAAATCAGCTTTCAGATGTTCCATGTCCACCCCTGCAAATCCACCCCTGGGCAGACAGTGAGAGTTTAAGCTTCCAATCGGTGCTTTCTATAGCCCTGGAAACCAATTTGTTCATAAAGAATAAAACAAGGAGGGGGAGGGGGCAAAACACAACAAGAGCATGTGTTTCTTTTAGAGGAGAGCTTCAATTTTACTATAATTGTCTAAAGACGGAGCTGCTTTGATCTGAAGAATTATTATTGTGCCTCAAATGCCGGCTGCTAGTGTCACAGCTGTGCTGGGACTCGGTCACGCCAAGGGGCTTGGGGACCAACTTAGTCCCTAACCTGCCTCTGGGTCCCTGTCTCCTTATCTTTCCTTTGTCCACACAAGAAAGTTTCCTCTCCCAGTTCACCCCTCCTCTGCTCTGCTGGCTTTATTCAGGATCCTGGGGAGGCAGGAATGTACACAGAGCTGACATAGCGAGGGGCTGCTGAGGTTGGGCAGGAATGTGGGGACGAGCCTTCCAGGGGGCAGGCAGAGTTGGACATGAACATACCCGGCAGAGCTGGTGTGGTCGCTAGAGCAGGGGGACCCAACTGCTCTTGGTCTCCCCGTGCGAGCAAGAGCAGCAAGGTAGAGGGCCTCAGTGCTTATGAGAAACACATTCACTGCGCTTCCCTGATCTCACTTCTCTGGGTTAATAGTTATTTTCCCTCTCTCCAGCTTAGGCTGCACTGAAGCAAAGGGCAACTCAAGAAGAAGAATTAAACAATTTTTTTCTTTCAAAAGAATGGCTAAAAACTGTATTTCGGGTCTGAGAGCTGAGCCCTCTCCAGCACTCAGGTTTTCCTTCCTGGGGCTGAAGCAGAGACCCAGAGGCCGGTTCTCCCGGTCACTCCCCAGGCGCCTAAGCAGGATGGGCTCCAGGCTGCTCAGGTCCACACTTCGCCTCATCTGCTCCCAGCTTGGAAGCTGCCAGACCAGCCTCTGCCAAGGGCCTCGGAGATGTCCCTGGAGGCTGGAACCCTAGCGGGTCCTCCTCATTTGTTTCTTCTCGGGTGCCCCACTGCCTCCAGCACCATCCAGCCTCCCCAGCATGGTGCTCAAGTCTCCTCAGAGAAGCTGCCCGCGGACCTTCCTCTGCTGATTTCCTGCTCAGTCTCAGGTGACAGCCTCACCACTGTTTCAGATGTTCCAGCCAAGTCTTGCCTCTGGGCCCTGGTATGAGCCCTTTCCCCTGCCTGGAATAGAGCCTGTCCCTCTCTCCCCTTCCCAGAGTCCTTGCCCCTTCCTCGGTTCCTCTTCCAGTCCAAAGTGCAGATGAGATGGATAAGAAAACTACTGCCTACGGATTGAGACACCAAATTCTGGGCACAGAGCTAACTATGGCCTGCATTATGGTCTGGGAGAGTGCAGGGGGAAGGACATGACAATAAGGAGGGGACAGACTGGGAGGGACAGACCCACCCAAACTCCTCACTCCCTCTTCAGCTCCAGGAGGTCTGATGTCCTGGGATTTCCAGAGACTGGGAGGAAGGATGCTCAGAAGACTGAGGCTCTGAGGAAGGCTGAGCTGCAGCCCCAGGAAGCACAAGAAAGGAGGCAGAGTCAATATGAGATGTGTGAGTGAAGGGGAGGTGAACTGGTTTTCTAGAGTGGTCTAGGTAGATGACGAGCACAGAACACGTGGACAAATACCCTAAGGATGGGACACAGGGAAGCAGGCTTCACTGCAGAGCTTGAGAAGGAAAAGCTAGTTGAAAAGAAGAATGGAGATGATTCCAGCGAAAGAGGATTGATCTTTGTACCTTAGTAAGCCCTGGGGTAAATGGTAGGAGTCAGGTGAGAAGGGAGAGAGCTGTAGGGTTTGAGGAAGTCTAGAGAACCATCTCAGGACAACTGTTAGAACAGAGAATGAGGAGGCAAGGTCTCTCCAGAGGACAACATGGCTCTGTCTGGCTTTGGTATCTACTTCCATTAACTGCCTGGGAACTTCAGGTGCTGGAAGAGGAAAGATGAATTCTATGCAGATCTGTGAGTCATAAACTTTAGCCCTCAACCTCCTGCTCTCCTTCCTTGCAGGGATGCAGACTTGAACAGAAGCAGAGAAGTTGTAAAAATGAACAGACTGTATAGAAAGAAGGGAGCTATTCAAGAGAGAGGGTACGGGTGCCTGCAACTTACTTTGACATCAGTTGACCAAAAAGGATAGAGTGACGGATGGGCAGAGGGAAGAACAGATAGATGAACTGTGACAAAGAAAATACATTCAAATGTTCACAGCTGAATATAGATGGTGAGTAGATGGGTATTTATTGTAAAAGGTTTTTGGTTTAAGTTTCAGCAAATTTTTATAATTAAAAAAATTAGAAAAAAAGCGCAACAGTATCCAAACTAAATCAACTCATACTCTCAAGGCTCCAAGACAAGTTGTCCAAAAATGGACAGAATGTTGGAAGAATGTTAAGAACGGCAAAAGGGTAGATTTTCTTCAGCTCTTCTCTCTTGCTTTTCAGTCCCCTGGTGCTGTCCACCAACACACTTGTCCAAGTGTTTTTCAAGGCTGGAAAACCTGCTAAGAATGTTGCTTGTAAAGATTTAAGCTATGAGCCCACCCTTTGGAATCTACATTTTATCTAGTCTTTCCTGACAAGAGAATAAAGTTAACCTTCAAAGAAAAAATCTTCAGAAGTGGAATTTAACCAATGCAGAAGATGCTTTAGGTGATACATCAGCTGGGATTAGGTTTGGTTGCAAGTATCAGGTCAAAACAGTTGTCACAAACAAGAAGGAAGTTCATTTCAGGTTCACATAAACAAAGTGCAAATGGAATATGCTCAAGACTCTGTATCTCAAACATCTTAAGAACTCCAGTCCCTTTCAACTCAACTGCTCTACCATCCTAAGCAGTGGTCCCCCTCTTCATGGCCCAAGATGGCTGCACCTTTATTCCAAGCAGAGGATGAAGGAAGGAACAAAGAAGAAGAAACACAGCAGCATTCACAAGCTATCTTTCAAGGGAGGTTCCAGGAACCTGACATGTACACCTAGTCACATGTTTGTATTTGGCTTCAAGGGAAACTGGGAAATGTAGTCCTTATTCTCAGCAACAAATGTGCCCAGTAGAAAGATGATCTTACCATGAAAGAAGGGAGAAAGGATTTGGGGGGACAAGTAGTAATCTCTTTAAAAGGTGGGGAGAATGTTCAATCACAAATCCATAGTCTCTGACTTCTTTTGTCTTCCCATAGGTACCCCTGACCTTATCCTGACCTCCATGATAATGGTTTTCTTTCTGGCCTGATTACATAGTGAAGAGGAGAAGGAAATAAAAAACTATGTAATTAGTGATTTAGAACTTAATAAACAGTGTAAGGTAAGTATTAGCATCATCAGCTTAGAGATAAGAAATGGACCCTCTCTAAATGCAAAACACTAGTAGGGTTCTAGTTTTCAGAGACTGCTGTTAAAAGTGCATGAGGATTTAGAGCAAGGCTCCTCAGCCTTTCCTACCACTAACCCCTCTACCTCTATCAGATAACTGAAACCTTGAAAAGCACAGACGTTGCTTAAGAACAGAGATGCCTTAAACAGGTGGTCTCACTTGGAGGGGAAAAGAATCAACCAAAGCTAGGGGTGGACTGCAGGGAGGCAGCAGGAAAATTCTGGGCCAATAAAGGGTAGCCAAGGATTCTTGAGTGTTTGGGGGCTCTAGGAAGAGGACAGATGCTGTGGGCCTGGAGGGGAGGGAGAGAGGACTGACAAAGGGAGGTATCCAGGTTGATGCAGATCACCTGCATGCATATGGCAGCCCTGAATCCACTCCAAGGATCAGAACATGAATTCTCCAAGTTCTCAAGAGTTTTTAAGTTAATCTAGTGCCCCAGTCTTCCTGATGAGAAGTTCTCCAAGTTGACCAATCGTTAAAATCACTGGAGCTTCTGAAATCATGCTAACACTTTGCTCCAACCTCCAAGATATTGATTTTATTATTCTGGGGTAAAAGCCTGGGTGTTGGGGTTTTTCAAACTTCCCAGTAAGATTCTAGTGTGCAGCAGATTTGGAGAATTACTAGAGGCTAGGGCAGTGGTTCTCAAACTTTAATGTATACAGCCATCACCTTGGATTACGTAAAAATGCTGAATCTTCTTCAGGAGGTCCAGGATGGGGCCTGAGATGCTGCATTTTAATAATTTTCCAGATGACGCTGATGCTGCCCATCTCTGGGGCACACTTGACTTTGAGTTGCAGGTGTGACACACTTTCTCCCACAGATGAAGTGCCTTTTGCTCTCTTCATGGAGGTGTTGATATACTGTCTACTTATGCAAGGCTGTCTGGAGGCCATAGGAGCCCTGATCCCTGTAACGAGAGGCCCCCAATAGGACTTCAGTCCTACTCTTGGCCTCTGGGTCCACATCTGCCTTTAGGTTTAGCATGCACGTGTGTTAGTCGCCAGACTTCTCCATCCATAGGATTTTCCAGGCAAGAAAACTGGAGTGGGTTGCCATTTCCTTCTCCAGGGGATCTTCCTGACCAGGGATCGAACCTGCGTCTCCTGCACTGCAGGCAGATTCTTTACCATCTGAGCCACCAGGGAAGCCCTAATAGTTAGCATATCACCCACTAAGCCAATGATCTAGAATGGCCCAGCCTGGACACAGCAGACAGCAGGTTCCTGGTTCTCAAAACAGTTCTTAATATTAATAATTAATACTTAGTGCTAATGAATAACCGATTACTAATAGCAATAATGGCATCCAGAAAACAGTGATAGTCCTACAGGGTACAATCCCCTTTGCTTCTCCTACCCCAAATTATAGTTCTAAATGAGCTTCCAGAATCTTGTTTTGACAGGTACAACCTCGCACACATTCACTTAGTAAGACAGCTCTATGGAGTGAAATTCAACTTTCAATGGATGCATTTTCAGCGTGGCTCACAGGAAATTAAATGTGAAAGCATCATTAACATGGAAGTTGTGAGTTTAATTCCCTACCAGGGTGCTGACAAACTAAGATTATTTATCTGTTTCTCATGATGGCTACAAGATCCAGTGATTTCCTTGGAAGTCAGAGTCTTTCGTCTCCTTTTTTGGATATACGTCTAATTATAGCTTCAAATACTATCCTCAAAGACACATATTCTCAGAAGCCAAAGAAGCAAATGTGAGTACATCACGAGGGAGAACATGACTCCATGGTGTGGTTCGTGATCACTAGAGATGGCATTCAGCACTGATTCAGGACATAAAATTTGTGTGTGTGTCATTTCTTTAAATGTTTCTTCTTAGAGGAAGTAATGCAGCACTTAACGTCTAATGATATCTATTAAGGAATTCATTAAAGAAAAACTGATAACAAGATATGTTATCGTAGTCAACAATTAACTGTGCCACGTAGGAATCTTGATTGCTCTTAGGATGTGTGACTGGAGCTGCTTTTGGAGCTGTACGTACAAAGTGGCAAGTGTAGCACTGGTGCAACTTTCTGGGGCTGATTCTGACCAGTGGGCAAGCTACAAGTCCCAGCCATAGGTAAAGAGATGGGCCAAGGCAGGCTATTCATACCCTACATTTGTTACACGTGGGCAAGACAGACTCTCACTTTGCGACTACCCTGTTGAAGTCGCTCAGTCATGTCTGACTCTTAGCGACCCCATGGACTGTAGCCTACCAGGCTCCTCCATCCATGGGATTTTCTAGGCAAGAGTACTGGAGTGGGGTGCCATTGCCTTCTCCGCAGGTCTACTCTTTACTGCAGGTCTAATTGACTTGGGTGATGGTGGTTAACAGAGATTCCAGGGAACCCTACAGGTTTTGATATCCTTGGGGACTAGGTTAGAGGGAACTATTGGAAAAGCATTTTACTAGCAATCTCCCTTGATAAAAGAGCACCTAAGGGAAACGCAAATGTCTCTGTTTCTCTGGGTGGAGAAGAGCAGAGTTAAGAACTTGCCTGACTCTTCACAGTTAGTCTTAGCCTAGGAAAGACCTTGAAGCAAGCTGAGACATCTGAGAGCATCTGGTGTGTTAAGCATGTGAGCTAGCCCTCTTCTTGGGGATAAATCACCTACTCACCTTCTGATTCTGACAATGTGATGCCAAACTTTGTCCAGCAGCCTAGGCATTTCAGAACCTACTCCTGCTTTTCCATACACTCATGTCTGAGGGAGGGGGTTCAGACATTCACTTGTATAACCTGTCATTCCTCCTTTGGATTTGATTTAAAGACCTACTGAATGTTTGGTCTCCCCAGGTGGCACTAGTGGTAAAGAACACACTTGCCAATGTAGGAGACATAACAGATGTGGGTTCAGTCCCTGGGTTGGGAAGATCCTCTGGAGAAGGGCATAGCAACCCATTCAAGTATTCTTGCCTGGAGAATTCCATGGTCAGAGGAGCCTGGGGAGCTACAGTCCATGGGGTTCCAGAGAGTTGGACATGACAATCAACAGCATGCATGCACTGAATGTTAGTGCCAAAAGAGATTTAAACCAGCTTTTAACCCCATTTCCTCATTTCACAGATGAGAAAACACCTTGAGAGGATTACCCACAGCCAACTGGAGCAGGAGCCCAGGTTTTCTGACTCCTAGTTCTGTTTTTTTAATCTCTAAAAATGTTAAATTTAAAGACTCAAATAAATACTTCTGTATTATCCTACTTGTGGTGGTACAACGTGAAATCACACTTCATTGGCTTATTGGCTATTGTCTACACCACAGGTTTTGATGGAGTCACAATACTTCTAGTTTGCTGCCAGATGCTCCACCATATTGAAAGGGGCATATTTTCTACCCCTGCCACCAACGGGAGAAATAGCACACTGAGTTTTAGACAGATTATAATTGCCTGAGCCAGGAGGTTATACCCAAAGTAAGGGGTGTGCTGATTATTCTATTTCTTCTATTCTGCAGACTCCTGCATCATCCTCCAGTTTCTCCACCAGGCTCTGTGTCCCAGGACACTAGCTTCTACAGACTGTATCACCCGGATTCACTTTTCCTCCAGCTCACAGACGGATTTGACCAATGGAAAGATCCAGAAGGAGGTCAGAGGTCAAAGTATTGGTTGTTTCAGCTCCTTCCCTGCTTCACCATTGCTTTGACAGTGGCCATATCCCTCTGCCTACAGGCACAGCTCTCTCACAGCCACAAGTCTCACAAGGGATTTATTTTCTGTTCCTCCTTTTGCCAGTTTATTTCTCTGAGATGTTTCATCATCCTTTGTCAGTTCTTTTTACCTTTTCACCTCTATCAACACTATTAAACTCTCTTCATTAAATTAGTGTGTTGGATATACTGTCCATTCCCCGCCAGGACCCTGACTGTGGCCATCCCCGTGGGTTGGAGCAGTCCTTAACTATCTTAGGTGTGCCTGGGTGGAATTGTATCACATAATGGTAGCCTACGTCGTGTGCCGACTTGTGTATGGGGGCACTTCCATTTGAATAGAGTGGAAGGGCAAAAATAAGATATGAGGCGTATGGGAACCAACAGCAGTTGGCAAAAATCTGTCTGATACTTGAGATTCTCATGGTCTACTTTAGAGCATCCCACTCAAGTGAAAGAAGTCCACGGTAGAATCACAGGGATCCACTTCCAGTGTCGCCACTGCTTTATTCTGTGGAACTGGGAAGGTCCCTCCTTCCAGTCCTCCAAACTGGCCACGTGATTCTGCTCCCTTATCTGCCCACTAAATATTAAGTGTCGCTATCTGCAATGTCCAAACTCTAGCAACTCACAGTAAGCTGTCTTAAATGCTAAAACAAACACAAACTGAACTGGTTTTCCCCATCTGTTTCTTTAACAAAAGGGAGCTTAAGCCCATGGGGAAACTGCGTGGGTCAGGGAAACATCAAATGAACACTTCTGAGTAAAAACAAATGTTTCTGAAGATCTCAAGATATTTTAAACATAGCACTCCATTGGCCAGGCCAACTCCCCTCCGATGCCTGCACAAGATCCCGATGACAGCATTATTTGCTTGAATTGGATTTGTTTCTGTGCCCAGAAACAACACACGAGGAACCTGGAACAGGAAACAGCTACTGGGTCCTAAAAGTTTTTCCAGGACACTGTCTGAGACTAGACAGGAATGAAACAACAGTTGGAAAGCACACCAAGGGAGCAAAGATGATCATTCTTAGGGATCTGCATTATGGCTCTTATTTTATTATTAAAAATACTAAGAGCAAAGGGCAGTGGCTTGCATTCCAACCTAAAATTCTGCCAGGGGATACAGCATTTCCAGGGGGGAAGAAGAGAAAATGGAGGAGGAACAGCAGGAGGAAGTTTTATTTAAGAATCTGGATCATCACCCCTGATGTGCCCCTCTGAGCAGATGTGCCTTCTGGGTCCCCTTATTGCATTCCTCACCTGTGCCTAACGAGCTTGGCACATAGTAAGAATTAAGCAAATGTTTCTTGGTTGATTTAGTTAAAGAATTAATGAATGACTGAGTGAATCTGTAAGAGATGGATGGGTCAGTGAATGGAGGAATCAATAATTGACAGCACTGCCTCTCTAGCTGATAAACTATTTCTTTCAAAAAAGGTGATGGGTACTTACCACTAGGTGGACCTCTATTGTGATGTCATGGGGCCATTTTCAGATTCACTACTGTTCATTCCCTGATACCCACCCTCACCCCCACGAGTACACCAGCATTCCCAGGAGGGATTTCTTCAGCAGTTTGCACAACAGGGCTCCCTTGGGGCTCCCCATCTCCCTTCCTGCCCCCTTCTTCCTCCTCCCTGGGCTCCCATGGTTTTCCTTCCTGTTCCTGCCTCTGCTCTCTGACTCTTTGATTCATTTTGATCTTTTCTTGCTGAGTATTTCTTCAGTTTTTACTTCCATTATGAGGAGGCCACACATTTATCAGCAAATACGGAGATTTTTCAGAGGAAAAGGAAGTGATAGGAATAATTAAAATTTGGTAATTTAAAATATTAGCTTATTTACTAATATATGGATTTTATTTATATTATGGAATGTAAAATAGTTTTATTTAAAATCTATTTTCAAAGATGAAATCATTCGTATTAAAAATACAACATATCTGTGTTCATTAAAGCAAAATGAAAATAATTTCTTTTGTTCTATCTATTATCTGAATATTAAACAATATCATTAGCAGAATAATGGTGCTTAGCATATCTTCATATATTTTAATGTACTTTTAGTCATATTTATTTTTAATATTGATATTATTATGACATGGTATTTTCATAAAGACCATTTTTTAAAACATGGATTTTTTTTTTTCATATTTTTGTTTCATAAAATTGCATAGAATCTTCTTTGAAGTGGCATTTTTAAAGTTTTCTGAAGTATTACACACCAAAAAGTACTGAAGTTGCATTTTACTGTTAATAATTTTGAAACTGTTGACACTCTCAATTGAATCATCTCTGTAGATTATTACTTTTAATTGAGAAAAATACTTTCTCTAAAATTACTAAGATGTCTTGTAAATTCAGAGCAAATTCTACTAGCATATACTCCAATGCTGTATTTTTCATATTAAAATCTGTAAATATTTTCAACCCCATGGACTGTATAGTCCATGGAATTTTCTAGGCCAGAATACTGGAGTGGGTAGACTTTCCCTTCTCCAGGGGATCTTCCCAACTCAGGGATTGAACCCAGGTCTCCAGCATTGCAGGCAGATTCTTTACCAGCTAAGCCACAAGGGAAGCCCAAGGATACTGGAGTGGGTAGCCAGCCTATCCTTTCTCCAGCAGAAATCTTCCCCAGCCAGGAATCAAACCAGGGTCTCCTGCATTGCACGTAGATTCTTTACCAACTGAGATATCAGGGAAACCCATAAATATTTTAGCCCATATATTTTCTCAGATATTGTCTTTTTACCTCCCAAGTACTTATTCCCACACATATTTTTTCAGGGGAAAACCATTTAAATTAGTTTTCTTCATGATTCCAAAGGCTTCCTTGGTAGCTCAGCTGGTAAAGAATCTGTCTGCAATGCAGGAGACCTCAGTTCAATCCCTGGGTAAGGAAGATCCCCTGGAGGAGGGCATGGCAACCCACTTCAGTATTCTTGCCTGGGGAATCCCCATGGACAGAGGGGTCACAAAGAGTCAGACATGACTGAGCAATTTACACTTCACTTATGATTCCAAATCATAAGCCTTTCAGTTTCATTCCTTCTGCCAAGACTGTAACTTTAAGCAATTAAAAATGGAAATGTCATCAAAAGAGTCTTCCAATAGATCAAGATATCCTAAAGTGCAATAATAATTTTGAAAATAAAATCCATAATTTTTAAGTTCTTAACATTTAATTTGTTCATGGTTTTTTTCTTTCTGTTCTAGGGATAAACTTCATTGTCCTCCTGTTTGCAAGCAATATTTTCAAAAATTGCAATTGGTTGAAAGCTTTAAAATAGTTTTTTGAATATTCTATTCTTAGAGTAAAATTATCTAACTGACGTTGAATAAAATACAGTCAAATTTTATAAATTTGTTTATAAAAGGTCAGTACCATTGCAAAACATGTAGGTTGATTTGCAAAATAGTTCTTCAAAGGTACAGAATCTTTTAAAATCCCTATTGATGACAGAATTCCAGCTGAGCTACTTAAAATCCTAGAAGATGATGTTGTTAAAGTGCTGCACTCAATATGCTAGCAAATTTGGAAAACTCAGCAGTGGTCACAGGGACTGGAAAAGGTCAATCCCAAAGAAGGGCAATGTCAAAGAATGTTCAAACTCCTCCACACTTGTGCTCAATTTGCATGCTGGTACAGTTATGCTCAAAATCCTTCAAGTTAGGCTTCAGCAGTACATGAACTGAGAACTTCCAGATGTACAAGCTGGGTATAGAAAAGGCAGAGGAAACAGAGATCAAATTGCCAACATTCATTGGATCATGGAGAAAGCAAGTGAATTTCAGAAAATCATTAGCTTCACTGACTATGCTAAAGCCTTTGATTGTGTGGATCACAACAAACTGTGGAAAATTCTTAAAGAGATGGGAATACCAGACCACTTCACCTGTTTCCTAAGAAACCTGTATGCAGGTCAAAATGTTAGTTAGAGCCGGACATGGAACAAGGGACTAGTTCAAAATTGGGAAAGGAATAGGACAAGGTTGTATATGGTTACCCTGTTTATTTAATCTATATGCAGAGTACATCATGTGAAATGCCAGGCTGGAGGAATCACAAACTGGAATCAAGACTGCTGGGTGAAATATCAACAACCTATATGCAGATGATACTACTCTAATGGCAGAAAGTGAAGAGGA
The DNA here is from genome assembly GCA_024291935.2 of Okapia johnstoni. Classification (NCBI taxonomy): domain Eukaryota; kingdom Metazoa; phylum Chordata; class Mammalia; order Artiodactyla; family Giraffidae; genus Okapia; species Okapia johnstoni. The sequence continues at coordinate 100,029,491 of CM044310.1, read as the reverse complement.
ACTAAGAGCCTCTTGAGGAGGGTGGAAGAGGAGAGTGAAAAAACTGGCTTGAAACTCAACATTCAAAAAATTAAGATCATGGCATCTGATCTCATCACTTCATGGCAAACAGAAGGAGAAAAAGTCGAAGCAGTGACAGATTTTATTTTCTTGGGCTGCAAAATCCCTGTGGACAGTGATTGCAGCCACAACACTAAAAGACGCTTGGCCCTTGGAAGAAAAGCTATGACAAATCTAGATAGCATATTAAAAAGCAGAGTTGTCACTTTGCCAACAAAGGTCCATATAGTCAGAGCTATGGTTTTACCAGTAGTCATGCACGGATGTGAGAGTTGGACCATAAAGAAGGCTGAGTGATGAAGAATTGATGCTTTCAAATTGTAGTGCTGGAGAAGACTCTTCAGAGTCCCTTGGACTGCAAGATCAAACCAGTCAATTCTAAAGGAAATCAACCCTGAATAGAAATTCCAATACTTTGGCTACCTAATGCATAGAGCTGACTCATTGGAAAATACCCTGATGTTGGGAAAGATTGAGAGCAAGAGGAGAAGGAGGTGGCAGAGGATGAGAAGGATAAATAGCATTACTGATTCAATGAACATGAATTTGAGCAAACTCTGGGAGACAGAGAACAAGGGAGCCTGGAGTGTCCATGAGATCTCTAAGAGCCAGACACTGCTTAGTGACTGAACGACAACTGATGATGAGTAGCAAAGAAAAAGTGCATCCTGGCACAGGAAAGCATTCCTTAATTATTTTAATTGATCTAATATTGCAGCTTAGCGGGAGGGAACTACGAATTATATGAGCACCAAAGCAAATTCAAAGCCTATTTCTATTCCATAAGTATCTTAATTTTGTGATCACACTAACTTTACCATGAAGATGGGTATCACCAAAATTTAAATGTGTATTTATCACTAGAAAAACTAATTGCTTTATCTTCAAAGTTAAACTAAAAAGGTCATTTTTTAAAAGTGAATTTTATGCTAATATTAAAAAAGCAGGTATTTCACCTTCTTCAGAATGAAATTCCAGAACCTTCATTGTTGTTTCCTGAATTGAAAGTGAGTATTTGAACTAATTATTAGAATTAATTGATTTTCTTTGTGAAGTATCAAATAGCACTAATAAAATTGATACCCTTGAACTAGCTGCAGTTTTTCTTCTGCTTAATCTTAACATATTATAACTATGAACACCAAGTTTTGCACATATATGAGGAGACTTGGAGTAAAAATATTAGTGAAACTTAGGAAACAACAGTCATTTGATATAAAGCATGCTTTACAGAGGAGTCTGTAAACCCACCTTTGGCAGATTCATACGTGAACTCATCATCTAGAAGAGAATCTTCTTAAAATAACTGCTTTTTAAAATTAGATGCTGATATTTTGCAAATAAAGTTTTTCCTCCATTTTTTATGTGGTCATTTACAACAATGGATGGTAAATGTTGATAAACATTTTGTGTAAATTACACGTTCATCAACTTTCCCAAGAAACAGAACCCTGGTAATTAATTTTTCATTAAACATGCATTTTTGGAGTTCATTGCTGCCAGAAGTGTTTCTTTCAAAATAAAAATGTTACCAAATAATTAAATAAATAAGTTGTAGACGTAAATGACAATAAATGACAAAACCACTATTGCAAGAGCACTCTGTGTTCCATGGCAGACCTGCCGAGACTCCATTTTCTACATGGAACCAGTATTTTCATGTACACCTAACCTGTGGTTTTCCACAGTTCACACACATCCTGCCAACTGGCATCCATCCTAGTGGCCTGTTGCATGCTGAGGGCCCCAACACTGGTCAAACGCAGGTAGCAAGTAGGGCTGGCAGCATCAGTCATTCTCACCACCAAAGACCTGGAGGAGGCAATGAACCCCAGTGCTCAAAGCTGCATGCACTTCACACCATCAGCAAGTACCCTGCACACTGCACTTTAGAAAGTGGCATCAATTACCTTGTGCCTGGAACAATCTGGGAAAAGGGACATGTCATCCTTGGTAATTTTTCAGCCTGAACCAAACTTGCATCTCACACACAGCCGGATGGGACCTTGACAGGAGCCAGGAGAACCAAGTGGAGGTCCATCAGCCCTCCTGGGTTATTTTAATGCAACAGTTAATTAGGACACTTTGTTTAAAAATAGTAATAAAAGCAAAATCCAGGACAAATAATAAACTGCATGCATGCCAAGACAATAGTCACACCCCAGGAATCCTTTGGTTTACCAAAAGGGGATTTTTTTTTTTTTAGGACTCCTGGGTTGTATTTTTCACTGCAGCAATTATCTAAATTTCTTACTCTTTTCTCTGCTAAGTGTTTTTCTGTTCACCTGTCCATCCCTTATAACTCCTAGCTTTTTCATAAAACAAAAAGGTAAGGTGCAAATACCTGACAGGGTATGGATGCAAGATGACTGCAAATCTCATGGAGGTAATGGCCACAGCCCACACCCAAGAGAAACCCACATCCCCTTACCTGTTGGAAAAGGCTTTGCTACAGCCTGTTTAGTGCCTATGCCATGTCTATGCTACACTTTTTCCTTACGAGGGAGATGAATCTGAAGAGGGAAACCACCTGCTAAGAATGGTGGATCAGAAAAATCAAAGGACTGTGGGTTGCAGATGGCTGTGGAGCTCCCATAGATGCAAACTGCCAATGTCTAGTGCCAGGAATCTAGTTCCTGACTTACCTAAACATCCGGGGGTACAGTTCCTGCTTCCTGCTCCAGGATCCTATGTCTCCGGTTTGCCCTTTGTACCCCAATTCCTTGAGTCTTTTCAACAGCTTCCTCTCGACCTTCGCACATGCTGTTCCCTTAACTGAGATGCCTTTCCCAGCCTTGTCACCCAGCCACTTCTGCCAGAAATGAGCATAGTTGTCACTTCCTCCAGGAAGCCTCTCCAGGCTGAGCTCCCATGATATCCCATGCTTGCTCCCTCACACTGCTCTATAATCACCTGTTACCTTGCCTGCCTTCCTTCAAACTGCAGTCAACCTGAGGGAGGGATGGGGTGCTTTCTCCATTAGTCATCACGTGCCACCATACTTGGTACAGAGAGTCATGCTTCTTATGAAGTGAATGAATGCTGAAACTCACCAGAAAAGGGAGGGTCCCCCAAAGGCCTCTGGGAGGATACCTGCCGGGCTTCTAAAGGTAAAGGTCACAAAATGGCAGTTATTCACTCTCCATCGATAGGATTAGGACCATTATCCTATTACACTTCCTTAGGGACCAGGGGGATGAGAGGACATGCCTATTAGTAACCCCAGTTTATAGCTGGGCAAATGGAGGCCCACAGAGGTTAAAAGCCCCAGGTCAGCCCAGGAGCTAGTGATGGACTGGGCCTCACAATCAGGACAAAGCCTGTCCACATGCCCTGTTGGGGGTCCGGCACCTCCAAGGCCTCATCAATCCTTTTTCTATTTTTTAAGTAGAATTCAAAAAGTCTTCTCTCCAGATTAAGTCATCCTGGCTTCAAATATCTAAAGCAGCTTTTTTTTTTTCTTCAGCATTTGAAATGTTTTTAAGGGTTTATTTCTAACACCCTTTTCTTTGAACTGATTGTTCAGAACTTTCATTCCACTTTGTCAGTGTTTTTCGTAGTCACCTCTGATTTCTAAAAGGTTTTTATTTCTTCTCTATTAGCGGCCACCACCTGCTTACTGTTTGGATGGGGTTTGCTGTATTTTCTTTCCTTTCATCTATTGAAATGGATGAGTAGGACCTTAGGAAATGAACCTCATTTCCCCCTTCCCCCCAGATTTCCCCTATTTTTAACTCCTCCTGCCACTACTGAGGATGAGGAAGAGGGTGGAAAACTCCTGGGGTGTTGATAAAGTCTACAGGAGTCCTTCCACCTTCCTTTCCAGGCACAGAGAGGGAGTGGCGAGCAGAAGAGGGCAGAACTGTGCCTGGAACATCACATGTGCCCTTGGAGACTGCCTGGCCATCCTGCTCAGCCTTCTAAAAGGCCTTCCTGGCTGGGAATGAATGGGTGTCTTTCTTTATTCTAATAGTGACCCATTGGCTGTGAGAGCAGTGTGTGTCACTGGCTACTGCTGAGGCCCCACACCTTGATGGACACTAGCTTGTCCCACTGGGGAATAATCTGCACACACTGGCCCTTGTGGGAGCAGCCTTGCATATAAATACATAAATATTTTACCAGTCCATCCTGCCCTCGGGGTATCAAGTTGAATGAACTAAACATCCTCCATTAATCACCCAGCAAAACATTATTTACTTCTAGTGAGGGGGTAAGTGGCCAGCTGCAAAGATGGGCGAGGGCTCTGTTTGCACAACTCCTCCCTAAGCCATGTTGTCCCAAACCTGTAAGAAAAAAGGCTTAAATCCATCAGGCCTGCAAGCTGCAGTGACACCTCCCCTCCTTGCCCTCTTCTCTCCCCCTACCACATATCAGATACCAACTTTCTCCCCTATCTTCTGTCATCTTAAAAAAAAAAAAAAAAACAACTCATTCTCACCTGGTATCTGCCCAATTCTGGAAATGCATAACCTGTCTGCACAAATGCAACATAGTACATGCCTGGTAAGTTGCTTCAGTTGTGTCCTCCTCTTTCCAACACTATGGACCATAGCCCACCAGGCTCCTCTGTCTGTAGGATTCTCCAGGCAAGAATATCAGAGTGGGTTGCCATGCTCTCCTCCAGGGGATCTTCCCAACACAGGGATCAAAACTGCGTCTCACGGCAGGAGGGTTCTTTAGCACCCCCTGGGAAGCTTCTGGAAATGTATGGCTGTGGGGTATTTTAGCCTAGAGGGAGAAAGCGGTGCTTCTTGAATGCTTCTCCCACAGCCAAGGTCAAGTAAGTTGTAAGTGACACTGAGAATATGTATCTGAGGTGGGTACAGTACCAGAGGCCCTCTGACACATCTGAATATGCTCTGTAGATAATATCTGTCTTCCAGCTGAGAGCTCTGACAGCACCCCAATTCAAGTGTGTGGAGTTAGGAATGAAGGAAGGGGCAGGCGCAGGCAGGGAAGTGGGGGCTGGTGTTGGTCGGCAGGAGGCGGGCTTGGGGAGGTAGCACAGTGACTGGGTTGAGCAGGGCTTTTCTAGCCTCAAGTATCCCATCCCCTCCTCCTACAGACAAAGGCAAGGCTTAGAAGCTGACATCTCACCTGATTCTCACCGGAAACAGTGATGTCCCAGTACATGTTGATCTCACGGACATCTAAGGGAATGGGGGTGCTGCCATCCTGGCACAGAAAACGGGTATGAGCTAGTGAGGCCCTGAGATGCGTTCTGCCCTTTGTCTCAGTTCTTTTGCAGGGCTGACCCCAGCCTCACCTACTACCCACTAGATAGGCAGGCTCCTCCCTGCACTTGGCTAGGCTTTCAGAGCATCCTGCCTTGGGCCAGAGGTCTAGCAAAGCCTCTCCCGCCTGGGCTGTGCACTGCTTTAGCCCAACGCTAATTAGTGATGCAATCCCACAAAGAGTGAAGCTGTCTGCCACCTCCCCTCACTCATAGTGATTTATGTTCAATTTGTACAAATGGAGAAAATGAGATTTCAAATTTCAATGCCATTTCTGCAATGAGGTGATTAAAAGAGAGAGAGGTATCGCCTTCCACTGTATAGAATATTGATCCCAGTGCTATTTTCCTTTGCAATAACCATTAGCTCGGTATTATTTGCAAACCTCTAATGTGAACCTGGAGATGTAATTTACATTTGTGCCTCACTTATTTGCTTTAACAAAACAACACAAAAGCTTTGGGTCTTTCAATCTATCCATATTGTCAATAAAATTAGCAGCTTGAAGGGGGAAAAATTATATTCAAAATCATAACTTCCCATTAACTACCACAAGACACAACACATTGTTCCAAAGGAGCGAGCACGTCATGGTAAGGCCCTTTCTCATTCTTCGTCTCCTCCCTCGCTCCCACTCCCTTCGAGGGGCTAAGACTGAAAAAGAAAACTTAAAAGTGAAGCATCTCCTCTTCTAAATGCGAATCAGCCTGGGCGCTCGGGGCTGGCCCTGCAAGTTCCATCCCTGGGAGCGCGCCCCCGGAAGGGCGCGTCCCCAGCGCCAAGTGCCTGCACGCGCCTTGCCCAGAGGTCCGAGCCCGACTGCCTGGACAAATGCATACACACAGACACGTGCGGGCCGCCGCTAACCCTCTGAGAGGCTTCCCCAAAGAGAGGCGGGGCGCCGGGGCAGGGGGCAGGAGGAGATGGAAGAAAAGAGGAGGAGGGAACCGTGAATAAAAGCGCAGGGCTGTGTGAGCGCAATTCAAGTGGCAGTCCGTCAGCCCCCGACTCTTAACAAATAGGCCACGCAGCTCTGCGCTCTCATTTCTTGTCTCTGCAAATCCGTCAGCTGCCTACCACTGCCTACCAGACCCTGGAAGACAGAACAAGAAAAAGCGGGGTGGGGGGGAGGGAAGCTAATGACCCATAATTGCCATGATAGTGGGAGAGGGGCCAGGCAGCTGTTTTACATTCCTGGTATGTATAGTATGCAAATATCGACAAAGGCTCGACACAGTTTCGCTATTGTGGATCCGGAGGGTAACCAAATTAGCCTTTGGCAGCCATGGTAATTGGGAGGTGCTGTTCCCATTAGGAGTCCTGCAAATTATGAAGAAAAATGGACCGAGGGCTTTGTCACAAATAATAATACCAAGAAGAAAAGAGCAGGCGGCTGTCTTTTCTTTTCTCTCCCTCCGCCCCTCACCCTCTGCATTTTTTTAAAATTTCTGCATTGTGTTAATACCTTTCCATTTAGTAATAAGAAAACAGTCTGAAATACCCCACTAGACGGTGCCTAGACTTTGTTGCAAGAATGTCAAGTTTGCAAGGGGAAGAATACGGGTTTGGTTCAGGAGCTCCTTTTCTGTCCTGGATCCCAGTGTCTGCAGGTAAGAAAGGTACAGATGTCCTGGGTCGAAGTTATGGCTCAGAGCCCTGGGTGATGAGAGAGGCTTTGGAACTGATGGGGTGGGAAAAAAACGCTCTCACCAAGGAGTATCCTCACCTTAGTCCAGTGGTCCGGAGAACCTGGCCTTCTGAGTCATAGCTGTGCTTTTCCCTCCATCTCACTCTCAAAGAGTCTAAAGTCCGGCTGCTTTTAAGGTCCTAACAATTCTGGTACTAGGCTCAAAACCTCCAGTTCGGATGCATTAAGTCCCAAACTCAGGCAGAAAAGGTCTGGAGACTTTTGCCCTGGGCATTCCCTTGAGACAGCCTAATTCCATGTCCCCAGGGGCTCGGTGTCTAGTGACCAGATGGGCCCCTAGAATATCAGACGACTGCTAGGGTGAGCTCACCCCGCTGTGTGTCATGAGTGAAGGTCAGCTGAGGGCATCAGAGGGTACAGCCAGCACTGTGTTCTAGAGTCCTCAATGTGAATAAGGCCCACACTTCTAAAAAGTCTCTCTGCTTTAAAGCATCAGCTTTCAGTTTCCCTTGTTCTGGCCTCTGTTCTGCAGGAGGTATGCCTTCCATGAAAAAGGCCTCTCAGGACACACAGTGTCTCTCATTTATATTCCTCCAGTGGCATAGGTACATTACATGCATTGCTTTGGCACTTTATTTTTATTTTATATTTCATAAAAATGTTCAGTGTTGATACATGGGAAGGAACAGGAACCTTCCATTTGGATAACTGGAAAGATATAGCCACATACATGTCTTTAAAACCAGACAGCATTTCCCACAAGAAAAACAAAGGAATGTTTCTGAGGTTTGAAGTATCCTTAGAGATGCATCTGCAAAAGGACCCCACCAATTTTGTCCTTTAAAGGGTAAAGAAAGAAATAATGGCTAGTTTTGTGAATTTGAAAAATTAACAAAAACATGAGAAAGGCTAAAAATAGATGAGGCAAAGTCAACAGAAGGTTGACAAATGAGTACAAGAAAATGACAAATTGCTTGTCCGATGTCAGGGCAGCGGGACCGATGGGTGATCTAGGGAACAGGACTGAGACGCTGGGTCCTTCGGTCCTGTAGTGGTTAAGCCCATTCAGTAGACAGAGAGCAAGCGGCCAGGGCTTCTCTACTCAGCCTCCCTCCCAGCCCCATCCTGGCTGGTCATAAATGAAGAACTCTTGACTGTCGGGTACAATCTAGGTTTCAGTTTTCTTTGGAGAAAAACTCGAGAGTATGTGGGGGAACTTCTCACGCATTAATTTTTTTTTTTTAAAGAAAAAATGTTTCTGGTGAAAATGCCCTTCCATTTTGTGATTGTGTTTATGTCTTTGTTCTGGTTCTGCCCCTTGATGTGGCTGATGAGGCTATAGCCTCCTGGCTCCTGTCTGCCCTCCAGTAGGATTTCATCTCCCTCCTCAGAAACCCAACCATGCCAAACGTGCTTCAGTGTCTTGAACTCAGCGTGCCTTCTCTCACCTCTTACTTCCACATCAGTTACTGCCTCTGCCCACTGAGGCATCCCTGTCCACTGCTACACTCTGTCACACAGCACCTGCAGGTGCACATGGGGATGTGTGTACGCACAACTGCCCTCAGGCTGACTCATCTGAATCCTCTTCCTTAGCTGTCTGCTTAGACGCTGCTTCCTCTGGCAGCCTTTACTGACCTCCCAAGGCTGAAGCAAGCCCCCTCTCACAGTGCCCAGTGCTAGAACATATTACCAAGTTCTCTAATGGATCACTTTTCCAAGCCTGTGAGCTCCATGAGAGCAGCAGTCAGCCCTCTGCTGTTCATCTTGAGCCCCGAGGACTCAAGATGCCTGGCACATAGCAGTGGGTCCATAAACATGTGTTAAATAAATGCCGCCTGATTATCCAAAAGCTTAATTGAGGGCTCAAAGTGGCATGTGCTGATACTTCTCCACCACTGTCTTTGCATCTAGGAAAACAGGTTTTGCATTGCCAGCAAAGCCTGTCCGTTCCAGAATCCCAGCAAGTCCCCAACATAAAGGTAGACCTGTGTGACTTCCAAATACACTAGATAAACTCCGTGGTGCTTGGTGACCTAGTGGGTTTTGTCATGCAGCTTTCACTCTAACCCAGAATCTTCCTCATTTCCTGCTGAAACTAGGGGCCTCTCTTGTCTATTTTTTTTCTCTTCAGAAATGGGATTCACTTTTATCTGAGAATGTTGCAAAGAATCCATCCTTCAATGTGCTGTGCTGTGCTCTACACACTTCAGGATCTCAGGCTTCCCTCATAAACCCAGAACATGATCACTTCAACCCTTGCAGGGAATTCACAAACCCCAAGTCAGTTTGGGATTTTTTTTTAACATAAGCCCAATTCAAAACAGGTTACTGGGTATTTATTTATATCTTCTGTATATATGTGTTAGGGCCTGAGACTTACTTGGAAAAATAAGGCTTCTGAGATGACAGCAATAGTAGGAATGATATGATGGGAAATGAGGCTGGAGATTAGAGTTTGGTAGAAGAATAGTGTTCCTTCAGCAGAAATAGCTTACTATTTAGAGAGAGCAAGGTTCTGACCCCGGAGAAATGGGAAGAGACACTGAATAGGAACAATGGCTAGAGTAGATTTCTGAAGAAGTTTATAAAAAGATAATTTTAGAAGAGATCCACATTGGTGTTCAGTTCAGTTGCTCAGTCGTGTCCGACTCTTTGCGGCCCCATGAACCACAGCACGCCAGGCCTCCCTGTCCATCACCAACTCCCAGAGTCCACCCAAACTCATGTCTATCGAGTCAATGATGCCATCTAACCATCTCACCCTCTGTCGTCCCCTTCTCCTCCTGCCCTCAATCTTTCCCAGCATCATGGTCTTTTCAAATGAGTCTTTGCATCAGGTGGCCAAAGTATTTGAATTTCAGCTTCAACATCAGTCCTTCCCAGAACATCCAGGACTGATCTCCTTTAGGATGGACTGGTTGGATCTCCTTGAGTCCAACGGACTCTCAAGAGTCTTCTCCAACACCACAGCTCAAAAGCATCAATTCTTCGGCACTCAGCTTTCTTTATAGTCCAGCTCTCACATCCATACATGACCACTGGAAAAACCACAGCCTTGACTAGACAGACGTTTGTTGGCAAAGTAATGTCTCTGCTTTTTAATATGCTGTCTAGGTTGGTCATAACTTTCCTTCCAAGGAGTAAGTGTCTTTTACATTTCATGGCTGCAATCACCATCTGCAGTGATTTTGGAGCCCAGAAAAATAAAGTCAGCCACTGTTTCCACTGTTTCCCCATCTATTTGCCAGGAAGTGATGGGACCAGATGCCATGATCTTAGTTTTCTGAATGTTGAGTTTTAAGCCAACTTTTTCACTCTCCTCTTTCACTTTCATCAAGAGGCTCTTTAGTTCTGCTTCACTTTCTGCCATAAGGGTGGTTTCATCTGCATATCTGAGGTTATTGATATTTCTCCCAGCATTCTTGATTCCAGCTTGTGCTTCCTCCAGCCCAGCGTTTCTCATGATGTACTCTGCATATAAGTTAAATAAGCAGGGTGACAATATACAGCCTTGACGTACTCCTTTTTCCTATTTGGAACCAGTCTGTTGTTCCGTGTCCAGTTCTAACTGTTGCTTCCTGACCTGTATACAGGTTTCGCCTTCAAAATCAAACTATGGAGTTTAGTTGATGGTGGGCAGTTTGGGTTTGGTGTTGTACGACAAGAGTCACACAAATGTCTTTTGAACCAACTCCAGGATGACTATTAAGGTCTGTTATAGCCACGGCCCAGTGAATGACATCTCTTTGCATCCACAGTACTATGTAGACCCTTTCACACTTACTCTGGGCTTGACCATGTGACTTGCTTTGGCTAATGGGACTTAAGTAAATGTGACATAAGCAGAAGTTTTATATTCATACATTGGAGTTTGTCTTCTCTTACTGCTTGCTGGGATTCTTTCTGGCACCATGTGAAAATAGCCTAGGCTAGCCTCCTTCAGGGTGAGAGACCAAATGGATAGAGAGATCCAACTATTCTAGTTCATCCAGCGGAAGTCTCAGACATGTTAAGTGAGTTCAGCCAACACTGTGTGGGACAGAAATGAGCTATCTAGCTAAGCCCAGCCCAAATGGTCTGCCTACAGAAAAGTGGGATACCTTATCATTTTTGTCTTCAGCTTCCAGTTTTGGCGGTGATTTGTTACTTGGCAGTAGATAAATGATACCAGGTCCTCAAGGGAGGAACCTAGAAGAACTTGAAAGAGCAGAGCCACTCTTTTGGGACCTGATAGAAGAGCTGCAAACACTTTAAGAAAGCTAAAGGAGTGGGGCCATCCTTTAGGGCTGCTTGCTCAGTGTTGTAACACTATCATAGCAGATTGATGATAGCAGCCATGAGGGTGGCAAGGAAAAGAGAGACAGCCCATGATTGTGGTGACAAGAAAAGCAACATGGCCAAGCAATGGTTGGAGTAGGGTTAAGGGAAGTCAAAAGGACAGAAAGAATAAAAGAGCCCACATCAGTAGGAATCTCATGGCCAAATGGCAGGTCACAGTTAATGTCAGCCCACACTGGAGGAACCACAGGGATAACAGAGTATAAGTTCATACTGACATGGATGGATCTAGCAGGCAAACCTCTTTGGTTGCCTCTTGAATCCTGTTGGGACAAAAAAAAAAAAAAACAAGGAGGGGAAGGGTGATATTTAGACTCTACTGGGAAAAGGTTCACTGATCAAGTTTTCCCCATTCTAGGCAGTTGGCTATGATTTAGGAAAGCACAGGCTGTCCAGAGAATAAAACTGCATGACAGGGCATATAAAACCCTGCAAAAGTTGTCTGTCAGCTTAGACATTATTTTTGTTTTTATTTGCATCACCCCATCCACTACTGAAGTTGATGTCCAGTTACATTTACAGTTGTTAGGAGCCAAGATAGAATGGTGACTAAAGGTAACTGTTCTAGAGCCAAATGCCAGTGTAAACACCTACTGACTGATGGCCCTGGACTACTTACTTAATACCAGTTTCCTGACTGTAAAATGGAGATGATAATAGCTTCTATCTCATATGGTTGGTGTGATGATTAAATAAAATTAAACATTCAGCATATTTAAACACAGTATCCAGATCATAGTAAACTCTGCATATTGTCATTATTTTCAATAATTATTTGGTCCTTCATATTTTATCAAGGTTCTGAGAAACTCAATTGGATTGTCCAGAAATACTTTGCCATTTGAATATCATCAATACCTCCTCTGATATCTAAAACAGATTAATTACAGAAGATGCCCTCTAGATCACAGCATTTGAAACTGGCAAGGAGATAGGAGGTTCCTTACTTTCCTCATGGTTGAGATTCTAATGTATTCCTGATGAAAATCTATATATACATTCAACTGTATTTGATCTTTATTTCTATCCCATCTGGCTAGCAAGTTCTCATTAAGATATGATTTAAGAACCAAAAGTTCATTAAAAAGATCATTCTGTGACAAAGTGAGATGAGCAACACAGAAATGATTCCATATCTTCTCCAGATCATCCCATTTAGGGCTTTTTTCCAACTGAACCCAGCATAATTCATAAAAGCACTGAGATTTGCCTTTTAAAGCCCTGGAATGTCTCAACAATTAACATTATACATTCTGGACATCTGATGAATGTACTGGCTCCAAATTTTAACAAATACCACCATCAGTAACTGTCTTCTACAGTTTTCTTACTTTAAGCACATTATCTTAGGAATCTTTCCTTCTATGTTCAGTTCTAAGGGAAAATATTCACAAATAGCCTCCGACTTCAGTATAATTTCCCCTTACTTTCTTAAGAATAAGAATATGGGGAGTGAAAAGGACTGAAGTTTTCATTCAGAATGCTTAAAACATCTTTTTTTTTCCAGTTTTTTTCCAAATGAATAAAACAAAAACTCAGAGTAATTGCAATGTTACTAGCATTCTTTTAAAAGCAGGGATAAGTCACAGAAATCTTGTGTTCTACAATGTCAAAATTTGTCTGAACTGCACTTTAATAAAATCACAAAATAACAGCATGTCTATTCGTGCTATATAAATATGAAAAACATCATCAAATGTAAAACATGAGATGCACCATTTATGTAATTGTTACAAATTTCTGTTGTACAACCAGTTCCCACAAAATGCCACTGCAGTTGTTCAAATACTTGTGGAAGAGTATCTTAAAACCTCTGCATTTTGTACCTTAAGGTTAACAAAAATACCATCAACCAAGATTCTAACAGTTTTATCAAGAATTCCCCTGCTGCTCAGAATGGAGGGATAATATCAGTTGCTTCATCCAATGAGATATAAAGTTCAAGAAACATCACATGAACTATAGTACTTTCACAGACATATCTTCCAAAGAAAGGAACATCTTCATATTTATGTAGCACAGAGTTGTGAAATTTTGCCCAACTTCTGTTGTAAAACTTTTTAAGTGGGTAGGAAAAAGCCCACAGATGATTTCCTTATTGTTTACACTCGTGAAAATTTTATTGTGATTTAAGTAATGTGGAAATTAGTTTCAAAATGCATGATACATCTGAAATCAAGACTGAATTGGAACGCGGAATAATTCCACCTTTCACTTACACAAACTCCATTTAACAGAATCATGTTGTGTCAAAAAATAAATAAATAAAAACCAACTCCACTGAAACTGGGAAACTACAGAGGTGACAGCTAACTGATGTTTCTTTGACTGAATATATAATACCATGTCAGATTTCTCAGTGTTACTAACATTGATCTTACTATTCTATTAGGTATAGTTTTTATACGTCATTGTCATATACGTGGTTCCTGTAAAGTGGACATACAGTTCACAAAACCTCAGTAAAAAAATTTTCTTTCTCCTCCTACCTTCTATGCTAATAAGAGTTCTATTAATCAGAGTAAAGCTAAGCTCTGCTGTGGTAACAAATAAACCTCCAAGCGTTAGTCTAAGCCTTGACACATCATATCCATACAAAGTCAGATATGGTTCAGGCAGCCTTCTTCCATCTAGAAAATAAGTCATCTGGAATATGGCTTCTGATGCCATTGTGTCAGGGCAAGAGAAATGGAAAAAGACACCTGGCTTTTATCTATTTCAGCCCAGAAGTGATACATGTCAATTCCTCTCTCTCAAATCAATGAATAAACCAGTTGCCTGACTCTAACTCAACTGTCTGAGAAATATGAGAGCACGTGGGTAGTTGGTGAGCATCAGCTGTCTTTGACACAGGCACTAAAACTGTATAATTAAGTGATTTTGAACACACCTCAAAAGGTTTCAAACTATAGGCAAATGACTGGTGCTAAAGAATTTAGAAATATTCAATATTCTGTTTCATAGCAGAGTCATTTTTCCTTGTGTATGTAATTACAAGAGTAGCACTGAGTCCCATTGATTGAAAAAGTAGCACAGATGATGTGATACACATATATGTGTATATGTATGTGTGTGCAGCATGATATTTATGCTTATAAAATAGTCACATGAACTAGAAATAAAACTCTTAGGTCTATCTACCTCAGTGGTTTTCAGCTGGGGGCAATTTTGCTCCCTGTCAAGGGATATTTGGAAGTGTCTGGAGACATTTTTCGTTGCCACAGCTGGCATCTAGTAGATAAAGGCCAGGGAAGCTGCTAAAATCCCACAACACACGAGACAGCCGCTCACAGCCATGACTCGCCTGACCCAAATTGTCAATGGCACTGAGTTGAGAAACCCTTGTCCACCAGTCTGTCCATGAAATGCCCAGTGCCTGATGTGTCCAGTGAGTGCTTGTGAACAGAGCAGTCAGAGACAGTTGCTTGTTTTTGGCCTTGTGCCCCTGCTTGCTTGGCACTTTGTTGCTATATCCCTAACTTTAATCTCTCCTGAATGCCATATATCCAACTACTATTATTATGCTTATCTGGATGTTCAACCATCTCCTTACACGAAACCTGTTCAAAATGAAATTCACTGCCATCTCCTGCCTCTGGTTCCAACCCCCTTTCCACCATGTCTAATATTAGTCACTGACCTTCTGCCCTTCCGGTCACCCAAGCTGGGAACCTTAAAGGCTGTCCCTGACTCCTCCACCTTCACAATTCACTCGCCTCCCAATCCCGTGGTGAGCTCTGAGGACACTGCTGAGCCTGACTCTTCTCCCACTCCCTTGTCATTTGTACACTGTGTAATCTCCTTGTACATCCACTGTTATTCTCATCAAGTAACAATACTATTATTCCCCTCACGGGTCCCTCACACCAGTCTCTCTACCCTGGCCAAACTTCCACGTTATCACCAGTGAAGCTGCCTGGTGGAGGAGAATGAGTGAAGGATCTGGGATCAGATATGCCTAAATTCGAAATTCGTATCTTCCTCCATAACATGTGGGAGGTATGTTAAACTCTCTAAGCCATGTGTGTAAAATGGCACTAAAAACCTCTCCCTTAGAAAACAGTTGTGAGGATTAAATGATGCAATATAGAGAGATTTCCCAGCACAATTCCTGGGCAGAAATAGGTCTTCAATACGTTTCATCATTATTTCTTCCTGTTATTATTATATCACTTTAAAAAATCACCTTTAACATTAAATTATTTCACTTCATAAGGATTAAGCTTTCATTGCCAAATGCCTTAAGCCTCCAGTCATCTGCTTCTAGACAACTATCTTGAGACTGTAAACTCTACTTGGTCACTAACCAAGTCTGTACTGTGTCCCACTGTGTTGACCATGCTTTCAAGGCACAGTAGGTGGTTGATAAGTACACAGTAAACAAATGAATAAAAAATAAATGAGATATTAACTATACATATAATAATCTAAATACGTAATGGTAAGTGAAGTAACAACTACTTCTTTATTTAAGCCACTTATTTATTTGATAATTCTTTCAAATTTTAAAGGCTCTTGCTCAAACACAATCCTTCTTGAAATCTACCCATAGCTACTTCTCCCCCTGCAATAACTCCTACCTCTCTGTTCTATTCTAACTTTGAGCCTTTCTTTGGAGTCACTGTTTTGCAGCCATTGGCCTCATCTGCCTCTAATAGACTCTGCACTCTTGTCTTTCCAGGATCCTAACCAAGTCACTGTTATCAATATTTCCCCCTCCCCTACACACACATAAATGCACACAGATTTATACATTTCAGTTGAATTGACAGATATTTCTTACTTATTCTTTTTCCCAGAAACTTCCATGGCTATAAGTACAACCCACCCCATCCACTTGCACATCCAACTTTGTAAATTCTATCATGTAATATTGCAAAGGAAAGCTTCATGTCACAGAAAAGCAGCATCCCCACTCCCTAGGTGACTGGAGAAAACAAAAACTTATACCTGAAGGAGTGAGAAGCAGCTAAAACAATAACTGACTGGGACAGGACTGAGTGAGGGCTTCCGGCACGGTGGGCAACTTAATCAGGGCTGGCCTGGCCCATGGTGCTCGGGAAGCACAGGCTCACACGGTCCTCAGCCCGGGCCACACCACAGACGAGCCCTGACCTCCAGGGTCAGTGCTGTTCATTCTTCCCAAGCCCTTTGCCCAGTTCTACCCAGGTAATTTCCTGGCTACTGAGAAGACAATTAACTCAAACACCATTGTTCGTGGGTGCCTGGCAGCCTGATGGGCAGATGCACACGCAGCTGACCCTTGACTGGCTGAGATTTCTCTGATCTGAATTCAGTCATTGCCCATGTCATCTGACACTCAGGCTCCCAGACCTCAGAGCTGCTGGAAGGGAGGATAAAAAGCCAAATTAATGAAGGTTGAATCAAGTGCACCCTGGACTGAAGTGTCCACGTGGCTTTCGAAATTGCCTTGCTTGCTGCTCAGAATGCTTTATTTCTTTCCACCTTGGGCTGTTCTTCTTGTAACCTCCAGACTTGCTGCCTCACCCGTAGGTCTGCCTGCCTTCCTCCCGGGTTTCCCTTAGGGTCTTTTTAAACTGGCAGCCAAAGAGTCACTTCCCGGTAGGTGCAGTTGGCACGCCTGCAAGTGTACTTAAACTTTGTGTCTGATCAAGTTATGTGTATTGGATCTGAAACCAGTTAGTCAATTCGTTCAGGTCCCTAAGTGGCGATTTGTGGTAATGTCTACATCAATACGAACGGAGCGGTTTGCTAGCTGGTTTACGTAAAGCAAATGGCTACAGGAAAGAGGGGCTGCCTCTAGCCTTCTTTCTGCTAATGAAGATATGGCTGGAGAAGCAAGGAAAGCGAATGGGAACAAAAGCAGCCATCTCCATGTGCAGAAACACATCAGTGAGGTCCGTGTTCTGGGTTGAATCAATTTACGTCTTCAATCCATCCTACATTTCTTTCTCCCCAGTGGCTGTTTTTGCTGATGTTTACACGTAATCAGGAGTATTCTAATTATATTCTGTATAGGATAAACCTCCAGATCCAGGGCCAATCTGTGTTTTAAGAGGGAAACTGGGGTGCCAATACAAGCTCCACTTGGAGACATAGGAAAAACTGAACACAGAAAAGAATGTGTGATGTTGTTTTCCACCTATCTCCATGTTTCTCTTTTGTACAGTCTCTGCATTTGCCTTGGTGAGGGTGGGGGGTGGGTGGAACAGTCAGCCTAAGAGGGAATTTATTTAGTGTATGTCTGCATATTGGCTGTATCTCTTTACTACTGCAGAGTACATTGTTTCTAATAATTGTGATGGATTGATACTTATGACTGGCTGGCAGAATTCCTTTAGCATGTTAAAATATTACCTTTTATTCCTTGGTCTACTGCATAAGCTGATGTTTCGGTTGGTTTTTCAAATGTAATAAACAAACTTGAAAAGCAAATACCCCTGAAGGAAAGGAAGATGCTGTGTCTCAGGGTGGGTTTCCTTTGAAATCACTGCCCTCTGCAAGCCAAAGGAACCACTCACTTAGCAGCAGCCTTGTTCTTTAGCTCTGGTACATTCATGCCTTCTAGGAGTCTGATACGAAAAGAAGAAATCTGTGCCCATAAAATACACTGAGATCTGTATGGCAGAAATACTTCTGCTAAAATGGAGCAGCTCAAATCCACCTTGCTGTGGTCTGCTAAGCTAGGCAGGAAACAGTGGATTTCATGACTCAAGGCTGAGAAGTGCTTTCTTGAGTTCCATTTCTGTCTTCACCTGCTGGTGGGAAATTTGGTCCCAGTTTTGCTCTTACAATTCCTCCTCAGTACATTGGCCCCTAAGATCCCTCTGCAAGGTTTGCCCCCAAAAAGACACTAAGGCTCAGAAGCTTACCACCACCACCACCACCTCGGATCTGAAGACAATCCTCAGGGCCTTGGCCAGAGACACATTTGACACACCAAGAGAACAGGTTGAATGGCTTAGCAGCCAAGTGGCTAAATGCATACTGAATACTTGATTTCCTTCCCTTAATCAATGCACATTTCTGAAATAAGTGGTTTTAACTCTCGGGTCACATGGATTTTGACTTCATTTTGTTTTCTTGCATTTTAATTTCCATTCTTTCTTATTGTTAGTTACATCGTTTTTCACTGTGATTGTGCTGTAGAAACGGAGAGCACGATTTATGCAGTCTTAACATAAATATGATGCTAGACAGAAAAAGAACGACATATTAGTTTAGAATTTGCCGACTCTCCCACACAGAGCGCACATCGCTGATTTATGAAACTGCAATCGCCTGTAAATCCTAAAGTAAGGTGCGGCATCCGTAAGCTCGAAAAAAGCGAGAAACAGAGCCCCTCAGCACAGCCTCCAGCTGGCAGTCCCCAGGCCCTGAAAACAAAGGCACTAAAGGTTCAGCCTTCTGCTTTTCTTAGGAATGCATCCTACAAAATCGGTTCTACACAGATGTGTAGGAAGGGTTTCTATTCATCAGTTAAGGAGGGATGGGAAAGGGGGTCCGCTGTTCACTTGCCTCTTTGCTCTCAAAGGCAAACCCTCCCTTCCTGCCCCATATTCCAGAGGGCAGCCCTGTACAAACTCTATTCTCCAAGAGCTCCCTCTCCAAAGGGCTCCTGGTTAGAGTCAGCCAAAAAGGGAAGGATGGGCAGGAGCCCTGAGAGTGGGAGTAAGGGAGAAGCCAGGTATTTCTCCCACTTCCCTTCTCCTCTTGCTTCTGCTCTGGGTGGTCCCAGTGGAAGCTGCTGCTTCTCCTACCAGCCAGCCCTCTCGTAATTCTTGCTTCCTCAGATTTCCCAGGTCCCTGGGCTCTGAACCACCTCCTCCTCTCTTTGCTCCTCTAGGCTAGGGTTAGTAACAGGTTCCTGCTATGCTAATCTCTAAGTTGCCTCCCCATGCTCTTCCAGCACCTTTCAAACTAGATCCCACATTGAATTCCACAATATCAAGAACACTGGCTCTCTTTTCCTGGCTGGGACCTGACTGATTCAGTGGGGGAAAGCTCGGGAGACTGGGCCACCAACTCTAACTTATCAGCATGAACACAAGGAGCAAGATACAAATCTGCTTCACCCTACTTTCAGCCACTTGAAGACTGTCTGACACATTCACTGCCACCACATTTATTTCACAATCATTTTATCTCCTCTTCCCCTTGGAGAAAGAAAACCACAACTGTGGACCTCAATAAATGCAACTTGAAACTCTCTAGGAATCCTGGCAACAGCACTGCAAAGAGTGGAACTGAAGGCTGAAGCAGCCCAAAGGATATGGTTAAAAACAGGGAGAGAACTTCAATAGTGCTGAGGAGAGAAGGATTATGAGAATTATAAGGTGATACCTTATAAAATGGATGACTCCTTTGGGGAAAAAAAAATGGCAACAGACCTTAAATTGTTAAATCCCAATTTAACTTCAAAATCTCAGCCTAACGACTCCTTCAAATCCAACCTAACCATCCTAGTGACTAAGTTAAAATAATATAACTTGGCTATATGGCATTTTACAACCATTTGTCTGCCTGTTAGGTTATACATGTGTGCAATATTAACAACGTCCCTGCTTATACTTTTAAGTGCTTCATATAAATACTGACTTGTGAGTTTTTTCCTTCTGCATGCTGCTTCTAAATGTTTTTATGGCCTTTTAAATGTGTAACAGAAATGGTGACCCTGCCACCAGCACTGACAAAATTTTGAAGACTGTCAATGAGAAGAGAAATCAAAATGCACAAAATAATCATTTTAAAATTAATTTCCGTGGTTAGAATTTGGAATAGTATTGGCCTTTGGTGGAGGAACTGACTGAGGGCATGAGGGATCTCCTGGGCACTGGACATGTTTGACAGATCAATGTGGGTTTGGTTACATGGGTATGTATATACATACAAATGAACCTGTGACCTGTACACTTTATTGTAAGTATGTATACATCAATAAATATGTGAACACAGTCACTTCTGAAAGATATACAACTTAAACCCCCAAACAGTTGTAGAAGGGATACCTTTACAGGAAAATGACGACTATGCCATCTTTTTAAAGGATGGACACTTTCATGAAATGTGACAGTCATGGTAGACCTGCAAGTTAACTCAAGGAAAAACTACTGGGTGAGCAGGGGGCTGAATGTCTCTCAGGTTTCAAGGTTGTCTGGGGATGCCTGGAGTTGCCTCCAGGACACCACACTGAAGGTCTTACTGGGGATGGGTCTCAGGTATAGAGGCTCTGTGAGGGATATTTCCATGCATGAAGTTTATTGAGGAGAGTATGTGGGATAATACTACCCTTGTTGGGGTGAAGGAAGGATTGGGTCCAGGAAGAAGTCAAACTGTGATACAGATAAAGCCAAGGCTTCAGATGGGGTATGGTCTGCCTCTGCGGAAGGGTGTTTATTAACATAGCGCAATGACCAGAGAGAGGACCCTGCTGAGAGCTGTCCAACATTCCCAACAGCCAGGGGAATTAATGCTTTCGTTCTGAAGTGGGAGATGGATCTGGATGGTGTGAAAAGATTTCACTAATTTGGAGGCAAGAAGTAAGGAGCAGGTACTATTTTTCACCTCTAAAAGTAACTTGCCCTTTCTAACGTGTATGAGCTTGTGAGGGCTGGACTTGGGCTCACAGTCATGGGCAAAATCACAGAACTAGTTTATCTTAGTAAGGACTTCACGTGGCATCCTGGTAGGAGGATGTCGAGCCTGCAAGCAGTAGGTAACTGAAGAGAATTGGGTGGCCTGCAGGAGACACTCAGAGACACCTTTCCAGTCCTTGTGCCCATTACCTCCTCTGCTGGGTCACAATCAAGAAAGACAACCAGAGCTGCAGGTTCATCCATACACAGTTATTCCTGATCTCTGCCACAGTAGAGAGAAGTGGGAAGTTGGTAACAAGTTGCCACTTTGCATTCGTCAGTTCCCTTTCTGAACAGGTGGCAACTGACTGACAGGCATTCTCTCAAGTGGAGGAGGACATCTGTGTTTTTCTATACACTGTAGTATATTGGATCTTTCCAAGTCACACATTTGGGAAAACAGCTGAGCTGCTGCTTAAGTCCCTCATGTTGTGGTACAAATATCCACCTGATGAGAAAACATGAGAGGCACAGCTTTATGGTAGAACCAACGAAATCAAGTCTGCAAAGATCCAGATAGGAACTTGATGAGAGGAGACTAAAGATATTTTAAGAAGTGATCTCAACAATTGAAAGAAAATATGGAAATGGGGAAAAAATACAACAGTCACAAAAATCTACACTAAAAATTTTCCATGTTTTGTCTTTCCTTAAACATATACCTCCACACACCACTCATGATTTGAGACTGTGGACAGATTCGCCTTCAGCATGAAATAAGCCAACTATCTTGGTTCTTTTCTTAAACTATCCCAGCAACTAACAAGAAGAAATTGCATCATTTATGAGCTCCTTCATTCTGGAACCTTTAACCAGCAGTCTCCCCCACTCCCCCTTCAAACTGTGTTGTGAGTGCTTATGATTTATAGGTCACTGTCGATAATCAAAGCCATCGCTGGATTGAAAATGACAATCAGATCAAACATCTAAATGAAACAGGAGCGCAAGTCTCTTTTGAAGGATCCATTACAGTGAAAGAATTTTGCTGAAGACACCAAGACATTTATTGAGAACACCTCAGAGCAGGACTCAAACTGTGAACAAAATGGAAAATGTCTCAAACAGCTCTCAGAATTAATTAGTAAAAATTAAAAGAAGCCTAACAGGGGAAAAAAAAGCAGCTGTGTGAGAAAGATGGAAGTTCAGACAGGCCTCCTGTACCCCTATTTGGAAGCCATGCCTGTCCTGACAGACCCATACAACCCCTCTCCCTTAGGAAGATGAGAAACCACTGAAGGTGCCTTTCTTACACCTCTGGGAAGTGGCTCTGTGAAGAAGAGGTTTGGTTGCTGTTGTGTAGGATTTTTTTTTAAAAAAAACAAAGGGCCATTTGTTTACTGTGATAAACTGTGACTCCCACAGCCAGTCGGTTATCTCTTTTTTCTGTTTCTTTCCTCTAGGAGGTAAACCCCCTGAAAAGTGGTTGAAGATACAGTATTAACAGTCACTGATCAGGCAAAAAAAAAAAAAAAAAAAAGGCCATAGATCAAGAAACCTGTGGTTATTCCGTTTTGAATATAAATGGAAACTTCTAAAAGGCCATTAAGGAAAGCAGGCTGGAAAATGCACTTTTCTTGGTTCTCTTTGATAAAGTCTTAGGTTCAGAGCCAACAAGATCTGCAAGGTAGTGCAGACTTGAGAAGCCTGACACATTCAATGATTAAAGGTTGAGAAATCCAGGGGGTCCACCATAACCATGCTCCCTTTTTGAAGGGGTCATCTTGCCTCTTTTGTATCTCATGACCCCAACAAATGACCACGGTTAAAAGGGTCAGAGATGGGCCCCTAATCCCAGGACAGTAATAGAGATTGGGGTAGTGGCCTATGACGTGGCCTGGCCTAAGAAGCTACGGTGATTCGAAGCACTCAGACCCTTCCCTATGGAGTGTGTGGTATTCAGACCTGTCAAGGGGGTAGGCAGAGCAGAAGCTGAGAAGCCCACAGAAAGAAGGCAGAAGCCGTGGGGAAGGAGAGTAGAGAGGTGAGAAACCAAGGCAGAGAAAGAGATGAGTGGGATCTCCTGAACCCT
This sequence comes from Okapia johnstoni, assembly GCA_024291935.2. NCBI lineage: Eukaryota > Metazoa > Chordata > Mammalia > Artiodactyla > Giraffidae > Okapia > Okapia johnstoni. The sequence continues at coordinate 100,006,559 of CM044310.1, read as the reverse complement.
CAAGTTTGAGATGGATTTGCTAGAGTAGAAGCAATAGGCAACAACTGCTGGAGAGAGGATACCCAATAGTAACCTCAGGAGATGAAGAATATTAGATGCTAAACCACCAGAGAGTTAAAACACAGAGCCACTGAATGTTCCAGTTCTTTGTGATCTTTAGGTGCATGAAGGAAATGGTTTCCTATTCTTCTCATTTCCCTGAGTATTATAAAAATGGACTCTCAGTTTAGGAAAGCTCATATTGTTTTTGCTCCCTGTAACCCCAGAGCACCTCCCTGATACACCAGCATAACAGTGTTCAACACGATGGCAAACAGTGTTCATACTGCATCACTGTGTGGCTCCACAGCCTGGGATGATCGTTCAGAACTGTTGGTCCCCTTTCCCACTTTCTCAAGAGATGCTCTAGTCAGAGCTGGATGATGTGAACCTAAAATGGGAGTTAGCATTGGCACCGCAGGACCATGGGCTGTGGATATTCACAGTTCGTCTGGGTGGTAGCCATGGTGATGAACTAGAGGTGTTTGTCTCTATATCTATACTTAGCGGTCTGCATGCCTCACGTTCCAGTCTGTGTGACGTGGTCTCTTAGGTAAACAGCATCAGCAGCCCAGAGTAATTCTACAGGTAGCTTTGTCTCTGGGTATGTCTGAGATGGTGGACATATTGACAACTACTGGCTTCCTTTTGCTTCAAGTCATAACTGTTTACATGTATAGGACCTCCCTGAGATACGTCACATGGCTTAACATGAGACCTGTCTGCAAAGGCAATGACTGCACACGTTGGCTCCTGGCGGTGGCTCCACAGTGTCACCTACTTCAAGAGACTGATGGCAGTACATCTGTTCTCCTCCAGGTCCCAACTTAACTCGAGAAGCTTCCAATTACCAACATGTTGATTACAGACCACATGAGGATTTAACTGGATGCACCGTTTCTTGAATTGGGGAGTGGGAAAAAAAGGATAAAGGAGTTACCCTTGAAGAGCAAAGATACTGAATGCATGTCTACATGAAACTTGTTATCAAAGGAAGTTGGGAGCCACTTCCTCCATGTGGGGAAAATGCAATCAACAGAACTGGCTTGGTTTCAGATTAAAGTCAATGGATACTCAATCAGCATTTTTTTATTATATTTTTGACCTGTTTCTTCCAATACGGAAAATAAGAATTCTTGAAGGAATGTACTGGGGTTGTGCTCCTTAGAGGAAGAAATGATGGTGATAGTTCTTCATTTTTGCTATTCTGCTCTGGAAATTGCTCTTTATTTTTAAACAACAACAAAAGTAGGGGGGCAAAAAATGGGAAAATATACTTATTGTTTGAGTCAATGACAGGATTAATAAAAGTCTGATTAATAAATAAATAGAAATGGGAAAATGTTCGTTTTCTTACAAACCATATTCCAGGCAATGCTCTCCTTATTTCCCCCTACCTCTCTCACTCTTTTTAAAATATCTCCCCTCACCCACTCTCAGCTTTGGGAAGAAAGTATTATTTTAGTTTTAATGTTTTCTTTTAATAGATGTGGAATAAATGGTGGCAGGATAATAAACCAAAGGAGGAAAGAAACAAGTGAACTTAAATCAGAGAATTCACATCAGCTTTTTTGAAAGTGGGTAAAACAAAAATATCCATCTCAAACCCCAACCCCTTTATTCTCCCCAAACTGCCTTTTTTTTAATTTGCTCCTGTGCAAAAGTCTACCTAGGTTTCAAAACCAATTTCTCCTTTTCCCTAGAACCAACCAAATACTGAATGTGTGCAAAAACATGGTAGCTTTAAAACAAACAAACAAACAAACAAAAACCAATAATCATCAGAGGGAAGGAGGAGGAAGGAAAGAGAAAGAAAATAAAGAGATATGACACAAGGGAAATGGGCCAAATGAAGACAAAGCAACGCACTTAACCCACCTGGAGAGCGAAGCGGACCAGCAAGGCGCTCTCAGCCAATCGCCTGGGTGTGCTGTGAGGAGGAGAGTCCGCATGGGTTCATTTGGCCGAGGAGTGTGTTTCATAAACCTTACGGTGCAGCTATGAAAGCTATCAGGATCTTCCCACGTTTCCTGTCATTCCGTGGAGATTGGCTGCTGGAGTGTTGGGTGGGGGGAGTGGTGGGGGGTGGAGGTGGAGGGGAAGAGGGTGGTTGGGGTGTTGAAGGGGGAACTGGCTCGGGTGGGAGGTGGAATCACACAGGAATTTATTTTAAGTGCATATACAAAACGAAATGAGGGGAAAAACCCAGTGTATTCCTTTTGGGTCATGTGAGGGAGCCACTGGCAAAGATAATAATATACAAGAGGGGAGAGACAGAGGAAGAAAGAGAGGGAGGGAGAGAGAAGCAAAGGCTTTCTATTATTCGGGACACTGGTGAAGCACACTGAGGCAGCTGGAAGATTAAATTAAGTATTATATCTGCTGACCCTATTGCCATGGTTACCAGACAGCGGAAAATATTAATCAACCCAAGCCTTTTCAGATGAATGTGCTTGAAAAAAATACAATAAATATAAATATATATGTATATCCTCCCTGCTCTGCTGTCTAAATGCAGGATGCCAGCCACGGCACCACCTGATAGTGGAGACAAACACATTTTTTAAAAAGTCTTGCCTCTTGGAGAAGGCTTACGTCAGTTATGGGAGGCAAGGCAGGGATGGTGGGGCAGACCACTCACTCACTTTCTCTTTGCCTGGTTTCTTCCCTCACCACCTCCTTCAACGGTGGACTCTAACATATGGCTTGATTGCAAGTGAAGGGTTATTTGTTTCCTTATTCCTAGGAACCCCATCCGCTACTAGTCACCCTTGTGCATTAACTAAAGTTAAAGCACACAGAAGGGGAAAAAAAGGCAAAACATACATGTAAATAAGATTGGAAGCCCACTAAGTCAAGATAAGAATGAGAGAGTCCCAGTCTGTTTGGCTGAGGGTCTAGAGGACCCTTGAAACTTCACTTGTCCGGGCTATGAGGCTTAGAAGCTGCACCTGGTCATCTCTAAATGCTCGATTTTGTTTCTACTTTTCCCCAAGTGGCTGACACTGGGAGACTCTCCTACCTGCCTTTAAATGTACTGTTACTATTCCCTTGATGGAAAACTTGAGGAACTGCAGAGCAGAACCAAGCAGCATGGCCACATTAACACTAATGCGCTTACTGGAGAATAATCTTCCCTTCTGGACGCACAAGGACTGACTGACACTCTGCTGCTGGAGGCTTTCCTTTCCGTTCAATGTTTTCTGAGTTCCTAATATATGTCAGGCATTCAGCTAGACAGCAGGACAGTGTATGAGGGATGTGGAAACTGAGGGGCTTGCGTTATGGCAGGATGGGGGCCAGGGAGGCAGGGGCTTTGAATTTCATCTTGTTAAAGCTTCATCATTTTGCAGATGAAGACACTAGAAGCCCCAGTGGATCAAGGATTGGTTCCAACAACAGCTGAGTTGGTATAAACCAGATCTTGAGGAGACTCTTCCAAGCCTGGGATCTGATCTGATCTGAGACACCAAGACATTCAACAGCAAGTTCATTTGTCCTTCCATGAAAAATGACAAGTTCCAAATTCCCCACACTGCCACTTTGCCTGGACCTGTTCCAGATATTTAGGGATGCCTAAGAAATCTACCGGACAACTTCTCTCCGATTTTCTCTGCCTCACTTTTCTCTACACATCCCACACCTTCCTAACTGTTCTCTGTAAAATATCATATTGTGGACACGTAGACTTGGTCTCCAGATTTCCTTCTGTCAAATATTCACATTCTTAGGTTCATGTAAAGTCTCAAAGAAATGCCCTAAAGTTTACCACAGACCCGCTAACAGAATGTCCACGCATCTTCAGCCAGAATGACCTGAGCTATGACACCAAAGCAGGTCTCAGTGTCAGGTCTGGCTCTGCCACCCCCCTCACTGGAAGCCACAGGGGTTCGGATGGCTTTTCTCCTAGTTAAGCCTTCACCACATGTAGCCCCGACTGAGACCAATCAGCCTTCTCCTTCTGCTGAGGTGCAATTTTACACAGTAGGTGACATTAACTCGGTAGCTGAGTCCCCATGTGCAGCCACGGCAACCACAGGGTCCCAGCAGATGACAGGAGGCAGCGGGTTGTATGATCCTGTAAATCATTTCCCCATAGTAACGGCAAGATTACACACTTTAATATGCATGTGGCCTCAAAGAACCCTCTTCTTGGCTGAACCAGGGTGATAATACACATTTTGTGTCCAGAAATCCATTCTAAACTGCACTGTGTAGAATACTCAGTATTTCCTCAAGAGTTCTGACACAACCCTTCTCACCTGGCCTTTTTCACGGACCTACACTAGAGTGCTTCTCCGTTCACCTCTAGCATCTCCAGTTTTATATCCGCACTCTTGAGACAGAGTCAACACCCTTCTCACTTTTAGCAGACCTTTTGTTCTAATATCTGCCTATAGCTTTTTTTCCCTTTGGATGGACGACCGGATTTGGGTGTTTCCTTTTTAGGGGAAATGTGTGAAACTATCAGTAAATAAGGTGGGGGGAATAAAACAGAGAAATAAGGTGGTATAAAGGGTCCAGGATGGTAGTGACTATTGTATATACAATAGATCCCAGGTTTATGCGCTGAAGGTCATATTTCTTTTAGTTCAATGCAAAATACCTCTCAGCCTGCAGTGACTCCCAGAAGACAGTCCATTGCATACCCTCACATCAGATACACTGGAAAGAGGAGTAGATTCAGTGGCAGAGGATAACCTTGAAATTCAGCTGTGAGACCACAGGCAAGTATTCAACCTACCTAATCCTCAGCACCATCAACAAAATGGAACAATTATAATGGGCTTAAAAATCTTGTGATGAAATTAGTACCTAAACATACTAGATGCTCAACAAATGTTAGGACCAAGGCAGAGAGGCAAATGTAACATATGCAGTCCTTCTGCAAATGCTTAAAGATGATAATTTGGTTTCAGTATAGAGACTTTCCCTGAATGCCCATCATGGATACCGTTAGCTAACCAGACTCATTACAATCCACATGGCACTCTAAGAATATCTCATCAAGGCTCCCAAAGGGTTTGGTAAAATCATTCTGCTTCTCATATGCTGAATTATTTTGGCTAGGCCTCAAGCCCACTCCAGTGTTCTTGCCTGGAGAATGCCAGGAACGGGGGTGCCTGGTGGGCCCCCATCTATGGGGTTGCACAGAGTTGGACATGACTGAAGCGACTTAGCAGTAGTAGCAGCAAGTCTTCCATCTGTGAAATGGGTAAGGATAGGTCAGGTGGAAACATTAAAGTTTAGTTTAATTCTAAGTGCTTTGGAGTAAATGCCTACATTTTGTGAAAAGAAGTTAGATCATTAGTGAGGGCTATTTTTTGTCATTCTTCAAACATCTTAACAAAAAAAGGGGGGGGGAGAAGCCTGTTTCAAGGAAAAAAGACCTGAGTAAATACCACGGACTACTCCACACAGGTGAAAGGGTATTACATGACAAGTACAGACACATGGCTCCTCAGGACTGTCATCACACGTATGTGAGTTAAGCAGAGCAGAGCATAAAAACAAAGCTTTCATTTTATCACATGGAACCAGTTACGGGAAAGAGCGTGAGCTGAACTTTGGACAACCTTGAATCATACTCAATTTATTCTCCATCATCCAACAAGTCATCATCAAAAACAGGCAAAACACAGTCTGGGGAGAATAGTACACCCTGGAAAATACAGATTCAATGGTATATTATCATCCAGATAGGAATGAAAACTGTGGTTAGTGAGACTTAGGCCTTAAATAGCAAAAATAGAAGCAATATGTCTCTCTCCTCCTTTGCCAAAGGAGGCTGTGTGTCTTGGACACATCCACCAAAATAAGAACTGTGCTGAAGGTTTTCCCTGGTGTCTCAGACGGTAAAGCATCTGCCTACAATGCAGGAGGCCCAGGTTCAATCCCTGGGTTGGGAAGATCTCCTGGAGAAGGAAACAGCAATCCACTCCAGTATTCTTGACTGGAAAAATCCCATGGACGGAGGAACCTGGTAGGCTACAGTCCATGGGGTTGCAAAGAGTCGGACATGACTGAGCGATTTCACTTGAAGGTCTATGATGTCTTTTGAATAAATCTGGGGAAAAGATACCCAGTGCCAAACGTGCAAAGGCTCAAATATGAACAGTCAAGGCACATTTTAGACCCTTTGATGGACGGTGCCACTGAATCAAGTGAGTTCCAAGGGCAGTCTCATGGAGAAATATATGCTCATGTATAGCAGATAAGAATTAATTATTCTCAAGGTCTTCTCCAGCATAGCTACATTGACTTTGACACTGATTCTCACAAGTACAAGTTAGTTATAATGGTAGCTACTAAAATGGAATGTCTTCATATTTGGTCCTTGTCAACGCCGTTCCTTCTTTTTAAAATGGCCTTCCTCCTACCCTAATCTGAAGAACTTCTAAATATCCAGTAAGACCCAGATTCCTCCGGTTTCATAAACTGGCATGATAGCCCCCTGACGGAAGTGCGGAGTCTTAACCACTGGAAAGTCACCAGTAGCCATTCTTTCCAACATCCATTTAGAGTAAGAGGTACCCTGCATAATCCTGCATGGTCTGGGCTCTGACTACATCTCCCACTTCATTTCTTTCCATTCCCACCTTGGTCTAGACAGTGCTGCTTTCCTTCCCTTTCTCAAGTGTGCCCAATGCATTTTTCAGCCATCTTTGTGCTAGTTGTCCCCATTCCCTGGGGTGCTGTTTTCTGATTCCTTCTTGATATTCTGATGCTGGCTCTAGTATCATCTATTCTGAGAAGACATTCTTGATCAACAATTCTAAAGTAACTATCTAGCCAGTTGCTATTTGCTAATCCTATTTTAATTCTTCTCAGAGCATTTATCATTATCTAATATTATCCCTGTGTGTTTGTTCATTGTGTCTTTTCCTCCACTAGAGCATAAGCTCCATGAGAATAAGGACTGTGTTTGCCACTATATCCTCAGCAGCTAGATAAGTAAGTGGTTAATAAATTTGTGGTGAATGAATGCCCCAACCTGAACACCACGTAATTCATCACTTGTATTCTGAATCCCCATAGTGTTTCATATAGACCACAATTATAACATCAGTCATATGGGATTCTGTTTATCTGGGGCTTTTACTAAATCTAAAGGGTGGAGACTCCATTTTGCTCCATGTGGACTGTTTACTCTGAAATTAGGAAAATCACTATATACTGATGTGTAGGTGACATATTGGGCAGCTCCAAGTGGGGGGGGGCAGTTTTCATTATGATAATGAGAATCACAGCCCATGGAGTTGAGCAGTAGCCAAGTTGAACAAATGTAGATGGCAGCTCAGGTTTTTCTTTATCAGGAAGAGAAATCAGGATGATTCTATCTTCTCCTTCACATATTTTTCTAGGAACAAATTCATGATCCAACATACTTGCCCTGGCCAACATCTCCCTCAGTTCACATCTGAGGGCTTGCTGCTGCTACTGCTAAGTTGCTTCAGTCGTGTCCGACTCTTTGCGACCCTATAGACGGTAGCCCACCAGGCTCTGCCGTCCCTAGGATTCTCCAGGCAAGAATACTGGAGTGGGTTGCCATTTCCTTCTCCAGTGCATGAAAGGGAAAAGTAAAAGTGAAGTCGCTCAGTTGTGTCCACCTCATAGCGACCCCATGGACTGTAGCCTACACCAGGCTTCTGAGGGCTTAGGAAGGCTCTTAGAGGGAGATCTCAGTGGGATCTTGTACAGGGTAACTCACATGCACCACTTTACATCTTCTCTGCCACCATCTACTCCATCAACTAGTGTAATGAATACCCAGTTATGCATAAACATCTTTGATCAGATTTTTGTAGATGCTAGACACGAGATCTGCACCATAACTCTAGCTTTTGCCTTATGCTTCTCCGATGGTGTAAAATGATAAACCTATAGGAACCTGCTCAACATTCAGGTATTGGTACCTCAAAATTGGCCAAGAATGGAAGTTAATGGAAAATTTCTTCTACCTTTTATAACCTAGGCAGACAACTCTTGAGACTCATCTCAAAGAATTCCTCAGAAGTTCCAGTTAGGATTAAGCATACATTGTTTCTAGCAGTGGCCGACTTGACAATCACTCTTATTCCATGTATCTTTCCTACAGTCCACTCATTTCTACTCCTTGAGGTCACTTCCAAATAACCCACCTTGTCTTCCTTCTGGTGAACCCAGGCCAATGCAGTTGTTATAAAGAGTAGCAACACCATTACTGAGATTCTCATCTGTGGTATACTGGCAGGAGGGCAAGTAAAACGCAAACCATAAGATTGGGTGGTACTGATGACATCTGCATGGCCTCAGGAAATCACAGTTACAAATATTATGGAGATGTTTGCCTTTAGTTAACTGTTTTGGAAACCTTCATAAAAACATGAACTCAGATGAAATAACAATCAATCCAAGGCAGCAATAAAACCCAGTGGTCTCTTTGGCAGCATTTCAAGACCCTCATCTCACATGGCAGTCACACTGCAGAAAGTGATGGGTCATTCTCTCATAAAGTAGAGCCCCGAACAGCACCTGGTCATTGATTTAGGGTGAACTTGAAATGTCTGAGAGAAGACATGCAAAGGCTTGTGAGCAGTAGCAAGTCCCTAGTTAGTGAGGAGCTTGGAAGGAGCAAGAGTGAAATACGGCAAGCAAGGGTATCTAAGAAAGGCACGCACAGATATATCCATGAGAGGTAGAACAAAGCATGCAGGTCTTACACTCAAGCCCACCACAGGGGAGGCAATGAAGAAGCATGAGGATTCACCCAGCAGATTCTCAGCAATTCTCCACCCTCAGCTATGCCAGCTTCTGCAGAGTCAGAATGGGTTGATTTGGAAGAGAAGGTTTCACAGAGGAAGTTGTATTTTAGCCAAAGTGAAAGATGCATCTGTATTTGGTAGGTGACCACAGCTATTACTATTGCTGTTAGTACTGATTACCATTTATTGGAGGTATGTGATGGACCAAATACCATGCTAAGCATTTTATATTTATTTTCATATTTATTCTTCTCAGTGACTTTATGATTAATGTCCTATTGTTTTCATTTACCATTTTATATATGAACTAAATATCCTTAAATATTACATTTATTATTATTAGTCTATACTTCCACTAAGGATACTAGCAATACTGGTTAAGTGCAAACTTTGTACCTGTCATCTCATTTAATCATCAGTGACCCTGTGAGACAGGTGTGATTGTCACTGTTTTACAAGCAATAGACTGAAGCTCAAAGAAGCTGAACCTTAGTTACCAAAGCCTCCTGGATCTAAGATTACCTTCTGTCTAAGTATTGGATGTCACTCTATCCCTGCCTGGAGAGCAGAGATGAAAGGCTGGTGAGGGTGGGCCACTGAGCTTGATCAAATTGTTATGAGTGAATGAATGAGTAAGCTGAAATGAATTGCCAGTTCACCTCCATGCTGGATCTACCTTAGGAAAATTGCTGTCCCTGCCTTCCTTTCCCCACCCACACCCCTCTCTCTCTCACTTGTGATGATGGACAAAATATGATGACAGCTGAGCTGGTCTTACTCATCTTTACCATCTTGATATTTTATTCAAGTTTCCTTTTTATCCCCCTCATAAACCAAAAGGTCTCATGTTTTGAGAAATAAAGAAAATAAAGAGAATGTCGGCACATTCACTGCAAGGTATTTATCCCAAGTGTTTCCAGAGGGTTTTCAGTGCTGCCTCCCAAAAGGCTTTGAATCTGATACAGGCCAGGAAATCTGCTTTATGAAGGTCCCCTTTCCACGCCTTTATCTACATAACTTTCATTGACCTAAATCGGATTTGTGTGTGTAGAAGGGCAGCACAATTGAGGCTCTGCAAGTCCTGTCGCCTTTTTGTTAAGCTTCCCAGGCTGCCAATTACCAATTCTCTGCACTCGAGGATGTACAGGACACAGCACATTAAATTGGAACAGATTGTACTGGCTAATGATAACCCAGTCAAATATGTAAAGAGATTCCCGGTAACAAAGATGAAGCGGAGGTCTGAAGCCAATAAGATAGGGCTAAACTAGGATGGAGAGGCCAAAGGAAGGGAGAGGAGAAGGGAGGGGAGGGGAGGAGAGAGGAGAGAGTAAGTAGAGCGAGAACAAATATGAGAATCTGAGGATATAGTCTCCTTAGAAGTATGTAATGGAGAAGAGGCTGGGAAATAAGTCCTTGAAATGATTTATGGCTAGAGGGAATCTGGGACCATGTAAAATCTGTCATGGAGGAATCTGGGACTCTACATGGGAGACATTTCTTTGAGCTGTATCTATGTCTAACTATTTTGATCATCTGACCAGCTGTTTAAATGGAATGATTGTGTGGCTGGACTGATGGGCTAAATCAGTCAAACAAGCCCATCTGGAAGATGATGCAGAGTCAGTCAAAATGCTATATTCTCTGTGAAAATGCAAACACACTGTTTCCATTGGTCATTTGCCATTCATGGGATATAACATGGAGCTAAGTAATCCCAATGATATAAATTTTCATTCAGAGACAGAAAGCAGGAGAAAACGTGTCAGCACCTCTACTGCGAACTCTTCACAACCATCCTTAAACACTGACCCATGGGGTCTTTTAGGAATACAATGCCACGACCTCTATGAACGTACTTTGAAACATTAAAACAAGTCTCAGAAAACTAGGTACAATCACTGCTAGAAAAGATAACAGCACTGAATCACCTTATGTAGCTGAGGCTGCACAGAAGAAGTTATGCATCAGGTCTGCTGCTTTTGTCATCATGGCTTACATTCTGCCATGGCTGAGGTTCATGGAACTGCATGGTTAGAAAAGAAAATCTGTGTGTGTGTGTACCAACAAATGCATATATGACCATACATAAGAGATACACATGCTCACATACATACAATAAAATATTCAAGTACCCAAAGTGTATCATCTTTACACTGCATGCAAATTTAAGTGTTTAAGTGTTCTAACACATGATTCATAGCTGCCATAGAGTAGTGATCAGAAGTTTTAGAACACCTCTTTGCAGGTAAGGTTCAGCATACCTGCAGCTCAACATTTTCTCTGGAACAACTGTTCAAAGAGCCTGTAGACCACTAGGCATTTTCATTTGAAATACCTGGGAGACAATATATCCAAAAATAAATCATCACCTTCTTCCCCTAAACTATTTCCCCTTCCTCCACTACCCCCGATTTTCATCACGTGAGCTCCAATGGGGTAAGGAGCTTTGTCTGATTCGCTCACAACTGCATTCCAAGGACCAGAGAAGGGTCTGGCACACAACAAATGCTCAGTAAACTCACGCCGAATGATTTGAATGGCTGGACAGATAGACAGAGTATTGATATCACTATCTTTCCCACTTTGGGGCTCATCTCTGATATGTTCCTTTCCGATTACCCACCGAGATCTGTCACAGCTTTGGTCACAATGCTTCTTTGCATTTGTTTACCTCACTGGGTTGATGATGGATACAATGAGATCAAGCACAAGAAAATGCTTGATAAACTGTACAACACCACACTCATTTAAGGTAATTATTCCTTTCAACTTCTGTTTGCCAGCATTTCAGCTGAGATGTTCATCTCACAACAAATCTAACAAGCTCAACTGGCCTGCTTTCTTTCAGAGTTTCCCTTTGTATCATCTTCATATTTCTGTGAAAGTAACACCTCCTAAAGCTCTGTGGTGACCATTTCATTCCAACATCTAACACCTTCAACAAGAAGCTCCCTGTGGCCTGTAAGATTTCAAGCAGTTGAGACCATCTGTATTCACCTATCTGTCTCCCCGCTTCTCCTCTTCTCTAGAAGTACTTGTCATCTCATGCGCCTCTAACAGACATGGCCATCTCTGCTTTCACAATGTTTGTCTCTATATTCATCAGCAAAATTCATGGTTGAACAAATGTACAGATGAATGTTCCTTCTCATCTATTTTTACAAATCTCATCCACCTTTCAAAAGCCATGTCTAACTCTATAACCTTCTCCCTGGACTGCATGAGTTTGGGTTAGTCGTCTTAGTAGGAGAGGCAAGAATCTGAGGGCATATGGCTTACTTGAGGAGAACAAGGAAAATCAGCAAGGGAGTGGACAAATGTGGGAAAATATTGCAAATGGCACAAAACATACACCTTAGGCCTGTCTTACCAGTGAGATAAAGGAGTGGGTTATTTATACACCAACTCCTAAAAGTTACCAGTTAAGGACCAATGTAGAGGAGGAAGGATAATAATTCCCAATTTCTTCCATCTGTCAGAACTTCAGAAGAAGCCCTCAGTATAGAGATATAGATACTGAAATGATTTAGGTTTAAGCAGTATAGTCCAACAGAAATATAATGTGAGTCCCACATACAGCCTGCATATATTAAGCTTTAAGTTTTCCAGTAGCCACATTAAAAAGTTCAAAAGAAACAGGTAAAATTAACTTCAATAATTTTTTCATTATTTAACATTATGCTTTTTAATTCAACCTAGTTTATTACTCCAAATATTATCATTTCAACATGTATTTAACATAAACAATTTACTGAGATATTTTACATGTTTTTATAATAAGTATTCAAAAACTGGCATGCAGTTTATATAGAGAGCATATTTCAGTGAGGACCAGCCACATTTCATGTGTTTAACAGTCGTATGTGGCCAGTGGTTGCCATTATTGGACAACATGGCTTAAGGTATATGGGCAGGCTATGTCTACCCTATCTGCTATCTGCTCTGCTGATAATCTCTAGTCACTGAGATCATCTTTCAACTGACTATTTAAAGTACTGATCTAAGGCTCAGCATACATTGCTGATGAACGTCCTTTACTTTCTCATCTGGGTCCTATTTCCCTGAGAAAGTCACTGCTATGACTTACTTGTGTTGCTTCCCCATTAGTTCCTCTTTCATTGCCTCATTTGGGTACCTTTTGCCAAGTGACTGAGTCTCAGAAGTCACCTTATCCACAGGTCCCTAACTGTCTGTGAGGAGAAATCACTGCAAATTTCCCATCCAGGGGCACAAGGGGAGATGTGCCAGCCCTGGCCTCAGCAGAGAGGGAAGGTTAGTTCTGGACCTCACTATAGTCAGCCACTTCACAGAGGCAGGAATTTTAAAGATCTCCGCAGAGGGAGAAGCAGCAAATTCCTCCCATAACAAACTTGAATGTCTAACAGATTTTGCCAGGTGAAAAATTTTCCATCTGTCTAGTCTAAATTATCCCTAAAGCTGTTTCTTTTAAGGAAAAATTCTATTGTCTGCCTTCTTCTGGGTCCAAAGAGGTCTTTGAAAAGCATAGGATACACACTTGGTGACCACTTTGCCATTAAAAGGTTAACATGTCTTCTGAGCTAAAAAGAACAGTGGTCATGATGCTACACAGCAAAAAGCACCAAGATTTGTGGCATAAAAGAGGCAAAGCAATGAAGGCAAGCGGATTTTGCTAAGTCCAGTAAAGTCTCAAAGGCACTAAGTGGTGTTCATTGTCTGCTAATGGAAAATGCGAATTTCCCAAGTCTCTTATAAGTAAGTAGATAGATATAAACATTTCTAAACCCATCAACATCTTAGGGAAAAAGAGGCAATCTGCTGAATTGCAGAGGATTCAAAATGACCCATCCTTTTTGATCTTAAGCTTAAAAATTTTTCTAGTATCTCTAACAATTGTTTGTGACAAACAGGCAAACCATCAGTAAATCAGAAGATGAAAAGTTTTCATTGGAAAGATATTTTCTTCTTTATTAGTTATTGGGTTTATGAACACCTTTCTTTCCCTCTTCACTTATCTAAGATTAAACATATATTTAATTAGCCTCTTTTTAAAATTTTCTACAAATTTTCTCTTTCTTATATCCTTTTTCCTATATTTCTCTAGGATCTTACTTATTTTGAAATTATTGCTTGCTTTTCTTTTTAATAATTGTTTCTTCCTTCTTAATTCCTTTCTATTCCACTCTTCCTTGGGCCTATTTATTCATTCTCACTCACAAATTGTCCTACTTTCAAAATCATGTACCTTGGAGCTTGTACCTCAGTCAACTGGAATCTACTTCCTTTCTTTTTTCTACCTTCCAGGTGAGACCACCTTTCTCTGTCCCAGGTTCTTCCTGGTCACCTGTTACCTGTCTAGTCTAGCTGTCCTCACTTCACCAGAGTGTCTCTTCCCAAGGATGTCAGTGGTTGACGGGTTCAGAAGGCAGCCCTGACAACTCCCTGTCCTCCTCCTGGAGGAAGGTGAAGAGGTAGCCCTACACCTAGAGGTAGCTCTAGCCCTAGAGGTATACCTACAAGGTCTACTTCTTGTTCCAGGAACAAATGAGCTGTGTAACAAATCATTCTCAAATATTTACCCATACTAGGAATTAAGGCTACTTCATTTTCTAAGCAAAAACTTTTAGGAAAAGAAGTAGATTTATTAGGAGAGTACTCAGGGTGAGAAAAAACAAAAACAAAACCTGATGCCTTTCTTTAGAAAATAAAATTATGGTATTTTAGATACTAGACAAATCACATATTTAAAGATAAAAGAAAGGATGGAAACTGCTGCCATTTGGGGTTGGTTTACACAGATTCATTGTATACTTGATTTAATTTCACACTAGATACTTTTTAACAAACTCAAGTCTGGAATGGAAGAGTGAGGTTTTCCTCTAGATAATGAACCTATTTTAAATGTGTCGCTTTATAGAAGACAAGCTGGGAGAAAATATTTGGAAAGGACACATCTGATAAAGGGCCATTATCTAAATTAAAAAAAAAAACTTTTAAAACTCAACAGTAAGAGGAAACAGTTTGATTAAGAAATGGGCCAAAGACCTTAATAGATACCTAGTGAAAGAATACATACAGATGGCAAACAACAATATGAAAAGATGCTCCACATCTCAAGTTATCAGAGAAATTTAAATTAAAACAAAGCAATGCCACTCACTACATGACTATTAAAAATGGCCAAAATCAAAACATAGATAACACCAAATGCTGTCAAAGATGTGGAGCAACAGGAACTCTCATTCATTGCTGGTAAGAACATACATTGTATCGCCACTTTGGAAGACACTTTGTTGGTTTCTTACAAACATATTCTTGCCATATGACTTAGAAATCCCACTTCTCTGTGTTTATCCAGACAAGCTGGAAACTTATGTTCACACAAAAACCTGCATAGCATGTTGATTCATAATTGCAAAAACTTGGAAACTACCCAGATGTCCTTTACTAGATGAATGGCTAAATAAACTGGTACACCCAATGGAATATTATTTAGCAGTAAAATGAAATGAGTTATCAGGCCATGAAAAGACATGGAGGAACCTTAAATGCATAGTGAAAGTGAAAAAAAATCAATTTGAAAATCTATATAACTGTGTGATCCAAAAACATGACTTTCTGGAAAAGGCAAACCTACGGAGATAGCAAAAAGATCAGTTGTGGCCAGGTGAGGGGGCAAGAGATAAAAAAAAGCAGAGCACACAAGATTTTTAGAGCAGTAAAAGTACTCTGTATGAAATTATATTGATCGATAAGTGTCCTTATACATGTGTCCAAACCCACTGACTGTACCACACCAAGAATGAATCCATAGGTAAACTATGAACTTTTTGTGATTATCATGTGTTCATGAAGGTTTATCCTTAATGAAACAATAGTGTACCACCTGGTGAGTGATGCTGATAACTGGGAAGACTGTTCATATGTGGAGGAAAGGAACATATGAAAAATCTTTTAATTTCCTTTCAATTTTATTCCAAAAAGTTGCTCTAAAAATAGTCTTTTAAAAAAAGTGTTGCTTCAAATTCTATTTCAAAAATGATTTAATGGAACATTATTGTGTCTTTCAACAATTATTATATTTTATGATTATGTCTAATCCCCAAAGTTCCATTTTCTGAAACTTTCCATAAATTGTCCCACATTCTCTGAGTTAGAGCTGAAAAAACTATATAATCTTTTGTCTTCATCTAGGATGAAAACTAAAATTATATAGGCATAACTGAACAAACTTGTCTGAAATTTTTCTAAATTCATGTGTTAAGCAAAGATGGACCACAGGCTTTCACTTGAGGAGATAGATTTGGGGAAAAATATCTTATAAAACATTGGTTTTGGTAAGTTTCAGCCCATAAGTGTTCATTTTCTTCTTCCTTTGGGTTTAGAAGTGCAGCTGAGCTGCCTTTCAAAGTGCCCGTCCAGCTTCCTCACCTCTGGGCTCTTTGGCTCTGGAAGTTTACTATCTCCATTCATTCTTTCCACAAACATCTGATGTCTAGCAAGTGTATGAAGTAGAAGTGAAATTAACGTTTATTGAAGAAATAAACCGGGTCATCTATGGAGTTAAGTGCAAATTTAGATAAAATCAATTCAGCTTAACAAATGTTTATTTAACATATACTATTTACACTAAAAAAAAAAATAAAAGATGTCTATGAAGACACAGATTTTGCCATAGAAGAGTCCATAAAACAGTATAGGGAAGAGAACAGAGATCATTATATACTGGAGTGATGTTAATAATATGTGGGAGATAACAGACTCTGAATTAAGGTTAAAGTGACTCAAAAATTATCACAATATACAATATACAAAATAATTTTGGACCTTTAAAAATTCAGAAGATGATAGGGCAATAAAGCAAACTAATCCCAGAAAGCTTTCTGCTTTTCAAAACAGTTAGGAAATCTTAGCCTTCAATGATTAAACTTAACTTAGGTCTCCTTGTTGGCTGTTTGACTGGGTACCATTATAGATCAGAGAGCAAATGTTAGAGGTACTCTGACACTAGATAGTTGAGGAATTTCATCAATGAAATACAAAATTTAGTATCTACCATAAAGGATTGTTTTAAAGAGTTTAGAATGGAGTTTGGTGTATAACCAAACTGGATGAAAATGAACTGCCATTAATAACAGTAATAGTCATTTGTTCCACTAAGTTTCTGGGTCACTAACTCTGAACTTATCAGAATAGAACTGGTCAACTTTTGCTTAAATGAACAGATGGATCCTATAGACAGGTTGGGGGAGGAGTGATTTCTCTGGCTTACCCTGAACTCCATATTTGTTCTACTCCAAATGCCCGCATCACTTCACTCTACCCTGGCGTAGTAAGTTTGCATGAAAGCCTTGGTTATCCAATGATTCACAGAAGTTCTGCCTGTCATTTATATAGGTCTGCACTTAATGAATACAGGAAGAAGAATTTATGATTATTCAATCAACAAAGTTCAGCATCAGAGCATGGATGTTCATTGTTTTTGAGCATAACAAATATACATGGCTTCCTATGAAATCATTTGGGAATATTGACAGTTTGAAAAAAAAAATTAAGGCTAAACAAACAAAAACACATGAAAGCTATTTAGCAAAGAATTTTTGGAACACAGTAGCCACCTGGTGCAATGAGATCTCTTACCACTCAGATTTAAGCACCAACACGACTGGTTTCTGCGCTTGTGACCACATGCACCCTCCCTGGATTTGCATACTCTGCTACCAGCATCTGAGGTGCCACCTCAGGGGCAGGGTTGCTGCTGTCTTTTCAGTGAGTCGGTGGCCCTGTCTCATAGGCAGAGTTCACTGACACACTTAGGAGCACGCTCCACACCCATGACATTTTCACACATGCCCAGTTGGCACCATCACCCTTGCATATGGCCACTTGCCCTGGAGGCCTGGGATGTCTCACTGCAATTTATGTGGTTCTGGGAGTGGGCAGAAGAAAACAGTTTTTTTTTTTTATGTGTATATTGTGAAGGAAGGAATGACAAAGAAAATATGACAGAATATGGATGAAGTTTTCTCTTTCGCCCCTTTCAAAGTTTCTTCTCCTTGACTTTGCCTTGCCTCTTACATGCTCCTCACAAAGATGACATTTCTATCTCGAAGAAACTCTATCCTTTATCAAAACAAGTACACAAACCTAAATATTTAGATGGAGCAGTTAAGTCCCCCATCATTGAAAATACAGAAGCATAGATGGTTACACAAAAATTTATCCAACTCATAGATACTACAAAAGGGGATGATGGATTGATTTTGAGAACTTAGGCAAAAGAGCAAATGAAACTTTCAAATATCTCCATCATTTCAGTTTGTCAAGTTTTCACTAGAATCACACATCACTAGAATTACACATTGGAAAATTGGCATCCTGGCAGTTCTGCTTGTGCCAAGAGTCACAGTGAAGAGTAAACATGAATGTGTGAGCAAAGGAAGGACTTGGATTTGAATTACATGGGTTTTTGTCTGTTATCTTATTCCTTCTACAAACCAATTCCAGCCACATTGCCATGTCCTAGGCACATGGGCAACACTAATTATTTTTTATACATAAAGACATTCTCTTCCTATGACTTAGCTTTTCTCCCACAAAGTGATAGCTGTCTTCTAGTATACAGAAATGCTGGGAAGAACCACAGAAATTAGCAGGTCTAGACCCTTCGTCTAAGATTTACACTCTGCTGCCCCCAGAGAAGGGACAATTCTTGCGAAGTTGATGCTTGAGTGAGTGGTGGCATTAGGGTGGGACTGAGGCCTCTATGTGCAGGTAATAAAGACAGGGAGACAGACAGGTGAGACTCCCTTCCATGGTGTTAGTTCTGTCCTATTTCCCTAAGAGCTGAAGAACCAGTTTGACTCATATGTTGTGACCATGGGATGGATGAATTAATCCCATCACTAAATAAATCTTTTTCTTTTTTCTTTGGTGCCTAGATTTGTAAGCCATTACTTGTGGTGGTAAAGAATCCCAAGATAAAAATGATGTGGCCTTTGCTTTCCATGAGCTCCCCGTTAAAGGGTAAACATCTTGATATGAATCTTGTTAGGATCAGCATGCGTGAGGTCAGCTTGCATTCTATTAACCTACCTGCCTTTATTCACACATATGTTGTCAGAAGTCTTCCTTTTCAGCATTTGTACACATTCTTCAGACAGGCTGAAGACAGAATAAATATGTATCCTATTTCATAGAGGGCCAGTGTGCCTGAGTGATTAGAAACAAACTCTTCTCATCGACTTCCTTCCGCCAACCACTCTACATAAAAAGGTAACAAAAAGACCCTCCTCAAGTTCAAGTTTGAGCTGTGACTTGCAGAAGCTCTCAGACCACATAGATCCCAGGAAAAAGAGTTTTTCCTGTGTATGGAAGGCATTGGCCAATAATGATAAACAGTCCCAGGCACCAAGCCAGGAGCCAGTGAAAGGAGAGAATCACAATTTAGCTTTTACCAACACTTAACTCTCTCCCCACCTCTGGAGGTCCTTGCTAGTGATTTCTCTTCTTTGAAGTTGTAGCACATATGTTTAGTGATAACTAGCAAACGTCTTTATACAAGAGACAACCAGGGACAAATCAAAGCTATGCCATGGTATTCATAAAGCTTCACACACAAACCCAGTCACTGTACCCTGAGCCATGCAAAGGTATACTATTTATCTGTTGAATTTTAGCTCATGAGAAAAAACTCCCTATTGATTCTTTTGGAAACCTAATGGGTGGTGTAGTAAAACAATGAAATAGACTTTTTCACAGGAAAAGAGCTCTTAAGATTTACTTACTTCGTTTCAAGAAGAATGAACAGAAAAGGAGAAGGGGGTATCTAGATTCTGAGGGATGTACAAGGCTTAATCTCAGGGACAGATAACATTTATCTTGGTACGAGGGTATGGTTTGAGCTGCACACCAGCACACCCCTAGACACCACTACGTCTAAATACAGCACCATAAAAGGTAGAAGGATGTAAGTCCCCTCTTCCCCTCAGGACCAGCAGCCAATATCTCCCTGACCTCCTGGAAAGACCCAGAAATGGTTCGGGCTTAATCACTTGTATACAATACACCCTTTACAGCCTTTTAATATTTCCAGTAATTTTTCTATTATGAGTTTGGAGCTAGCATAATTCTCAAGACACTTCCCTTTCAGCCTAACATCAACAGAGGCGAAAGTGGTGTGCTCAGGGACAAAGCAGGGTCCAGCCAGACACACGATTTTCCCCACGCTTTTGGCTCCTGGTGGCCTTAATGACAAAGCTTTTAACTTTGTACAATCCCTGCCTCTCAAACAAAGACGTGATTAAAAGAAGGGGGGGTTGGGGGGGAGAGGGGAAATAACATAAAGATGGAGATGGACAGGAGGCCAGCTTGGTCTCTGTCCGGCACACATCCATTCCTGGCCAGGAAAATGATTGCCGCACAATGGCCGGTATGGCCAGCCCAGGGCAGCTGTGAGATATAAATTGTCAGCAATGACCATAAGCACTCAGAGAAACAATTTAATTCCTCACTTCCGCCATCATGGGCTGATATATTCTTTCAAGGTCATTACCCAAGGCTAGAAGGGTCGCTTGATTAACGAGTGACAGGCCCAATGAGGGCCAGTGTGCTCGAGCAAGGCCTTATATTAATTAGACAGAAGCTCGGGAAAATAAATGTTACAGAGAAAGGAGGGGCCAAGTCTTTGGCATAAGTTGTGACCTTGCCACCCCCACCCCATTCACCCCACAAAAGATAACACCCTGACCTTGATCCTTAATGCTATACTTTAGCTTTGTTTTAAAACCTATAAATACAAAACATAAACCATGCTTCGTTTCATATTCAAAATGACCCAGGCCCTAGTCTCCAGTTTCGACACTGCCTTTGTCTAACCCTTTCTCACTTAGTTATTCTAATTTATTGGTTAATTCTGAGCAGGATGGAGAGAACTGCTGGCTCCGAACTTCACATCTCTGAAGCAGCTGAAACCACGCTGATCTGAGCCAAGAGAAGCAAAAGAATGATGACACTTCAGTGTTTTAGGCCTGGTGGCTAATAACCCAGCAATCGCTCTTTAATAAAATGTCATTATCTTGCTTCGGGAGTTAAGGAGATTTGGCAGAACAGTGGACTGTCAGGGCAAATGACCATTTGAGGCAAGAGGGGGCTTAAAAATACCCTCTGCTCCTGGTCCACTACACTGCATCTCTTTGATTATGTCTATCCTGAAAGCCTCGCTTGAAGAGACACAAAGGAATAAACTCCTAGGGGACTTTAGTCAATTCAAAGCATTCATTTCCAACACAAGAGACAACCGGCTTCAGAATGGAGTTGCAGCTTCACCAACCATCAGGAAGGATTTTTCCTTCCTCCACCCCTACACTCAACAGTTTTGATCACTGATCCCATTGGAAAAGCAGTCTCTCCATCTCAGAGGGTCCCAGCCTGAGGAGTTCACTGTGAGGGCAGAGCACATGTGTTTGAATTTCCCAGAAATCCACCGCCATCTATTGAAGGGAGCTCAGGAAGTGGAGGTGAGAGGCTGAGGTGCCACTCAGGATGGGAGGGGCTATTGGCAGAAATCTCCAGCAAGAAGCCACATTCACCTTTGTTTTCTGTTGAAATGGGGAAAATAGATTTTACTTTCAAGGCAGGCTGCTTCTGTGGTCTCTTATTTGGCACCACCTTCTGACCCAATACTATGTACAGACAGGCAAGAGGCAGCGGGCAGAGTGGACTTCTGGGAGCTTTGGGGGTGCCCACCATGGTTGACAGTATCTGAGATGGCCCCTAAGGACCCCTGCCTCCTGGTACTCTGGCCTTACGCCACCTTTTCCCCTTTAGTGTGGCAGATTGTACTGACCTACTTCTATCAAGGAGACCATAGCAACCGTGACGGCCTGTCTCTTCTGAGGTTGGGTGACAAGAACACTGTGACTTCTGTCTTGCTTGCTCTCTGTAACTCTTTCTTGGAGTTCAGCCTGCAGGAAACAAGCTGCCATATGTATGAGCTGCCGTGTGGAAACCAAGGCCAGGAATTGAGAGCTCCAGCCAATCAAATCTCCAAGATCTGAGAACCTCAGATCTGCCAACAGCCTTACAAGTGAACTTGGAGTGAATCCTCCCCAGTCTATCCTACAGGTGCTAGCAGCCCCAGATGACCCCTTGATCACAGCCCTATAACAGACAGGCTCGGAGATGGAGGCCTCCAGTTAAATTGCACACAAATACCTGACCCAGGGAAACAGAGATAATAAATGTTTGTTGTTTGAAGCTGTGAAATTTTAGGGCAATTTGTTGTAGCAACAGGTAATTAATATTGCTGTTAATTCCACTGATCCTGCTGTATACTGCCTGATGTTGTGCAGAACAATTCAACCACTCTGATTTAGATTCCTTTTCTCTAAAATGGGAGCAGCCTCCAGGAGAGGCCTTCAGTTCAGTTCAGTTCTGTCGCTCAGTTATGTCCCACTCTTTGTGACTCCATGGACTACAGCACACCAGGCTTCCCTGTCCATCACCAACTCCTGGAGCTTACTCAAACTCATCTCCATTAAGTTGGTGATGCCATCCAGCCATCTCATCCTCTGTCATCCCCTTCTCCTCCTGCCTTCAATCTTTCCCAGCATCAGTGTCTTCTCCAATGAGTCAGTTCTTCACATCAGGTGGCCAAAGTGTTGGAGTTGCAGCTTCAGCATCAGTCCTTCCAATGAATATTCAGGACTGATTTCCTTTTGGATGGACTGGTTGGATCTCCTTGCAGTCCAAGGGACTCTCAAGAGTCTTCTCCAACACCACAGTTCAAAAACATCAATTCTTCAGCGCTCAGCTTTCTTTATAGTCCAACTCTCACATCCATACGTGACTACTGGAAAAACCATAGCCTTGACTAGATGGACCTTTGTTGACAAAGTAATGTCTCTGCTTTTTAATATGCTGTCTAAATTGGTCATAGTTTTTCTTCCAAGGAGCAAGCGTCTTTTAATTTCATGGCTGCAGTCACCACCTGCATTGATTTTGGAGCCTAAGAAAATAAAGTCTCTCACAGTTTCCATTGTTTCCCCATCAATTTGAAGTGAAGTGATTGGACTGGATGCCATGATCTTAGTTTCTGAATGTTGAGTTTTAAGCCAACTTTTTGACTCTCCTCTTTCACTTCCATCAAGAGGCTCTTTAGTTCTTTGCTTTCTGCCATAAGGATGGTGTCATCTGCATATCTGAGGTTATTGATATTTCTCCCAGCAAAATCTTGATTCCAGCTTGTGCTTCATCCAGCTCAGCATTTCACATGATGTACTCTGCATATAAGTTAAATAAGCAGTGTGACAATATACAACCCTGACGTACTCCTTTCCCAATTTGGAACCAGTTTGTTGTTCCATATACAGGGCTAACTGTTGCTTCTTGACCTTCATACAGATTTCTCAGGAGGCAGGTCAGGTGGTCTGGTATTCCCATCTCTTGAAGAATTTTCCACAGTTTGTTGTGATCCACACTGTCAAAGGCTTTGGCATAGTCAATAAAGCAGAAGTAGATGTTTTTCTGCAACTTTCTGGCTTTTTTTGATGATCCAACAAATGTTGGGAATTTGATCTCTGGTTCCTCTGCCTTTTCTAAATCTGACTCTTTGTGATCCTAGAGGCCAGAATACTGGAGTGGGTAGCCTTTCCCTTCTCCAGGGGATCTTTCCAACCCAGGGATCGAACCCAGGTCTCTCATACTGCAGGCAGATTCTTTACCAGCTGAACCACAAGGGAAGTCCAAAAGAGAGGATTTAGACATGCATTAAATACTTACAAGGATTTGGTTCTGTTGGTGGGATGGGAAATTCTATGCATTATCAGCTTATTATGAGCAATCAATGCACATTACATTATCAGATATATCAGTTTTGTGGAAGATGTAGCATTATCATCAGGCATGATTATTACATTTGTTTTACATCTCTGAACTATCTGTCCTTGATGGATACGAACAGAGGTACCAGCCAGCAGATATGCAAAGACACCTCACACAACTTACTTATCCATCCATTTCTCTAACCATCCATCCTCTATCCATTCTCTCAACAAGGATTTACTGAGTGTGCATTAGTACTGAAAGAGACATAAAAATGTACTCAATATAGTTTATGTCTTCAAGGAATTTATTACCCAGTTAGGAAGACAATGTGTGGACAATAATTACTGGGGTCTCAATAGCATGTGATAAGTTTCATGAGAATACAAAAGTATGGAAGAGATTCAGAATGGGGAGAATTCAGCTCTGGCTGGGGGAGGCTAGAAGAAGGACCTGGCACACACTCTAGCCCTAAGGCACGTGCTGTGAGTTCTTGTTTCTGAAGCATTGATGATATGTTGGTCACAGACTCTCATTCAGTCTCACTTTGACCAACTCACTCACTCAAAGTGCAATATCAGAACAGAGTTACCATCAACAGCCAGAGAGTTGAGGTAACTGGCACCCTGGGAATCACACCCAGGACCTCAGCCTCATTACACCAGATACATTATAATGATACATGACTGAACATCAGCCTCCTGGATACAGACAGGCATCTGGCTCTCCAACCTTCTGAACTGAGAACAGCATGTAATGAATCTCCAGTTCCTTAACATGTTTAACAATTAATAAGCTAGGCTTTCCTTGAGGACAGCAAAGAATAAAATACGAGCATAGCAAGGAAGAGGTCACACAGCATAAATGCATTGTATGAAAACAGTACGTGTGGTGAGGTTTGAGGTGGTGGGGGTGGAGGTGAGTGGCTTTTCCTCTACTTTGAAAATTGAGTAAAATAGATTGGGGGGGGTCCTAAATTATCCAGACATTCATCAGTTCTGTATCTCATTCTCCTGTTTAGATCCCCTGTATGTAGACAGGGATTTTGCCCATTGGACAGAGAAGCTGATAAGAGAAAAGCTACCCCAGTCAAAAGATCTGCTATTAATTTCAGGGATGCTCATAAAAGAGCCTATATGGGAAAGGAGAAGGAATCAGAGAGTTTGGTGCCAAGGAACAGGGTTAATAAAAAATATTCCAGCCCTTCTGGAGAAGCTAATTCAGCAGGTTTCTCTCCTTTGATGTGTCCAACTGCCTCACATTGAGAGAAATGGCGTGGCACTCACCCACATGGGGAGGGTGCTGGCAGTTTCCCAGCATGCTGCCACGTGGAGACAGGAAAGACCCGCCTGGCCCCTGCCTTCTCCCGGCCTACAGAGGTCAGTTGGCAGGCTTGGCAAAGCTGCTCTCTGACCCCTGCCCAGTATCCAGGTGACAGATGAGAAAGTCCCCGTCAGGAACTGCAGAAAAATTCCAGAGAGCAGCAGACTTCTGAGGAAGACAGTGGCACTGTAACTTTGTGCCTTTGACAGATGAGAAAGTCCCCGTCAGGAACTGCAGAAAAATTCCAGAGAGCAGCAGACTTCTGAGGAAAACAGTGGCACTGTAACTTTGTGCCTTTGCCTAGATAGTAATTCAGTGGAAAATGATTTTCACACTTGAAAATTCTGATTTCAAGTGCTGGAAATAATTGTGTCATTTGCGATTGTTGCTGTTACATCCCAAGTGATGCACCTGCTTCTCTGGGTGTTAATTAGGCGATCTTAGGCTATGTGATGACACACAGCAACTGGGCAACAGAAACTTCTTAGAAAATAACTCCCTTCCCATCCAAGATTCAGTTCTGTGAGGGAGCTTTTAGGGGGATGGAACAATCGTCTTGTATTTGGCAACTGAAATGTACTGCTTGCATTCCAGATTAGTTCTTTTCCCTAACAGTTCAGATGTGATTGGAACTTTCAGAGATGCATTTCTACGGTTGCAAATTTGCTTCCCTTATCCCCGAAGTTAGGACATAGCGCCTCTTCTGTGCATACCGAACTGCCAAAATGATGTCAGTGCTACTGGAGGGTGGGCCACTTTAAGAAGTGGCACTTTAAGCACCCCCAGGGCTGCTGGTCAGAGTTGATGTCATCACTAACCCAGATTACAGCAGCAGGATGTCTACTTTTGGCCTCTGTTCTCAACTCAAAAGCCACCCTCTCTCTTCTGCTCAAGATCTTCTAAAGGCTAATCCTTTCATTCAATGTCCAAGCCCAAGTCCTTCCAAAGGCCTACAAGGTGATCTATACCCGACCCCCCTCTTACCTCTTTGACTACCTACTTCTCTTACACATTTAACTAAGAGATCTGTGTTTTATTATCTGGGAAGATGTATTTGCATAGGTTAATTCAATGATATTCTTTATTTTAAAGAAAAAATTCACACGATGAGTATCCACAAATCCCCCCTTTCAAGTTCATGTTAATTTGCTTTAGTGTTTATTTGACCTGAGCATTCAAAAGATACCAGCAATAAGTTACCAATCTTATCATACACTGACCTGATTCAGAACTGACTCAGTTATGACCCATTGAATTTATTCACTCAACACAGAGTACTCAAGGCCTGAGTAGGCGTGATGTTGCTGGCTGATGTTTGTCTTCAAAACTTCAGCTGCTCATGGTTCAAAGTTCAGCATTATCAATATTACTTTGTTTACACGAGAACATTCTGAGGACTGAACATGAGCAGTGCATTCTCACCCAGTATATGTACACATCACATCAATGACTGCTGTATCACTGTTCTATTTTTTATATTTTCACTATCCAGCTAAGGGCTTCCCTGATAGCTCAGTTAGTAAAGAATCTACCTGCAATTCAGGAGACCCTGGTTTGATTCCTGGGTCGGGAAGATCCCCTGGAGAAGGGATAGGCTACCCAGTCCAGTATTCTTGGGCTTCCCTTGTGGCTCAGCTGGTAAAGAATCCACCTGCAGTGTGGGAGACCTGGGTTTAATCCCTGGGTTTGGAAGATCCCCTGGAGAAGGGAAAGGCTACCCACTCCAGTACTCTAGCCTGGAGAATTCCATGGACTGTATAGCCCATGGGGTCACAAAGAGTCAGACACGACTGAGTGACTTTCACTCTCACTCAACTAAAATTAAAAAATGGAAAAGGTTTCATGCCACTGCCTCCAGTGTCTCATATTATGCCCTCTTCTTTTTCCTCTGCTGTAAAGGGTTTGGGAAAAATTTTCATCAAGGATTATTGGAATAAAATTTAACAAAAGAGCCATGAAATGGAAAAGGTCACCCTGCACTGGAGTATGAAATCCAAACTCCAGCTCTGAAGATATATCAACAAGAAGTGTATATGGGGTGTGTTCCATAAACCAAAAAATAAATACTGTGGTATTTATTTCTAAAGTCACATGTCTCTGAAAAAGTCACGCAATTTTTTCCTTCTTCACAAGAAAACAACTCCACCTCCATCAAATCAGGGATCAGAGAAGTCCAGACAGAAGACAAAACACACAATATCACCATCTCCTGTGTAAGTAGTCCTGTTTCTCACCCAGTTCCTAACTCCTCATTCCTGTCACCTGCCCATCTGCTAAAACAGCAGAGGCATGACATTGTAGAAATTTAGAACCACTGAGTTGGCCAGCTTGACAACTCACATGGGAGCAAGTGGAGAAAAATGAACAGGCAGGTCTGCCCTTACTAGTCAGTGAACAAACTCCCAACAATAGCAGCACCTCCTTCCACCATTGAAAAATATCCAGGTTGAATTGGATAGAGATGCGTTGCGAGCCACACGCACTGAACAATGATTATTTCAATAAACCAGTGTAATGACACCTGTCGGGTCCAAGATCCAAGATCACCGAGACATCTTCCTCAAAGAAACACCACTGGTAACAGGTGAGGCAGGGGCGTAGACAAAGAGGTCTGCCCAAGAAGGTCTGACTTACCAAGGGAGACTCAATGTGCCAGGGGATGAGGGGAAATGACAGCATCTCATTTCAAATTTCCACTTAAAACAGACACCTATACCCTATGTTATCAAATAAAGTTTTTTGTTTTTGTTTTTTTTGTCTTTGAAAACTGAGTTGAACAAGTGTACCTATGGATTTCCAGTGTTTCTTATGTGACTGGGTGGCCCTATAGACACACATGCCACACACCTGTCTCTGCATTGAAGCCAGGGTGTAAATGAGTCTATGAAAGTCTGGAATTCTACTCTATATGTTATTGAGTGAAACTGATTTTGCATCCTCCCTCACGTGCCCCTACCTCTTCCTATAAGCCCCCCATACCCCCGATCATTTCCAAATTCCCTTGTTGTTACGGTTGCTTCTTTTCTTTTTTTTTTTCCTCCCTCTTTTTTTTCATAAGGCCTCTGGTCTTGCACTGCTGTTTATCACCTAAGGCAAACTCGCTCTCTTACTCCTTTTCCCTCTCTGTTTCTTTAAATCTCTAAACCACAAAGCAGCATGCAAGCAACACCGTGGGTCAAGATATCAAAAGAGGGAACTTTTATAGGTTTCCTCGATAACATGGACAATAAAAGAAGAAGGAGCACAAGCAGCATTACTGACCTTATTTGATGCTGTGCAGTAAAGAGAAACGGTTCTTCCGCCGTCTGCCTGTGTGGGTTCGGGCATTGGTGTGTGAAGAAGGGACATCAGGATCAACACTTGGCCTGGGTTTTCCTACACTCTTAGGCCAAAGCTTCCCAAGTGTTTTCAGTAAATAATACCCAAATAAACAGAAGGTTACTGAATACATTAAACTCACTGTGGCAGGAAATTGTTTTTTGACACCCAGTATACACAGACACTGTTTTTCTCTGCACATATTCCCATGTATGAATAGAAGTAGGAATTTACAGACTACACAAGGGACATCCATATTACGGGAGCAGAAGTCTATATTCTGAATATTACAGATGTTAACTGGTTCTGCCTAGGCAGCTACAAACTACAGACTTATATTAGGCTGAGGATTTTGGAGTTCATTGTCTTAGTCTGTAATGCAGACACACTATATTTGAAGAAAGTACATTTTTCTTTGGTGTGAGGTGGCCACTGGCTTTCAGGTGATATAGGCCCAAGAGGACAAAGGCTTCAGTGGCCTCAAGAATAACTGCTTCCATAGCCATTTGGGCTTGTCGAACTCCTAGACGAGGAAAAATTAAACAGAACAAAAATACTTTGCAGGTAGAACTCTTTTCATAG
Source organism: Okapia johnstoni (assembly GCA_024291935.2). Taxonomy (NCBI): domain Eukaryota; kingdom Metazoa; phylum Chordata; class Mammalia; order Artiodactyla; family Giraffidae; genus Okapia; species Okapia johnstoni. The sequence goes on along the minus strand of CM044310.1, from coordinate 99,977,748 downwards.
CTGAGGTTTCTTTTTAAATCTACTTTCAGGGAAACCATGCTTTCTCTCAGAGTAAGAAATCCCATAAAGGAGGTAATCTCTTTTTGCTTCAAGGGCCCAGAGGCTGCAATCCTACCTTTTAGTTTCCCCTCAATTGTTTTTGCCTCCTAACATCCCACCTTAACAGAGAAGGATATATGATGTCAACATCGGTCAAAGGGGGAAACGAAAGAATGCTTATTTTCTTCTCTGGGGAAATTTCCATTCCCTGACTCCCCAAAGAAGACACACACACACACACACACACACCAGCCCCCCTTCCCTTTTCTTTTCTAAATATCTGTGGGTCACTTGCTTTCTCCCCCACTTCAGGAACAATAGCAATCCAACGATCATCTTATCAACAATCACTGTCACTGTTTTCTATTAATAGATCAAAGACTGTACTTGTTGATAAATATATGCCTTGATTGCAACTCGGACGAGGAGCGCCATAGTTGAGCATGTCCAGAATCAGCTGCTTGCAGACACCAGCAACACAGTCTCCGTCCGGGGTCGCGGCAGACAATGGCCTGAGCCGAGTTGAGCCACGCACACGCGAAGGCGTGGGCATGCGCTGTTTCGCTTGTGCTTCGTAAATGTAGGGAGTTTGGGATCCAGGCAGATTAGAGAGATACTCTTTTGGAATAGGGGGCAGCAGTTCTCTCAAAGACCACATCCCCTCTACTCCTCCCAGAAATGACAGCACTGCCCCCTGCCCGCTGGGCAGGAGTTATCCAAAAGCATCAACTCAGCCTGACCCTCCCTCTCTACCCACCCATCTGCAACCTGAAACACGTTCTCATCTTCATGAATATTTATACTGGGCTCAGCAAACTTAGGTGAGATGTGACATGCCCCCCACTTGGCACAAAGTAGTAAAAACAGACAGAAATACTGCAGACAGAAATACACAAATAGAAATCAAATTCTTCTATTCATTTAGCAGACGAAATAAAGGCAAGGAAAATGCCCTCTGACCTCCCAGCTGAGCACAAGTGTGAGGACCCTGCACGCTGAGACTAAGGCCTGGATCATCCTCCCTTCCAACGCAGCGCACTGAGCACAAAGGCTCTCACAGTCCAGTTGACAATGAGATATGGAAGCGTGTTTCCCCTGCCTCCCCTCCCAGCCCTGGGCCTCTGCTCTCCTGTTGGGTGATGTGATGACATCACAGGTTCCTGAGTGAGGTCAAACACTGAGGACAGAGGCAGGATACACTATTCGCCTCTTCCCCATGCACTTTCCAGTGACGAGACCCAGTACATGTGAAGACTCACTCTTCATCGCTGGTCCAGAAGATGCAGACCCGTGTGGAGGCTGCACAGAGGTGCATCTGTCCACACACTTCAGCGGCAGACTGGGCAGGACCGGGCTCATACAAAAGGCCTGCCAGGGGACGATGACAACATGGCCCTAGGCTGTAGACACGGGAGGTTGGTTGTTTGTATCCACAGCCCTCATTTTTTATTTCAACTGAGCTGAATGGACAGATACAAGCCTATTAAGCCTCTTGTCGCCTCCTCAACCAGTAGTGAAGCAGCAGCAACCAGTAGGGTTTCTATGTCGAGACAGAATGAGATGGCTTTTGACAGAGCGGGGCACTTGTACACAGTATAACACCTCACGTCTTCTGTGTCATAAGCTAGACCCCAAAATATTCAAATAAATTCTTTTACAATTGTGTATTTTCTAAGTGACTTGGAATCATTGCTACCTTCATTTGCCTCATTTGAGGAGTCTTGGCTGCCAGATTTATCAAGTAAAAAAGATAACAAAAGACGCCCAGTTAAATTTGAGTTTCAGACAAACAACAAGTAAATTTTTTGTATAGTATTTGAGACATACTTATATAAAAATTATTCATTATCTGAAATTCAAATTTCAAATGAAATTCAAATTCCATATTTTCTCTGGGAACACCAACCCTGCGGTTTATGTGTGTGCGTATGTGTGGTGGTGGTAGAGGGGTGGGAAGGGGGTAGTACAGTGTAATTTCACCCTTTTGTGTAAATTTTGGGGGGAAATGCATCCTTGACTCATTTCTTGGATAGAAATACATTCACTGGAGAGAAGATCAGATGAGCTTCACGGTTTTCAATCATGTATTTCCAGCTGCCTGGGGAACCTCTGAGTGAACAAGGTTCCAAATGCGATCCTGACTTAGCGCATTAGGAGGGAGCTCAGTTTGGGCAGGTATGTTTTTCAACACGGTGCTCACAGAGTACACACAGGTGATTAACATTCCTCTGCTGAGGTTTATGACTTCATTAGAATATTTCTCATCATAATTGAATACGTAAAAATACCTGGCGATTAAATACAAGCCTATCCCTCAGGATGGCCAGATTATCACTTGAATTTAAAATCTTTCTGAATTTTTAATAGTGCATAACAAATACGATTATTTATGCACTTGCTTCCACTGCTCGACTTGCCAGGCCTACAATTATTTGGAACGCCTTCAGTTTCCATGGGAGGGATTAAATCGAGCTACACTGTTCCTCCTATTTCCGTAAAGTATTTAGCCAACAGGTTCCCCCTTTTCTGTGTGACCTGGATGATGCCTGTCCAAAAGCCTTTCGGGTCCCTGGCAGGTCCCGGCTCTGCATTCTTGAGAAACCCCGGTGATTAGCAGCGGGGAGATGCACGGAGCCGTGGTGTAAATGGAGCAGCTGATAATCCATAAAGCTGGCTGATGAGGAAGTCAAGTGGAGGCCTGCCTGCCTGAAACCCCTTCAATAGATCTGTAGTCTGGACTTGAACCCTGCCCTGTCACCTCGGGGTCCAATATTCCTTTCTTTCCCTTTTCTTCCCCCGCCCCCACCTTCTTCTTCTCCCAGCTTCTCTATCAAGGAGTGATGTACTCAGACTGACTGAATAAAAATGTGAGTGACCCCCATCAAGCCACCCCCACTTCCCTGAAAGGGATGGGGGAGGGAGGAGAGAGAGAAAGAACTGGGAGAGAAGCCGGAAGGGAGAGAGGGACATACAGGGGAGAGGAGGGTTCCCGAGTTCCGCACAGGTAATTAAAGGGACTGTTTTCAAGGTTGCATGGGCAAAAGGCAATTCGGCCCTAAGGAAGCATGGATCGCCTGGCACTAAGGTAGAAAGGAGCTGACATTCATTCAAAGGTACCTTAAAGACACGGCACCAGGAATTATTTGTTCTCTACTGTCATTGCCTAGGACCCAGGGTAGGAAAAAAAAAAGGGTGGGGGGAGTTTGTTTTAAATTTATTCCTGCATTGCCACAGTTGCATGTACTGGGCTTTGTTTTCTCTTTTTTTCTTGTAAAAAGTATAATGCATCAGGGCACATTCTATTTGGTTGTAGGGAGGCGGCCTCCCCACCTCCCAGGGTAAATCTTCTTCATTAGTCACGTTTAAAAGCCCACGAATCAGGCCCACCAGTCCGGGATTCATGAGGTCAGTGATGGTACAGCAAGGACTCCTGGGGTAGACGGCGACATCCCTGTCTGTTTGCAAACCCAAACCCGCTTCCCTCCGAGGATTCGGCAGCTATCTACTTTGTGCTGGTGTTTGCTATTTTATGGCAAAAACAGAAACCTCGGGGTCGGGGGTGGAGGGGACTGGGGAGGGGGGTCGATGAGGATGTGTGATGAGGACTGAGTGAGGAAAGGACTCAGGACGCTGCCTGGGATGCACCTTTGGCCAAACAGGCACCAAGATGGGGCTTGTACGTTAGGAACGAAAGCCAGGCAGAGCCCCAGGTAAAGGTGTGGGAGAGCAGCGAGCCCAGCATCACCTCTCAGCCCACTTGGGGGATGGGGGGCAGGGGGGGCTGTCTGGGCACTTTCTCCGGGCTGGACATGCCCTGCATGTGCTTCCCGTTTTCCCCATAAAAGCCCTAAAAATGTTTGCCTTTGTAGAACATCTGAATGATGATAAATGGAGGGGAAAATGCTTAGTCGTGCCAAGTAAACTGGGGTAGATGACAGGGGAGGAGAGGCAGTATCGATTCCAAAACAAGTGGAGTGTTCTCTGAAGAAGCTTTGCCCACAGCCCACAGCTCCACTGGGTCTTACAGGAGGCCCCGCAATCAACAATAGCAGGTCCCTTCAGAGCAAGAAACACAAAGGGAATTTGCTCTGGTTCGGTCCCCACAGTGAGGCCCTTCGGAAGCTGAAGAGAATCACTTTTTTTTTTTTCCCCTGCTAAAAATAAGGGGGAGAAAAGAATTCTCTTGTACACACTCCCATATAGACATGCAGGGTACAATGAACTGAAGAAAGGGGCCCTTTGACGGGACATTTCAAATCACTGGCTCTTTCTCACATTTTCTTTTTCTCTTTCTTTCTTTTCCTTTTAAGAATTTATCGTTGTTTCTTGATTTTGCTCTTCATTTTGGTTTGGTTTTGGAGGGAGGGGTGGCAGGATCTATTATTTAACTTGATAAACAGCATTAGCGCACTGCCTCGATGCCTCCCTCCCTCAGCCTCGCTCTCCTATTTATTCATTTGTGTTTACATTTCTAAGACATCCCTTTAGCCGAAGGAGGACACTTCCCACATATTGCAGTATTGGCCATTAATGCAAAAGGATAATTTATTGGTTGCACAGCCTCTGAAGTTGAATTTTTAAAAGAAAAGGCGGAGCCCAGTTTCCTTGGGTTTGCTGCATTCATATGTATTTGGTTTGTACCTTTCTCTCTTTTATCTTTGAAACAGTTTGTAACATTCTATTTATCAATCTGATGCTCTTTCATCCTGGTTTTTATTTTATTTTTTAAGCCAAAGAACAGGTCAGGAAACAGAGGCAGAAACTGCATGGAACACCTGCTGAAATAATAATAATAATAAAAAAGTTTCCCCCTAAAAATGGCTAAACTGTAGCCCAGCAGATCCTATCTGCATTAATTTGGCTGAACAACCAGATATTGCAGGGGACAAACTCTGAATAAAGCAGTTCCGAGTTCCCAGAATTGGCACAGCTCAGCCTAAACAATGGCTGCTTCCTATTCACCTTAACCCAGCTTTTCAAAAGAACATCCCCAGAAACACAAAGCATCAGCGGGAAATGGCAATTTTATGAATCCTAATCAATCAAAGGGCTTATTAACTCAATGTGAAGCCAGATTAAAATCTTTAATTATAAATCGTGCTAAAAGGAAAAACAAAATGTACTTATGGTACATTGAAAATTCCGGATATTAACATAGTTGCTATTATCTCTTGCAATATTAAATTCCCCCTCCCTTTCCCCCCAACAACCTCACCTTTTTCTATTACTAAAGAAACAGGGCCACAGGACCAAAATCATTTTTCCCCTCGATTTATTAAAATGTATTCTTTTTCTCCCCCTGTGCACTCAATAGGTTGCTGGGAAGCTGCGTTGGTGGTTGGAGGAAGGGGTACGAGAAATCCCATTACCGAGCCCCAGGCGCCTAGGGTTTCAGTGTGATGCTGGGGGTAGAGTTTGGGAAGCTGTTTATTAAGAGGGCAGAGTTGGTGTTATAGGGCTGGTAGGTTTTGTTTGGCTTTGTTTTTCCCCCCTTTTTTTTTTCTGTTTAGGGGGCTGGGGAAGGACAGCAATCAGATGTGGAGCATTTTCGCTAATGAAAGCGGCATGCGTGTCTGTGCTGGTAGGATTGACGGGCAGGAGCGGAGACTGCCAGCTCCAGGAAGGGCCCTCACTTGAAGTCACATCACAGTGTGAGAAAAGGGTCTGGGTGCTGCTGCTGCTGTGGCTTCTCCTTCCTTTTTTTTTTTTTTTTTTTTATCAGGCAGACATTTGGGAAATGACCACAGCAAATTTAATCACAGTTGGGGGGTGAGGGGGGAGGGCGGTAGAGCAGAGACTGTGATTCACATGTTTTATTTATTTGTTCAGAGTCACGGCCATCCTATTGTGTGTCCCTCATTCTGTCATTTCAGGCCCCTCGGACCCACCCCCTACCCCTGGCCCCATTGTTAATGTAAGAGGCAGAGAATATAACCACATTTTAAAATAATAACATACCCAGTGCTGCAAAAGCAGCAACCTTATCTTGAGAGGGGTCCTTTTCTTATATTGCAATGATTTAAAAAAAAGGAAAAAAGAAAAAAAATCTTTCTGTCCTAATGACAATGTCAGATATACAGATTTGTTCTTTGTGTTAAAAATTCAGTGATCTTTGTAGTGAGGTACATGCCCCCATTTCCTCCCCTCCTGCACATGGACTATTGTACTCTTCTGTTTTTTATTATTTACAGAACAAGTCCCATGTTACTAAATTGGCTTTAAATTAAAAATAGAAAGAATGAAAAGAAAGGAAAAAAGAAAAAAAAAAAAACTGTGCAATGTCTTATGCACAATCAAAGCTAATAAAAAGAAAGCAATGCCCTGGCTTAAATTAAATCCTACTTCAAAACTTTTATTCAAAGTTCAGACTTTCCTCCTATCAGCCGCTCTCCTGAAATATTCCTTTCTTTGGCTTTATTCCTTTACTTCCAGGGACAAGAAGTCCTCATTCCAAAATGAGATCTCTTTTAAGATTCCTGTCACTTTCCTTCCTAACCCTAGAACCCAGTTTTATTCAGGGACAGAAGGAAGGAGCAGAGGGTGGGTGAGAAATGGATGAAATAGCTCTTGTTGATGATCCTAATAGTGAATAGGGTTTGATTTTCATATTACAAGGCTGAATCCGTGCTCTTTTAATCTGAAGGCTAGGTCTAAACTGCCCTACTTAAACCTGTATCAAGAAAGAGATTTGTCGTGGATGGATACTAACCAAGTCTGTCCTGGTGGCATGTCCTGGCTCCAGGCTCTGCGCTTCCGTCACACATTTACAATCATGCCACACTATATTCTTGTAGCTACTCCTATTTTCTAAAGTGCAATAAAAATCTGATTTTCCTGATTCCTTTGGAATTTCTGAACACAGATAATGTCCAATGTTACTTTAAAATCATAATACGCTTTGAGCAAATAAACATACACCCAAATGCTACTTTAGCATCTGAAAACTTGCAGCCTCTTATTTTGGTGGCCAACTCTGTAACCACACCTGCCTGGCTCCTCACAGTAAACAGAGGAGTCTGTTTTTTCTTTTGCTAAGATGTGTAATTTTTGTTTAGGTCCATCTCTCAATTTTTCTACCTTCACCGACGGATAATTTTGTAGTTATCTAACTGAACAAATATAGCTGGAGCACTAAGAGTGAATAAAAGGTCCTAAATCAGTTTTCATGGCTAAAGTGCACACGGAATCCATTTTGGCAAAAAGCACTCAAATTCTCAGAATTCCTCTAAATCCTTAAATGCCACACGGCTGTGATATTCCTTTGAAGACGAGCATTGGACCTAGTAAACCGAATACTGGAGGCACAGATCTCGTCTTCTTTAGTTCTTGCAACAGCTTTTCACTAAATTCAAAAAAGACCTTTTGTGCTTAACGGGGTTTTCATTTCATCGCTTTTAAATTTGTTAAGCTTGACTTTTGACACTTTGGGTGTTTAGTCTTTTTCTTTTTTCTTTTTGTTTTTAAAGTGCAATTATATAATAAATATGTGTGCTTCCCCAAAGGAAGACGTTAATCTGTTGTTAAAATAGTATACAATTTTTTATTATAAACCTACATAAATATATACATTTTTTAAACATCATCTTAAAGCAACTAATAGTATAAACTATTTTGAAATAACACACTGAAATACTGTATATATAATATATTTACTCTACTAGAAGGTGTAAACCAAATAGAGAAAAGAAAGATTAATAGAGCCAAGAAAGGAAGATAACTCACATAAATAATTATGTAAATAAAATGTGCTTTTGAATTGCTTTTTAAACAAATTAGACTTCAAATGATAAAAAGCACTAATAAATTATGTCTCTACCAAAGATAAAAAACTATTTGACTTTTTTCCTATTGATTTACATTCGCCCAGTTTGCTTAATCAAATGAAAAAATATGAGTGGAGACATACATTCTCATCTAAAATATTAAAATAGGTATTTGTTTTAAAAATTGTATACGAAATTTTAGTTACTTCCCAGAAATTGCAAAAGAGACGCTGCAAATCTGTCCAAATAGTGATGTTCTGAAATGAAATTTTCTTCTGATAAACTTTTTTCCTTTTATATATTCAGAAGTAATCATACTCTTAGATGAGTGTGTAAGGTTAGATCTAGTAGAATTACTTTTCTTTCTCTGCCTAAAGTAAAATGATTTAAAATTATTTCACAAAGAAATATTACATTAAAATCCATATGAAAAGTGGTATTATCATTAGTAAATGGAAATAACTCTTTAACATTTTAGTCCACTTGTTTCAAGTATTCCAAAATATTTTTTAAAATATTTAAAGATTTATATATATACCACAATTCTTACTTGGGCATTATTATACATCTGTAATTTTTCTTTTATATCATGAAGAAAACAACAGTCATGATGGCAAGAAAATATGTACATTTTTCTGTCTTCTTTGGTTTTGTTTCAAAACCAAATAAATAGGAATAAAAAAAAATAGTTTAAATGGTTATTTTAGAACTCTGCAGGGAATCTTCTTTTTAAAAGTATTTCAAGCCTTTTCTAAAGATTTCTCACATCAGTATTATGTTGTTGGTTTCCTTTTGAAAAATACTCTGCTTTTTAAAGAACCTTATAATTTAAATTCATTTCCTATGCATATGGTTTTGTCAAAATCCCAATCCAAACACAGAAAACGCCCTGTGTCTCCCTAACACCTACAAAGCTAATGTTTATAGGCCAGCTTAAAGCTGAGAAGAAAATATCCTCCACAACTCCAGGCTTTTTTTTTTTTCCCTCCCTTCTGGATCAGTCGAGCTCTACATTTGATATACAGACTGATTTTTTCCCCCCATCAAAATTACATGAGAAGCAAAAAGCTGGAATCTAAGACTCTCGACAAACTGGGCGGTTCTCCTCACTCCTCCTGTCTTTTCTCTGTGTTAGACTCTATGTTTAGATAAAACAATTTATCTTTATCATTTTCAAGCTGGTCAGACGGGCTCGGGGTGGGAGGTGCCAAGAGGTGGAGGGGTGAGGGAAAGGTGATTGTTTCACTTGTTGTCAGAGGGCATTGATCAGCCCTGCTGTCTGCTGGTCTCGGAGGTGAGGCCATGTCCCCCAGGAGCACTTCGGGGCCGGGCCATGTCAGTGAAAAGCTGTATTGAGTCATGACCCAAATGACGGCTTATTGAGGGAAACGGGTATTGGCGTCCAAATCATTCTGAGACACCCTCAGTAACACTTAAACCAGTCCACTCCGTTAATGTCAGGTCACGGGGGACACATTTAGCCCCCTCTGCTGACCATTAGGCCCTTTGATGGAGTGGACGATAAACTTGACGGGACAAGCTGGACCCCGCTCTTGAGCCCGCCTCTGCTGACAAGCAGGCCCAGGACAGGACTGCCTTGTGGAGAAGCAACGGGTCCCTGTGGTAGGGTCCCCTAGGGATTCTGTCTCTTTTACACCAAACTGGATAAAATATACCTAAAATTAGTTTTAATGTTACAGCATCAAAAGGAGAAAAATTAGCCACCGCGATCCTTCACCAAATTTTTCAACAATGAGGTCAGACACAAATTGTGGATAAAGTGGTCAGACTCTACCATTTTGTAATTTTTATTTCTTGCTTTGATTCTTCTTTTTCTTCTAAGCACCACTGATAGAGTGCAGGTATTTCGAAATCCATTTGTTATACCTTCTGTGGCAAAGAACAAAAAGAATTCCTCATTGTTTCCCAGGGAAGTAAAGAAGAATTCAACAAAAATTCACTCCAGTGTGCTCACGACATTTGCAAAGCAGTGCTCTGGAAAGGAATTATTTTATTTTGTATTGCTGAACATCAGATATATTTGGGGGTGGGGGGGCAGGAGTAGGAAGTTAAAGATAATTGCATTTCTCATCGATGGCAGCATTAGCCTAAAACAAACTTCAGCTTGGAAATGAATGGAAAGCACAAACTAACAAAAACTAGGTCTTTGTTAACATTCAAAGGGTGAATTAATAATCATTATTGCTACTATTTAAACAAATTATACCTAAATCTTCTGTTACATGAGAGATTGCTACTGTTTACTTTTTCTGCTTTCCCACCAGGAAAGCTGCCTCTGGTTTGACAGAGCAGATTTTCTGGTATTACAATGCTTTTATCCTAGTTTTAACACCTTGTCTGGATTCCTCTTGAGAATTAACTGATATTACATTAGAAAGGAAAATGAGAGGGAATTTTTCAGTGGCCCCCACCATCAAACACTGAATCTAACAGAAACAACCCTCCATTCTTCCAACAACACTAGTCAGTGCGACACAATAAGCAAAAAAAAAAAAAAAAAAGTCAGTATAAATGGCTAATAATTTGACTAAATTATGCATCTTTTTTGTCTTAAAAATAGAAATCTAATTAACAGATAATCTATTTACTGAGCTATTAACTACCCTTCCAATAAATAAGGAAGCAGCCACGAGCAGTGTTTAACAGAGTGTGGGAGGCAGATTCTCATCTGGCTCTCATTGTCCACTTCAAATCATCCAAACCTGAGAGACTTTTCCAGAGTTCATAAGCTTTGTCTCTTCATGCAGTTTGGAACATCCTCTAAACAAGCAGTTTAGCACTTGCTAAAGTTCAGAATTATTTCTTCTAAAAGAAGTCAGTTGATCAAACCACGTAGATTCTACCTCATTTTCATATCCATTTTAGAGAAATTGGATAAAGTAAAACACACCCACACCCTGCTTTATCTTATCCTGTTCCTGAAGCTTAAAAATAAGATTTTTTGTGGATTTGGAGACTTGGAATGATTTAAGCAGTTTTGTGTTTTGGTATGCTGTTTAGACAAGGAGATATGGGAACTCATTTTCTCTCAATGTACAATTGATATGAGTGTACAATGTATATAATATCTGCACAGCTATCATCAACATTTCCTAACTCCATCTTGATGTTTTATGTTGAAAGGATATAAATAATCCCTGTACAGATAAGTCTGAATATGTCTCCGTGTGTGCATGTGTGCATGTGTATGTGTGTGTGTGTGTGAGAGAGAGAGAAAGAAGGAGAGAGTGAGTGGGGGCAGGGGAGGTGGGGAGAGAGGGAGAGAGAGAAAGCACATGGTCATGGATCTTTTACTCATCTCATCCAAATAGACCTCTAACTAGAGCCCTAACTCGAGAAATAAATTGCATTGATCTGGTATTTATAATGGGGCAATCTTGAGTTTTTAGTGGGACGAGATACCAAAGGGAAATTACATCATTGCCAGTAACCTCTCTCCACCCTGCTTTCGGTAATTTTTCCCACCTCTTCCTTTCAATTTGCAAAGCCAAGAAAGTGTGCAATTAAGAGAAATATATCTATCTATTATGCCCTATACATGTTTTTAGCACCTAATAAGTATACCATTAGTAACTGAAAAATCAGTCATGAAATTAATATTGACTAACATTGTGCTATTTCATTTAGAAATCACTCTATCCTGATCCAAATGTATATTTCCGAGGCAAAAGCTTGAAAAGCCTAAGACATGGACACCACTAAATTAATTAAATCAGTTTGTTATCTAAAACAATTAGCATCTGCAATGCCACATTTACACTTATTTTATCACTGCAGTTAAAACTCCAACTGAAAAATCAGTAGGATTTGGGTGGGTTCTGCAACAACTCCAAAATTTTAGATATTTTTCTGAGAACTAGAAGACAGAATTTTCTCTGTACTCTGTTCTCTGAGGACCTGAGCATAAATGAGAGAAGAACGGCATTTTGACCAGTAGCAAAAGAACATTAGATACCTGTTTGTCATGCTGCATTTACACTCCTTTTTATGTATGTATTAAAAAAAAAAAAAAAAAAAACACCTTAAATTGTCCTACTCTAGACTGATCTTTTGACCTACAAGATTCCCGGAAAATAACACACCAGTCAATGTGCACATCTGAAGGCAGCTAATTCTGAATGTGACTCTTCTTTTCTTGGGACCTAAGTCATCTCATGATACCATTTATGTTCACAAGTCTGAATCATCCCAGGAAACTTTATTCTTCAAGCGCCCTTTGTAACATGTCGCCATGCTCTGTTAACTGCCCTAATCGCACCACTTGTGAATCTGACCCAAGGGTGACAAGTGCAGGGTGTTCCCCTCTCTCATCGTCCCTATGAAAAACCAAACATGGACATTTTACCCCCATAAAATACTATTTCCAAACATTTTAGATTAATACCTGGAAAAGAAGTTTTGCGTTTTTTTTTTTCTCAAAGATGACAGATGAAAAGTATTTCTTATTTGTATCTTTACGTTTTGGATTTCACTGAAATCCACATTTTTGACATAGCTCATTGAGCTCCATTCCCTATTCTGGTATGTCACTAGAGGCCACTAGAGGTCACAACAAGGTCGCTAGGCTATTCTCTGAAAACATCACACAGTGTACAAATATACATATTTCAGAGTTTTAACATTGTCATCAGGAACTCTAGCCCCCATGACCTGAATACATGACAGCAAAGAAGCCCCTTTCCCCATCTAAAGGTGACCAAGGAATTCACACCAGGACCCACCCTGGCCTGTCCTTTGAACCAGCCCTTGGTCCCTATGATGAAAGAGATGGAACTCTGATATATCAGAGCCATTTGCAAACCAATTAGTCACCCCCTTACCACTTGCAATCACTTCTTCCTATTAAATTGGCATTTATTAGACAAACCTATCCTATACAGACTAGTCATGTTAATCAGTTTATGATGACCTGAAGGCACCCAATGTCCAAAGCAACTTGAAGGCGAGATGGTGACAGGGTGACTGACATAACAAAGATTCCCTTCTGACTAGATGGCAGAGGACCCCAAATTCATCACCAAGTACAGAGAGAAGGGGGGCTTTTGCTGCCTCTAGGGGCAGGCCTGGGGCTCCTCCCACACAGGAGGTCTAGGTAGGGTACCAGATTTTCTCTTTTCATACACCAAGCTTCATCATCTAGTCACTAAAATGCTTAACGTGGGTTTTTAGAAAAACTAGGGCAAGTGATCAGAAAAAGTGATAAATGGGGGCCTGCGTTTCACATAGTTGTTTATAACAAACTAAGTCTGAACTACTGCACTGGGAGTCAGAGTACAAGGGGGGAAAACGTATGCAGGCAACAGGGAGTTAAGTAAATAATTTTTTTCTTTTCTTTGTCGATGTGTTTAGTTCTCTTCCTGCCAAGATTCATCACTCTGCTATCTTGTGAGAGACACATATGGTGCAGTGAAATTGCCATCCAAGAAAGCATGTCCCAGCCTGTTGAGACATCATCAAATAAGATTAAAGCAAAGTAAAAATAAAAAGATAGAATGATTTTTTTTTTCTTTTCCTTGTACAAAGAACATCTGATGAAAGCGACTGAGGTACCTGAATTGCTTCTAAAGGTTTTGCAGCCATTTCTTTACTTTGGATGGTTAAGAAAAAGCCAGGGATAAGACGACAATATCTTCTTTTCTTTCTCTAAGTTAGTGGGGGGAAATGTGCTTCATAATAAACCAGATGTATATGAATAAAATACAACATTGCCTTCAGCACTTCTGTTGCAAATAGCACTGAAACATGCTAGACAGACTTCAGTCTCTGCTTTTGCTCCTTCTCTCTGGATTCTAAAGATGAAAACTTTGTGTGGTAGTGTCAAATAAAACTTCTATTTTTTTTTTTTTCATGTTAGTTATTATATCCAGATTCTTCTTACAGCAAAGTATTGCTAATTTCTTGCTTTTTCAGACCCCAGTATAAGAAGGACTGAGTTTCATCTTCACCCAACTGGTGGTCAGATTTCCCACCTCTTGCTGACACTTGGCAGACATGGGATGGACAGGTAACTAACTACGCATCCTAACCCATACCTCCTGGGCCAGCCTGTGAGGGACAGTGTCTATGACAGTGTGGGCGCCCCTATTCTAATCAGTTGTGAAAAGATGTTTAATGTCCAATACACCAGGAAATGATAATGTGCCCGCCCTTCACCAGAGTATCCTTGGTTCCTGGCAATGCCCGGATGGTGTACTTTATGAATTGCCTAGATTAATATCATAGCCACCTCCAAAAGGCAGGGTATTTTCTACCCAGGTTTCCCCTAAGTGGCAATAATATCAACTTCTTTCCAGTTCACTTTTACTTTAAGAACCTGCTTGCTCTGGGCAAATTTATGATGGGGATAGGAAGAGGGGAAACTCACAGGCTTAAGTCTCTTTTCTAGAACATGCAAAGCACTTCTTATTTTTCAGGGGCTTAATTCCCCTTCCCTCCCAGAGTGGGACTTCAGGAAGTACTTTAAATTCATTAGACGATGCAGTTCAGAGGTAAACAATACGACACTTCACATCAGAGGTGGGGCCCAAAGCCAGGCTTTGAAATTAAAATAAATTTTTTTAAGTGTCTGGAGAGGAAAAGTGGCAGGCAGTGAAAGACAATCATGTCCCTTTCTCCAGGCAGACACACTGTTCTCTGCAATAGGAAATCAGTCTGTGTTCGTTTGGAAGCAGTCTATGCATTTGTTTGCAAACTGTCCTAGGTAAGAAGCTGTAGGTTTACAAGATCTTGTTTCCAATTCGTGGCCTTAATTGGACCTCTGGAAAGCAACAATACATCAGTAGAAGAGATTATCACTGGCCTTAATAAGCTGTTGTTGGCTTTCATAACAGCCACAGCCTAAAATAAGGCACAGGAGCCCAGAGACGATCTCACCAATTGCCTGGAGCAAGGATTAAAGAAACACGGATCCTAAAGAGAGAAAGAAAGAAGTGGGGAGGGGGGCAACGCAAGAAACAGGGGCTAATGTAAAATCGTTTCCATATTAACCTTCTTCCCTTCTGACAATGGTCAAGTTCTGATTCAAAATACAAATTATCTCCAATTACTTCAAAAGAGGCAGTCAGAGAGCTGTCATTTAACCTTCACCATCTGTTTGCCTCAAAAGAAAACTGTACAGCCTGCCACGCTGACCTCAACTTTCCCTCTGAGCTCTGGATAGGCACCAAACACGGGGGGCTTATTGTTCTCCAGAGAGAAACCTACTGGGGCTTTACTGGGAGAAAGGTGGGAGGTAGTTAGGAAGGAGGACGGAAAGAAAGGAAAGATGATATGGAGGGACCAGAGGAAGGAGTTCTGAGAGGTAACTTAATTCAAACTAGGTTGATATCTTATGTTGAATGGGTGGCTTTATCCACCCTCCAGGCCCTGCTTGCTGAACATCCTCTGCTGGAAGACCTGATTTAAAACAAGACTGGCTCTAAGAAGGTCTCAGTGAACTGAGACAGATGATGATTCAAGAATGGGCAGGATGAGGAAGGGCCCACGGCGTGGTCAACCCTGAAGCCCGGTCAGCTATAGTGGGAGGTGAACCATTAGGAACACAGATGTGATGGGGCTGCCCAGAAGGCAGAGGGTACCCAGGGAACAAAGGTTTCCTGACACAATCAAAGAAGCAAGACTTGAAGGCAGAGAGAAATGGGGCTTTGGGAAAATAAAAATCTGTTAGTACTGTACTGTCTGATAGACAATTTGTAGGCTGGACAAAATAAAACTAACAAAACAAACAACAAACTTTATCCACTGTACAAAACCCCCCAAATCACAGCATTCAGGATGGCCAGGTGGAAACCAAAACCACTGTGGAGGCTCTCAGTGGAAATATTACATCTCAGTCTGTATCAAAGCAATTGTAAATAAGAAAACCAAATTTAACCACCCAAAGTGTTTTTCATCAGGCATTCTCTTCTTTAGGAAGCAGAAAGGTAAAGGCATGGAGAACATCTGTCTAAGAAGATGTCCCAGAACAAGGCCAAAAGGACCTGGAGGGAGAAAAGCTTCCAACTGGCCATGGTGAAATAATAGGGTGAAAATTTCTAAATGCCTTAACATTTTATGGGAGAGGTCTAATGTTTCTACCCAGGTACATTATATGATTTCCACTACCTCTGATCTTTACTTTCCATTTTACAGCCCACTGAATAACAGGTTTCTTCTAGAGGGAAAGAAAGAAAACAGACCTCCTGTAAATGAGGATAACTTTGCCTCATAAATGGTTTGTGTGTTCAGAGAGCAAAGGCACCTGGAATTTTCTGCAGCAAAGTACTTTCAAATACTACCACCATGTGCTGGTAGGGCAATCCCTTCCCTTGTCA
The DNA here is from genome assembly GCA_024291935.2 of Okapia johnstoni. NCBI lineage: Eukaryota > Metazoa > Chordata > Mammalia > Artiodactyla > Giraffidae > Okapia > Okapia johnstoni. The sequence goes on along the minus strand of CM044310.1, from coordinate 99,961,613 downwards.
AACAGTACTAAAGCTCGAGCTTTTTACCACGATGCCTGGAGTAACTGCCAGCGCCTCTTATTTCTTGTTGCCAAAGCAGATGGGGACAAGTTGATCAAATACAGAAAGCTGCAGTGGTCTCAGTAACAGCATCAAGATGTCAATGGCGGGTGTGAGGATGAGCTGGTAGCTGGAGAGACCACTGTGAAGGGGTGAAACTAAAGCCACTGAGGATGGGCTCTCCATTCACAGCCTCCTTTCCAATACACAAAGAGGACTTCTTTATTTCTGTTTTCCTCTTCTCCCTTCTCTGTCCCCTTCCCTCCCCACAACCCATTTCTGAAAGTAAGTCAAGGCCTCCAGTGGCAGGTCACTGATAGAAGCTGACTCTAACTGCTGGAAATAGCCCTGTGACACTGGGCCATGATGGAATTACCCTCACTCAGATCTTCTCTTGGGTCTGTGCATCCTTCCAAGATCAACTTACGAGACAGTGGGCCAGAGGCATTAAGAACAGAAATGCAGATACACATGCTTGTCTCAGGTCCAGATGCTGCATCTGACCTAAGTAGCTGTGGCTGAGGGGCATCTACCTGCCCCTGCATGCCTCCTTGCTGGTCAGTGCAAACGCGCCATGAATGAAACAAACACAGAACGATAAAGAAATCATGGCAGAACTTCTTGGAACGTAAAGGCCTTTCGGCAGACTCTGGCTCTCCCCAGTCTCCCTTTCCTCCACCATCCCCTCCATGGGAAGGGATGCAGGGACAGTGAGAAAACTATTTGGAAGAAGCATCTGGATCTGATTAATTGACAACTGGAGTGTTTGCAAACTTGTCAGGCCTGAGCCCATGATAAAGTCCTGTGAGCAGGTTTGTGTTAGAGAAGGGAGCCGGCTGTTACATTTCATAAGACAAATATTATCTGTTCCTCTTCCAGGATGCTTGTTATTAAAAGCTGGATTTAATAGAAAAATTAAAAGGGCTTGTTTCATTTGACATTTCATCCACCAAAGACCTGGGGGTTGCGGGGGATGGGGTGGAAAATCCAGTGCTATGATGATCCAAAGCTTGTCTGTCAGGTTTTCCCATTTGCCTTTCCCTTCTTTTCTATTGACTGGTTTTTGCACCACATCTTAAATTTTAAGTCACAGGATGCTGACGATTTCCCAATTACAGAAATCTTTTCACAGCTTATTTCAGGGACCACAGTGAGCAAAAGACTTTCAGTTTACTATCTCTAGGTAAACACCACACTAAAAAGCAAGATCCCCGTCATTCCCCTGCTCCTACATACAGGTAGCAGAGGAAACAAAAAACAGAACCATTATTACACCCCTCAGTGCTTGGGATGGCTGCAGAGTTCTTTAAAAAAATCAACACTATTTTATCATAAAGACACTGATGGGCTGATTTTTTAAATGCTTTCTGGATGCCAAGATCCCCACTGATTTCATGCTTGTTCTCTACTTTTATGGCTCTGTAGTTCTATTCTTATGTTACCCATCAAGTCAGTACTTCATAAAGCCTGAATCATCATCACTATAATCTTAATTGCCAGGCGAGTGTTTGGAGTGGGTCCAGGTCAGAATGATAAAATCCCTGTGGAATTCCAAGGTGCTAAGGAGTGGCCCTGGACAGGGATTCAGAAGGAGTCTCCAAACTCTACTTGGATCAACAGCACATAGTACATACAGATACGACCTGTAATTTAAAAATAAGGTCCCATAACTGGGAGATAGGGAAGTGATGTGTCTGTGATATGGCCTCTGAAATTTCACTTGTGTCACTGTTTCTACTTTGTGGTTCATCTAGTCAGAGACAGGCCAAGTTCAAACACTCCATGAGATTGGGTGGTGTTCCTCTGCTCCTTGTTTAAACTACAGACACCTTGGAAGGTTTGATTAAACAGGCAAACTAGTATGAAATCAGCAGAGAAGATGAATAAACACAATCTGAATCTTTCCCTAATTAAAGTTACCACATAACATACAGGACATACTATAGATAGGTAATATAATAAAATATTTAGTATATTTTGTGTAAAATATTTTGTAAAAGTATGTCCAAATATGGGACATACATAAAATGAAATAGTAATCATTATTTATCTGAAATTCCAATTTATTTCAGTATTCTGTGTTTCTATTTGCTAAAGCTGACAACCTCATACTGAATTGGAACCAATTAGATTTTCAAAGGCAGAAGACTGGAGTTCTAAAAGTTTTTACTGACAGTAGACTCAAGGCAATATGTTTCACTTTCCATAAATGCATAAATGTGAATTATGTAATAGGGTCATTCATTATGAAACATCTGAATTTTAGATTTTTTTAATTTAAAAAAGAAGTTATATCACTTACATTGTATACACAATTACATAAGTCACCAAAAATAGAAGAATTTTTTTAAGTGGAAGGCCTTAGAAAAGATATATAGATAACAAATGCTAAATCCTTGCATATCACAATTAATTAGCTCAAACCCCTAAAAGTATTTGCTATTTTAGTTTAGAAATGCTCCATCATATTAATATTTTGTCACAGTCCATATTTACCAACTTAGTGCAAAGGTAACAGAAATCTAAAATTTCTTCTAACCAGGTCAAATAATCACAAATTTGGAATTTATCAAATTCAAAACAATCAGTGATTGCCTTCTCCTTTCCCTTCAGATTTGAACAAAAATCTCATTACCTAAAGTAGGCTTATTCGTGAAAAGAAAACAAAAATACCAAGTTCCAGGGTACTAATTTTAAACAAAAGTTGATTTTAATTGTCCCAGTCTCCCCAGTGTATGTGATCCATCTCTGTGGGCTTTGGGATGACTGAGCTGGTCTGTGTGGGGCTCCTCTATACCCTGGAGCAGGTTTGCACTTCAACTTTGAGAAATAAAAATGAGGCCCCTGATGTCTCTGGTGTCCCCACCTGTTGCCCTGTTAACTCTGCTTGGGAAGAAAGTGCCCACATGAATGAATGAATGAATACTGAAAAGTTAATAGAGCCAAATAAAAATCTATAAAATCACCCTTCTGATAAGAGTGGACCTATGAGTAAACATCCAGATGAAATTATGTTCACAAATGTCCTCTTTCAAAGATAGTCCAGCAAATTTATCTACTGAAGCAGAATGTTCCAGAAGTGAAGAATCTGTTTTAGATCTGAATGTTTCCTAGGATCTATCTTAGGAGATTCTCTGTCAAAGTAGCTGCTAAAATGTTCTAGGATAAAGGCCGTGCCCAGCAGTTCTGAACTGTAAAGTGCCAGGACAGGATGCATCTCAGAAGAGGCCATGAGAAGCACCTTCTTCACTTATCTTACCAGAAAGGACAGAGAAGATGTCTCCCTTTTCAAAGATGGCTTTAAAATGACAATGAGAAGGACAAAAAACAAACAAAACGATATATTCATTTTAAAGTACAGGCAAATCCAATGCTTCTATGTTCTTAAAAGCCTTTCTCTGAAACTGGTCCTATTTATTAGTGGTGAAATACAAGCCATGTTATCAAGAATCTTAAGGAAATAGATTGCTGTTAAGTGATACTTCAAAATCCACCCCCTAGCAAAGTTACTGTGCCATTACAGGAAGATAAGCGGAAAATCTTTGCATCCATTAAAGAAGACCTTTGCCTGAAATACTATAAGCCACTCAGTAGCAGTTCTAATGCCAGCGATTCAAAATATTGCTGGAAAATTTCATTTAACCGTCAGTACCCACCATCTTTACAAATAAAGGCAAAGACCAAGACTTGGTTGTTGGAGGGGATATTAAAGAGGGTGATTAGCCTGTGAATATGTAGTCTTAAAAGTCCAATTTTCATGTGCATTGATGTCACATGTGATAGGTTGTGATTGGTTGCTGCCTGGCTCCATGTTGAGTGAAACAGCAATGATCTACGTATAATATCACCCCCTACCCTCCTCTCACCCTCCTTCCTGCTGTCCCCCACTCTTGGCCACAGAAAGCAATTGGTTGTCACCAAGAATAGGTCATGTATGCAGGCTATAGTTCTTAGTCCATTTTGTTTTTGAATCCTGGAATTGTGTTTTTTTCAGGAGTGAAAAAAAAAATTTTTTTTTTCTACCCTCAAAGAGCTTATGGTCTAAGTGGGAAGACAAAATATCCATGAGATAAATGACATAACACTGTGCCAGATGAAGACCCCTAAATTAAATCCTCAAGTGACTCAAAACATCTCTCTTTATAGTAAAAAAACAAGTGAATGAGGTTCTTGAAAGATGGCTTCCATTATAGTTTAAAGCAGGACATATACTAGAGATAGATCAAGGGCAAAGTCTAACGGATTACATTTGTAAGCTAGGGCATGGTTTTGTCACTCAGTCATGGACAGCACTACGGTGAGTCAAGCATGTACTTCCTATCTGGTCACAGGTCTAGAAGACTTTGACCTCTGGGTTCAACCTACCCCCATCCTGAATCCATGGGATATTAACCTGGCAATGTGTCATGATCCTTGCCCTCACTTTCCATAATATCCCAGCTTTCCTGAACCAAGGGCTTGGTGCCTTCAGGGCTAACTAAACCCAGTCTCCTCTCTGGCCAACAATGCACTTTCCTTCCACAGTGGCAACAATAAGCTCACCCTGCACCTTGGTTGACACAGAGTTCCCTTCTAAGATGGTAGCCCTGCCTCATCTCCACTACTGCCAATCCTTGGTTTCATCCCTAAATACGGGACTCACTCCCTCTATCCTCAAGTTACATTGAGTGTTTCTCCACTTGAGAATTTCACCATATTTACACTGGATTATAGTTATTGCCATTATCCCAAGTCTCTGACTCCTATACTCCATCCTTCCTACCCATCCTCTTCATACAGTTCACGAGGTTCTCGAGGCATGAATACTAGAGTAGTTTGCCCATTCCTTTCTCCAGAGTTGGAACAAAGAATTGATGCTTTCAAATTGTGGTGCTGGAGAAGCCTCTGGAGAGTCACTTGGATTGTGAGGAGATCAAACCAGTCAATCCTAAAGGAAATCAACCCTGAATATTCATTGGAAGGACTGATGCTGATGCTCTAATACTTTGGTCACCTGACACAAAGAGCCAACTTACTGGAAAAGACCCTGATGCTGGGAAAGATTGAGGGCAGGAAGAGAAGGGGGTAATAGAGGATGAAATGGTTGGATTGCATCATTGACTCCATGGACATGAGTTTGGGCAAACTCCTGGAGATAGTGAAGGACAGGTGAGCCTGATGTGTCTCAGTCCATGGGGTAGCAAAGACTTGGACACGACTTAACAAAAGAATAACAACCACCACCTATCCTGGGTTGTCATCCCTCCAATTACTTCAAACTCAATACAAACAAGGACATGGATCACACCCAACATACCAGTCTATGATCAGGTCCTCTAGCTAGCCCCTGGCATTAGACCTTGAGTTGGGTACATTTTCTACCTAAGCCATTCTTAATCCCCATATTTCATACTACAGATGGCTCTATTTGTGGTGGTCAAGCCTGCTCAAGTTAGAAGAATTAGACAGTAGTTTCTCCAAAATTCTCTCATGGTATTAAACACTGGTAGCTAAGCAATGTATTTAACCTTGGAGTTCTTCTTTGTTCTCTTAGGATAAAACACTGAAATTGATGAGTTTGGGGGTATCTCTCAGTTGCTATGCCTTGTGAAGAGTAGGAAAACATCTACTATTTAACATTTGTACCTGAGACTAATTGTAAGGAGTAGTGAGGGTCACAAAGAGTTTATTCACTTTTACTTTTACTTTTCACATTGATGACATCAGGAAGAAAGCTTTAATGAATCCTTCTGGTCCATTTTGTAATGTAGGACTCTAAAATTCAAGAGCAGTAGCTTGGACACAAGGTGGTGCTAAGGGGTAAAAAATTAACTGCAGGTCTTTGCCCCAAAGGTTACCTCAAATACTTAAACTCTGCAGGGCACCTAATAATTTCCAGATTATTTTCATACACATTATCGCTCTAAACCTCAGAACTCAGAGAAGGATAAGCTAGCCCCATTTTTTGTAGAAGAGGAAAATAAAGTTTGTCTGGGTTACATGACTGGTCCAAGGTCACCCAGACCAGTCTAGGTTGTCCTTCCAAGTGTAGGTTTAGTGATCTTCTTTATCTACTGCATAGGTTAGTCCCTCTTCTTGTAAACACATTATCCAAGTTGGCCACCATCAACGCCTGCCAAGCTGGGGTGTTCTGAAACCACAATGCAACTTTAGTACATGTCTAACGTACTGTGCTGCATCATCAGGAGAGATGGGTACTTGAATCTGTGTTCTCAGGACTCTTTGGCCAAATTCTAGGACATGAGAGTGCCAAAAATTCTTCTTTGGTTCCTGGGAGAAAAGATAAGTTATAGGAATATTTGGATTCATCTCCCCTTGGGTAGAAGACTCTTTGTGGAAGCTTCCTGCTCAGTCTAGAGACTTGACAACTCTGGACCAGGGCTAGCCTGAGATTTCAGGGCACCTTTGCTGAAGCAGTCATTTTACTCCCTCCTGATATCAGCTGAAGATATGTTTCAGAACTCTTACATGCTATTAATAAAAACTGTGTACCATACAAGTGAGATCAAGAGGCCTTTGTAGATGGCAGATAAAATTCAGATTTATCTCTTTGTTAGTATTAAAATAGCTCACGTGGGTCCTGCATTTCTGGGTGTATGAGTTTCTGGGGCTGCCCTGACATTAACACAAACCTCGTGGCTTAAGACAACAGAAATGTATAGTCTCATAGTTCTGGAAGCCACAAGTTTTGGCAGCACTGCTTCTTCGGGAGACTTTGAGGGAGAATCCATTCCATCCCTGTTTTTGAGTTTCTGGTGGTTCTGGCAATTTTTAACATTCATTGGCTTGTAGATTCAACACCCTCTTCTCTACCTCTGTCTTCACACGGCTTCCCCCTGTATCTCTCTGTGTGTTATACCCCCCTCATTTTTCTTACAAGAACACTAATAACTGGATTCAGCACCCACACTAAACTCAGTATAATTTCAACTCAAGATCCATAATGAATTATGTCTGCTAAGATCTTATTGTCAAATAAGGTCACATTTTGAGGTTCTCAGTCATCATGAATTTTGGAGCGACACAGTTCAATCCACTACATTGGGTAATCCATTTCATCCACTCACAAATTTTCTTCCTTTGGACTAATTCTCCATGTTAAGCAGAAGCTCAGGTTCTCTTCCCTGAACTTAAGTTGGAGAACCATTAGCCACTATCATTTCTATAAGATTTCCTCATTTATCTTCCTGGGGACACTCTGTAGTGCTTCCTCTACCAGGATAAACCCAGCCAACTTCAGGTGCATTTTCTGTACACAGAGCATCCTGTTGGCCAAGGTCAAAGGCCAGTGTCTTCTCCTTCTTCAGATTTCATAGTACATATTTAGCCAGCATGGGGAAATGAAGAATACCTTTTGATGTTAAGGGGGACATTTAAAAGCTTCATCCACTTGTTTTGTTTCCATTCCAAGGCAGGATTTACTTGGATATCTTCTGGCTTAACCATCCCCTTAATTAAGACATGACTCACATTTTAATATTCATGGCAACAGGCCGCAACATTATATACCTTAGAATATTTCAGTAACGAGGCTTGAACAGAGCATACTCTTTGTTTTAGTGAGAAATGCTAATTGAAGGAATTTTTTTTTCCCCAAAAGGACACTGAATAGAAACCAATGTACTAGGCAAAATGTAGATGATGTCTCCCTTTTATCTGCCATATCTTCAAACAGAAAACAAAACACAATCCCAACCAAACCAACAGTTCTGGCAGGAAAAAGAAAAGAGACTCAATATTTATATTCTCCAACAGAGTGGGTAAGGAAGGAAGAAATGTAAATGCTGCAAACACCATTCAGAGCAGCACAGAAAATAGCCAGTTCAGTTTCTTTCAGCATGTGGAAGGAAATGTCTCAGCAGCCCCCTCCCTTTAAATTTTTTTAGTTACCAAATTCCTTTATGTTTCTTTTCTTAGAAAAGTGACTTTATAGGTCATTAAACAACTATTAAAAACACAAGTGAGTAAAACCCAAAGCATGGGCCTTTTTCCTTTGATTTTTTTATTTCTCCAGTTTTCAGGAAAGGGTTTTTGAGAGTGGGGTATGTTTGTTTGTTAATGTCTTTGTGAGCATTTAAATAGTCTTTCCATTTGTAACATCCCCTAAATAAGGCAACTAGAGGAAGCCTGCCTTGGATTAGCACACCTGCTGGGCCTAAACATGAACATGTATTACGCCAAATGGGACACCTCATTTGCCAAACAGACTCAAACTTAAAATTGCCTGCTTCTTTGGATTGCTACACTCGGTTTTCATCAACTTGCATGTAACTCAATTTTCTACACTCTCTCTCTCTCTCTCTCTCTCTTCATTCCTGGATTGGACAGGAAAGGAAAAGGCAAAGAAACAGAGACAGGAGGGAAGGTGCAGGTAAGGACAGGTGAGTCCTATCTACCAAGGTCATCACCGGGCCCAGGCAATGTAGCCCTCTCTAGTCACCAGATGGGGCTGGCGTCAGGGTATAAGGTCCCCTTCTCTTGCAAATGTCTTTGGTAGTGAAGTCTATCAAAGGAATCTCAGAACAAATTACATGGTAAATTATTGTCTCAGTTCTGGCCTACTCTCCCCGCCCCACTGTTCGCTCGGACAGCCATGGGTGAGCTGCTGGTGAAAGCCTGCCAGATAAGCAGATTACCGGATGTTATGTGCCGCAGGCCACTCCACTTCACGGCCAAACTTCTCCAGCCCAGGCAGTTCATCCATTCATATGGTCACAGGCTGCTTCAATTAATGCCCCTCTAATGACTCAAGTTTGTTCCCTAATGTGGAAGGGTAAATAGATAGGAGTCAGGCCAGGGACCTGATGCATATCTGTCCTCTCCCACCCTCTACCTCCAATGTTGTGCCCCAGGCTGACTTACATAAGAAAAAAGAAAATGGGCTTGGAAAGAATATAGAACTCCTTTCAGATAGAAAGCTTTTATGTCACTTTCCTATCGTTACCAATGCAATTCTCAGTCTTCAGTGGCCTGTGGGTCCTAGGGTAGTGAATAACAATCCCTGATATGAAAACAGAATACAGAAAACAAATTAGCATTTTAAAAATAAAAAGCCTGGCTTTTAATCGTATTAAGATCATGGATTTTTTTTTTTTTTAATTTCTCCCCCTCCCCTAAAAACTCTGAAAGAGATACTGATGTTCCATTACCTAAATGCTGAAATCAGCATTTCCTTTGAAAGAAGTTGTTAATATTTGGAAATGGTTGGATTTCCAATCCAAGCTTTGATTGTTATTCTATACTAGCCAGCAAGTGCCAAGGTCACAGGGAGATTCACCTGCAGACTGAGCTAAATGAATCCACTCGGCCACAATGCATGTATAATTTAACATTCTCCTCTCGAGTACTTCCATGCATTCCTAAAAAATATTTTATTACAATAACAAATTGGTTTCAAAATCATGCATTATGTATCCTGAAATTAGGTCTGCCAGTGAAACCTGTATATACAAACATGTACACTCCCAGGCAGGGCCAGGAGAGCAAACAAATGCTGTTGATGCCAGGAAGAAGCTTGAGAGGAACCAGTTAATGCCACCAGGAATCCACTGTCGCTTCTCTTATTATCTTAATCTGTGTATTTGGAAAGAAAAATAACAAATTGATCATTTACTGTAAATAGCAGTTAGAAACCAAAGCGCCCATTTTGCTTGTAGAGTCTCCTCTCTCAGAAGGTAAGAGTGTGCTATTGGGTGAAGGTATCTGGTGTCCTTAAAACAGGCTTGCTAGGCAGTTTTTATAAGCTTCACTTAAAAAACAAATATTCCTTGAATATTTAAAAGTCTTCTTTTCCTGTGATCTGACACTTTACAAGTAGACATTTTATGGAAACTGGACTTTAACAAAGCTTCTTTGAAACATTAGAGATGAAGATATCAAAAACGTCCCTACAAATTTGTGTTAAGAAATATACTTGCTCGGCTGTAAGCTTTCATCACTGAGTTATCCAAAAAAGTTAACATATTCAGAAAGCTCCTTAGGATTCCCATCACAAATACAACCCCATATAATGTTTCCCTAATAGACGCTTGCTTCTGCCCTGCAACTTTCATCGGAAGTTAAATACACATTGATTTAGCATCTTTCACAACATAAGTATTGTTGACTCATGCACAGTATGCATGTTTCTTAAGATGCCTATATATGAATCATTCACATTAAAAGGCTTTTCTGATTCCTTCCATTTTTTTTTTCTATTTTAGACACTTATACCATATTGAAAAAAAAAGTTTGCCCTTACAAATGACATTAGTGAATTCTAAGAAAGCAAGATTTCTCCACAAAAAAAGGTGAGTTCCAATATACAGAAAGCATTTGACCTTAAAAACATGAGAAAGAAATTTAGTAGTTTTCTCCTTGAAAAGTTTCTTAGGCATGAACTTGATCTCTCTATATTAAGAAAAAAAATCTAGTTTATTTCAATAGAGGATTTGTTTTTCATTAACTTGCAAGCTAAACGTCATTGGTATGTTTCTATTGGTCTGCTAACTTGGTGAATAAAACAACAAAATTCCTAAGAGAACCACTTATAAATCTCTTTAAATTAAAATCAGTCTAATTTTTATTATAAAATCGACATCATGATAGGCTTTGTATTTTTAACGCAATGCTCAGATCTAAAAAGTTTAATTCCCTGACAAGCTTTTAATGAAGACAAATCATGGGTAAAATTAGATGCTGCAATCTTCCCTTCTCAAAAAAAAAAAAAAAATACAAATACTATGTTAAAAAACATTTCTCTTTAATTTCATTTCGAAGTAGTGATAGGACTAGGCATATAGCTTTTCTACAGTGAAATTATAAGGAATAATTTTCTCTAATCTAATCAGTAAGATCTGAAAATGGGAAATGTTAACAGCCATAATTTCTGATTTCTTTTGTATTGTAATTTAGGCTGACACATTAAAGCTTTGCTTTTCAGGAGAACAATTAAGAAATTGTTGATAGAAATTAAATACTACTGACAATTGAAAATGCATTTTTTTCCCTCATTTGCTGCATCTAGAAATACCACTCCCACCTCCCAATAAAGATAATCTAAGCTGAGATTGTATAAAAGTAAAACTGAAATTTAAAAGCTTGGTTCTTTTCTATTAAACAAAAAGGTGATTTATATAAGTAATAAGCAAATTCCAGTGTATGTAAATATGTGTGTGTATACATATGTATATGTCTGAAAATCTTCTAAAAATGCCTTAGCTTTAATCTGCAGGCGAAATGATTAAACTGTCTCTGGGTTCATTGGCTGCAGAGCTGTATCTTTCATTTTAGCTGTGGGCTATTTTAAGCTGAATACAAACTGCTTTTTTACTTGTTATTAAAGGCAGTTCACATGTTCACATCATATACCACCTTGCGTGTATTAGTATACAAGCCAAGGTACACAATTAAGAAAAGTATTAAAATAACATTAAAATAGACAAATAAAAAGCCTTCAGTAATAATTAAATTTCATTCCCATAACATTACAAGAAACAGTTATTTAGCTAACTTTTCAATACTTATATGAAAATCCTAAGTGATAATTTCACGGCACAAATAAAAATGTATTACAAACTCCTCTTTGGTTTTTGTGACAGGAGTGTTTCAAATTGAGCTTTAAAAGGTATTCTAATGATCATGGTATGTTTTCATAGTGAATTGTAAACATATAAACTCATAGATGATAACATAAACTCATATATTTTCAAAATTACATTAGTAAAAGGAACTAAAATTTGTCATTTTTGAAATCGGTAAATAAAATTACAAATAAGAAGCTCCAAAATTCTAAGGGAGAGTGTCAGGAGTCAATGCTTTCTGATTCATCTTAAGCAGAACAGGAGTTTTAACACAGGTTTCTCTTAACCGCCACCTAAGCAGGATTTGAGGAGAATAATTCCCTAGTGCCACTTAAAAAAAGAAAAGTCGATGGGAAGCATCAAATGGGTTTTGAATGTAAATATTCTTAGAGCAAGTTTTTCCTGAATTGGCAGCTCAGAGAGGTAAACAGATAGCACGTAGATAAGGTAGACACAGTCAATGTTCTTGGGTTGGTCTGAGGCTATTTGACGTGAGAGTGTGCCAGGAATTCCAGTTCTTCAAGAGTCACAGCCCGCATTCAGCTGCCTTCGGTTCTGTCCCTGACCTGGCCATCTGCCAGAGAATGACACGCTTTCAAGGACAAAGTAAGAACAGTTTCCCCTGCTCCCCAGACCCAAGCTGCTGTCTTCAGAGGAAAAACTCCTAGGAACCTTAAACTTGGCCACTTTTAGCAGGTCAAAGACAGAGAGGGGGAAGGAGAATATGACATAAAGCTGTCTTGAGCCTCCGCTCTCCGTGGGTCTAATGTTGCTTGGTCCACAGAACAATCACAACAATAAAATGCAGTGTGTCCTGGGGTCCCCTCTGAAAGAATAAAACTGGAAGCCCGTCTGTCACGCTGGATACTGAACCAGAAGCTTACACCGCAGGGTTCGGTGCCTTGAGCCTGGCTGCATTCATAGGCGAGGCAGACAGATGCACAGCCTTTGACAAAGCCAAGATACGGGCATTTCAAAAATAAAATCATCTCCCAATTACAGGGAACCCTTCCTCCCTGGACCCCACAGCACTCTATCAACCTAAATTGGAATCCTGTCTACCAAGCTGCCTTCAATGCAGCCACTCCAGTATAAATTGGATCAAATGCTCTCAGATTAATTCCAGGAAACCTATATTCATCTTTGTATATCTTTATTACAAAACTAGCCACAAGACTGGTCTACAATTTTCATTATCAGAACGGCTTTCAGAACTGGATTATGCCATGGTTTATCCCTCTGTGACCCCAAACCATCTTGTTAGCCCCATTATTGTATATTCATGCAACACACCTGAGCCCAAGATAAAAAGAGAGTTATAGTGAATGAGAGAAGGGGTGCGTTTTACTGCATTTGATGCACTGCTCTTCTGCAAGAATACTGAACCTACTACAGGTGCCCCCACAATTCCATGCCTCACTCCCATTAGGCTCTAACACCTAAGACTCTCACAACTCTCCCCAATCTGAAGGGAAAGGAAGCTGTGCCTAGACTTCTTGGTGAAGGTAGAACTTCATTTCTAAAATAGAAGTGAGGCACAGTTGCATTCTTCTTGGGCTGATCTGGGTTATAGAATGGAGACTCTACACCCTCTGAAGCCACAGCACAGAGAACCCCTGGATCTTCATGGGAAAAGACCAGAATTCTGGCTCCCAAAAGGAGGATGGGACTTTCATATACACAAAATAGAAGGTGGGAATAAACATGGTCAACACTCTTGATTACAGCTATATTTGACTAAAAAATGTTTGTTTCACTGAAGCATTATTTGCAGAATGTAGCTGGTCACTGGCAGGTATCAAATTATGATGATGATTATAATCTATTAGATTATTTTAATATCTATTGATATTATAGATAACTATAATATTTCTAACTATTATGTTAGAATTAAATGGTTTGTCTTCCATCAGTTTTATTGTTCCTCTCTCTTTCACTCTGTCTATATATAGTGAAAGTAGCTCAGTTGTGTCCGACTCTTTGCGACCCCATGGGCTATACAGTCCATGGAATTCTCCAGGCCAGAATACTGGAGTGGGTAGGCTTTCCCTTCTCCAGGGGATCGTCCCAACCCAGGGATTGAACTCAGGTCTCCCACATTGCAGGCAGATTTTTTACCAGCTGAGCCACTAAGGGAAACCCCTACACACACACACACACACACACACACACACACACACACACACACACACACACACACACACACACAATTATATACAGTTCCCTGATAGCTCAGATGGTAAACAATCTACCTGCAATGCGGGAGCCATGGATTCAATTCCTGGGCTGGGACGATTCCCTGGAGAAGGGAATGGCAACCTGTTACAGTCTTCTTGCCTGGAGAATTCCATGGACAGAGGAGCCTGGTGGGCTATAGTCCACAGGATTGCAAAGAGTCAGACACAACTGAGAGACTAACACTTGCACTTTCAAGACACACATATATGTATGTTTACACACATATATACAATTATACATATGCATTCAGACATACACACACATAGATACATATCACAATATATTAACATAATCATATATACATAAAACCACATATACATTATAATAATTACATTGTATATCATTTTATATTTACCTATACACATGTGGCTGTGCACACATGCGCACACACACACACTTAGCCATAGCGCTTCAGCCTCTCCATCTCTCACACAGCTCTACAGTCCTCCCCTGTTGACAGTGCCTACAGTGACTCTCCAAACTGCTCCCTCCCTCTTTCCGTGCTCCCCTTCCCCTTCCTCTTTTCTTTTCTTTCTTTCTTCTTCCCTTCTTTTGAAATAATGCCAGCTTGGTTCTTAAGACAGGAAGAAGAACTAGAGGAATAATCCATTATTTATATATTCCAGGGAAACTAGAAGATCTCTATTTTCTTATTTCATTAACTCACTATGAGGCTAGAGTACAATGAGACTGACTTCATATGTGGATGCAGAAAAAGAAATAGTCTCACTGTTCTATCGTCATGTTTTGGTTCCTCTTTTAAAAAATCATCTCTTTATTTCTCATCGCTTAGAGAAATAATATAACCCTTCATTCAGATAGGTGACTATGTACATTGTTCTTTGGACCTCAGATCCTCTCAGGAAGTGGATCTTAAAGTTACCTGGTTATCAGATCATCCTGGTCTTGCTACTCAAATTGGAGCAGGCACACCATGCACCCGGAAGCCTGCTAGACTCACAGCATCTCAGGCCCCACCCAAGACCTACTGAATCAGAGTCTGCTTTTCAACAAAGTCATTTGCATGCGCTTTAAAGTTCAGAAGCTCTGGCCTTAGGGACTTTTAATTACTGAGTTCTGGACCCCTACTTCAGACCCAATAAATCAAGAAACCAGAAATTTATATATTATAAAATTCTGCAGATGAGTGATAACCAGCCAGACTGAAGATCCACTAAATTAAGATTTGACTGTGTCTTCTAACAGCTACACTGACAAAGGGAAATGAATGTCCTCACATAAGGGGTTTTATTTCTGTCATCCCTCTGCTCACTTTCTACAGTTGGGTCTCCATCTCTTCTGCTTTTGGCATCTCGATGTGAGAGAGTTTTTCATCAAGAGACCAATTTTCTACACGATTTTTCATCTCCTTGATCCACCTCATTCTCTTGCCTCAACCAAGCTAAATAAATCACAAATAATCACCAACTACCCTGGTTTCTCATGATTTCTCCTTTGTCCCTTAGGAGAGTTCTCTCTGCACTTAGTGCATTCACGTCTGTCATCTCCCTCAAAGTGCCTCTGAAGACTCACAGCCCCCTAGTGATCTTTCCCACCACCCAACATTCATTCTCCTTTGCATTTAATTTTAAAGTCACTACTTTGTTATAGACTGATGTTTGTGTCCTCCCCAACCTTCCATGTGATGGTATTAAGAGATGGGGCCTTTGGCAGGTAACAAGAATTAGATGAGGTCATGAGGATGGAGCCCTCAGGAATGGGGTTAGTGCCCTTATAAAACTCACAACAGAGCATGCTTCCTCTCTGCTTGCTGCCTTGTAAGGATACAAGGAGAGGTCCCACCAGAATGTGACCCTGCCAGCACTCTGATCTTGGACCTCTCAGCTGCCAGAACTGTGAGAAACACATTTCTGTTGTTTATAAGCCACCCAGTCTCTAGTACTTTGTTATAACAGCATGAGAAGACTTAGTGCTCATTAACACTTTCCTTTAAAAATGTTTCCATGCAGAAAAGTTCTTTTGTATGAATTTTTAAAACTAAGCCCAAGTACATACAGTTTTACTTCTTCAAAGATTTCCCCTTTCTGTCCTCCAGGTCACTGTTACTTATTCCTGTGTTCTGCCCATCACATAACATATTATGGGTTAACCAATTTTCAGGACCCACTCCCTCTTCATGGTACAAGTGAAAGAAGAAAAAATATCAAAAACACCCAGGATTACAGCTAATTTGTCCCCAAAGGAACCTAGGGGAAGCAGCATATTCCCAGAAGTACTTAAAAACCAGTGGTTCATTCTCAGAAGCCACATCAGGGTTGCCAGCTAAGACCTCAGCAATCTCTCTGCTCTGGGCACATGATGATTTGTGCTCCATTTTATTGTTTCTTCTCTATGTTGACTGGTTTTGATTCATTACACAATACAGACTCCATGAGAAAAGTTATTTTTCAAGTTAACAGGTGCATGATGAAATAAAAGTTTTGTAAATTTGCAGGTGGGAAAAAAAAAAAATCAACATGGGACCAATATAAGAGATCTTGATGAAGAGAAATATAAGAGAGCAACATATTGAGACTTGCCTTGTTTGAGGATGTGGATATTTGCTATGAACATGGAAGGGCTGGCCAGGGGAAATCTGTGCTCCTCCTTCTATCTCTATTCATTCCAGTTTCCCCTGGAGCTTTTCTTGTCTTGCCCTTTCTCTGGACCAGGGCCTAACTCTGGTTCCTGTCATATCTCACTCATGCTGTGGGGCTCTCGGGTTCAGTAGGCAGAGAGCTGCGTGACCCGGGGCCATGTTGAGTGTCTCTCACTAGAGACGCTGCATGCCATTCAATTCCTCTAAGCCCTGACCAGCTCAGACCCCAATGATTGTGTTTCCTTCCTGTATTCTGGGTAAAATATGGCAGGCTTTACCATGGGAGATGTGTACACAAAATGTATTTTCAGGATGAATGGAAGCCAACTCCATTCTTCCTCCTTGATCCATTTCTCTTTCTTTTCTCTCTGTTTTTATCTGACACTTTCTTTGACCATTTCTATCAATTTTTAAAATTCTGAAATGCCCACTGAAATGATCACAACATCCATTGGGGAAAAAACACACCATAGCACTATTTTTTTTTTAAGCTTTGTTAAAAAAAAAAAAAACAATCTCATTTTTAGCAGTGACAGTCAGGACTCTGTAATCTGTACATACAATTTAATCCTTTAAAGAATCAGCAGGGCCCACATCAATCAAGAGCGTTCATCAACTTGTAAAAACAATATTTTGATTCAATCAGATTCAAAGCCCTGAAATTCTCAGCTAATTAATGCAGGGTCACTCAGGGGCTGTGCAATGGTGGCTGGAACAACGGTCAAATATTTACCCTTGGCACACATGTTTGCATCACCCAAGGATCTGAGCGATGGGCAAGAATAGATAATGTACCTACAGCTGCAGCAGGTTTCATCTGGCACAAGTATCTGGATAAATAATTATTACAAAAGGAGAAAAGAAGAGGAATGACTCTTCCATCATCATAGATGCACATAGCAAAGTAAAAGTCTGTTAAAGGTAAGTGGATAGGACCCTCCAATCCCCTGCTGACCATAGGTCCCAAGCAGAGAGATGTTTTTGCACCATCCTTCCTTTATAACATTCAAAATAAGTGATGGGTTTAAAATTTGCTTTAACATCAGTTCAATCAATACATGGGATCTTCTATTAGGTCTAGATTCCAATATATATGTTTTGGTTTGCACCTTCAGACATTTTGAGACTTTGTGTACTTTGAGGGGAGAGGGGAATGGGAGCATACACAAAATCATATTGTTTATGTGATTTCTAAGTGTTACATGTTAAGACCTTAGGCACACATAAAAACACACAATTTACTTATACGAATGCAGAAAGAGAAATCATCAGGATGCCTCATTACTGATAAAATGTAGTATTTTAGATTTCTTCTTTTAAAACATGGGTGATAGGTAATCAATCTGAAATCAAATTTATGCATTCATTGTATCTTTGGCCCTTATGTTTCTTCTTTCTTTACTTTTGGCATCTCCTCTAAACTTTAAAAATTATTCATGGTTATTCTGGTTGTGACAATTTAATACACAGTTTTGCAACATGTTATTACTGGGAGATACTGACTGACCATATATGGAGTATATGAGATCTCTCTGTGCTATTTCTTGTAACTGCACGTCAATCTACAATTATCAGAAAAGTTTAATTTAAAAACTCATGTATTGAATAGTTGTAGGATAGTCACAGAATTCCAGTACTCTTGCCTGGAAAATCCCATGGATGGAGGAGCCTGGTAGGCTACAGTCCATGGAGTCGCTAAGAGTCGGACACGACTGAGCAACTTCACTTTCACTTTTCCCATTCATGTACTGGAGAAGGAAATGGCAACCCACTCTAGTATTCTTGCCTGGAGAATCCCAGGGATGGCGGAGCCTTGTGGGCTGCCGTCTGTGGGGTCGCACAGAGTCGGACACGACTGAAGCAACTTAGCAGCAGCAGCAGTCACAGAATTGGGCACACTTTTTCTTATGTTGTTATTTAAACATTTCCACTCTTGTGCCTGCCCCCTGACCCTCACTTCCCAACCTTCAAAAAACTTCTACAAAGAGCAAAGAGGAGAAAACTGTTGACAGCAGCCTTCTCTTTCCTTAAAATTGAGACACCAGGGGTTATACTTCTGGCTTAAAGTCCTAAATTTATTAAAGGGGATAAAAGAGACAATCTGTGTCTTTTAGGAAAAACTAACTGTTAAGTGATGGTCAGCCATCGAGCTCCTTACATCCTCCACATTTTTACAGCTATCACCCTAAGAATTTCAATAATTAGAGTGAAGTTTAGAAAAATTATTTGTCTGATGGAAATATGGTAGTTTCAAAAATGTTTCAGATGAAATATCAAACCTATTCCAAATTAAGCCACGGTGGTCATTCAGGAATTCCTGGCAATACATGTATAGTCAACTTACTCATTGCTGAGCTTCTGATTGATGTGAATCACAGTATCCAATCTGATTAGTGAGCCATCAGCCTTGATCACTGTGATAGACCAAATGAATGCTGTGGCTTTGCTCAAGCTCAGCATTTCACAAATACAACAAGGCTTGGATTCACAGGATGCTGCCAAGGTTATTTTTTTTAACACTCAAGCTGGTCTACCTGGGGCTACTTGATAAAACATTTGGACTGAATTAAATAGGCACTTCTGTCAGACAACTGATTCGATTGATTTTTTTTTCCCACTGTATTAACTGGTTATTTTGATTTTCTATAGACATTTAAAAGATTTACAGAATCATAGGCTCGGAGAGCTTTAGTGCCAAAAGGGTCCTTGGAGATCACACTGTCTAGGGTTTCCCCCAAAGTTTCATAGGTGTTAAATGAAAATATAATCAAGGATAAGAGTATTTTCATTAAATATACTTGGGAAACACTGAGCTAAAAAGGTTCAATTGTTTGATCAGTTCTTTATGTGTTATGACTCTAAAAGACAAGAATGCCATATGCAGGTTCTTTCAAGCCTACAGTGAACATGGAATCCTCGTTTTTCTTTATTGTCCCAGATAGATCACAATTCCAATTAACAAGTTTTTAAAAGACATGTTGTACTACAAACTGTTTTATAAATAGGAAAATGCACACTCAAATAAGTGACTTGCTTTATTTAAAGTGCTTCTTTTGCATAGAGTTAAAACCAGAATCAAGGCCTTTAAATTCCCATTCTAGTCATCTCAGCTAAACCAAAATGTATTTATTTTGCTTTACCTGTTTTTCATTATGTATATTATATACATAGAAAACATATAATTCATATAAAAAATATATATATATATATGTATAACATTCTTTGGACAACGTTACAAGGGATTAAATGAAAATATCCTGTCTTTAGCATTACGAAGTACCAATTATTTCATTAGGGTCTGTAAATAGTGATTATCTAATTTTATAATTTTTTCCCAATATGTTAGTTGAAATCCTTCTATATAAAACAAGTTTCCCTCATTAACTGGGACCATGTATTATCCAGAAATACAACCCATATGGGAAAGAAGGAATAAATGCTTACTTATTTCTTTTTATTTTCCAATTTGCAGAATAAAGAGTTAATACTAACAGTATCCAATTAGTGGCGGTGGTTGTTTTTGGGTTTTTTCCCCTCCCATCTCTTCTCTCTGCCTCTTTTCTCTTTCTCTTCATTTGAGCATCACTAGACTCATTGTGTTTCAACACCTTCATTCCTTATTATTTTTGATGCTCACAGTGTCCCATTTCTTGCCAATGGGAGCCAAATCATGTTTATTCTTACGTCCTTTGACACAATACTTTAATTTTTTTTAATATCTTCTTTACTTTCTGGCATAATACCTTTTTATAAACTTACGTATCAAAGTGGAACCAGTCAGCTCTTTGAGAAGCCTTAGTTTCTTTAAGTGGAGAATGATACTTAGAAACCATAATTTGGACACTATGAATGTTCATTACTTTTGGGTTACCATTACTTTTAGGCCTGTTAAGTGAAATACCCATCTAGTCTTTTGAAGAAAAATGTTCTCAGCAGGAAGTTATTAAAAGATAGCCAGACTATTGGCCTTCTCCAAGTATTTTCTTTTTTTTAAACTTTTTATTTCATATTGGAGTATAACTGATTAACAATGTTAGGATAGTTTCAGGTGGACAGCAAAGGGACTCAGCTACACATATTCTAAGCATTTTCCAGAGAAGGGAATTATATAATTTAGGTATAAGCCTATCAATATTCAGAATAAAGTAATGGCATTAATGAGTGGTTCACCTTTGTTTATGTGAGTGATTTGATATGGAATAAAGTAATTCCTTCTAAAGTCCTAGCTACATTAACATTTCAACTACAACAGCTGAGGACTAAGCTTAATAAAGAGCATAGTCCTGACTCCTCTATTCACATTTGAAATTAGACTTGTCATTTGCAGGAACAAAAAAGATGCTCATAAATGGACGCTTTTTACATTCAAATATGTCCTAGAGATTAAGCTTGACATGTTTAAGTATAAGCAGCAATTATTTAAAGTATTATAATTAAATAGTAATTAATTTTATTACAATAATTGTAAAGGGTTTATGTTTGCATTACCATACATATCACTAATTGATCATAAAACTTGGAACAAATTTTCCACTTAAATTTGTGTATTGAGTACATACATACACTTCCCTCTCCTTTCAGGTTTCATCTGAAATAACTGAAACACTGTTTTTCAAATGAATAATGGCATGATTATACTATGAGACAAAACATGGGTCAAGACAAGGAGTAGAAAATGGAATGAAGAAAGCAAATGGAGTCCAAGCCTGTTGGAGAAAAGTCATAGTACAAAATCCTAGAGGCAAACATATCCTTCCTAAAGAAGCCCTGGAGGAGTTTCAAGACACAAACAATGCAAAGATTGGGCCATACTGAAATGGGAACATATGAATGTGTGTTTTACATTAGACTTTCATGCACCTTCCATGAGGTTGTCTCTAATCTTCACAAATCTAAAGTTATATTGTACTTATTCCTACAAAACCCCAAGTGAACACACATCTCAGTCCTACTTCCAATATTCTTCACAGTTGAGATGCAGGAAGATAGGAAGTTAGGTCTAAACCTAATGATAACTAATAGTTACCCAGACTTTCCATCTGGACCTAACTCATGCCTTAGAGTGCTATCAGATGGCACATAGCAGGAGAGCTTAAGCAGTCATATAAAATCCACATGCTGAGATTTGGGGATTAGTTCCAGGTAGTAACAACCTTGTGAAGCTTCAATCACTACTGCACTGCCTTGTTTTATACAAATTGTAGCATTTGCTTAATCCAAATATTAAAGGCTATGTGATTCATTTCTTGTCCTAGTCTTAGGAGGTGGGGGAATTACAACTTCTGGGTCATGAGGAGTGCCTACAAACCACAGATTTCCCAGGAAAATTTTGACATGGTCTTGAAAATGCTTCTGAAAATCTCAACATGTATTGATTTTATCTGGGCTAATGAAGCCCCTTCCCTTCTCATCTACTGCCATATCTGCATACCCCTTTCCCTACAATGAGTGAACCTGTAATACCTGTTCCAAATAAAAGTCCTCTCATTTGAATCAAACATAAAATCTCAATAAAATATAGTGGCTTTTAAAATCTACATCTAACCTTACATGAAGAAGAAAATATTCAGATACCAGGAAGAAAGAATGGGCTGAAAACATCATAAGCACTTAAGCTGTCATGTGAATAGCATGGTGGGGACAAAACCATGTGTTTCAAATTTAGAAATCCAATGAATTGGGACTTAATGGCTGGGTAGAGACGGAGAATAAGGTTGTATGCATTGTGTGCTAGGAAGTTATTTCAGTTAATTTGGAATCCTCACAGGGCTCATCCTCCACGAAAGCGAGCCTAGTAAAAAATTTTGCCATCTTACCTGAGGAAATAACAATGAAATTTATCTCCACCTGAGATTGGGTAGGAAAAACAGTTGTGCTTTTACAGAAAGACTAAATCCCCCAAAATAATGTAGTGCAAAATTGTTTTGGACAGACAAGCTCCAGTCTAGGTGACAAATGCCTCCACTAAAGATGAACTCACAATCAATTTACAAAGTATACCATGAAAAAAACCTGCCTGACAGGAGAATCAACAAAGCCCATAAAAAAGCAAACTTAGACTCTCTAGAACTTCTAATAGAACCTGATAGAGACTGGGACATGGGTATATATAAAAATATTAAAATCACAAAAAATAATAAAAAATGATGATAGGAAAAGAATAACTCACTAGGAAAAGTGAACAGGCAGATTGACAGCAAATTAAACAGAACTTTTTGAAATTAAAAAAAAAAAAAATTAGCCACCAAAATCTAAAACTCCAAAGAGCAAGCTAAAGCAGGTTGGAAACAGATGAAGGCAGTTAGTGAACCGACATATATATCTGAAGAACTTATCCAGAGTGCAGTACAGAGAGACAAAAATACGGAAAATGTTATAAGTGGTTAAGATGAATGACATACAGAGGTAGAAGTTCTAACATACATCCAATTGGAGTTCCCAAGAGAAGACAAAATGGGTAGAAGACACACTGGAAATAATGACAGAGAATGTACCATAAGCAATGGAGGTCAGATTCACGGAGGTTACTAAAACCCAAGCAGAACAAATTATAGTAAATCTGCATCTAGACATATCATAGCAAAACTGTGGAACAGCCAAAACAAAAACAAAAGAGAGCAAGAAAACGTCTGAAAAGCATATAGTTTACCTTCAGAGGAGGAGCAGGTGGACAGCTGACTACTGTTCAGAATCAGTGAAAGTGAAAAACCCTCAGAATGAAATCTTCAATGTATTAAGAGAAAATGACTGAAAATACAGACTTCTGCAAATAGTGGGGTAATCACTGATGAAGATTTCAATTCACTTCTCTGTTATTGATAAGTGAAATAGAAAGTAATTAAGATAATGAAGATATGAAAAGCACAAAACGAAAATTTATCTAATGAAAATATTATGTTTTACCACATGAAATAGTATTAGATGAGTTAAAAATTACCTGAGATGCATAAAAATTGATACATAGTTTATTTCCTACTGTCTTGTTAGACTTTATTTTATTTAATTTTGTCTAATTCTCTTTGATAATTGGCTGTTTTTGCTATTGGTTATTTTTCCTCCTATGTAAACATTGGAAAAGACCCTGATGCTGGGAAGGATTGAAGGCAGGAGGAGGAGAGGAAGACAGAGGATGAGATGGTTGAGCGGCCTCACCGACTCAATGGACATGAGTTTGAGCAAGCTCCAGGAGATGGTGAAGACAGGGAAGCCTGACATGCTCCAGTCTATGGGGTCACAAAGAGTTGGACACAACTGCGTGACTGAACAGCAACAACAAAACATTATGATATTGTCAAAATAATTCTAAATACTTTTTTAATATATAATTTAAAACAGACACAGTATCGTTGAAATAGGTTGCAACAACAATTTTGCCCTTGGAGATGGCTCTGTTAGAGAGCTATTTGCTGGTGGTTTAGAAATCTTATTTCAGGGATCTGAGTCTCAAAGGCCTTTGGAATACCCAACTCTAGTTTGAAAGGTCAATTCCAAGCCAGGGCAGAAGCTAATTCACAAATCATAATTTGAGATCTATAATAGCTTCTCAACACTTGACTGCTACTGGAAAGGCAAAAAAAAAAAAATTAGAAAAGTGACTACACCAACTGAGGAACAATAAACCAAGACATTTGGAGGTACACCTACCACTGTCTATCACAGAGCCATTTTTAGAGTGAGTCATTAGCTGTATGATGATTGCAAATAACCTGAACAATGGTTGGATGTCAGTGAAGCTTCCAAACAAGGATCAAATCCATAACTATATTACAAAATACTGCATGTTGTGCTGGAAAGTCATAATTTATTATTCTTTTTAAAACTTGAATTAGGCAGTAGCAGCAGCAACATATAATCAAAAACTAGAAATTATAAAGAAAAATATGATCTCAAAGCAACCCATATTGGTTACCAGACACATTCCCAAATTTGCACAATGACATTCCACCACACTCATCACTAACTGCCACAGCAAAAGTAACTGACTTGGGCTGTGACAGCTGGGTGTACGCAACATTCTCACTAGACTGCTGTCCAATGTGCTACCACCTTTACCAGGATTTGGAGTTCTTCCCAATAAACAAAACTTTCCCACTGGATAAGCAGTCACTAGAGGGTTTTAGTAAGTTATACAGCCTAAAAGTGCCAAATTTTATAAAAACATGGAATGTTCATTTAATATTTCACTCAGAGAAAAACTTCAATGCTGATGGTATATATTTTAAATAAAGCATATCTTTTTAAAATGCAGAATTTTCACTTGGACCTTCAAAAACAGCACTTTCCTGTAGTACAACTTAAATATATAGAACACTGCACCAACCAACTACAGACTAGAATGCACATTCTTTTCAAGGAACATTTTTAAAGATGGGACACATATTGGGTGATGAATGATAAAGCAAATCTCAGCAAATTTCAGAGGACTGAAATGATAAACTATATTATACCACTACAGCAAACACTGATATGTTCTCTGACTATATGCAGTTTACCTAGAAATCAATAATGTAAAAATAACTACTGAAACCCCTATCAGTTCAGAATTTACAAAACACTTGTAAATAAGAAAACTAATAAGTAAAGGAAAAAATCATAGTAGAAATTAGAAAATGTTTACAACTGAATAACAATGAAAACACTAAAAAAACTAACTTTCAAGCTTACAGAATGCAGGTAAAACTGTATATAGCAAAAAAGACATCACTTTATTTTATTTTTATTTTTTGAAATGCTAGTAGTTTTATTATATTTTATAATTAGTTTATTTTCTATTTTTTAACTTTACAATATTGTATTTGTTTTGCCATACATTGACATGCATCCACCATGGGTGTACATGTTTTCCCCTTCCAGAACCCCCCCTTCCACCTCCCTCCCCATCCCATCCCTCCAGGTCATCCCAGTGCACCAGCCCCGAGCACCCTGTATCATGCATTGAACATGGACCGGCGATTCGTTTCACATATGATAATTTACATGCTTCAGTGCCATTCTCCCATATCCTCCGGCCCTCGCCCTCTCCCATAGAGTCCATAATACTGTTCTATTTATCTATGTCTCTTTTGATAAGACATCACTTTAAATGTTCACCTTAGAAAGGAAGGAAGGCTAAATATCAGTGCAATAGGAATCCATCTTAAGAAAACAGAAATGGAAAAACAAAATATATCCAAAAGGCTTGGAAGATTTTTTGATCCAACTACCATTATATAGGAATAGAGGAGTTAGAGGAACATGTTAACCAGTGTCATGGACAGGCAATCAGTAAAATTTAGACTGCATTCATATATATATATATATATATATATATATATATACACACTCATATATATATATATATACGTGTGTGTGTGTATATATATATATATATATATATATATATATATATATACATACATATACATATGGGGCTGAGTTCCTTCACTGTTCACCTGGAACTACCACAAAATTGTTAACTGGCTATACCTCAATACAAAATAAAAAGTCTAAAGTTACAAAAAAAAAAGGAAACTCTACATGACAAATGACCTGGTTTTTCTTCAACAAACTGCTCGAGGAGGGGAAAGAGGAAGTAAGGATGCAGAGGGAACATATGAAATATAAGAGACTTGGGGTCTGGTTCATTAAAAAATTAATTTTTGAAAAAAGAACAAAAATGACTTTTATAATGCAATTTGAGAACTCTGAACCCTGACTGGATATTTAATTAAGAAAATATTAAATTTTTGGATGTGATAGTGGTATCATTGTGTTATGTCAACTATTTTCTTATGTTTTAAGTGAAAAAATGAAAGTAGAAGAAAACATATATATTATGCTACCATTTACCTAAGAAGGGAAATACAATACATAAGCGAACATATAAATATGTATATATATATGTAACAACAGAATCAGTAAAAAACAAATAAGTAAAAGGTAATGGCTACCTATAGGGAATGGGGAGTAAAGTAGATAGTAAAAGAAGTTGTAAATGTTAACTGTGGATATACTCTGTATTGTGGATTTGACTTTGGAATCTGGTAAAAGTACAAAACATTAAATTCAAAATGCAGTCCTTAAACATCAAAATTAAAATTAAATCATGTCACCTAACAGTATAACCTCTTCTCCAAGAAAAAGTATTGTTAAATGTTTTCAAAATATAGTAAGTTGGCAATAAACCATACTGCCCTAAAATCTAAATATTCTAAAAAATGTCAAACTGTTTTAAATAATTTTATCATTGGTGGCAGTGTTGGTATTTTTATTCTGAAACTTTTCTATGCATATCGTGGGATAACAAAAATAAGTAACCATATTGACACAGATTTTCAGCATGGAAGAAAGGATATGCAGATATAAGTTTGATGAAGATAAGCAAAAACAGGTAGCCCTGAATTTGGATTGGAAGTATCAGTATGAACTCATAATAATAATAATTTTTTTAAATTGTTCTAACATGGTCTCCTGAAAACTCTTAAAAATCATGACCAACCTGTTATCAACAGGCGGGTCTTAGATTGAGACTGTGGTCTGTAATTATTTCCAACTAAGAGGAACCAGTGCTCCTTGGAAAAATAATTGATTCCCAGTCTGAGTCAGACTGCACAAGATGAACATGGATTACTGTGTCATGCCAGTAGCCAGGGTGTCAGTCATGACATAGTCTATAATGTAAGGACACAAGAATCAATTTAAAGAGTTTCCCACTGGCCACAAATGGGACAATGTGAGCAGCAGCAGTAATAATAACTTCAACACATCAAAATACATCAACATATTTAAATCTAGAGTTCATAATAATACTATTGATGACACTGGTCATCATTAGAGTACTCTAGAAAAGCAACTTATTATTTTAAAAACTGGTAAATAAAGGGAAAGAATCATGTCCTTTATTTCTCATATAAACCCTCCTTGTAACCAGATATTTGCTGATAAAAAGTTACCTTGCTTTAAGAAATGCTCTGGCTAGTAAATGGAAGGTAAATGATAGAATATTGCTATTGTGTAACCACTAATGAATCAATGAATCAAAAAAATAACATCAATAGCTATAACATCACAACAAAGAAAATTCAGACATTGCCTGTATTCTGATGTAAATGTACTTAACCTCTTGGAGCATTTTAGAAAAAAGAAATCAAGTCATTATCTAATGAAGCCTATAGATCTAACTATTATTTTACATGAAATACAGGAACAGAATACATTAAATGACAACAGGAGAATGCAAAGAACAAAATTCGAATTGTGGGTACATCTAAAAGCAAATAATTTAGCGTCTTTAATCAATGAACTCATGCATAAAATAATACAAAGCAAAAATTAAGAAGTAAAAGAAAGATAAGTTCACTGTGGATTAAAAAGACACTTAAGATAATATCAATGAATGAAATATATTACTATGAATTTGAACCTTGATTCAAAGAAATGATAAAGTAAAAAGAGACAATTAGGAAAATAACACTGACTAGATACTTGATCATATTAAGGACTGCTAATAAGTTTTAGACATGAAAATGTTTTTCTGTCTCTATTTTGCAATGACGTTCTTAGACCTTACAGGTAAATTCAGATAGCTGCAAATGTGAAAATAAAAACAGACTTTTTTTTTAAATAAATATTTTCTTTAGTGTGTGGGAGGCAGTGGGAAGGATGCAGAGGAAATAAGATATCAAGAATTGACAGTTGCTCAAGCTGGATGATGGCTACATTAAGGTTCATTGTACTATTTCCTGTGTGTATATATATTTGAAATTTTCCAAAATAAGATGAAAAAAAACCTTTTTTTGGAGGTGTAAATAAAACACCTTTTAAAAAAAACACATTTCCATATCATTTAGAGATACATATTAAACTGTTTAGGGGGAAATGGCATGCTCTCGGGATTATGCTGTAAAAATAATCTAAAGGGCAGGGGAAAAGTGGATGGGGTATAGATGAAACAAGGTTGATCATATATGAATAACTGTTGAAGTTAAATGATGGGTACCTGCCAGTTCTTTTTACTATTCTATCTAGTTCACACATGCTTGAAATTCTCCATAATAAAAAGCTTTGCTTTTTTTTTTTAAGAAAAGTATAAAGCAGAACATTTTTTAAAAAGCATTAATAAACAGAACTTGAAAATAAACATGTAGTGGAATGAAGAGACAAAAAACTCAATTTTTTAAATTTCTGAAATAATGAGCAAAACTGACAGATCAAGAACAAAATTTAAAATATTAAAATATTCGTAATAAAAATGAAGACTGCTTACAGATGTTAGAGATATGAAAAAGAATAACAAGGGGATATAATGCATAACTTTGCCAACAAAGGTCCATATAGTCAAAGCTATGGTTTTCCCAGTAGTCATGTACAGATGTGAGAGCTGCACCATAAAGAAGGCTGAGTGCCGAACAATTGATGCTTTCAAACTGTGGTGCTGGAGAAGACTCTTGAGAGTCCTTTGGACTGCAAGGAGATCAAAACAGTCAATCCTAAAGGATATCAACCCTGAATATTCATTGGAAGGACTGATGCTAAAGCTGAAGCTCCAATACCTCCAATACTCTATCTGATATGAAGAGCTGATTCATTGGAAAAGATCCTCATGCTGGGAAAGACTGAAAGCAGCAGAAGGGGATGAAGAGGATTAGATGGTTGAATGGCATCACTGACTCAGTGGACATGAATTTGAGTAAACTCTGGGAAACAGTGAAGGACAGGAGCCTGGTGTGCTGTAGTCCATGGGGCTGCAGAGTTGGACACAACTTAGTAACTGAACAACTACAATGCATAACTTTATATTAATAAATTTGAAAATACAGATAAAATTGAAAAATTCCTAGAAAAATACAACTATTAAAAGTGGCCTGAAAAGAAAAAGAAAACCTAAATATCCCCATAAACATTAAAAAAAAAAAAAAAAACTGAATCAGTAATCAAAAACCATCCCACAAGTAAAACTTAGTATGTCAATGGTTTTGCTGATGAGTTTTACCAAGTAATTAGGGAACAAATAATTTTAATATAAAAACTATTCTAAAATACGGGAGAAAGGGGAACAGTTCCCAATTAATTTGATGAGGCTAGCAAAATGGGATGTCAAACCCTGACAAGGACATTATGAGAAAGGAAAATTACATCACTCAAAAATTAGATGCAAAATTCAACTAAAGTATTATCAAACCAAACCCAGCAATATATAAAAATGATAATATGTCATGCCCAAGTAGGATTTATCCCTGAAATGAAAAGTTTATTTAACATTAGAAAATTAATGACTATAAGTCACTACATTAACAGATTAAAGAGAAAAATGATATGATTTACTCAATAGATGTAAAAAAGAATTTGATGAAATTCAACATCTATTCAATATAAAGACTTTTAGCAAAATAGGAACAGAATTAAATACCATTTCTCTGATAAAGGGTATTTACCTCTGGCAAACATCTTATTAATGGTGAAATACTGAAAGCCTTCCATTTGAAAATGGGAATAAGAAAGGATGCCCATTCTCACTACTCCTATTCAACATTGTACTAGAGGTTCCAGCTAGGGCAGGAGGAGAAATAAAAGGTATGATTGGAGAAGCCACCACAAAATTAATCAAATAGATATGTTTGTGAAGGTTAAAAAGTGAAAAAGAAATCTAAACAGAAGAGTTTAGCAGTGTTATTCTGAATCAATGTACTATAAACAATTATATTTTTATATAATTCAATGAAAAATTATTCAATTACATTTTTACAAAGATACTATTTATAATAGCATAAAAATATAATGTGCCTAATAATACAGTTAAGCATTTACTGGAATAATTTGAAAAGATCTAAACAAATAAAGAACCATGTCACATTCATAGATGGGAAGGCTCAATAGTGAAAAAATTATCAATTTCCTCCCAGTGGATCTATAGATTCCAGGAGATATCCCAGCAAAAACAACTGAGTGAAAAGTCCCAACAAAAACAACTGAATCAGTAATCAAAAATCCTTCCAATAAAGAAAACCAAGTGCTTCCCACAAAAGAAAACCAACAGGGGTTTTATTAGTGGGAATTTATAGCTGAAAATGATTCCCCAGCAGGAGAAAAATTAGGCAGATCCCTATGTCACACCATATTCGAAAGGACTTCCAGGGGGTATTAAGAAGTGCAGAGTGAAAGGTAAAAGTAGAAGCTAAAAGAAGAGAAAAAAAAAGTTAAAAATTGCCATGATGCAGGAGGGAGGGAGGGGAAAGAAATGATAAAGCACAAACATTAATGGGTTTGACGATGTCAAAATTATGGATTTCTAATAAATAAAAGCTATTTGCAATGTCTAAAACCAGTACAGGTTTAACACGAAAAATAAGCAATGAACAAATGAACAGTGAGAAAATGATAAGAAACCTGTGAGAAAAAACAAAAAACAGATGAAGGCTATGACTAGGCAATACAAGGGGGAATAAAGTCTGAACGTTTATAAAAGTATGAATATCTTGTTAGTAACAGGTAAGTGTATTTGAAAATAACAGTGAGACATCCCATTATACCAGTAAGATCGACAAACATTAGAAAACGGAATAATACCAAGCTTTAGCAAAGATGGGAACTTGCCACACACTGGTGTTGGGAACATAAAATGACTGAGTCCTTCTGAAGAGCTTCCTAGGAGTTCTTACTGGCACTTAGTATCCTTATACCTTAAGTATAACTCAGCAATTCCATTTCTTGTCAATACCGCAGAGAAGATCTTGCACAGGTCTCCAAGGGAACATGTGTGAGGATGTTTGTCTTAGGGTTGCTTATACAAGCAAGAGATTTCCTCAGGATGCTTTCATTGCAAGTAATGGAGCTCATTATCTCCCCTTTCCCACACATAAATAACTTCTCCATCAGTGTCCCTTTCTGTCAATAATATCACCATCATCCCTGTTACCCAAGCTCTACACTGCTTGCCTATTAATCATCTATCATTTACGCCACCACTTTCCTCTTCGAGGTCAGCACATCCCACAGGCCAGACGATGGCCTCCAATGGGCCCCAAGGACTACTTGGCTGCTCAATCCAATAGACACTGTTTAGTTCTTATCTTATTCGACCTCTCAGCTGCATTCAAAAGAACCAACAATTCCCTTCTTAAAATGTTATCCTTTCTTGGGTCTTATGACCCATTCTTTTCTGGTTTTCATCCCACTCTGTTGGCCACACCCCTTGGTCCCCTTCATCTGCCCATTTCTTCATTGTTCATGCTCACATGGTTTGGGCTAGGCCCTCTACTATTTCAACTCTACTCACACAAAGTTAAAAGTGAAAGTGAAAGTCACTCAGTCATGTCCGACTCTTTGTGATCCCATGGGCTCTAGCCTGCCAGACTCCTCTGCCCTTGGGATTCTCCAGGCAAGAATACTGGAGTGGGTAGCTATTCCCTTCTCCAGGGGATCTTCTAAATCCAGGGATCAAACCCAGGTCTCCTGCATTGCAGGCATATTCTTCACCATCTGAGACACCAGGGAAGCCCAAGAATACTGGAGTGGGTAGATCTTCCCAATCCAGGAATCAAACCAGGGTCTGCTGCATTTCAGGCAGATTCTTTACAGGCTGAG
Source organism: Okapia johnstoni (assembly GCA_024291935.2). Classification (NCBI taxonomy): domain Eukaryota; kingdom Metazoa; phylum Chordata; class Mammalia; order Artiodactyla; family Giraffidae; genus Okapia; species Okapia johnstoni. The sequence continues at coordinate 99,929,615 of CM044310.1, read as the reverse complement.
CTACCAGGGAATTTACACTTAATTGCCAGTTAATATGTTGATGACTTTGATATCGTTATCTGAGCCCAGATATTCTGTTAACACAAATTCATATCTTTTTACTGGATGTTTCCTCCTAAATATCTAAGAGCCTCAAATTCTCTAGCTGAACTCACCATCTCTCTCCCCCACACATATTCTTTCAGTTCAGTTCAGTCTCTCAGTCTTGTCTGACTCTTTGTGACCCATGGACTGCATCACACCAGACCTCGCTGTCCATCACCAACTCCCGGAGTTTACTCAAACTCATATCCATTGAGTTGGTGACGCCATCCATCCATCTCATCCTCTGTTGTCCTCTTCTCCCACCTTCAATCTTTCCCAGCATCAGGGTCTTTTCCAATGAGTCAGTTCTTCACATCAAGTGGCCAGAGTATTAGAGTTTCAGCTTCAGCATCGGTCTTTCCAATGAATATTCAGGACTGATTTCCTTTAGGACGGACTGGTTGGATCTCCTTGCAGTCCAAGGGACTCTCAAGAGTCTTCTCCAACACCACAGTTCAAAAGCATCAATTCTTCAATGCTCAGCTTTCTTTATAGTCCAACTCTCATATCCATACATGACTAATGGAAAAACCATAGCTTTGACTAGATGGACCTTTGTTGGCAAAGTAATGTCTCTGCTTTTTAATATGCTGTCTAGGTTGGTCATAACTTTGCTTCCAAGGAGCAAGCGTCTTTTAATTTCAAGGCTGCAGTCACCATCTGCAGTGATTTTGGAGCCCTAAAAAATAAAGTCTCTCACTGTTTCCATTGTTTCCCCATCTATTTGCCATGAACTGATGGGACCAGATGTCATGATCTTAGTTTTCTGAATGTTAAGCCAACTTTTTCACTTTCCTCTTTCACTTTCATCAAGAGGCTCTTTAGTTCTTCACTTTCTGCCATAAGGGTGGTGCCATCTGCATATCTGAGGTTATTGATATTTCTCTCGGCAATCTTGATTCCAGCTTGTGTTTCATCCAGCCCAGGACTTCTCATAATGTACTCTGCATATAAGTTAAGTAAGCAGGGTGACAATATACAGCCTTGACGTACTCCTTTCCCGATTTGGAACCAGTCTGTTGTTCCATGTCCATTTCTAACTGTTGCTTCTTGACCTGCACACAGATTTCTCAGGAGGCAGGTCAGGTGGTCTGGTATTCCCATCTCCTTCAGAATTTTCCACAGTTTGTTGTGATCCACACAGTCAAAGGCTTTGGCATAGTCAATAAAGTAGGAGTGCATACCCCTTCAGTTGGCCTCTAACTTGCTGAATCATTCACTAGGTTGTCTATGCCTGAGGGTCATCTGTGGCTTCCTCCTCTTCCTAGACTCTACATTCTATCACTCTGGAGTCCAGTAGATTCTCCCTCCTAAATAGCTCACCAGTCAGTGTTCTCTCTGTCTCTACTGCTACTGCCCTGAACCCAGCCATAATTTTCTCTCCCACTGACCACCACTTTCTAATCTCTTCCCCACAAAACAACCCTTGCAAGCCTTTCTAAAATTCAGCTCTGGCTATGTATTTGCCTTCAGGGTGGCATATAAACTTGCTTCTGTCTCTCTCTCTCTCTAGCTTCATTTATGACCTCTTCCCCCACCTCTACCCACAGTGTGTTGACCATCCCCACACCAAACTTCCTCCTGTGGGGGACTTCTTATAGCTGCCCCTAATGGCTTCAGTGTCTAGCCTGCAAACATGTTGCCCACACTCTGAGTGCCCACTTTGCCATCTGTCCTCTCATCTCAGCTGTAACATCAATTCCTTTTAAAAGCTTTCCATGGTAGAATAAGTGTTTCTGCCCTATGCATTCATGGCACCCATCATGGCATGCTACATTCTAATAATACTCAGTATCTAAGTTCTCTGTCTTCTTTATCAGACAGAAAGCTTCTAGTGGGTAGGAAAGACAATTGCAACTCTCTATCACATTCTCAGATCTATTATACTCCTCAGAGTCCAGTATTCAATAAATATGTGCTGCACAAAAGAAGAAATGAATAAATGCATCCTGTGTACTTCTGCCATATTTACTTAAAACACAAAGCTCAATCTATCACTTCCCTTTAAAACAATCAGTGACTCTCCATTGCACAATGAATAAAGTTCACACACATTAAGCAGGCATTCATGATCGCTGTCATCTTATCCAGTGTACTTTTATGGATACCGCTGATTATCATTGTGTTCTATTTTCCAGCCAACGTGAATAACTCATATGTGTACATGCTCCTCTGATTCTCTCCTTCCTACCTTAGCTCATGTTGTTTCCCAAACTCTCTCCATGTATTTTCTCTACATGTCTCAGTCCTACTTACCAGTCAAAATCCAACAACCATATCACTTCTTCCATGAAGCTTTTCCTCATCGTGCCCTCTGGAAACTGTCTCCCCTTCCTATAGCTTTCCACAGCATTTTGTCTGTCTATTTCTTATGAGCTTTACCCCTTTGTATGTGTAGAATATGATTTTGTATTTCTCTTTTCCCATTCTGCATGGCAAGCAACTTGAGAGCAGTAAATGTATCTTTTTGAAAATCTATGTGTTGTGGGTTGCATAGTATTCTCCCAAAATTCATGTCCACCCAGAACTTCAGAATATAAACTCTTCTGGAAATAGGGTCTTTGAAGATTTAATTATCTAAGTTAAGATGAAGGCATATTGGCTAAGGGTGGGTGCTAAATCCAATGGCTGGTGTCCTGACAGAAAGGCCATGTGAAGACGAAGGCAGAGGTTAGAATGATGTTTCTATAAGGTAAAGATTGCCAGCAAACACCAGGAACCAGAAAATAGACATGGAACAGATTTTCCCCTAGGGCTTTCAGACAGAGCATGGTCCCGATTGATAACCTTGATTTCAGACTTCTAGCCTCCAGAAATGTAAGAGAATAAAGCTGTATTATTTTAAGTCACCTAGTTTAAGGTAATTTGTTACAATGATTCTAGGAAATGAATACAATGTGTAAGTTAGAGTTTAGTAGAACTCTTGAGTGGTTAAGTTCACTAACTGTTACATGAATAAATGGCTGTTAAGACCTGCATGGCATGACTCTGGGATATATTATCACTGTTACTGTAGGCATTTGGCATGGTCACAGATGCCAAACTTCTCTTCATGAGAGTGTGCAAAAAGGATGAATTATTTCAAAGGTTTCCTAAATATGAGAGAGAGGATCAAGGCTGAAAGTTTGCTTGGGTACCCCTGGCTCAGAAATGGATGTCAGGGTATATGGGGAAAGGCAGGTTGCTAAGAGAGATGCAAGCATTCTCTGTAGGAACAAGTCACAGGGCACTTCAGGAAGCTAAAGGATGTACATATGCTTTTGCTTTCTCTGCAGTTTCCTCTGCATCAAAAGCCTTCCTCCGGACAAATTCTTCTGACCAAGATAGGTCAAGCCATATCACCTTTCATCCATGAATCACAGTTCATGTCTGTTCTTTGTCACTGGCCAAGAATAGGACTTAAACTCACAATGGGACACTAGAACACCTTTCTTGGTGATGCAGTTCTTAAAATACTGCTTTAAAGAGTGGGTTTCTCCATACGTTCTTAGTTCTTACAGAGGAGGACACATTTGTTCTCTGTGGCCTTTAAAGTCTGATGTCATACATACCAATAATATCTTACCTTCTTGTTTTGGGCACTTGGAAGACTCTCAGCACATGTCAGCTGTATCTCCATCAGCCATGTGGGTATCAGGCAGAGAAAAGTCACAGGTTGAATGTTGGCCACATTCTGGCTGTGAGAAGTCTGTTCCTTTTGTTCATATGGACTTCTTCTGGGATGCAGAATCATGTTACAGTCTATCTAAGAAAAGCTAATTTGAAGCCAAGACCAGCTACGTAATCGTCAGGGTCCAGTACAAAATGAAAACATGGAGCCCTTTCTTCAAAAGCAATTAAAATCTCAAGGCAGTGACAGTAGAGCATTAACCTAGGACCAGGGCCTGTCTGAGGAATGGGTCCATGTAACTGCATAGGTCTCAAGCCCATGAGTTTGAACCCATCTGCCATGGAAAACCAGACATTACATTTCATAAGCAAATCTAACAGCATTTGGACTGTCAACTGCTTTGGATTTTCTCCACAGCTGCTTTCTCCATTAGGACAGGTCATCAAAAAGGATGGCAGCCAATTGAGAACTATTATATAAATGATTTACGTACTGAATAATGAATCCAAGATTAAAATGTCATCAAAAAGAAGGAAACCCCAATCCACTGGTAAATATACTCCCCCCCCCCCCCCACACACAGACATACCTAGTATGATGAAGCTTTCTTTTGGGACACTAAATAATGAAGCCTCTCTTCAGAAAACAGAATTTTTGTGAGTTTGTTGAGTCAGTTGAAGTCTGTTGGCTTCTTCTGTTTAGGAAGTTTTATGCTCATATTTTACTGCAAATTTTAGCTCTTCTGTCCTAGTTTTTTATCACCCACCCCATCCCCAATGTTATCGGGCAACTTTGGCAGGGCTGGAGGTGCTGGATAGCGGAGTCCATAAACGTATACTGAGCACCTTATTTTTGCATGGAACGATCCCAATACTATGAAAGGGAATTCTGAGACCTTCTTTGTATGAGTATAGGATACCCTGCCAATGCATGCCAAGTGGAACACCCTCCAAAGCTGGATAAGACTGTATTAGCCATATACATCTATACATATATATATACATATATAATGTATACATAATCATATACATTAGACTAAAAGCCAGAAAGATCTGAAGTGGGCTACTTCTGAAGAAGCAACATCATCTCTTGGAAGAAATCTTGTGAGGCTTCAGAAGAGAAAGAATCTGGAATGTGACCCAGAAGGCTGCTGACTTTTTCTTCCCTGATCCAATGTCCCTTTTTCATATTCCCATGGCTGCCATGTCTTCCGGCTTAGTGTATACACCACAGCCTCTTTTCTGATAGCACTGTGGATCCTTGGTATCTGTACATTTAGTTTGTCCTTGTCAACACACACTTGGCCTCCCAGCCCCATTTTATCCCCTCAAGAGGAGGAGGCACATAACCAGAATCTGGTCATCATGGAGCACCAATGCTCTGAACCACTGGAACTCAGCCTAACTTCAGAAACAGCAAGCTGTATTTAACACATAGAAAAAGTGCCCTGCCCAGTGTTGGTGGTCAACAGCTATTTGAGGAAAACCTCAACACAATGAGTAATAGACTTTTCTCCAGAAAATGTTTAGTGTTTTACTAAAAATATGTATTTCCATCCTGGTTTTAAGTATTAGAAAAATCAGTTCATTTCTTGACCCTTAACCATACACTAGCTAGTGACATTTAAAAAGTTTTCCTGCACACAAGGGTTATTTAACAGTTGTTTGGCTCTCTGTTTTGGGATTTCCCTGTAGCTCAGAAGGTAAAGAATCTCTGTTTCAATTTATCATGTGTTTATTTCTACTTTCTTTTATTCAATTAGAATAAAATTCATCGAGGGCAGAGAACAGGTTTATGATTTTGTACGTCTCGCAAAGTGACCCAACTGAACAGACATTTTAACAGCTCCTTGCTTTGATTTCTGGTTCTGCAGCATTTTGCTGCTCTTTCTTTAATTCTGTCATCTTCACCACATTTACCTTGCCAGATATTCCTTGATATATAGAGCATTTGAAAACATATGCTTAATATTTCAAAAAGTGATGCTTTCTTAAAAATAACGTAAAGTGAATGGGGAGCAAGTTAATGAGACAGATGCTTAAAATAACATGCTATAACACAGAATTGAGACTACTGGAACAAACACAGATGGGTAGTAAAAGCATAAACTGGCCAGGAACAAAATAATCAGAGAGAGGGGAATGGGGTTAGGGGGCTGTGACTTCTTATTCTGTAATAAAGAAAAGAAAACCAGGAAAAAGTCATGTGGAGCAACTGTGGCAAAATGCTAACTTTTAAAAATCTGGGTGGTGGTTTTGATTATGTAAAATATTTTATTCTAAAACAGTGCTTTAATTGTTTCAATTTGGGAGGCCTCAAAAAGTCTGGTCACAGAGAGAAACCTACCTTTTGTAATGCTCAGTCTACATTTTGGTTATATATTTAAATGTGACAAAACCAGAAGCTTCTAATTTTAAATGAGATGTGAGGAGAACTAAGCCCTTTTTCCTGCAGTGGGGACTGACCTAACCTTCAATATATTCTACACCCAAAAAAATCTTTAGAAGAATTATTTATATTCATTTTAATTTTTCATATAAAACCACAACCTTTATGAATTTCTAATTCTGAATGCTTCCACTTGATTCCCTTTACTCTCGTTGGCAAAATAATTTTAAAATATTATGATCTGAGGGCTTTAAGGTATCATGCAAGTCAATTAAAAAAGAGAGAGAGAGAGAAATGAACACCCTCCCCCTCAGGTTCAGTAGTTGTGGTGCATGGGCGTAGTTACTCCACAGCATGTGGGATCCTCTCGGACCAAGGATTGACCTGCCTGTGTTGGCAGGCGGATTTTTACCCAAATGGGCAAAAGCATGAACTGATGGATAACCCCCAAAGGTACTACAACTGGCTAGTAAGCCCATGAGAAAAACAGAATCAAAAAATCAAGATGTTCTTTAAACAATTAAGTTAGCAAAGACTGAAAAGAAATGAATTCTCACCATTTGAAAGCTGATGTAAATGTGCTCTCATAGAGAGCTGAAAAGAATATAAGTTGATACAGGCTTTCTAAAATCTAGAAAAGGGTTATGACCCTTGAACTAGTAACCCATCTCCAGAAATTCTTCCTACAAATTCATTGCAACATTAATTACTATAACAAATTAATAAACTAAAGCAAGTTACATGGCTAATACTAGAAGAATGAATACAGAAATTATTATATAATTATGGTATGAACTATAAACACCATTGACATACTCGTTAAAAATGCTCAGGGGGAAAAAATCACATTGCATCATTAATTAAAATAAATAGCAGAACAGAAATCAAATAAAACAAAATTTCAACATTGTCTAAAATTATACCTATACACAGAAAATAAAAACTGAAACTAAATGCACTGAAATAGTACCTGTGGGTGGCTCTGAGTAGGAATGTAGATTTTTCAGATTTTTTTTTTATATGTTCCAAGTTTTCCATTCTGGGTTACATCTTATAACTCAGGAAAGTAACACACCAAATAAATACTATTTTTAAAAGGAAAAAGAGAAGTCACTACTGCCCCCAAAACATTTACCTAGGTCTAGATTTCAAATCTAATTCACTGCGAACACCAGTGAGATAGTCAGATATGCTTTAGTTTTGCAAGTTGCCTTGTTAAACTTTCCCATGATTACAAGTCTCTGTATTCTCTCATCTTTTGCTAAGCAAGTCAGGAAGTTTTGACTCATGCCTACTACCATGCCAGTGTTGGCTTCCATATGGAGACAATTTCTAAAATCCATCCTAGGATAGACAGAGGCAGAACATCCATTTCTCACTAAAGCATTTCATATTGCATTTTACATCCAATTCACTTAATGTGTTTATGGACCCACCCCTCTCATATACTGCTGAGCCCGGAGTAACTGCTCTGCCCTCCTGTCTTAGCCCAACAAGGCCACATTCAGTTTTAATGGTTGTTCTGGTTATGCTCTAACTAAAATGATGACTTAAGGCCTGAGAGTTTCATCTTCAGAATGGCGAATGTGGTCACTGAAACAGCCTAATCTTCAAGATGCTCTTAACATGGAACCCATGTTTCTCTAGCCAACAGTGTCCCTTCTATTGTCATTATTTTGAAAGAGTCATAGCTGCAAAAGAGCTAAAAGGAACTCAAGAACTAAAGGTACTCACTGAATTACCTCGTCATGGAGAGGGGTAGGGAATTAAACATGATACACATTTTCCCTTGCATTAGGATGTCATGATGCGAGAGAAAACTCTGTCACTGGGGTGCCTAGGTTTGATTGAAACAAATTTTATGCTAGAAATCAGACACTAAAGTTACAGCAGCTAGACCTTTTCTGGTTCCACTGCAACCCCATTTCCAACTTTAACCCCAAATCAAGGCAGATTCCAGGCATAATTGGCATACTTGGGTCTGTCTGAGTGAATTAAATGGTATTAGCCAAATTTTTATACGCATAGAAATCCATACCTGTTGTGCCAAATACATAAAGAAAAAAAGAGTTGGTATTTGCTTTACAGAGTCAATAATCTAATTGGTGAGGGGCTGGTTTGGGTAGGATAGGAAGAAGGCTGGAGAGGATGGTATAGGGCTTAGCAACATTTTCTTGAAGAGCCAGAGAGAAAATATTATAAGACCAAGAGATAAAATATAGGCTATTAGGTTAAGTACTTATAAAACCATTTAAAATGCAATCATTTAAAAATTTAAAAATCATTCTTTCACGGGACCATAAAACAAAAAAATAGGCTACAGGCTGGTCTTGGCCCTAGGGTCTCAGTTTATGGACCCCCAGAGAGGACAGTAGGTGGAATCCCTGGCTAAGAGCAAGGGAACCACAGTTTCAATTCTTTCCACATGACTTTAATGCGTATAGTTTTTTCTTCAACAAAATGGGAAAAGTACTAGGTATTCTTGATTACCTAACACGGTTGTTTTCGAAGATCCAATGAGGAAATAAATGTGAAAGAACTATGAATCAATTGAAAATTTCTAAATCAATACAAAATGTTATCATTGTGAACACTGCTCATAGGGGAACTTACAACCATGTTCTGTCAAAAAAAATCCAACATTAGTCATCTCAACCAGGAATGACCACAGAGGATTAAAGTATATGCTGAATACTCAGACCTAAAAAAGAAGAGAAGGGTTTGTTTCATGAAGATGACACTGGGGAAACGGCACTGCAATCCCCACCTATACTGAGGGATAGAGAAGGGCGCAAAGTATGCAAGTTGGCTTTAAGCCTCAGGAAACTTTTTTGCCCATGAACCCTACATATCCCCCCTATATTCCTGTACCCTTTCTCTTCACGCCGGCTTCATGTTCTAACTCAATCTAAAGCAGAAGACTTCACAAAGCTATGCAACATGGCAATACAGTGTGTACAGGACTTCCTAAACTGTGCGTGGCCTAATAATACTTGTACATAGTAGGCACTAAATCCATGTGTGTAGAATTTAATTCAGCTGACTCTCTTTGCTTTGAAGGAATATTACAAAGACAGGTGGGGTGAGATCACTTATTTCTTCAGTTTCAGAGATTATTAAAAGGTGGAAAAAACAACAATAATAATACTGCTTTTCACTTTGATGAAACCGAAAAAATTTCTCCAAAGCTAAATATTTGTTAATGCTAATATTCCAAAACAGGTGGAAACAAAACTTTTCAAATGAAATATTTGGGGGAGCATTTTCTGTAGTGGAAATGACATGATATTAACAATTAATCACATGGCAATGACCCTCCATATTAAAAAGCAGAGACATTACTTTGTCAACAAAGGTCCATCTAGTCAAGGCTATGGTTTTTCCAGTGGTCATGTATGGATGTGAGAGTTGGACTCTGAAGAAAGCTGAGCGCTGAAGAATTGATGCTTTTGAACTGTGGTGTTGGAAAAGACTCTTGAGAGTCCCTTGGACTGCAAGGAGATCCAACCAGTCCATCCTAAAGGAGATCAGTCCTGGGTGTTCATTGGAAGGACTGATGTTGAAGCCGCAAAACTCCAATACTTTGGCCACCTCATGCGAAGAGTTGACTCATTGAAAAAGACCCTGATGCTGGGAAGGATTTGGGGCAGGAGGAGAAGGGGACAATAGAGGATGAGATGGCTGGATGGCATCACCAACTCGATGGACATGAATTTGCGTAAACTCCGGGAGTTGGTGATGGACAGGGAGGCCTGGCATGCTGCGATTCATGGGGTCGCAAAGAGTCGGACACGACTGAGCGACTGAACTAAGTATAATGACCCTCCAGTAGATTCATGCCTGATATTGAAAAGGATGTGATACTTGTGTGTTTGTCATCTTTGGTTCATTAAGCAGCGTTCTTACTTTAAATGCTTCTGGTTCCAGATTTAATATACATTAAAAGGTATTTTGCCACAAAAAGAAGAAACTTAAAAAAAAATCAAAATGGAGAGTTCAACCATGAAAACTACACATGAATATAGACAGAACTGTACTTACTACTAGTATTTCTTCATTGTTTTTTCTTATCCCTTACTTTCCATCTTTCATTATTTTCTCTTTAGCATTTGCAGATGCCCAGATTTCATAAACTGGGCTTCCCCAGTGGCTCAGTGGTAAAGAATCCACCTACAATGCAGGAGCCACAGAGGACAAAGTTTCAATCCCTGGGTTGGGAAGATCCCCTGGAGGAGGGCAAGGCAACACACTCCAGTATTCTTGCCTGGAGGATCCCCATGGACAGAGAAACCTGGCAGGCTACGGTCCATGGGGTCGCAAAGAGTCAGATACGACTGAAGTGACTTAACACACACGCACGCAAATTTCATAAACTGCAGGAATAGCCATCTTACTTTCAGCTCTTCATAAATTCTATATCAACCTGAACTTTTCCACCTCTCTAAATTGACACAGATCTCTGTGCTTCCAGTCTGGATTTGCGCAAGCTGCTACTTTCATTCTGGTAGACACGGGCATTTAGAAACACTTTGGTAAAATCTCTGACTTAATGCCACCTCAGAAGTGAGAAGACATGCAAAGACATCTGATTTGCGCATCATCATCATACCTCCATGATTTTGATTTCTGCATCATACAACCAATTTATCCATCATAACCACCTACAGAATGTGCACTTGCAGTGTTTACTCCCCGCCTGTGGAAAACAAATGATGGAGACAAATTCAAATATTTGACACTGCCGCCATTTCAAAAAAAATAAAAAGGATCAATTTTAAGCCCTTCATCTGAGAGCTTCCCTGGTGGCTCAGGCAGTAAAGCTTCTGCCTACAACAAGGGAGACCCGGGTTCAATCCCTGGGTCGGGAAGATCTCCTGGAGAAGGAAATGGCAACCCACTCCAGTATTCTTGCCTGGAGGATCCCCATGGAAGGAGGAACCTGGCAGGCTACAAAGAGTCAGACACGACTGAGCGACTTCACTTTCTTTCTTTTCTTTAATTACTTTTTCATTACTGTCCCGATGAGGAGTAGAAGGGAAACTGAATGTGCTGCTGACAATGAAAAGGCGTTTTCCTTTAGAATGCCCTGATTTAAATACAGAGTACGAGCAGACAAAATTGGAAGCATCAACATTCATATTTTTAAATGAAAACTTAAAAAACAAGAAAAGATTCAGATTGTGGATTTTACCCTCAGCCACTGGCAGGTTACTTAAAGGGAAAATCATAGGTAGCCTGATAGGAGAGGAGGGAGGAAAGGAGACAGGGAGGGAGGGAGGGAGGGAAGGAGGAGGGAAGGGGAAGAGAGGAAAAAGGTGGGAAAGACAGGGAAACAAGGAGGGAAAAGGAGGAAGGGAGAAGAGGGGAGAGTTCAGGAATCCTTTAAAGACGTTACCTACTTCAGACATATAAAAAATGATAGGAGTATGTATATTCACTGAAGAAAACTTTCTAGAGTTGCCAGATAAGAATGGCTACACCCAAAAATGCAATTCCAGTCGGTTCAGTTCAGTTCAGTCGCTTAATCGTGTCCAACTCTTTGCGACCCCATGAATTGCTGCATGCCAGGCCTCCCTGTCTATCACCAACTCCGAGTTTACCTAAACTCATGTCCATCGAGTCGGTGATGCCATCCAGCCATCTCATTCTCTGTCGTCCCCCTCTCCTCCTGCCCCCAATCCTTCCCAGCATCAGAGTCTTTTCCAATGAGTCAACTCTTCGCATGAGGTGGCCAAATTCCAGTCAAGCCAAATCCTAATTTTGTTCTAGCCCACTGTTTTAAAAACAAGAGACACTTTTTAAAAATAACTTAGGCTGTGAAAAACCTCAACCAATTAATCTGAAATGTATACGTAAGTATTTAAATTTATAAATATGTATAGACCAAGTGTACGGTGGAGAGTGGGTGGTGGAGAGTGGGTGGTGGGATGTTCAGGTTCCTGGCTGTTGACAGCCTGGAGCGGAGCACAGGTGGCCAGGGAGCCATGTCTGTCATCCCTTACCATTGCAGCCAGGCCATAAAAGATCCCACCCCACTGCATGAGAGGAAACAAAGGCAGGATTTCAATTTTTCTTAGGGAGACCTGTACTCTGGATTTTTTCCAGAGCCAAAGTACCCATTTTTTAATACCATTAACTTTAGAAGGAAAAAATATTCAGGGAATAAAGGGAAATGGTGGGTGGCTGGAAATGACGGATTTATTTTCACTCTAGAATGAAAATCTGATGCATCCACTCACAAAAGGAGATGATTTCACACCTCCATCATTGTATTTTCTTTCTGGGCACTCTGTGCCCCTTTTCTTCACACACATGTGAAAGTAGAGTATGGAAAGCCATGTTTGTTTGGGAGCTATCACTTCGTGGAAACACTGTGTGTTTTCTTCCCTCTGTTCATACATTTCTTGCTTGGGAAATGCTTCACTTTGTGAGGATAAAAGCACTCAAAGGCACCTTTCTGTTGTTGTTTACCCATAGGAAAAACAAAGAGTCTGTTAACATAAACACCACATTGAAAGATTAAACCTGTTAGCACTGGATTGACAAAATTATTTTTCCCATTCTTCTTATGTTCCTGAATTTATAACACAATTAAATTAATACAACTATATTAAACAATACTTTGGTCAAGAAACAGGATGATAAATACAATCTCCCAGTTAAAAAAAAAAAATCAGACTGGGCGAGACCAAGGGGAATTATTAAATATCTTAGCAGGAAACAAATACAGTTTCTCAACACTAGCTTAGAATTGTATTTATTTGGTTAGAAATAAAAAATTGGCTTAGATAAACATATTCTAAATTCAAAGGACTGTTTAAAGCTGGGAGGTTGGGGAGCCCTGTATTTCAGGGCTCAGGATGGACAGCTACCCCCGCAGGCTCTGACACAGAAAGATTCTGGGACAGCCTTTCTCTGGCACCTGATGAAGATTTTGTCAGCCGCTGCTGGAACCTCAACTCAAGCTGAAACAGCTGAAACATCAACTCAGGCTGTCACCCTTGTGCTAGGTCTCATAAATCCAGATTAAACCTTTCTGTTTATTTGCTGGTTCTGTTTTGTTTTGTTTTGAGGAGTCAGGAGGTGGGAGGAAGGTTAGAAAAACTGTTTTGGTTTTTGAGTGTTTGATCGCTGTCCAAGAGCTTCCGATGAGAAGGGCAGGCATTTCTTCATTCCACAAATTTGTAGGAGGCATGGGCTCTGCTGGGAGGGGTAAGACATAGATGCAAGATCGCTTGGGGAGTCCCTGACTTTGGGGGTTTATAGTCCACCATGGAATGGACCTGACTACAAAACAGTTTTTGTCTTGAGCACTGTGGATGTTTTGGGGAAGAACATGCTATTTTCCATCAAACTGTACATGGCAGAACACAATATTCATTAACAATATCTTGCTTTTGATTTATCCGTCTTTTCCATACAAAGTATAAATGTGCACAAAAAAATATTAAATAAAATAATATTTTTTAAAAAATTAAATACAATTGAACAAGATGAAGCCTGACTTCTGAGACTTAAGGTGAGATTTAAGCAGCCACAAACATACTGGTCTGTGATTGAAAGGTAAAACACCTCCTAAAATTACCAAGTGAAGGTCTGATTAGAAGTTTCTGGCAATTGTATGCAAACAAAATCAGGGTTCTCAATTATACGTCATTTAAATTGACATTCTAGTATTGTATTTTGTTTAATGAGCTTGTATATTTTGTTTTTTAACATCTAAAATCAATTTAATAATTTATGGTGGTTTCTGTGTCCTCTACTACACACTTTTATTGTTTTGAAAAAAGGCAAAATATGATCCTGAAAATGTAAATGGTTTTCTTTTTAAATATTTTAAACTCTCCTAGAGAACATGCACTCTCAAATGCATATATATTTGTGTAACTTCTCACGAGGTTATGACAGGTTCTCTATCTTTTCATGCCATCTTTGGGCTTTATTATGCACCGTAAGATAATTCTGTTAATGATGCTGAAAGACAGCAATCGTATATAACATGCTTTTTTTTTTTTTCTTTCATTTATAAACGAAGTTGGATTTAGGTTTGTAAATATTTGAAGCAAATAACATTAATCGGAAATTGGGCACAGTGGAGAATTTTTAGAAGCAAAGGCAATTAAAAACTGCATATACATAAAAAAAAGTTATTTGGGGAGAAATTCTTACTTAGGCTTTTTGACACTTGCCATGATTTTTTTAAAGGGCAACACGGTGCTTTAAAATTTTAATTTAGTTAAAGAAAACTCAACCCCAAAAAGCTGCTCTATTGCATGGAAACCTCACGAGGCAAGCTTCAGTCTTGAGCAAACAAAAGCAGCTGCATTTATAAACCCTTGAAAAAAGGGTTTATAATGCAAACGCTGCTGTGACCTTAACTCCAGAGGTGCAAACAGGCGGCTGTAATAGGAAAATTATGCATTTAAATAGAATGGGGTTCAAAGAATGTTTCAAGATTTCTATTTGATCATGTTTTGTAGCTTTTTCAGTTTCAAATAATAAATAAACTTATGCAATTGACTAAGAAGGAAGCTTCTATTTCCTCAAAACACTTAAAATGGGTGAATCATATGGCATGCAAATTATATCTCAACAAAGCTGTTTAAAAACAAAACAAAAACATGGATTCCTATCAGTGGGCCAAAAGGAGTTTGAAAGAGTGTGAGGGGCATCTTGTCACTGAGCAGTAAACAAGGACAGCTTGGCGACTAGGGAATTCCAATCGGCTGGCTAACTCACAAAATAGTTTTAGCATTTGGAAATGTGAAGTGAAAAAGCTGCATTCTCAAAGCACAAAAATGCACACTTTAAACATAGCATAACAATTTGCTTTTAATATAACTAAAAAATGACAAATTCATTTTGGAGTTATTTTCTAAAGTTCTTAAATGAAACATAAGAACAGTGCCCTTAAATCTTAAAAAAAAAAAGACAAAAGAAAGGAAGGAAGAGAGGGAGAGATAAGGAAGTATTACAAAAGAGAAAATACAAGAATAGCAGTGGACAAAAAAAAAAGGAAGGAAAAATTAATAAAATGAATAAAAAAAGAAATAAAGATTTAAGACAGCTGAAGACCAAAGATAAGAGTGTAGTCCCAATGAAATTTCTAATATCTTGATACTCTAAGAAAAAAAAATTGCCAGAGTAGAGAATTCTCTAAGATAAAAGACTAGTAGAATATCAAAGTAGACTGTTTAACTCTCTTAGAATTTGGAAAACACATGAAAGAGAATATGAGTCTTTATTCATACTACTGAAAATTAAGATCTCATTCAGAAGATTAGTATTGGTATATTGTTATATAGAAAACCAAATCCAAATTTCAGAAATGCCTGTGAGTCAAAACAGTCTCAGCAGAATTTGCTCTAACTTCTCTTCATTTGGGGAAGATGAGGCTCATACCTAAGGAATTCCATTCCCTAAGCTCTGATTCAACCAGGGCTTCCACTCGGAAATTTTCTTAATGTTAAAAAGAGAGAGACTATCTGTATAAAAGAACAATAAAGAGATGCCAGTGCCTTATCATTTTCACTGACATAAGGAAAATTCATGTTTTTAATTTTTGCTTTTGTTCTTTGGATGTCAGATTTTCAGGATTCTGAAATTCACAATGATCCTGGTGCAGGAGGAAGATGAAGCAGTGTGATTGTTAGGAAAACAGGTGAAAGACTCTAGAAGTAGGATGGTTATGATTTGCTCTTTTGGGGTCAAAGGTGACTCTTTCTGTGAGAGTCAATTTGACAGAAATTGCCCAGGTAAAGGCATGGTAAAACCTGGATCTTCTCTAAAAATGACCTTTTAGGGCCACATGGTGTTCCCTGGGGCTCCTGAATGGGCAGGGGTAGTAGCTACTTTGAAATGTTTCACAAAGCGCATCTATGGAGATTCTGTGTTTTATGGAACTGGGCATGGTATTCAAGATCGGTGTCTGCATTTGTCCCTCTTGTGAGCACTTTTGTATAAATAACCCTAGGCCCATGAATCTCCCAGAAAGAGTACAGGACTAAACTGTTGTTGCTGAAGCAGCAGGTAGGGTGTGGCCACAGTACCATTAAAGTCTTAATAAAATCAGCCTCGGAGAGTTGAACCCTAACCCTTTTAACACCCTCAGCACACTGCTGTTTTCTATTAGAACTTTTCTTCGGGCCCAAAGATAAGCTATACAATGGGCTTTCATCTGTCTCTGTCTTACCTAAAATGAATAAGCAAATTTTCAGGTTTATGTAGTATCTTTAGTAATATCTATGTCTGGAAAGACATGCTCTCTGAAGCATGCTCTCTGACGAAAGAAAGGAAGAATATGGAAGAAAAGAGGGAAGACATTCGGCAACACTTCCCTTCAGCACATCTGTGCTGTTCATGGAGCAGCAAACGCCAGGTTGGTAATGAGGCATCTGTCTAGTCAGGACCACATGTGACTGGTCATCCAGCCATTTGAAAAAATAAAAGGCAGGAGTCTACATGCAATATGGAAAGTCAACTCAGATTCCAAATGTCAGCAGCAGACAGACTTCTGGCTCTGAAATAGATCCTCTTATTTTGAACATACTATTTGTTTTATCATGTTGGCTTTTTAAAAGATGCAAAATCTTTGGGTCCTCCTTTTCTGTCTCTTTTTTTCCTTGAGTAAAAGCTTAAAATAAAAAATAGAAAGATTCTACATGTAACTTACATCTAAGAGAAAAGCTAACACTGAGAACGCATGTACATTTTCACTGTTATTGCTTTCTCAGGAAAGATCTTAAAGGATCTTATTTCCTAACTCTTTTTGCTTCAATCTGGAACCTTGACTCTACAGCCCTGCCTCACCTATGTGAATGGGAAGTGAGTCTGCTGTGTTTTAACAATGAAAATCACTTTGAGAAGGATAGTATTTTCCTTTCAATGTGATCCTCTCTTCACATAAACCTAACTAAATAATTTATTCAAGGGGGCAGAGTTATTTAAAAACAAAAACAAACGTGTCACAACTCAGGGCACAGTTTGGGAGCTGAACCTAGAGGAAGGGCAGAGGAAGGGAAGGGATGGTGAAAGAAATGTCAGTTTTGAGACCACTGCTGAAGGAAAACCAGGACAAAGTGGCCCAGGATGATGCCTGTGCTAGGGCTTGGTCAGAGACCATGAGAAGGAATTCTGGCTTATGAAAGGAAGGAGGATAGGAAAAACACAGGTCTGTGGAAGGATTCTGCCAAAAAAGAAACATCTCTGAACCCCAAACATAAACCAGTCCCCTGCAACATCGGTACCTGTATCAACAGGGCTGGTAACAGAGGATGGAAGTTGCCTCCAAATCTATAAACCAGCAAAAAGTCCTTCTACAAAAGATTTGGGATCCAGCCATCTGTCTTGGGATCCAAGACAATGGATAACACGGCTAGCGGCTAACAGTTACATGCCATTTACAGGGTTCCTCCATATCACAAATTGAATTTAGAAGAGATAACTAAAACATGGTGTTAAAAATATAAATATTCAACAGATGATTCACATCATCTTAGAGCCAAATCCAAGATCTCGGTTGCTTTTGCAAAAGACAAGATTTGATGCTGCTTGGATTGAGCACAAGGAGTACAGAAACAGAACTCGGACTGACACTTGCAGAAATACCTTCCGAGCCTGTAGATACAAATAAAAGACACAGCAGAACAAATTGTAGCTGTTCACTCCAGCTACAGTTTTATAATCTCCAGGCTACATGGTACCTCTACAATGCATTTTTAAACTAGCAAAATTTGAAGCATAAAGTGGGCTGCAGAAGAGATATGTGTGGTTTCATAACAGGATAGTTCAGGGAAGACATAAAAGCTACAAGAAATTTTAAATGTAATTATTTTATATTAGAATATTTGGATTGAAAGATCTGGAGGGTACTGTTTTTGATAAGACAGTCCCACTTGACAAGAGCTGTCACCACTCTGGGGCCCTCTGTTGTCAACTAAAGATGAAAGGCCATCAGAAAGAATTAACTTCAAATTTTAAACAGTTTGAAAATGTCAGAGAGGTCGGAGAAGATATTTCTCTATATGGTATATTTACCTGATGAGCTTTTGGGTTACAATGTGTTTTTACTTTCCATTCAAGTTAGTCTAAAATCATGGTAATTGGTCATAGGCTAATTACAGCTGACAAGGAAACACTATGATTGGCTGAGGTCTGTGTCAATCAAGCTGTTTTGGGTGTAGGCAGAGCATACTAGATCTTCTAATAACAGTAATTGGCAACTATGGAAAAAACCCTGCTAAGTCTCCCTTCCTATTTCCCATAGCCATTTATTTGGTTTCCAGTTACACGCAAGCCAATTTAAAAGCTTTTATACCTCATACCTCACTAGTAGACCTATTGTTCCTATGTTCTCCTGGGGAAGCTCAATAGCCAATGCAAAATTCAATACACACACACACAATGCATCTCAACACTAAATGTAAATATTGGTTTGTTTAAAAAAAATGAGAGAGAAAAAGAGAAGAAAACTTGTATGTTATGCATTATGATCACCTTAGTAAATTCTTTTGACACATCTGATTTAATATCATCAGGAAGTTTAGTTTCATTTTAAACAACATGAGACCTGAAGGTGATTTTGCATTTCTAACGTGCATTCCCCCTTCTAAAAAGGAAAGTGATAAGTTAAAGCAAGTTCACAAGTACTATTGTAGCAAGCTAATTCCCTTTTTCCACATGCGATTCAGAGAGAAAGGTCAAGTCGGCTGTCACTTCTCTCTAACTGATGCTCAGAGTCTGTGTGCACAGAGCATGATGTATTTAAAAGAAGCCAAGCACTCGGCCATTTTCTGCGTCAACTGCATTCATCATAAACCCTCCATCTTGAGCCAAAATGAAAGATTAGGTGCAGATGAGTTTGTAAACAGCAAGTGAGCAGAGAAGTTCTTTCTGCTCAAAACCAAACACCTCTTCCTCCACCATTCTGAAATGTAAGTAACCCTTGCAACTGGGAGGAGGGGGACTCTACCATCAGCAGTAATTTATATGAAGGGCTGTTCATAATGTGGGAATCTAGCTGCTGACCACTCGGGCAGCTGACTCCTCATCAAGCGCTGACAGTGAGGCGAGGAAAACAGCAAAGGGCAAATAAAAGACACTGTGAGTATTGAAGACAAACACAAGACATGAATTCTTCTAGCAGAAGTTGCTAAAATACACACCGGGGACTGTGCAGGTAGATGTGGTATATATACACATACAATATAATTATTTGTATTCCAAATAAATCATCCTTGATCATTTTTTAGAGGACACAAGAAATTAAAAACATGTGAAAAGCAATGCCAAGAGAACTGGCCATCTAGTTCAATGCTTTTAACCAAGAAGATAAATTTGTACAATTTACTTAACAGAAATTTATATGTGAGATGGAGATGCCTGAAAAATTGTTTCTTTATGAAAATTTCTAGAAAAATAGATACAATCATCTGAGCTATTATTAGTCAAATGTACTGTCTTTTTTAGAACTGTTTTTGCAGGAGAAAAATCACTGAAGAAACCTCATTTATAGGAAATCAACTTATACAACAAGGTTCCATAGGGAGGACTCTAAAAATGTTCCCCTGCCTAGAAATAAAAAAAAAAGAAGTCTCATTTCAAATCATTAGGACTGACAGACTTTCTGAGTAGGAGAATGACAGTGCCTTCCTTCAGTTACCCAGATGCTATCCCTTCCATTCATACAGGCTCACTTGGGTGTCTTAAATAATGTCCTTGTCATTTCTCCTTGACTCCCAAGGCAGTGCTGCCTGTGAACTTCTCCTGGCTGTGCACATTGGCCTATGAGGCAATTGAACCACTTCTTTCTAAGTCATTAACTAACGTTCAGGTACTGTCAGATCACTCATAATGGAATATCCATGCAACCCACAGGGTCTCCTTTTGTCTGGGAAATGAATTTGTTACAACTGGACACTAGCAGTGCTGTGTCTGGTGTCTAGACTTTAGTCAATAACGATCGTCATTATAGTATTCCCCATTTAGGGCAGTTCCTCAGAGCTGAGTTATCTGAGAACCTTAGAATGTTAGAAGCAAGATCACCGTCACTGTCTACTGGTGCTCTTAAATGCCTACTGACAATTCTCTACCAAATTAAATCCTACAACACCCTGGGATTAGAAAATTCTATCAAGTCACAAACTCAAAGATAGAGAAGATACTGGGGATCTTCTACTATGAGTCAAGTACACTGCCAGTTTCTTTATACTTTTAATTTTTTTTTTAATCATAAGCTTATAGAGAATTATTATCATTCCACATTTATAGATGGTGATACTGAGGCTCAGAGAACTTCAGTAACTCATTCCAAGTTCCACAGCTCATAATGAGAAAGTCCATAATCAAAAGTGGGTCTCTTTCTTTCCACAGGGAGATTAAAGAACCGAGAAGCACTTTTTAAAGATATATGTAGATGCTGCAAAGTGCAGGATATTCCCACCTCCTACCTCGCTTGTCCCTTGCCAGAAATGTTCTATGCCATTTTCTGCTGACCAAACCCAACTCCCACCCACAAAACTGTTACTAGTTTCCACATACTGTCTCTCTGAGCATCAACAATAGTCTCTATTTCACATCTCAGTTTTTAAACCAGTGCTGCTCTATCAACTTTACTGTTGGTTGTTTCTCTGACTACATGTAGGATCCTGGGTATATTTCTTCCTCCAAAATACCTAGCACACTAGTAGGCTTTGATAAGTACTTAATACTTATCCACCTGATTAATTTAACCCACAGACTGCATTTGAAATATTAGAGCTACAACTGCTTTCAATAGGTGGGGTACACCCAGGATAGTGGCAGGGGCAGAAGAAGAATATTCTGTTTTGGTTGCATCCTAAGAACAAAAGCATAAGTGTAACAGCATACACCTGTTTCTCAGGTTGAGATTTATATGTGGAAGCATTGATTTAAAATGTCAAAGAAACATAAATATTGCTCTTAGGGCAATAAATGCAAAACAAAGCCGAAAGGCTTTGATGACATTTCCACTGGGTGGCTGTCACTCATCAATCCCAACCCTTTTAACAAAATTTTTGTTTGGTTTAAAGTAATCATGAAGCTTCTTGAGCCATCAGAGGTGGAACTGTAGGAGATGTTAGCAATGACATCTCAACAGTTAGGACAAGTGAACAATTTCTAAACATTTTCTCTGAATAAAGAGTCTCTGGTTTGAAAGAAGATGAACACACAACACTTTACTACTAGGGTTGATGCAGTTCAGGATGGAACACATAAGTTTGCCCAGCTTTGTGCACGATTACCTTTCCTTCCCAAGTTCATCACTGGTCCCTTTCCCCTCAGTGAAGGCAATGTGTTAGCGACCAAAGTTAGATGAGTTTCATCTTTAATTGTTCTTTATTCAAATTTGGACAATATAGTCAAATACTACTATTCAAGAGATACTAAAATTGGCCAAAGAATTAAGAGTAAACATTTCAAAACAGCTCAGCATTCAGAATTAGTTAGACGGTTAGAAGATAGTTGAACAGAGAAGAAATGAACTGGACTGTGAGTGAGGAACAAGTCAGTAGGAATCCTGGCTAGACTATTAGATGTACTTAAGAAAATTTTTATATTGCCCTGTACTTTGGTCTCCTCTTGGGAAAAATGAGGATCACAGTATCTGTCCTGTAGGGTAGTTGTGACTACTAAATGTATTCATGAATTTCAGTGTTTGGCACCAAGGAAAATGATTAAGTGAGGAAGGGAAACTGAGAAGTTAGAAAGGAAATCCTATAATACGCTCATGGTCCATAGGTCTCTGCCATTTTGTCCTGAGTCATCACCCCTTATATCTCTTTCAGGAGTACTGACCTTTTATTATTTCCTTTCTGTGACATTAGCTACTGTTCTTCCCCATTTAGACTTGCCAAACTGCCAAATTTCCAGGTCTTAACAGAGCACTGCTGGATAAAACAAATATTTCATTAACGATCTGTTCCCAGGTGCTACAAATGTTCCACCTGAAATGAAAGTAGAAATTCATATGGTCTTCCCCTCCAGCAGTCTCATTCTGCAGCAAAATAGAGGTTTAATTAAGGTCAAACCTCCCAAGCCATAGCAGAGGATGAATTTAGGTCAGTTGAAACAGTTATTCTAGTTAATTTGATCTAAATGGTTGTGTTTTGGGGGGAGAGAATGAAAGGCTTTCAGAAAAGGGAGGCTCCTGAATGGTATAAAATGGGGAAGAATAGCAATAGTCAAAGGTTGAGTCATATAGAGTTGCATACTTCTTAAGAAAATAATTCCTGAGAATTTAGTATATATATATAAAATATACATATATATATATAGTATATATATATACTAAAATTTGGTGTATATATATATATATATATATATATATATATATATATATATATATATACTAAAATATATACTAGAATTTAGTACATATATATATATATATATATAGTGTGTGTGTGTATATATATCTATCTATATATATACACACACACATACACACACACACACACACACACACACACACACACACACACACCTGTGCAATTCTCAACTCCAAGTATCTACAATAACAAATTATTTGCATGTTTTTGGTAAGACCAAGACACAGAGGGTCTTGACCAACTTGAGACCCCAGGATCTTAAACTACAAATGAACTATTCTGCTAAAAAATTAAGACTCTCAAAGAAAAAATAATATATAAACCAGAGAACCAAACATAGGAGAAATTTTAAATATCATCAGAGCTTTGGTAAACTCCAATGAAGAATTCTACATCAAAGAGAAAATGGAGAGATGAATGTACACTCCCCACCCCCCAACCTCAGGACATACGGGCTTCCCTGGTGGCTTGGAGGGTAAAAATTCCACCTGCAATGCAGGAGACCTGAGTTTGATCCCTGGGTTGGGAAGATTCCCTGGAGGAGGGCCTGAAAACCTACTCCAGTATTCTTGCCTTGAAGAATCCCCATGGACAGCGGAGCCTCATGGGCTACAGTCCATGGGGTCACAAAGAGTCAGACACAACTGAGCGACTAAGCACACATCACTGGGACTTACATTCTTGCTTATTATTCTTCATTTTCACTTTGTTTCTGCTT
The DNA here is from genome assembly GCA_024291935.2 of Okapia johnstoni. Taxonomy (NCBI): domain Eukaryota; kingdom Metazoa; phylum Chordata; class Mammalia; order Artiodactyla; family Giraffidae; genus Okapia; species Okapia johnstoni. The sequence continues at coordinate 99,906,466 of CM044310.1, read as the reverse complement.
CACACTTTCCTTATGTGTACCTCATGCTCACTTGTCTTATGCATTCCCTCAACAGGACTCTACAGTTTGAGATATAACTTTGGTTCTATTCCTCACACATGTTGCTTCTGCTTACCAGAACTTTGTTCATAAACTGGGATGCCAAGAAAAATAACATCCTTCTTTAGAACAAATCCTGGTTTTGTGGGGTCTGAAACTTAAAGAATTTGGAGAATTCTCTGTATGAAAGGAATACTGAATAAGGTTCTGATGCTAATGTTTACTTAAAATGAGGAAATAAATCACAACAAAGAACTGGCTCTCATCAATCAGATCCCTCTTTTCTGAGATTTTCCCCTGATGACACCTGGCTCCCTGCCACCCTGCCATCCCAGAACCCTCCACAGCTCCCAGCAGCTCCCAGGACACCAAAGGCACTTCTCAAATGAGGGACCTCAGAGCTGCAGGCTCATTCGTATCATTGTAAATCCTCTCTGCACTAATTCCCCTAAAATAACACAAGAATGTGACCATCTATCCCCATTTTGCTGTCAGTCCTTGGCAGACATACTTTACACCTAATGATAACATCCATTGTTCATGCTCAGGTATCTGGTGATGATTTGGGTTGTTTCCTCCCTATTCAAAAAGTGAAACAATAGATTATGAAACAAGTTGCCTAATTGTAAAACTCAGAAGGGTGCATTATATTTTTAAAGTACAACATATTTTTCCATCTAATTCAAAACTGTGAATGTTAAATTTAAAGACTTTTCCCAGCTTCTGTTAGTGACAGACAGGGCTCCCCAAGGGGTGGCTGCCTTCAAAGACAGGTAAATGAGGGCCCATATAAAACAGCCAAGTATTGATGTTGTAGTAAAATTCCAGAAAAATACATTGGCAGACAAGTAAATTTGTCACTAATAATTTAATGTAATTTCCCTAAAATGGAGGTAATAGGTACTCAGGGAATACACCTCCAGGGTTTACATCAAATGTGCATGTGGAAAATCATGAAATAATATATTTTTTTTAAATGTAGATGCTTTGTCTGACATGTTGGTTTATGAGGAAAATTATTCTTCCAAAATGAAAATGGGGAGGGGAAACTATAACCTCCCCAATGCATGTATCCTTCCGCTCCCAAACCTTTCCTGGTGGTGGCAGTTGAGAAGCAGTGACTGACTGGAAGCTGCAAACATTTGTTTGCATTTTATTTCCCCCTTAAAATGATGTACTACAATTACCAAATATTAATGAACCAATCGTGTTGCAAATAGTATTTCCAGTGTCACTCTGAGTTATAGAATCTAATATTGGGTTCATTTGAAACATTCCAAAGTTGCATATTTTTTTCCCCTTTGCAAAGTGACAGCTCAAATTGTGTTTAGTTGCATCCGTCCAACCATGAGCAAATCAAGTATAAAAATTTCATTTTGTCTAAGTGTTAATGCAATTTTTTAAGCTCATATCCTGGGATGGCTCACTTTGCACTATGCTGGATGATATTAGATGCTGCTTAAACACTATTATCAATTATATTACATGGTGCCAGAAAATTTTAAAATAGCACTTGTTTGGGACTCAAGTCATGAAGTTCCAAGGAAGGAAAAATACAAAGCAGGAAAAAAAAAAATTCTTTAGCTTTTGCAAATGCTCCAATGTTTATGTTTTATATTACAAATAGGCTGATTTCCAGCTATAAATCTGAATTTCATTGCTGTTATTGCGAGCTTAATATGAAAAAAGACCTGCAGTTCGCTGAGGCAATAAGGAGAGATGAGGCTGTCATAAGCTTAGCTGCCGGATGGAGCAACCAGAGGCCCAAGTCAGGGGCAGGAGGGAGGAGAGGGAAAGGCGGCAGAGAGAAAAGCAGCCCTCAGGTAGAGCCATCAAAATTATGAATTAATATAAAAGTCAAAATTATAGAACGTCCATCATTTTTCTATAGAATATTGACAGAGTGAAATGAATTCAGCAGATAATAAAGAATCTATCCCCCCAGAAAAAAAAGAGGGAAGAAAGAAAGCAAGCAGTCAAATATGCCAGCTTGAGAAGCACATTTCATCAAATGTGTGCGCTTAATACAACTGCCAGGGAAAAGCCTGATCTAATTTTGTAAGAGGTCAGCGTCAGAAGTCCCCGGCTGTTAATGTGCCTCAGCGCTTCCTGATTTCTTACTCCGTGTAGTGAGGCCAAATGCTGCCTCCAGCTCAAAGACATTTCTTCTTTCCCAGATCCAATCTCACACACATTTACATGCAAAGGACAGGTGTGATTGTTGTAAAGAATGCTAATGGAGAAAGTTGCCAAATAATGCCAATTGTGGCCCCATTTTCATGGGCCCAGAGCATGGAAGAATTTCATCTCTCCTATTACCACATTTCCAGTGGTTGTTCTACATTCTGGCACACACAAAAAGTGATTTTTATTTTAGGCGTCTGAGAAAAATATCTTTGGATTCTGAAGCTATTTAAATATAGTATGTATGTGGAGCTATGAAAGACATGTGCCATGCTTTTATTTACTTAACTCAGCCACAGCTAGATCTGTACCATTTGGTTTTGTGAATCAGGCATGGAAAGTCTGCTAAATTTTTTTAGACTGCTGTAGTCTGTACTAAGCTGGCTATGATTTCTGCTAATTCAGAATAAAAACAGATTCACCAATGGGAAGCCCTCCATCTCACAGTAAGATTACAGCTCACACCTGCCTAGTTCAATGTGTTCACATTTAATGAAGTTTAAGTATAATAGCGTCAACCTGAATTCTCCTTCAAGTTCAGGATTCCGGGTGCCTTTCCTGAATGAGGATCATGGATTAGTTAAGCCCTAATACTCCAAGGCATCCATTGCATGTAAGAAATTAACCTCTTCCTCTGCACCTAGAATGTACTACTCATCTCCCAATTCTGAGAGACTGAGAAAACAGTCTCTCAAATCATTTCCTGTGGTGTTTTTTTTTTTTTTTTTTTTTTTTTTTTGGTGGTTCAGATGAGGAACCTGTTTAAAAAACGCTGTAGGCTTTGCTACTCAAAGTACAGTCTGCAGGTCAGTGGCATTCACATCACTTAGGGAGCTTGTTCAAATGTAGATTCCGATTTAGGTGCAGGCTGGGACCTGAGACTCTGCATTTCTAACAAGACTCCAAGTGATGCTGGTGGTCCTGGAATGACTGACTAGTAAGGCTCTAAAAGTTCCCCCTTCTTCATGAAACAGATCCTTAAATGGCATGCATATGAGAATAAATAATGTATTTGACGTATCATGTAACAAATTTGTTGGTTTCCACTTTGTGCTGGACAGGGATGGATCATAGTTAAACTCACTACAAAATCTGACTATGTGGAATGGAAACAGGGAATGTCATCCCTCTCTCCCTCAACAAACATTCTCTTCTTACCTTTAATTTCCATCTCAAGGGAAGACTCATCAGCCAAAGCAAAGCTTCATAAACATGAAAATGCTTTTTTTCCCTACATATCTTTGCTACCTATGTCAAAAAATTCACCATCATATTATAGAGAAGACAGAGAAGAGAGACACTGGTTCGATCCCTGGGTTAGGAAGATCTGCTAGAGGAGGAAATGGCAACCCACTCCAGTATTCTTGCCTGGAAAATTCTACAGACAGAGGAGACTAGCAGGTTATAGTCCATGGGGTCACAAAGAGTCAGACACGACTGAGCCCATGACACATGATTAAAGCATTGAAGCATATACATAGTTTTGAAGGAAATCATGGATTTTGTCAAGTGTGAAGAACATTAAGCAGAAGAGATTTCTCCAAAAAGTAAGGCAAAACATATACAAAGACACAGATGTAGGCAATAGCAAGGTGAATGCAGAGGCTCCTAGTAGAATAGTGTTAGTCACTCAATAGTGTCCAACTCTTTGTGATTCCATGGACTGAAGCCTGCCAGGCTCCTCTGTCCATGGGATTCTCCAGGCAAGAATACTGGAGTGGGTTGCCAGCTCGTCTGAATGAAGAATCTTGCATAAACTTCAGATGTGTCTTTTTCAACCATTTGTTCATAATAATGATCATGCCTGGGAAAGACTTGACATACCTTAAGAAAACAGCCGTTAGTGGGAGGATGTTGAAAGGTGGTGGAAGAAGCAGGATAAGCTAAGGGGCTAGTGCGAGGTGTCTACTGAATTATGGGTTTCTTGAGGTGACAAAGTTTATCTTGTTGCTTGCAGTATCCAGTATCTAGTACATTATCTAGAAATGAGTAATATCCCTTTAAATCATTCCACTTAAAAACTATCCACAATGTCTATCTCCAACCCATTACTTCTTTTATCACATTTCTGGGAATAAGGAAAGCAATTTATAAACTTTCTTCATTAACAAATATATCACTGTGTTATAATCTTTTGAAAAAATGAATGTTACTCCACTTTCTCCCCCCAATTATATTTTCAAAATTCTTCTCTCAAACAACTATTTAATAATTAGATGATTTCTGGGGCTCAAATTTATTATGGAGCTATTCTTTTAGAGAAAAAGCAACCATTTGTGAAGTATCCTAATATTTCAGGCTTAGAAAAACAGTCTGCTGAAAAGGGCTCTAGCCCAAATGAGCTTCTATTTGATCCTGAACAAGATTCTTTCACCAGAAAACAAGGAGTCCAGGGAGATAGGAGGAGAGTTGTACCATGTGAATCCTCAGAAGCTGAATTTTCTCGATTCTAGAAACCCTCTTGTGCTCCTTATAGTACCAACTTCTATGCCTGCACTGCTCATAGCACTCAAATTTACATTTGATTTCACTAAACTTTTAGCTTCAGAGAGCATTGTGTCTATTTAATTGTTCTGAATCACACTGGCAAATTATGAATTTCTTCTTGTTTAGCCAGTTTTCCTGTTTCAGGTGCATTTCTGTCTCTTAAATATCCTAAATTTTTAAATGAAAAGCTGTAAGCGTTTAAAACCAAATCTCTTTGAATGCACTCCCAGCCCTGGCTGAGCCATGTAGGTCCTGTCCCCGCCTCCAGGGGCCCTGTGAGGACCCAGCCGCGTAAGATATACGAATGTCGAATGTCAGCGCACCAAGTAAGCTCTTGGAAAGAAGGGGTATGTGGCTGTATTAATCCTGATCCAGGAGGACAATGAATCTACAATGTACATACAGCCCCATACCTGCTGTCATACACTGTAATAAACCCCTGCCGGTGTTCCCGCGACAAAGTTGATCCCAAAGGATAGAGAGCAGTGATGGGAAATATAAATTTGCACCAACAGCCAGCCATTCCCCCAACACGAGCGCGCCGCATGTGTGTGTGTGTGTGGTGTGCGCGCGCAAACAGGGACGCCGGTACGTAAATACTGCGAGCGGCGCAATCCATCTCCTGCTGCACATTCTGTTTCCATACATGCTCTGTATGTGGCCTGGAATTTCATACAGTATTCAAAAGGGTTGAGATTGCCCAGCCTTTGTTCAGAGTAAGGAAGCAGGTGGGGGGAGGTGGTCTGACTTTAGCAGATTCAGAGATTTTATTTTCCTTCTTTCTTGGGGAAAAAAAAATCAGCTTCTTAAAATTGCATTGCTGGTGTTTATGATTCATATTACAAGCAGGGCAACCTCTACACCCGAATCAAAATTTCATTTATGATACTGTGGACTTAATATGAATAAAGGCCTCCTGTTTTCCAAAGCACCAAAGAAAGATGCACGTGCCACAGGATCAATCACGGGAGGGGATGAGAAGATGGAGGCTGGGTGAGGATAATAAAAGACAAAAGCAAACTCAAATGCCATAAATTGATATGAAGAGAAAAAGAAATGAAAAGGAAAAGAAAAAAACCAAAAACATCGTGTGTCCATTTCCCAGGCAAAATTGATGGAGAGAAAGAGATGAATTTAAGGTATACTTAAATTACTGCCACTTTCCTCTTTCAGTTTGGAAATCCTACTAGTTAGAAATAGGATCAGGATAACTCAAAAGGAACAGGCAACAGGACAGTTTGCATACTAAATTCAAGGCATGCTGGGTGGTTTGAACAGATAGTTGCTTTCAACTGCACAAGAAAGAGGTAATGGAGAGAATGGTACAGGTTTAAGCAGGCTCTTGATGTCAATGAAAATGAAAACTTTTATATCTTTGTAGCATTTGGCTAATGAGTCACTAAAACCATCCCCAGCACATCCATCATTTCTATTGCAGAGACTCAACCACTCTCTTGCTCTAATTGGTCTAGACAGGTGTCATGGTATTTCAGCACAGTAAAAAAAAAATTCCAGAGGTTTTCTTCAGTGAAACTGAAAGGTAGACACCTTGGAAAATGTTAGTCTAATTTCAACCTTCTTTGAAACAGTTTACATTTAGCAAGAAAATCAAGACAAGTGAAAGCGTCCAGATTTAATTCCACCTCCAAAAAGTCCTTTGTGTGGCCAAAAGGGAAGCTGGAAATTAATTTTATTGTGTGAAGGGAGTGATCTTTCTCTCAGAAGGAAACAGTTTTATCTGGGGTCCTCGCATCTGTATTGCTTTTCTATAGCAAACTAAATTAAATACATAGTGCCTCCAACATCAGCTTCACCTTGCCTTAAAGTGACTAAAGACAGTTTCTTGTCATCAAATGATTTTAGGTGCTGCTCAGTATTGCTCAGGGTACTGGGTTCCACCAAACTCCATACTTTTGAATGGAAAGGGAGACAGACAGTAAATTGGGAAAAGACCAAATCTAACTAATGGACCTGCCACCAGATTTTGACCAGAAGCAACCGCTCATTAACGGTGTTTTAAAGTCATATTTCAACCAAGTCATGACATAAGTGAACACCAGCCCGGAAACAGAAAGTTCAGCTGGTGCCTTGCTGTTAACTCATAAACTCACAGAGGAATAATCCAGAACAGTCTAAGTAAAGAAAAGAATGACAGGCTCAGCTTAACTCCCTGGCTGTAATCAGGAGGAATTGCAATCTTGGGGCCATTTAAATCTATTTTTAAAAACATAATTTCTTTGGGAGAAGAAGGTGGCTATTCAATTAAAAAAAAAAAAAAGTTACCCATAGAGAGGTGACTTGAGTTTCTCCTTCTGTCTTCCTTTGTTTGTTTTAACCTGCATTCACATCCTAGTATCAATCCACTAGGCTTTTCTAACTTCAAACTGAGGTGGCACATCCTGGTGTCAGAGTTTTCCTTGAGAGTAAGTTTCCACATGGAGCAATGGTAAGGAATCAGAAAAGATGATTTCTGAGATGGGTGAATGAGGCATAACCATTCAGAGTTGTGGAGGATGCCAAAGAAAAACCTGGAATTGGGTATTAAGTCAGGTATGGATTTTTGGTGTGAATTTCACCAACCTCCATGAATATTTAAAATGCAAAAGTTTTCTGAAACCAACATGGCCCACAAATACTAAATATTATCTGGGGATATTAATTCATCCTCTGGATATGTTAAAAATTCATAATTTCTTTAACAATTCAGGATGTAGTATCCAGACCTTCAGAGTTCTGGCAGGGGTGGCTGGGAATGCTATAAACCAAGGAAATTTCAGCTTCAAACCAGTTGGTTGTTTAACTTAAAACATGTAATCTCTATGTATCTGTCATCTATTTCATTTGTCATTTAGCTAGAGATCATTTCTTTCTATCTACATATAAATCACAAATCTATGTACAGAAATCAGTTCAGTTCAGTAACTCAGTCGACTGACTTCGACTCTTTGTGACTCCATGAACCGCAGATGCCAGGCCTCCCTATCCATCACCAACTTCCAGAGTCTACCCAAACCCATGTCCATTGAGTCGGCGATGCCATCCAACCATCTCATCGTCTGTTGTCCCTTTCTCCTCCTGCCCTCAATCTTTCCCAGCATCAGGGTCTTCTCAAACGAGTCAGCTCTTCACATCAGGTGGCCAAAGTATTGGAGTTTCAGCTTCAACATCAGTCCTTCCAACGAACACCCAGGACTGATCTCCTTTAGGATGGACTGGTTGGATCTCCTTGCAGTCCAAGGGACTCTCAAGAGTCTTCTCCAACACCACAGTTCAAAAGCATCAATTCTTTGGCATTCAGCTTTCTTTATAGTCCAACTCTCACATCCATACATGACCACTGGAAAAACCATAGCCTTGACTAGACGGACCTTTGTTGACAAAGTAATGTCTCTGCTTTGTAACATGCTGTCTAGGTTGGTCATAACTTTCCTTCCAAGAAGTAAGCATCTTTTAATTTCATGGCTGCAATCACCATCTGCAGTGATTTTGGAGACCAGAAAAATAAAGTCTGACACTGTTTCCACTGTTTCCCATCTATTTGCCATGAAGTGATGGGACCAGATGCCATGATCTTAGTTTTCTGAATGCTGAGCTTTAAGCCAAATTTTTCACTCTCCTCTTTCACTTTCATCAAGAGGCTCTTTAGTTCTTCTTCACTTTCTGCCATAAGAGTGGTGTCATCTGCATATCTGAGGTTATTGATATTTCTCCCAGCAATCTTGATTCCAGCTTGTGTTTCTTCCAGCCCAGCGTTTCTCATGATGTACTCTGCATATAAGTTAAATAAGCAGGGTGACAATATACAGCCTTGACGTACTTACTCCTTTTCCTATTTGGAACCAGTCTGTTTTTCCATGTCCAGTTCTAACTGTTGCTTCCTGACCTGCATACAGGTTTCTCAAGAGACAGGTCAGGTGGTCTGATATTCCCATCTCCTTCAGAATTTTCCAAAGTTTATTGTGATCCACACAGTCAAAGGCTTTGGTATAGTCAATAAAGCAGAAATAATGTTTTTCTGGAACTCTCTTGCTTTTTCGATGATCCAGCAGATGTTGGCAATTTGATCTCTGGTTCCTCTGCCTTTTCTAAAACCAGCTTGAACATCTGGAAGTTCACGGTTCACATACTGCTGAAGCCTGGCTTGGAGAATTTTGAGCATTACTTTACTAGCGTGTGAGATGAGTGCAATTGTGCGGTAGTTTGAGCATTCTTTGGCATTGCCTTTCTTTGGGATTGGAATGAAAACTCACCTTTTCCAGTCCTGTGGAATTGGGGTTAGATAATTCAATAAGTTGCTGCTGGGTTACAAAAAGCATGCTGTTAATTTTTTTGTGTGTTTACATTTTGTATTTTTATATCTAAATGGAAACATGGCTTATTTCAAATGAAGCAAATAAGCCATTTTTATAATACTTAAAGTTATTTAAGACAAATACAAAGGAGATAAGAGGAGGTGGAGAGAAAGAAAATGCTTCAGGATAGATCCCAAAAGGGTCATAAAATGTTTTCACTAAGGTAGTTGCGTGTAAAATATGAATATGACGGTCATTTCTTTAACAAACATGTTCTAGCAATTTCTGTGTTCCTAAAGTTCTAACTCCACTGGGTATGGAGTTAGAAAAAAGATTAAAATTTTTTTCTTGCCTTTAAAGTATTCACATTTGATTGAAAGAGTAGAATATACACAGGCATTCTTTCCCCCATCAACACCTAAAAATTAGACGCACAGGCAGATTCCTCTCTTTATAAAACTATACAAAAGAGATTAGTAGAAAATCATACGCTAGGTGGACTTTGGACATAGAAAGATATGAGCATTAAAGTAATGATTGACGTTAACAAAAAGATTGATAACTTTGCTGTATTTTAATTCCTATGTTTCAAAGATATTTTAAAATAAAAGTAAATAAAATATCTTCTACAAATATGCCTAAAAGTTGTTTCTTTAATATATATAAGATATAGAAATTGACAAGGAAAAACCAAAGGCCAATTTTAAAAGTGACAGATATTAGAGGAACTAAAAGCAGTCAAAACATGAAATGTGTTCAAATTCACAAGTGACCATGAAAATGCTAATTAAATCAACAATGCAAAATTGTTCTGTCATATATCACATTAGTAAATGTTTAAGAAAGGGCTAGTGTAAAACCAAAAGCAAAGGCTAGTACAGTAACAGTATGGAGATGCATTCAAGAATGATAAAACCACACTTAGGAGTCACCTTCAAAAGAAAGTGAGGCAGATGAGACCCGGACATCACAGCTACTTGTAATTTTGATTTCTTTAATTGGTAGTGGGTGCATAGGTTTGTTTACATTATCCCCTGTAGTTTTTTTCCCTATATCTGAAGCAGTTTATTTAACAAAGGGAAAAAGACACATAATATTGCTCTATACATCAATACCAGTGGCTGTCACAGCAGCATGGATTGACCTGGGCTTTCTTCAAAGCATTGGCAAAATGCATCAAGGGCCTTAAGAAACAGCTTTTGACTCTATGACTCCATTACTAAGAATCTACCCTTGGAAAAAAGCCAGGGTAAAACAATGGATTAAGGGTAGCCATGTTTATCAAAGAATTATTTCTAATAGTAAAATATTTAAAAATAGCTTTAAATGTACAATATAAGAGGAAGAGTAAAAATAAGTATAATACGTATCTACAAGAGGATATTATGAAGTGGTCAAAATATTATTGACATTTTTTATAAAAGAAATGGTCAAAATATGATGTTATGTGATCAAAGCAGGATACAAAGATCTATCTGTGTAAACGTACATGTACATATAAATGTATATGTGTACACACACTATATGATGTCAGTAGTTTAAAAAAGAAATATACATGTTACACAAAATTGGGAAATTATCATCCTGCATCAGTGAACTAAAATCGAACACTATTATTTTCTTCTCTCTGAAAAAGGCTAATTCTATTCCTTTCCCTCAGAGATGTTTTTACCTCAAAGTGACTCATATTCATATGAAGAGTTGGCTGAAATTTAAGAAATCAGTCTTGAGACATTTTGTACTAAGAAAAAAATACATTCATGGAGAAGATAACTCAGATGTTCATTATATTTCTATATACATTTAATTATAAAACTTATAATTTCACTAACTCATATTTAAATATTAATAACAATATTTAAAATAAACATTGGTATCTTTTTCTGGAATTTTTTACAGATATGATTTTTACAAGCAGAGGTAGATCATTCATAACATTTTGCATGTATGGATCTTACAAGCAAGCTGGGCACACAGAAATTTCTTGAGGACAACAAACATGAACAGTACAGGTGCAACCCACTCTTTGAATATCAATGGATGAGTTTCCTAGAAGAAACAAGCCCTTCTGAGACACTAAAGACAGCACTGGGTGACAAAGAAGGTAGAAAAAAAGAAACAGGAGAAGGGTGCTTTCTCCTTTCTAAAATCTTGGAACTTTTATTTCAGGTTTTAAGGTATGTTTAGTGATCTTATTAAAGATGAGTGCAACCATAAAAGTAATAATTTGAGGTGATGGGTGGAGATGGAAGGGTTGGAGGAGAAAAGTTCAATTTGCAAATTATGTTTTATTCCTGTGTAATCTCATCAAATTTTCCTCACTAAAAAGAAATTTTGGCAAAGGTCTTGATGTAGTACAATTATAAAGAGAAGGAAAGGCACATCTAAGAAATAGGTATATATTGTACTCCAGAAAGTGCTACCTAATTCATTGGTAAGCCATCTTTCCAGAAGCCAGTAGAAGCCACCAAATGAGTGAATCGTTTAGTTGTTTAACAGATACTCATCTTTCTGCCAGAGGTAGAGGGAGGCGCATGCTACTTAGTTGTTCAGCCCAGAAAGTGGTCTTTTCCCACACAGTACCCCCACATACACACTTACCAATACAAGTATGACCCAGTGTTCTATTAAATTTGTGTAGAGGGAACTGATGTCCTAGGCTTGTGATGAGCTTGCAATGGTAGGTTGAAATTGAAAGGCTTGTTACCTGTATCTCAAAAGAATAGATACTCATTTCCCGCCTTGTTCCTCATTTCCAAAGTGACCCTCTCATTCTATGACCTGGATAGTCTCCAACTGACCACTGACCATCCTAACACTCCCACGACTTACATCCACCAACTATTCCCTTTCCTTTTTCTCCATTTTTTTTCCTCTTCAGTTAACAATCTCCTCCTTTGATTCTTTTTCATGCTGAAGCTACAGTCTATTTTCTCTACCATGAAACTACTTTAAATAGTTGCTTATATTGGCTTTTCCATTTTGTGGATATGTATTTTTCAGTTCAGTTCAGTCACTCAGTCGTGTCTGACTCATTGAAACCCCATGAACTGCAGCAGGCCAGGCCTCCCTGTCCATCACCAACTCCCAGAGTTTACTCAAACCCATGTCCATTGAGTCAGTGATGCCATCCAACCATCTCATCTTCTGTCATCCCCTTCTCCTCCTGCTCTCATCTGTTCCAGGATCAGGGTCTTTTCAAATGAGGCAGCTCTTCACATTAAGTGGCCAAAGTATTGGAGTTTCAGCTTTAGCATCAGTCCTACCAATGAATACCCAGGACTGATCTCCTTTAGGATGGACTGGTTGGATCTTACAGTCCAAGGGACTCTCAAGAGTCTTCTCCAACACCACAGTTCAAAAGCATCAATTCTGAGGCGCTCAGCTTTCTTCACCATCCAACTTTCACATCCATACATGACCGCTGGAAAAACCATAGCCTTGACTAGACGGACCTTTGTTGGCAAAGTAATGTCTCTGCTTTTAAATATGCTATCTAGGTTGGTCATAACCTTCCTCCCAAGAAGTGAGCATCTTTTAATTTCATGGCTGCAATCACCATCTGCAGTGATTTTGGAGCCCAGAAAAATAAAGTCTGACACTGTTTCCACCATTTCCCCATCTATTTGCCATGAAGTGATGGGACCGGATGCCATGATCTTAGTTTTCTGAATGTTGAGCTTTAAGCCAACTTTTTCACTCTGTTCTTTCACTTTCATCAAGAGGCTTTTTAGTTCTTCTTCACTTTTTGCCATAAGGGTGGTGTCATCTGCATGTCTGAGGTTATTGATATTTCTCCCAGCCATCTTGATTTCAGCTTGTGCTTCCTCCAGCCCAGGGTTTCTCATGATGTACTCTGAATATAAGTTAAATAAGCAGGGTGACAGTATACAGCCTTGACATACTCCTTTTCCTATTTGGAACCAGTCTGTTGTTCCATGTCCCGTCCTAACTGTTGCTTCCTGACTTGCATACAGAATACTCAAGAGGCAGGTCAGGTGGTCTGGTATTCCCATCTCTTTAAGAATTTTCCACAGTTTATTGTGATCCACACAGTCAAAGGCTTTGGCATAGTCAATAAAGCAGAAATAGATGTTTTTACGGAACTCTCTTGCTTTTTCGATGATCCAGCAGATGTTGGCAATTTGATCTCTGGTTCCTCTGTCTTTTCTAAAACCAGTTTGAATATCTGGAAGTTCATGGTTCACGTATTGCTGAAGCCTGGCTTGGAGAATTTTGAGCATTACCTTGCTAGCATGTGAGATGAGTGGAATTATGTGGTAGTTTGAGAAATCTTTGGCATTGTCTTTCTTTGGGATTGGAATGAAAACTGACCTTTTCCAGTCCTGTGGCCACTGCTGAGTTTTCCAAATTTGCTGGCATATTGAGTGTAGCACTTTCACAGCATCATCTTTCAGGATCTGAAATAACTCAACTGGAATTCCATCACCTCCACTAGCTTTATTTGTAGTGACACTTCCTAAGGCCCACTTGACTTCACATTCCTGGATGTCTGGCTCTAGGTGAGTGATCACACCATCGTGATTATCTGGGTCGTGAAGATGTCTTTTGTACAGTTCTTCTGTGTATTCTTGCCACCTCTTCTGCTTCTGTTAGGTCCATACATTTTTTGTCCTTTGTTGTGCTCATCTTTGCATGAAATGTTCCCTTTGTATCTCTAATTTTCTTGAAGAGATCTCTAGTCTTTCTCATTCTATTGTTGTCCTCTATTTCTTTGCACCGATCTCTGAGGAAGGCTTTTTTATCTCTCCTTGCTATTCTTTGGAACTCTGCATTCAAATGGGTATATCTTTCCTTTTCTCCTTTGCTTTTTACTTCTCTTATTTTCATAGCTATTTGTAAGGCCTCCTCAGACAGCCATTTTGCTTTTTGGCATTTATTTTTCTTGGAGATGGTCTTGCTCCCTGTCTCCTGTACAATGTCACGAACCTCCGGCCATACTTCATCAGGCATTCTATCAGATCTAGTCCCTTAAATCTATTTCTCACTTCCACTGTATAATCATAAGGGATTTGATTTAGGCCATACTTGAATGGTCTAGTGATTTTCCCCATTTTCTTCAATTTAAGTCTGAATTTGGCAATAAGGAGTTCACAATCCGAGCCACAGTCAGCTCCCGGTCTTGTTTTTGCTGAATGTATAGAGCTTCTCCATCTTTGGCTGCAAAGAATATAATCAATCTGATTTTGGTGTTGGCTATCTGGTGATGTCCATGTGTAGAGTATTCTCTTGTGTTGTTGGAAGAGGGTGTTTGCTATGACCAGTGCGTTCTCTTGGCAAAACTCTATTAGCCTTTGCCCTGCTTCATTCTGTACTCCAAGGCCATATTTGCCTGTTACCCAAAGGTGTGTCTTGACTTCCTACTTTTGCGTTCCAATCACCTATAATTAAAAGGACATCTTTTTGGGGTGTTAGTTCTAAAAGGTTTTGTAGGTCTTCATAGAATCATTCAACTTCAGCTTCTTCAGTGTTACTGGTTGGGGCATAGACTTGGGTTACCGTGATACTGAATGGTTTGCCTTGGAAGCGAACAGAGATCATTCTGTCATTTTTGAGATTGCATCCAAGTACTGCATTTTGGACTCTTCTGTTGACTGTGATGGCTACTCCATTTCTTCTAAGGGATTCCTGCCCACAGTTGTAGATATAATGGTCATCTGGGTTAAATTCACCCATTCCAGTCCATTTTAGTTCGCTGATTCCTAGAATATTGACGTTCACTCTTGCCATCTCCCATTTGACCAGTTCCAATTTGCCTTGATTCACAGACCTAACATTCCAGGTTCCTATGCAACGTTGCTCTTTACAGCATTGGATCTTGCTTCTATCGCCAGTCATATCCACAACTGGGTGTTGTTTTTGCTTTGGCTCCATCCCTTCGTTCTTTCTGGAGGTTTTCTCCACTGATCTCCACTAGCATATTGAGCACTTACCAACCTGGGGAGTTCATCGTTCAGTGTCCTATCTTTTTGCCTTTTCATACTGTTCATGGGGTTCTCAAGGCAAAAATACTGAAGTGGTTTGCCATTCCCTTCTCCAGTGGACCACATTTTGTCAGAACCCTCCACCATGACCCGTTTGTCTTGGGTGGCCCTACACAGCATGGCTTAGTTTCATTGAGTTAGACAAGGCTGTGGTCCATGTGATCAGATTGGCTAGCTTTCTGTGATTGTGGTTTCAGTCTGTCTGCCCTCTGATGCCCTCTCTCAGCACCTACTGTCTTTTTGGGGTTTCTCTTACCTTGAATGTGGGGTACCTCCTCACGGCTGCCATGCCTGACCTTGGATGTATGTATTCTTTAGATCTTATTGTAATTTGGCTTTAGCCAAATGTATGGTACTCTGTTCTCAATAGGGATACTAATTTCCTCTTACAGTCACTAATGACCAAAAAACAATGAAATTGAGTAGTTTATTTTTATTCCTCATTCTTTTGATCTTTATCATTTTTATACATTTTCCACGAATGAGCTTATCTGTTTCCATAATTTAACATCTACTCTCAAAATTTCATTTCTCATATATATTAATAATAATAAGAGCCCTAACTAGATCTCTTTAATTAACTTAATATTTCATATTAGCTATTCCCAGACCCCTCAAACTCATTATCTTTGTAACTAAATTTATTATAATAAACTTTAAGAGACTATATCTATTGGAAACTAACAGAAAACATCAAACTTCATAGTGAAACTCTGAACACAAAAATAAGACAAGGTTGCTTGGTTTCATCATTATTAATACTATCTTTCAATCTCATTTTGGAAGTTCCAGCCAAAGTAATATGGTAAGAATAATAACTATTTAAGTAGGCATATTGGAAAGGAAGAGGCAAAAGTATAACTGTTTTCTAATGATATAATTAGCACCTGACAAATATAAGAGTAGTAACCAAAAATCTTTGAAAACTAAACCCTTCTACAAGGTGGCAAATTGTAAAATTCAGTTAATTAAAAACAACAACAACAAGAACAATAGTTTCCTCATATGTCAGCAATGATCAGTTGAGAAAAAAAACAATGGTAACATGCCAATCACTATGGGAATTAGAGGATAAAATTATTAGAAATACATTTAATAAGAATTGCACAGTACCTATATAGTGGAAACGGCAATATTTTTACATAAATGGGACATAAAACAAAAGTTTAAATAGATACAAAGACAAAATCATCTATGTAGCTAGATGGAAAGGTACACAACCATAAAGCTACTAACTTCAGCTGGTATTAATTGATAAACGTAACATAATTACACTAAAAACTACTAAAGGTCTTTGGGGTGGGGTAGAATTTAATAGAATGATTCCAAAGCACATCTGAAAAAATAAAAAACAGGGAATTAGCTTTAAATATCAGAAAAAAAAATGGACAAGGAGGGGTTTCTCTTATAGCTATTAAAATGCAGATAGCTACAATAATTAAAACAATAAGGTTCTGATTTGATGTAGGTAGACCAATGGAACAAAGTAATATATGAAAAAATACACTCAAATATATTTTTAAAACTTATATACTTCAATGTGACATTTCAAATCAATAGGAAAAGTAGCCAGTAAAACAAAGGAGATCAGATGGGATTTGAGAGGAAAATGAAATTAAAGCCCTTTCTTTTGTCTTTATAAAGATATGCTGAAGCAAGAAAGACAGGCTGAAGCAAGTGTGTATGTGCGTGTGTGTATTAAAGCTGAGTGGTGTGTGCATGGATATCTATTATATAATTTTAGATGTTTAAATTATATCTTGATTTGGAAGAACAGAGATGATTCTATCAAGCCAGAAATTAATAGATTAGTCTAACAAACATGTAAAATTTATATACAAAAATATACTGTATGAACAAACTGAAAAGCAACTTATGCATGCTGCATGAAGACAAAAATCTGCAATACATTAAGTGTGCTTGACCTTAGTACAGAATGATGAGCACCCTAATAGAGTACATGACAAGAAATGGCTTAGGCAATATGGTGGAAGAGTGTTAATGAAAGACTCAAAACCTATGAAATGATTTTCAGCTTCTTTGGTAAATGGAGACTCGAAAATAAAACAATTATATATCACTTTTATCATCAAATTGAAAAATATATTTTAAGAACTTAGAATTCCCACCATCAGGTTGAGTACAGGCAAAACAACTTTCTCATACACTATTAGTGTGAGTGTAAACTTATACACTATAGCCTTAGGGCAGTGTAGCAGTAGCTTTCAAGAGTCATAAAATGATCACAGTCTTAGAGAATTTTATTCTATGGAAATAATCATGAATGTGAAGTAAAGATATATGTATTAGGATGTTTAATGACAGTTAGATTTTTCCCAAATTGGAAATTAATAAGGTGACTGGATTTGATTCTAGGCAGGTAACTGATTTAACCTGATCTTTATTTATTAGAAGTTCCAATTTTGGATTATCAAGAATTGTTAATCTAAACTGTTTTGCATAGAATGGATCATCAAGAAGCAAGGATGACAAGTAGAAAATGTGAATAAAGGTTATCTAAGTTACAAAAGAGAGGCAGGAATGGAATCAGATCAGTTAGGCATTAAAAATTACAAATATCTTATTTAATAGGCTGATTTTTACTTGCTACTTTTCGATATCTAGACATATAGCATGAGGGCTTTCATTTGTACTCTTTCCCCTAGGTCCTTCAAATGACTTCACATAGATGTGAGTTCTTTAAAGAGTTCTATTTTGCGTATTAGTATTTCAGTTCAGTTCAGTCGCTCAGTCGTGTCCGACTCTTCGCGGGTCCATGAATCGCAGCAGGCCAGGCCTCCCTGTCCATCACCAACTCCTGGAGTTTACCCAAGCCATGTCCATCAAGTCAGTGATGCCATCTAACCATCTCATCCTCTGTCGTCCCCTTCTCCTCCTGCCCCCAATCCTTCCACCCATTAGGGTCTTTTCCAATGAGTCAACTCTTCGCATGAGGTGGCCAAAGTATTGGAGTTTCAGCTTCAACATCAGTCCTTCCAACGAACACCCAGGACTGATCTCCTTTAGGATGGATTGATTGGATCTCCTTGCAGTCCAAGGGACTCTCAAGAGTCTTCTCCAACACCACAGTTCGAAAGCATCAATTCTTTGGTGCTCAGCTTTCTTCACCGTCCACCTCTCACATCCATACATGACCACTGGAAAAACCATAGCCTTGACTAGACGGACCTTTGTTGGCAAAGTAATGTCTCTGCTTTTTAATATGCTATCTAGTTTGGTCATAACCTTCCTTCCAAGGAGTAAGCATCTTTTAATTTCATGGCTGCAATCACCATCTGCAGTGATTTTGGAGCCCAGAAAAATAAAGTCTGGCACTGTTTCCCCACCCACTTCCCATGAAGTAATGGGACCAGAGGCTATGATCTTAGTTTTCTGAACGTTGAGCTTTAAGCCAACTTTTTCACTCTCCTCTTTCACTTTCATCAAGAGGCTCTTTAGTTCTTCTTCACTTTCTGCCATAAGGGTGGTGTCATCTGCATATCTGAGGTTATTGATATTTCTCCCAGCAATCTTGATTCCAGCTTGTGTTTCTTCCAGCCCAGCATTTCTCATGATGTACTCTGCATACAAGTTAAATAAGCAGGGTGACAATATATAGCCTTGATGTACTCCTTTTCCTACTTGGAACCAGTCTGTTGTTCCATGTCCAGTTCTAATTGTTGCTTCCTGACCTGCATACAGGTTTCTCAAGAGACAGGTCAGATGGTCTGGTATTCCTATCTCTTTAAGAATTTTCCACAGTTTATTGTGATCCACACAGTCAAAGGCTTTGGCATAGTCAATAAAGCAGAAATAGATGTTTTTCTGGAACTCTTTTGCCTTTTCGATGATCCAGCGGATGTTGGCAATTTGATCTCTGGTTCCTCTGTCTTTTCTAAAACCAGCTTGAACATCTGGAAGTTCACGGTTCATGTATTGCTGAAGCCTGACTTGGAGAATTTTGAGCATTACTTTACTAGCTTGTGAGATGAGTGCAATTGTGCGGTAGTTTGAGCATTCTTTGGCATTGCCTTTCTTTGGGATTGGAATGAAAACTGACCTTTTTCAGTCCTGTGGCCACTGCTGAGTTTTCCAGATTTGCTGGCATATCAAGTGTAGCACTTTCACAGCATCATCTTTCAGGATTTGAAATAGCTCAACTGGAATTCCATCACCTCCACTAGCTTTGTTCATGGTTATGCTTTCTAAGGCCCACTTGACTTCACATTCCAGGATGTCTGGCTCTAGGTGAGTGATCACACCCTCATGGTTATCTGGGTCGTGAAGATCTCTTTTGTACAGTTATTCTGTGTATTCTTGCCACCTCTTCTTAATATCTTCTGCTTCTGTTAGGTCCATACCATTTCTGTCCTTTATTGAGCCTATCTTTGCATGAAGTGCTCCCTTTGTATCTCTAATTTTCTTGAAGTGATCTCTAGTCTTTCCCATTCTGTTGTTTTCCTCTATTTCTTTGCATTGATCACTGAGGAAGGCTTTTTCATCTCTCCTTGCTATTCTTTGGAACTCTGCATTCAGATGGGAATATCTTTCTTTTTCTCCTTTGCTTTTCACTTCTCTTCTTTTCCCAGCTATTTGTAAGGCCTCCTCAGACAGCCATTTTGCTTTTTTGCATTTCTTTTCCATGGGGATGGTCTTGATCCCTGTCTTCTGTACAGTGTCACGAACCTCTGTCCAGCGTTCATCAGGCACTCTGTCTATCAGATCTAGTCCCTTAAATCTATTTGTATACTTTAAACATGATATGCCTTTAATAGACATCCGTTAAATAAATTTCTATACCTCTATGATAGTACCTTCTGTGTTGTGTTTTATCTGCTAAGTGCTTGTGTTTCTCAGTAAGCTGTCTCTCTCTGAGAGTAGGGAGCACTCATTTCTGCATCTCTATCACAAAACACAGTGCCAGATACATAACAGGTATTCAACAAAAATTTGTTGAATGAATGAAAGAAGTAGGAATCTGATTTATTTCTCTCAATATGGACTTTTTATATTCCAAAACATCTGTCTAAAATGAAGGCATCTATAAGTAGGTCTTGGGGTATGGACTTTAACTTTGATGAGAGCTACAGAGACTTCATTGGGTCCTGCTGAAAAAAGAAGAGGAAAGGAAAAGGAAGAAAGAAAAAAGAGTTGTATATAAGCACTGTTAGATTTCCAGCATTCAAGAAGGTGCTCTTGTAGTCAGTCCAATAAAAGCCATGTGGAAAAAATTACCAAGTAATGGTCCTTTGTAAGTAAGTGTAGGGGAAACATTCTTCTATTTATTTTAATCCTCCTACTCCTCCTGTTTCATATCCAAGATCCTACTACAGAACATCTTAGAACCTCTATCGGTACCCTAATCAAGTTTACAATAGCATTTCCTCTAGAGACCTGGTTGAATCTGCCAATACTAGCTCCCCTGCTCAGATATATTACACTAAAGTATTCTTTTCTTGATTTTTTTTCATTGTTTATCAGGAAAAGCAACTAATATGTTTTGGAGAAGATAAACCCATTTGCCCACAAATAGAGAAGTCCAAAGCAAGAATCTCTAAACCATGGGTTTATGGTAGCCCCATGAGACTCAAATGTCATTGAAGAGTTCTATATTGGCATGCTCTTGAAGGCAGAGTGGTTTAATCATATCCTTTCATAAAGATTAATATTAAAAGAGAAACAAGCCACATTCCTGGCTTTTATTTAGAGTCAGTGGTAAGGTCAGAATGAAAAAACGGGGATTTTTCTTTTCTCTTAAAGCAGGAGTTTCCTGGTACAAATCCAGTGGCATTGAGAGCTGTTCTAAAGGCAAAGCCTTATAAACTTCCAGTTAAACATGATAGACTGAACATGTGTTTATCTCAGCTTCCTCCCCCAATCCTACCAAAATAATGAGAATAAAAAATGGAATAGTAATAATCAAAGAATAAGAAGCCATAAATTGACAAGGAAAATGGGAAAGAAAATGATAGTAGATGAGGAATGTCAACAAATCTTTGGAAGAAAGCAAGTCATGGGAAGAATAATAATTGCCATAGCAGAGCAGATGAAGCTGAAATAAGTTTCTCTAGAGGGATGAGCAGAAAGCTGACTCCCCTTGCAGAATCTTAAAAAGGCTAAAAATAAAAGGATTGGTTGAAAGTTTATAAAAGGAGCATTTTGAGCTCTCTGTTCTCTCTTTCATTCTGCAGAGCCAGGAGATAACTCCTGCTTCATTTCTGCAGAAGATGGAAGGTTTAGTTTGCAAGATGAACTGTGTTGCCCAAGCCCGTATCTCCTGCCAGGCTTCCAAATATCTTCCAGCCAGGATTATATCCTTCAGGTAAGAAATGAGTTTCTAGAGAAACTGAAGAGTACTCAAAAAGAAATCTATCACTTGGGGGGGGTCCCCAATAAAAATGTTCATTCCCTGCTCCTACTCTACAGCCAATCAATTTTTAGTGCCTCACTCTTGAACTGAGGAAGTCAAAGAACACAGCACCCTTGGGGAAATGGAATGACAGAGACTGAAGTGAACTGCTGAAAGGGAACTTTGAGGAAAGAGAAACAATGTAAAGAGTCAAAGAAAAGTTTCAAAAAGAAATAATATCTTCAGAAAAATAAAAGAAGTTAGTGTATATATGAAACAAAACCCAGAATTTTATACAAATATGAACAATTTAAAAAAACAATATTTTCTTTAAAAATTCAATTGAATGGCCAAAAGGTAAAACTGAAGAAATTTCACTGAAAGTATAATGAAAAGACAACAGAAAAATAAAAGTAAGAATATTAAAAAATATGTCCAGGAGGGTCTAACTTCTGGTTAACAGAGGTTTCTAAAAGAGAAAAAATGTAAAACATTATCAGAGAAATATTCCAAAAAATGTCTCAGAACTAAAAGCACAAAACTTTCAAATTAAAAGGTTTCAACCAGGTGCCCTGCTCATGTGTTCATGCTCAGTCATGTCCAGCTCTTTGCGACCCTACTGATTGTAGCCCGCCAGGCTCCTCTGTCCATGGGATTCTGCAGGCAAGAATACTGGAATGGGCTGTCATGCCTTCCTCCAGGGTATCTTCCTGATCCAGGGATAGAACCCTCATCTCTTACATCTGCATTCACAGACTGGTTCTTTAATACCAGCACTACCTGGGAAGTCCTGCTCAGTAAATGCAAATAGATCCACATAAAGGCAAATCGTGAAATTACAAAATATTGCAAACATAGAGAAGATTCTAGATGTTTCCAGAAGGGGAAAAACAGATCACACAAAACAACAGGAACCAGAATGACATCCATCTTCTCAGCATCAGCACTATAAACTAGACAACAGAGCAGTGCCTTAAAAAAATCTGATATAAAACTATTTTAAAACTAGAATTCTATACCCAAAGAATCAATTAAGTTCAAGGATAGAATAAATATTTAGGTTTTGAAAGTATCTATCTCTCAATATATATTTTCTGAGAAAGCTACCAGAGAGCTGCCCTAACAAAATGAAGGAATAAACTGAGAAAGAAGGTATAAAATTCAGGAAAAGTGACCAAAAACAAGAAAGAAGGAAGTGGTTAACCTCAATGTGAGAACAAAAGAAAATGGTCTCCAAGCAGGCCTAGGAAAAACTGCCCATACTGGACTTCTGAAAAATGCGATGGACAGTGGTTGATCTGAAAGGATGGAAAGAATCACTGAGAAAATTAAGCAAGTGAAAAAAAATACTGTGAAAGCAAGTAAATAATTATATAACATATTGTACTCATCATAAAGATATAAACTTGAATACTGATTTAGGAAGCATGGCAGAGGGGAAATGGGTTGATGTATATGAAAGCTGAATCCACATCAGCTAAAACAGAAGCCCATACATTAAGACTAAAATGGATAAATTAAGGAATACTAACATTATTGAGAAGCATTTTAGAAGAGATAGACAAATGAATAGAAAGTAGCCCCCTTTAGGGACTAAGATTAGGGGTAGGAGGTGGATTAGGGAATTACTATTTGAATTTCAAACTTTTGGTATTATTCGACTTTTTAAAATTATATGTATATATTACTCTACAAAAATAAAAATTAATAAACAAATTGAAGTCAGTCTGATAACTGGTCTTTCTGCAAAGTCTCCAGATACAAATAAAGCAGCTAAAACTAGTTCTGGGCTGCGATGAAGAGAACTAGCCCACATCCTCCTCTAAGTCTTCTCCAGACAACACTGATTTCTGACAGTTTCTGAGAACCTACCCATCCAATTTGTTCCTCCTTATCAAGGCAGCTGCTTAAGGAAGGAAGGTGGTCCTTGGGCCTGAACTGTCACAGATCACTGCAGTTCATGAACTCGGGATAATTTCAAGGCACTTCTATAGGAAACTCTGATATCTGAAGAAACTCCAATCTCTTTTACATTATCAGATGGCTCATCAGACTGTAACCACCCCCTGCTTGGTCCTTAGCCTTCAGTTCTGCTCTAATATTTTGCAAGAATATAGATAGAACCCCTTCTTTGTACCTTTTCTGGTTCCCCACTTCTTCCTCCCAGTTCACACTCCTAACTCTATAATGTTGCTCTCCCTACAATTCAGGATCCATACATGCCCTCTTTTTATCTATGACACATTGATACACTCACTGATCTCAATGAAAAGAAGACATGTGCCCATAGAAAGGTGCCTGAGTACACGATCAGTGGATACACTCCTGTATATGGAGAGCAATTTTGCAGTATATGTGTTTAACACACACACTTCCATTTACATCCACACAAAATATTTATATACACCAAAATATTTAATGACTTACAAAAGCATAATACACCCACCATTCATATGTTCCTTTAAGTTCAACATATTATATAAATACCACATACTTTCTTCCCCCATACCTATATTAAGTGTAGTGCACTTTTGCATACTTTCACGTAGGCAACCCAGAATAGAACAGCCTGAACAGACGCTGTTTTTCCTTCCTGACAAACGGGCATGAAATAACAGGCTGACATCTGCCTCTGCAGGTCATTCAAGTCGGCCTGCTGCATGTCAGAATTCAAACTGCTCCATCCATCAACAGCAGACCCAAAATTAACGTAGCTTGGAAATTCTGCAGCAAGACAGTAACAGCCCAATTCAAAGTCTGACCTTCGAGGAATGGTGGGGTGCAATGGAAAATTATTTCATGCCCTGCACCAAAGCCAACGATACAATTTGAAGAGATTTTCAGTTATATTAAATTTAACGAAAAATCCCCCAGTGTAGCAGTTTAACTTTTAGGGTCATGTAAAAGGAGCGCTAAGCATAGAGATTTTGATACCTAAAGGCCCGGCCAGCACCTTTTCGAAAGGACTAAAAACATTATTTTAAGCAAAACAGTTCAAAGACATTTGCACAGTAGCACATACTAAAAGTCTTCATTAATGAGTGAGGAAATCACCAGGAGATTTAGTTTTTCATGCATTTTTTTCTCTTTTTGGAAATGGCTATTAGTTAAAATAAAACTACAGATGAGACAGGTCCTTCAAGATTACAAATACAAATGAATCCTTTTCTGGAGATATTCTTAAGGGTAATGTGCTCAATTGTGGAAAAATTCATGTGGAGAGATTTTATCACTAGTAACCAAAGATGACCACCGATTTAACAAATGAACCAGACTCCAATGCACAAAATGATTTTACCTGCTGCTTTGGCTGTGATGATAAACACAAGTTTTTTTAATGCCATTCATTGTAGCCAACTACATACAGGACTATGCTTTAAATTCACTTTCCATAAGGTGAAATTACACTTTTCTCCCTGCTAAAGACTGTTTCCAAACTCAATATGAAATGTGCTCCTTCCCAGTAATCCCAGTGTTTCCATGAAGGTGGGTCCAGGCTAAAGTTGAGGGAATGTTTCATAACTTTGTTAACAGAATGCTTGGAGCCCCAAAGTCCCATCTCTCTGCTTTATCTCTTCATCTAACCCTCTGCCCACAGCAGGCTGAAATTTCCCCTAAAACAAAAGCCCTTTCTTGGTTCTACCCCTCTGTTGAACTGTGTGCCATTCTTTTTCTCTTTTTACCTTCACATTTTTTAAAAAGATCATCCACATTGTTTCACTCCAAATCCTAAACTCAATCCTGTTTTGCTATCCAGCTTCCATCCTTCTCATCATACTGAAAAGAATAATCTCCTAATAGCCAAATTCAATCGATTACCTTTAGGCCTGAGGCTAGCTGACTTTTCTACAGGTTGAGCCACAGGCCTGATCTACCTATTAGGTTCTTTCCTAAACCTCACCCACAAAAAATTCCTTTTCTGCTTGATCCTTGACATGGGTGATTCAGGATACTTAAAAGCAGTGTTTCTGCAACTGAATACTGATAAATTTCGAAACCTAAGTGAAATAGATGCTTTTCTAGGAAAATATATAAATTTCTAAATTAGCTCAAAAGTGAATGAAACAAAAAAATTTGAATATATGGTAACCATATGAGAAATGAAAAATGTTGTGAAAGATTTGTACCCCAATTACCTCAGGCTTAGCCTGTATTATCATCGAGCTCATTCCAGGGGGACCATATAATTTATAGCCCGAACTGGGAGACTTGGGAGAGTGAAAGACAGTGTTATTAATAATTAAGCTGGGACAATATGAGAAAACAGAAATGTTTCAGGCAAATTAGAACCAATGACTTCACTGTACCAACTTTCTAAAGTTATAAAAAGTGCATCATAGTTTACAAAGAGATTAAAGGTTTTCTTGTCCACAGTTGAGAAAGGCAGAAGAGAAAAAAAATAAAAGAAATGAGAAAGAAGAAAGAAAATCCTACGCTTATTGACGCATGCTCCTACATAAACAAAACATGTATATTATGCACACTGCTGAAGGGTACTTAACAAATCAAAAAGGAACAAAAACTAAAATAGAAAAATGGTCCAAAGAAACAAACAAAAAATGAATGTAAATTAACCATAAACATGAAAAATATGCTGCAACCCATTAGTAATGACTAAAACAAATTTAAAATCATGTGACACTTTATATTTTATCCCATCTGATTAAAAACTATGAAGATTATGTGTCAATTATATGTCAATAAAGCTGAAAAATAAACTATTAACATTAAACATCAGAAAGTAAGACATGTCATACATTCTTGGTGAGAGTGAAAATTGTTACTACTTTTGGAGGATAATCTGGCAGTTGTTTGTCAAAGTTCTGTAAATGCATATCCTTTAATATAAAATTTTTTCCTAGTAAGAATGTATACTACTAGAACATTTGGCCAAATGCACCAAGTTATGTGTGAGGGTGCCTTCTGCCACACTGTGTCAATAAAAACAAATAATAGAAACCACCTAAATATTAATTTTTCGGGGAATGAAAAAGTCTTAGAGATGTTAAATGATTTGTTATAAATTGAGTATATAGGACTAGAGAAAGTTGTGCATGAACAAGGACTTAGAACACTAGAGACCAGTTCACTAATATAAAATGAGAATATTATAGTTTGACTTGTCTCACTGTTGGATAATTTCCATTCTAAGGTTTCCACAGTTGTTGTATAATCCCTAGATTAGAAACATACTAACCTCTTTGCACCAATCAGCCCTTTGCCCTCCAAAATCACTTCTGCCCTTGGGATGGGTAAATTTGCTCTTTACTGGTTTTCAAATGTTAACAGAAATAAAGATCAATTTTTCAGGGTATTTAAGTGATATTAGTAGAAAGTCACCTAGATGCAAATATCTTTATATTTAAGCATTATGGTTATCATGTTCAATGCTGTATGCTTTGAAATAACTACTGTACTCATAAGAAAAATATCGACAGGAACAAAATATCACAATAGCCTTCAAAACATGCTATGATAATTTCTATGTTGGCTACCATAACTATCTCTGCTTCAGAGAGAGCAAGTGTTCTCTCTTTACGATGATGTCCCATAGGTCAGTAAAGATTTGCTGCATAATATCAGAAAGTAGTTAGGAAGTCATATTATACTCTTTTTGCTTTCCAATGTGAAGCTTGTGATGTCTTAGAAAAGCTTTCTGGCCTGAATTCCTATTGCTTTCCAGCTTTGATCTCAATCTATACGGTTCCCTACTCAACATGTAATCATCATTAAGGCACATGATACCATGCACCCAAAACCTAGCTACAAAACAGCATGTATGGCATGATTCCCTTCTAGAATATAAATGTAACTATAGAGTATGTGTTAATATGCATAGAGAGTTTGGAAGGATTTCCAAGAAATTGTCTTTGACTGGATATGACTACGGCTATCCTCCAATTTCTTGGTTTTCTTGATTTAAATATTCTGATATTCTGTGATAAATATGAGCACATTTTTACTAAGAAAGAGCCTTATTAAACTTGGTTTTATTCTATCTCTGGACTTTAATAATTATAGAGAGTTAGGGTCAGTAAATCTGGTACAATGCAGAGCTAGACTCTCTACAACATCTTTGGAACATAAATAACTTTTCCTAATGGTTACTACTCAAATTTCTGGGGCCAGAGGTAGAGAGCTGGGCAAACCTCAGGAACTCCAGTCCATGCCAACATGGGCTGTGTATAAGACAGCCCATGCAGGCACCAAACACCCAACTAGAAGGTTGTAGGAATAATTCTGAACCTGGCCAGAAGAAGTGAACAAAACACAGGTGGTGGTTCAAACAGATCTGGGGGTTGAGTCATAGCTCTACTACTTAAAAAAAAAAAAAATGTTGTCTGAGCAACTTACTTATCTGTGCCTCCACTAACTCATTTTTAAAACTTCACCTTGTGAGCACTAATGAGTCCCATCAAGTTGGAGTTGGGATCTTAAACTGAGAGGCTCTGATCATATACCTTCAGTCTATGGCTCAGACTTTCACCCATAGTTAAAGAACGGGGTTTGTTATTCACACTCTGAATTCGTAGTTTAAAGTAAGAATCTCTTAAAAAATCAAGCTTACAACTTTACTTTCTGAAAATATGGCAGGCTAGACTATTTGGATCCATCCTCCCATTGAAAATAATCACAAATGATGTTGGACATTTTTTGAAGTAACTTCTTAAGACTATCAAAGATCTGATAAGGTAGTAAAAAATTTAGTTCAAAATATCAGAGGAAGCAGAGCCCAAAGAGCAAAGCAGAACACTAAAATTTCTTTTGCCCTAAGGGCATTTTCCAAACAAGCAAACTTCTCCAAATTAAACTGGATTCCCCAAGGCTCACACCCTCAGATAAGAGTAAGCCAGAAGTAAACCCATCCAGCTAACCTTCACTCTCAGATGACTGAATTAAAGTTGCCTGGGCAACATCATAGCAAAACTATAGACCACCAAAGATAATTGGTAAAGATATGAAAAGGAACCACTAAAAATAGACAAATTAGACTATAATCAATGGAGCAATAATTAGATAAACATCTGACACCTCAGTAGCAACACTGGAAGCCAAAAGACAGTAGACTTCTTCATTATAGTGAAATAAAATATTTGTAAAACTAGAAACTTCATACTCAAAGAAAGTATCTTTTTAGGGTTTGGGGTATACTACAGGGACACAGGATGGAGCTTCACTGAAAACTTAAGTTTCTGTGTTGAGACTAATCACACACACACAGACACATATTAAGAGGATATGAAAAGATTTATTAGTTATATAATTAAAGCTTTCTGGGGAGAATGAGTCAAATATCTCAAGATGGTCTAAAATTGGTTAAAGCAAAAAAGGGAGATTGCCTTGGGTCTCTCACTGTGGTTAGGAGATACACCCAGGGTAAGGACTCTCAGACGATGGATGGGACTTGTGTAGTTTGAATCTATGTCTGGTGACAAAGGAGAAAGCACCTTGATTTTCTTATCAGCCTACGCAGATGTTGGGCAGAGATAAAGAAGGAGAGAGTGAGGATTAAAAGCCATCAACAGTAAAATAGCAAAGAAAAAAAAGGAGTCATACTCCTTGTCACAAAGAGTGAAAGAGAAACACAAACATTTTTTAAACACAAAAAAACTGAGGCTTGTAACCATAATATCTTCACTAAAGGGAATGATAATTTAGGAGAAGGAAGAATTAATCCCAAGAGAAAGATCCACAATAAGGGAGAAAAATATAAGAAAGTGCTAAATTATAGGTTAATTTAAACAAACACTGACATAAAATAATAACAATTATAAAAAAATTAAGACACATTCATAACAAAATTATTTAAATCAGAAAGAAAGTAGACTAAGTTAAGGTGTTCAAAGACTTTTCTTTTCTCTGACAAAAGAATAAATATATTGATTAATTTCAGATTTCAATAGGTATATATGCTATAAATTCCAGGAAAATCAATAAAAGAATAAAAATAGAGTGCATTACTTCCAAATGAGTATAAGAAATAGTTATAGTAACAAAAAATAACCTAAAGGATGGAAGGAAAAGTGAAAAATAAGCATATAACTTGAAACACAAAATATAGAAAACAGGATGGAAAATTTAAACACAGATTTAACCTTCACTACATTAAGTATAAATTTAAATAAGCTGACAGTTTCAATTTAAAAATTAAGACTGTCAGAGTGAATAAAAACAAAATTTATGTGATGATTATGAGATATATCTAAAAAATAAGGATACAAAAAGCTGAGGCTAGGAAGCTAGAAAAGGATAGAACATAGGCTTATCAACCTCTAAAAAGTTTTGCTTTATTAGCAAAACTATAAATCTGAAGACAAAAGCATTGATAAAGAACATTTTAAACATGATTAATGAAATAAAACCAAGGATAACTTTTACTATAGGTCACAATACCCACTATATCCAAAAATCATAGAGTGTGCTCTATGCTCACATGGAACATTTACAAAAATTCATCATAAAGCAAGCCTCAGAAAACTTTTATGAACTGAAATCACAATAATCATCTTCTCTAACCACACCTTAATTAAAACAGAAATCGTTTAACAAAATCAAATCAGATCTCCCATAAGTTTGGAAATTAGAGAAAAATAGTCTAAAATAATTCATGGCTCAACAAAGAAATACAATGGAAAATTATTTTGAAATGCATTACAAGGACTTCCTTGGTGGTACAGTGGATAAGAAATACATGGTAATGAAAAACACTACCTATAAAAACTTATAGGATACAGCTAAAGCAGTATAACATTATTAGTGAATATAAATTCACTTATAACAATTATGAAAAATTTTGAAATTAAGAAAAATTATGACATGCAATGCTTAATTATTCATTTCTAAACATAAAAACACCGATAAAACTAAAAAGCAAAAACAAAGTGAAAATGGAAAGAAGAAAATAATAAATACATACATTCATTAAAGAAGAATAAATATGGATTAAAAAGTTGCTTCTTTGAGTAGAATAATAAAATTGCAAAACATTCAGTAAAATAAGTAAAGGAAATAAATAAGGCACTAAAGAAAGCAATATTAGGAATGACATAGAACATGATTCAGATGCTGTGATCATTAAAAGAAAATGTCATGAAAAGCTTTATCTTACTACATTTAAATGTTTAAATACAAAAAATTACAATAGTAAATTTAATAAAATTGGCTAGATTGTTGCTGTTGTACAGTCAATAAGTCATGTCTAATTCTTTGTGACCCCATGAACTGCAGACTGCCAGGCTTCCCTGCCCTTCACTATCTCCTGGAGTTTGCTCAAATTCAAGTCCATTGAGTCAGTGATACTATCTAACCATCTCATCCTTGCTGCCCTCTTCTCCTTTGGCCTTCAATCTTTCCCAGAATCATGGTCTTTTCCAATGACTCAACTCTTCATATCAGATGGCCAAAGTGTTGGAGTTTCAGTATCAGTCCTTCCAATGAATAGTCAGGGTTGATTTCCTTTAGGACTGATTGGTTTGATCTCCTTGCAGTCCAAAGGACTCTCAAGTTTTCTCCAGCACCACAGTTTGAATGCATCACTTCTTCAGTGCTAGCCTTCTTTATGGTCCAGCTCTCACATCTGTACATGACTACTAGAAAAACAATACTTTTGATTATAGGGACCTTTGTCAGAAAAGTGGTATCTTTGCTTTTTAATATGCTGTGTATATTTGTCATAGCTTTCCTTCCAAGGAGCAAGTGTCTTTTAATTTCATGGCTGCAGTCACCATCCACACTGATTTTGGAACCCAAGAAAATAAAATCTGTTACTGCTTCCACTTTTTCTCCATCTATTTTTCATGAAGTGATGAAACTGGAAGCCACAGTCTTAGATATTTGAATATTGAGTTTTAAGCCAACTTTTTCATTCTCCTCTTTCACCTTCATGAACTGGCTCTTTAATTCCTCTTCACTTTCTGCCATTAGAGTGGTATCATCTGTATATCTGATATTTGTTGACTGCTGATCAACAATTGCTGATTGTTGATATTTCTCCTGGCAAACTTGATTCCAGCCTGTGATTCATCCAGCTCACCAATTCACATGATGTACTCTGTATATAAAAGCTATAAGAAGCTATGACAAAACTAGACAGCATATTAAAAAGCAGAGACATTACTTTACTGACAGGTCCACGTAGTCAAAGCTATGGTTTTTCCAGTAGCCATGTATGGATGTGAGAGTTGGACCATAAAGAAAGCTGAGAGCTGAAGAATTGATGCTTTTGAACTGTGGTGTTGGAGAAGACTCTTGAGAGTCCCTTGAGCAGCAAGATCAAAGCAGCCAATCCTAAAGGAAATCAGTCCTGAATACTCATTGGAAGGACTGATGCTGAAGCTGAAGCTCCAATACTTTGACTACCTGATGTGAAGAACTGATTCAATGGAAAAGACCCTGATGCTGGGAAAGACTAAAGGCAGGAGCAGAAGGGGATGACAGAGGATGAGATGGTTGGATGAGTTGGTTGTCCATCACCGACTCTATGGACATGAGTTTGAGCAAGCTCCAGGAGTTGGTGATGGACAGGGAAGCCTGGCATGCTGCAGCCCATGGGGTTGCAAAGATTTGGACACAAGTGAGCGACTGAATTGAACTGAACTCTGCATACAAGTTGATAAGCAGGGTGACAATATACAGCCTTGTCATACTCCTATCCCAATTTGAACCAGTCTGCTGTTCCATGTCCAGTTCTAACTGTTGCTTCTTGACCTGCATACAAGTTTCTCAGCAGACAGGTAAGGTGATCTGATATTCTCATCTCCTTAAGAATTTTCCACACTTTGTTGTGATCCACATAGTCAAGCGCTTTAGTGTAGTCAATGAAGCAGAAGTAGAAGTTTTTCTGGAATTCCTTTGCTTTCTCTATGATCCAATGAATACTGGCAATTTGATCTCTGGTTCCTCTGTCTTTTCCAAACCTAGCTTGTACATCTGAAAGTTCTCAGTTCACGTACTGCTGAAGTCTAGCTTGAAGGATTTTGAGTATAACTCTACTTGCATGTGAAATGAGTGCAACTGTCCAGTAGTTTGAACATTCTTTGGCACTGTCCTTCTTTGGGACTGGAATGAAAACGGAGCTTTTCCAGTCCTGTGACCATTGCTGAATTCTCCAAATTTGCTGACATATTGAGTGCAGCACTTAAGCAGCAGAATCTTTTAGGATTAGAAATAGTTTAGCTGGAATTCTATCACCTCTGCTAGCTTTGTCTGTAATAATGCTTCCTAAGGACCACTTGACTTCGCACTCCAGGAAGTCTGGCTATAGGTGAGTGACCACACCATCGTGGTTATCCTGGTTATTAAGACCTTTTTTGTATAGTTCTTCTGTGTATTCTTGCCACCTCTTCTTAATCTCTTCTGCCTCTGTTAGGTCCTTACCATTTCTGTCCTTTATTGTGCCCAGGCTTGCATGAAATATTCCCTTGATATCTCCAATTTTATTGAAGAGATTTCTAGTCTTCCCATTTTATTGTTTTCCTCTACTTCATTGCCTTGTTCATTGAAGAAGTCCTTCTTATCTCTCCTTGGTATTCTCTGGAACTCTGCATTCAGTTGGGTATAACTTTCCCTTTCTCCCTTGCTTTTTGCTTCTCTTCTTTCCTCAGCTATTTGCAAGTCCTTCTCAGACAACCATTTTGCCTTCTTGCATTTTTCTTAGGGATGGTTTTAGTCACTGCCTCCTGTACAATGTTACAAACCTCTGTCCATAGTTCTTCAGGCACTCTGTCTACCAGATTTAATTCTTTGAATCTATTTATCACCTCCACTATATAATCATAAAGGATTTGATTTAGGTCACACCTGAGTTGCCTAGTGGTTTTCCCTACTTTCTTCAATTTAAGTCTGAATTTTGCAATAAGGAGCTCCTGATCTGACCACCGTCAGCTCCTAGTCTTGTTTTTGCTGACTGTATAGAGCTTCTCCATCTTCCACTGCAAAGAATAAAATCAATCTGATTTCAGAATTGACCGTCTGGTGATGCCCATGTGTAGAGTTGTCTCTTGTGTTGTTGAAAGAGGGTGTTTGCTATGGCCAGTGCATTCTCTTGGCAAAACTCTGTTAGCCTTTGCCCTGCTGCATTTTGTACTCCAAGACCAAACTTTCCTGTTACTCCAGGTATCTCTTGACTTCCTACTTTTGCATTCCAGTCTCCTCTGATGAAAAGGACATCTTTTTTGGTGTTAGTTCTAGAAGGTCTTGTAGGTCTTCATAGAACTGTTCAACTTCCTCTTCTTCAGCATAAGTGGTTGGGGCATAGGCTTGGATAACTGTAATGTTCAATGGTTTGCCTTGAAAATGAACCAAGATCATTCTGTTGTTTTTGAGGGTGCACCCAAGTACTGCATTTTGGACTCTTTTGTTGACTATGAGAGCTAATCTTTTTCTTCTAAGGGATTCTTGTCCACAGTAGTACATATAATGGTCATCTGAATTAAATTCACCCATCCCTGTCCATTTTATTTCCCTGATTTCTAAAATGTTGATGTTTACTCTTGCCATCTCCTGTTTGATCACTTCCAATTCACCTTGATTCATGGACCTAACATTCCAGGTTCCCATACAATATTGTTCTTTACAGCATGGGACTTTACTTTCACCACCACATCTACAGCTGGGCATTGTTTCTGCTTTGACTCAGCCTCTTCATTAATATCTGGAGCTATTTCTCTGCTCTTCTCCGGTAGCATATTGGACACTGCTGACCTGGGGGTTTATCTTTCAGTGTCATATTTTTTTGCCTTTCATACTGTTCATGGGGTTCTCAAGGCACAAATGCTAAAGGGGTATGTCATTCACTTTTTCCAGTGGACTAAATTTGTCAGAACTCTCCACCACATCCATCTTGGGTGGCCTTGCACAGCAGGGCCCATAGTTTCATTGATTTACAAAAGGCTGTGATCCATGTGATCATTTTGGTTAGTTTTCTAGGAGTTCTCATTCTCATTAGATGAGTAATGAGAACTCTTAAACACCTCTAGTGAGACTATAAAGTGAAAAAAAAAAAAACACTTTGAAAAACCTTTTGACATTTAACAGTCAAGGTGAAGATGTCCTATCCAGTGGGCCATTATTTCTCCTTCCAAGGAATATATGTTATAGAGAAATGATTGCACCTTTTCACCAAAATACGCATATAAGAATGTTTACAACAAGCTTTTTGGCAATATCTCAAATTGGAAGCAAACCAAATGTTCATCAAGAATAGAACAGATAGTGTAACATACACACAATACTCTATTTAAAATAGATAAACAACAAGGATCTACTATATAGCACAGGGAACTCTACTCAATATTATGTAATAACCTATATGGGTAAAGAATCTGAAAAAGAATGAATATATATGTACAACTGAATCACTTTGCTATATACCTAAATTAACACAACACTGTAAATCAACTATACTTCAATAAAATTAAATGAGTAAAATAAGACTAGAACAGATATGCAATGATGAAAATGAATAAACTACACCTACGCAATCATTCAAATCAGGCTTGGTAATTTGTGGCTTCAAAAGAGGCCTATTTTTGTAAATAAAATTATTCTGGAATACAAACACCCTCATCACTTACATACAGTCTATGACTGCTTTCATAGGTTTACAACGCAAAGTAGCTGGGCTAGAAATTATATGGTCCTTAAAACCAGAAGTTTTTACTATTTAGTCTCTTATAGCATAAGAAGCCTACCCTGTCTTAAGTGAATTTTGCAAGCACAATGCTGAACAAAATAAAAAATTAACAAAGAATATATACCAAATTATTCCACTTATATAAAGCTAAGAACCTGGCAAAAGTAAATTATATTGCTTAGGGATACACACATATATGGTAAAATTTTAAAGCAACTTAAGGAAATGATTATCTCAGTAACCATATTTGAAGAGGTTGGAAGGATTGAGATTGGAGAGGCCAATAAAAGGGGCTTCCAGAGAGCTGACAGTGACCTGTTTCTTAATCTGAGTGGTAGATACACAGGTATCTAGTAAACCAAATACGCATATGCTTAAATTTGTTTTCCAAATGTATGCTAAAATTTACACTAAAAAAAAGTGAAAAACAAAAAAGTATTGCTGCCATTATCTAGTTTTCAAAACAAAACATAAAGTAAAACATTCTAACTGTATTCAAATTCAAATGTGAAAGGCTTAGTATCATATATATTTTTAAAAATAAAGATTAACTCAAGTTCTGATTACACTTCTCTCATTCTTCCTAAGTTTTGACATGATTTATAGCAATATGTTAAAAAGAACTAATATAAAGTATTTGCACAAGTTCACTCACAAAATAAATTACTATTTCTATTATAATAGAAATGCAAGTCTTGGGTAGAATGTCAATATGTATAACATATTAGCTAGCATGTTAATCTAGAAATTTCACTCCAGACAAAATATCTTTAAACAAATAATAGTTCTCTTTTTCAAAAGTAGTCAGATATTTCTCTTTGCTTATTAGCATTTAAGATATAAACGTACAAATACAACTCCTAATTTTTTTGTTATAGTTTTATTGAGCTATAATTCACATATCATATAACTCATCTATTTAAAGTGTACAATTTAGTAGATTGAATCTACTCACAGAGTTATACAACGACCAATTTTTATCATCCCCAAAAGAAACTCAGCAATCCTTTAACAATCACCCCCTAAACACCTTATCTCCCTGCTCCTCTAGCCATAGGCAACTCCTAACCTATTTTCTGTCTATATGTACTTGCTTATTCTGACAATTTCATATAAATGGAATCATATAATATGTGATCTTTTCTGTCTGGCTTTCTTCACTTAGAATAATATTTACAAAGTTCATCCATGTTGTAGCATGAATCAGTACTTCTTTTTCATGACTAATTAATATTCCATTCTCTGGATATACCATATCTTATTTACTTACTCATCAGTCAATGGCCAGTGGGTTGTTTCCACCTTTTAGCTATTATGAATAATGCTGCTATAATGATTTGTGTACATGTTTTTTGTGTGAACACTTGTTTTTATTTCTCATAGGTATATAACAATGAATGAAATTAGTCCTAATATTTTAATATTTGACTTATGCCTGACTACAACAAACTATATAATTCAGAAATCAAATTATAGCATTTATCATTTTTAGGGAGTAGGTTTTGTGAAATAAATTGTTACTTAGTTTTTGAAAGTTGACCATATTTGTGAGAAGTACATATACTTTGGAGAAGGCAATGGCAACCCACTCCAGTACTCTTGCATGGAAAATCCCATGGACAGAGGAGCCTGGTAGGCTGCAGTCCATGGGGTCGCTAAGAGTCGGACACGACTAAGCGGCTTCACTTTCACTTTTCACTTTCATGCACTGGAGAAGGAAATGGCAACCCACTCCAGTGTTCTTGCCTGGAGAATCCCAGGGACGGCGGAATGTGCTGGGCTGCCGTCTATGGGGTCGCACAGAGTCGGACACGACTGAAGTGACTTAGCAGCACATATACTTTTAATACTATAATTAATACCACATTTATGCTTCAACCACTACAACTAAATATATTCAACTACAACATATGAATTTCAAACTACTAGTCTTTTAAACTCATAGAAAGTTTCTTAAAATATTTTTCATACATTTAGAATTTTCCAGGCTAAAATGAAAACTATTTCAAGTTTTTTATTTCAAAATCTTTTACATGACCTATCATCACACATATATATTCAGAGCCAAACTGGAAAAGGCCAAATACATTATGAAAGTGAAAGTCGCTCAGTCACGTCTGACTCTTTGTGACCCCGTGGACTATACAGAACCAAACTAGAAAAGTCCAAATACATTTTTCATTTTTAATGACTTCAAATCTGCAATTTAGAAAGACTTTTGTTAAAGTAGGCTAAAACAAATGGACAATTTGAGAATTTAGTGCAAAACTATTAAACAAGAGTAGACAAAAGATGTTCCACGAAACTATGACTTTGTTCAAGATTTAACTACTTGCAAAACTATAATACCCCAAACTTTGAATTCTGTCATTTTAATTATGATTTTAAAAGTAAAAATAAATGGAGAATTCAGTATTTACCACCAATGCTTTCGTTCCATCAGGTAGCACTAACTCTCTTGAAAATCCACAAAAATACTCAGATATGTAATCAGAAGGAAATGGAGGAATTTTCAGCTTCTCTACTGCCTTCAAAAACATGAAGTGCTAAAAATTCCAAGTGAAAAAGCAAGCAACATTAACTAGAAAGAAACTAAATTCAACCTCTTAATTGGGAGAGGTTAAGAAGAGTAAAGGAGATTAAGAGTTAAGGAGAGTTAAGGAGAGTTAAGGAAAAAGACCCAGAGAGAAAGAAGAAGCAAAAACAAGAGAATAGTTTGGCTGGATTTCAGTGATGATAAGAAAAGTCTGCCCAGATATGCATGGTTCCCACAGATGCACCTTGGTTGTATCTGCAATTAAGACACACAAAAAGACAGAATTGTGATACAGCAAAACAAAAATCTGAAAATACTATTCAGCCAATCAGTCCTGATGACAGGCCTGAATTCACACACACTCCGGAGCAATGTTTCTGCAGCCAAATATGGATGGATGTGTGAAACAAGCCAGTGCGTCTGCTGGAGGACTTGGGGAGGATAGGGGCTCTGAAGTGGCTTCAAAGAAAATCAGCATCCTTCAGTCTAATTAAAACCTACTCTTATTTCATTTGTGTAAGGGTGTCAGGTTCGATTAGAGGCCACATACAATTTGGCCTGAAAAGAATGGTGGCTTTCTTCCAGGGAGAAAAACAGGGGGAGAGGAGTATTCTTAAGTGTTATCGTCAGAGGTTTTGGGGGCAGCATGCCTACCCACGAGGTCACTAATGTCCCCAGGGAAGAGACTAACGTGTCTTTTGTCAGCTATGAAAGGATTTCAGGCTCCTCTGATAAAGAAATACAGTGCCTTAGTTAACTGGATATACGAACTCATTAGGCAAGCAAAGAATGGCAAATTTTACCCTCAGTTTGCAATTCCAAGGCCCAGTGGGAGAAGACTGTAACCATATTCCTCTGTGGTTCCTGTTTATCTGTGTATACTCATCTGGATGTGTATCACATAACACGCCATCTTATTGTAGGCAGTTCCAAAATACTTAATGCAATTTTCCTTATTAGCAGCAAGTGGGTCTGTTGAAGCTTAAGAAAGCCATTTAATAAAAATAAAGCCACCCAAATGAACATGGATTGAAAAAAAATTTAGATTGATGGAGCTAGGTTGGTCACCGTAATTACGGAAGGTGTATCATTTCCTAAGCTCTCTTTGCATTAAGTGTATGCCATACATTTATCAGACATAATTAGCACTTTAGGTGACAATGATTTGATTTCTTCCCTTGTAATAAAAGCTCTCTGTTTTGGCATATACGTTCAGAATGGGAAATGGAACACTGTTGCTGTTTATTCCCCTGAGGCAAAATTTAGGACAAACTGGGGAAAATATGAAAAGGGCTTACAGAACAGCCCTTTGTGAATTTTGCAAACAGAAAAAGAAAATGGTTCAATAAAAGCTTTTAAGGATCACAGTCAAATGCATGCTTTTTGAAAGCAAAGGATATCTATGGAATGTTTCTCCACTTTTAAAGTCAGCATTTAACTTTCTTTTAGATGTGAACAAACCCACACTAAATTGATTCGTAGGCACAACTGCAAAACTGGACACATTCAAATTACTATGTCCAAATCAGAAAAGTGTTTTTGCTGCCATCTCTGAGGGGACAGAAGAAAATGATTTTAAGAATTTATTTCAAATAAACATCTCTTATTTTTATTTCTATTCCACAATTAAGAATCATGTTAATTCACTCTTCTATAGATTAAAATGTTTATATAAAGGTTGTGAGTTGTTTTTATAAGGGAGAAAGGAGATATGCAAGCTGCTGATATATACGACATATAAAGGAGGTTACATCTTCTTAAAATCTGTAGCCCCACAAAAAAATACTATGAAAACTTACGCTTGTCCATTTAAATCTTCTTGGACAGCCATTTTCTTCTCTTTTTTCATCAAAAACAAATTGTGACAGTTGGGTTAGTTGATTCCTTTGACCTCATAAATTAGTCAGCAATGTGGTCACTGCTAATGCTTGTTAAAATAAATATTTCTAAAGTAAATTTAATGTTATTAAGCAGCTTGATGCAAACATTCCCACTTACACTGCACTTGCTGAGTTTTTGCTTAATCCTAATGTTTGTTCTACTAAGATGCAGATATACAGAGAGATGCCTATCTGTTAGAGAATGACTTTCCTATCAGCCTGTTTCAGTGATTTCAAGATCTCACAGTATCATGGAAGTAAAGTGTGTGTGAGAGCTACTCTAACTACACATGTCACCCCCTTCCCTAGGGATCCTTATTTTATGTTTTGTTAAACTTACATGGACCTCTTACTGATCTGAATAAGAGTAATTTTAAAGGAACATTTCTGGAGTTTATGTGAGTTCTTTTGAAGAAGTGTGTAACTAGTAAACCTGAAATACAATGAAATCCATTGAAAAATCGGTATGTAAAGAAAAATTATGGCATAAACATATTTTGCTTATTTTGTAAAAATAATAGAAAAGGTAACTGTAGAGCTTTTCAGGGTTAACTTATTATAATTTAGAAATATGTAAACATGATAGGAGTTCAACAGTTGCAGGCATCATAGTTTTCTAAGTATATGTATGAATAAAGGATGGTTAAGGCATTAGTAATAGTTTCAAAAAACAATTTTCTGAGCTAATTTTTAACATGAGCCTAGTGGAAGTTAAGGCCACACAAAGAAGTATTCTTCTTTATGTATTCTCCCTGATAGTGATATATTGTTTTGCTTTCTCAACATAAGAGAGATTTAGTTTAGAAACTAAAATCTGATTTCTGCAGGCTTGCACCTGTAGCTTAGGGTTTTTTTGAGTATAAGCACAAGGGACTGGAAATAAAAAGAAAAGAATGAATCACATTAAAAGAGAACTTGGGGTT
Source organism: Okapia johnstoni (assembly GCA_024291935.2). Lineage (NCBI taxonomy): Eukaryota > Metazoa > Chordata > Mammalia > Artiodactyla > Giraffidae > Okapia > Okapia johnstoni. Next base: position 99,866,138 of record CM044310.1, on the reverse strand, counting down.
ACCAAGCAAGGCCAGGCTTGACAGAATGCAGCTGCAGGTGATGGCTGATATTAACTCTCTGATACCAAATTCTTACATGAAAGAGTCACATTAAACTCCCTAAATTACAAGGTGATATAATCACCTGTTACAGAATTAATACTTGTTAAAACCAACTAGTTACTAAACAGGTTTACAACTAGGTATTGTTAGCACTTTGGTTCTAATGCAAAGCCTTTTCCCAGATTTTTTTTTTTCGCTTTTTACATATAATTTTATTCATAATCGGTGCATGAAACATTCCCCCTCTCAGGTGAAAATATTAAATAACCATGACCTATGATCATGGGGTCCTCTATTATGTCTCCTTAGATGGGTATCTTTTACCATTATAATAATGCATGCATGTGTTTACATAACACATATTATGCAATGTCAGAAAGCACTTTTGATTTTTCTTCTATACTCCCCTTGGATGAAGTAGGGAACCCATGTCAAAAACCCTCACTTTAGAACAATAAATAAATAAACCAGCCACAACCTTCCTGAGGCTGGCCAACTCTAGCATAAGTAATTCAAGAGGCTGAGAGATGCCAGATAAATTTGATTACTATAAAAGATGGGAATATGTTTCTTTCCTTTGAGAATTCACAAAAAGGGGTCAAAAACAAAGCAATGCTGAAAGCGAACAATTTCATTTCGCCTGCAATTCAAGGTGAAAATTCAAAGGCAATTTTGCAGGAACACTTTATCACAATTTTATAGACCCTCATTTCCTGCACACATCACAATCTTTAATTTCTGAAAGAGGAAAGCAAGAAAAGGGGAAGTGTTGGGTGGGGGGAGGGAGAGGGTGAGGAGGCTGAGGCCAACTGTGAGGGGCTTTTTCTTCTTCTTCTTTAAGATATAAATGCAGATATTTATAAAGCAGTGAGGGATTTGTAAATCTTTCTTCAAAGCTGAACCTACTGCTGGGACTATGATTTGCTAAAAGCTGCTATAGGCATACTCCAAAACTCAGCAGGGTCATCCCTTCCCTTCCAAAAAAAATAAAAATAAAAAATAAAAGAAGCAAGGGTGGGCGGGGAGCCACTCTGATTAGGAGTGTCTCAACAGACGTAAGAGTTTGAGAAAACTGTTTTCACTTTATATCTTCTTAAGTCATATATATAGATGGTCTTTTTTTTCCTTTTCAAATACACATAAAGAAAATTTTAAACTCAATACTTTGCTTCTCATCTTGTTGTCTCATTGACTTTCCTTGATGCTGTTTGAAAATGGCAGGTCATTTCTCAAAGACAAGTTGCTCAGTGGTCCTTCAGAAGGTCACGATCCAAGGACAAATGCAACAGGCACCGATCCAAAGGGTACTCTGACCACTGCTACTCCCTGCCCACAGGTCTTGTCTGGTGTAATGAAAGGTGTGGTTGGTGAGCTGGGACCAAGAAGATCTGATTTCTAGTTTCAATCTTGCCAATAACTTCATGGGTGATCTCAGAGGAAAACCACAAATTCTCTCATTTCCTACTAGGGATAAGAAATAAAGGCCTACAGGCTTCTGAGGGTTGGCAGGACAGCAGAAAACAACAAGGGGAAAATATTTTGCTCAATTTGAATAATGATGCATCCCCAAGATCCAGAAAGTGCCTGGGACAGAGAAGGGTCTGAGGAAATACTTGTTGACAAAAGAATGGACAGAGTTTGAAAAGCATAGCCATGAAAACCAGAGCAAAATCATAATAATGGATTCTAAAGTGACATCAGTGATGAATCGTGCTGTGAACCTGTATCTCTAAGAGGGCACTGGACTGGCTTCAGGATGTGGCAGCCATTTCTTTCTCATTTGGCGAAATTAATTTCTGTGGCTGTAACCCCCTCTCATCTCAACTGCATGTCCTTACATAAGTATCACTTGGACTCAAACAACTCAAATGGCTACAGAACTTAGTGGGACTGCAGAAAACATGGCCTGCTTGGAAACGTGACACAGTGAGTTTACATTTTTCTCTAAATAGATATGTTGTTTTCAGAGAGAACTGGATAGAAAACAATTTTTATGTTGGAAAAGGAAAATGGTTTTTAAAAAGGAAAATTAAAAAAAAATAGGAGAAAAAGAAAATCCTTTTGTAAGTCTCTGCTGGCCAAACTGAACCAGGCACTGCTGCCAGATAGGAGGGAATATAACTTTGCCAAACAGTGTTGCTCACTTTCTTCTGCATGCCCGGCACCCTTGTTTTCTGGGGGAAATTCTTGCGATGCCCTGGCACTGTTCAGTGCTGACCTAAATTCCCATTAAGAACAAAGAGCTACATTAAATGGAGGAACTAAGCCTCTGACAACTGCATCAATTTCTAATTCAAAAATCCAACACAGTTAAAATTTACAGTTATAGCTCTATATATGCACAGGCCTGTATAAAGTATATAAGTTCTATGTAATGGCTACATATTTATATCCTTTCAGAAACCCAATTATTAAAATGGCTAGTCTCTGATTCAGTGATTTCAACTGGTTAAAAATAATCACTCAATATCCACAAATAGCCAGAGAGCTATGCTGAAATTTGCAATCCCGTAGTGTTTGCCATCTTGGACTTCCTGTCCTAAGAACAATCAGCTTCATTTACATAGGAAGAGACCACCCACCAACTGCATACTAGGTGCTACTCATATATCAGCTACAGTGAGACACGGCACACACTGTACAAAACACTCACGTGAAGGAGCTGCCACTTGGTTACATCCAGCCAAACCCAAAACAGACAGACAAAACCAGGCAAATATACAAATCAAGTATCAGAGAGGAAATTATAACAAAGCACTGAGATAGGCCCCAAACAAAAATAATTGTAATGGCAAAAATCTTGCTTTTCCTTACTAATAATATTTTTCAGACAGATAACAGTTTAACTATTTCCAAAAGTATTTAAAGTATAAACTGGTATAAGCATGGGGTGAGTAGCACAAGTATGGCCCATTAGGGATAGCAGGTACCCTTCATTTATTCAACAAATACTTTGCTAGTGTTTCCTGTCAACTGAGAATACAACAGTGATTAAGAGATGCACGGTCTCACAGCACTTAGGGTCTAACATAGGAGATGCTGCTGCTGCTAAGTCACTTCAGTCGTGTCTGACTCTGTGCGACCCCATAGATGGCAGTCCACCAGGCTCCCCCATCCCTGGGATTCTCCAGGCAAAAACACTGGAGTAGGTTGCCATTTCCTTCTCCAGTGCATGAAAGTGAAAAGGGAACGTGAAGTTGCTCACTAGCGTCTGACTCTTAGCGACCGCATGGACTCCAGCCTACCAGGCTCCTCCGTCCATGGGATTTTCCAGGCAAGAGTACTGGAGTGGGTTGCCATTGCCTTCTCCAGCATAGGAGATGAATAAGTAACTAATTAATTAAATATAGGGTGACACATGTAATGAAAAGGAATGTAACTGGTGTTTGGGGACCACTGAAGAGATGATCCCTCAGATCATAGTTGGACTTCATTTTTGAAAAGAGAAGCTGAGATCCAGAGAGAGGGCAGTACATTGTCCAGGGTGACATATAGATTGACATATAACAGATAGATTGTTCTAGCAAAGTGAAGAGTTTGGAAGTGGGAAGGTGACCTGGTGAAAAGGATAAATTTCAGAAAATCTACTTTACTAAGAGGAGCCAACCCAAATCCATTTTAGAAGCAAGTGAGATACAAATAAAAATTTTAAACCACAGGCAAATAGAGAGATGGTTTGGCATAGTTCAATTCAGTTGCTCAGTTGTGTCCGACTCTTTGCAACCCCATGAATTGCATCACGCCAGGCCTCCCTGTCCATCACCAACTCCTGGAGTTTACCCAAACCCATGTCCATTGAGTCGGTGATGCCATCCAACCATCTCATCCTCTGTCATCTCCTTCTCCTCCTGCCCCCAATCCTTCCCAGCATTAGGGTCTTTTCCAATGAGTCAACTCTTCACATGAGGTGGCCAAAGTATTGGAGTTTCAGCTTCAACATCAGTCCTTCCAATGAACACCCAGGACTGATCTCCTTTAGGATGGACTGGTTGGATCTCCTTGAAGTCCAGGGACTCTCAAGAGTCTTCTCCAACACCACAGTTCAAAAGCATCAATTCTTTGGCGCTCAGCTTTCTTCACCGTCCAACTCTCACATCCACACATGACCACTGGAAAAACCATAGCCTTGACTAGATGGACTTTTGTTGGCAAAGTAATGTCTCTGCTTTTAAATATGCTATCTAGGTTGGCTATAACCTTCCTTTCAAGGAGTAAGTGTCTTTTAATTTCATGGCTGCAATCACCATCAGCAGTGATTTTGGAGCCCAAAAATTTAAAGTCTGACACTGTTTCCACTGTTTCCCCATCTATTTCCCATGAAGTGATGAGACCAGATGCCATGATCTTAGTTTTCTGAACGTTGAGCTTTAAGCCAACTTTTTCACTCTCCTCTTTCACTTTCATCAAGAGGCTCTTTGGTTTGGCATCAGTGAGGAACAAATGATTTTTTTTTCACTGTACCACACAGCAAGTTTTGTGATTTTTCTTTAAAATCCTTTAAGCAGCCTGAGTGAAACTTTGGAGACAATGAACTAGAGAGTTTATTTGTATCTGGAAAATGAATGTGTAGACTGGTTTAAAGGGTTAAAATCTCCACATCTTATAAGGTCTATGGATCTGTTACACAGCAAAGAAGTCACATGGGTTCTATCACGTCATAACCATGTCTCAAAAGAGTCATCTATTCAATATATGAAACAGTCCTTTTAAAGTAGTTCCTCTTTACATATAAAATACTTGTGTTTTCAAAGGGAGCTCTGACCATTAATTTTAGGTCTTTGAGCATCTCCACCAAAATTCTAAGAGAGTTTTAAACATTTCTTCAAGGGATGATGGAAGTTTATAAGCAAAAACTTTTAAGAGGGAAAAGATGCTAGTATGTGAAACAATGAGAACTGTAGCACAGGAAACCAATGTAAGGTCATAAAGCAAGATTTGTGAAAAACATACGGTTGGCCACTTCTTTTTTGAAGTAAGTTTTATTGAAGTACAATTACCATGAAAAAATCCACCCATTTTGGTGTATAGTTTTATGCGTTTTGCCAAATGCATAGTCAGGTAACCACCACCAACCCCAAGATACTAAAAAGTTCCTTCACTCTCCCAAAACACCCTTATAATTTCAGTCAACCCTTCTCCCAAGCCCCAGTCCTTGGGCAATGACCAATCTGTTATCTTTTGCATAATTTTGCCTTTTCCAGGATGCAATGTAAACAGAATTAACAGCATGGAGATTTTTGAGTCTGGCTTGTTTCACTTAGCATAATACATTTGAGATTTTTCCATATTGTCCATTCCTTTTTATTACTAAGTAGTATTCCTTCATATGGATATGCCATTGCTTATTCACTTACAAGCTGAAGGACATTTGTACTCTTTCCAACTTTGGATAATTATGAATACAGCCACTGTGAACCGTGAACTTCCAGATGTTCAAGCTGGTTTCAGAAAAGGCAGATGAACTACAGATCAAATTGCCAATATCCGCTGGATCATCGAAAAAGCAAGAGAGTTCCAGAAAAACATCTATTTCTGCTTTATTGACTATGCCAAAGCCTTTAACTGTGTGGATCACAATAAACTGTAGACAATTCTGAAAGAGATGGGAATACCAGACCATCTGACCTGTCCCTTGAGAAACCTGTATGCAGGTCAGGAAGCAACAGTTAGAACTGGACATGGAACAACAGACTGGTTCCAAATAGGAAAAGGAGTAAGTACATCAAGGCTGTATATTGTCACCCTGCTTATTTAACTTATATGCACAGTACATCATGAGAAATGCTGGGCTGGAAGAAACACAAGCTGGAATCAAGATTGCCGGGAGAAATATCAATAACCTCAGATATGCAGATGACACCACCCTTATGGCAGAAAGTGAAGAAGAACTAAAGAGCCTCTTGATGAAAGTGAAAGAGGAGAGTGAAAATGTTGGCTTAAAGCTCAAGTTGGCTTAAAGCTCAACGTTCAGAAAACTAAGATCATGGCATCTGGTCCCAACACTTCATGGGAAATAGATGGGGAAACAGTGGAAACAGTGTCAGCCTTTATATTTTTGGGCTCCAAAATCACTGCTGATGGTGATTGCAGCCATGAAATTAAAAGACATTTACCCCTTGGAAGGAAGGTTATAGCCAACCTAGATAGCATATTTAAAAGCAGAGACATTACTTTGCCAACAAAAGTCCGTCTAGTCAAGGCTATGGTTTTTCCAGTGGTCATGTATAGATGTGAGAGTTGGACGGTGAAGAAAGCTGAGCGCCAAAGAATTGATGCTTTTGAACTGTGGTGTTGGAGAAGACTCTTGAGAGTCCCTTGGACTGCAACGAGATCCAATCAATCCATCCTAAAGGAGATCAATCCTGGGTGTTCATTGGAAGGACTGATATTGAAGCTGAAACTCCAATACTTTGGCCACCTCATGTGAAGAGTTGACTCATTGGAAAAGACCCTGATGCTGGGTGGGATTGGGGGCGGGAGGAGAAAGGGACGACAAAGGATGAGATGGTTGGATGGGTTTGGGTAGACTCCAGGAGTTGGTGATGGACAGAGAGGCCTGGCGTGCTGCAATTCATGGGGTCGCAAAGAGTTGGACACGACTGAGTGACTGAACTGAACTGAAACTTTCACTGACAAGTTTTGATGTCACAGAAAGTTTTTATTTCTCTTGGGCAAATCCCTAGGAGTAGGTTTACTGGGTCATATGGTATATGCATACTTAACTTTATAAAAAGCTGCTAATATGGTTTCTAAAGTGGCTAGACTAGTCTGTACTCAGCCAGCATGTATGACAGTTTGGTCACTTGTTTAACAAAAGGAACTAAAGTATTGCTAAGCAAGATGAGTTAATGATATTTTTTTAAAAATTACTGGACCTTGATATTTGGACCTGTGAGAATGTTTTTTTTAATTACATCAGTATAAAGGATAATAATTATAAAAGAAAGAATAGCACCAAATTTAGTTCCACATAATCTGGATTGAACCAACACTTAATCTCATTATGATTCTTTAGGTGAGAATCTATTTTAGAAGTCACAGAACCTATTACACTGAAGTTGTGTTGCTATTGAATGGTAGCTCTGTCCTACTCCTCACTAATGCCTCATCCACTTACTTTCTCTTCCCTTGCCTAGATCTCAGGTTTTCAGAAGAGTCAGTTCAACTATCGCCATCTCTTAAAGCATTTTGGTCAATAATAACCAATCCCTTCTCTGAATTTATACAGTCCTTATAATTCCTCATAACTTCATTATATATATATATAAAAACTATATATAAACTTTATTCCTTTATAACTTCATTACATATCCCATGGTTTATGTTCTATTACTAACATGTATGTTATTTTTCTTCCCTAAGGATCATAAACTTCCTATATTAGGGCTGCCAATAGAGCTTAATTCATCTAAGTTAGATACAGTCTCTAAACCAGTATAGGTCTATACACGCCAGAATATTTTGTGGCACAAGTGTCCATCATTGTCCAGCTAGTTCAAGGTCAAATGTATTAGCTATGATAAATACCCAGGAAGACAAAGAAATGTATGACTCCAGAGTTAATCCACATCCACCTGGATGGTCCGTGCACATAAGTCTAGATGCTTATGTTTAAATGTCCAATATGGTTGTGGCTAAATCAAATTCAACTGGAGAAACCTCCACTTGATCTCCAGATAACCATCTAAAAGGAATTAGAAGATGACACCACTCATTACCTGTTGGTCCTCTACCCAATGAAGCAGCTCAAGGAAAGGTCACCTGTTTTAACAGGAGGTATCTATCCAAAGAAGCCAACTACTTAAGTTAATGTGGAGATTTGAATGCTGAGAAAGTGAAGAACATTGCCTATACATTTTATCTACTTTTCTTCTTTACCGGGTCCAGAAAAAGACGAATAAGAACTACTCTCACTTTAATTTCAACTGAGCTTGCTTCTTGGTCTCTTAGATGCCAACTCAGCGCTACTGAGTCCGTGGAAGCATTATTGGGAAATGCCATAGCTGAACCTCAAACAGCTTTGCTGGAGTCTTTTTTTTAAAATGTCATGAAAAATCACCTTTTATGCCTTTATTTAAAACTATGATCTTGAGCTAAGCTGTTGTACTTGACTGTGTCCCTTTAACCTAGGAAACTTGCTGCCAAAAAATGTTATTGAGGCCAACAGCTTAATAAGTTTTATAGAAGATTAAATATTTATATGAATAAAAATAGCACCTGCAGCAACACCAGGAAGGATAAAATGACAAGGGCTATGAAATCTTCATGCTTCAGGGCATAAATCGCGGTTTTCCTCACAGAACAACTACACACTGGTAAATCTCTCTTCCTGAGAAGCATCTCAACACTGATCACTTTTTGGACCAAAGACTATACCAGAAGGGTCATTAAACTGTTGGTATGCACCCAGCTCAAGGATGTACAGGATTTAGCAAGTGGACATAATGCCATACCAATAGAAAATATATATATATTAAAAAAAAACAACAATGATGCAAGAGGCCAACAACTCCCTCCAAACTAAATGGGTATAAGACAGAATAAAACTCAAACTCTAAAATGTGAAAGGATTGAAGAGGGGAAACATTTCCTTATTTTGATGGCTATTGTGGAGTCAGCACAGTAAAGAATTTAGGACCCTAGGACTTAAAGCTACTTAAGAAAAAGGTGGGAAGTAGGCAATCGTTCATTGCTTGGGTTAACTATTTTATTTCTTTAATATTTTCCCCGATGTAGAAAGAGAACATGAAGATTGTCAGTAAGACTTCCATTCTTCTAAAATTGATAGAGCCAAGGCCAACATTTGACTAGACCAGAAAACAAGGGAAATAAAATGAAATAAGAAGAAAAATCAGGAGAGTAACAAAATTTATGTACCAAATTTTAGATGCCAGATTTTATTTTTCTCAGGACCAACTAGACCATGGGAATTTGCAAATGATACTTCTTTTTTTTACAAGTTACAGGAATAATAGCAAATATCAATCAATTCATTTTATTAAAAAATAATAAACAAAGTAAAAAGTAGCATTTAGCCAGGCAAAGTGCGCTAACAAGGGTAATATCTTGTTAGCTTTACTGAAAATTCACTTGACTTCACAAGTTCAGATAACACAATGTACACAAACATTCTCCAGTTTCTAATATGACTTGATGTACAGTTGCATAGTTAGTTGCTTTCTATAGAAGGATTATTTAAGAAACAGCTATGGGCTATGGGAAGATGCTCTTGTGCAAAATAGTATATAGAAGTACTTGATGGGTGGCCCTCAGAATGACTAAATGAACAAAGGACTCCTGTGGATTTTAATAACACTGATCCACTTACGAATCGTAAATCAAATGGCAACCTTCTTGCAGTTCAAAGATTTTCAAGATTTCTGGGGAGAATGCTCCAGCAAAGCAGCATGTCATCGGCCAGGATTAACCATATTTGCTCACGTTCTTTTAAATACAGTGTTTTGCATTCTCAGATAGGTGCTGGCAGGGACTAGCAAAGGTGCAACAGTGGGAAAGGTGAGGAGAAGGGGGCAAAGCAAACATCAGGGCCTGGACTGGGGTCTTTAGGAATCTAGAGTTTTGCACAGAAGATTGCCAGAGCAGAGAAGAACAGAGAAATGCAGGCTGATAAAGATGAGCTGTCACAGCCTAAGTCAGAGAGAAAAATAAATGGTTGGTATCAACTGAAGCCATTTCTTATTATTTTTAGAAAGCCTTTAATTTAATGCATATTTTCTTTGCTGAAAAGGAAATAGTGATATTAACAAATTGGTTTTATTTCTAACCTGGCAGGCTGCCTGCAGTGAAATGTAAATACATGTACATGGGAGCTGGGATTAGCATTTACTGAAGAAAAAGAGTAGTCAATATTTTAATGAGCAAGTCTAAGAAAGCAATTGCATGAAACACACTCCGATGTCACAGGGGAGCTTTTTAAGTTAAGCCAACTAGTTCCAAATTAGTACTTTTCTCAGCTTTCCTTAAAGGGAAGTTTAGACTTACTTAAAAAAAAAAAAAACTGTGGCATTTAGTCTTAAATATCATAAAATAGCTATAATATTCATCTCTGTAAATACATACATTAACCTATATACCTCTCTCTTATTATATATATAGAAAAAGAATGTGTGACATGCCATTCTTCAGTTAAATGGCCCATTTAACTGTATCATCCTTCTGCTTTTTTTCTAAGACAGAAACTCTAGGTGAAGAAAATTGATACTATACAAGAATAGGGTCAGATTCAGGGGGGGGGGGATGCATGAAACGGAATACAGGTAATCAAAGCAAATGCAAATCGATAATAGTTTAAGGATAGAATCATGTACATAAGACAAAATCTATTAGAAAAACACTGTCATATAATTTCTAATGTGGCACCCCTAGGAGGTACATGTCCACTTTAGAATCTGCTTTTATCAAGAGTTAGAAAAAGAAGGAACAAAGATATCCTGGGAATAGGGTGAATGTGGTAAACCTAGGAGGTGAATATGAGACTTAAAATATCACCAATTTTCAGAAATTAATATTCATGTTTAAATGAAATCAAATGATTCTAAGTGTACAAGACTTCTATTCAACATTTCTGAATTCCAGGGGATCTGATAGGACTAATGATTCAACAGCAGACATTAAAACACTATTTCCAATATTCTCATGAGTACTAACAAATATTTAAGGATGTTATGCTCTTGCACACGTGTGTGCATGCTAAGTCACTTCAGTCCTGTCCAACTCTTTGCAACCCTATGAACTATAGGCCACCAGTCTCTCTGTCCATGGGATTCTCCAGGCAAGAATACTAGAGTGAGTTGCCATGCCCTCCTCCAGAGGATCTTCCCAACCCAAGGATCGAACCCACGTCTCCTACATCTCCTGCATTGGCGAGCGGGTTCTTTATCACTAGTGCCACCTGGGAAGCTCTTTATGCTCTTAAATGGGCCAAATTCTACCTACTCTTCAGAACTCGGTACCAAAATCAAATAATAAAGATGAGTAGAAATTAGTAAAATAGAAAAATAAATGTTATAGAAAATGATCAAAGCCAAAAGTTATTTTTGAAAAAAAAAATGATAAACTAATCAGAATAAAATAATTTAAAAAGGGAAAAGGTATAAATGATCAATACTAAGATTCTGCATGCATTAAAATGATCCTAAGAAAGACCTCATAATTATTTACACTTCATACTTTTATATATTTATGTTCATGTACTTTCATGATGTATCTGCATATCCAAAAGAAATTGTTACACATAAAAGCGAGAAGGCAAGGGAGTAGTAAGCCCCGTATTCAGCATAGTGGTTATTTCTTGGTGGGCAGATGTAGAATGAGGACCAGGTAAGGTCCAGGAGGTAGATACCATGGCCCTGCTTGTGTTTTTCATCTTAATCTGAGTCATAAGTTTACTGATATTCATTTTTATGCTTTATAATATACATATATTACATATTTAATTTTGTATGTATAAAATATTAATAATGAAAATGTTTGCAAAAAAGTCACAAAACCTGCACATAAACAGAGCGGACAGGAGAAGAGATCACATTCCCTCTGCTGTCAAAATGACCCTTATCACCCTCATCATCAGCAAGCAAGAGATTTCTCAGGGCCTTTAGACCTAAGGAGCACGTGCCAGAAATTTGACATTTATATGTATCCCATTTAAACAGAGATCAAGCTTTCAGGGATTCACTCTCTAAATGATTCTCCCTAAAAACTGGGAATTGGACTAGGAGGTATGTACATACAGGGCTCCACAGGTGGCTCAGTGGTAAAGAATCTGCCTGCCAATGCAGGAGATGCCAGTTTGATCCCTGGGTTGGGAAATTCCCTGGAGAAAGAAATAGCAACCCACTCCAGTATTCTTGCTTGGAAAAACCCCATGGACAGAGGCTCCTGGCAGGCTGCAGTCTATGGGGTCGCAAAGGGTCAGAGACAACTGAGTAATTAAGCATGCATGCACATTAATATATCCTCCATATACACATCCAAGAAGAAAGTCTAATCCACCACACAAGAAGATAGACATAAGAGCAAACCCCCTATTCTGTTGACAAACACCAAACAAAGCATTTCTAAGACTCATATAGAAAGAGAACAAAAACATCCCACAAACTCAGAGAAAGATCACTTCTCCTAAAAAACATGGTGCTTGCAGAACAGACTTCAGCATGAAAGGTACAGAAAACTATAAGGAAAAATATGAAAAGGTAACAGAATAAAAAAAAAAAAGATGAATGCAATAAGAAGAGACTATATGTAACCAAAAATGCATTGGCAGAATGCAAATCTACATTAAAGACAGCAAATACCAGAATGATAATGTAGAAAGAGCACACTGTAACTCTTCAGCGAGACTACAGATCAAACACACACTGTAAGGTAAGACTAAGTTCCAACTTACTTGGCCAACAGAGCAACCGAGTCAGGAGTAGATAGATATGTTTCAGTATGAATATCTTTGGTTTCCAGAGTCCCAAATAGGAGTGATTGGAAGTGAACTGTAAAGATGGCCTCAAATTTGCTCACTCCCTGTATCCATGCCATTGCAATATGACATGAAAGTTCTTCCAATTTAGAACTTAAGTTCATATCTCTTACCCGTTGAATTTGAACTAGTCAGGTGACTTTCTTTGGCCAGTGGAACCTTAGCAAAGTATGCCATCAGACGCTAGAAAAGTGCTTGTGTATAGGGGTTTTCCCACTCTTGCTGCTTTAGAAATTCTCAGTCTTGTGCCTCTAACACCAGACACATGTATGAGGTCATCAAGATCACCTGCAGTTGACCCACCAGCTGACCACAGCGACATGAGTGTACACATGTGAGACTTACATAACTGCACAGATGAGCCCAGCCCAAAAAGAATAACAAGCTAATAAACAATTGTTTTAAGCCACTAAATTTGAAGATGGTTTGTTATGCAACAATGGCTAACTGACAGAAAAGCAGTCAGTTGTCAGTGATATTCTCTGGTCAAGAGGGAGGCTTTGGATCTGAGCTCAGTGCTAGCTTACTTGCTCTTCCTTACTCTTGGATTTAATTACCAACTAGGAAGAACTTGAACTCATTATGTGTTAAGAGGGAATGTTTTAGACTTATGAAACTTTGCTGATTCTCAAGCTAAAGACAGTTCTGTTAAAGCTATATTTTCATAAGATGACAGGGGAAGGAGACAAGGGAAGCAATGTCAATGTCCAAGTAGGTTAACCTTGAGCACATTAACCCTGAAGTAGAGCCTTCAGCTTTATGGTTTCCTGGTAAGCCTATTTCACAAAACATCCCTACAAGCAGATGAAAAATTAAAATTAAAATTATCAAAATGGAAAACATACACATAAAGGTCAGAGATGGGGTTTATCATTCATCTATCTATTGCCTAACTATCTATGAATGTCTAGAATACGCCAGGCATTGGATCTATATACCCAGGTACAGAGCAGTGAACAAGACTGCTATGGCTCCTGCCTACACAGAACATACTGTTTCAACATCTAGATCACTGGGGTTCTTGAGAAGATCATAATATATGTAACAAATCTAACAATTTAAGTTATAATAGAAGAAAACACTCATCAACTGAAAAAATTTCAGTGGATAAAGATGAAAAGGTTGACTATTATTATTTAAACCAATGGCACCCCACTCCAGTACTCTTGCCTGGAAAATCCCATGGACAGAGGAGCTTGGTAGGCTACAGTCCACGGGGTCGCTAAGAGTCGGACACGACTGAGCGACTTCACTTTCACTTTTCCCTTTCATGCACTGGGGAAGGAAATGGCAACCCACTCCAGTATTCTTGCCTGGAGACTCCTAGGGATGGCGGAGCCTGGTGGGCTGCCATCTATGGGGTCACACAGAGTCGGACACGACTGATGCGACTTAGCAGCAGCGTACTTAGGTGCATCCTATCAGAATTTTTGAGTTACAAGAATAAAGTCTCACAAATACCAAGGCATAGAAAAACAATACACACACACACACATACACACCAATGATTATACACAGAAAAAAAAAGCCTTGCCTCAGACCTTCCTTTGATACAGAAATCAATATAACAAAATTACAGAAATTTGAAGGGAAATGGTGCAACAAAAGAAATGTATACCTAAACAAAGAATAAAAAATATCGTCACAAATATATGATTTTAGAAAACATACAAACCATGCATTCTTTTTGAAAAAATATCTAAAGCCATACCCAAACTCACTGAAGGACAAATATGAATTAGGAGCTCAAAAAGAAAGAAAGTATAATGATCTAACTGGGAATAATGAAACCAGTTAAACAAAGAAACAAAATTATAGCACAGCACATCTATTTTAAAAGCTAAGTGTAAATAAAAATACTATTCTGGAAGAATAAGGCATATGCTGTAAGAATAATGATTTTTTAAATTATGCTTTTTCTAAAAGGTGAGACAGGAGAAACAAAGTCCAAAATACAGGATTGGGAAAAAGCTGTGGTACACAAGTTAGGGCAGGAAGTGTGCTAGATTCTTCCATTTAATTAGAAGATGTAAATTTGAGAGAGACATATAAATTAAAGAATGCTTTGGAGAAACAAATGAAAATAGAATTTAATATCAACATATACTCTGTTAAAAATTAACAAAGAATGATATAGTCTACATGCTCAAAGAAAGATGAATAAGGGGAAAAATCACTCAAAGAATTAAAAAAATAATAATAATAAAAGAAGAGAGGCAAATAAATAGTTTATAACAATAAGTATAAATGGCTTAAACTTCTCTGCGAGAAGATAAAAAGCAGAAAAGTGAGCTACAAAATAAAATCCAATTACATACTTTTTTTACAAGAGATACAGCTAAGACAATGAGTACAAAGAGGATGAGTAAAAGAGGAGGAAAGATATGTTAAAGAGATACACATAAAAGGAAAATAGTGGTTTTAATACTAATATTAAAGAAAATTCAAGGCAAATGTTCAAAGGAGATGTTATATTAAGGCAGTAAAATTCAACACAAATATACAATGTTTGTGTGTCAAATAATACTTCTCTGTCAGAATGCAAATACCTCTAAATAAGAGTTAAAGAATGACAAGAACAAATTAATACAGGATTTTAATATCCCTCACAATTGCCTGAAGAAGGCTGAAGAAGACACACACACACACAAATAAGCTATGATGTAGAAAAGCTTGATAATACAATAAATTCTCTACTCTAGATAAAATAACTTTCATCTCCAGTGCCCATGGTCTCCCTTCCAAAGATGACCATGTATACTGTTTCATAAGGACAATGTCAGTAAAATTCAAGTAAAAGTCATACCAGGTCTATTTCAGAGACAATTAAACTAGAAATTAATAATAACAGATGAAATCTTAAAATTTAACTATTTTAAAATTTACTCTTTTGAAAGAATTTTGGGTCATAGAGGATATAAAAATACTTCAAGTTATTAAACAATGAATTAAATTGTTTTTTTACAGAATGATTTATTAAATTTAAATACATTAAATTACTAAAAATGAATGAATACAACGTATCAAAAGTCATATGATTCAGCTAAAATGAAACTCATGGGAAAATGAGTAGTTTGAAATATTTTAAATAGTAAACATGAATTGAACATACAACTTAAGCAGTTAGTGTGAAGATAGAAAAAAATCTAAACAAAAAATAATCTTGAGAGGAAATGAGAGGTTTCCAAGAAATTATCCCCCCAAATAACCCAGATGCAGACATTACTTAAAGAACAGGGGGCACCTCCATGCTATTTAAATGCCTCCAGAGCACAGTGTGGGGTGGGCAGGAGGGCCAAAGAAGATGGAGGATTCTTGTTAATTAATGTTGTAAGACCCTCATTCAAAATATTAACAGAAAAGGCACAAAGAGAGAACTTTACAGATACATCTTAGGCATTAGTTGCAGAAACTCTAAATAAAACAATTATTGTGACCTAATTAAGGGTGCTTACTTCTGGTATACTAAAATGAATCCATGTTAGAAAATCTGCCAACAATAATGACTCAGTTTTACAGAGATGCCAGTTCTAACTGGATTATCATCAAACTCCAACACGAAAAACAAATACAATAACCAAGAATATTTTGAAAGAGACGAGTGGAGACAAGTGTGGCATTACCAAACATATACCAAAATTAATGAAATCACATAAAATTGCAGTGCCTATAGAGGAAATGTTTGTATCAGCAAAATTAGAAACAACCTAAATGTTCACTGTTCAATAAGAACAGGTAAATCTTCTTTGTGCTACACTCATGTAGTTGAATAATAGGCAGTGATAAAGTTACATTGTAGAAGAGCATAAAAAGATATCCAAGCCTTACTGGCAATGGGGAATAAAGATTTACAAATAAGACAACTTAATAATTTTCTTTTAAAGAATGAAGTCTATCCACAGGGGATAAAAGCCTTAAAAGATAAATATTAAACGTAAAGAGGATATTTTTCCACAATGAGATTAAATGATTTCTAATTTTACTATTTGGACTCTTTGATATTTCTGAAATTTTTCAAAACTAGTATACTGCTATGATTTTCATAAAATATTAAAAGTCAAATTCTCTCAAATCTAGTATTTTATTAATTTAAGTATACTTAATACATGACTGAAATTCATATGAAATGCATATAAAGGAAATTGGTGCTCTGTGCCAGTGATAAGCATCTGGATATGACTCACCAAAGAAATTACTATATATCTGAAGAAAATATTAAAATAAACAGCCCAGCACTGCAGTGATTGCATAGAACGTATATATTCGCTCTGTGCACTGGACAGGAATTTTCCATTTCATACATCATTTACAACTTGCTGCAGTGATTCTGCAAAATCAGTCCATACCATTAGCACACACAAAGATAGCACACATAAAGAGAAACACCCAGTGTTCTCATTGTTGGAAAATACAAGTGTTTGGGGCTTCAATGTGCACAAATGTCAGTATTCCATCTAAGCAGATGTTGCTCTGATAACCAGGATAAGGACACCAGGTGACCAAGTAGGGATCAAATATCCACACTCAAGCACACTGACTTTTTAAAATCTATAGTCCAAGCTTGGTTTATACTCACAGATATATTTAATTTTTAAAACTACTCAATATAAATGAAAACAAAATGGTGAAAGTCATAAGCAAATTCCTCCAGAGGGGTATATATATATATTTTAATGGTAACCAGTTATTATTTCTGAAGTATTTTATCAAGGCATTTATTTGATACCAACCATCTGGTTTCCTGAACACTTCATCAAATGAATATCTGATGCAGTCACCCCAGTCTCTGCTCTTTCTTAACAATGTCTCTACTTTGAAATCACAGGATGGAGGAGTATATTTCCAGAGCAATACTAAATCTTGCCTTGTATACTTCAGGTCAGAGAGAAAGATGTTTTGCTGGACAATGAAATGCTCCCCAGGTCAGAAGCATTGTGCAATAGGAAAGAGGCATAGGAAATGGCAAATGGCAACTTGTTTCTGCTTCCAACATGCCTTAACACTGAAAACTCTCTTTCTCTTTTCTTTTTCCCTATTTAGGAAAACCCAAACCACAATTTTTCTGGAGAGTGAATTTGCCATATCCACATGTCTAACTACTGCCATGGAAACGAATTCCAAGAAACATTCAATGAATTCCAAACAACATCCTATTTCACTACTCTGTGAATTTCCCCATCATTATTCTTCATTCATTTCTAGAACAACAGAGGTCCATATCTATGATCATTCTCAACAAGGAATACATCTATATGCCATCCACATGACACTCACACCAAGACCAGCAATAACTAACCGCTGAAAATGCCAAAGCTCATAACTTATAATGACAAGAATTTCCTCAGAAATTGCTGATTGTCCCTACCTACATACCAACAGAATCTTCACCAACTGGATTCATTTTCTTGGGAACACAAGTTAAGTATTTGTTGAGCTTATCAAAGTGTGCAGAAGGCATAAAAACACTTGTAGCAAAAGTCAAATTCATTCAGGAAAATTGGGGAAAAAACACATAGAGTTTAGAAGTAAAGCCATTAAAATTTAAGTCAGGCATTTCTATGTCACCCATAATCCAAATCATCATGTCTAAGAAATCAGACAAGAGAACACCTTCCATGTGAAATCAACCTCCAACTACTTTGAATAAAACAAAGTACTCTGCGAAAGCCATGCGCATCCCAATTGGGATGTGTGTACATACCAAGGGAAGCATTCTTCTTTGATTCCTTCTTCTTTTGGTCACAGAAGAATTTAAGAAATCCACAAGTCTGTAAACATATTAAAAAAGAATTACTGTAAGGAAAATATATAGAAAATAGAAATCAAAATGATCAAGAAGAGTTAAGAGTTGTAATATATATGCTTGGACAAAAATGAAGTATTCTGAGTGAGAAGTTGATAAAAATCCACCAGCTATGGAGGTCATGGTCAGAATGAGCATTGACTGCTTCATCACATCTCAGAATGGAAGCACTGCTTCTACTGGAAAATAAAGTCCCATCCCTTCCACCTTCTTCCCTCTCAAAAAAAAGGTAGAAGTAGAAGGTAGTAATAGAAATTCATTTCACATTAAATAATAAATCACTAATGATGGATATATTTTATTACTAGTTTAACTGCTGATTTAGGAGAAGACAAATGAATTTGTGATTTTCTCACAGGTCTCCATCAGGGAAAAGGACAAAGTAAGTGACAGCAAATTTCTTCTCCAAAAATAAAGATGAGTTCTAAGTTGAGTTTGGAACTCAGTGGTAGAAGTATACTATGTAAATTAGCCTAATAATAACACAAAACTTTAATGGACAAATGGCCAATCTAAAACTGTATCTTTTTTTTTTTTTTTTACTAAAGATCCAAATTCAAGTGAACTTTTTAACCTCATTTTTGCTTTTGTGTGTGGATAACTACCTTTCATAGTGTGTGGAAATTGGTATAGTTCATATATTGTCACCAGCATGCTGTAAATAGGACAACATAGAACAAAAGTAAAATATATCACATGCAAAGACTGAGTGCCAAGGAACAATAAAAAGTCCAGAAATCCAGCAAGAATAGCAGAAGCAGAAAGTTACTACAAGGACTTTGGTTATTCTACACAACATTGCTGCTATGCTGCTAAGTAGCTTCAGTCGTGTCCAACTCTTTGCAACCTCATGGACTATAGCCCGCCAGTTTCCTCTGTCCATGGGATTTTCCAAGCAAGAATACTGGAGTGGGTTGCCATTTCCTCCTCCAGGGGATCTTCCCAACCAGGGATTGAACCCAGGTCTCCTTTGGCTTCTGCATTGCAGGCGGATTCTTTACCATTGAGCCACTGGGGAACATTAGAGAGAAGTAGACTCAACGTTATAAAGAAGTGACTGTCTTTCAGTGGATGCCTGCTTTTATGGGAGAGAGTAACTTACTGTTTATTATTTACTTTTAAGTAGAGAAATTAAAGTTGAGATGGTCAAACCTGGTAGAAAATGGTTCTATAAATACATTGCCATTTTTCCCAAACTAAAATGGATATATAAATTAGAAGAGCATGGGAGGGGGAAACGTTTTAATTGGAGACAATTGTTTCAGAAAAGCAACAATAATTGATCCATTTACTGGTTATACCTCTAAACAGTTTTAAGAATCATTGTCCAAAATCAAGTTTAAAGTGCCTCACCAAATAAGTGAAGTAGGACTAAAGTAAATTTTAAAACATGAACTTTAAAAAGACTATTTCATTAAAATTATAGCTACTGAAAACATGGGGAGATTAAGATTAGAAAGGAGGGGGCTGACCAAAAATGGGCAAAGAAAGAGCCCAGAAATAGAGACAGAAATTTAATTCAGAACAGGCAGGAGTCTAGAACAAGCCAAGCCTTGGTTCTGGTTATTGTTTCCAAGCCATCATAAAGGTAAATACACTTTGTGGGATATTATTCAGCTTTAAAAAAGAAGTAAATCCAGCCGTTTGTGACAATATGCATGAACTTGGAGAATTATGCTAAGTGAAGGAGTAAACTACCTGAAGACAAATACTGCAGGATTCTTTTTCTAATGGATATGAAACATAGTCAGACTCATAGAAGAAAGAACAGAATGGTGATTGCTAGGGGATGGGGAAAGGGGGAAATGGGGAATTATTTTTCAGTGGGTATATGGTTTCCATTATGCAAAAATGAATAAACTTTAGAGATCTGCTATACAACACAGTACCAATAGTTACCAACACAGAATTGGAATTGTAGGCTTTGAAATATGTTAAGAGGACAGATTCTTACTAAAAACCAAATAACAACCACAACAATGAAACTACCAAAGAACAAAAGGAAATAATAAGAGGTAATTGGTATGTTTAGTACCTCGGTTGTGGTGATGTCATAGGAGTAGGCATATGCCCAAACTCATCAAGATAAATACATTAAGTGCATGCAATTTTTTGTGTATTAATACTACCTCAATAAAGCTTTAAAGAAGAAAAGTAAATGCCTAGGTATTAAGCCTATTTAGTACTATCTAATGAGGGCATTCTTAGAAGCTGCCCTACGATAGGTACCTAATACTATTCTTCAGACTTAATATCCCATTCTTCCTCCATGTATAAACTGCATTCAGAATTAAGATTTTTACTCATAAGTTACCCAGGAATGTTGCTTTAAGGAAAGATTGCTCAAAATGCAGATATCCTTTAGAAGAAAATCCAAAACTACTTCATTTGGAAAGGTCATAAAGAAATTCATCATCTACACAGTTCATAATTCATATGTTAATCACTGACTTAAAAGAAAGATAAATAACAAGTACATGATTTTCGGAAACAGACTATACTCTAGATATTTTCAACATTTTTACTCTCACAGATAACTTTTATTATAAAGTACAAGTATACAAGTACATAAATGGTGTTTATTTTAAAATGTTGTTGTTCCATTTTGAAACCATCAGTGATGCATATTATGGGTGAATGCATGATTACTACCAGACTTTAGAAATGCTAAGAATAGCTCAAAGCCCATGGTCACTTCCCTCTCATTCTTCTAAAGGTTGAGCAGAGGAAATAGCAGTGTATGTATGTCTATGTGTGTGACAAGGTGGTAACCACCGATCAACAAAATCTAATCAGTGACTTAAGCCACTGTATAACCTTTTGAAAATATGTAAATAGAAACTGATTTAATAAAGTCAACAGGCCATCTTATTTTCTTAAGTGACTTAGATTATATTCATACTGTCCCAGACTCCAGGGGTCATTTCACAAATCTCTACTAAAGCTAAAACCTAAAAATGACTATATGCAACATGTCTCAGGGATTTTAAGCAACCCAGTATCTCCCTTTGTAGTAAAAAGAGACCAACATGCTAATAAGCCACAGAGTATCTAGAGAAAGGGCTGGCAAACTTTTTCTGTAAAGGGCCAGAGTCTAAATATTTTCCTTTTTGCGGGCCACATGCTCTATGCCAGAGCTACTCAATTCAGTCCTTATATCAGGAAAACAATAGGTGGGTTCCAATAGAATTTATTTACAGAAACAAGAGGCAGACTGGATTTGGCCCATGGGCTGTACTTTGCCAACCATCATTTTTGAGATTCATTATTGGCACTGATTATTTCTACTACATTTTGACAAGGCTTATAAGTGCGCAGGCATGTGTGATGACATGAATTTTACAAAAGAAGGAAAATATAAGAACAAAAGGAAAATAAGGTTAGGAAAATAAGATAAAGGTCCAAATAGTTATTAAATAGTTCTCAACATCCTAGAAGCCAAAGCACAAAGAGTGATATGCATGCTGTGTTGTGTAGGAATAATAACCGCTCTTCAAAGATGTTCACCTCCTTCTCCAGGGCCCTATGAATATATTGGATTATGTAGCAAGGGGGATTTAAGACTACAGATGAAATTATAGCTGCTCAACAGCTGACCTTAAAGGGAGGCCTGGCGTGCTGCGATTCATGGGGTCGCAAAGAGTCGGACACGACTGAGCGACTGAACTGAACTGAACTGAATCTTAGAAATATTGCATTTTTTCCAATTCAAAATATCAAAATAAGATCTATTTACTTGAAAACTTTAAGGTTCCACATCACTTTTATTAACATAACCATGATTTCACATGCCAAGGGGACAGGACAATTTTAGAAAGTCCTCAAATTTTAAATTCACTAAACATCCAGGAAGAGTTGCCACAGGGTCCCAGAGGTTGATTTCCTAGGGTTGCTGATTTTGCAGTATGTCTGAGCTGCAAGGTAAGAGGAGGTGAGGGGCCATGCAGCAGGCACATTTTCTGACCTAACAAGCAAGGAAACAGGTTAGACACTGTGCAGATGCTTCATTGGCTGTGGAAGAAATTAAACTTGTGTTCCCATCTTCTCACTCCTCTTCCACTTGCTTAACATATAACTAGCTGTCTTACTTGGACATGGGGCTTAGAGAGTGGGGATTTAGAGAGAGATGGCCTAGGCACAGCATGGCAGTTTCCTGAGATGATTGTATCGGGAGTTCTATGCCGTAAGTCAGATAGAATAAATGAAATTTCTGAAGGTCTCCTGGAATTTTTAAATTTTCATAAGAAACTGGAAAACATGACTATGAAATTTTGTTAGCAAAGTTTACCCAGCCCTGGAGACATGCAGTATTTAAGAAGCATAAGTGAAGCTTTTACATCCACCCAACAGTCCCAAGCTAGATTTGCAGACTCAGATCTGTTTGTATCTTAGCATCCACATACAGGGCATGTGCATCAAGGTTTCAGCGATCACCAACTAACACTATGTGGTCACCTAATAACCTAATTGAAGTGCCTATAAAAGAAGCACATTTCACATCAATTCTGTGCCAGATATAACTCTGATATGTAAATATCTCAAAAGATCTTTCTGGACTTGCTTCACACCTTGGAAACATGAAATTGCTACTATCTTCCACATTGTGGTAACTGTTTGCAAAGACAGCCAAAATGATTCTACCATCCCAGAACAAAGCATACCTCTTTTCAATACAACTCTGTAGCATTTTTCATTCTTCCCATCAAGAAAGTGAAAGTGTTAGTCACTCGGTCGTATCTGACATTTTTTGATCCATGGAACTAAGCCCCCTAGGCTCCTCTGTCTATGGAGTTCTAAAGTAGTTTTTATTCTAAAGCAGTTTTGTCCAACCCTTGAATCTGGGCTTGGTCATGTGACTTTCTTGGCCAATGGGTTATTTACAAATGTCATGCAGCTGAATCTTGAAAAGCACTTGTTCATTGGGACATTTCCTATTTTGACTGCTATGATGTGAATAAGCCCAGCTAGAGTCTAGAGATACATGGTTCAGTTGAAAGCTAGTACCAGCACCAAACATGTAAGTGAGGCTATTTTAGACCATCTGTTCCTACTCCAGCCATCCCCTGCAGGTGAGACCAGCAACACTGCCCAGCAGACCCCAGCCCAAACCTCTGACTTAAAGATTGGTGAGAAAATTAAATTATTATTTTAAGCCTCTATAGTACGGAGTGGTTTGTTACTCATCAATAGATTACCAACACAGACCTATTCTTTCCCACATATCAAACTGAACACTGTAGAAAGAAAAGCATAGAAGAAAATGTTGTCTATAAGAAATTAAAGGTTTCTCACATGTTCATCAACATAGGTTATGTGGGGTCTCTCAGCTATCCAACACAACGTGGAGTGGTTTTGTGCTGCTGCTACTGTTCCTGCTATATAGCTTAGTCAATCAAAACAAGCGTCCTCTAAAAACGGTCCTGGAGGTATTACCTGCTGTTTTCTAGAACTAGCTTAGAAAAACCTGTTAAAAATTAAGCCTCTAGAAGCTCCATCATCTCCTTCCACAACTGAATTAAAAAAAGCCCAAGACTTTGTTAAAAGCCAAGTACTATAGAACTTCTATCAAAACATTGACCGAAGAGGCCCACTGAATTTAAACACCATTACTCATGAAAAAGTAACTTTTCAATTGAAATATAGTTGATTTACAAAGTTGTGTTAGTTTCAGGTGTGCAGCAAAGTGATTCAGTTTTTATATATTTGTTTTAATTTTATCTATATTATATATTCTTTTATATTTATATATATATTCTTTTTTCAGGTTTACTTACATGTGGAATCTAAAAAAAGATACAAATTAACTTATACATAAAACATAAACAGAACCACAGATATAGATAATTTATGGTTACCAAAGGGGAAAATGGGGAGGGATAAATCAGGAGTTTGGGACTAACATGTATACATTAGTATTTATAAAATTAACAACAAGGACCTATTGCATAGCACAGGGAACTGTATTAAATATTTTATAATAATACGAAAGGATAGTATTACCTCCACTCTTAAAGTTACAAAAGTTAGGACTATGAGCTTTCAAACAAGACAGATATGAATTCAAATTCTGGTTCTGTTATTTAACAGCTTGAAAACTTGAATATTAACAATAGTTATAATAACCATTTATTATAGACAATAATTAATAAACATTGTCTAAAAAATATTGTCTATTAATAAACATTTATTAAATGTTTACTATGTACCAAATACTATACCTAATTATCATGTAATCCTTATAATAACTCTATAGGATAGCTTCTATTAATATTCCCATTTTTACTCTGAGGCTTGGAAAGATTAAGTGAC
Organism: Okapia johnstoni; assembly: GCA_024291935.2. Classification (NCBI taxonomy): domain Eukaryota; kingdom Metazoa; phylum Chordata; class Mammalia; order Artiodactyla; family Giraffidae; genus Okapia; species Okapia johnstoni. Next base: position 99,841,494 of record CM044310.1, on the reverse strand, counting down.
CTCCTAAGAAATGCATCTGGTATGTGGTGGAGCCTGGCTCTGAACCCAGGCATTATGATTCCACAGAGTACCTTCTTTACCATTTTGACATACTTTCTCTCAAATTATGTAATCAAGTCACTCATTCCTCATTACCTTTTCATTTATTGAGTTAGTGACTAATTGATTCAGTCATTGTAAAATTATTTAAGGAGCATCTCTTACATGCAAGGGATTTCAAGTGCTAGAGAATCAATGGTAATGTAGTCCCTGCCTTAATAGGTTTTCTGGTTTAGTGGGTAAAGGAGATTCTGATCAAATAACGCAGGCTCTTCTTATATGAGCATACTCTGCACTCCATATTTGGGCCAACATTTTTCTACTGAAGATTCATGTCACTCCTCCATCTGAAATCCTTGTCCAGGATTCTGGTGGTTTTAAAATATGTCCACAGATTATTTAACATTCTTTCTTTCCAGAATTAAAACTTAATTCTCCTCTTTTAAGTGTGGGTCGCACTTAATGACTTGCTTCTAATGAATACAATGTGGCAGAAGTGACAGTGTGTATGGAAGACATGGGTTGGGGAGAGAAGGGAGCAACTCTCCTATAGCATAAGGGATTTAATTTTTAAAGAGATTATTAGAGTTCAGTGCAATCTTCAGATGGGAAACTACAGAGGAGACCTGGTGGATCAGGCTGGGAGTTACATTATATCCCTTTTATATGAATGGATCCAACCAGATGTATAGCCAGATCCCAAGTAAACTGGACTTCTATATCATCTCTTAATTATGGCAATTCTATGGTGTTGAGAGGAGAAGGAAAGGAATTAAAAGAAGATTTAAAGGAGGTAGTTTTAAAGGATCAGGAGATTTCAACACAGCAATGAAAGTCCCTTCTCTCTCTCTCTCTCTCTCTCTCTCTCTCTTTCTCTCTCTCTCTCTCTCTATATATATATATATATACATACACACACACACACACACACACACACATATATATATATACACTGTGAGACATCATGCAGCTTTTATTTACTCTTGAAATCATTACAACAGAATTATAGATTGACGTGGGTAATGGCTAAACCATAAGCAAATTGGGAAGTACAGAAATATCTCTCACAAGCTCTGTATATTTTTAATTGCAAGAATTACTCTTCCCAGGGAAAAAATAATTACTGCCATTCCTCAATCGAATTATAGTCCCATATCTTTGTCCAAGTAGAAATACTTTCAGGTCTGTATGTTACAGTTTGCAGTGGAACACTTTACCCATCTTATTTTAAGAAGGAATGAGAATTAGAATTAGACTAGGTATTTTTGTAGTTAGAATTTCAATGAAAATATGCCATTTCATTTGCAGAGCATCAGCACTTAATTGTCTAATTATTCCTGGCATGAAAGAAATGAAGTTAACGTACAATCGAGGCAGAAAGGCAAGCAGAATGAGCTCTGCATGAAAAATGTTTTGAATTGTATAAATAGTTTTGAACTGTGCCATTTTATTTTGGCTGGCAAACAATAAGATTCTTAACATGTGAAATTAGACCCATTGAAAAAACTAAACGAGTATCGCAATAAACGCCAAGTTGTTCAGCAAGAAATCACGAAAAATTTGGCAAGAGCGCCAATTCACTTGAGGACTCCACAGGTCTTGGAAAGTAAAGTTAGCAGTAACTACTCAGCAATCAGGAAAGATAAGAAGGACTTTTACGAGGACAGAGAGCCCTTGAGTTCTATCAGCTTATAATAAATAGCATCTCAAAAGTAGCACTTTTCAGAGATAATATATAAATATTTTAAGTAGTGAAGCATAGGTGTGGGCTATTTTTTCCTGTACCATGTCCAGAAAATCTGCACATACACATCAAATTCTGCATCTAGGGAATCCGTTTTATTGTGATGTTTGCATTTTTAAACAATGTGCCTGACCTATTTGGAGGTTAATATAACTAAGTGGAGCCTATTTGCTGTTTATTATTTATAGAAGATTCACTTTGGATTAGGGCTTCTCAAGACACTTGTGTTTTAGCTGCATCATGAAGAATTCCTGGAGAGCTCCCAACACCATAGCAGGCAAGAAAATGACAAGTGAGAATACAGTCCAGCCTATAGCCTGCACTATAAAGGCTAAGATGAAAGTCAAGCTCTTTCCTCCTTGTAAAGTCCACACTGGCCTCTGTCTAATAAGTACAAACTTGGGCTCTTAAGAGTCACATAAAGGACAGCTCTGAAAGTCAGTACTAAAGGTTCTTCTCTTCAGAGGATCCCAACTACAATAAACAAAACAAAACGCCTGCCTTCCATTTAGGTGCTTTTCTTAGAATTCCTTTGCTTGTCTTACACCTATTAAAGGAAACAACCTATGAGTTTGCCTGGCTTGTGACTGATTATGAAACACCAAGGAATAGCTCCCAAGATGAGAAGAAACAAAAGCAAATTATAAGTAAATTAGTGTTAGAGTTCTGCCATCAACCTTGTCTGTCTTGCAGGCTAATTCTGGACAAGTTGACAGCTCCAATTCTGCAGACTCAAATAACCATGAACGTTTTTTAGCATACAGGTTTGCAGGTTCTTTTGGTTTTGAAGGGATAAATTCTGAAAGCAAGAATGGCCCCTCTAAACAGTTTTCCAAGTCCTTGTGCTGAGAATATGAACTTCTCTCAATGGAAATCAGCCCAGGCGCCCACTGCATCTCTCCTTTTATCATTATGGTAATGAGTGCTGGAAGCTTTCCAAAATACAAAGCCAACTTGACAGTGACAAATATGAAGCAAAAGGCCACATGATGATTAGGCTATTTACTGACCAATGGAAAAAAACAGCCATGATTGACCCAAGAGTTAGAAAAATCAAGTATGTCACTAAGCTTAAGTTCAGATACATGGCATGGCCAGTGACTACAAGAGGGGAGGGTGACTTGTTCAGCCAAACAACTCTGCCTTAATACTGCTATTCACACAAGTGGTTGCCAAAGACTCATATATTTCAGTCCTTCCAAGGCTGGTGAGGGAATGAGATGAAATAACCTTTATAAAGCACTTAATAAAGTCCAGTGCCTGGGTCAGAGCAGGCACTCAGTAAATGCCCGATTTCTCTTCCCTGCCCTGATGCTACAATACCCATTTGTCTCAGCATCACCAGTGCCTTCTATCCTGCTCACCTGCTCATCCATAAGCTCCCCAGAGAGAAAACAGTTGGACAAGAGGCCAGAGGAACAAAATAAGCATACAGGAGCAGCAAAGGAGAGGAAGTAAGGGATTTGGAAACCGTTTTATGCTAAGAGATAACTCAGACTTGGTCTGGTTATAGTTTATATTTTCCCAAAAGCAGACATTGAGGCAAGGGTAATAATGCAAGTAGTTAATTTGGGAAGTTATCTGGGGAAAAACCAGCATGCATGACACAGAAGGGTAAGACGTCAACAAGGTACATTATTGAGTTAGTGGGCAATTGGAGCTTAAACCCACAGGGGTTCTGGAAGTTAATGTATTACATGCCCCAGTTAGCCTAACCAAGGGAAGACATAGGGTGTATCCACTAGACCCTCACTTGTCACTAGTTGATGGTTTCTTCTGGTGGTATCAACTCTCTAACAATTTTCGCTTGCCCTATATGTTGATCAAACTGAGCATGCAATCAGGAAAGCCATCCTCTGGCAGACAGTCACAGCGGTTCTCAATAAGCAGCCTGCAGGGTTAAAGGATATAGTCCCCAAAAGATATAAATGGTGTCCATCAGGGTATGCCAGAGTGAGTAATCTGACTTTCAAACTGTAAAAGAGGTTGAAATGAGAAGTAGCACCTTGACATTCTTCCTGAAGTTAACACTGTGACACTTGCCACTCCCATGGTGGCTGTTTGGATCCACATTAGATAAGGTCACAGTATGAGGAGTCAAAAATTCTGATTACAGAGTCATTGATAAACGATATGCTAAGTTATCTGTTGCTCTCATTAACTATCCAGCCTGGAAACCTCCTCATACGATTTGGTTTTTAAGACAAACCATTAGGAACTAAGGACTTCCCAGGTGGCACTAGTGGTAAAGAACCTGTTGGCCAGTGCAGGAGACATAAGTGATGGCAGCTTTGATCTCTGGGCCAGGCACATTTCCTGGAGGGGGGCATGGCAACCCACTCCAGTATTCTTGCCTGGAGAATCCCATGGACAGAGGAGCCTGGCAGGCTGCAGTCCATGTGGTCACAGAGTCAGACAGGACTGAAACAACTTACCACACACACACAAACACACAATAGGAACTGAATGTAGTATATTGCTCAGCTCTAAGTTCATCACTTTCGTTTGCGTGGATTTGGGGTGTATTGTCAGACTTACCAAAACCATCAGGTTTGTGAACACAGTAAATAGAGGTCTGATTTATTCTCTACCCTCTTCCCTTGTCTCACAGCAATCCCCCACAAAAGTCCTTCCTTAATTTCCATATATAATTTGACTTGTGGCTTTCATACCTTCAGCATTTCCAGAGGTTTCTGGAAATGATGGAAAGACAATATAAACATAAATTCTAAGGTAGGAATAAAGTGTTGATAAGCTTCAACCTTAAATTTTACAATAATCACTAGTGACCATTAATGATATCTAGCATGAAGCAATTAATCCTAATAGCAGTTTGCTTACAGCCCATCAAAAAGGGAAACAACAGTCTATGAAGAAAAGAAAGAAGAAAAGAAAAAAAGAAAAAAAGGAGGGTTTAGTTATTTATAACAAAAAAATGTTTTTGGAGAAAAAAGGAATGAAAAAATGTATCTTAATTAACTCTTAGAAAAACCAATTCTGAGATCACTTATTTCTCATATTTCAAAACAGAATTATTCTGTGGAGTCAGAAAAATGTCTATTTCTGAATTCAACTTTTTCATTTAAACACTAAGAAATGATCAGGAAGGCTTCCCAGGTGGCACAGTGGTTAAGAATCCGCCTGCAATGCAGGAGACTCAAGAGATGCAAGTTCAATCCCTGGTTCGGGAATTTCCCTGAGAGAAGGAAATGGCAACTCATTCCAGTATTCTTGCCTGGGAAATCCTGTGGACAGAGGAGCCCAGTGGGCTACAGTCCATGGAGTTGTAAGAGTCAGATACAACTGAGCGACTAACACAAAAACCACCAAATCTAATGATAAAAAAATAAAAAATCGGAAAACTTCAAATTGAGGGACATTCTATGAAACATGAAACCAGTACTCTTCAAAACTGTCAAAGTCATGCAAGTCAAAGAAAGACTGAAGAACTGTCACAGACTGGAGGAAACTAAAGAGAAATGACAGCTAAATGCAGCGTGTGGACCTGAACTGGGTCCTGGAACATAAAGAGACCGTGAGTTGAAAATCAGTGAAATCCAAATAAACTGTTCAGTTTGGTTAAATGTATTCTATTGATAATTATTTCTTAGTCTTAACAATTATACTAAGGCAAGAAGTTAACTTTAGGGGAGGCTGAGTGATAGTTATACGCAAACTTTCCTGTTTTGAAACTCCTCTAAGTCTAAAATTACTTGAAAATGAAAAGTAAAAAAAAAAAAAAAGCATAAGAATTGAATATAAAATGACAGATTAACATATTTCACGTGAATAAAAGAGCTATGTTTTGTGGATTGCCTGTTATATAAGTCACTTCCCCTAGCGGTTTGTTTCTTTACTGGCTTCACTTCCAAAAGCTTTTCATATGTAGGTCAAGATTCAGATTGCCAAGTTTTTACTGAAGACTTTTAATAGAATATTTTCATCTACATCTGTCTAGTAAGAATGGTCATACTCTACAATTATAAGTAAACAGATATACCAGCTAGCATTTATCAAGTACTTACTATACACAAAACACTGTTAATAAGTGCTTTGTTTGAATTAACTCATTTAACATGCTCGACAACCTCATGAGGCAGATCCTGTTATTATTATTCCTATTCTACAGATGAGAAACAATTCAGTCACTTGCCCAAGGTCACACTGCTTTCCTGTACTTTTATCATCACTGGGCTTGGCCTGTAGAGAAATGTCATGGTCACCATACCAGGTCAATCTTGTCTCAAATATGAAAGACAGAGAAAGACCACAGGATTAGAAACATCAGGTTAATATCCTGAAAAAGTATTCAGAAGGACATTGTTACAAAGCAGGTATTGAAAATTAAAAAAGCATTCCTCTCTTCTGAAAAGTTCATATTTTTGAGGGTTCTGCTCTCCCTAAAATGTTCATCTCAAAGTCTGTCATGTATGTTTAAGAAGTAAAAAAGACAAAACTTATGTGATCAGAGACAAGATAAACCTTAACAGTTTCTTGCAAGACATTATGATTTTTCATATAACCATGTTTTAGATAATTCCTCAAATGCACACTCTTTTTTTTTTTTTTTTTTTTTAATTTTTTATTTATTTATTTATTTATTTTTATTTATTATTATTTTTTTTTTTTTATTTTAGTTGGGGGCTAATTACTTTACAATATTGTAGTAGTTTTTGCCATACATCGACATGAATCAGCCATGGATTCACATGTGCTCCCCCTCCCAAACCCTCCTCCCACCTCCCTCCCCCTCCCATCCCTCAGTGTCATCCCAACGCTCCATCCCTGAGCATCCGTCCCATGCATAGAACATGGAATGGTGTTCTGCTTCACATATGACAATATACATGTTTCAATGTTATTGTCCCAGAACGTCCAACCCTCACCTTCTCCCTCAGAGTCCACAGGACTGTTCTATGCATCTGTGTCTCTTATTCTGTCTCACATATAGGGTTACCATTACCATCTTTCAAATTCCATATACATGCATTAGTATACTGTATTGGTGCTTTTCTTTCTGGCTCACTTCACTCTGTATAATGGGCTCCAGTTTCATCCATCTCAATAGAACGGATTCAAATGTATTCTTTTTTAATGGCTGAGTAATATTCCATTGTGTATATGTACCACAGCTTCCTTATCCATTTCTGCCGATGGACATCTAGGTTGCTTCCATGTCCTGGCTATTGTAAACAGTGCTGCGATGAACATTGGGGTACACGCGTCTCTTTCAATTCTGGTTTCCTCGGTGTATATGCCTAGCAGTGGGATTGCTGGGTCATATGGCAGTTCTATTCCCAGTTTTTTAAGGAATCTCCACACTGTTCTCCATAGTGGCTGTACTAGTTTGCATTCCCACCAACAGTGTAAGAGGGTTCCCTTTTCTCCACACCCTCTCCAGCATTTATTGCTTGTAGACTTTTGGATAGCGGCCATTCTGACTGGTGTGTAATGGTACCTCATTGTGGTTTTGATTAAATGCACACTCTTTACTCAATGAATGGTAACAATTTCTGTTGAGTAAGATATTTCAAGAATGTGTAGAATATATATTGTTTTCTTAATACACCTGAAATCTATTATGTAAATACACAGTGCATTTTTGAAACACAGATTATTTACCAAGTAGATCAGGTGTTTAGTGAAGAAGTTTGTGTATATCTGTCCCATAGATCAGATCTCCTATCTCACCCACGGGAGATACAGAACTGTAGATAGAAAAATAACACACAAATACTGGAGGACCACCCTTATGGACATGAGCCTCCATAATAAGCGAATAAAACAGACTCATCTATTAGCCCAAAATAAATATATCAGTCTTTGAAACATTGTTGTTACTTCATCAATTTGAACAACTTTTAAGCAAATTGGAATGTTTCCAAATGTATTTGTGAACATGAAAAAACATAAACAAAGGTTTTTAATTATATTTTCAAAGTCTTCAAAAATTGTCTGGATAAAACATTCAAAATTCCATGGCCATGTTTTATCCTGAAAAGAAAATGATAGTTAAATTAGAGATCCTTGAAAAATAGGGTTGATAATGAAAATACCCACAGAAGGCAGGCTGCAATTGTTCCGCCACTGTAATACAATTTATTCCAGAATAATTTTTCTTTTTATTATTTCATTAAGTTGTATCTCACTAAAGTTCCTCTTAGGATCTCTAGGCAGCACCAAATTTTTCATTGAGAAAACGATAAATCACTGGCCTAAATTACAATTTAATTATAAACGCCTTTGCCTTCTAATGCTGCCTAGGACCTTTTACCCTGCTACATAATTCTAAAAAATGACCCCTGTCATAATTTCCTTCACTAGAATAATATGGGGAGATCTAATCCTGAATCCCGCTGTCTTATAATTTAATATAAGAGGTAATTATTATTCAAAAGATAATGTTGCAGATATTGAAAATATTCTGAAGTTTGAGTCTGAAAAAAAAAGGAAGTCTTAGGTACATGGGAGCTTTCTATCACTGTATATATCAAGAGAAGTAAGAGGGAAGAAGCAACGGGTTTTTAATGAAAAAATATTAGAATCTACATACAGCTGGTGTTTTGTATTGTGTGAAACACATTTATATGGTCTTCAAACCATGGTTAGAAATGAAATGCCTCATTTCCGAAGTCAAGGAAGCAGAGAGAGCAATGTGGCCATGAGCAACTATTTCTTTAGGTTTCAAGTCTGCTTTAGTGTTTGCGGTAATAAAATTGCACCCTCTTTCCAGAGTCACAATAAGAGGATTTGGGTGGAGAAGGGCTACAAAAACAAGACAAGGATGAACCAAAGCAGCCAAGTAAAAGTGTCCTGAAACAGGACAGAGTATAGAGAAAGGGATTATTGGGGGACATTTTACTGGCAGCATCACAGAGCCTGGATGGGATACACACAGAAACCAACTTGGCTTCTTCAGCAATGTTTCAAAACTATGTTGAACGGTGGGGCTTTCTCTCTCCTGGAATTCACAAAGAGGTAAACCAAGAGAAAAGAATAGGTAACAATAGGTATACTGAACCCACCTCGAAATTGACCTGCTCTTTAACCTTTAATAGTAGAAATATAAATTGCATTCAACTCATGCCCAAGAAATCACAACTTTCCCACCTGTGCAGGTACCAGCCCCTCCACAATGCACTTCAATAGCACAGGTGAAAAGTCAATTGCATTGGTGGGAGATTCTTTCTATGATGTGACCTGAAAAGATGGGATAGCACAGAATTCATGGAGAAGACCCCATGGATGAAATTAAGTGGCATTTTAGTGGAAAATTGAATCACATGTTCTACTACCTTGTCACAAAAAGGAGGAAAGACAAAGGGTTTTTTTTTTTTTTTAACCAATTACAAATGTCCTTGAGGTCATATATCTAAGTGTTTAGGTCACTGTGCATACCTGTATGAAATAAAGAGGCCCCTCTTTCACATTGCTTTCCCCCCTAAAAAAATTCATGATATGGTGAAATGAACTATCATAACTATCCAATGACATGGATATAACTACATGAGGTAACTTTAGAGGAGATGGAGATAGTAATGCTGACGGTGATGCATAAGGAAAAAAAGCTAAGGGTAAACAGAATATGAAAGAGCAACTCAGATGAAATGTGAAGTCTTGCCTACCAATTCCAGAGTAGTCAGAAAACCTCTATGCAACTCAGTAAACATCAAACTAAACAGTACACAAGGCTCTACTGTCCTTTTGTTTTGTTTTGGTCTGCTCTGCTCTTGCTTTGGGAGCAGTTTGTTTAAGATGTAATAAATTGAAAAGGTGCTTCCCCCCACCCCTGTCCCTCCATAAATCTCAAGACAGTGCAAATGACTTATGCCTCATTATGGACAGAAAGAAAGGGCCTCCCTAGACGAGGACATCCTCGACTACCATTAAAGCAATCATTAAAAATAACAACCCACCTAAGCAAGCAAAAGAGTCATTCTTTTAAAAGATATATATTAATTAGCCAATAATATTAAAACTAGGTTCTGTGGATTCAAATAGGAATTGAAATTCAGAATGCAAGAGAAAGCAGAAAAATTGGCGTGCAAGGGGAAGGGGGAAGTTTATAGGGGAAAAGTCTATAATTTCCAATAGCAGTAGCAGAGAGAGCCATGAAACAAATGGTATCTATAACAAGCTAGTAATAAAGAAGCATGGGGAGATGGGTGGACTGTGCCTACCTACATCATTTCATGAGCACGGAAGATTTAAGAGTCCTGAGAGGTTCAGGGTAGACATTGGAGTGGACATTCCAATCACTAAACAAAAGTACATTAAGGTGGACACACAGGTAGATGGAGAGAAAAGCACAGACAGGCAATCTTCAAATTTAAGATGCACTAAAAATTTTCTGCTTCACTGTAGTAAGTTTTCAAAGGACCCCAGTTGAAAGAAGGCAGAGTGAGTGAGTCAAGAGTAGGAAAACAAAAAGCAAGATGAAATTGAACAATATGTGGCCCTACCAAAAAAGCTAATTCTATCTTCTCTGGCTAATTCTGATCACTCCCTCCTATGTTGAAAAGTACTCAGTGGAATTAAGATCATGCCACAAAGTGATAAATATCTGTAAAATGTGAAGTTAGCATAAGCAAATGTGTCTCCTACTAGCAGTCACAAAGAAGAAGAAATCATATTATTTTAGATTATACAATTCAAGACTGAAAAAGTGACAACTCTGCTCTTTGGTCTCTCATACCACATGAATTCCAATTAAAAAAAAAAAGGCACATGCATTTAAGTGACTTTGTCCTCACAGCAGTATATTTTGGAGAGATTGGAACTCACAGTTAATGAAGAGCAAACAACCAAGCATTTGTTCAACCTACTGCTACGTATTCAAGGAACGAATAAGAGATTGCACTTACAGAGGGCTCCCACAGTAGAGAGAAAATGTTAGATTAAAAAAATAAAATGAGCTTGCAAGCATATTGTTTAAAGTAATTACAACTATACTTCATGGAAAGAAAAAACCTGTTGGTGCTAACCCCCAGTGGGTCATCCACAGAGCATGCCCTCCACATGCCAGGGTGCCACTGCCCACTGGGTCACAGGCAACTGTTGACCTACACTGTCATTTACCCTCATCAGAAAGAGCAATCGTTCTTGTTATTTGTCTTGGTTTTGGTTGTCCCAGAAGCACAGCTGGAAACAAGGATTTCATTTTAGATAGTTTATTTTAAAAGTAATTCAAGAATTATTTGGAAATGAGTGGAACAGTGAGATAGAGCAAAGCAGCCAAAAATATGTCATCAAGAAAGTAACCAATGAGAAACTGAACCCAAATCTTGCTGGGGAACTCAGCCCATGTAGATCTGCACCTCAGAGCTGTCCCTACTGAGGGGTAAAGGAGCTTGAGTATTTATTTACCATCTCAGTAATGTGTTGGTAAATCTTTAACAACAAGTTCTCCAGCCAGGGTGAGAGTGGGGTTGAGTGATCCCTGATTTGCAATATTTGCCAATTTCCATGGTGTAAATTCTCCCACCATGGCTGATTTAAAGCTACCAATATAATGTCATTGAACATGGAACTGAGAAAAGAACCATAGTAGCCACTTACTTGATACAAAAGACAAGAGTAGAGGAATTTGTAAAATGTAGTAAAATAATTCGAAAGTAATGGAAATTACCTTTACTTTTAATATAATTTACTTAATTATAATTAATTATAATGCAAGTATATATAATTTAATTTTTAGTAATGGCTGTGTTTAACAACTGACTGACAAAATTTCAGAAAATTTAGCAATCAAACCTTGCAGGCCAGTATGAGCCAACTCCAACCGACCATCTCACAAAATCCCCTGAATCGCTGGTTGAAGGATGCACTTAGTGGGGATTCATATCCCTCATACTTCCAGTCTGGGGTATGGGTAACAAAGTGAACCCCAGAGGTCAGACAAAGCAGATGCTAGAAGATGGACACTGGGCCATACATTCTTCACTGAGTTGCCCTGCTTTGCAATTTAAAATTGAGTGTCCCATATACACTATTGATACTATGTATAGAATGGATAATTAATGAAAACCTACTGTAGTGATCAGGAAACCCTACTCGGTACTCTATTGTGACCTAAATGGAAAGGAATTTCAAAAAAGAGGGGATATAGGCACACGTATAGCTGATTCACTTTCCTGCACAGCAGAAACTAACACAACATTGTAAAGCAGCTATCAGCTCAGTTCAGTCACGTCCATTCTAATCCAAATAGGCTGGGTAAGACTGAACTGGGAGTTAAAAATCTAATTCAGCGGTCAATATACTTGATTATACAATTCACTGTGTATTGAATTAATCAGTTTTTTTTAAATTTTAATTCAACTTATTTGAAGTTGTCAAATTGATTTTTTAAAACTCCCTTTCTGCTCAACTTTCTCAGTATTTGCTTTTTCCTCATAATTTAAGAAGAATAACCACTCTATCCAGAGTGACCCCTTTGCTCAGAGCAAATGGAAACATCTCCAACTCATACTCTGGAGAAATGATGGTGAATTTACTTAGAAAGAAGCCTCTGGAATATTCTATAGTAGTTAAAGGGCTAAACATATCAACATGAAGAAATCTTAAAAATTTAATGAGTGGGGAAAAAGCAAGTTGCAAATAGACATATGCAGTTTGATAACATTGGTGTAAAGTTACAAGCAAAACTATATGCCATTTTTGGTGGCACCCATGTGAGCAAAAAAAGAAAATACCAAATTCTGGAGAGTGGTTAATTCTTGGGGGCAAGGAAGAGCGAAAGAGTGAAATGAGATCAAGGAAAGTGAAAGTGAAAGTCACTCAGTCGTGTCCGACTCTTTGCAACCCCATGGACTATACTGTCCATGGAATTCTCCAGGCCAGAATACTGGAGTGGGTAGCCTTTCCCTTCTCCAGGGGATCTTCCCAACCCAGGGATTGAACCCAGGTCTCCCGCATTGCAGGCGGATTCTTTACCAGCTGAGCCACGAGGTAAGCCCGAGATAAAGGAAAGGTGCACACAAAAGGGTTCAAATGGACTTGAAACACTTCATAGGTTGGAAAAACTGGCCAGAAACAAATGTGACAAAATGTTCAGATTTGACAAACCTGGGTGGCTGAAATAGGTATTAGTCTGTATACTTTTATCTGTACACTTGAAATATTTCATCATTTTTTGTAAGTATTTACTTGTACTGGAAGAGTTCCTAAATGGTTTTACATGCAATCTGTAACCTAACAAAGGACTCTTGAGTGGCGTCAGGTCAGACATAGAAAAAGTATAATGACTATATGAGTAATTGCAGTCTCCATTTTATCAATACTTTTCGGTCTTTTAATCTAACTAAATTGATTACAATCAGCAATTTTTGGTTGATTACTCAATTTTAGCTTTAAACTACATCACTCACCTCTGAACTGAGTATATACAGCTGATTTAAAGCAACAAAACCCCATTGAATTGTAATGTTAACAACACAAACCCCAGATGATGCCACATATCACAGGTTCATTACAGGAAATGTTACTCCAGGAACAATTACTGGGTCAGTTGTTCATCTGGATCATGGTCTCGTCCCAAGAATGTTCTAATTCACTTCTTCTAAGTAGTAGAATTCCTATCAAAACTGCTATCATATACCCATTGCTATATTCCCTTGGCAAAACAATAGCACCTCCCTCCCTGGGGCTGTTTTCTGTGTTGAATGAGTTAATACAATAAGCACTGAAATCAGAGCATCATCTTGCCTACTATTATTATTATTATTATCATTAATTAATTGAAAATGGTAATGACAACATCATCACCTTAAATGAGACTTAAGCCCAAAGTCCTTAACAGAAGCTGATTTTCATTCCCGAATCTTATCTTTTTAGACTTCTGGTCTTCCACCCACAAAACTGCAACAATTAGCAAAACCAAAGCCCCATCACCTACTAGTGTCCAGCATAGAAGTAGGGGAAAGATTTCCAACAGCTCACATTTTACTTCCTGCCCTAAAATTAAAAGAACCTGGGTGAAGATGGCAGTGAGTTTCAGGCCTCAGGACCCATAAGGAATGTAAAGAGAACCCCTGTGTCTCCCTTCCTACCCAGACAAAGATGGTTTTCCAGAGAGATTCAGGCCGGGTCTGCTTCCCATCCTCTGGCAGTCACTGGCCCCAGCCTGCTCCGTCCTGCTCAGTAACTGGGCATCAAACAAGAGTAATTGACAGCTTCTCTCCTCCAGCCTCCCCTCTCGGAGCAGCAGTTTCCCCAGGAGCCGCCTCGTACAACCTCAAACACTTTATTACTGGTCAATTTGGGTTTCCTGCCCACTTTAAGTGGCAGTGCTGAGGGTCTGCAACTCTCTCTAGCCCTCATTGATCAATATTAACAGTCACTTTCACAGCATTTCCCTGCTACTCAGCAAGGCCGGGGACTGGCTGTAAATTACCACACAGCCTGGTCATTATACTGAAAGAAATGCTGTAATTCAAAAGTTAAGGCTAATTGTGAAAATAATTTCTGCCACGCTTCTCAGTACCTGATTCAAAAAGAGCAAGAGAACTCAGAGCTTGTCCCTTTTGGGTTTGTTTGTTTAACCAGAGTGTTTAACTATATTCAGTCCTCGGAGATCCACCCTCTATATGGTGTTTTTTAAGATGGGGCCAACTACTTCAAACACTCCCGCCTTCAGCTCACCAGAGAGGTGGAGGAAGGAAAACCATCCTTTAAGTTTAAATCTTAGGTTTACAGTCAATGCATTATAGGTATGAGAAAAAGAAAAGTCGGGATTTAACAATTATTGGCTGAGGTTCACATAGTAATATTTGTTTATGAGGTAAAATTTAACAAGAAACAAACAGCAAGTGTTGTTTATAAGCAAATGTGAGTCCTTGAAAGGCATAGAGAGGCTTTGTAAGCACAAATCTCCAAACCTGGCAGAAGACTGAATGGAAATTCCCGGCTGCTGGCAGCTGACTCACGTGTGCCAGGTGACAGAGCAAAAAGGCCACCAGGAGCCAGCCTTCTGACGTAGAGGGTGCAGAGCTGTGTTGTTGAGGGGTTTCTGGGGCATACCGCTGGGCTGGGAAAAGACTGGGCCCTGAATCTGGAAGCAAGGCTAACATATGAGTACAGCAGAGAGAGAGAGAGAGAAACTAAAAGGCTGACAGAAAGCAGCAGTAATTATTTTCAGACCCAAGGGGGCCTTTCTCCTCCAAAGATGGATTAGATGTGTCACCTAGAACCACCTCAGCCAGGTTGTTTTTCCACGGCCTTCAAAGCGCTGCCACAGAAGGCTCGGGAGAGAGCCCTCAGTCTGGCTGGAAGGAAGAAATAACAACAAATCTATAGCGGGGCGCTCGGGCAGCTTCCACGTGGCAGGGACATCCCTTGTGGACCTGGCCTTGGCCACACCCTCTGGGAAACCCTGTGCTCGAACAGTCAGAAAGGGAGAGGTGGGGAGCTGAGAGACGGCAGGAACCTGCCAAGCACTTAAAATACAAGACTTATTGAAAAAACAGTCATCCTGCTTCCTCTCTATATACACAAGCCTCATGGGCAAGATGAAGAGCAGTCAGTGTTGGTTTTAGAAAATCCATGGTTCACCCTGTAAGAGACAACTCATGGTGACTCCTCAGCCACCACACCATCCCTTGTGGTCGAAAGTTGGGCTGCCCTACTCCCTCAAGGGTCGGAGGTGGCCCTCCTTTTGGCCATCTCTTCAGTGGGTCATCAAGATGTCTCACAACCTCAAACCCAGACCCCTGAAATCTCCTTTGCTCTGCCACCCTCTGCCCACGTTGCAGTATGAAATGAACTTTCTTGGGCGGTGTCTTTGACCTGCCTGGGTAGGTAGCACAAGCCCTGTTTGCCTCTTGAGGGTTGGAAACACACCTACTTCTCACCATCCTCTCAGTGCCCAGCTGCCCAATTTGAGAGTAAGAATCCTATGGCCAGTGGGGAATAGCTGGGTGCTGGTGGCCAGCTGGCTTCCCTGAAGGCCCTGCCCTCCTGAGCACATCCTTCTGGTGGAAGAAAAGGAAACCAGGTCAGGACTGAGGATCAGAAACAGCATTCCTCCAACTTCAGTTAATTTCCCCAGGAGTTATTTCCCTTTGTTTTCACCCTCAGAGGGAAGGAGAAGTGATCCTGGCTCCTAAGAAAAAAACACAACATAAAGGACCGCCCCCATTCACAGCCAGGCAATAGGCAGGAGCTTTCCCCCAGGAGGGGGAGATTAGGGGCCACTGATGCCCACTCGCAGGGCTCCTGCACAGGTTCCCTGGGCTCCATGGTGGTTCAGAGCCCTCAACTTCGCTTCTGGGCAGGGACTTGCCCACCAGCCTGGTGATCAGCCTGGCTGATCTCCCAGCTCCAGGACCCGGAGGGGAATTAGACACCAGCAGCCCCATGCTCTCTTTTGTTTAGGAAAAAGGAGAGAAAGAGAGAGAGTGAAAAATAAAATCCTCAATCGTTTAGTACAAGTCATTTTACATGCTGGGATAATGAAGTATAAAAATGCCTTCAAAGAACTGATTTCCTACTTTTAACTCACTGCCAGCCAAGCTCTTTGTGAGGCCTCTCTGGAACATGCATTCCCGTCCCACTCAAACAAAAGAGCTGAGAATTCATTAAACTATTTAATTATGCCTTTTTATTTTTCTCCATTAGCAAGTCCTACCAGCACAAAGTAAATAAAGCCACCGTGGTCTTTCCCCAGCAGACACACTGACTGTTTTTATTCTTTATTCAGTTTACAATATAAAGGGCTATTTTTCCCCCTCCTCCTATTCTTGGCGAGTTTCCTAGTACAAATCCTGCAAACAGAAGCACCCAACTGTACATGCAATGCATGAGGCTAGCGCAGGAGCATTCAGCATTGCAAGCACATACCCTAGACAGCTTTCAAAGTATCCACAGCCAAAGGCAGCCAAACAGCACTTTACAGCCAGGCGCGGAAAAGATATTAGTTTTTTTTTTTTTTATACTCTAGTAAATTTGCTTTTTACATCTATTTCTTTTCAGAAGGGCTTGTTATTGAGCTCACTGTCCACAAATTCCATTGATCTTAGGCTGTGACTCAATCCATATGCTCACGCTTTGACACCAGCACAGCAAGCAAGCGATACAAATCCTGTTCAGGCTACAAACTTATTGATTTTATAGATTTCCCCCAAAGTTGTGATAATGATATATCATTGTTAAATTTGGTAGAACAAACTGCTTTCCCAATCTGTCAATGCGAGCATGAAAACCAATTCACAGCCTTGTTTAGAAGGCTTTCCCATCAGAAGAATAAGTACAGCCAAAGGAAGCAGAGCACTGATACCTGGTCGCCGGCACCCCTTGATGTATGATTCCTTCCCCTGCTGCCCTTTTCTGACCCTCAGCACACTGGGCTGCCAGACTCATGCTCGTTGGCTACAATTATCACAGTGATTCCTCCCCAGGATGCCCAGTATTAATTATTAACAGCTGGGAGCATGCTGCTTGGGTGACCCACATCAGTAGGTTTTAAAAGACAATTTTGGTAATTTTAATATGCTATTCAGATGCACTTGGATCCATTAGGATCCTGGCATTATTGACTTGAATAGGTCAAAAAAAATTTTTTTTTCTTCTCTCTCTCCCTTACCTTTGAGAGTCAAGGCAGCTGCTTCCAGCAGGGGGCAGACATCAGACAATGCGTCCTTTGAAAGGATATGTCTATGCTGTGATGGGTTAGGTGGTGCCTAGCTCTCAGCTCATGTCCTAGCAATGGGCTAGATCTTGAGTTCTACCAACCTGAGAAGATTTCACAAGCTTCACTTTTTCCCAGGGTGTTTGTGACTCTGTTTCTCATATCATGTCCCCAAGCGTCCATCCATTCAAGTATCCTCTAGATGACCCCATCTTCTTCCTGTACATTCAAACTCTTTATTGCATGAAGGTGTCTGCCTAACTCATTTCAACACATGTGCTGACTTTCTATTCCCAACTGCTCCATCAACTGGAACATGTTTTCAGCCATTATTGGGTTATTTCCTTGGCTCATGATGATAGTGATTATTTTGGATGTTTCCAATGTGTCTACTTCCCTTATTTCTAAAACTTTAGGCTGCATAGTTTCCTTTCCCCTCTTCGTCTCACCATCTGCCCCTTCCTGCTTACCGTCTTACTTGAGGACATCCACAGTCTCCTCTCTCACACCAGCTTCTTAGTCCTCTTATCACTGATTTAAACAAAACAATTTGACAAAACCATAGAAAACTCTGCCAGTCTGACCTCCTCAAATAAAATTCAAGTCTGTCTTTTTCAGAATCTGTCTTTGCCTTCAAATAGTGCCTTTTGTTTCTCTGCAGTCTCTTCCTGCCAGAATTACAGCTACTTCTTACTTAAGGATAGAGTGTCAACCCCCAATCTACCTGCTTCACTTAAAATGGATGCCATGGGAAATGTAGTCTCATCAGATCTTTTGTCAGATAAAATTCCAATGACTCAAATCTCCACAGTTTTATTCTCCCCTCATGTACATTGAGAATTTCAACGTGGGTTGAAACTTAGGTATCTTATCGTCTCATGTTCTGTAGAAAGCTGACTTTAACAAATAGGATCCAAAACCAAATGAGATCAAGTACACTGGCACTATATAATGTGGGCAGACCCACTTGGCCTTTTCATTCAAGTACATCAGGCCTAAGCTTGCTTATTGTCCTCAAGCTAATAATAATGTACATCTGCATGACTTTAATGTTAGCAGTGGATTTTCACACAACTTTCTCACAATGTGTGACAGAGCATAAGTAGGTGTCACCTTCCCCATTTTACAGCTGAAGACACCAGGGCTGAAATGCTATGGGTCAAGTTAGTAAGTTGCATAGATGTTCTTTATACCTAGGACCTCTTAATTTAGAGGTCTTTCCAACAGAGCATGTTTCCTCTCAATGTGAGTTATTTAAACAACAATCCTTGCATTCTAGGTACACCACTTCACCAAGCATTTGAAAAATTATTTTATGACATCTTTTGTTATTTTTAATATCACTACTTCATGGCATGTCTAATTAATTTTTAGGTTCTCCCTGCCAGGAAATAAAGTTATTATAGCAGTGACCCACAAGGACCATCATTATGGAAATGACCCCAATTGCTTTCTGCAATCCAGGAGTAGGGTGGGGTGGGAAGGCCAGGAGTCATAATCTTACAGAAAAAATAGAAACGTGTGATATATTGTCTTTTCAAAGATCACTAAGATAGAGATTTTTAAAGTGAAGGAAATTTTAAAACAGCCCACACATACAAGATTGCTTACTGTCATAGATTCAGTGTGGAATTCCCAAAGTCCTTACAAGAGAGTTTCCAGAAAAGCATCAGAACAATAAGTCCTCACCCAGGAAATCAACAATTAAATAGGCTGGCTGCTCTCTTAACCCATCCACTGCCACTTCCAAAGGGGTAACTCCAGTCTCTCCCACACTGAAAGGGCAGATAGAAGGATGCACCTTTCCGAGAGAAGAAGCAATTAAATTTTTATGATGAATAAGTTCCCCCCACCTCCAGAATTCTTACTCTGAACACACACACACGCAGACCAAACCGCCCTCCTGCTCATAATTGCACTGGTCCAAGTGTGCAGAGCCTTCACACAGAATGATGGCTTCCCCTGTCTCCTGCATTTGTTCGGCTCCTTTGGGAGGAGCAATTTACAGAAAGCATTATCGATTTTTGCCATAATAGGTACAGAGATGCCTCACCATCCCTACTCAGCCGGCTCGCTCTCCGCATCACAACTGTCAGGCCAGTTTGTGAAGCCCCGTCATTATTTTTTTTCAAGTAAATCCATCACAAGCTTGGGGTAGGGGGAGGTGAGGGAAGTGATGAAAATAAAATTATTTTCACCTTGCCATATGAAAGAATGTTCATGTCCTTCATTGGAAATGAGTGCAAGCACTACAGGCCAGCAGAAAAATAAAAGGAGGGAAAGAAAATTTGCAGTACCAGAAAGAAAACCAGACGAAAGGCAAGGAGATCTAGTTGGGACCTATTGGAAATATTTTTAATGCAGTTATACCTGGGCTCAAGCTCTCTGTCTTCCTCCTCAGGGGGCCTAAAACACCTGTAGTCGTCATCTTTGTGTGGAATAAAGGGAAAGCAGATACATATTCCATCATGGGATGGAATCCACCTTGAAATGCCCGTATCAATAGACCACCCACCTTTACCAGAGACCACCAGTTCCCACTTTACTTTGTTCCTTTGTGTCAGAGGTTTCCTGATCCCCCCAACCCCACCTTACCTCCCTCCCACCATCCACTGGTGTTCACTGGAGACCCCCACCATTTGGTTACTGATCAGCATGTGAATGCAAGTGCTTCTTACTTGAAATATGTTTTAAAATGAGAAAGCGCTTCTTAGAAATCACATGGAAAACAAACAGAGGGGGAAGCCACACTCAATATGTTACTGATGCTCAAACAAGCCTTTTGATATTCATGACCTGCCTTGATTGGTCGTTGGTACCCTCTTCAAGCAGGTCTCCAGGCTCAGTGAAGAAGGTCAGAGCTTATCTTCCTTCATCAGAGGGCATGGGTTCTCCCCTCCCCCAAATTCCTAAACAGACTTGTTTGAGGCTCAGAAGATTTAATCCAAGAATTGGCTCTGGATCTCATTCCCAGATCCTCAGTTCATTAGCCATGAAAAGTGATTTTTATGAGCTCTTGTTCCAAAGATGAACCACAGAAAACTACACAATAATACACAGCACTCTGCATACAGCCCGCCAGCCTCTGGCTCAAACCTAAGTAGCTCAACAGCCATCAAACTGCAGAATGACAAGTGGCCAGTTTTCTCTTGGTAAAAGGCAAGGATTTGGTGACATTCTGTTCCAAGTGCTACTTTATTGAAAGGATACACTTATTCTGATATAAATTCAACACCTAACCAGATATCCTTTCTCCACTCCATGCAGTCCCAACCTCTCTACCCTCCAGCTACAAGAACAGACCCTTAAAGCCCACAAGTTCCTCCCTTCCTTTCTCACAACTCCTCTTTGGCAGGAACATTTGCAAACAGAGAAGCTGAGAGGGACTGAGGTCCAGCTGAAAGAGGCCGACCTGGGATCCACTTGGACACTGGCTTTCTGTGGCTGGACTATGAACTGAATTATTTTTAAAAACAAAACACAGTCGTCTTCTATCATATCATATGAGAAACACATTGAAATCAGGGCAAGGGATGGAATTAGCCCCATGAAACCTGTAATTCTGATTGTAGCTGCCTGATTTGTCACCCTTGATGCCACATACTCAACAACAAAATGGCAGTGTGCACACCGGATTCAAAAATTCTGTGTAGCGAGAAGGAGAAACAAGAAATCTTGGTGATTTTGAACTTTCTCTTTCAAACTGTATTTCGAGAATCCCACCAGAACATGGGATCTAAGTGATGATATTCAAGCCCTCAGTAACTATCCTACCCAGATGAAGATTAACTGTGAAGCACTGGGAGGGACTATCACAAAGATTCGTACAGTTCTGCAAAATTTGCAAATATAAGATATGTGAGGCAGTCAGTTAAGGCTACTGTCTCTTTTCACGTTGACTTTTTTACACTTCCTCTCTCACCAGGTGGCACCCAAGGGGCCACTAGCATTTTGTGAATCTGGTCATATTCAGTTTGGCTTTAGAGAAACATATTTACTTGAGGTGCACGATCATGCCCATGAACACCATAAGTCATCGTTGTGTTGTGCATGTGCTAAGTCACTTTAGTCATGTCTGACTCTTTTGCAACACAATGGTCTGTAGCCTGCCAGGCTCTTCTGTCCATGGGATTCTCCAGGCAAAAATACTGGAATGGATTGCTATGCCCTCCTCGAAGGGATCATCCTGACCCAGGGATCAAAACTATGTCTCCTACATCTCCTGTGCTGGCAGGCAAATGCTTTACCACTAGGGCCACCTAGCCAACTCAATATAGAAAAATTCCAGAAACATCCTGTCTGCAAAACAGTAGCTAATGCTCCTGGCACAGAGAGACATATAACTACACCATGAATGACTGGATAACAACCTACTACCGTCTTGAGTGAGGCAGAACCTACTCATTAAGGGTGTTACAGACATGATTTCATTTAGTTCTTATGACAATAGACGTTTGCTGTTTCTTTCACTGCTGTTCCCCCAGTGACTAGAACAGGGCCTGGTACATAGTAGCTGTGCAATAAACATGTAGGAAATGGATGCATAACTCATAGAATAATGGATAAGAACACTAAAATAAGATTCCAAAAGAAAAAAATGTAGAGGACCAATAAATACCAATAATCAATGATGTAGAAAATAAAATAATATTTTCTATTAACACATAGACAACGTTTTGTTTGTTTCATTTTTTAAATGGCAACCTCTAGTGTGGAAAACAATTGCAGACATAGGTTACATGGGTGTAAATTGGTACAGCCTCTCTGGGTAACAATTTGGCCATATTTATTATAATTTTGTAAATATTCATACTCTTTAACTACAAATTTCAGTGTTTGGGAACTAATCCTAAACATCAGAGTATTAGGAACAGAAGTTAAGTTGAAGATTTTTATCACAACATTATTTAAAAGAGAAAAAGATATAATCTAAATGTCCATTTCAGTTGTTACATGTTAAATGGTGACACAAAATTTGGTACATTCATGTGATAAAATGTCATACAGCTATTTAAAATCATGCTGTTAAAGTACCATCTAATGACACAGGAAAATACACAAGTTATATCTGTATGATTCTGTGATGTCTATAACACTGTATCTATGCACTAAAAAAAACTTCAGGTGACTACACACATAACATAAAGAGGGGTTATCTCTGTATAACAGTATGGCTTTATTTCTTCAGTGGTCCTGAAGATGGATACAAGGAGATGCTCTTTGGTTTTCCTGCCATAGACCTAGCCTATAAGAGAACAAAGTCTTGATTCTAGGAAATGTGCATGAGCCAAGAGAATTTACTACTAGCTGGCCTTGAGTAAGACACTAGTGAATTACTCAGTTTTGATGGTTCATTCATTTATTCGTGCATTCACTAGCTAGTAAGAACTTCCCATATGCTTAGGGCTCAATAGCTACTGAACCTAGACTGTTAATGTATGAACAAGATCTCTGCTCTCATGGAGCTTACATGCTAATTTAACAACAGACAATAAACATGTAGTGTTCACATTCTGCTTAGAGCTAATGACTCAAAGAAACCAATGATGATGATGTCATATTTACTTGGTTAACAGTGCCATGGAGTACTGCCCACTGGACTTATGAAAAATGTAGAGTGACCTAAATAAGTTCCAGAACTGAATTGTCAGAACTCAGTTTCAAGCTATCTGGGACACCAATACCATTTTCCTAAAATTAACCTTGACTTTATGAATCAAGTTCTCTCACACTTGGATCTGATTTGTAGGCAGCAAAATTAAACGTCTTTCAAATGCATGAGTTCTTTTCTTTCATCTCCCATTCAGAGAAGTTACTTCAAAGTACAGTCGGCAGAGTATGCCATGAAATACAATAGTATGAAGATTGGATACGCCCAAATCTCCAGAAAAGTATATTTTTTTTCTAAGGGGGAACTAAATTGTAAGGCTGAGTCATGTGGTGAGAAGATTCTAAATGAGGATACAAACCATGACACACTTAATGAAATTGCTTCCAATAACCTGGATAAGAATGACTCACAAGGAAGATTTGCAACATTTTTGTACAAACTGGATCTATAATAACTCAAAGAGATTCTATATCCCTCTGGAAAGGGTATATTTTAAAACGGTTTTGAATCTATTCAAGTAATATGAGAAGATATGCAACCAGATATTAAGAGAGCTTGGCATTTCTCATCTCTTTCTAAGCAGGACAGTTGAATCTTATTGTTATTGAATTTCCGACTGTTTCAGTATCAAACTCATGGATACTCACATAGCTGCGTAACACCTATGTGGTTGTAAAGCTAAATGATAACATGGTTCAATTTTTCTCCCTTCCACTGATGAGACCAACACTTGTCATTCGTTTTACCAAAGTGGCTCAATGTTGCTTCACACTGTATCTAATAGCACCCACTATGAGGAACACATGCTTCCATGGGGATTCAGTGGTACAGACTCTGCCTGCCAATGCAGGAGATCCCTGGGTCGGGAAGATCCCCTGGAGAAGGAAGTGTCAACACACTCCAGTATTCTTGCCTAGGAAATCCCATGGACAGAGGGGCCTGGAGGGCTATAGTCCTTTGATCACAAAGAGTCAGACATAGCTTACAGTGTTGTTTACAGTGACGAAACAACACAACAATGGGGAGCACAGCTCCAACTAGCCACAAAATCACCTTCCACTGCTGATCCCCTGGACAGTTCACAGATGATTGAGACTGGGAATACAGATGAAATGAACTTGTGTTTATGTGTGAAGAGTTTATTAGAGATTCAGGAAGTATAAAAGGAAAAACAAGCAAAATAAGATATTCAGAAGGCTGGTTCTATACTACAAGGATCTTCATTCTGAGTACTCTTTGGAAAATTCAAAGTGAGCAATAACATGAATATACAATCATCAACATTAATTGCACCACAAACATAATACAACTAATAATAAGCAACATAACGTTACTGACTAGTGAGTAAAGAAAAGTGTATTACTGATGTGAAAACTCAGATTATGACACAACATAGACAGCAGGATTTCAAACGAATATACAATTAGAAAAAATATGAGAAAGGTGTACATCAAAAATTTTACACTGGTCATCTCACAGAATTAGAAGTGGGGCAATTGTAATTTTCTTCTGTTTGTATTATTTTGTAATAAAAATGACACAGTTCTCCTCTATGTGACTTAAATAATTATAGACCTAATTTGTCATTGGATAAAACCCAATAACACCCTAGTGGTATAAGTAGTTGAAGAAAACAGTCTATGTCAATATTAACAGGTGGGATAGTTTTGGCAATGGGCCGTGAATCACCACTGGTCTGTGATGAAGCATTCACAAGAAAATTAGAAGAGTGGGTTATTTGATTATTTTTTTTCATAAAAATAAAATTATTCACCTGAAAGGCCATTTTTAAAGTTTTAAATGATTTCCTTCCTACTTTTTGAGGAGGGGGGAGTGTGAGTGTGGTAGGGATTCATATCCTTGCTTTTATGAAACTTGTCGGTGACAGCGATAGTAACTGTGTCTGCTTAATACCCTCACACAGCAAAATGAAAGGCTGACAATGCCTGTGTCAGCTTCCAAAGCTTAAGAACGCTTTCACTAGTCCTAACAACTCAAAAATGGGGACTAATTATCTCTAAATCGTGCAGCTCTATTTATACACATTTTAATCAGAACAAGCTTGCAAACCTATTGTCCGCAGGCAGAGTATGCCCTGTAGATGAATTTTGTTTACCTAAAATTGGGAAATTTTTATAAACATTCCTTTCCTGGGCTCACATTTCCACAGGGCACCAAGATGGCTGTAGTTGAAGACTGTTTCTTGGGTGGGCTGGGAGTCCCACTCCACTGTTTGCCACAGAGAGCTGTCTGGCTCACTTTGGTCACTTCTGGCATTTGCCTGGTCCTTGTAGGCGTTTCAATCTACTACTGTTTTAGGGAACAGACTAATGGCCTGTTTTCAGGAAAGAACATTAGGGGATTATGGAAGCCACATTCTGTTCAGTAGGATTGGAGAAAAACTAGCCCCAGTTCCTCCACGTAGCAACTTCTTGGATTGTGGTCCAAGAGTTTGGCATCAATGATCAAAGTTCTAGCAGTGGCCTTTCAGCTGTAGCCAGTAACCATGGCTGGAAAGCAAACCAAATACAAAAAATAACCTTCAGCCTTTCCTTGTAGCCCTCCCTCCACCTCTGCCCCTCACCATCCCTTGGGGCAATGCCTTATTTAAATATTTTCTTGCCTTGGATTTCTCCTTCAGAATCACTCGTACCATAAAAATAAAGCAAGAAAACACCAAGAATTTTAAACACCTCAGTTTGTAATGCGATTAGGGCATCTGTAAGGTGTAAAAAATGATTTCATTGTTTCCTATAAACCAGCTCCTTCCTCATCAGAAATGGTCTGAGTCAAGATGTAGAAAGCAATTTTTTAAACAGCGTGTATTAAATCTGACAAACATCTGGTCAATCAAATTTACAGCAATACACAGGGTCTAATAAAGGTTTATTTATTCTTGAAGAACAAATTTAAAGATTTTTTTAAAGCTTTTATATATAAAAGAAAACTAGACCCGCATTTTTGGCCCAGGCTGATTTCCAATGGTCTGTGCTTTGCCAAGCCCCCGCCACTAGAGTTCTGTTTCCTCCAGGCAGCGGCAAAGGAGATATGTGCTCAGGCTTGCAGGCCAACAGCTCTCCTGCATCACCCAGCCTAGACCAGGAGGGGCCAAGTTTGAAGTTGACTGTGGTCCCCAGTGGGACAGGGACCAAGGTTGCAATAGGGAGGCCCAAGGAAGCCAGACACCATTTTTCATTTTTGCTACTTTCTTGTTTGTGCCTAGGTGTTGAGGTAGGGGGATCAGAGAACTGGGTGGAGCACAGAGGTAAGAGAAGGGAATGGAGAAGCAGGGAGGAGCTACCTAAGCCCCTCCCTTTATTCTCTTTTTTAACTCTCTCAAACTGGCAGCCCTTAGAAACCAGGTCAGGACATGATTTGAGATACTTAGAAGAGGGGATGGGCAGTGGTGCTAAGAATAAAACCCAGCTACCTCTTCAAACCACGACTGATTCAGGTTACAGATCAGAAAATCCACTCAGACACCATCCCTCTCTGACCCTGCCACAACCTTGTCCCATGTGCTCATCTAACTCTTTAGTAGCCCTATTAGCTGTAGCATAATGGAGACAATATTTTGAAAATATTAAACTATTTAATTTTTCCCCTTAAGTGGGTTTCTCTCACCATCCATTAAATAAATGTGTTCCGTTGTTTCAAAGGAAGAGTGGATAGGTAAGAATGTCTACATCAGTAGACATTGGCCCCCAATGTAGCTAAGCCTGGGGCACCCAAATCAATTAGCTGCAGAGGAGAGTAAATGTCGGAGATGATAAAGAGAAAGCCAGTAACAAATTGGATGTTAGTACCATCCCCTTGATGTTCAAGGAAAAAATCCCATTGCTACAGACCCTTCTGGATTCATAGTCGAAGAGCTAATATATCTTCTAGATCTTCACTGCCTGATATTAGCCACCAGGGGCATGTAGCAATTTAAATTTAAATTAATTAAAATTAGATAGAGTTAGAAATTATAGCTCTTCAGTCACTATTCTGGACAGAATTCTGTCCCCTCCCCCAAATCTATACATTTAAGTCCTAACCCTTAAAATCTGAGAATGTAACTACATTTGGAGATGAGATCTTTAAAGAGTCAATTAACTTAAAATGCAGGCTTTAGGTTGAGTCTCAATTCAATCTAACTGGTGTCCTTATAAGAAGAGGAAATTAATATACACAGAGATATACAAGGGATGCATGTGCACAAAGAAAAGACCATAAGGACACAGAGCAAAAAGGCAACTATTGGAAAGCCAACAAGAGAGGCCTTGGAATGAAATCAACCCTACCAACATGTTGATCTCAGACTTACAGCATTCAGAACTGAGAGAAAATAAATTTCTGTTGTGTAAACCACTCTGTCTGTGGTATTTTGTTTTGGAAGCCCTAGATAACTAATACAGTCACACTAGCCATATCTCAATAGCTGCATGAAACTAGCAAGAAGTTCTACAGGATAGCTAGAGCTAATGACCATTCTAGAGCTAATGGCCGCCGAAATAAAGTGAAAATAAAACTTGTCATGGCCCACCACTTCATCTCATTCATGATAACTCCTGTGATTTATTAGCAGTCTTGTTGTCTCTTTTTTTTGCTTCTCACATTCAGTTAGAGCTCAGATAACCAACCAGAGAACCAGGGAATGTATAGCTCCTTCCTCCTGCCCGTGATAGATATATTGTTCACTCCATATGTAACAAGAGCCCTGTATCTCTACTTGAGTGTCACAGTGGTAATATCCACCCTCACACACATATACATACTTTATCTTAAGTCTAACAAGAACTAATAATCCTCCACCCTCAATAGATACACACACACACACACACACACACACACACACACACACATACACAGTTTTAGCTGTACTTACTTCTCTAAACCACATGAAGCATGTGGACCAGAAGCTCCTGGTGTCTTCCCTGTACCCCCTCAGGCCACCCCAGAGACAGTCAGCAGAAAGTTCCCTTACATATATCTTCTTGCTCTCTCTAGCCAAGGTGGTGGGTTCTGGACAAAAAAGAGACCTGAAGTGCTAAGAAACTGATGCGCAGGAGTGACCTTCAACTAACAAGAGACAGTAGTTATCGATAAAGAGTTTTCTTGTCCCTCAAATGTCTCATTATGAAGGATGGCCCACATAGCCTCTAATGACCCCTGACAGGATGAAGCTCCAGTTCCCCACAGTACTGACCTACTTTACCATATCCCTCAATGGCTGCCTTTCCTGCCTCCAGTCCTTTCCAGCACATCTGGGACCATTTTCCAGATGAACTACTTGCATTAAATCCTTGCCCTGAGGTCTATTTCGGAGATAACCCCAACTAAGACACCAAGAAAGACTCGGCAGCCTTTCCCACAATCTTGACAAACACAAAGGATAGGAACGGAAATTCACACACATATTTTAAATGTTTTTTGACAGCTTTAGACCTGAAGATCTAAGGGGGTAGTCTTGGTTACCATAGGCATCACTGGGTCCTTCTACTCAAAAAAGAAAAAAAGTCTAGAATTGCTTCTATAATACAATCTACATGCTGCTTTGACCAAGTGTCTCACCTGGCTCCTTTTAGGATAACCAGAGAAATAGAAATAGGGTATCTATAGAGACTAAACTGGACCGATCAGTATCAATACACAGAAGACTAATTCTTCTGCAGGCTTAATATAGAAGTCTGCCATGGAACAGACTGCTATCTTTCTGATTCTCAACAACAACATGTTGAAAGCCTTGATGACCATTGAAAGGACCCTTTTCCAGTGATAAATGCAGAGAAAAGAAGGTTTAGCAGGAAAACGAGAATAAGAGGTAACTTTGCTGGCACTGTAGCAAACAGTTCCATTCATGATTTTGCTACAGCACAAATTATATTACAACAAAAATGACTCTACCATTAATTGTGTAATATCCTCCCTCTTACCACCCCCCCCAAAAGTGTGAGTCTCAGTGGACAGTTTATTTACATCACATAAATATCCAGTGTATGACACAGGAGAAAGACAACAGTTCCTTTCAAGAAATTTGACTCCTGGAAGCTAAGGAGAGTGGGCAAGTACCCAAAGACATCCAAATGCCATACGGTTTCCTCCTCTTTCTGAAAGCTGGCATCCGGTTCCCAACTGCACTCTTCCAAAGAGGCCCACTCCATGCACAAAGCCTCATTCATGCTAATAAGTCTCTTTATTGGTTCAACAAAACAGAAAGAACTTGAAAGCTTGATCTTAATATTTTCAGTCATTTTTTTTTTTTTTTTTTGAAACAGAGAAACCAACCATCAGGTGGTAGGGAGCTCAGGGACAAACCTCCATGGCCACCATTTTTGTTTCATGACAGCAAAATAAGCAAAGGAATTCTGAGAAACAAGACACAAGGCTGTGAGCTCTACACAAGACTCAGTGGAGGCCCTGGACTCTCTCCATAGGTGTCGCTGTGGTCCTGTCCAGGGCTTAGTGGAATGTTGCCTATCTTTGAGAGAAAGGCAGCTAGGGAAAAAGAGTGAATACTTGAAAATTAATGATGTCAGTCTGTCTTCATATATCAAGCTAATTTGAAAGGGCTTTAATTTTCTTAAAGGATAAAAAAAGGTTTCTTTGCTAGATTAAACTTGCAATTGTCATTCATATATTGTTTATAAGGTAGTCATCTCTTTGCTCTGTATTTTTTTGTTTTTGATTTTGTATACTAGTTAGCAGTGAAGACTTGTCTCCGTGTATCAGAAGGAATAAAGAGAGAAACGTCCTTAACTGTCAGTTTTAATAAGAGGAGTCAACATGCCTCTATTCAGGTTAAATATTGTCCTGTCACATTTCAATAGAGTCAACAGATTTTTTTAAAAGAAAAGTCAAAAGCACTGTGTATGCAAAAAACCCTCCCTGTCATAGAATGTCAAAGCCCTTCTTTATCTGGGGGAGGGGCGTGGAGGTAGGACAGAAAAATCTTTTGTAAAATGTGAAAAATTACCACTCATAATTGGCGCTGACATAAAAAAGTTTTTTTTTTTGTTAGAAAAACAAAGAAAATCTCTAATTTAATAATCACCTGCAAAGTGTTATTGTGATGGGAACAAAAAACACACAATCAAAGTCATCTTTTTTAAGTAACTATAGTGTTTTTAAGCAATCACTGCGCTTTACAGCAGCTCATACACATAAACCAATGATGTTCAAGAGTGGAAAAAAAGCTACTCCAAACTCCTCAAGGAAAGTTTCTGAATAACCAGTGACAGGCTACAATAAGGAAATGTAAATGTTCAAAATAAAGCCAAGCAAGATTGTTTTAACCTGAAACCTGCTCCTGTAAGCAGGAATCATTTAGGCTTAAGTTGCAAGAGAAAAACCATTCTTCACAGCAGGCCCAACAGGGTTAAAGATATCCATTTTGGACTGATGCACTAGACAGAACTGGCACTATTTTGTGCATGTGTGTGAGTGTGTGTTCAGTCGTGTCTGACTCTTTGGGACCCCAAGGACTATAGCCCGACAGGCTTCTCTGCCCATGGAATTTTCCAGGCAAGAATACTGGAGTGGGTTAGGAGTGGATAACAATTAGTAAAATAAGCTAGAAGAAGAAAGCCATTTCTCTGTTTCAAATGCCTGCTGATTTGTTAAAAATGTGAACCCTAGCTGAAGTTTTCAGGATTAGATTTTTTTTTAGTTTCCTGCAGAAACTATAATTTTAGAAATTATTCTAACTCTGAACAAATATTTCCATTTAGTAATAAGCATCTCTACCAATTAGGTCAGTGTAAAAAACTATGTGCAGCCTTCTAGACTAAGTAATATTCAGAATAATCTTAAGTTTGATAATATCAAACCAAATGGGATCCACTCTCCTAAAGATGACTAAGAAGACTAACACAATTTCAATGCTTACTTATGGTTTCACTACAACCTAGTGTTCCTTACAACAGTCTCTTTACCAACCAAGGAAGATCAGAGTTGAGAACATCTATAGGGTTGGCCAAATTGTTCATTCAAGTTTTTCTATACAATGTAATGGAAAAACCCGAACAAACTTCTTGGTCAACCAAATACATCAAGTTCTCTAAATTAGCAATAAAATAAGCACAAAGACAAACAAATTTTGCCTTCAAGTTAGGTGACCACATATTGTCCTGGCTTACCCAGGACAATCCCAGATTGCTACTGTTACCCATGTGTTTTAGAATTCATTTCAGATTTTTGTCTTATTAATGAAGTAGCATTAGTCACAACTGCATCAAAAAAATCCAAGGTGGTTCTAGTAGAAGTGCACTTTGTACTTTCAACTTCTGCCATAGTTTTTTCAGCTTGAAGATGAAATGCACGTGCAATAATAGAATTCTCACATTAGCTCATGGCTACATCTGAAAGATGACCACTCTTAGTTCATCTCTCTTTCTCAGAACCTTCCCAGGGGCAATTCATTCCTCTCTTTCAAGGACAACTTGCAGGGTACTCATTGATAAAATAAACACTTAGGAAGATCTAACTCCTCTGGTTTATGGTGGTGGTGAGAGAATTATCTGTTACTACTGTCTTTGTTGGATTCTTACATGCCATAGTCCATGACTGTAAGATGTACAAAGGCAGTGAGGTCAGCGGGAAAAGTGGAAAATTATAGCAGTCCTATCATGGATCCTATAAGAGTAGCCTGTGCTTTTACTATCGAGTTTCCTTCTTCAGTGTATGGTGAGAACATAAAACTACATATTTATTTGTTTAAGTATTTGACAATACTTTTCTATTCTTCAATAAACTCTCAAGCCAGCAGTAAGTTAAAAACCACAAAAGATGCATATTTAAAGTTTAAGATGCAAAACTTAAAGTTTTGAATTTCTACTTCTTAAAAAAGCTGATGAGAGCTTATAACTTTCACAATGTGTGTGTTAACATTTACCATCCACCATGCAGGGATCATAGTGGTATCACTGATCACAAGTAAAGCAAAAAACAAA
The DNA here is from genome assembly GCA_024291935.2 of Okapia johnstoni. Classification (NCBI taxonomy): domain Eukaryota; kingdom Metazoa; phylum Chordata; class Mammalia; order Artiodactyla; family Giraffidae; genus Okapia; species Okapia johnstoni. Next base: position 99,809,542 of record CM044310.1, on the reverse strand, counting down.
ACTGCTAATGAAGTACTGTATTCTACTTACAACGTGAAGGGTTATTTAAAGAACACTATTCCAAATAATGATGATAAAGTCTGTAAAGCTATAGAAAGTGCAGTTGCATGTCACTCTACCAACCATGGCTTTTCATTTACATCAAATGACTCATTTTTAATTTCACTCATATGAGATTTTAGTTGAAATAGTTGTTAAATTTACATTTTATATACTCAAAATACAGTAATTGAAGTACAAAGACTTTTTGACTAAACTGATGCAACATAAACTTTTTAAAAAAACTTTACCATGACTGTATGATTTTTCTTTCTTTACTGTTCATCATTATTGTCAGTTGGGTTTTAGATTTGAAATTTTGAAGAACTACCTTAAAAATCAACCTATTTGGCCTCTTCCCTGGCTGGAACCGTGAAGGCTGAAGAAGAGAAGAAAGAGGCTTCTGCTGTACCAGAAACAGCGAAGGATTTCACAGAGCCCCTGAGATCAAGCATCTGAGCAGAAGTTTGCCCCAAAGATGCTTCAAAAGGCAAGGAGGAAGCTTATCCATGAAAAAGCTAAGCATTATCACAAGTAATACAGGCAGATATAAAGAACTGAGATTTGAATTCAGGCTAGGATGGCAAGAAAAGTCAGCGACTTCTATGTGTCTGGAGAACCCAAATTGGCATTTGTCATCAGGATCAGAGCTATCAGTGGTGTGAGCTCAAATGTCTGAAAAGGTTGAAGCTTCTCTGCCTCTGTCAGATTTTCAGTGGCACCTTTTTGAAGTTCAACAAGGCTTCAATTAACATGCTGAGAATTGTGGAGCCACATATTACATGGGGGTACCCAAACCTGAAGTCAGTAAATAAACTGGTCTTCAAGCATGGTATGGCAAAATCAACAAGAAGTGAACTGCCCTGACATATAACATGTTGACTTTCAATCTCTTAATAAATATGGCATCCTCTGCACAGAGGATCTGATTCATGTGATCTAAACTGCTGGAAAACGTTTCAAAGGAGCAAACAACTTCCTGTGGCTTTTCACATTATATTCTCCACAAGGTGGGATGAAGAGAAAGATCACTCATTCTGTAGAAGATGGAGATGTTGGCAACAGGGAAGATCAGATCAACAGCCTTATTAAAAGGAAGGACTAAAATATCTACCATGATTATTTTTATAACATGGTCAGTTCATAAACAGTGACTGCTTTCAAACTGAAAAAAAAAACCCTATTTGCTTGACAATGGTATTAATTTTGTAAATAAATGAGTTCTCTAGATTTTGATTACATTTTGTTCAAAATCACTTAGAAACTTTTAATCAAGTAGAGAATAAATGAATACTTAAAAAAAAATAAAACTATAGTATGAAGAATTCAGTGAGTGACAATTACTGGAAATAAAATCTGCATGTAAGAACACATTAAATTTATCCCCCCAAAAAGCAAGAAGGAAGTTTAAACATATTAAGTGATGAGAGAACAAATAATGTGCAAGATTTTACTTTGAGATTCTATAAATATGCTTTAAAATATCTCAAACAATTTTGATAAAAATCTTTAAAAATCATGTAAGTTATGTTTTTAGTGGTATAAAATTGAGAAAGCCTATGATTTTGAGGCATCTTAATTTGGCAAAACATTAAAAGAATTACAAGGAGACAGGCAATTTGATGAGTTTAACCTCATAAATTTTTTATCACAAAAAGTTTGCCTGAATTAAAGCAATGATACCTGTGTAATTATTTTGGCCGAAATATATACATACTACAATACAAGATTATCAGATTCTTTAGCATTTGTAGAGAGTAATTTTTCATGTAGAAGTACCATGGCTTACAAAGATCAGTAAATCAAATGTATCAACAGTTTCTAACAAAAGAAAAATGCAACTTGGAAAGTTGCAAAGTGCTGTCACTTAACAGTGACACCTTGCAATTTGCCGAGAAATAAATCTCCTGGAAAGGTGCCTTTCTCCAAAGTATGAGTTCCCCTTTACATATCTGAGTGCTCAGAGATGATCTCTTTTGAGTCATGCCATCAAGTGACTGTGCTACGTCACCTTAACTAAGAAAGAACTATGGTTGCTTTCCAGCATACCTTCCCTGCACAGTTTCGAATTAGCACTGCCCACAAGTGACATTTTGTGCAATACTTAGAAGGCAGAAGTGAAGTACAGCCTTTTTTTTTTTTTTTTTAATGCTCTGAAGTTTGGGGCATGTGGCTGGGTACAGGCACAATGACAGCTCACATACACTATCAGGGATCCGCTGGCTCACCCAGGTGATGTGCAGCAGCACTTGGACCCACAGTTTCTCCAGCTCCTGCTGGATCTGCTCCTTCAACTTTTCAGTCATTGGCCAAGTACATGCATGGTTCCTTGGCGAAGGGCACCATCTTCTCTTTCCAGTCATCCAGTCTCTCTGAGATTGGAAATGGAATCCCTACATACATCTGACCAGTTTCTGCTCATGTATTCAGCTATTCTCATGAGCTTCTGGTTCATTCTCTCTCATCTATTTCAAGCTTTTTTCCCCAACTGCTGATCTGACTGACAACTTCAATTCCAATACTGGATGCTGAGGTAAGAGCCTACAAGGACCAATCTATCAGCTCCCACAATTATGTGAGGCCTAAACCCTATAATAAATCCTTTGTTCTAATCACTCAAGATGGTTTGTGTCTCTGATTGAACCTTGACATATAATCCCAATTCTTCAAAACCAGGTGGTTCCTTAGATCTTATAAGCCACCTGCCAGATACAAACACTGAATTTCATAGCCACTTCAATGTTTATGAAATTGCTTTCAAATGATATCTGGAAAATTGAAGTAAAAATGACTGAAGGAAACAGAAAGGAAAACCAGAAAATGCACTGCTTTTCCTTCAGAAAGAGGAAACTTCATTCCTCCATGGAGAATAAAGACCAAAGAGAGAGGTCATTGGCTCCCTTGTAGGCATCTGATCAGATGCCAATTCATTCCTCCGTGTGAGAACCTTTCACTGCACTTCACCTTTGTACATTTCATCAGGCACTCCATTCATTTAACGGTATATTCTGACAAAATTGGAAGACATGGTCATCATTAGTATGTACTGGACCCAAACAGTGGTGTTACTGCAGATCTTAAAGAATACTGTAAATTGGGACTTGTAAGAGATCTGGTATTTGTGGCAATGTAGCAATGTATATGCTTTACTCATTGTCAATTCTGCCTTATCCCCCATCATGGGGAAAAAAGGAAAGGGTAAGCAGACACACTAAGATAGTGATACAGCCAGCTATTTCTATGGTGTCCATGAGTCCAGTTTGGATAATGGATAAATTTGTCTGACAAATATAACACAAGAAAAACAATTTAACCTGGTCCCCAAGTTCTTTCTTCTTTTTAGTCATCCTTAAAGGGATTAAGAGAAACACCCCAATTCTCAGCTCCCTTAAAGTTAAGAAAATGTCTGGGCATTTTACCAGCATGAAGAGTAACATCAATGCCATTTATAAAGGGATTAATAATTAAAAATCTTTCCCCAGAAAATGAATACCATACAAAAGATATTCGAAGCTTCAAAGGGTCCACACAAGCTCCATATACTTAGCCCATTTGAGTTATTTCAATTTATTTTAGGAAAAGAGAAAAAAAAAATCCTACAAAGCTGACATTATATAGTAAAGTTTCAGGGATATGGGAGCTATTTAATCATTTTGTGTGTTACCCTGGCTTTTCTGCAGTCTCTTTTTCCTGTGGTTTTGTTCTTGTGCTGCTCATTAGCACCTCCCCCAGAGAGTGGGCAGGAGCAGGGAAAAAGAGATAAAACTCAAACCAGACAATTTTATCAGTCAGCCTGTCAACAAAGTTGAATATATTGAGAACCCAGGGGGTGCAGAGGCACTTTTTGGTAGCTCTGATAAAAGGTTTGGTGGGGGAGAAGGTCAAAACTAATGGCAACACTGAGATTTTTTTGGATTATCAAGGGATGGTATTGATTTGTGCCCTCCACATCTCCATTAGTGCAGATAATCAAAAGTGGGGCAAAAATAATTAAGCATCCATAGAACTCTCTTAAAGAAGACTCTTAAAAATTTATCACTTTTATCCCCATGACTTTGGAAACTTGTTGGGCAGTTCAAATAGAAAACAAACAAAATAATTTCCTTTGCTTTGTCTAAATTCTTAAAAATCACACTGTAAGGAAAATAAAATTCATCACAGCAGGTTCTCTAGCTCCCCAACAGCCTTCTCCTTTCAGCATGTTTCCAGAGAGGCAGGACCCATGGAAAGGATATATATCTGACTGAAGCAAGAAGCAAGATCACTGCCACCAAAATGAGCTGAAGCCTGACAATGAAGGATTGAGTTTGCCAGAGATCCAGTAAAATTAACAATGTGTGCTCTGCACACTGACATGGATTTCCAACAAACTGTGCTGTCTACACAGAGATAAAAACTCCATCATGTCAGGAGGCCACTCAACACATGAAGCTGGCTACTTCTAAGCCTGAATGAGAAAGAAATAACCATATCTTCTCTTTGTTATTATGGAATCTTTTAAATTATTTTAAGCCTCAAGTTCCAAGGCAGGAGGAAAGATGATGTTCTGTGGTAAACAGTACCAGCCATAATGCAGAACTCTGGATATTTGCTCAAACATGCCATGGTTGGTTCTGATGCTCTGGAAAGTTCACTAGGCTCTCTAAGATAGTATGAACCAGTTTGCATCCAGTTGCATTCAAAGTTTTCACCCCTCTTACCTGCATCTGTGTTTCCCAGCCTCCTAGGACAGCTGGCTTTCTGCTAGGACTCAGCTGAGACACCAGGAGTAACAGGTAAATTTGGGCTTGGAGTCAGAATGAAGCAGGGCAAAGGCTAACAGAGTTTTGCCAAGAGAACACACTGGCCATAGCAAACACCCTCTCCCAACAACACAAGAGAAGACTCTACACATGGACATCACCAGATGGTCAATATTGAAATCAGATTGATTATATTCTTTGTAGCCAAAGATGGAAAAGCTCTATACAGTCAGCAAAAACTGACTGAGCTGACTGTGGCTCAGATCATGAACTCCTTATTGCCAAATTCGGACTTAAATTGAAGAAAGTAGGGAAAACAATTACACCATTCAGGTATGACCTAAATCCCTTATGATTATAATCGTAATCCCTTATGATTATACAGTGGAAGTGACAGATAGATTCAAGGAATTAGATCTGATAGACAGAGTGCCTGAAGAACTATGGATAGAGGTTCATGACATTGTACAGCAGGCAGGGATCAAGACCATCCCCAAGAAAAAGAAATGCAAAAAGCCAAAATGGTTGTCTGAGGAGGCCTTACAAATAGCTGGGAAAAGAACAGAAGTGAAAGGCGAAGGAGAAAAGGAAAGATATACCCATTTGAATGCAGAGTTCCAAAGAGCAAGGAGAGATAAGAAAGCCTTCCTCAGTGATCAGTGCAAAGAAATAGAGGAAAACAATAGAATGGGAAAGACTAGAGATCTCTTCAAGAAAATTAGAGATACCAAGGGAAATTTTCATGCAAAGATGGGCACAATAAAGGACAGAAATGGTCTGGACCTAATAGAAACAGAAGACCTTAATAAGAGGTGACAAAAATACACAGAAGAACTGTACAAAAAAGATTATCATGACCCAGATAATCACGATGGTGTGATCACTCACCTAGAGCCATACATCCTGGAATGCGAACTCAAGTGGGCCTTAGGAAACATCACTACAAACAAAACTAGTGGAGGTGATAGAATTCCAGTTGATTCAAATCCTGAAAGATGATGCTGTGAAAGTGCTGCACTCAATATGCCAGCAAATTTGGAAAACTCAAAAGTGGCCACAGGACTGGAAAAGGTCAGTTTTCATTCCAATCCCAAAGAAAGGCAATGCCAAGAAACGTTCAAACTACTGCACAATTGCACCCATCTCACACACTAGCAAAGTAATACTCAAAATTCTCCAAGCCAGGCTTCAACAGCATGTGAACCATGAACTTTCAGATATTCCAAGTTGGATTTAGAAAAGGCAGAGGAACCAGAGATCAAATTGCCAACATCTGCTGGATCATCAAAAAAGCAACAGAGTTCCAGAAAAGCATCTACTTCTGCTTTATTGACTATGCCAAAGCCTTTGACTGTGTGGATCACAACAAACTGTGGAAAATTCTTAAAGAGATGGGAATACCAGACCACCTTACCTGTCTCCTGAGAAATCTTTCTGCAGGTCAAGAAGCAACAGTTATAACTGGATATGGAACAACAGACTGGTTCCAAATAAGGAAAGGAGTACGTCAAGGCTGTATATTGTATTGCCACCATGCTTATTTAACTTATATACAGAGCCATCATGCAAAATGCCAGGCTGGAGGAAGCACAAGCTGGAATCAAGATTGCCAGGAGAAATATCAATAACCTCAGATATGCAGATGACACCACACTTATGGCAGAAAGTGAAAAAGAACTAAAGAGCCTCTTGATGAAAGTGAAAGAGGAGAGTAAAAATGTTGGCTTAAAGCTCAACATTTAGAAAACTAAGATCATGGCATCCGGTCCCATCATTTTATGGCAAATAGATGGGGAAACATGGAAACAGTGAGAGATTTTATTTTGGGGGGCTCCAAAATCACTGCAGATAGTGACTGCAGCCATGAAATAAAAAGATGCTCGTTCCTTGGAAGAAAAGTTATGACCAACCTAGACAGCATATGAAAAAGCAGAGACATTACTTTGCCAACAAACGTCCATCTAGTCAAAGCTTTGGTGTTTCCAGTAGTTATGTATATGGATGTGAGAGTTGGACCATAAAGAAAGCTGAGTGCCGAAGAATTGATGCTTTTGAACTGTGGTTTGGAGAAGACTCTTGCGAGTTCCTTGGACTGTAAGGAGATCCAACCAGTCCATCATAATGGAAATCAGTCCTGAACATTCACTGGAAGGACTGATACTGAAACTCCAATACTTTCGCCACCTGATGCAAAGAACTGACTCCTTGGAAAAAACCCTGATGCTGAGAAAGATTGAAGGTGGGAGAAGAAGGAGACGACAGACGATGAGATGGTTGGATGGCATCACTGACTCGATGGACATGAGTTTGATCGAGCTCCATGAGTTGGTGATGGACTGGGAAGCCTGGCATGCTTCAGTCCATGGAGTTGCGAAGAGTCGGACATGACTGAGCTACTGAACTGAACTGAGCTGAGCTGATAGGAGGTACTGGTGGGAGATTCCATGATGGAAGGAAAGAAAAATCAGAGTATTTCTCCCTCTCTTCCTTTGGTTGTCCCTCCAGAAGCTTCCTCATCTCAGCAGTTTTAGCTCCTACCAGACCAGCTTGTTGTGGTTCTAACCACCACAATCCCTAAACAGCAACGTCCCCACATCCCACCCTGTTCCTTGGCCAAGAAATGGTAGGGACTTCCTGGTGTTGCTAAACTTTGCCTTGACTTGCTGTTCTCTCTCCTTCCCAGCCTCTCTGGCACCTGCACCACTGAATCTATGAATCTAATTTGATTCCTTTTGGAACCCTCCTACACAGTTGATGGCAAAGTGCGTTGGTGTAACCACTATGGAAAACAGTATGGAAGTTCTTCCAAAAGCTAAAAATAGATTGCCATATGATCCAGCATACGCCTGGGTATACATTCAGACAAAACTGTAATTCAAAAAGACACATGCACCCCAATGTTCACAGCAGCACTTATTCACTATAGCCAAGACATGGAAACAACCTAAATGTCTATTGACAAATGAATGAATAAAGAAGATGTGGCATATATATATATATCATATTATATACAATGAAATATTACTCAGCCACAAAAAGGAATGAAATAATGCCATTTGCAACAACTAGAGATTATTATACTCAGTGAAGTAAGTCAGAAAGAGAAAGACAAATACCATATGATATCACTTACATGTGGAATCTAAAATATGACAAATGAACATATCTACAAACAGAAACACATGTACACCTCCCCTGGAGGTGGGGAGGTGGGGAGGAAAGGATTGGGGTTAGTAGATGCAAACTATTATATATGGAATGGATAAGCCTCAAGGTCCTACAGTATAGCACAGGGATCTATATTCAACATCCTGTGATAAACCAGAATGAAATAGAACATTAAAAAATAATGTATGTGTGTGTATATATATATATATATACACACACACACACATACCTGAACTGCTCTACTGTACAGCAGAAATTAACACAATATTGTACATCAACTATACTTCAATTAAAAAAACTTTGTTTCCTTTTAAATACCAAAGTGGTCCCCACTTTCCTAGTTGGACCCTGAATGACACACTGGGTCAATGCATTTTATAGATTATTTTCTATTTTTATAGCCATTTCAGTAACTAGTATCCACTCTTTCATAATCTCATCTTCTGTTAGAACAGGGTTTCTCAACTTCAGCACTGTTGACTCAGCTGGACGACTCTGTTGTGAGGGGCTGTCCCATGCATTGTATGTTATTTAGCAGCATATTCAGCCAGGGACTCTTCCCAATGGATGCCAGTAGCACCTCCCCAATCATAACAACCAAAAATGTTTCTGGGCATTGAAAATGTCCCCCCAAGGAGGGAAAAATCTGTGCCAGTTGAAAATGGATCCTATGGGAGATAAGATGGCTAGAGTTCTGTGTGGACATCTTGAATGTTCCCACCTCCTTACCTGCTTAGCGAATGGGGGCTTAAGGGCATGGAAAGGAAGGTCTTCTGAGCAGTGGGGACTTTTGGTGGCCTCTTCTAAACCATTACCATGGATTCTCAAGAGAGTAGGAGCAAGGGTACCACAGTCCCCCAATTATCCTGAGCCATGTTGACTCAGAAGACAAGAGAACCAGTTTCCTTTCTCACTGGGGAAGATGCTGACCTAGGCTGGGCTATGTCTATGATAAGCCGAGGGATTCTCACTCTTTCTCTTCTCTTAGGACATTTAGAAAATGTGGAGACTGGAGCTTACAGGTATGTGCTCTTTTCCACATTCAATGGACTCTCACACATGCACTTTATATTCTGCATTTTTAAGTCCAAACCAGTTAACTGCGCCTGCTCAGCACTGGTATGCTTCTTGGGGAGCATTGGAGTTTCCTCCTCCTAGTCCTTGCCTTTCAGGAAAAGCACAAAATGTACATCCAGCACCTTCCACACACAGCCTGGTGCCAGTCTGGTTCCCTGCAGCCTGAGGGTAGCACTGTAATTTAATTAAATGTCACCCCTCCCCCAGGTATTATATTTCAAATGCAAATAACTTAGTAATGTAATACTGTGGTCGAGGCTTTAAACTCAAGGAAATCATGAAAATCAAGTTATGGTTGCTTCTAGAATTAACATTCCTCTACACATTCTTTGGGCATTGGGCTTGCTTTGTGTTGCTAACTACCATCAAACACACACTGAAGTGACTGAATATTCATTCACTTGGCAGGCTGGGGAAATCTGGTCTCTAAAGGTTGATACGAATATCCCTTAAACTGGACTTCTGATGCTAGAGTAGAGGCTGTTGTGACAGTAGAGCTCTAAGTGACACATGGGCAAGTTTTATTCTAGCCCTGATCTATTGCTGGCTAATTGTTCTGTGTCTCTCTCTGGCCCTTAACTTCACAAATCATATGAAAAATTGCCATTCACTTCCTTTAGCAAGATGCTACTCATAAGAACATGGTGATCAGTTTACTGTGTTTTCAATGCCTTCAGAAAAAAAAAAAATACATGTGAATGCAAAATACTTTAAAGTTCACTTTAGATATTACATAAGGTATTTTTTCTGCAGGTGTTCTCCAGGCTGAGGTTCAGTGAAATGGTAGTCAATGGACAAAAAATTGCCAAGCTCTGGATTCTCAGCCCACAATCAATTACTGAAAAAGCAGCCTCTGCTTTCAATCATGTCCCTCAATATGGAGTACGTGTGTACTTAGTCGCTTAGTCATGCCCGACTCTTAGAGACCCTATGGACCATAGTCCACCAAGCTCCTTTGTTCATGGAATTCTTCAGGCCAGAATACTGGAATGGGCTGCCGTGCTCTCCTCCAGGGGATCTTCCCAATCCAGGGGTCGAACCCAGGTCTCCCACATTGCAGATGGATTCTTTACCATCGGAGCCACCGGGGAAGCCCAAGAATACTGAAGTGGGTAGCCTATCCCTTCTCCAGGGGATTTTCCTGATCTAGGAATCGAACTGGGGTCTCCTGCATTTCAGGCAGATTCTTTACTGGCTGAGCTACAAAGGGGCCAAAAAGTCAAGTCACTGGGAAAAACAGAAGGCTTCCCTAGAAGAACACCCTAAGACTGACTCCTCATGTACACAGCTGATGATGGGATGGCCATAGTATCTATGTGGTTAGGACTTTGAACACATTTTTAAACTAAGAATGTAAAAGGCATTTCCATTATATTGGTTTCAGAAATGTTCTTGTAGGTAGGGTGTAAAAAGGTAAAAATGGGCCGCCTCCTCATCAGGTTATTTAAGAAGTCATCACATGGAGAAATATGAGCTTTATAAAAATACCCACTTCACAAGTCAAATGGGGTTGTTATTCTCACCAAAGTGGCTATTAGGGAACCACTGAGACTCCAGCTCTCTTGAGTTCCTAAATCCTGGAAGTCCATGTGCCTTCAGAAGGTCCTCTTCCTCTATGCCCCAGAAGCAGGTCAGAAACTTCTTTCACAAATAAGAGTCATCATAGCTTCCTTTTTCCATGCCTTGTGTGTCTCTACAAACTATGTTCAAATACACCCAAATGCACAGACCCAACTCCAAGAAGCTTTTGGAAAGTGGGCAGTTTTGTTTCGTAACAATAGCCCTAGACACACCAAGACACACCTAGACTAAAGAGTCATTTGCAGAGAGTGAAAGAGAAGAGTAAAAATGCTGGCTTAAAAGTCAATATTCAAAAAACTAGGATCATGGCATCCAGTCTCATCACTTCATGGCAAATGCAAGGGGAAAAAGTATAAACAGTGACAGATTTTATTTTCTTGGGCTCCAAAATCACTGTGGATGGCGACTGCAGCCATGAAATTAAAAGACACTTGTTCCTTAGAAGGAAAGCTATGACAAACCAAGACAGTATATTAAAAAGCAGAGACATCACTCTGCTGACAAAGGTCCATATAGTCAAAGCTATGGTTTTTCCAGTAGTCATGTACGGATATGAGAGTTGGACCATGAAGAAGGCTGAGCACTGAAGAACTGATGCTTCTAAATTGTGGTGCTGGAGAAGACTCTTGAGGGTCCCTTGGACTGCAAGGAGACCAAGCCAGTAAATCCTAAAGGAAATCAACCCTGAATTTTCATCAGAAGGACTGATGCTAAAGCTGAAGCTCCAATACTTCAGTCATCTGATGTGAAGAGCCAACTCACTGGAAAAGACCCTGTCCTGATGCTGGTAAAGATTGAGGGCAGGAGGATAAGGGGGCAACAGAGGATGAGATGGTCAGATGGCATCACCAATTCAATGGACATGAGTTTAAGCAAACTCTGGGAGATAGTGAAGGTCAGGGAAGCCTGGTATGCTGCAGTCCACGCGGTCCGCAAAGGATAGAACATGACTTAGGACACACCATTGAACACCAGGGAAGCATGATCCCTGAGCCTCAAACAGAAGCAAAATGCCATTGCTTCCAGGACTATTGCATTTATTTACTTATCTCTGTATTTATTTATATCCTTCTTTATCCTTTAGAAAGATTAATACTTATTTACAATTATACAAAATAACACAAGGCAACCTAAGTGAGAAATTGGGAAGAAAGGGGAAGAAAGGAAAACACAAGGAGTATAAACAAAGGCCCAGAAATGCGTAAATGCAAAATGGCACTGAGTCTTACACACTTGTTTGAACAAATCACCAGTTTGGTTCTAAGGCTTTCTTGCAACAAAGCCAAAAAGGGAAAACTTAATCATGAATGAAGTCTCCAGTGTCCACAAAATGAAAACAGAGCAGGAGAAAACAAGTAATTCCTGATGCTGAGATTAAGTGGGTCCCCATGGAGAAGGCAATGGCACCCCACTCCAGTACTCTTGCCTGGAAAATCCCATGGACGGAGGAGCCTGGTAGGCTACAGTCCATGGGGTCGCTAAGAGTCGGACACGACTCAGCAACTTCACTTTCACTTTTCCCTTTCATGCACTGGAGAAGGAAATGGCAACCCACTCCAGTACTCTTGCCTGGAGAATCCCAGGGACGGCGGAGCCTGGTGGGCTGCCATCTATGAGGTTGCACAGAATCGGACACGACTGAAGCGACTTAGCAGCAGCAGCATTTAGCAAGTATGTATCACCAATACCATGGTCATCAATCAATAACCCACTCAAATTTCCAAAGCATCAACCTAGAGCATCAATTCATTATTTAAATCTTTGAAGAAGAAAACTTCCTAGGGCCTTCTTCCTACTGAGGTTACAGCTATTTTTAAATATACATATGGTACTCAAAAATATATTCTTTTCCAATGTAATTTCTCTAGTTCACTAATTTTAAACACCAATAAAAATATCAAAAACAAAACTATAATCATGCCATCTGGTACCATCACTTCATGGGATAGTGGAGGACAGAGGAGCCTGGCATGGTGCAGTTATGGGGTTGCAAAGAGTTGGACACAACTTAGCGACTGAACAAAAACAATAGAATGTCTCTAAAATACAGCAGAATAGCTCCTGAATTGAATTAAGTGCAAAATGATGTTTGAAGTGCATATGCAGGTAGATTGATTATTGTTTCCATAGCTTCCACTACATTCTCATGTGTCTACCACCCAAAAAGGCTAAGGATGCTTCCACCACCAGTACTTGAATAGTTGAGCTCTGAACTTCTATTAGACCAAGAAAAAAATATCCTATGCTGTGTAATTTTGATCCTTCAGTGATGCACAAAAATTGCAAGGCCTTTTTGGAAGGGAAATGAATATGGTCAATCAGGTTTGTGACTATCTGAAATGTCAGTCCTAGGGAATATCTATATCTGTACCTTGTCAAACTTTAGGACAAAGCTTAGCCTGCCAAGCAAGTAACCGCTGTAAGAAACTGTGGTCACCATTAATGGGGCAGAGTCAGGATTCTTTCTACAGAGTCAGGGATGAGCTCTGACCTCAGCATCCCATCTCTCTTTGCTTGTGGATGCATATTATCGGGAGATTCATGATCCTAAATGTGAGCTAGCAAAACCCCCAAGTGCACTCCCAATCAGGAAGCTGGTGGGCTCATTTTCTAAATTACAAATACAATGTGTTTCTTTTTTTGTCATCAATTTTTTAAATAAAGAAATATATGTCATAGCAAACGGGATTCTTGGAGACTGCAGAGTCTCATTCTCCAGAGAAAATCCCAGTTGTGGATGTGACTGGTGATGGAAGTGAAGTCCGATGCAGTAAAGAGTAATATTGCATAGGAACCTGGAATGCTAGGTCCATGAATCAAGGCAAATTGGAAGTGGTCAAACAGGAGATGGCAAGAGTGAATGTCGACACTTTAGGAATCAGTGAACTAAAATGGACTGCAATGGGTGAATTTAACTCAGATGACCATTATATCTACTACTGTGGGCAAGAATCCCTTAGAAGAAATGGAGTAGCCATCACAGCCAACAAAAGAGTCCGAAATGCAGTACTTGGATGAAGTCTCAAAAACGATAGAATGATCTCTGTTTGTTTCCAAGGCAAACCATTCAATATCACAGTAATCCAAGTCTATGCCCCAACTAATAATGCTGAAGAAGCTGAAGTTGAATGGTTCTAGGAGGACCTACAAGACCTTCTAGAACTAAAACTCAAAAAAGATGTCCTTTTCATTATAGGGGACTGGAATGTAAAAGTAGGAAGTCAAGAAACACCTGGAGCAAAGGGAAAATTTGGCCTTGGAGTACAGAATAAAGCAGGACAAAGGTTAACAGAGTTTTGCCAAGAGAATGCACTGGCCATAGCAAACACCCTCTCCCAACAACACAAGAGAAGACTCTACACATGGACATCAACAGATGATCAATACTGAAATCAGATTGATTACATTCTTTGCAGCCAAAGATGGAGAAGCTCTATACAGTCAGCAAAAACAAGACTGTGAGCTGACTGTGGCTCAGATCATGAACTCCTTATTGCCAAATCAGACTTAAATTGAAGAAAGTAGGGAAAACCACTAGACCATTCAGGTACAAAATAAATCAAATCCCTTACGATTATACAGTGGAAGTGACAAATAGTTTCAAGGGTTTAGATCTGATAGACAGAGTGCCTGAAGAACTATGGATAGAGGTTCATGACACATTGTACAGCAGGCAGGGATCAAGACCATCCCCAAGAAAAAGAAATGCAAAAAGCCAAAATGGTTGTCTGAGGAGGCCTTACAAATAGCTATGAAAAGAAGAGAAGTGAAAGGCAAAGGAGAAAAGGAAAGATATACCCATTTGAATGCAGAGTTCCAAAGAAGAGCAAGGAGAGATAAGAAAGCCTTCCTCAGTGATCAATGCAAAGAAACAGAGGAAAGCATTAGAACAGGAAAGACTAGAGATCTTTTCAAGAAAATTAGAGATACCAAGGGAACATTTCATGCAAAGATGGGCACAATAAAGGACAGAAATGGTCTGGACCTAACAGAAGCAAATGATATTAAGAAGAGGTGGCAAGAATATAAAGAAGAACTGTACAAAAAGATCTTCATGACCCAGATAATCACGATGGTGTGATCACTCACCTAGAGCCAGACATCCTGGAATGCGAACTCAAGTGGGCTTTATGAAGCATCATTGCAACAAAGCTAGTGGAGGTGATGGAATTCCAGTTAAGTTGTTTCAAATCCTGAAAGATGATGCTGTGAAAGTGCTGCACTCAATATGCCAGCAAATTTGGAAAACTCAAAAGTGGCCACAGGACTGGAAAAGGTCAGTTTTCATTCCAATCCCAAAGAAAGGCAATGCCAAGAAATGTTCAAACTACCGCATAATTGCACTCTTCTCACACACTAGCAAAGTAATACTCAAAATTCTCCAAGTCAGGCTTCAACAGTACGTGAACCATGAACCTCCAGATGTTCAAGCTGGATTTAAAAAAGGCAGAGGAACCAGAGATCCAATTGCCAACATCCGTTGGATCATCAAAAAAGGAAGAGAGTTCCAGAAAAACATCTATTTCTGCTTTATTGACTATGCCAAAGCCTTTGACTGTGTGGATCACAACAAACTGTGGAAAATTCTTAAAGAGATGGGAATACCAGACCAATTGACCTGCCTCCTGAGAAATCTGTAGGCAGGTCAAGAAGCAACAGAACTGGACATGGAACAACAGGCTGGTTCCAAATTGAGAAAGGAATATGTCAAGGCTGTATGCTGTCACGCTGCTTATTTAACTTATATGCAGAGTACATCATGAGAAACGCTGGGCTGGAAGAAGCACAAGCTGGAATCAAGATTGCTGGGAGAAATATCAATAACCTCAGATATGCAGATGACACCACCCTTATGGTGAAAAGTGAAGAAGAACTAAAGGGCCTCTTGATGAAAGTGAAAGAGGAGAGTAAAAAGTTGGCTTAAAACTCAACATTCAGAAAACTGAGATCATAGCACCTGGTCCCATCACTTCATGGCAAATAGATGGGGAAACATGGAAACAGTGACAGACTTTGTTTTGGAGGGCTCCAAAATCATTGCAGATGGTGACTGCAGCCATGAAATTAAAAGATGCTACTCCTTGGAAGAATAGTTATGACCAACCCAGACAGCTTATTAAAAAGCAGAGACATTACTTTGCCAACAAACATCCATCTAGTCAAAGCTATGGTTTTTCCAGTAGTCATGTATGGATGTGAGAGTTGGATGGTGAAGAAAGCTGAGCGCCAAAGAATTGATGCTTTTGAACTGTGGTGTTAGAGAAGACTTGAGAGTCCCTTGGACTGCAAGATCAAACCAGTCAATCCTAAAGGAAATCAGTCCTGAACATTCATTGGAAGGACTGATGCTGAAGCTGAAACTCCCAATACTTTGGCCATCTGATGCTAAGAACTGACTCATTTGAAAAGAACCTGATGCTGGGAAAGATTGAAGGCCGGAGGAGAAGGGGACGACAGAGGATGAGATGGTTAGATGGCATCACCCACTCAATGGACATGAGTTTGAGTAAACTCTGGAGGTTGGTGATGAACAGGGAGGCCTGGTGTGTTGCAGTCCATGGAGTGGCAAAAAGTCAGACACGACTGAATGACTGAACTGAACTGAACTAACTGAACAAGTCTATATACACAGAACTGTTTTTTATGCATGTGTCTGTACCATTCTTATTTACTTAATTCTTGTGTAAATTAGATCATACCCTAAATACTGTGTTACAACTTTCTTTTTTCCATTTAATGATATACCTTTGGTCTCTTTTAGGTCAGTCCTTATAAACAGACAGTTGCCACATGTGCTTGCAAATGGTGTGTACTGTACATGCAGTTCGTCTGCTTTACTCTTTTATAATTTCATAGCAGTCCATTGCAAAGACTCAGTCTGCCATTGATTTAGTTAAATTCCTACTTTGGGGTGTGACTAGTTTGCCCTTGTTATTACAAGCTACAACAAACAATACTTACACATATATTGTACCTTTGCAAAAGAATTTCTGTTAGATACATAAATTTCTTATGTAACAGAATTTCCAAATTTCCCCAAAATCAAAAAGCCCTACTGATTTATGCTACAAAGTAAGAATTTAAGAGAATACTTATTTCCCTGTTCCCTAGCCAATACTGGCAAATATCTATACTTTTGGAGAAGGAAAAGGCAACCCACTCCAACCTATACTTTTAATATACAGAAATATAATAGCTAAAAAATTTTATCTAATTTTTCATTAGAAAACACATGCATACACAAACTTCAATATATAATAAACACAGGGGCCATTGTATTCCTAATCAGAAATAGTATAAATCCTTGTGAATAATCAAATTTTTGTTAATACAATGGAGTATTACACTCACCATTACTAATACATGCTGCCATCCAGAATGAAATGATGGTTAGTCATGAAGGCTACTAGATTCACTGCAAACAGTTGCACTAACTGTGTGCACTCAACTCTGGGGGAGGGGAGTGGGGCATCATTCATGCAGACTACACTGTGAGTAAACAAGGGTACAGCCTGTACTACCATACATGATAACCCTATGAGAAGCTGCTTCATTGAGAAACCAGAATGACATCCCTCTTAAATAACAGTCTTAAAGCCCAAAGTTAAAATTCATTTTCTTCTTAGTTCTACAGAGCCAACCCCACCACAGACCCAACAAATCAAGGCATGTTGCATGTGATGTCAGCTCAGCAAAAAGTTGGACAAATTAATCCTTGTAAGACACTATTCATTAGTATCTAAAAGATCTTTGTCCCATTTGTTCACCCAAAGGGCATAACATTAAAATGGCATGATCCCTTGTGACGTACAAAACGAGTTATTAATTTGTGCTCATTATCTAAAGATATTTGCCAGCAGCTTTTAGATACATCTCTGGTGTGCACATATGGTACTTGACAGAGAAGATCTGGGGAGTTGTCAATGACTACAGGTGACACTAGTTAATCTGAAGAACTCAAATAGATGGAGATTACTCAGGGCTTCAGACACAGTTATTCAGATGGCAAAACTGACAGGCTAGAAGTGGAGCTTTCAGTTATCTATTTCAGTAAACATTCTCGCCTACCTCATTTGGGTATTTCTAAATGCTCTCTTTCAGGCTGTATTGTGTGCATAGTCTAGACAGGTATAATAGTGTGGTGTTTCCTAGGAGAGTGACTAACCAAAGAATGGGTGCACATTCATTTTCCTCATTTTGTTTTATCACACATAGCTGGTTGGTATCTGTACTGCCCCTGTTTTGGGGGGGCTTTAGTGTTCTGCATCAACCTGAATGGCTCCCATGTCTAATTACCAACTTGATTTATAAAGCAAAATCCATTTGCTCCAAGATCAGTCTGTATTTCTGATAGCTCTTGCATTCTGAATATTACTATTTCTTTTTTTAAATTTCCTTCTATTGTTTGTGACAGAATGTTTGGTACTGACCCACAAAATAGTGTTGCAAAAACCCAGTTTTCTGAGGACTGCCCTAAACAGGTAGGATTAAATCTTGCAAATAGCTCACAATTTGCATCCCACAACAGGAAATTCACTATTGCAACTGCAACTTCAATGGACTCAGTAGAATAAGCTATTGTTGAAGTAATTCCTGTAAAAGGTCATATATTTAAACCCTTCAATTTTTTTTTGACAACCTCTCAGAAATGAGTGATATAGTTGCTCCAGTGTCCAAAAAAGCAGTAATGTCTGTACCACTTTTCTTTATAGGCAGGGTGGAATATTATTACCTCATTCATCACAGACTATTCTGGTTATAAAGTACATTTCTTGATATTTGAGAGACCTTTTTCTTTCACTGTCTTGAAAAAGCTGAAGGTCTCCTGGACTGGGTGTCAGTTCTGCTGGTTTTCTCATAATATGTTAACTTCTTCAGTGTCTCAACAATGGTGACATTTGGCAATTTTCAACAAATTTCATCCTCTTACAAGCAGAGAATAAATAATCTAGTTTAAGACTCCCACATCTTTTCAGTCTGGGGTCATGCCATGGTCCAACTAGAAGCAGTAGATGGATTTACTTTTCAAACACAAAGGCCATTCCAGGCCAGGAATTAAGCCATATATATGTACAAGTGAAAGTCGCTCAGTCGTGTCCGACTCTTTGCAACCCCATGGACTATACAGTCCATGGAATTCTCCAGGCCAGAATACTGGAGTTGGTAGCCTTTCCCTTCTCCAGGGGGTCTTCCCAACACAGGGATCGAACCCAGGTCTCCTGCATTGTAGGCAGATTCTTTACCAGCTGAGCCACAAAGGAAGCCCATACGTATACAAGAGGCAGAATTTAATAGGAAGAAGGGAAGCCCTGTGAAAATTAAAACCTCCCCTGAAAGCATTAAAACTCAACTTCACAAAATAGCGTGGTCCAAACCAAGCAAATGCACACCCAGCCTCACCCTCCGGCTGCCATTTTGAAGTGCTGGATTTAGTGACTTCTTAAAAGCTTTTACAATCAACATACCCCATTGAGTCTAGAGTTTTCAAAGCAGTCAAGTTTTCCCAATGCCTAAATTTCTGTCTTCTTGCCCACTCTGACCCATCAATATTGGTTTAACTCAAGTTATTGATGTATTTTGATCATGTCTCTGGTGTCCCAACAATTCAGGGTTTGCCTAAGTGTGCAGCAGATGGAAAAGGCTTCTCTTGCCTCTTGGGTTACTCGGATCTAAACGAAAAATTTAGTAGGGATGTGTTTACGACCATGTTCCTTATTTTCATTTAACCTTTTGGCACAGACTTCTCATACTTTCTGAGTGAATGCTGCTTGTGGAAACTGGGAGTCTACCTCTGCCAACCTATTCAATTTCAAATTCCCTCTCTTTAGTTTTCCTTAGGTACAGGCACGAGGAGGGAGGGATAGGTGTAACAAGGGCTGGGGTGGGAAGAGAGAGACTGGGAGAATCCAAATCAAGCATGTCATTTGGTTATTGCATCAATCCCGCTGCTGTTGCTCTACAGTCTAATAAACTTTAGTGGCCCAGAGTTACTCAGCTGAACACTGTGTTACTCTTACCATTATCTAGAGGAGGATTTGTCAGATTCATAAATTGTTCTATCACTGAACAGGGAAAGGCAGGCAGGAAAAAAAAGAAACTTCCGAGTTCCTTTGTCTCTTATTTATGATTTTTGTTATAAATCTCCTTCTTCTATACAGAAGAAAAACAGGCTTGATAGCACTCAGTTTTAAACCATTCTGAGGAATGATATATAAATATGGCACCTGGGTAGTCTCCTGACAGAATACTAAATACAGAGTTATCTTTTAGGGCCATTGGATTAGAAAAGTCTTTCCAGAAAGCACATGGCTTATTTCTAGCCCCTCTGAGACTTACATCCTATGCTAAGTGGGGTTTCACTGATGAGAATATTTCCTGTACTGGGAGTCACTTTTCTTAGAATACTAAGGCAACAGAAGAGCAGCCATCTAAGATAATGGCTCAATTATTTGGGGGTTTTCCCAACACCATATTAAAATTAAATTATCCAGCACTCTGAATCAGTCCACAGGCAAGATAATGAATGCCCTAAAACGATGATTTCTGCAAGAACAAAACAGATCAAAATCTCTCATATATCTAATTAAAATTACCAGAGCCTAAACTTACCTAATATTAAAAGATGAGTTTTTTTTTTTCTTTAACTGCCAAAGTATAAACATTTTAAAACAGGGGATGTGTTTTAGATTATTAACATTCAGTGAATTCTAAAATTGAATTGTAAATATTTTTTATCAATCTTTTCAAAAGTCACAAAAATAGAGGAACAAACAAAAAGCAGATCACCATATGTGGGTAGATTCTGGCATTACTGCTGGCAGGGTCCCACAGTGGAGGAAATTCAAATTCCTCATATCCTTGATTACAGAAGAGCCACCTGCCCAAGACATTTGTATCTGACTCTGAGTAAGCAAGAAAAACAAACCTTACTATGTTGGGTCACTAAGATTTTCAAGGCTTGTTTGTTTCTGTAGCAGAGCTTAGCTTATCTTGACTAATATACAAAGCAATCTAACCAGTCCTATGGATTTTACAACAATAACAAAAAACTATGCTGACTGCTCCCAAATTTATCTATCAGGTCAGATACAGATATATAAAGATATATATATATACAGATACAGATATCTGTAAAGGTACAGATATATGTAGTTATATATATACACACACATCCTACAGTATTTCTCCACAAATTATCCCATCTAATTAAATGGCATCAAGACCATTCAGTTGCTCAAGCTGCAAAACTGGTAGTCATTGTTGATTTTTCAGAGAAGCTTCTGGATTCTAAGATCTATACCCTACCAAATAACCTGGCTACTTTGTTATACAGCTGAATGGGATTTGTCAAATCTATCCTAGGGAAATTTCTATCTTTTATTTACAAATACATGCAGTAGAAGAGGAAAAGAAGTTGGGTATAATGTTCTATCAACTAGATTGTAGGAATCACTTTGAATCATTGTTTCAGAATCATCTTGGAAAGATGCAAAATATTTTGTAATTTCAAAGAGAATTTTCAATGCATGAATTAAAAGAAATAATGTGTGATAATGTGCAAAAAATAGTAACATTTGTAAGACAGAGATAGTGACAATTTTGTTATATAATTAAAAAATCCGAAATACAGAAACTAATCACATACCTCACAACACAAAACGGGTCTACCTGCTTCAACCTACCATAAGCTTAAATCTTCCTAACATTATATTTTATGCATGTCATCCCTTCTAAAAAAACCTGAAATAGTTCCTCAGTATCATACAAATAGGAGAAGGCAATGGCACCCCACTCCAGTACTCTTGCCTGGAAAATCCCATGGATGGAGGAGCCTGGTAGGCTGCAGTCCATGGGGTCGCTAAGAGTTGGACACGACTGAGCGACTTCACTTTCACTTTTCCCTTTCATGCACCGGAGAGGGAAATGGCAACCCACTCCAGTGTTTTGCCTGGAGAACCCCAGGGATGGCGGAGCCTGGTGGGCTGCCGTCTATGGGGTCGCACCGAGTCGGACACGACTGAAGCGACTTAGCAGCAGCAGCATCATACAAATAAAGCTTAGATTTCTTGGTCTGGCACTCAAGATTCACTTCTAGCCCCTCATCCATTGCCATGCAACAGATAATTCTGAATATTTATTTTAAAGTGTTATTGCAATAGTTTCCTATTTCAAATATTTTAATGATGAGTGATAACATCCTGTGGTTTTAAACCAATGCAAATATGAACAAAGCAAAGAAGTTCCACAAATAAATCACAATTTGTTATCCATTCTTTTACTATAACAAAAAATGCATAAGTTTCATTGTAGAGCCGCTGTGAATTTATCGGCTGTATTGGTAGGTTTCAAGTTTCTGCATAAGAACTTGGTAGAAAATGCTCACACTCTACTTTTTTAATGTAAATTCATGTTATTCTCCTATATACTGATGCTCCTGCTGTTCCCTCTGCCTCACATGCTGTTCTTCTTCCCAACATCTCTACCTACACTTCCTTCAGGAGCAGTTACTTGTGCCTTCAGGCTTATCCCACATTCAATTTGCTGCCTAGTTAGTCTTTCTAAAATGCAAATCTGATCATATCGCTTCCCAATTTAAAAGCCCTTGGGCCTACACAATAAAATCCATATGGCTTAGCCTGACATGAATGACATACATAATCTCTCTCAAACTAATTGCAAACCCGAATCTTCCTGCTTCCCAAACACATTTATTCTGTCCATATTGGACCATTTACAGCTTCTCAAATGCATTCTGTGTCTTAACCTGTCCATTCTCTTTGCCTTAAATAGCATTACTGCTTTGTCTGCCTGGTGAACTCTACTTATCCTTCAAGACTTGTCCTAAGGATAATTTCTGAGCTTTTTCTACCACTCTCTTCCTACCACTCCTGATAATACCACTACCACCTTTAAGTAGGTTGAAATTTTTCACCCGCCACTGAGCCACAGTACTATAGACACATCCAGTTTGTAGTGTTTTCTCATAATTTGTTATAGTTCTTTACTGGGCAAGTCTTCTCTAACAAGTAGAAGTCTTCTGAAGGCAAGGCCCATGCCTCTTATTTTTTTTAAGTTTTTATGAAATATCTAAAACACTTCAAGCTATATAGAATAACATAACAAAGACCAACCAGTGAGAAATAAAGTATTACTAATGCAATTGAAATACATGAGGCTACCCTTCCCTGATGCTTTACTATGTGCAACTGTGGGAGAGATTTCTGGGGAAGAGATAAGGATCATAAGGCAGGGGCATCAATGCCACAGGCACTGGAATGCATTACAAGATGTTATGTTTGCCCTTTCATGCAGTGGACAAATACAAGGACTGAGTAAGAAGCAGAAATGCAACATTTGGTGTTGAAGAGTGGCAGAAGCTCCCTACTTGGGAATGGTATCCTGATACAGAAATAGACTGAGATTGCCCAAAGAACACTGCAACTTACACCAAACTTATACCAATGAGAAGTAACCATTGCTTTGGTTTCACAGGCTCCATCTACTAACCTCACGGCAGCAAGCAGCCTAGTGTCTGAGAGCTTCATTCACTCATTCACCTATTCATCTAGCCATCCATTCATTCATTCACTCAACAATTAACAATCTACAATTCCATGCAGAGATCAAGGGATGTGTCTTACCTCCGTGATGGAACTGAAGAGGAAGAAACCCAATAGGGAGAAAGAAACCATGGCTGAAAGCCTCCCCTGAGTTTGGTAAGTTGCATTTGAAGAGCCAGCCCTTTCATAAAGAGAAGCTAGGTGAGTCTTTCAGCACTGTCATGGCAAGTAAAAACAGCCCAAAGTCAACTCCAGCAATGAGCGGACATGGACAGAACTGTGAAAAGAAAGTCTTGAGTGTGTGATCAGCAAAGATACACAGCTTTACCCTACCAACTTTATTAAGAATCAAGAAAGAGAGGGGAATATTGTGTTACTATTATCATGATAATCACATCTACAGATGAAACTAAATTGGGAGGTGTTCCTAACAGCAGTTGAAGACTGGCACACAATACCAAGCTATACACAGATCTTGGTAATATATGTCAAAAGTAATACAATGAGGCACTGGTTGAAAAAATGCATATGATCTAACTGGGGATGAATAAACTTAAAGATGGAATTTAACTTGAAGGGGATTCCTGGATGGCAATAATAGAGAAACAACCAAATAGTGAGCTAGTGGTAAAGAGCTATCAGGATGTTAGGCAAGCATTGCCATTCGGCAATTCTCTGAGCTAGTAAAATGTTCAGCCATACACACAGGGGCATCCCGAACCGAAGCTGAGAGTGTGTCTGTGTGTCAGCCATGAGACCAGACTTGGAACATTGCAGGCAATTAGGGGTAATGTGATGCCTCAAAGGGAATTCAGAAAAGAAAAGAAAAACAAATCCAAGGGAGTGAAATATGAGGAAAGGCACAGGCAATAAAATGAACATAATTTGACTAAATAACAACCTAGGGGACTATGATAACCATCTACAGAGTGTAAAAATCCAAAGTGGGTCTAGAGGTCTACTGGTCTGGGTGTTATTCTGAAAAATATCTATAGTTGCATCCATCAGAAAATTCAATAGAAAGGCAGGATCTTGTGTCCATCTAATTGAAGCATGGGGTTCTGTTGTGGATACACAGACCTGGGTTCCCAGAACCCATGTGTACCTCTAAACCAGTTTTCAAAAATTATGGACAGAAGACCTCTGGGAGGAACTCAAGAGCTATGGCAAGAAGGTCCTTGAATCCACAGGCACAAATTCATTCATTCATGCACTCAACAAATGTTTGTGCTGTCCTTAGCCACTCAGTCGTCTGACTCTTTGCGACCCCATGAACTGTAGCCTGCCAGGCTCCTCTGTCCATGGGATTCTCCAGGCAAGAATACTGGAGTGGATTGCCATTTCCTTCTCCAGGGGATCTTCCCAACTCAGGGATCAAACCCAAGTCTTCCACATTGCAGGCATATTCTTTACAGTCTGAGCGACCAGGGAAGTCCCTTGAACAAACATTCTGTGTCCATACTGTACTTTGAACTGAGTACAGTGTTTTGAATAAATAATATGAAAATATATAATACACACTATATTAGAGAGCCATGATTTTAAAAAGCAGGATGTGGGATTCCCTGGCACTCCCAGTGGTTAAGAATCCACCTTGCAATGCAGGGGACACTGGTTCAATCCCTGGTCCATGAAGACCCCACGAGCCACAGGGCAACTAAGCTCATGCACCACAAATGCTGAAGCCAGCATGCCTAGAACCTGTGCTCCACAACAAGAGAATCCACTGCAACAAGAAGTCCATGCACCCCAACTAGAGAGTAGCCCCGACTCACCACAACTAGAGAAAGCCTGTGCGCAACAGTGAATACCTGGAACAGCCAAAAGTAAACATTTTTTCAAAAAGTATGGTGTAATGGAGAACCACAGAAAGGTTTTAAGTAATAATGCCAAAATCCATACTAGTTTGTAAACATACACATGTATGCTATCAATTTATGAATAACACTGTGTATAAGCTTTCAAAATGTCTGTCCTTGCACCTGCAAAATTTATACACTTTTGCTTAAGTATATGGTTATATGAGTGTGTGCTAAGTCACTTCAGTTGTGTCTGACTCTGTAGACCCCAGGCTCCTCTATCCATAGGTTTCTCTAGGCAAGAATACTGGAGTGGGTTGCCATTTCCTCCTCTAAGACATTTTCCCAACCCACAGATCAAATCTGCAACTCTTATGTCTCCTGCATTGGCAGGTGGGTTCTTTACCACAAGCGCCACCTTAGAAGCTCATGTGGTTATATATGCATATATATAGATGTATATAACATATATGTGTGTTTATAAATATGTATAAAATACATATGCATATGATGCCTCAGTGGGAATTTAGAAAAGAAAAACAAAATGGAGTGAAATATAAGGAAAGGTGTAAGTACGCATATGTATAAATATGCACATACATACGTTTGTATGTATATATACATAAATATGTATGTATATATTTTAAATTTTACGTAATTTTCTTAATATAAATAAGTAATTTTGTAGTCCTATCTTCTGATATTCAAAAGTAGGATAAAGTAAATATCAAGTTATCTTTTGCCATCTGTCTTTTATCTTTTTACTGCCACAACTTCAAGTCCAAATGCCCCCGTGTGACTTTGAAAACTTTCTCAGATCTAGCCTCATCCGTAGGCTGATGTAACAGAGATGTCTGTTAGTGTATCCATACAATCATTACCTCTCCTGTTTGACAGTAATTGGACCCATTGTTGTTGTTGTTGCTCAGTCGCTAAGTCATGTCTGACGCATTGTAACCTCATGGACTGTAGCACGCCAGGCTCCTCTGTCCTTCAATATCTTCCGGAGTTTGCTCAACTCATGTCCATTGAGTTGGTGATGCGATCTAACCATCTCATACTGACACCCCCTTATCCTTTTGCCTTCAGTCTTTCCCAGCATCAATCAGGGTCTTTTCCAGTCTTGGCTCTTCACAGCAGGTGGCCAAAGTATTGGAGCTTTAGCAACAGTTCTCCTAATAAATATTCAGGGTTGATTTCCTTTAGAATTGACTGGTTTGATCTCCTTGCAGTCCAAGGGACTCTTAAGAGTCTTCTCCAGCACCACAATTCAAAAGCATCAATTTTTCAATGTTCAGCCTTCTTCACGGTCCAGCTCTCACATCTGTACTGGAAAAACCATAGCTTTGTCTATCTGTGAAAAGGATCAGTATGGTGGTCTTATGAGAAGAGATAAGCCAAATCAATAAGCTCCTTTCTCAGGGTTTTGGAACTGGGACTCTGAGAAACTGGGCTGGTTTAAACACTGGGAACAAGATTAAAAATCAAGATTACCATTTCCAGCCATGAGCAAGATCTGTGAGCAGAGAAAGAGGGAAAAGAGAACAGAGTTAAAGTCTAGAGAGAAGGAGAAATGACCAAATCCATGCCACCCCTGACGTACAGGGGAATGGCCATAATTCCTGAGTTTTTAGTTCCCAATTCCAGTTTTTGTGAAGCCCAGGTAAGTTTCTTGAGCTTGGATTCCATGCGAGTTTCTGTGACTTACAACAACCTCCTTTTTAATTGAAACTGGTTTGACAGTGTGTCTGTTCCTCACCCCAAACCCCTTCACTGGGACACCCACTTACTGTACTGACCTTTTGGCTATGACCCAACTCAAACTACCTGAGGAAATTAAAATACATTAAAATTGAGTGGCTCATGTAATTGAAAAGTCCAAAGTTTCCTTCAGACGCTACCGGATCCAGGTACTTTTAAAAAATGTTCAACCTCATTCTCTATTTTCTCTCCTTCCATCTCTCCCACTTTCCACTATATGTTGTTTTATTCTCAGACTCTCTCTTCCTGGTGGTCCCTAACAGCTTCAAACTTCCTCTTTTTGCAACTATCAATCTGAGCAGGGAAGCACATCCAGCGCAGAGTCTCAATGGCTACCTCTGTGTCACATGCCAACACCTGAAGCAGTCATTTGGTCAAGAGCACAAAACACCCTAATTGACCCAGCCTGGGGCAAGTCCTTTCCTGAAGTTGGGGGTAAGTATTAGCTCATCCAAACCATACAGAGTGAGTGGACTGTTTCCTAAAGGATAACTGAGGTGATGCCAGGACCAGAGGGCAAAACTAACACATGTCTGCTTCTCCAAGCCAAGCTCACCTCCCATGACACCTCCATGTGGACATCTTTGAGTTGTAAGTCAGTCTTCTCACACCCTCATCAAAACAATTATTCCTCTCCCTGCATACTTTCATGAGGTCCCCTCCTTTCTGATTTTCTTATATTTTACTCATCTTTAAAAGTCCAGTTCCAGTCCTATCTGTTCCATAAAATTTCCCCTTATTCCAATAACCTGGTTGCTTCCTTCTCTCATTACCCATAGAACATACAATGGCACAGAATCTCTGATAACACCAAATAACAGTTGAAGATACAGTGGACCTTCATTATTTAGGAATTTGCTTCCTCAGTAATATTCACTTCAAACTCTTCACTGATGGGGATTTCATGGTCATTTGTGGATGTATGCAGAGCACTGAGGATTCTGAGCCACCCTCATGCACATCCCAGCTGTGGTCAACCAAGGCAATGCTCTGTCTCTTGTTCCAGCTCTCATACTGTAAATAGATGTCCTTTGTATGGTTATTTAGTATCACTTTCTTTTTTCTTCTTTGCCTTTTTATGAATTTTAGTGGTAGTGGTGGCAGTGATTTCTCTATTTAAAATGGCCCCAAGCACAGTGCCAAAGTGCTGTCTAGTGTTCCAAGCACAAAAAGTCTATGATGTGCATTATGGAGAAAACGTGTGTTAGATGAGCTTTGTTCACACATGAGTCACAGTGTACTTGGCTGTGAGCTCCAATCAGCAACATATATTAAATAAGGTGTTTCTAAACAGAAACACATATAAAACAAGGTTACACATGAATGAGTAAACAAAATGTTGTAACCAGAGGCTGGTAGGAACCCAACCCTGTATTTTTCCAGGAGCAATGGTTCAGGATTCACTAATTCAGTGTTGCAGTGGCTTGATAGAACGTTAAGCAGTACAAATAGAGTAGGCTTTCCTGGTGGTTCAGCAGTAAAGAATCTGCCTGCAATGCAGGAGACCGGGGTTTGATCCCTGGGTCAGGAAGATCTTCTGAAGAAGGAAATGGCAACCCACTCCAGTATTCTTGCCTGGAGAATTCCACGGACAGAGTTCCTGGGGTTGCAAAGAGTCAGACGCGACTGAGGAATTAACACTTCCACTTCAAGTGGCACAAATTGTAAGAATCAACTCTCTGTGTATAAAATCTCATTCAATTTTGTACTCTTGGACTGATTTACAAATGTTTCGTGTCCTTTGTCTTTTCCAAACACTTTGCAAACTGCTTTAGAGCTCAGAGCATATGGGTTCTGAATGCAGTATGGCATATGGCAGGTGCTTAAAAACTAAATGATTCAGGGATATGTTGGTCAGTTACAAAACCCACATCAATTCAACTCATCCTATGGCTTCCACTCAAAAATTTCTAAAGTGTAATCTACAATCTTAACTCTGTATTAATCTCAAATCATTTTTCATTTTAACAGCAAAGGGAAGTGAAAGAGGCAAGAGAATTCAGTACTGAAACCAAGTTTTTCACCATTGGTAGACAGAGGTTTCTACACTTACATCCCATCGGTGACAGAACACTGCTGCTGAAAGGACATCTCTCTGTCTAGTACCCCTTAGGATCAAGGCACATACCTGTCTCTTGAGCTTATGACTGTCCTTTGGCAGACTTTGTCAAACCATGTGCCACATACTGCTCTATACACCAGAACCTTGTTGGCAATAAGACAGGGTATCTTACTAAAAAAGCAAATGTTTCCTTGATCTGACTTCTGTGCTCTCACAAGAAGCTGCTTTGTTTATGATGCTTTTATTTCTGATAGCCTTGGCTTTACAAATCTGAACTGGGAGTGAGCTTTTCAATGTATGTTCCTTTTCAGCTGAAGGAAGAAGTAAAATTAACAGCAGAGGGGAAAAGGTGAGGGAAGATTAGCTAGAGAGCTTCTGAAAATTATACAATATATGTAATTCACTTAAGGAAAGGCTTGTCTGGATCCTTTCCGCTGGTAGCTCTAAGTTACTAGGAAATTTTGGTAGGCTTCTCAAACCCCAGTTTTCCTTCCCCACAAATCCAGGAGTTTAGACTAGATGACAATGAAGATACTGATAACTTTTATTGGACATTTACTATAAGGACACTTTACACACATAATTTCACTTAATTTTCAAAATACCCATACAAAGTAGGTGCTATTACAATCCCCATTTTACCAGGAAGTTACATTTCAGAGGGGTGCAGTGTGGCTGAGGGATGAATTTGTTCATGCTAACACAGCTATCAAGTCATGGTCTGAATCCAGGCAACTTAACTCACTTAACCACTTGTCTACACTGCCTGATTATCTCTAAGGTCTCTTTATTCTCAAATATTCTATGCTATTTCCCCCAATTTCTCCCTTTTGCCAATCAAGGTCCCATGTCTAAGACCTCAGCCTGTTTAAGTTGGATGTAATGACATATATAAATTTGAACTGGAGAAAAGGGAATATAGAGAGGAGGAGAAAAGGGTACGCAAAGTCTGGAGCTCAAACTCCCTAATGGTCTTAGAAACTCTATAATCCATCCTACTAATCCAGTTTTAATTATATCAATAAGTAGACAGGGCCTGGACTATTTTTCAAGACAGAGCATAATGTGTGAGTAATTCTTCACACTATTTCTTCCTTTAAAAAAAATCCTACAAGAACTTCTGGTACTTATTAGTATGAACAAATCAAACAAATCTTTTTTTTTTTTTTTTTTAATAACCAAGTATCCTTATAATAAGATTTAAAGGGATGGTCTGTGCAGGCTGGGGAAGCTGAAGATATGTCCTGGGAATTCCCCTGGCGGTTCACAGTCAGCTAAGCCCCTGACTTCAGCCAAAGGCAGAGTCCAACCTCCCATGAAGAAAAACAGGAGATTGGGCCCCTCTGCTTATCAGGATGAGGCACAGCAAAGCCCCCCCAACCCGTGATACCGGCAAGAGATTAATCCATAAATCAGAAGCAGTTTTAGTTTTTTAAAAATAATGAATGTAAGATCTACTTTTGGCAGACAATCTGCCTCACCAGGAAATTATGGTGGAACTCATCAGTGGGGGCTCCCTGAGGCCCCCCAGGGAGTCAGGGGACAGTGGTCAGCCGCTGTTGGGTCCTGATAGCACAGGCCACAATGAACTTCTGACCACTGTCCACTGCTTAGAGAGGGTTGCCAGCAACTAAAATTAGACTGGCTTCTATTCCAAGCCCAGGGCTCCTTCATGGCTGACTTTCTTTTGTAAGAGTCTGTGATGGTGGCTTGTTTGATTTAAAGAAAATCAATGAAGAGTTACATGAGAAGGAAGGAAACAGAAGATCAGGTATTCCCAGGTTAAGATAAAAGTCCAAATAAAGGGCACTGCACACACACTCTCTCACTCTCTCTTTCTCTCTTCCTCAAAGCAAAGAGAATGAGAGGCCTTTGAGGTAAAGCAGAAACTGTTTTGTTGAAGGACTAGCATTTTCTTCATCTTTAGAGAATAATCTGATAGGCCTAATCCAGTAAAAATGGCAGTTACACTCAACAGGATGACTGACTCGGGATATAATAGATGGAAAGATATGTGATCACAAAACTCAGCTTTGGGTCCTTGCTGGGACCGAGATCATTAGACAACATGCACTTGCTTCTAACTTCTTCCCTCTCCTGGCAGTCATGGGGGTACACAGGACAAGAAAAGTACCCAAGCAGGCTGACCCTCTTTCCACCATTTCCAGGAAGGGAGAGCATGCTGACCTTGGGCTCTGACCAGGTGAGACCAACCCCCCCCCCCCTGACTGCCACCCTGACTGCTTAGGCTAGCGTAACTGGACAAGTTTTCATAGACAAGAAGATATTTCCCTTTACGCCCAGGCCCCCAAATCCCAAGCATTCCTAGAAGCCACTCACTCCACCCCCCCACCCCTCATTCTCCATCAGGAACCAGAGCACTTCCATGAGTCTTCTCAAACCGCTATTGTGTGTGTGTTATTTATGAACTCAGTGCCTTTTCTTTTCAGGGTTTTGGTCCATAATAGTGCCGTCTGTGTTATTTATGACACAAGGAATAACTTAGACCATGTTAGGAACCTCCACATTATAGGGACTTTAGAGAGCTACATTTTTCTAGTTATGGTTAAACTACTGCGGTGATAAATCCAATCCTAAGAGCACAAGAGGGACTCCACGGACAGGTGTTACCCATCAGTCACCATAAGGAAACTCAGGAACAAACGCTGGCTCACAGATGCTTCAGTATCTCTTCCCAGCAGCCGCTGTGGGAATCTGAAATGGTGAAGGGCAGGGATGGGAGGGGGTCCAAAAGCCAGCCAGGAGAAAAGGTGGGTAAGGCTATGCTGGGAAGTAGGGGAAGTGATAGGAACAATGTCTGCGTGCCACAGTGCAGGGGACAGAAAAGGGAGTGCAGAAGTATGTCTATTCCATACCCTCAGCTCACACGAATTCTGTGAGGACCCCCCTGGGGTCTATGGACGAGTTTCTCCTGTGGAGCTCCGCAGTGAAATACCCAGGGAAGTGGCACACCCAGAACGGGGAGGTCAGTTCTGGGGCATTCTCCTCTTGCTGCCATTCAGTTGCTTCACCCATGAAGATCAAAGAACCATTTCCCCTTTCCTCTCTCCATGATGACAACAGAAAAGTTTTAACTCAGGAAGTGTGTATTGAGTACCCATCAACCCTGTGGATGGTGTTAGGCATTGAGATAAAACATGAAAAAGATACATACAGGATAGTCATAACTTAGTGACGAAAACAGAACCCCAAAAAAGATTATAATAAAATGTGAGGACTTCCATGATGGAAACATGTAAAGGATGTTATATTTGAGCACAGATTTGAAGGTCCCTGAGGGACACGCAGGGGTCAGGTGACAGAACCTGGACCAGGATCCTTGCTTCTAGTTTCCAGGTGGCTTCAACGACTTCCATGTGCCTCCCTGTGTCCAAGAAGAATGGAAGTTGATGCCAATCAGAATTTGTGACTCACTGTATGAGAAGTCACATTTAGTTTAAGCAAATTCAGAGCACAGAGATTATTTCAATAAAAATAATTAAAACTCCTGACGAGTAAGTTTCAAATACCTTGGGTACAAAGTACACACATGTTCAGAGAACATACACTCTCAGGGTTGACCTTCTGCGAGAAGACATGGTCCTCCATTCAGAGTGTGACACCCTCCTCTAAATCCTTCCACACCTCCCAAAAAAGAGCTCAGTCCTTCCCGAATGGGCTCATTCCCCTTGTGCATAGCCCTAGCTGTTAGGATGTTCATCAGGGTGAGATTTCTAACCAACCAGGAGAACTGAAACGTTGCTAGAAATTCATTCATTCATTCTACAAATATTTACTAAACACCTACTCTATGTCATGCACTGTGCTAAGTCTAAGAATTCAGTAAAAATGTTAATTGTATACAGCAACTTCACCATAGAGTTCTTGGAGATAACACCTAGTTAGTCTCGCTGCAACCCAGTTGTCTTTGAAGACAGTAAGATTAAATCTCTTTTAGAAGATATGCTTTGATCATGAATCATTCCTCACTCAGCTAATAACAGGATGCCTCATATTTATAGCACACTGCCCTCGTGGGGCGTACAGTCTAGTCTAGTTGGGGGACAGCCCCACCAAAAATTCAAGGATTATAATTGAAACTTTGTTGAGAGCTTGGACAAGGGCAAGTAACCTCCTAAAGGTCTGAACACATGGACATATCTGATAGGGAAAGGAGATGCACTCTGCACAGCTGCTTCCTTCTCACTGACTCCTCTAAGGAATCTCCTGAACATTGCTCTCCTCTGCTCCTCCACAGCACTGCTTACCATTTGCCACTATCCATGACTCTCCCCCTCTGTACCCTGAGAACACAGGCCATATCTAGTTTGTATATCACCAAATTTTCATCCCCTGATATTACACAACATGCTATGAGGCACTTACTACTATCTCCATTTTACAGAAGATGAAACTGCAATTCTGTCACAGATACGGGTGATGAGTTAGCACTGAAAGTTGATCCAGATCCACTTGATACCAAAGACTTGCTCTCAACCACTGTTCTGTCCCTTGACTCAACAGATGGTTCACCTTCTCTAAGCTGATGCATCTGTTATGAGATCGGTTACATTGATTTAATCAAGATACTAAAACTAACTGTGGTTGAGCCAACCAGAAATCTATTTCTCTCTCATGTGATAATCTAGGGTAGGTACAGTGACTCCACATTCTTACTGGCATTTAGGATCCTTTACTCTTGGTGCTTTGTCATCCTTAGTACATGGACTCCATCACATGAGCCAAAATGGCCAATCCTGCCTCCATCTTCACCTTCACATCCAGGCAATAGGAAGGGAAACAAGGGAAGTAGAGAACATGGCCCTTTCCTTTAAGGACAAGAGCTGAAAACTGTGCACATCACTTCCATCCACATCTCACTGGCCAGATGTTAGTCACATGGTCATGCCTGGCTGCAAGGAAAGCTGGGAAATGAGTACCAGGAAGTCAGGTACCAGCTAAAAATTCTGATTAAGCGGAAAAGGCAGAATGGCTATCTCTAAAACATGGCTTCAGGAGTTACAAGTTTCCATTAAAAAGGCAGTGAGAGAAGTCACAGTGAAGGGGGAAAAACAAAAGTTAAAAAGAAGGAGGCAGATACATCAATGAGTATAGGTAAGCTCAACCCCTTCTCTACCAGGACTCTCTAACTACTTTTGTCTTCTAAGCTCCTTTCCTTGATGCTTTATTTCTGGAACAGGATTCCTGATTCTCATGAACTCTTAAATTGAAGGATATTATGGTTTCCTGTCCTACGGGCTCAATTTTCAAGATTATACCTTCGAGTTTAGCGAATAAAGGAAGAGCACTGAAGGGAAATAGAGTCCACTTTTTGGGTTCAGAATAATTTTGGGAATTTTTATTTCTAAGAAAAACTGATGTTTGGGTTTGTCTCAGTCTTATAGGGAAAAAAAGTTGAAATTGGGCTTTTCCCCTAATATCTCCTCACAAATGTATTAGATAAGGAATACCCCTTAATCTCTTTACCTTGTCATACACAGTCTTTAAAAGTTAAGATTTTCTTAAAAAAACAAACTAGATGTCTTCAATGTGTAGATCATGATGTTTTAAAATATAATTTTTTGTAATATCTTAGTTACACACAAAAAAGCTACCCATCTTTGAAACTGATTTATCATGTGGAAAGGGCTTAAAGAAAGTTGATACCAAACATTATAAAATTTTTTGAAAGTCTCAGGCATTCACAAAATAAAGGCAATTAAGAAATATAGAGAGTGTAACTAACACACTTGAGTGAGGTGTGTAATTATAAACAAACTCTAATTAATTATTTCCCATGTCTTGGTTATTATCCACAGGAACCCATTTAAGTGAACTCACAACTGATTTTTCTAAGCAGAAAGAAAATACAGACCACTATAAAAGGCATGTAGTCCTATTCCTTTGACCACATTTGGTTGTTAAAATGATAAAGCTATATTGATGAGATATTTTGGGATCCTGGGCATCTTGACTAATAAAGGATTAATGAAATATAGAGGACACACCCTTTAGATGACATCCAATGAGTCACACTCTCATATAATACCTTCCTTTTAAGTAGGCCTGGAGACTATGACCCCACTAACTAGTATGGCAAGAGTAAGGGATTTTGCAGATGTAATTAAAATCTCTCAGCAGTTAAATAAGTTAATCCAAAGGAAGATTATCCTGGGTCGACTTGACCTAATCAGATGAGCCCTTTAAAAGAAGGTCTAGAGGATAGAAACTTCAGCAAAGTGTCTCTCTCTCTCTCTGGCTTTAAAGAAACAAACTGACATGAATTCTACAGATGCACAGAAATAAATTCAGCAAACAACCTGGGGGAGTTTGGACACAGATTCATCCCTTGTTGAGCCTCCACATGAGAACACAGCCCAGCCAACACTTTGGCCTCAGCCTTGCTCCCTGAGCAGGGAACCCAGCTAAGCAGAGCCCCAACTCCTGACCTATAAGAACTGTAAGATAGCAGATGAATATTGTTCTAAGCTATTACATTTGCAGTAATTTTTTATATGGCAAAAGAAAACTGATACACAAGGTTGGCCCTCAACATGTGCCAACATGCTGAAGGAACAGAGAGGTATATGATGCAAAGCAAATTTTTAATGCCTGTGCATTTCCCACCCCCAGAGCTTTTGCTCTTTGACATCGTTTGCCTGCTGCTATCCTGCCTTCAATCTCAAATTAGGTTTCTGACTATGATTCAATCTTTGGCTCCCTATGAGAAATCTTTTTTATATAAAATTAATATATAAATAAATTTTCTCTTGGAGCAATGCAGTGTGGAACAGAACCTGCCAGGCTCTCTAACGTCCATCACAAAGAAAAATTACAGAAGGGAGGAGGGGAAGCAGAGCTTTATCCTCCATGGGGAAGCAGAGAATTCATAGTGATCTTATTGCAGATGTAAAATTAGGTCAGGGGCTCTATAAACTGATTAAAGCTAATGCTTCACGCTTCCAAGGAAAACAGCCGATACAAAAGGGAATGAGCTCTGGCTGAGGATAAGAAGGAAGGAGGGCCCTCTATGATCACAGGCTGTCCAGCAGTGGAGGATGCTTGGCCAAAATGAACATATAAGAAAGGAGCAACCAAAGAACAGCTGAGGAAACTTCTAAAACCAAAGAGACAGCCTACATCCACATAAACCTAAAATCAGGATGGCAGTCAGTATACCAGTAACTTGAATATCCCAAAGTTCAGGAAGTCTGAATCACCCTGCTTCTCCCCTAGGTTGATCCCTATCTGTAGCCTAGCCCTCTGGGACCTTGTGTCTTGACACATGTTTCACAGGCAGCTGTGTTGGAATATTCTGTTCTGTGTACCCTAGAGTCAACATCTTGCCAGTTCAGGATAATTGCAATGCCTGGATCAGGAACCACAAACAACAATTTATCCCCAAGACTCTTCTTCAATCCCCATTTGTCTCCACAGCTTTACCCCCAACTTTCTTTGTTTCATCCTCTTTCCTCTTCACTGATATTTCTTTCTCATGTTACTTTCCCAAAGTTACAGAAAAGATATATATATATATATATATATATATGTGTGTGTGTGTGTGTGTGTGTGTGTGTATGAATATATATATATATATATATATATATGTATATGTATAAATATAAATAACAGTGTGGTAAAGAACATAGCTATTCTGATCCTAAATACTGATCTAATAACTCATGGAGAAAATTACATAATTTACACTTGGTTTACACAGCATAGGAGAAAAGAAGAGTTGTGGGACTGAGTAAGGCTGAAGGTCACCTCTGGATGGCTATTGGGACAAATGCCTCAATTTAGACTTGAAATCAAACATCGGGGAAGGCCACCTTGGACCTGAATCACTTACATTTTCATTTCAGTCATGATTAGAGTCATTCAGTCCACTTTTAGTTCAAGGCCAGTTACCACTAAACTCTAACTTTGGAAAACATTGTCTAAGTTATTTGGTCCACATAGAGTAGAAAAATAATAGGTCTACTACGAATTTCATGAAAAACAATGTGCTTAGTTTTGGTACAATTCTCTATGAAAGAAGTTCAATGTCAATTAAGGGTACTTAGTTTTCCTGCATGAGGATGAATATACAGAATGGTTTATGATCACCAGCTCATTCTCTTAGCTACACTGGCTCTGACCAAGAGGGTCCCATAAAATTGGTTGCTGTGGCTGCACCCTATGGATGGTGCTTACAGTAAGACCCTAGGGTTATTCTAGGTCCATTTCAATATAGACAGGGTTTTCAGGAATTGGAGAGAAAAATAAAAATCAAAGTTCCTGATCCATCTATTCCCTAGAGTAGAACTTCCTCACCAACAACATCATACGAACTTGAGAGAAAGGCTCCTCCAATCTCACAGCCCTGAAGAAAATCCTTTATGGAAAAAAGATTAGTTTTCAATGTCTCTCTAGTCCCCTATGGGGAAGGCAATGGCAACCTACTCCAGTACTCTTGCCTGGAAAATCCCATGGACGGAGGAGCCTGGTAGGCTACAATCCATGGGATCACTGAGTCAGACACGACTGAGCGACTTCACTTTCACTTTTCATTTTCATGCACTGGAGAAGCAAATGGCAACCCACTCCAGTGTTCTTGCCTGGAGAATCCCAGGGATAGCGGAGCCTGGTGGGCTGCCGTCTAAGGGGTCGCAGAAAGCCAGACACGACTGAAGCGACTTAGCAGCAGCAGCAGCTAGTCCCCTACAGCAATAGCAGGAGTAAAATCAAGTTTTAAAAAATTAACTAAAGTCATGCAGCAGAAACTTTTTCTCAACTAAGAAAGCCAATGCCTCTCCTAAACAACCAGTTGGCTCTTGTGTATACCCTTACCTTGCATATGTTTTTATCTCAAAATTTCTTATTTCTCCTCCTAAAATACATGGCTTAGCTACTGCACCAGGGTAACTGCCTATGTATCACTATATACGTCTTAGGATATGCCTGGTCTTTATGGGTGCCACAAAGCCCTCCTCCCCCAGGAATGAGGGGTGACATCCTCCTGACATCTGTGCCATATTTCTGTCTTGTCAATATCACTCTTGCTTATTTAGTCTAGTGGACCTTAACTTAGCAAGCACCAATGGAAATAAAGCAGAAAATTAGAAACTGACATGATTCAAAAAGAGCTTGAACATGAGGTAAACTGAAGCTTTCGAAAAGATATATTTGGTGGGAAAAAAGGGAAATTGAGTGAACTCAGGCTGCCTAAAAGGGTAAACAGAAACGGAATATGCAGGCAGGGTGTCCAAAGCGTGTGTCACTCAAGAGAGGACTGCAGATCAGAGGGACATGTGTCCCCAGACTTGCCTCCTCCATTTTACATCAGCCTCAGGTTAGCTGGCAGCAGGGAAAGCTCATGGGAAATGGTTTTATCTAAGAAAGATGATTTAATTCCAAGTCAATTCATAATTGTCTCAGACAGAGGCATACTATGTTAAGTATATCATGCTACTTGTCAATAATAATAATAATAGTAATGCTTTGCTAAGAATATCTTCATCCTTGGCAGAATGAAGGAAATTTTTAAATTTTTTTTAAGTCTTTTGGCCACACCCTGCGGCATGTGGGATCTTAGACCCTTGACCAGGGATCGAACTCACATCCTCTGCTTTGGAAACAAGGAGTCTTAACCACTGGACTGTCAGGGAAGTCCCCAAAATGGATCTTTTTACAAGATAAAGTTATTTGGGCTTCAAGAAAAGTAATGAAGATGGACAGAAAGTACTAGAAGCAGCATGTTCTAGAGTACAGAGCACAGGCTGAGAATCATAAAATCTGGACATCACCTCTACTTTTTTATTTGATTCACAGAATTTTTTTAAGACCAAGAAAGAATAAGCATTTGAGAAGTATTCTTATCCTTTCTTTCCCAAAATGGAAAAAGAG
This sequence comes from Okapia johnstoni, assembly GCA_024291935.2. NCBI lineage: Eukaryota > Metazoa > Chordata > Mammalia > Artiodactyla > Giraffidae > Okapia > Okapia johnstoni. The sequence continues at coordinate 99,770,865 of CM044310.1, read as the reverse complement.
AGACATAATAGATGATGATGTAGGTTTGTTTCCTTAGAATATCTTCCAAGGCAATGAAGAAAAATGCATGTTTCCAAGACCATCACCAGACTTCCTATGGATCTCCCAACATACTTTCCTCCTGCTTCTTTCAGATTGACTTGATAATTCTTGATCTGAATCCTAGATCTGCCACTGATGAGTTACATGATCTTTGACCAGTGACTTAGCCTCTTTAAGCCACATATTCTCAAATAGTTACCTAACAGTACCAACGTGTACCAGTCAGAGCCCTGGCAGGAAGCAGATGGCACACTCAAAATGAGTAATCAAGGAGAGTTTAATAAAGAGACTGATTATAAACTTGAGAGCAGTGTTTTGGAAAACAAGAATTAGCACCAGTACCTTAATACTAGCAAAAGCAGGGAGCCACTACGACCCCTAGACCTGAAGGGGCACAGAGAAGGAGTAATCCCTACATCCTAGGAAGAGCAGCTGCATGAGGAATATGCCAGAGAGGATCTGAGGTCTTTGGTACAAGGGGTACAACCAACTCTTCGCCACTTCCTGTGGAATAAATATTCCAACCACACCTTCCTCCATCTTTCTAATCTCTTGATTTGGAGTTGCCAGCTTCAACTGGGAATCACAAAGCAAGGGATCCCACTGATAGGATCCAAACCAGTAGGTGTCCCGGGACACAAAGAACAGTGGGGAAGGAAGGGGAGTGGATATGGAAGGAAGGACAGAGGAAAAATATTCAGCAGACACCTCACAAATGTCCTGAGCCCAACCCTTCTGATGGTCCTCCAGTGTATCATCCTTCGAAGTCAAGCTATACCCAAAATCCTATCTTCTATTTCAAGCTTCCAATAGGAAGAGAGATCATCACCTTAATCCCACCTGAGATCCACATTCAAAACAATCTCTCTGCAGTTTGCACATAACCATGTGCTTGTCTATATTAACACACACCAGTTGATGATCTTTATTCCTACCTATGCTATGTACATGTTATAGAATCATGGAACTTTAGAAATAGAATAAAGGTAATAGATTAAATTAGGGATATCAGCTTCTCTTCCACTCTACAAATATTTATCATGCTTGGATTTTACCATCTGTGCCAACTTTAAGTGACTGGTAGTGACTATCTGGAGCATTGTGCTGGGAGAACAAAAAGCTGGACCCACACACAATAGGAAACATGTTTCTTGCAGCAGACTGATAGGGAAAAAGACAGCATACATACATAAAACTACTTTATCTTGTCAAACACAGACACAGGATGCCTAGTTAAATTTGAATTTCAGACAAACAGTGCATAATTTTTAGTACAAATATATTTCATGCCATGTTTGGGACATATACTAAAAAATTATTTGTTGTTTATCTGAAATTCAAATTAAACTGAGCACCCTGTACTTTTATTTGTTCAATCCAACAAACCCATCCCTGACCCTGGATGAAATTCTCAGTCAAATTTGCCACTTCATATATGGGGCATCTGAGGCCCGGAGATATCAATAAATTTGCTAGTGTTACACAGCTGGTTATAACAAAATTACAACTAGAAGTAAAGGTTTCAGTGTCTCATGCTGTTCCCCACTGTCTTAGATCAAAAACTTCCTGAGGATTTAAGTAAATCTGTAAGCCACCTAGCAAACCATCCCAAGCCACAAGGCCCCTAATGAGCTCTTTTAGATTGATTGAAAACATAACCTGGGAAATGTCATAATGACATTTCATAATAGTGTTATGTTAGTTTGTAATGTACAGTATATTACACAAATTCATCAAATGCTTACAGAATTAATAGCACCATGCTACCATTCTTATTCAAATTTTAATGGGCATGAACATCTATATTTATACTCAGGACTTCCAGATCAGGCAGCTATTTGGTTTCCTATAAAGACAGAAAAGCAGTGACAATCTAGAAACCTATCACAGCTAAAAAGTGACTTAAAATGTGAAATGAGAATTTCTACCTTTTCAATCACTGAAGCTGCTTCTAAAGCTAAAATGTATTTAAAGGGACAAATGTTTTGCCAGACACTTTCTGATATATGAAGAAGCCAGTTATCCTACAGACATACCCAGCATTGAGGACACAGAAGAACACCAAGGTTACTGCCTATGACCTCTATGCCTCTCAGTCACTCCTTCTCAACCCATGTATTTAGTTCCAGTAGTCAACAGAACTCTCTCAGTATCCAGCAACAGCTCCAAAGGAAAAAGATGGCTTAGCTATGTGAAGTTAGAAAGTAGTCCCATCATACTGTTCACAAGAATCATGTAAGCAGATGTCATGATTTATCACTACCTGTGGTAGGCATTCTCAGAATGGTTCTCAGAATTATGTCCAGACCCTAATCCCTGGAATTTGTGAATGTGTTATGTTACTGAGGATAAGAGAATTAAGGTTGCAGAAAGAACTAAGATAGCTAACCACATGACTTTATGATAGAGAGATTATTCTGGATTACTGAGGTGGTGCCAACATAAACACAAGAGCCCTGAAAAGTGGAAGAGGGAGGCTAAAGTATCAGAGTCAGAGAGATACAATGTTAGAAGGAGTCCATCAACCATTGCTGACTTTGAAAATGATTGGGCACCATGAACAAATGAATGTGGGTAGCTGCTAGAAACTGGAAAAGGCAAGAAAACAGATTCTACCCTAGAGTTTCCAGAAATGAATGACTTTAGTGCACTGAGACCTATTTTGGGGGTTTCCCAAGTGGCTCAGCAATAAAGAATCCACCTGCCAAAGCAGGAGACACGGGTTTGATCCCTGGGTCGAGAAAGAACCCCTGAAGTAGGAAATGAAAACCCACTCCTGTATTCAAGCCTGGGAAATATCATGGACAGAGGAGGCTGGTGGTCTACATTTCACAGGGTTGCAAAGAGTCAGACATGACTAAAAGAGCACACACACATATACACAGAAACACAAGGCTTATTTTCAACTTCTGATCTCCAGAATTACAATAAATTTGTGTTGCTTTAAGTCACTTTGTTTGTGGTAATTTGCTACAGCACCATAGAAAAGTAATACCTTTGTGAATTATCAACAATTAGGTAGTAATACACTGATACTTATCAGTATCAAATGAAATAGTTAGATAACAATGTCACTCTCAAACATATGAGTTATAAAAAGTAACTATGATATTGAGGTGAGCAATGAAAATAAACAAGAATATAACACTGCTATCTGGAATTAATCCAGTTGGAAAAGCAGATAACAACACATGGTTAAGAAACACACAGGCTATTGATCAACTCAAATCTTGTAATTTTCAAGAACAGGGTAAAAGAACAAAACTGCAAAACCGAATGGGGCTGTGCTGAAGAGACTCTGGCTAACTAGTGCTGAAATGGAAACCATCAAAGATAAGGCTTCATGAGAATATAGCAAACAACAAATGGAAAGTCCCCTTGTGATGATGAATCAGAGGGTGGAGACTGGCCCTGGAAAGATGAAAGACACTGGACAAAAGAAGAGCCAGCAGAGTCTGTGAATAGAGACTGGGAGGATTTGCAAATGCTTCATGGGCAGCAAAGGCATCTGATTACAGCAATGGTGGCATTTAGCTGTATTGACCTTGTACAAGAACTCAACTTCCCAAAGACACATGGCTCTGCAAAGGTAAGTCACCTCAATGACAGGGCCTTGGTAGCTAGAGGAAACCTCAGTACAGTTTATACAGCAGACACATCACCGTGTAGTGGCAGCAACAATGAGAATAATGGGATCAAAATCATTTCCACAGCATACCCATGAGAAAATGAATAGGGTGGGGATGTACATCTCCCAGGGAAAGTCACAAGAATGAGAAAACCTCAGAGTTCAGCAAGTATCAGGTTCACGCAATACAAGAATACCCAGAGCAACAACTGATCAAAACTAATTTCACAATTAAGTGATTTAGAGAATTAATCCACTTGTTCCAATCAACCAGGTGAAGGGAAAGTGCCTGAAAGAATTGACAGATACGCAGACAGACATACCTACACAAACATACAAATGAACATGAAGTTGATATTGAGAACCATCTAAAAGCAAGATTTAGAAAAATCAAAAGTGTTTTAGAATAACCAAAATGCAGTCAACAAATATTTGCTGAATAAATGAATCTCCAAGAGTCAGAACAATGCCTTCAACATGAAGAGGTGTGGTAAAATTTAGGGGTCATAATTTTGAGGGACAATTGCTCATCAGGAACATAAACTCCTATGGTAAGAACTCCAGGAAGTTAGTGACTGCAGTAACCAACAGGGGGGTTACTCTGGATACAACAAGTTCACATTCTCACACACAGCAATGGGAGAGTGTGAAGTTGGAAACCATTGTAATTTCATTTACAAGAGGAAAATTTGAAATTCAGCCCTGTCACTTCCTAGCTGCATGATTCTTGGCGAGATAGTTGAGTCCATGTTTCCTCTTTTGTAAAATGGAGATAGTATAATAATGATGTGAAACTCTCTGCAAGTGAGGCAATAATAATCATATTATTACTTCACCACAAGACACAACTACACTACCAAGGTTTTAAAGCCACGTAACATAGATCACTTTGGGTTTCAAGTGGGATAATTCTCAACTACAAACATGTATCTAATAATATGTTTGAAAACGACCAGAAGATGAACACTTGGCTCAAGTTATAATAGCAAGCCAGAAAACCTTTGCTCATCTAGTATCTTGTATACAACTCTTATCTTTCCCCTCAGCTAAGAAACAAAACCTTCCCCCAAAATCAGTTCATCATCCATCTACTGTTAATTCATCCATCTACTTTCGCTTTGGTTTAAGCTGGATGATTTTAGTAAATAATTAAGACGACCTTAACTTTTTTTGGCCTGCCACAATTTAGTACAACTCTACCTTTCCAATCATATTTACTACTCTTTCATTTCCTTATCCCGAAGGTTCATCCAATTGTAATTACTTTGTGTTTCCAGTATGGTTCCTTGAGAATTTGCATCTTTATGCTGACAGGATTCTTTTCCCTGCAATGGAAACTCCCCACCTCCTCTGCTTCCCCCACCTTACCAAATGCTACCGTCTTTCAAAGTACAGTTCCGATGCCACCTCCTTCTCCATGCTCTGACACCCTCAGTGGATTGCCTTGGGAACCCCCCGAGGTAGGCACATTCTGCTTTGGAGGTGATCATCCTTGAAGCTAGAATCTGTGCCTGATTCATATTTTAACTCCTCCTGTAACATAGCTGCTCAATCTAACACAGTGCCCCTATATGTTACCATAGTGGACAAAAATTATTTACTGGATGGGCGAATGTGTAATTTTCTCCCATTGCATGGCAGGACACTATAATGCAGCAGATAAAGGTCTGGGAATCAGAAGTCTGGTTTGGTCCCTAACTAGCTATGTGACCTTGATATCAAGGTCACTTGATATCAAGTCACTTGACATTGCTGAGCTTTGTTGTGTCATTGTGAAAATTTTAAGAAGATGATATAATTTCTAAATTACATCAGAACTTCTTAGAACTCAATGTTTGAAGCACTAAGAGATAGGGATGATGAAGCCTCATGATGGAAAGACTGAAAAGAAGATCAATTCATAAAGTCTTCAGAAAAAAAGTGAGGGTGAATTCAAGCATTTTGAGGATTATTACTGATGAAGTCACAGCCCTGCTTTCTCTACCTGGATCAGGCTGGGCCAGGATTAATCTTGTAAGGTTACATAGGTCCTACCCTCTAAGTAAGAGGCCTTGAGGATGCTGCCGCAATAGCCTGGCATCATGGCCCCTCTCAGGCCAGTCCCCACAGCAGAGTTGGTCAGATGAACCAAGAATCCAGATCAGCAGGGTGTGGGCAAATGAGGTCGCGCTGCACGAAACATCAAACTTGGGCCTGTTTTAAGTAGGAAATTTGCCCATCTGCCTTGCTTAGGCAGGTCTGGAGAAATACTGTGAGGAACTTTACCTTTCTCTGAGGCCTCCTGTGTGAGCCACAGCCAAAGGCAGGTTTCCGGACCTATCAGACCAATTATTTCACAAATCCTTAGTCTAATGTTCCTTTTATTTCCATTACTATCTCATTCAATCAGCTCCTGAGTGAAATGACAGGACTTGGCCTCCTCCTTTTAAGAGCTCTGTCCCTGGCCAGTCCTCATGGCCTAGGAGAATTTGTTTTGTTTTACTAGTGGCTACAATACGTTTTCTTTCTTAGATTTAGTCATGGCTCCGGGTCCAGCCACCCGAGAAGATGGTGACTTTCTCTCATTTACACGGTTACCCTGAAGGTATTTACAGACTGTGGTCACTTCCCCCACAGACGCCTTTCTTTGGGGAAAATATAAATTACTCCTTCAGCCAGACCACTCATGTTTGCTCTTCCAACATTCGTATCATTTTTGTGGCCTTTCTTTTATTTCCTCTACATTTTATTTTCTTCTTAAATTGTGGGGATGTAAACCAGAGCTAACTTTCCAGATGTGGTTAGAATCTTTTTGGATGAGGTAGAACAACACAATTCTCCACCTCTCGCCCCTGGCCATATACCCTGTGTTTGAAAGTGGAATCCCTGCTGCCATGGTATTGCTGAGTGACCCCTATTTAGTTGGTCACCAACTCTTCCCCTCAGGTATTTTTCAGACTCACCAGCTCTGCAGTTACCGAATCTCATTTTCATTTGCATCTTGGCTGTCTGCATCCCTTTCTGATCATGGAACTTTGTATTTATTACAAGTGTCTCTCATCTTCCGCCGGCAGTTCCTGTTTCTAATTGGTGGAGGTCACCTGGGCTTTAGGTTCTAACCTTATGTGGTATGTCTTGTTTCTAAGATATCTAGGCTAATCTTTAAAAAATCTATTATTGCTAAATGTCAGACACTGTTCTCAGAAAGTTCCTGCTTTGGGAAGATTTCAATATATCTTGAAAAACATGTTTCACTTTACATCCGACACTACCTGTGTGGATACCAGAGCATTTTTTCCTAAAACCAGAAGCACTTGGTGTTCATCTCAGCTCTTGCATCTGGCTATATCATATTATTCCAGAAAAAGGATTCTGGGTCTCTAGACCTATACTGATGATCTATGTGCTAACCATTAGCCACATGAGGCTATTTAATTATACTAAACAAATTTATTGAAATAAAATTAAGTAAAATCAAATAACATTTAAACATCCATTTCTAAGTTTCACTAGCTAAAATTCAAGAGCTCAGTGGTTCAGTTCAGTCACTCAGTCATGTCCGACTCTTTGTGACCCCATGGACTGCAGTATGCGAAGCTTCCCTGTCCATCACCAACTCCCGGAGCTTACTCAAACTCATGTCCATTGAGTCGGTGATGCCATCCAACCATCTCATCCTCTGTTGTCCCCTTCTCCTCCCGCCTTTAATCATTCCCAGCATCAGGGTCTTTTCAAATGAGTCAGTTCTTCGCATCAGGTGGCCAAAGTATTGGAGTTTCAGCTTCAGCATCAGTCCTTCCAATAAATATTCAGGACTGATTTCCTTTAGGATGGACTGGTTGGATCTCCTTGCAGTCCAAGGGACTCTCAAGAGTCTTCTCCAACATCACAGTTCAAAAGCATCCGTTCTTCAGCACTCAGCTTTGTTTATGGTCCAACTCTCACAACTCTCACAACCACACATGACTACTGGAAAAACCATAGCCTCGACTAGACGGACCTTTATTGATAAAGTAATGTCTCTGCTTTTTAATATGCTGTCTAGGTTGGTCAGAGCTTTTCTTCCAAGGAGCAAGCATCTTTTAATTTCATGGCTGCAGTCACCACCTGCAATGATTTTGGAGCCCAAGAAAAAGTCTATCACTGTTTCCATTGTTTCCCATCTATTTGCCATGAAGTGATGAGACCAGATGCCATGATCTTAGTTTTCTGAATGTTGAGTTCTAAGCCAACATTTGAGCAGCAGCCGCATGGCTCTGGAGTGACTTTGAGGAGATACCCCGCGTCCACGGGCAAAGGAGAAGCCCCAACAAGATGGTAGGAGGGGCGAAATTGCATTTAGAATCAAACCCCATACCCGCCAGAGATGCTCAGAGGACTCAAACAAACCTTTTGTGCACCAGGACCCAGAGACCCCACAGATACTGAGCCAGAATGGTGTTTGAATGTCTCCTACAGAGGTATGGGTCAGCAGTGGACTGCTGCAGGGGCTGGGGCTCTGGGTGCAGTAGGCCTGGGTATGGTATAAGCCCTCTTGAAGGAGGTCGCCATTAACCCCACCATAGAGTTGCCAGAACTTACACAGACTCTTGGAGGGCACAAACAAAGCCTTGTGTGCACCAGGACCCAGGAGAAAGGGGCAGTGACCCCACAAGAGACTGACCCAGACTTGCCTGTGAGTATCCAGGAGTCTCCGGCAGAGGCGTGGGTCGGCGGTGGCCTGCTGCAGGGTTGGGGGCACTGAGTGCAGCTGTGGGTGCATGGGACATTTTGAAGGAGGTTGCCATTATCTTCATACCTCCACCATAGTTTGGCCTCAGGTAAAGTAACAAGGAGGGAACACAGCTCCACCCATCAACAGAAAATTGGATTAAAGATTTACTGAGCATGGCCCTGCCCATCAGAACAAGACCTATTTTCCCCCTTAGTCAGACTCTCCCATCAGGAATCTTCCATAAGCCTCTTATCCTTCTCTATCAGAGGGCAGACAGAATGAAAACCACAATCACAGAAAACTAACCAATCTGACCACATGGACCACAGCCTTGTCTAACTCAATGAAACTATAAGCCATGCCACAGAGGGCCACCCTAGACGGTCAGGTCATGGTGGAGAGTTCTGACAAAACGTGGTCCACTGGAGAAGGGAATGGCAAACCACTTCAGTATTCTTGCCTTGAGAACCCCATGAATAGTATGAAAAGGCTCAGTGGTTAACGGCTATCATACTGAAAAACACAAATACGTAACATTTCCATCATCACAGAAAGTTCTAGAGGACAGTGCTGGTCCAGATAGCTGGGGCCCACTGCTTTCCCTTCTTTACATTCCATAGATGTCACCACCAGGCAGTAATTTTTTCTCTTCTTTGCACTGCATTTTCAGTTCTCATCAAACTCTTTCTGCATCAGTGAAGGTAGAGAACAGCTGGTCCCCATCTTCACTCAACCAACTCTCACTCACTGAGAACCAACTAGGAACCAGGCCCTGCTCCAGGATCCGGAGATAAACATTAAATGAGGTAAAGTCCTTGTCCACATGTACCTTCCATTCTATTGCCACAGCCATCACTAAAAATGTTTTAAAAAGGTATAATAACGTGTCCACAGAAAGTACTAAAACAAGGAAAGTAATAGAGCAAGCAGAGAGAGGGCTGTCAGGGAAGGCATCTCTCAAAAGGAGATATTTCAGCAGAAACTTAGAATGAGGGAGTGAACAGTGTGACTCTTTAGAGAAAGAGTGAGTGCAAAGCCATGAGGTAAGGATAACTTTGACATGTTTGATAAAGGTATAGAAGGCTAATGTGGCTGGAGAGAAATAAGAAAGAAGTAGAGAGCTAGAAGAACAGGCAAACCCAGATTTCATGGGGCCTGAAGCTTATGCAATTTGGGGCATCCTCTTTAAAACAAAGAATTCCAGCAAAACATCTACTTCTGCTTCATTGACTATGCTAAAGCCTTTGACTGTGTAGATCACAGCAAACTGTGGGAAATTCTTAAAGAGATGGGAATACCAGATCACCTTACCTGCCTCCTGAGAAACCTGTGTGCAGGTCAAGAAGCAACAGTTAGAATCAGACATGGAACAATAGACTGGTTCCAAATTGGGAAAAGAGTACATCAAGGCTGTATATTGTCACTCTGCTTTAACTTATATGCAGAGTACATCATGCAAAATGCCAGGTTGGATGAAGCACAAGCTGGAATCAAGATTGCCGGGAGAAATATAAATAACCTCAGATGTGCAGATGACACCACCCTTATGGCAGAAAGAGAAGAGGAACTGAACAGCCTCTTGATGAAAGTGAAAGAAGAGAGTGAAAAAGCTGGCTTAAAACTCAGCATTCAAAAAACTAAGATAATGGCATCCAGTCCCATCACTTCATGGCAAGTAGATGGGGAAACAATAGAAACAGTGACAGACTTTATTTTCTTAGGTTCCAAAATCACTGCAGAAGGTGACTGTGGCCATGAAATTAAAAGACACACTCCTTGGGAGAAAAGCTATGACAAACCTCAACAGTGTATTAAAAAGCAGAGACATTACTTTACTGACGAATGTCTGTCTAGTAAAAGCTACGGTTTTTCCAGTGGTCATGTATGGATGTGAGAGTTGGACCATAAGGAAAGCTGAGCACCCAAGAATTGATGCTTTTGAACTGTGGTGTTGGAAAAGACTCTTGAGAGTCCCCTGGACTGCAAAGAGATCAAACCAGTCAATCCTAAAGGAAATCAGTCCTGAATATTCATTGGAAGGACTGATGTTGAAGCTGAAGCTCCAATACTTTGGCCACCTCATGCGAAGAATTGACTCATTGGAAAAGACCCTGATTATGGGAAAGATTGAAGGCAGGAAGAGAAGGGGATGGCAGAGGATGAGATAATTGGATGGCATCACCAGCTCAATGGACATGAGTTTGAGCAAGCTCCGGGAGTTGGTGAAGGACAGGGAAGCCTGGCATGTTGCAGTCTATGTAGTTGCAAAGAGTCAGACATGACTGAATGACTGAACTGAACTTTAAAACACAAGAAATAAAATTAGAAATATGAACTTAATTAAGGACCTCTCAAATCTTGGAAAGGAACCATACAAATGAAGGGCCATGAAATAAACTTCACAGCAAAGCCATTTCTGGTGAAAGAAGATGTGAAAGCTTTAGGTAAGGACCAGGGACCTGTAGGGTCTCAGAGACTATGGTAAGGATGGGAAGACAAAGGATGAGGTTTTCTAGTGGATAAGGCTAGGCTCTGATTTACACTGTAAAACCGTTTTTGCTTTATGCTTCTGAGTAAGAAACTGACAAGGGAAAGAAGGACAAGGGTGGAGAGAAGGAGATAAATCAAACAGGAGACAAGACATGATCATGCTTACACCAGGGTCTTGGGTGGTACAAACTGGAGTGTTAAGAGGTGGATGGGAGGGCATTTTGAAGGCAGAATCTGAAGAATTATTAAGGGCTTTGATGCAGAAGGTGAGAGAAGCCTGTATTTGCAGCAAGAGGAACCAAAAAAGGGGAGTGATGAAATCTACTAGGATAGTTAAGCATTAAGATTGTGGTTGAAAATCAGGAGTTCAATTTGCCCACATTTAACGCCTGCTTCTCAGGCATTTAGCAGAAATGTTGAATAGACACTTGGTTATACACATTTGATCTTCCCTGTAGCTCAGATGGTAAAGAATCTGTCTGCAATGCCAGAGACCTGGGTTCGATTCCTGGGTCAGGAAGATCCTCTGGAGAAGGGAAAGGCAATCCACTTCAGTATTCTTGCCTGGAGAATCCCATGGATAGAGGAGCCTGATGGGCTACAATTCGTGGGGTCACAAAGAGTTGGACATGACTGAGCGACTAAAACTGCTGCTACTGCTATACACATTTAGAACTCAGAGGAAAAAAGAGGCTTAACATATAAATTTGAGCATTATCTGTACGCAGATTGTATTTAAAGATAGAGGAAAACACCTAGGGAGAGAATGTAGAAAGAGAACAGGGTTTAGAGACAAGTTCCATGGGACTCCAACATTCCATGGTACAACCTTTTTAAAAAGCTGAAAAGATACTAAGCTTTAATTACTCTCTTTGATTCTTTACTCTTGACTTTGTGGGCCAAAAATTCTCCAAATTCAATTCTGTAACAAGTAAGTGTGGACACTGTGTCTATCTTATTTGATGTAGAGTCCCCATGACCTCACATGGTTCTGGCATAAACTCATTAAGTATTTAATGAAACTTGAGTTCGTTTCTTTCATACCTTCATGCTGCCTTCATGGTCCATGCTGGCTTTAGAATAGACACTCCCACGATCCATCACAATTCCTGAGTTTGGTGGCCCAGAGATAGTCTAACAAAGACCCATATGTGCTGGTCTTCCTCAGTATAAACACACAGCTCACCCCTATATCAAATTTAACTTAAATCTCTACATCCGCTATTGATGCCGATTCTAAGAAATGAAGATGCTGGTCTACACACACTCTCTTAAGACACTGCCATTTGTGAACAGAAAGTGCATGTATTATTGAGTTTCACAGTTCGGGGCATTAATTATGTGATGAGCAACTGGGCAATACCACTGAGCCACAGATGGTAACTGAACACAAACTTTGTTTATCAGACCTGGACAATGGTTTATCATAGCTTTTCTGAGTGGGAATGGTTTTCCCATTTTGTAGCATTTGTAACTCTAAGTAAGTAGTATGTGTGAATGGGTACATTTTTGCTCCAAGATGTAGTTAGTTTTCTTGACTTCCCTCAAGACTCAAATTCCATATTAATTGAACCTGATCATATTCAACTCAGAAGTCTGTCTTGCAGGCTCTGCCTCCAAAATCTATCTCATAGCCACGTACTTCTCCCCACCACCACTGTTAGCACCTTATTCTAAGCTCAGATAGCATCTCAACTGGAACTCTTCAATAGCCTATTGTTGTTGTAACATGAGCATTTTCCTTTATTTTTTTAAATTAGGATATATTTTTATTTTTAACAGCAAAAACATTTTGTATTGGGGTATAGCCAATTAACAATGTGACAGTTTCAGGTGAACTGTGAAGGGACTGAGCCATACATATACATGTATCTCCGATAGCCTTCTAAGCGGCCCCCCTGCTTCCATGCTTGTCCCATTCCTAACTTCTGTCCTTTGAGTTTAGACACAACCTGGGGACAAACAAGATTTAAAACACGAGATTTCCAAAAGTTAATTTTAAAGACACTTCTATGGGAAAGGGCAGTTGAATATATCCTTCTCAAGTTTAGCACCGTCCCTTAAGCTAAGCATCTTCAACCCCGCTTTGCTTACAAAGAACTCTTTAAGGATGCTCAACTGAGGTGTCTGCTTTTCCTTCTTCCTATTAAAAATGGCTCTTGGATGCTTTTATTCTTAGTGATGCCGTTCTATTGTAGCACCAATATAGTTATATAAGTGCATCGTTTCATGCTCTATTCACCTTCTGAATCTTTTAACCCGACCTCTCTCAGCTGAGAAAAGAAATACTATGGGTTTAAATCTATCTGCTATCAGCTGCAGCAGGGTAATTCTTACCCTAGGGCCCAAACCCTCATTTCAGTTCAACTAATCTGAACTTCTTTTGGAGGCAATGCTATTTCCTTCACTACCTGGTTTGGCTGTGTGTTGAGCCCCAGTTATATTTAGGCAGTGGAGGGGAAAAATAGGGATATTAACCTCTAACACTGATGAAAATAATAGCCACAATAAAATTGGGATGAAAAACGCAGGGGTAGTAATTATTCTGCTCTACCTTACCCCAGAGGAAATAGTTTTCAGATAGAGCCTCAGGAATTTGTAAAAGGTCCCTTCATTTGGGGGGTTATAAGGCAGGTGGAAGGGCTATCGGGAGGCAGGGGGAGTTGCCACAGCAGCAGACAGTGCGGCATTAAGTGATGGTACCCCCAGCAGAATCCCTCTCCTCTCCCTCAGCTCTTCAGAGGTTGAAAAATCTGAGGATGCAGGCTCTTGGAACCACTTCCCTCCTCCGTTCTATCTGGCAGCAGCCTAGTGTGGAAAATATACTAGGCTATATTTCAAATAACCTAAACCAACTGGCAAAAAGTACTAAATTCTTGCTTTTGTGTCTGGCTCTTAAATTCCTGCAGACCTGACTTAACAGACAAGAGAGGGTCATAAAACTGAACCTGTGAAACAAAAATAGACCTTTCGGGACTTCTCACACACACACAGCAGGGGTGCCAAAATCGCTTTCATTTTTTCCTGTTTCCAATCATGTTGTGCTTCCTCCACACGCATGTGTGTCTGAGCAGGCATGGGAGAGCAAGCATCTTTCCAGGCAAGGCGTGTGCCACTGAAATGTGTGGAACTGCAAGGGCTTAAACTCTTAGGGTCCCATCTTAGTGTAAAACAACAATTCTACCTTGCTACAATCTCTCCGTTGCTGTAATTAATTTCAGGCACCTAAGACAGCACGTCTTGGTTCTGTGTGCTACTCTAACTGCTGTGGTTTAAAAAGGCTTTATGCTTTGAGGTTTCCTCATTCAGAAATCAAATAATTTAAATCTAAAAAAAAATACACAAGTGCCTTCTGGCTACTGATGACAGGGAGTAGCAATAATAAAAAATAATAATAGTAAGAAATATGCAACCACGTTAATGCCAGGGACCTGGGGATGCAATAGACAGAAATGAAATTAGAGAGGAAATCATGATATTGCTGAAGTGCTGGAGTGCTGCTCTCATACTAAGACCAGGGGGATTGGGATAAGGTAAAGTTAATTGCATTTCCAGATGACAAACCTCTCACCTCTGAACTGAATGGCTCTTTATAAAAGCTATCAGTAATAAACTGTAAATCTCAGCCATGATTGCAAATAAAGGTCATCCCTTTCATGCTGCCACTTTCCTGGGCCTTATTATATTCCCGCCTGAACTGTTCCTGCTTCTTAAGGTGTGCCAGCTGTCCATATAAGCAATCAGCACGGCTTGCTTTCTTTATTTTTTTTAAGGCATGACATTATCGGATTTACATCCTCGCACATTGTGCAACTGAATTGGGCCAATCCCCTACCCCTGGAAGGGAAGGCAGCACTGGAGGTAGGATTACTCTTCATCTTTTCCCATGAGTGTAAAGGAGGTGCTGCGTTCCCCTGTTTCACATCCTAGTCCTGCCAGGCTTTGTGAGAAGAGGCACACCCCACCCAACACATTGGGCTTAGATGCCGGAGTCCCATCTCTGTGTGCGTGGCAGGGATCTCTGTTTCTCACCGCTCCCTGGACCAACCAGCCTCCTTTGGAAAGCTGAGTTAAATTTAATTTAACGTAAATAAGTAAATATTCATTAATTTCTACTCTGTTGATGACATTGTCCCTAAATCCTTTTTTTTCAGTGCATCTCTCCAATTCTGTCTACAATAGCAGTGAACATTTGGTGACTGCTCACTATGCACTGAGCTTGTTTTCTGTGATTGATACAGTGCTGAGCATGTAACAGTACCTCATATAATCCTCACATCTGTATGACTGGATTCTGTTTCATCTCCATTTGCAGACAAGGAAACTGAGGTTCAGAGAGGTACTGCCTCAGATTTCCCACTGGTACAAATGGTAGAGATGAGGTTTTTTTTTTTTTTCTTTAGCTGAAGGGACCCCTGGATCCTAGAAGGGACTGAGAAAGATGAAATAATACAAAACAGCAAAGCCAATTGCTGGATGCAAAGCTGACTTCAGAAGCTCACTCCCAGGAAATAGACCAGACACTGGAAGTTACCCATGCTGGGAAATGGAAACAAGTGCACTAAACACTCCTAAAACAAAACTCTAAGAGACCCTGCACTAACCACTTACTGCTGAAGAGAGTGTACCAAAAAAATGCATTAGTCTTCAACTCAAAATGAAATGGTTCCAACTCTGAAAATATTTGCCCATCATATTTATCCATTTGCCCATTTATTCATTAAATCACCATATGACAGGCAAATAATCACCCTGTGAGATTTCAGCTTCTCTATTACCTTCCCTTGTCTACAAGAGCTGTTGTTTTAAATGAATACTGAAAATACCTTGCAAAATATAAAATATTCCTCAAAAACAGGTTTAAAATTCACAACAATCCCTTAAAGAGTAGAAGCAATGTACATTCTTTTGTTTGAAGCTTGATTTTAACTATTTTTAAAAATCAGACAGGGAAAATCTTAATCTGAGAACAACTACCAATGATGTATTCATTTATTATCTACTCAGAGCTACAATCATTTCCCATGTGTATGGCTTTGCAGCATATGAAAGGACTTAAAAGACCTTAATATCTTGTTCCTTCCTTCCAAGAGCCTACAGTCTCATTCAATTAATAAAAATAAAAAGATAAAATGGCAATGTAGGATTTAATCAGCAGTTCAAACTAACACGGTGAAACCATGTCAGTGTGAAAATAATGTCCAACGATTTGTACCTGAGCTCAGGTAACGTCAAGGTCACTTCATAGTAAGGAGTTCACTGAAAGGGGATTCTCTATATCTTGAGTAAGGTCCAGAATCTTGATTAGTGAAAGGAGGACATCTCATACTTAAAATGCAACATAGACGGTAAGTAAATCTCTGAAAGGAGGAATTATTCTTATTCTGTGGAACATTAATCATAAGGGTTCTATATGGAAAATTCACAGGTGAGTGGAAAATGAACTCAGAAAGTTCTGGAGATAAGCCAGAATTAAGTGTTTTCTCTGGTATCATGGGACGCATCTGCTCTGGGGTAAGCCCCACATGTCCTGGGTCCTGCCCCAGGGTAAGTGTCCAGCTGGAATCCCCAGGAGATGGCCACACAGACTAGACTGCAGTAACCCACATCTCATATTTTGAAGACAAAGACTGGCATATGACTGTAGCATTCCTGAATTCTCAAACATTTGTAAACGTGTATCTTGGGAATTCTGGGTATCACTCTTCTCTTTACTGCCTAAGCCCAAATTTACATATCTAAAGACCACCAGGGCATGATCAGTGAGTCCAGTATTGGAATGACACACACAGTCCAATTATAATGACTGTCCAGGAGTTAATTTTTTTAGTGATGTGGATAATTCATCTGAAAAGATAGCCACAACAATGAAAGAGGAGGAGGAGGGTATAGGGGGAAAGCAGAGGGAGTGGCATTTCATTCTGGGATGTGATTGAGAAGAAAACCCCAAGAACGAAATGGCCTTTACTGGGTCCTAAAATCCTACACAATGTTCATTCATTCATTCATTTTCTCATTTACTCTACCATATCCACCCCATGTGCAAGGTGAAACGTTTAGGTTCTACAGAGGTAGACACGGTCCTAGTCTATGAGGACCTTAAGCCAAAGAATGCAACAAATGAAAATCTAAGACATATAAGCACAATTCAGGGAAAGCTGAAATGGAGCTACACTCTTATTGGACAGCAACAAAGATCACTTCTGATGAACCTATTGTCCCAAGAATTACTAAGATCTTCTCTCTCTTCATCTAACTTAGACTTCCAAGACAAGACTGGGGTTTTAGCCACCATGAACTCCTATGTTCCAGGCTTATTCCAATTGAATTCTCACATTGACTCATCTTTCCCTGTTAATTTCTTTCACTTGTGAATAACGTCACATTTTTTGAAGTGTATATATTGCAGACTGCCTCCCATGAAAGTGTAACAGAACTGTTAAGTGTCATTACTATTCAAAGGCTGCTTTTTCAGACACCTATTTGCTATTTACAAGGAAGTCCCTGGGTACACATGAAAGATAATATCAGTTACGCTGTAACAATAATAAAGAAGACTTGCATGTAAAAGCAACAGCTTTCACTTCTTACATATTAAAAGCTTTAGCAGTGATTATGATGAACAAAACGGAAAGGGATAATTTTCTTGTGAAGATGATAAAATTAAAATAATTTGGGAACTATGGAGGAAGCAAGGGTGTTAAAGCTAGTTATTTTAACATTCCCTGCCTCATTACCTAAGCAAGAGAGCATGGTATCTGAATAAACCTGGAATCATTAAGCTTTTTTTTTTTTTTAAAGAGAGATCCATGTTTCTCAAACTTTAGTATTCATCAGAATTTTCCCTGTAGGTCTTCTGAAGGCCCCATCCCTAAAGATTCTGACTGAGCAGATAAAGGGTATGGCCCCCAAATTTGCATTTTTAACAAGTTCCTAGGTGATGCTGCTGCTGGTAGTCTTATGATCACACTCTAGGAACCACTAATATAGATCAGAGTTTGGCAAACCCTGGGCTGCTGCTCCTCTTGTAAAGTTCTATTCCAACATAGCCATGCCCGTTGTCCATATATTGTCTATGGTCGTCCCAGACAACAAAAGCAGAATTGAGTAGTTATGACAGAGATCACTGGGCTCACAACACTGAACATGTTTACTATTTGACTCTTAACAGAAAAAGTTTGCTGACTTTGGGTATAGATTATAACCAGAGTCATCATAGGGCTGGGAGGAACCATCTCTAACAGGATTCTTTTTATTTAAAAAAAAAAAACACAAAACAAACCTGTCCATGAAATTGAGAAAAGCTCAGACTAGAGCCCAGGTAGGGCTCGCTGGCCAGTGTAGGCCAATTCTGGTCACTTCTGAAAGACTCCTTTGGTCAGCAGTCATCCTGAAATGTATCTTCCCCAATTATCATGAGAATTCCATTTGTTCCTTCTAGTGTTAAAGTTTCTATTTCCTATTCAGTTCAGTTCAGTTGTTCAGTCATGTCCGACTCTTTGATACCCCATAGGTTGCAGCACACCAGGCTTCCCTGTCCATAACTAACTCCCAGAGCTTGCTTAAACTCACGTCCATTGAGTCAGTGATGCCATCCAACCATCTCATCCTCTGATGTCCCCTTCTCCTCCTGCCTTCAATCTTTCCCAGCATCAGGGTCTTTTCAAATGAGTCAGTTCTTCATATCAGGTGGCCAAAGAATTGGAGCTTCAACTTCAGCATCAGTCTTTTCAATGAATATTCAGGACTGATTTCCTTTAGGATTGACTGGTTTGATCTCCTTGCAGTCCAAGGGACTCTTTTAGATTATTCCATACTTATTAGTAAAATACACCCTTGAATAACTTTCTGAGAAAGGGAAAGGAGAAGTAAATCCTATGCTCACCCTTAAGCAAAAATTTGGTTATTAAGTTCTACACTGGAAATAATTTCTGCTCAGTATTTATTGTTTTCTAATTTTCAGAACTTCTATTGAGAAAGCTGATGCTGATTGGGACTGGTTTTCCCTCTGAAATTGTTTATCCCTATTTAAATGAAATTTCTGCCATATCCACTTCTGGCCTGAGTACTTGGGGGCCCTTTTTCATCTTGAGTCATCTTTTGAAATAGCACCCTATGCTTATTTCATGAATGTGGCATCTTTCTGTGTCTCCCTGTGTATTTTGTTTCTATATTTTCTTCTTTCTTCACTACTTCTAGTCCCTCCGGGTTCCATTTTCCTCTTTGTTCCTATTATTAAGGCAAAAGTCTCCTTAAATGTCTGAGTGGACATTGTTCATTCATATTTTAAAATGAAACACTTTTTAAAAAGTCCATTGGAAGTTCTGTGTGAGGTGATCTCTATATCCAGAAGGGGACCTGGTTGTTTCTTTGGGATCTCAGCTGACAGTATCTATAGATCTTTCCTCTTGGAATGATCAGCTTCCTCAGAAGGGACTCTTCCAGTCTCAAGCCTGGAGATGATAAGCCTGGTCAACAATGTTCTCCAACCAGGTGGCAAACAAGGGCAAGGAAGCCTCACCACTGAATATGCAGACTTCACTTTAAGTATTCCTTGCTCAGCTGAGCTGGATTCCTCACTTCAGCACCTGTTCAGCCTCTCCAGAGCTCCAAGCTTCCAGGGTAGTTGGGCAAAGAGCTCTTCATATGAAGCACAGAGTGCAGGAATCTAGAAGATCAACTGGCTTTTATGCAGCTTCTAACTCTTGCTGTGCCCAGCTCTACACAGGCCCACACCCACAGAAATAGCCACTGTCTCCAACAGAAGCATCTTTCTCGTTCTAGCACCTCACATTGGCTCTGTTCTAAACATTTTGCAGACATGTAGCTCTACCTTTCTGTCTTCTACTAAATCTGTTACCTTCAGTCCAGTTGTTTCCCAGCCCCAAAATTTTGACATTTATCTTCCATCCACCTCCTCTTCTGTTTGTTACCCTTAAGACTTTATGCTTTTTTATACCTAAACCATCATTTTAGTAAGGCTTTGAGAGAGAGCAGAAATAAATCCATGTTTTTGGCCACCATGTTTTTGAACTACGTCTTGGTAGGAGGCACCTTTAGTGAACCAATTCCATTCTATCATTGGGGTATTTGCTCTCTAACACGCTAAGGAATGATCATGACTGATTTATCTAGTACAGTGCCAGAGGGGAAGGCAACCAAAAAGTGTAAATAAATCCTTCAATAAACTATAAGACATGCTATGATTAAAATGCACACAGGAATCTGTATAGTGGGTGCAGGCACAGATCAACCTCAGCAAGTGGTCTCACACATCCCATTTTGGATGACTGAAGAAAATTGATGGCAACGACATAAGCACTGTTCCAGCTACTGAGGCTATTCCATGAAGTGGATATTCTGTGTCTCTTGGTTTTATCCTAATGTCTTCATGCCAGCATTACCAATTTGGATGAGACCTGGGTTCATTAGATATTCAAGCAGCATTTGTTTAGTCCTGGGAGTGAAAGGGAGTAAGTTTCATGTAGCTTCATCTTAATGAAAGTTTATCATATTGTAAATCGGATGTAATTTCAGGGGCTTGCTGCCTTGCATGATGGATGCATTACCTGGCCTAGGAAATGAAAGAACTGTCTTTGTAACATACTCACCACAAATCCCAACACTGGATAGACCTACTCTATAAATCTTCTGCCTAAATACTCTGTCTTCTTAAAGTGTATATATGTGTGTATATGTATGTACACACGTGTGATCTGTATATACATATTTTAATCAGCCAGGGGCCCAGCAGAAAACAATATGCATACACTCAAATAGGGTAACTGAGAAAGGTTGAAAGAAGGAACCATTTGCAGAGGTGTGAGCTTGGTTTATGGAAACCCGGAAGAGATGGTGAAGCACCTTGGGGTAGCAAGGAATAAATACCACAACCTCACTCTCCTCCTGCCTCCCATTCTTTTATTGAGCCCTCCTATTACTTAAACCAAAGTAGAAGCTGCATGACAAGGAGGAGAGTGTTGCAAAGGTCATTCTGCAAGGCATAGTGAAAACGGTCAGTTCATTTCAGTCACTCAGTTGTGTCTGACTCTTTGCAACCCCATGGACTATAGCACACCAGGCTTCCCTGTCCATCACCAACTCCTGGAGCTTGCTCAAACTCACGTCCATCGAGTCGATGATGCCATAAAATCATCTCACCCTCTGATGTTCCCTTTTCCTCCTGCCTTCAATCTTTCCCAGCCTCAAGGTCTTTTCCAATGAGTCACATCAGGTGGCCAAAGTATTGGAGCTTCAGCTTCAGCATCAATCCTTCCAACGAATATTCAGAACTGATTTCCTTTAGGATGGAGTGGTTTGATCTTCTTGCAGTCCAAGGGACTCTCAAGAGTCTTCTCCAACACCACAGTTCAAAAGCATCAATTCTTGGGTGCTCAGCTTTATGGTCCAACTCTCACATCCATACATGACCACTGGAAAAACCATAGCTTTGACTAGAGGGACCTTTGTCAGCAAAGTAATGTCTCTGCCTTTTAATATACTGTCTAGGTTGGTCATAGCTTTTCTTCCAAGGAGCAATGGTCTTTTAATTTCATGGTTGCAGTTACCATCTGCAGTGATTTTGGAGCCCAAGAAAATAAAGTCTGTCACTGTTTCCATTGTTTCCCCATCTATTTGCCACGAAGTGATGGGACCGGATGTCATGATCTTAGTGAAAAGGGTGGAGAGTATAAAATAAACATATAAGAGATTTTGTACCCTTGGGCCCCTCTGAAGATATAGCAATGACCAAGTAAGGACTAGAAGTAACTAAATGTCCATTTCATAAAGTGACTTTACAATAGGCTTCTGCTGTTACATTGTTTTACACCATTATTTTTTTGTTTGTTATGTGTTTACTTTGCCCATTGGGTTGTAAGCTCCCTAAGAACAGGGACATGCTCTTTTATGTTCCAGCCCACCGCTTGCCACACAGAGACTCAGTAAGGGAAGGAATTGATAGAAATCACACTGGCGAGTGACCTCAGTTTCTTTGTCCACAAAATGGGAATGCAGGGAATGGGGAAAGATACTAAACTACATGACATAATTGGCTCCAAAATTATCTGTGTGGTCAAAATACAGTGATGTCTGGAATGAAAGGTGTTAGAAGGCACTTCAAATATTATATTAATCTTATTGCTATCATTATAGACATGTCCAAATAGGATCATAGCAGAGTAGCCGATCTGTTTCATAGTAGATGCATTGCCAGGCAGAAACTGTGCAGTCAAAACATAATCAGTCAACAGAATATGCTTCTTAGGCCTCAAAAATTTCTCTCTCTCTTTCTCCCTTTCTAAAATGGATGCTCAAGCCCTAGGCAACATAACCACTGAGGTTTTATTATAAAATACATTTCAAAATAATGGTTGCAAGTCTTGGAAGTAGAGAAGAAGATGAAAAAGAAGAAGTAAACAAGGCCCTTTACTCCTACTAAATGATAAATTAAAAGCAGCACTTTGCTGTTCTGCCTCATTTATTATTGCATTGCACTCTCGCCGCTAGAGTTAAGGTTGTGTCAGCGTTTCCATTATAAACCCCTATTTTCAAGGGTTTATAATTCAGCCATAAAAATTTGCTCCAGGCTGAAACTTGTCATGCAAAAGGTCTCATTGTAGGACCCAACTTAGGACAAATTTAAAGGAGGAAGAATTGAGTTGACTGGTCTCAGGTTAAAAATGGGAATAAAAAATTGTCCTAATTTGTTGGGCCTTCTCTCAACTTCAGAATGATTCTTGAATCTTAGGGAAATCTAAAATGCCAGAACGAGATGAAAATGTGAGTACAGTTTCTTACTCCCTTGTGAAAACAGTCCCTATCAGCACAAAGTAACACTAAATGTAGAGACATACTAAAAGCCAGTTTACCCCATATACTCCTGCATTTATAATTTACATATTGCTACTGATATACAAGGGGCTTCCCAGGTGGCTCAGGGGTAAAGAATCGCCTGCCAATGTAGGAGAAGCACGAGATGTGGGTTCGATCTCTGGGTTGGGAAGATCCCCTGGAGGAGGAAATGGCAACCCGCTCCGGTATTCTTGCCTGGAGAATCCTATGGACAGAGGAGCCTCTCATGCTACAGTCCATGGGGTGGCAAAGAGTCAGATGCGATTGAGCACACATGTACTGATTTACAAAACTAGATCACTTGTCTTGGTGTCCGTTTTTTGGTTAGTTTTTATTTTACAACAACTCTTGTAAAATGTAAAGGATGAACACATGTGACTCAGCCACAGAGAGCCTGGCATTTCTGAACATGAACATTATTTTCTGCCATTAACCTCTTTTGCCACTTCAAAGGGTACAATCTGCAAAGCAACTATTTCCATGTTCATGTCCCAATACCAAAGAAGTTCTATTTGTCTTCTTCTATGGCATCACCTGTCTCTGTGTACACTGGAATCCAAGATTCAAGACTTATTCCATTGGTGGTTGTCAATCTGCATTATAAGTTTATTTTCCTGGCAGGTTAAACCGTATCCAAGATGTCATTAGACATAATCAGCTTGCAAAGTGGACAGTTGAGTATGGGATGCCAATAATGCTCAGCAGCAAGTATAAAACTCATTTCAAAAACCAGAAAAAATAATTGTGCATTGGCCTCGTGCACAAGTCAGAACTGAAGAGGGCTCACCCACATGCGTTACAGGTCGAGAGCAGCTTTTTGATGCTATGTTTCAAGCCTTGTTGAGCTGAGCTTCCAATCCAATGTCTGCTTAGGCTGACGGAGCTTTGTGGGTTTAACTCCCAGACTTGAAGCCAAATCTATTGATCAGTGGGCCTTACACTTTCATGTGCCTCAGAATTATTCTACCAGCAGAGTCTCTAACGCAGTCCGTAGGCCAAGAATTTACATTTCTAACAAGTTCTGATGTTTTATTCTAACAGGTGCTGATGATGCTGCTGGTCTGGGGGCTACACTTGCAAACCACTGGTGTGTATCTTTCAAATGTGTATTAATGAAAATAAATGGATGTTATAGTATTTCAAATGGCATCAGATCCTCAGTACTGTCTTCTTGGGGTGTTTCAAAGTATCTTAAAATGAAGTCATTCAAGCTCCTAGAACCCTTGTAATGGTATAATGATCTGTCATTTACAGATGGGAGAATTAAGGGCAAGAGCATTGTCTAATACCATACAATAAATCAATAGCAGAGTCAAGATGAAGAATCAAAATTCCAGACTCTTAATTCCACAGTCCAGGTGTGTTCTGACCTGTGCTGGCCAAGTGGCCATTCTTCATAACATGAAATAACAGCATGTGCTGGCCACAGATGATTTTAAATAGAATCAATATGCAGCATGAAAACGGACCATTTTTAGAGCCATACCGTATAACGATCTACTTTATACCGTCACTTACTGTATTTCAGTAATTGAAAAGTATACCTTAAGAAATGCAACATGAATATGGGAAAACAGGCTCTTATTTCCAGGGGTAGCGACCATGCAAGTCTAATGTCATCACAAGAGAGCACCAAGAAAAACCTTCCCCCCGCAAAGAAAAATAGCAGGGTAACAATAAACATCATCCTATCTCACTACAGCAACTAAGAAAGAGCTGGCAATACTAAATCACAGAAATAATGTGAAGGGGAAAAGAAAAAGACAACTGCAGACAAAATAAGAAGGGAAAGTTTTATTAATTCTAAATATGCTTTCCCCATTGGGTTTACACTAGCATTTGTCCTAATAGGTTCCAGATGTTCAGCCATCCTGTAAGTAGCTACCTAGGATAAAACAGTAGCTTGCCTCCTTTAAGTTAAGAAGGTGAAATCATGGACCTTGGGGCTGATTTACAGTTTAGTTAAATCAGAGCCCACAGCATGAACAAACGGGATCGGCAAGCAGTGGGTGAAGGCGAAAATGGTTGTTAGAAAAGGCTGGCGGCTCAAGAGTTAATACCAACCTTTTCTTTGAATGCAGCCTTCTGTAGTAGCTAATGAAGGTAATGAAATATGACATGTAGTTTGGCCCTTGACCATGGAGTGCACCCCCCTCCCCTCTGTGTTGCGAACAAAGCCAAAACAGATGTAGCGACTTCTGTATGGTTTGGGGTTGACGTTTGTTACACAGAGCAGGTCACCATGTACATTCCCAGAACGTTCGCTTCTGACACACGCGGCATTATCTGAGAAAGATGCTGCCTTTGTTTGTGAGGTGGGAAGAGAAGAGAGGGACTGAGAGAGCAGACAGGGGGACTTGAGCCTCTACAAAAATTCAGCCAAATTCCCCTCTTGTGCTTTGCTCTGGTTCTCAGCCATCATGTCCCTGCCCATTCCCTCCCCCTGACGCTCTCTAAAATGGAAAAACAAACAAAAAAAAGCATTCTGTCCTTTAGGGAGAATAAAGAGACAGCTTTGCTTCAGCAAAGAAGCTTTCAACGAGACTGGATTTTATAGAAAAATCTCCCTGTACATTGACCACTGGCCTATCTTTCAACATTAGAAGAAAAGGAACAATAACGGGTGTGTTTCACCAAAGGATGGTTTGCATTCTTATTTCGGAAAGTCACCTGCGTCTATCACAATTGACAATGAAAAGGAAGAATCTCCTTGGCAAACAACACCAACATTTTAGGTTTTCTGACTCTTGTCAGTATCTGTGCCTGGTAGCCCCATGCAAGTGGACAGGTCTCAAATGAATGTGCTATGCTTCTTGCAATAAAAAGCATTTGGCTTGGCTGTGTTGCTAATCCTAATTGCAGCTGTGCTGGATCCAGCGTCTCTGCTCTTGAGGGCCACTGGACTATTTGACTGTGTGATTTTTTCCTCCCCTAGGGATCTCACTCAAATGGTTTTCTTTAAAGAAAATTTCATCAAGGATTGGCCTAATACAGCATCTATTCTTTCCAAAGGATCAGATGTTCAGCAAAGTTAAGGCAAAAAAGAGGAGTAGGAGGAAGAAGAGTCCTCTGAACAACTGATAGCCTGTTTCAAATGTTATTTATCATTCTCAGCAGAAACACTGACGTGCCTTTTGAAAGGGGATACTGTACCTTTAACCTTGAATCTGAACGCATTCTTAATTTGGGATGCAAGCTGAGGTTCAAAAACGGATAGCCTTTGGGTGGTGGTTGGGGGGAGGGGTGTGGCTGGATTTATTTATGAGACGTGTGGAAAATTTTGACATCACAGGCTAGAGCCATTATTCACTTGTTACATGACACAAGATTGGCTCTTTTAATGCAGCAACATCACATAAAAAAAACTTGATTTTATCCTCTGACAGCAGGCTGGTCCTCTGCTGCTCACTACCCACCTACCCCCACAAAATGTAATCTTTTGAGGTTAAAGGCCACAGGAAAGTGATTTAAGTAGGCTACAGCTTCCATAAGCAGGCTACAGCTTTCATCAGATCCCAGAAAACCGGGTTCGGACCGAGCTCCCTCATTAACAACAAGCTGCAGGAGGGTGGGGACTGAGGGCTAGCTGGGAAGGAGGCTTTTCTGTAATGGGGTTCCCCAGCCCACCCCAACCCCCTTTCAGCCCTTCACCAGCACAGTTGCTTCCTGACGGCTGGGTAAGAAATTGATGTGGACTCAAAGCCGCTCATCAATTTTAAGAACCATCCACTTCTGAGGCATTTTAGCCCAGTCCTTTCTCCAATTATGCAGAGATGTCTGAGGCGTAATAAGAATCAGACTTGGAGGATATAAGACACCCAACACTTTCAGGATGTGTCATCCTTCATTCAAAGCATCTTGCCCCACAACTGCATCTTATGACCAGGAGTCAATCCTGGGAAGCACAGGGACCCCTACTTTGCAAAGGAGGGAACTGAAACTCTGCAAGAGTGGCCTGTCTGAAGTCACACATGTACAAGTGGCTGATATATGACCAGAACCTGGACCTTCTGACCTAAAAGCCTCTCATCTTTCCTCTTCAGCCAATTTTTCCATACCTTTTCTGCATCCAACAGAAGCATGTGAAGGGCCAGGGATGACATCGGGTACTTTTATTTCATTTGAACAGAGTTTACAGATTGCACAGAAATTTCTGTCATCATGCATCCCGCATCCAAACCTTATGTCTTCAGTGTCAGAATAATGTCACAAGGTCCAAAGGTTTTGAGTTCGGTTCCAAGGCTAAGGGAAAAAGGTTGCCTCATGTCTTCATCACAAAAAAGAACTCAGTCTCTAAAACTCCTGCCTTCTGAAGGTATTATGAACACACCCAGGACTGAGTGGCTACACGTTTCTTGGCAACAAAAGTGTGAGTCTGCTAAAGAGCAAACTCAATGCATGGAATAAGTACTGGCTAGAGTGAAGGCATACCTGGAGCTGAATCCTCTGGGCATCAGGGTCTGCTGGCGAAGGGATAGTGGGAGTGGGGAGAGGCTGCCTGCAGGGAGGAGGCTGCGAAAAAGGACAGATACCTTGAGTATCTGGCTTAGATATGATACATCACAAAAACTCTACCCAGAGTCCAAAGACTATCCCCACAACTCTGCTGTGTCTGGAAATATCACTGCTTGAGTAAAGCAGGTTCCTTGTCTTCATTTAGCAAACTCATCCACTAAGGTAGCCAAGGCAGGCTGTTCAACAGTTTATATTGTCACATTCAGGGCTACGACCTGACACAGTCTCAAGCAAGTTGCAAGCCAGAGTCAAGCTTCACTGGTTTTTGATGAGCCTGGAATCAAAGCCTTGGTTGGTGAGAGGTGAAAGCAAATGGAGAGGTTTTCTGTGCTATGAAACCCTCAACCACACCCACCAATAGTGACAACATGTGAGGGGTCCTGAAAGACCTTACAGAGGAGGGAGACCTGCCATTTCTGTTGAGCTTCCAGAATGCCCCATTCCCCGCTTTGACACTGATGATTAATCCCTTAACTAGCCCAGAACTGCATCTGGAACTTCATTCCTTGACAACAAATGTTAATAAGTGTGAGTTCTAAGATTCTTCTGAATATGACTGAAATGCAATCCTGCCTGGAGATGGGGATCAGTAGATGACCTCTCCTGCTTCCCATTAGGCTTTGACGTGTAAACCGCTGATACAAGTGGTATCCTATGAAACTGCCAGTATTTGAATGGCTTTTATCTAGAAAATAGGCAAATTCACAGATTTCAACCTAATATGTTTCTGAGTTTGATAAATAGACAAGTTTAATATACAGCACAACTTAGAGCATTATTTCCAGGAAAGACTTGTTATATAATGCCATGAGCATATTATGTTCAGTTCAGTTCAGTCGCTCAGTCGTGTCCAACTCTTTGCAACCCCATGAACCACAGCACGCCAGGCCTCCCTGTCCATCACCAATTCCTGGAGTCCACCCAAACCCATGTCCATCGAGTTGGTGATGCCATCTAACCATCTCATCCTCTGTTGTCCCCTTCTCCTCCTGCCCTCAATCTTTCCCAGCATCAGGCAGGTGTCTAATTTTCTTTTACTTCTAAAATGCAAAGCGTTGACATTTTTATTACCCATGCTCAAAAAAAAAAGATTAACAAAAATACAAAATATTATCAAAACTGTTAAACCTTCTGCATAATAGTTGCCAATTTAGCAATGAAGATGAAGTCTAAATGACAAGCAGAAAGACTTGGAAGAATCGAGTCAATAAAAACTCGAGCTGTCCTGAAGAATGAAGAATGAAGAAAAAAGGCTGCTGGTAGCAAAGAAGTTAACCCATCTCCTCATATTCTCACTGTTCCTTCTTATAGCCCATCATCCAAGGAAAACAGCCCAAGCAGTGGAAAATTACTGTTTTCCAATAAGAAAGACCAACTGCAGCAATGTTGTTTTTATTGCAGAAGGAGCACACATCACACAAGAAGAGAAACGCTACTGGGATCCAGAAGTCACCCAACACCACTGAAAAGAGGTAAGGCCCTGACACAGCTATAGAATATAGAAATGGAAAGCTTTTGAATGTCTTGCAAGGCTGTGGCCACCTCTACAGATCCTAGTAGTTGGAGTGCATGACAGAACATCAGCAGCTCAAGGTCAGCCAGAGGTTATGGTACCTTGGCTGATAAGTTCCGTAATAGTCGACATAAAGCATACTTGGGAAACTGGGGACACTTACATAAGGAGATGGTGGAAGGGACCAAAACCTGGCTCACAGCCTATTCATGAAATCCTGTGGGAAAAAACATTTTACCCCTATCTTGCTGGAGCTTAAACATGGCTTTGATCCTGTGTGATTAAGACTTTCCAGGTTGAAGAAATGTTACTTGGAAAAAAAAAACAACATCCATGAAGGTAGGTTGTAGGAGCCAATGGAGAGGGAGAAATAGTCCAAATTTTAAAGAACCAGGTCACACATCTGATGTGGTCTCATGACCTGCTCCTACAAGGTTGTGGCCTTCACTGAACAATGAATGTTTCTGGATCTCCAGAAATGACAAAAGGCGTGGGACCCAGGAGCCCACCTCGGGCTGCTGGTTGAACGTGTAGTGTTGTTGAAAACAATAAAGTTAATTATTCAAGACTGTAAGTCCCAGGGAGGCCAGTGGCAAACATAAATCAGAGATGGATGATATTTTCCAGTCAGAGTCATTGTGTGACAATGAAACACAGAAACTAACCAGGGCAGAAGGCTGGCTGGGAGCAGAACTGCACCTACCGTGATAGTGGGGAAAGAGCTCTGGCACAGTCAGGGAACCTGTGCTCTATTTCTGGCTCTGTGTGACCCTCTGCTGCTGCTAAGTAGCTTCAGTCGTGTCCGACTCTGCGCGACCCCACAGACGGCAGCCCACCAGGCTCCCCTGTCCCTGGTATTCTCCAGGCAAGAATACTGGAGTGGGTTGCCATTTCC
Organism: Okapia johnstoni; assembly: GCA_024291935.2. Taxonomy (NCBI): domain Eukaryota; kingdom Metazoa; phylum Chordata; class Mammalia; order Artiodactyla; family Giraffidae; genus Okapia; species Okapia johnstoni. The sequence continues at coordinate 99,741,236 of CM044310.1, read as the reverse complement.
TTCTCCAGTGCATGAAAGAGAAAAGTGAAAGTGAAGTCGCTCAGTCGTGTCTGACTCTTAGCGACCCCATGGACTGTAGCCTACCAGGCTCCTCCGTCCATGGGATTTTCCAGGCAAGAGTACTGGAGTGGGGTGCCATTGCCTTCTCCGGTGTGACCCTCAGTTTCATCCCAAAACTGGGATGACAGGAATTACTGTGAAGGTAAAATATACTAATGTACAGGCAACACAGGCTGAAAACTTGAAAACTTTCAGTAACTATCAGGTATTAGCATCAGTGTTAGCACTGTAATGTTGAGACCGATAACACATTCAAGACTGGGCTCTCCCATTTGTCACTATGGTTAGGAAAAAAGAAAAAAAGTCTGATTTGGCTGGCATCAGAATTCCTTGTACAGAGAGAATGATCGCTTTAAGGAAAATATTCTTCATAAGGTGCTTGAGGGGAAAGTGAGACCTTGAGGACATGAGTCAGAAGGAAACAAAGGAGGTAATTATACTGAAATGCACACAAAACTCATGGAATTTGGGCTGGGGCGGGGGAGTAGGTGAGAAGAGAAGAAAGGAGGAAAAAGAGGAAAGAGTCTTGCCAAAAAGGTAGGAAATGGAAATCCAAGCTAACAAAGGGACCAGATGGTGATATGTAAATGCTCCTGTCCTACCAAAATGTCAGTAGTCATTATATGAAGTCCAGACACACTTAAATAAACCCACATACACAAACACAAACACACACCTCTTATGAGTGGTTTGTCTGAAGGAAATTTAGGAAGATGCGTGGGTCACTCGGCCATATCATACATCACAGACAGCAGAAGGGCATCAAGACAATTTCCAAGATGAACCGATTCAACACAAGCAGGAACGAGGAAGCAAGAGGTAACCACCGGGATGCTTCAGCCCCTTGGAAATCTGCAGAAGTATTGTAAAGGGCGTTATATTTACATGGGACATAGTTACAGAGGGTGGGAGTTTAGCCATCTTACCTAGAGATGTTTGGACACAAAAACCCTGCCTGATGTCTGAGTTACAAATGGTTTGCTAATATTAAATCATTAGAAATATACTTCCAGAATGCAACAAAGTCTCCCTATGTCCAGTGCCCCACAAATGAAGCTTCTCCAAGTCACAACTGTCTTCAAAGCTTCCCCTGAAACCAAAGTGTCTATTTAAAATTAAGAGGAGAGTGTAGAAGCAAGCCAGCATCTACACTTGTGGTGAACGCTGTATTATTCTGGAGACACAAACCAGGTAAGGCAAGAACACTTTTCTTTCCTTCCAGGACTCTTGAATCCACACCCACCACTCAAGCAGCTTTGAGAGTCATATATTCTCTCTGACCCTAAATCTCTTTTTTTTTAAATTAGTTTATTTTCTATTTTTTAACTTTACAATATTGTATTTGTTTTGCCATACATTGACATGAATCCACCATGGATGTACATGTTTTCCCCTTCCAGAACCCCTCTTCCACCTCCCTCCCCAAGATGGCACTGACCAATAGCCACTTTTAAGAGTGGAGGTAATGATTAAATGAGAAACATCTATAAAACTGTTTTTGATAATGGTTAGATACTATGTAATTGTAAATGATGTACATCTTTTTTAAAAGCAGATAGATGAATTCCTAAGTAGGTCTGCACTGTGAGAGCAAGCATCAAGCATTCAGGATGATGTCATAAAGCATCTAGATACAGAACTCAAATTGTGGGAGGTTTCTTTGGGGCAGCGTTCTCACTTGTAAAGGTGATAAGAGGGGAGAGATGTTCAGGTTGCTTGGGATATTGGTACCCAGGCATCTTTTTACACTTGTTGCTTCTGTGGATCTTCTTAGGAGAGCTAGGACTCCACATAGAACTTCCCAGGGGAAGAAAATAGCCTCTTCCCTTCCTTCCAGGAAGAAAAGGGACAGAGAAAAGCAACTCAGTTTTGGCTACAGTTCTGTCTTGAAATCTCCCGAAACAAAGAAGGATAAACACCAAAGGTCCTCTCCTGTCTCCAGGTTTTGAAACTGCTTCTAGCTAAGGTGTGAAGGTTGTGGGAAAGGAAAAGAGTTTTATCCTCTGTATTAAAAGAATCCAAATACCCAATATTGATTTTTGTCCATTATTACCAAACATGCACAATAGTAACAATAACAATAACTATGTGTAGAAACCATCAGTGGGAAGATTATTACAATCACATAAGTCAAATGAATGTGCTTATTAGGGGCTGTGATTGTGGTGCAAGAGAATTCTTTGTTGGGTCATAAATTATTGCTCTAATTTGTGATCTCTTTTTCCTCCTTCTTCCTCTTTCACCTTGTTCTGAAGCCCATCCATGAATTCTATTCATGCCAGCTAAAATCAAAATAATGAAACATCAGGGTTCCTCCGGGACAGCAGCCCCTGGTGCTTGCTCAGCTGGCCTCACATCTCATGTGGCCGTGACCGCATCAGCCTCTGAGCCACCTGCCTCCAGCTGCCCCTGGGTACCAGATCAGGAATCAGGCAGCTTCTGAGCCGAAGCCTGTACTACATCCACAGCCAAAGGAAAACAAGTGCCCATGCCCCTTTGGGAGAGCAGGCCACAGGGAAGGGACACTTCGCTTTCTGAAGATGATTTCTGACACACTGACTCTATAAAAGGCCCATCAGCTGGTGTGTCTAGTTCTTCGGCCACTTGCCAGCCCTGGTGGTTGTAAACCCAGGGCTGCTCCCTTCAGAGTGCAATAACTACAGTCTCCTAATAATGAACAAAACCAACATCAGTGACACTGCCTGGAAATGAATGTTACCACTTAGATTCTAATAAAAGAGAAGTTGGAACAAGCTGTACTAGGTGCCTTTTATTTGTACTTATATTCAATTATATGGCATATGTTTTTAGTGAAATTGTTAAAAAGGGATTTGTTTATTTTCAGTGGGCTGCATCTTTTATCCCCACTGGTAATAACGAAATTTTAGTCATTTGCTCAGGCCCCTACTTCTGGTTTATTGAGCCCCAGAATAGGGAATGACATACATATTTTCTGAACGAATTAACAAGACAACACTATCCTCCTTAGCTCGGAGGCAGGTTAAGGGGGTATATGTGAATGTGGCAATAGATTCTGTTTCTCCATAAATACTGGGCTTCAATCTTTATACTACTCACTGAAAAAATTACTCCTGAAACTACTGCATCAACCATAGGGGTATAAGACAAAAGAGGGAGGGCTAGACCAGGAAATCAGGGCATATGGATTCAAGCTTTGGCATATCACTTCATTTCCCTGTATTTCCATTTCCACAGAGTGAAATGAGTGGAGAGGTCCAAGTTCTTGCTCTAAACTGTGACTCCGAATTATCTTCAGAGTTCTATAAGTGGTCAGCGTCCCAATAATATGATGATATATGTGCTGATGGGTCCATCCACCCTGCTTTTATTTACCAAAATCTACATATAAATCCTATTACTATTGTGTCTGTGGTTGTCATAAATCCACAAGGACTATCAGTGTACATCAATATGCTGTGAGACTCGAATGTGCCCATTTCACTTCTCTCTGCCTCAATTTTCTTGCCTCAACTTTCCTGTAGCTCTGATGTTCCAGCCTTCTCTGACAGCTTAGTCACAAGGACAGGGAAAATGTGTATGAAAATCTAAACATTCATATCTATCCTTATCATTAGAGAAACAGTTCACCTGAAAGCCTGCCTCCTTCTAAAGTCATCCCTGTTTATGAAGGACAGAACATTAGTCCTGTCAAGGGGAACAAATTACTCAGTTACCGAAGAGACACACTGAAGTCCTCAAAGCCTAGGTCTGTAGAAACTACATCCTAAAAACATGACAGATGCAAAATAAATAGCGGGTTTTAATTAAATTGATTCTGTATAAAATCCAGTTCCCAGGATGAAATAACAAGAGGTATTAGAGACTTCTCTTGACTCTTTCAGAGTAGGGGGCCAAAGAGAGACAAAGCAAAGGCAACGAGAGATAAGTTCAACAGGGAGGGGTGTGCTAGTGTGCCTCATGGCAAACTGGATATTTGGGTATGGAGAGGTCCCAGAGTGAGAAATGGCCTTGGGATATTGTTGTGGTTGCTGTTTAGTCACTAAATTGTGTCCGACTCTGAGACTGCACAGACTGAAGCTCACTATGTTTCTCTGTCCATGGGATTTCCCAGGCAAGAATACTGGAGTGGGTTGCCATTTCCTTCTCCAGGGGATCTTCCTAACCCAGGGAACAAACCTCCTATAATGGCAGGTAGATTCTTTACCACTGAGCCACTAGGGAAGCCCTTGGGATATTAGGAAACGCCAAATTATTTTTTAATGACCACTACTTTCAATAACCTCATTTTGAGGTTCAGAGCATCCCAAATGTTTTCTAGTAGAAGTATGCTCGGCATTGCTGATAGAACACAAGGTTTGCGGCCAGCAGGTAAAAACCTACTGTAAATCAGGGAGAAGAGTTAGAAGGGAAAGGCTGATGCAGATGGTATCTTGGTCTTAAGTGTGTGGCAGCAACAGACCCTGACATGTTACACTGTAGCCACAAGAACCACAAACAAGACCTTGCTTGCTCTCTGCCCCAAAGGCCCTGACCAATCAGGCTCACTTTTTTGATGAGCATCACATCCAAAAAGTTGATGAGGAATGATTTCTAAGCAAGATAAAAAAAGAGAAAGAAATCATAAAAATAAGCAGCTATGTTAATCTGCAAGATTAATACATGTTGTATTCTTATATGTAGTCAAAGCATCATCATTTCTAACACACAAAAGAGCTTCTATTACAGTCAAGAATAAAAAGAAAACATAGTAGAAAAATAAGCAAAGAGATATGAGTAAGAACTTAGAGAATGGGAAATGGAGATTGTCTATTGAATGTATGCAAGATACCCAACCCCATGGATGGTCAGGTAAATGCAGTTAAAGCAACAATGAACTATTTCTGTTAAATACTATTACTGTCTTTGTTGACAAAACTTAAAAATACTGAGGACATCCAGCGCTGGGGGCAATATTAGGGACAAAAGTACTCCCATGTATTTCTGAAGAAATATGAATTGCTACATTATGGAAGGTAATCAAGCCATGCCTATTAAAGACTAAAAATTCATTTACTCTTTGACATAATAATCACATTTATCAGAATCCACTGAACAGAAATAAAATCACCAATATATAAAAATATGTATGAGGATGTTTATTTAGGCATTGAATATTATAGAAAGAAACCTTGATTCACCTAAATGTCTATGATTAAGGAAATGGGTGACTCCATTCTGTTACACCCAGTCTATAAGAATTATGAACTTACTAGAAAGAATAAAACCTATAAAAATGTTTATTATACATTAGTCAGTTTTAAGAAGTACACTGCAGGGCAATGTGTATGATATAATGTCATTTTTGTAAAATAAAAGTGAAGTCTGGGTTTGTGTACAAAGATAATGATACAGAAAGATGTCAATCACATTTGTCATTGTTTAGGCAATTTGTTGTTGTTTAGTTGTGTCCAACTCTTTGCAACCCCATGGACTGTAGCCTGCAGGCTCCTCTGTCCATGTGATATCCCAGGCAAGAATACTGGAGTTTGTTGCCATTTCCTTCTCCAGGGGACCTTCCCAACCCAGGGATCAAATCCGAGTCTCCTGCACTGGCAGGTGAGTTCTTTAACACCAAGCCACCAGGGAAGCCCATCCAACAAATTACTGAAAGATTAATTACAAGGGATGGTAGGAATGAAGAGGAAGAGTGGATCACTGAACATTTTTCCTTTACACATATTTATATACTTCTGTTTTATTTGACTTGCTACAATAAGGATATAATAAAAACCACAGTAATTTAATAGAAATGCTAAAACAATAGCAAAAAGCTACATCAAGTTCTAGCAGTTTTTCCAATAAGGATCTATGGATTTTAAGCCAACTAAGGACAGTCCCATGGTCCCACATGGCACTTCTCACATAGTTGATACTCAGTAAATACTGAATGAATGAATATTTGACATTCAAAAAGATTTATTGAATGTGGTTGGAAGAAGGTATAATTTCATGATCCAAGGAAAGCTTCATCTTCACTCCTCCCATCTCCATCCTTTAAAAAACAACAGCTTAGTATCTGGAAAATTATTTGATGTAATTTACAACCCTCAGAGGCCCATTAGAAGCTTCTAGCATCACAGCAAATGTGAGCCTCTTATTGAAAAATATGTGGGTCTTGTACAATGCCTGGGCCCACCTGGGAGAAATGCTACTGCTTCTATTTCATTTGAGGGGAAAGAAAGTGAATTCTTCACCTTTCTGTCATACTGTAACATCACTGAAAAGCTATTTTGAGCCTTTATCCAAACTCTATGAAATCCTATAATGCCAAAACACTAAAGACACAAACACACACATTTATTTGTGGCTTCAATTCTTAAGCAAGGGAGTATACTTAATGTCAGCATATTATCTGCTGCTTCTCTGACACTGTATTTGAGAAAACATCCTGGCCATAACTCTATCACTGCACCTGCAAATCTTTTTCATAAATATCTGTTTATATATCTGTATCTATTTATATCTATCTCCTCATCAAGACTGCTATATCCTAGAAGGCAAGGACTATGATGTCTTCATCTTTGCACACTGTAGACACTCAACCGGTATGCACTAAATGGATGGATGAGTGAAAATCACTCACTGTTCACTCATTTATGCAACAAATTAACCGAGTTCCTATGATGTACTGGGCACTGCTCCAGCAGTGGGACACACCAAAGGACTAAAGAGTCAAAGTCCCTGCCTTCACTACGCTTACATTCTAGTTGGGGAGCAGACAACAAGCTGATACATTTGTAAAACAATGCCTAGAGGCATGTGAAAAACAGTATAGCAGAGTGAGGAGATAGAGGGTGACAGGAGAACTTCTTTAGCTTGCGTAGTCAGAGAGGGCCTCTCTTAGAAGGTGACATTTGATGAGATGGTGACATTTAAAAGAAATGAGGAAGTATATCAGCCATGTATACATATGGACTAGAACACTCCAGGCAGAGGGAACAGAAAGTACAAAGGCCCTGAGACAGGGACATGATCAGAACGTTCAAGGGGCATCAAGGAAGCTCGTGTGACAATAGCACAGTGAGAGAAAAAGAAACCAGAGTCAGAGGCAGGGCTGGACCCTAAAGGGTTCTGAGGTCATGGGTTTAGTTCAGCTGGGTATGTGGAGGGCAACGTGGGGAAAAGCAGGCTGGCCCTCATGCAGGAGTACACAGGGTTTTACAAGAAGGGCAAGCTCGGGGAGGGGTCAGCTAGTTTTCAACCTATAACCCCTATATACACTAGTGGATGGAAGAGAGCATAGACATAAAAGAGCCACATGGTGACATACTGCAGTGAGGTTCCAAGGCCTCACCTGATACTTTGAGCACAGTGACCTTTGTTTCCTCATGTTTCTTCCCTTATCATCATCTTGAAAATCTTCATGCAAAATCTTACATCTTTTAAAAATTGGTGAAAGGTGCCACTCTTCAAAAATGAAACCAAGGGGAGACTGCTCCCAGTCCACCTCTCCAAACCTCCTCCAGCTTCTGCACTGCCCTGATCTTGTGTTCAGGTTTTATTGTTTCTGGACTAAAGATAAAGATAAAGTGAAGTTGCTCAGTCGTGTCCGACTCTTTGTGACGCCATGGACTGTAGCCCACCAGGCTCCTCTGTCCATGGCATTTTCCAGGCAAGAGGACTGGAGTGGGTTGCCATTTCCTTCTATCATCTAGTCAGCAAGTTTGAGCCTTGCCCAAATGAATGGCAGTGTTCCACCCAATTCCATCCACCATGTGGTAGGGCAAGGAGGATGAGAGAATGGCACTGAAGGGATTCAACCTGAGCAAAATAGCTTTGATGGAAAGCAGAATGTGAAAAATGTAATGGCTACAAAGAAAAACTGTAACTTGCGAAAAGAAAGTAGTGGGCACCCCCAGGTAAGGCAGCAGGGACTTCTGGCATTTGAGATGTGGGAACTGATATTACCATAAAAGTCATGTCAGAAGCTGAGTTATGTGCATACATAACTTTCATTATTATACAAACCTTTCTCAAACAGGACGCAGTCCATCTGACACTGACATCCTTTGACTGGTTTCTCCCTTTCTTCCTCCTTTCCCTCTTTCTTTCCTTTCTTCCTTTATCAGTGCAAGAACATTCAGATCCACTGATATCCAAATTTAGGAAAAATCCAGATACGTATTTGGGGAATATTTATAACCATCAAGCTAACTGAACCAATATAACTTAAATGCTGCTAAAATTATCCATTTTCTTAAGTAAGATACTTCATCCACCCACTCAAGATTTTAGCATCTCATTTCCTTTCCAATGTATCTTTCAAGCAGGCATTATGCAAGGCATCCTGTTAGATTACATATAGTATTTTTTTAATTTAATTGTTACAACAATTCCTATGAACCTGGTACTATGATTGTCACCATTTTACATTCAAGGACTGTAACTTGCTCCAAACCACACACTTAGCAATGGAAAAATCCAGGATTCAAAGCCAGGTTCTAAAGGCCCACACTTGGGAACTCACACTCATTCACCCTCTCAATATTAACCTTTCTGTCAGAAGCAGAGAAGGGGCACAAAGGGATGTGCATGTTGAAAACAGTCCAGTTTACTTCTGGAGAATACTCCATGATGGGAACTTTGGAAGAAGAAGGGGAAAATGGTGAAAACCATACCCTTGGATTGTGACTACACTGTCATTACCAGAAGGAAACAACTCCTTTGGGAGAATAATCAAATGCTATAAGGAAACCTGTTGAATTTCATTCATCCCATTTTGGTAGAGAACATAATGGTAGATGGTTAAGATTCTAGCTTTATTGTTGTCATTGCCATTATTATTATAGAATAGTTTTAAATAATAGAAAGAAGAGTTGAACGTGCTAAGAAAACAGTCTATATAAGTTTCTGTAAGACTTCTTGTATCTTATGCTCCAGATAGATAAAAGATGGATGAATGAATAGAAAGTGAGAAAGAGACAGATACACAGCCTCAAGCATCTAGGGATTTACAACTTGTGAGCATTCAATAAACGTCAGTTGAATGAGACTGAACTGAATAAAGTTGAAGGTAGTACACCTGGATGGGAGAAACCTGGGTAAGAGATTTAAGAGCTTGAAGCATGTGATGCACAGCCACTTAAACTATTAGTTTAGAGGGGAACAAAAGGAGTCCCCAGAAAGTCAGAGAAACATTTTAGAAGAAAAGGAAGAATTTAGAGCTAGGAATGAGCAGATAGTGTTCAGAGTATACAAACTACAAGGGCAGTAACCCAGCATTCTAAGTAGCCTTAGAGAAGACCCTGCTGGAAAATTGTTTCCAAAGAAGACATACAAGTGGCCAACAGACACAGGAAAGGTACTCTTCACTACTAATCATAGGGAAATGCAAATCAAACCACAATAAGCCATCACTTCACACCTGTTAGAATGGCTATCACCAAAAGGACAAGGGGCAACAAGCGTCAATGAGGCTGTGGAGAAAAGGGAACTTTTGTGCCCTGTGGGTGACAATGTAAATTGATGGAGCTACTATAGGAAACAATATGGAGGTTCCTCAAAAAGTTAAAAATAGAACTACCATATGATCTAGCACCCCACTTTTGGGATCCCCCCAAAAAATAAGGATCTCAAAGAGGTATCTGCACTCCCGTATTCATTGTAATATTATTCACAGTAGCCAAGTTATGGAAATAACCTAATTGTCTGTCAATGAATGAATGTATAAAGAAGATGTGGTATATACATGATAGAATACTACTCAGCCATAAAAAAGAAGTAAATACTGCCATTTGCAAAAATGGCAGATGGATGCTGAGGGCATTATGCTAAGTGAAATAAGTCAGACAAAGACAAATATCACACGATCTCACTTATATGTAGAATCTAAAGAAACAAAAATAAACCCATAGATACAGAGTACAGCCTAGTTGTTGCCAGAGTCAGGGGATCAAGAGGAAGTGGACAAAATGGGTGGTTTAAAAACCTTAAAAAAAAAAAAAAACCTATTGGGAAAAGAAGCCAGCCCTGAGGACCTACATCTACAAGCTAAAAAATCATAGCAGGGACTTCCCTGGTAGTTCAGTGGCTAACAACCTACATGCCACAACTGAGAGTTTGCATGCCACACCTAAAGATCCCTCATGCTGCAGCTAAGACCTGGTGCATTCAAATAATTTTTTTTAAGTCATAGCAAACTACTATTTTGAAAAGCAGAATTTATAGCACTTGATTAGTGTTAGATAGATTCTATCACGTAACTTTGGTTTATTTTTTTCTTGTTTTTTCTTGTTTTTATAATGTGTTTGTAATAAGCAATAAGTGTGATGTTTCCTAAAGAGCAAGGGGTTGATGAAAAGATGGGAGGAGGAAACCACATGGCAGATTCTTGCTCTCTTCAGCTGTCAGAACAGAGGTGACTCCGCCACCATCCTAAGGCATAGGTAGAGTTCCCAGGAGGAATTAAAAGGCCTTTTTAAAGCTGTTCCTGAGGCTAAAACTTCCTTTCACTGACAAGCATCATCACAGCTGTAATGCAGGTCAGCTGCACAGGGCGCATGCAGTGTACAGAGCTGCAGCAGTCTGCCTGACATGCAATGAAAATGCGCCTGATCCAGGCAGGTGCCACTGCTTGGAAGCCTGCCCCTTCCGCAGTAGGGAAGAGGTGGCCTGGCCGGCAGTCTCATTCAAGTGGGCTCAGGTCCCCTGACCTGGGCCTGAGCACACCCATCATCCACACAAGTTGTTCCGAAGCCCAGGATTGAGTTGTCACAAGTGTACAATCTCTGCTCTACATAGCTCTGTGTTTTATGGTATTTATTCTCACTGAGGCTACGTCATCATTTAAATTATTAACAGTGGAAGTGCATTTACCAGGGGAGTTGGTGTTATACAGGATCTTAAAAGCAGGGAGGTGGGACAAAGTGGGAATGCAGTTTCATCTCCCTCGTGTGAATCACTTTTTGCAGCCTCTGATCTGTGGGCTGAACATGCAAAGGAGCAATGCGGGGGGAAGGGTGGATTTGAAAGTGAGTTTCTTGTCCAGCTCTGCTCATTAAAAAAAAAAATATATATATATCTCCATTACCTAACCTGAGTTTTCCAATAGTTTTCAGAAATCATGAGACTATCAAAACCCTATTTAGTCTGGAAAAAATGACTACCCTGCCCAGATTTCCCTGTGGTCACCTGCTTTCCCTCCTACCTATCTTGACGCTGATATTGGGCTGGCCAAAAAGTTCATTCGAGGTTTTAAACCCCAAATAAACTTTTTGGCCAACCCAATACTTTGCTTAGTAGTAGTACAGGGAATTTAAGAAAATTTTCTGCAACCCACCTGTTGCAATGTCTGCCTCCTCATCTCTGCCAAAAATGTGAGAAGCAAATCTACAAAGAATTGATTACATGCACTTTGGCCTTAGAATGATGTCTTGGCTGTTGGATGCTAGATCTGAGGTTTTGTTCATAGTATTTATTTTCCAGATTGCCCTAAGCCTCTCCCTCACTTAACCTACCACCCCGCAAAAGAAAGTGAAATTGTATGACTCACACACAGCTCTGCAAGAAGGAAGCTTGACAGCTCAACCAAACCATCTCTTGCCATTTTTAATAAACTGCATTATGGATCAGTGTTAAAAGCATCTGGGCCCTCTGATGGAAAGTCCTCTTTCAGAAATAATCAAAAATTTCTTTAATTTGCATAGAAAGTCAGTTTATGAAAGCACATTTTAAAAGATTATTTGATTTAATAATAAAGATGTGTAAGAAAGTCTTCAATTAATTGGTCATTAACCCAGATAACCTCTAAGGGCCCTTTCCAACTCAAACATCCTTTTATTTGAGTTGTATTTGTCAAACTTCCAGTTCAGTTTTTTGCTGAATTACTTCAAACAGTAATAATATCTAAAGTTTCTATAGCATTTTATAAAGTGTTTCAAAATGCTTTCACATATATTATCCTACTCAGCCTTTCCTGAAGCCCTATGAATTGTATTTATCATTACCCCTGTTCACAAAAGAAGAAACAGAAGCTTAAAGAGGTGAAAAGACTCAGCCAAGGCCATTAAACTAAAAAATGTAAGCACTTGAATATTAACTGTCAGGGAAGTTTAGGACCAAATTCAAATGTAGACTATTATTAACTGGCAGCATGGTCTTAAGTAAATCACTTACTGTTCTGAGTTTTGTTTTGTCAATCTATAAAGTAAGTTGGTTAACTATATGCTCTCCAAGGTCTTTCAAATCCCTAAAACTCTACAACCTATCATTCTAAATGGTTCCTTTCTCTGTGCCTTGTACCTCTATCCAAAAATAAGAGAATAATATGAACAACCAGGAAGGTTGAGATAAGAACAGTCGGTGTAGTACACTCAAGAACTTTGCAAATACAAATATACCAAATGAAAAAAAAATGTAGTAGAAAGCTCAGAACATCATCTCTTAATATCCCCTTTATAGTGTGAAAATACTAAAACTCCCACCTCCAGTGACAGACATTTAATTAACACTGTTGTCCCTTCAACATGACGAAAATCAAACCAAAATGTACTACTGGCTTAGTTCTCTTAAGAGACCATATCTAGCTCTTGCTTTTCTCCTGAATTGGATTCCTCAGTTTGAGACATCTGAGTCTACCTCATGCAAGGCTCACACTTCTCTCTTCTGTGTCAACTGAAAGTGCCATGTGTAGCTGGAATTTCCCAGGGCACAGGAAAATCACAGTGATCTTCAGCCCCCTCCCTTTCTTACAGGCAGGAGACCACCTGTTTCATAAAGACTCTGTTTGTTCAATGCCTCTTTGGGGAGTTCAGGTCTTTACTACCATATGGGGAGCCCAAGTCCCAAGTCTCCGTTGATTCTGGCTGTCTTGGAACAATTCTAGCTAAGTGTTCCTATGTGTCAAGACTATGCTCACGTTTTTATCTGCATTCCACCCTTGCAGCACTTCAATTATTGTCACCAGTTAACAGATGAGAAAGCTGAGGCACAAAAAGGTTAAATAAATCCCCCAAGGTCATATGACTAATAAGTGGTTGAGTCTGGAATTCTAACCTAGACAGGCTGATTGTAAGCCTATGGTAGTCTTATCACCAAGGTAGTGGAGAAACTTCCAAAGGGATGAGCTAAATTTCCCATCAGTGGAGGCATCCAAGCATAGGCTGTGTGCTGTGCTTAGTTGCTCAGTTGTGTCCTACTCTTTGCGACCCCATGAACTGTAGCCCACCAGGTTCCTCTGTCCATGGGATTCTCCATGCGAAAATACTGGAGTGGGTTGCCGTGCCCTCCTCCAGGCGATCTTCCCAACCCAGTGTTTGAAACCAGGTCTCCCCGCATTGCAGGTGGATTCTTTACTATCTGAGCCACCAAGGAAGCCCAAGCTGGGCCTCTACTTGACTTCAAACTTTAAGATCTTATAGTTGTAAATCTCTTTAAAGCCCTTTCAGCTTCCCCTTGGGTGCCTGTATATCTATTCCTGACACCCTACCTGTGTCCTCCTGACATAATGAACTGTCCTTTCCATCTTTCCTGACACTGTTTATACTTCTATTAGAGTATTTGCCACACTGCACTATAGCAAATAATTTTCTTCCTCCTCAAGCTGGCTTCCCATGAAGAATCCTAATGACAGATGCATTTGTTTGGGGCAATTACCGTGTTATAATAAATAGATGGAGTAGACACCTCCACTTTGCCATAGTCCTCTTCGCTCCCCATTGTCTTATCCACCTGCCCTCTGATAGGATTTAATATTTAACACCTACAAGAATTATTCCTTTTTTGATAGTATAGACTATGCCTGTTCATTTTCAAATCCTCCGTGCAATACCATAAAAACAGCTTAATAGGTGTTTGATGAATAAATAATTGAATAAACAAGTGGAAATATGATGACTACCAAGTAGCCTGAAGATCCACTGAGTGCAAGGGTGGCAGAAAAGGCAGAAACTCATTGGGTAAACTTCCAAAAGAGGAGCAACCTTTATCTCTTTATGTCTGTTAACTCCATTTATAATGCAGGTATGATAGTATCTACCTACTTCTTGGTAGGGTGCCACATGAAATAATTAGTTAATGTCTGTAATGCATAATCTGCAGTAAGTGGTAGACATTAGTCGGACTGTGAATGCTCAGCTTTGGGCCTCCTTTAAACAAACACCAGGAGTTTGAGTCTTTCCTTCTGGCTCTACAAACACCCAACTTCCAAGTTAGGAATTTGTAACAGCTTCCCTCAGAGCTAACCAATCTCTCTCTCTCCTCTCTGTTGTTTCTATTTTGTGGGTGTGTTTTATACACACACACACACACACACACACACACACCCCTCTATCTCTATCCTATCTTTATCTTTGTCATTTTAGGCTAATATTTGAGTGGGAAACAAGATTCACTGGTAACTGAGCCAGGACTGTCAACTGGATAGACAGCAATGGCAACGCAGCAAGGCAGTCCATGACATGGGGGTAGTGGGGACTCCCTCTACTGGGGTAATGCTCTCTCTCTTGATCTGGAAGTTGGTTGCACAGATGAAAATCTTTCGAGTTTCACACTTACTTGTGTACTTCCTATACATGTGTTACATTTCATTTTTTTAAAAAAATTTAAGGACAAAAAGGCAAATCATGCAGTTCAAAAAGCAGTGAGCATGACGCCTGTCTTCCCTTGCCAGAACCTAGAGCCTTTCCCTCCCACTCATTTCAGCACTTTTAACAACCTCAGGCTCTTTGAGACAGACTCTCCTCACAAGCCCATCATGTAATGGTATCCGCGGCTCTTGCACTGAACTGGGAGTCTCCCTCATTAGCCATGCCTGTGGTTCTCTGCACAACTTCATTCCTTTTCCTGTACCCCATACCCATTGGTCTCCCACAGTCGGGGACTCCCTCCCAGAGCAAAGACACGTCAAGGCTATCAGCTGGGTCCCTTGTCAGCTCAGCTCCAGGCAAGATTTGTTCCCTTGTTTGTCTGGAGCTTTGGTTTTAATTTGTAATATTTGCTTAATCTACTATTAGTTGCGCTGAATTTAATTTAACTCATTGTAGCAATTCATTTCTTTCAATCTTCTATTATTGGTTATCACACTTAAGCTGTAAGTGATTTTGCCTTCTCTAATCATCAAGTAGGAGTCTTTTGACCCAGCTAGTTTTCCTTGTAAGTAATATATATATAAATATAAATACATATTTAACTGCAGAGGGGCAGGGTGATGGCAAAGCTAATGGGATCCATAGCCTCAATTTTTTCAATTGGCTTCTATATTCAAAATGAAATCAGATCAAGAGATGATGAGTTACTTCTTACCCCTACCACTGTCAACTGGCAGATACAGAAACAACAGTAGCCAGAAAGATCTTCTGTCTATAAGTCTACAAAACCAATACCACACAGTAATTATTTTTAAAAATTAAAACCAAAAACAAACTATACCTCTAGCTTGCTTAAATACTTTGGATGAAGTAATATTTGGATCTTCATGATTTAATGAAAAGGTTGCTCACCATGTAGACTCTTGCAAAGACAGCTTTCTAAACAATTTACAAAATATTTAAAAATGTAAGATGGGTGTATTTTTCAAATGAAACTTAACACTTCTTTTTATGGAAGGTGTTTTGACTTTATATGGTTCACAAACACTAGAAAGTATCAACCACATCCCACGTATTTGTTCCTATTTATTATGTTGTAATCAATTCAGCTTATTCCAAAATCTCCATTAAAAAATCATCATACTTAAAGGTAGGGTGATGGACATCAATTTTATTTCTCTAATATAATGGGGAAATGCCAAAGAGTGCATAACATTAGAATGAATGCAGCCCAATGCCTGGCCTATAGTAAGCACTCAACAAATACTAGAACAATGAAGACAACAGTGACCATAACATAATCTATTATTATTAACTGCAATAGCCCATCCAGTTTGACTTCCTTTTCTCTGTGGTAAAACATGCCACCAGAATGTGTCTATCCGAAACTCCCACTTCCAAGTAGAGTAAGAGATCCTTCTGATCTAAGTATACCAAAATGCTTTTCACCAGGACTGCTGACTTCTGGAGCCAAACCCAACCTTAGTGTAAACCTAAATTTAGCAACAGAAACCCCAGGCAGGAAGTGGCTTCTAGGAAATCCTTAAAAGTAGTCCTCAAACATCCAAGGTACATAGGAAATGTTTCACCTAGTTCTTTCTCTAAACAGAACATCCCACATTGTGTCAATTGTGCAGAATTTATCTGGAAGAACATCATAAGGATCCAACTCTAATCTACTGTTTATCCATCTTCTAATCCCCAAAGAAAACAATTGTCCTCAGGTTTTCAGGTGTTTGGAGACTTAGGGAAATCCACTACTTTTCAAGTAACTAAAATGTGTGACCTTGGCCTTTAATGGGCTCAATACCTATGTCTTCATATATAGAATAAAATGGTAAAGGACGTGTTTGACAGGAGATACTCAGAACCTTGATCTATAAAACCAGTCAGCCCAAAAAGACAAAACAGAGAAAAAGAAGAAATAGTTACAGATGACCTAGGTATAGAAGTAGATATAGATACAGACAGAGACATAGACATGAAATGGTGGGTCTAGATCTCTTTCAGCTCTGTTATTCTATGTTAAACTGTCAAGCTGATACTTGTAAAAGAGATATTTAAAATCTAATTATGGAGATGATAGAGTCATGAAATATAAATAATCTAACATAATCTTCATATCAAAGGGAAGTATATGAGAAAGGTTTAAATGTGTCATGTGAGCTCACTGGAAAGTGGTTTCACCATGTATCTGTCAGGAGTCAATGGCTGTGCTCTAGACCCACAAGCAAAGTCTTCCCCATCTCCTCTTTTTGTAAATTTGTAAGTTTCCTGATATACAGCCACTCATTTATGTACTGTCCTCGGCTGCTTTCATCATATAGTGGCTGAGTTGAGAAGTTGCAAAGAGAGTGTGTGGCCCACAAAGCTGAAAATATTTACTATCTTGCCTTGTACTGAAGAAAGTTTGCCGACCTATGATCTTTTAAAAAAGGTGTCACAATGGATTTTTTAAAAAGAGCTGAGTCTTGAGGGATGAGTAGAAACTGAATAGGCAGAGGACTCTCACAACAGGGAGGCTGATGAGGTGGGTGAGGTGAGGTGAGTGAGTGGAGGTAAGACTGGGCACTGCAGGGCATAGAAGACGCCAAGGGCTGAGAGGCACATGTCAGATAACCATGGACATCCAGACAAAAAAGACCGCACCTGATTCTGCACACAGTCAGTTATTACTAAGCTTTCTGAGCAGAGAGTTGACAAAATGAAAGTGAAGATTTAAGAGAAAACCAATCAGATATGGATTGAGATTCCAGGCAAAAGACATTTAAGGCCTAAGCAATGCAGAAGCTGTGGCACGGGCTTGAAGGCATAAGTAAGGGAGACAGCAAGAAAATGATCTAGTGACCGTTGGGTTTGGGGATGGGGAAGGAGACAGGCATGATCAAGGGCTTCCAACCAGGGCAACCACATAGCTAACCACTTTGCACAAGGGCACACACATTGGTGTGCACTATCTCTTGCGGTGACAGCGAAAGGCATATCTGAAAGTTTCATGCTATGAATCAAGTCCAAAGCAATTCTTAAGTACAGGGTCAATGATTTCAGTGATTTATTTTTTATTTTCTCCCCCTTCTTCTAATCAATGTAATACACTGACTCATTCATCGTATTGCAAGGAAGGAGAAAAGCAGCATTTGCTGCTTCTCAAAGTTGCTCTGACAGGTCAATACCCTGTCATCACTAATCCTACAAACCACAACAGACTCTCTTTTAAAGACCTCAAGCAAATAGGTGACTATTATCATCTTTTGAGGGAGTTTCTCTACCTATTTTCCTTTTCATGTTACAGACCCCCTAACAGTAAGTCGTAAAATCTCAGTTTTGACAGGCAGATTGTGAAGTTCAAGTCGATTCCTCATTTTTCTGCTCTCACTGCAAAGGAGTTCCTACAGCTCGGGAACATTCATTTGGTTCCCTTGCAAACAGACAGGCTGGCTCCCCATGACTCCTATGTTACAAGGCCCTCCGCTCCCTGGTGACAAGCAGCATCTTCCATTGCAAAGTCCTGGACATCGTTCTGGGAACCCTTTGCCCAGATACTCATTAGTACTGCATTAGTCTGTAAACTCAGAGTGAAACGCCTAGTTCAACTCGCTCTTACTTGATGTACTTGAAAGGTCTGGTGAATTTATGGCAGGATAATGTGAAGCCCAGCACCTATTTATGAGTTGATCATTTGTACCGAACCCCCCTCAAAGTGCCGAAGGTTACCATTCAACCAGGCCCTGCACTAATGCCACTCGAAGGCCAACAAAGCCAAGTGTATGAAAGTTAAAAGCATTAATAAAAGTGTGACTTATAAATTACTTCATCTTTGTCACCCTTTTTGAAATGGGGTGAGAGAGGCCAGGGTAAATTTATTTTTTAAGTGCTTTCTGAGACCCGAACGGGTCAGGCTTGAAATGCTGTAGTCTATAAATCATTCTTTGTGGATCTGAGGGATGCTGCTGCATCATAACATTAACAAATATTGATTTATTCTATCATTTGCAACTGTTTATGGAAAAACTGAGATCCTACTGAATGTGGGAAAAAAGCAAATACTTATTAAGGGGCAATGCAGCCAATTAACACCTTTAGTTGCAAGAGAGAAAAAGGAAAATGGCTTATAAGGAAGTTCATGGCAAGGTGATATTCATCAGGGTAGCTGACATTAATTCAGTCCCCACTCCAATACCATGGAGATGGATGGATTCCATGCTAAGCAATTTTAGGTACAAATTACATGTTTAAGAGGTCTTCTCAACAACTCGGCATCATTATATGATACCAGCCAGAGCTCTTACAAGACTCAGAATTCCAGCTCTTTCAGGAAAGGTTCAGTAGGGGTTTCAGACATATGGCAACTGCCAAACTTTATATCAAAGCATTAAAGAATCAGACACCCATGTACAATTCAACTACAAGTTCTAAGGAGATTCTTTCTGGGTCCCTGCTAGGGCAATGAAGGACAACAAACACCAAATGTGTTCAAGGAAAGGAAGGTAAAAATGCACACTGTAGTGGAGAGGGCTTGTGTCTCTGCAGAGCTTTCTGAAATTGCACTCCAAATCTGTTTTCAAACTTTACTTGCTCACAGTTTGAGCAGTAATGAGATGAATATCAATTATGCAGAGAAGTTCACGAAGCTTCAGAGTTTCACAGAGACAAACAATGACAAAAACACACGTGATGACTAAGAAGAGCTGACTTGAACTCCTGACAGTGACTAATGCATATGAATTATGCAGGGATAGACTCTGAAATAACCATAAACTGGCAGATTTGTTCTGGGAATCTATGCAATGAACCTGATCTCCATGCCCAAGTAACTCTTCAAGTACCTCATGCATCTCCTTGTATCTGGTGATAAAACCAGTTCTGTGGTACACCATGCAAGCAGCTGTTGCTCTGCAGTGAATTACCAATGGCATAGCATAAGTGGGACTCCCTCTTAATTATGTGGCGTAGGCAAACATTCTCCCAATGCCAACAATAGCTGAGGTGATATTGGAACAGAAGGTTTCTGTCAAATGTTACTCAAGGAATCCCATCAGATAACTCCATCCCGTGATCACAGATTCCCCGCATAATACAGGCAGTCACTGATCTTCCCCCTGGACTGGCATCAGGGTCTCATCTGTTTTGAGGTGTGGCCAGCAGCACACTCAGCAGGTGCATGCATCAGGAGCACCGATGATCAGAAAATTCCAAAAATCTTTCAAGAAATCAATGCTTATACTTCCCAATGTCTCTGTGGTTTAGCTGTGCCTATTAACCTGTTAGATCAGCTCAGTTCAGTTCAGTCGCTCAGTCGTGTCTGACTCTTTGTGACCCCATGAATTGCAGCACGCCAGGCCTCCTTGTCCATCACAAACTCCTGGAGTCTACCCAAACCCATGCCCATCGAGTTGGTGATGCCATCCAGCCATCTCATCCTCTGTCATCCCCTTCTCCTGCTGCCCTCAATCCTTCCCAGAATTAGGGTCTTTTCCAATGAGTCAACTCTTCGCATGAGGTGGCCAAAGTATTGGAGTTTCAGCTTCAACATCAGTCCTTCCAATGAACACCCAGGGCTGATCTCCTTTAGGATGGACTGGTTGGATCTCCTTGCAGTCCAAGGGACTCCCAAGAGTCTTCTCCAACACCACAGTTCAAAAGCATCAATTCTTCGGTGCTCAGCTTTCTTCACTGTCCAACTCTCACATCCATACATGACTACTGGAAAAATCATAGCCTTGACTAGATGGACCTTTGTTGGCAAAGTAATGTCTCTTCTTTTAAATATGCTATCTAGGTTGGTCATAACCTTCCTTCCAAGGAGTAAGCATCTTTTCATTTCATGGCTGCAATCACCATCTGCAGTGATTCTGGAGCCCCAAAAAATAAAGTCTGACACTGTTTACACTGTTTCTCCATCTATTTCCCATGAAGTGATGGGACCAGATGCCATGATCTTAGTTTTTTGAATGTTGAGCTTTAAGCCAACTTTTTCACTCTCCTCTTTCACTTTCATCAAGAGGCTCTTTAGTTCTTCTTCGCTTTCTGCCATAGGGTGGTGTCATCTGCATATCTGAGGTTATTGATATTTCTCCTGGCAATCTTGATTCCAGCTTGTGTTTCTTCCAGCCCAGCATTTCTCATGATGTACTCTGCATATAAGTTAAATAAGCAGGGTGACAGTATACAGCCTTGATGTACTCCTTTTCCTATCTGGAACCAGTCTGTTGTTCCATGTCCAGTTCTAACTGTTGCTTCCTGACCTGCATACAGGTTTCTCAAGAGACAGGTCAGGTGGTCTGGTATTCCCATCTCTTTCAGAATTTTCCACAGTTTATTGTGATCCACGTAGTCAAAGGCTTTGGCATAGTCAATAAAGCAGAAATAGATGTTTTTCTGGAACTCTCTTGCTTTTTCGATGATCCAGCGGATATTGACAATTTGATCTCTGGTTCCTCTGCCTTTTCTAAAACCTGTTAGATGGCCATAGGTAAATCACAAATCTCCTGAGCTTCAGAGTCCTCTGCTGTAAGATAGGAACTACCTCCACTGATCAGAATTACGACAATTTGAGATAACGTATTAAAGTGCCTGGCACAGTGCTGGCAATGTACAGGGCTCTTGAAAGTGACAGGCTGCCCAGGACCTATATCTGGTATGTGCGGTCTAAGGGATG
The DNA here is from genome assembly GCA_024291935.2 of Okapia johnstoni. Lineage (NCBI taxonomy): Eukaryota > Metazoa > Chordata > Mammalia > Artiodactyla > Giraffidae > Okapia > Okapia johnstoni. The sequence continues at coordinate 99,719,972 of CM044310.1, read as the reverse complement.
AGGCGGCAAGATTACAATGTTTTCATTTAGCCTCTGTCTAAACTAAAGCCTGGAAATTTAGAGCCATGCTGGGCACATACATCCCTTTTACTACCCACAGCCAACATGTAACTGAGGGAAGATATTTGTTAGAGTGCTGGGCTCTGTGGGAAGTCAAAGATACTGTAGAGTGAAATGCGTGTGTATGGGCCAACCTTTCCAAGTGCAGCACTCACACATTTCTGAGATGCCCATACATCCCAGGTCATGCACGTTAGAGTGGATGCAGCCCAAAGACCCCACGAGAGGGTATTCCTGATGCTTGGAGGCCCATTCCAAAGGGATCTGCCCTCTACATGTGCCTTTGAGCAAGCTGAGGTGGTGCCTCCTAAGGAAGTGCCACACCTGGCCCTTCATGAAATCTTTAGCCACGAAAAGGACCATCTCTGCTGGCATTGCCACTGACCAGCACAACAACGTGTAAACAAAATTTTCTAATAGGATCCAATGCCAACCTTGGTGAGATTTCTCTTTCCTGTCTGTGCCCCTCAAGAGTCTGCTTTCTCTTTCTCTTTGAAGCTCTCTCACATCAGGGGAGGGGCTGGGAATGAGAACCCAGAAATGGGGCTCTGATCTCCATTCACTGCACTGCCCCAGGCTGAAGGCTTTCTTCTCCATAGGTCCAGGAAACACACTATAGTTCAGTCACACTAGGTTTCTGACAGCTAACTTTCCTGAGTTTCAAAGGAAAAACACCTATTCATCCCAAATTCACCATGTTATGACTTTTGTAAAAGACCCTATAACACAATTAATAACACAATTGCATCTTAACTCGAAATTTTCCACTTGGTGGCTTTTCTCAGGTCGGTTGTCATTGAAAAGGCACCCTTTACTATCTTTTTTTTTAATTAAAAGAAATACTAAAGGATGCTATCATGCTTTATTCTTGGGTGCTAATGTCCAGTTGAGTTCTGCTCAGCACAGATACTAAAGGTTTCCCAAGTAGGAATAAATCACTGTCTGTCATTTATTGTAAAGTTTGTGCCTGGCAGCTGATGCGGAGCTCAATTTTAAAAGAAATCGAATATTTGGATGAAAGTACCACAGTGTGGCATGTGGCATAACCTATAAATTTCTAACTAATGCCAGAGGGAGTCACAGCTGGAAGTCCATGTCACTTTCAGATATTGAGAGCAACAGTAGCCATTAATTTTTATTCCTTAAAATATTTATTAAGTATATATGTGCAAGCTCTTAGACAAAACACTGAACCTGCCATAAATGACTGAATGAGTCCAATCATTCAAGCACTGATCTGTTCATGCACTTATTTTCTTTTCCAGTAAATTTTTCTTAAGCATTTACTATATGTCAAGTACTGGGCTACATGCTAGGGTTGAACACAGTGAGTAAAACCAAGCCTGATTTCTGCAGTCATGGTCATTAGAGGCCAGTGAGAAAGACAGACATTAAATACCTAATCATAAAAATTAATAGGAAATGGCATTTCAGCAAAGATCTATGAGGTGCATGAAGGTTTCAGTTCTTATAATGGGGGAGTTTCACCAAGTCCATGAGATCAAGAAAAGCTTGTGTAGGATAAGACCTTATGCCAAAGTAACAGCTAATCAGGAAGGGAGAAACAGCAGGGAGGAACACTGCAGGCAGTGGGAACAGTATGCTCAAAGAAAGGGAGTGCAGTGTGTTTGAGGAACCAAAGGATGAAGAGAGAGGCCACAGTGGAGGAGGGAAGGAAAGCCTGACAAGAATGATGAGATGGGGACACAATGCCATCCCTGGGTCTCTCCACCCCTCAGGATAACATAACTGATTAGACAAAAGATACCATAGCCAGATAAAGATTCAGACTAATGCAGAAACAGTAGCTAGAACCTCAAGAAAGACTCCAGAAGGGGTTCACCCCTCAACTGAGTCTAGAGTGAGGGCTGGCCAAATTGTGTCACTGCCTATTTCAAAAAGTAAAGTGGTTCTGGAACACAACCAGACCCCTTCATTTACACGGTGTTTAAGGCTGCTTTATTGGTATGATGGCAGAATTTGGTAGCTGCTACAAAAGCCACTGGGCCCCCCAAACTGAAAATATTTACTCTCTGGCTCTTTACACATAAAATTTGCTGAGCTCTTGACTGAAAGGATGAGGAGGATTTGGAATCAAGAGATGAGAGCAAGTGTGTTAGTACCTACTGCTTCTGGCACCTGGAAGAAAGAAACTTGGCATGCCCTTTTGTGGATGCTCTGACTGACTAGAAGAACCACAAGAGGGAAAAGAAACACATTGCACATATGTTTAAGGACACCTCAGAAATCACACAAAACAAGATTCACGTACTTAGGCTCATTTTGCTTCAAAAAAAATAGCTATATTCCAGGAAAATTGATTGCACATTGGCATCTCTCAAAGTTTGTTCCCTGAAAAGAATCACCCACAGACATGATCCAGAAAAGAAACAAATAAAATCACTGTGCTCAAATAAGTTTGAAAAATGCTAGATAAACAAAATTGAACCAGCTTATTCATTGCAGGACTTATCAGAGCCTTTAGTTTACAAGGTGCTTTGTAAATCTCCAGGAGAAAGAAAAATCTATGCTGTGTCTCTCAAATTTATTTCATCACAGACTCCATCTTTTCCAGCAATGTGTTATCAAGCCAGAGTTACTCAAAGTATTCTTTGAGAAACACAGCTAAACTCTAAACTTTAAAAGCAAATCCTCTTTTCTTAATTGTCTCTAAAACAGTTTCAGAAAGGTATTTGCTTTCAAATTAACCTCAAAACTGTCAGAAGAGGAAAGGGTTAGCTGCAGCAACCTAAAAAACTTTGAGTATCCAGGAGTACCCACTCCCTCAACTTCTACAATTCCTCCCACATAAACCCTTATATTTTGTTCCCATTTACTGCTTTTAAAAAATCTCGAGGGTTCCATGACTCAGTTTTTAACGTTATAAGAATTTGCTTCTCTTCTTTTAACTTCCATAAATTGACAACTTTGATAAGGTGCACTGGGCTCAAAACTTAATTCAAAGCATCAGTTTATGAGAAATAAATGAATATTTCTAACTTTTTAAATAGACTGTCTCACTGCATTCCAAATTTTGTATTCCAAGTTACTTTTAAATACTATAAAAAATACTCCCCCCCCCACCAACCCCGAATTATTAACTATGTAAATGAACTACAGCCTGTAAGACCCAAAGTCTGTAAGAAATCAGTCATGGGCAAGACAGCCAGCTGCACTCCCTGCTCTCAGGTCCACCATCTCCACACACTGGAGAAACATATCCAGGCATTGGGCAGGCCAGTAACAAGCTCAAAGACGGACGTTACCCTCAAGAATGCGAATGTTAGCTATTTCTCTTTTCTTTCAGTCACCTCCAGAAGACCCAATAAAAGGCCAATAAACATTTTCAAAGGCAACCATAAATATCTACAAACATTCTAGACCCTCTACTGGCAAGCAACTCCCAGGGTATTCACAGCCCTGGAGAAATAGGCCAAATTTTCCATTCCCAAGGCTAAAGGGATTTGAAAAGGGCAGTGGAAAAATCACACCATTGATGGTGAGCATCCCTGAAGGCAAAGTCCTATTTCAGAGTCTGGTACTGACGTCCAGAAGCAGCAGGCCATGTGTCCACTCTGAGGTCATCACATATTGGTAGAGAATCCCTGCAGGGTTGGAGCAGCCCTGGGGGCTCTGATGAGAGGTGCTAAATAAATTAGTGCTATCGTTTACTAGAGCATAAGAAACAGATGGGAATGGGCGAAATGACAGCTGGAAGAGTGAGGCTTCATCAGATGAGTGTGTGCAATGCTCAGAGATTCATCTACATGATGCCTATTAACGGTAACGGGAACTACTTTCCTAGCAACGTATCTACATGCTACAACTTCTTGCAAATGCATTCTTTGACTCTCTCTCCTTCATACAGATGGTTAATCTAGTACTTAATTATAAAATAATTGGCAATCCCATAACTTTCTCTTGTAAAACTCTCCCACCAGAAATGATTATTTTCAACTCGCTGCTCCTTGAACCCGCAGGGGAGGGCAAATGAAGAAAAAGGAGGATGCAAAGGGGAAATGGATTGGGGAGAGGGAGGGAAGGAGAAAGTTTGCTTATTGTACACCTTCCTTCAGGGACAGGGACAAGCAGTTGGACATCCATTTTCTCCGTCTGCCCAGCACGGACCCTCCCTGATGGCAGTTTCGTGCTATAAAGCATTCTGGAAGCCATTTGTTTTTGTTCCAGATGGCACCAACCCTCTGGGTCTCTGCTAGACATCCATGTTACTCCCCAGTTCTTAAAGAGTCAAGCTTACTTGGGGCTGTTTGGGCATAAGCCCCAATGCTTACTTCATAAAAAGCCTAAGAAATGGGATAAAGAGCCCACAGTTGCCTATTCTTTAAAACTAGGGTAAAAGGCATACATAAACATAAGACACAATATATTCAATAAGCATATTTTGATATCTAATGTCAAATAAATGGAATTATTTTAAGCAATGTCCTTTTTAAGCTTTTAAACTATTTTTTTTTTACCATGTGTCCACATGCTGATGTGTGCATGCTGGTATCATACATTAAATATATATACATACATACATCTGTCGTTCCTTTGAGGAATGTTGCTAAGCATGTTTTTCCCTCACAAATTCTCTCTGTTACAGTGTCTGATGATAAGTGTTAGATATTTGGGGAGAGTTTCAAAATGAGAAGGCAGGCTTTCTGATACACACATTTATTATTTTACTACCATCTAAGTCAATGTCTAAATGCAGACTTACATAGAAAGCATAATGGAATATCTATGTATTGAATACCTACCAAGTATCAGGTAGCTTACTGTATGTGTGTGGTGATATTTGTATGTGTGTGTATATGTACATATACATATATTATGTACATATAATCTCAATTGCCCTACCCTAAAAATAAACTGTGAGGAAGCTACAACACTCTAAAATGAAGAAATGAACCTCAAAGAATTTTTTAAATTATGCCATAATGTTCCATATAGTATACTGATGCTCTGGAAAGGAGGAGGAAGGAAAGATCAGTAGTGAGTCTGAGTCACAAAAAGAAGTTTTCTGGAAAAACTGGCCTCTAGAAAATAAAGGAAACAGGTTGATTTTGGAATGGCTGGATGGATCCACTCACTGCCTAAGGCACTATCTGTCTGGCCTTTAATCATGAAATGCTTTTCTTAATCCCTTGGTGTGATGGGGTTCAATAAATAACATCTCTCTTTCTCACCTCACTCCTAAACAAAAAGATAAATAGTAGAATAACAGACGAATGTCCAGACATCACCTTTACTAATGAAAAAGGCTAAGTTGGAGGACATATAGCCAAGTAAATCCCACAATTAGGTGGACATCACAGCCCCACAGAATGGCAGCACATCAAGTGCTCTTGGAGGGAAGGTGCATCCCAAGAGGAAGAAGCATAGAGCCGAGTAAATGCCTTGCTCTCTCTTCCCAAATGTAACAATCAGCTTAATACATGTCTACTGACTCAGACTGAAGCCAGGAGTTACACTAGGAGAAACCTCTTCTCATGGAAGGAAACATGAGGAGTGGGGAAGAAAAGTTTCCCCCAATAGGCTCTGGTATTAATACTACATTTAACAATGAGCACCTTACCTGTCTCCTTAGAAACCTGTATTCAGGTCAAGAAGCAACAGTTAGGACTGGACATGGAACAATGGATTGGTTTAAAATTGGGAAAGGAGTATATCAAGACTGTATGTTGTCACCCTGCTTATTTAACTTATGTGCAGAGTATATCATGTGAAATACCAGGATGGATGAAGCACAAACTGGAATCAGGATTGCCGGGAGAAATATCAACAACCTCAGATATGCAGATGATATCACCCTAATGGCAGAAAGCAAAGAGGAACTAAAGAGCCTCTTGATGAAGTTGAAGGAGGAGAGTGAAAAAAACTAAGATCATGGCACCCAGTCCTATCACTTCATGGCAAGTATCTGGGGAACAAATGGAAGTAGTGACAGACTTCATTTTCTTGGGCTCCAAAATAACTGCAGATGATGACTGCAGCCATGAAATTAAAAGATGCTTGCTCCTTAGAAGAAAAGTTATGACCAACCTAGACAGTATATTAAAAAGCAGAGACATCACTTTGCTGACAAAGGTCTGTCTAGTCAAAGCTATGGTTTTTCCAGTGGTCATGTATGGATGTGAGAGTTGGACCATAAAGAAGGCTGAGCATCAAAGAACTGATGCTGTTGAACTGTGGTGCTGAAGAAGACTCTTTGGAGTCCCTTGGGCAGCAAGGATATCCAACCAGTCAATCCTAAAGGAAATCAACCCTGAATATTCATTGGAAGGACAGATGCTGAAGCTGAAGCTTCAATAATTTGGTCACCTGATGCAAAGAGCTGACTCATTTGAAAAGACCCTGATGCTGGAAAAGACCCTGATGCTGGGAAAGACTGAAGGCAGGAGAAGAAGGAGTTGACAGAGGATGAGATGGTTGGAAGACATCACTGATTTAGTGGACATGAGTTTGAGCAAAATACGGGAGATAGTAAAGGACAGGAAAGCCTGGTGTGCTGCAGGCCACAGGGTCACAAAGAGTTGGACATGATTCAGCAACTGAACAACAGCAACAAATCTGACCTATGTTAGATTTTTGAGACAATTTTCAGAATAGGCAAAAACACAAAGACATACAACAGTGAATGAGGATTGCCCTGAGAAATTATTAAGAAAGGTGTTCTGGTTGCAAAATGGTGCTACTCCTTATTACAAAAACAAAAAAAGGAATGGAGGGAGGGACAGAAGGATTCAGGGAGAGAAGCAAGGAAAGGAAGGAAGTAAAGAAAGAAGTAAAAAGAAAGAAAGAAAGATCTTAAGCATCTTCTGAAGTACTGGAGAAGCCATAAAACAAAGTACACCAGAGATGATACCAGTGAGATGGGGAAGTAAGGTGAGCTAAAGTTTCCTTGGTCTGGTTTGCCTGAGGAATCTAGAATGGAAACTGAAAGAATCAGGGTAATCTCAGTTCTAAACTGCATGAGAGCTGATTCCCACAAGGAGTCAAGGAGACTATGCTTAATTTCCCATTTTTCCCTTGACGTAAACAAAGGTGTTTTCCAGTAAGCCTGGTCTTTGACCAAATGTGCCTTATTTCTGTTTTCATCACTTTCCCCAAATCTGGGTAGGGAGCAAGGTAGAATTCAAAAAGGACACAAGAGAAAAGAAAACTGATTCAAGGAAATGAAAAGAACTGCACATACTTTGCATAGAGAAGAAGATGCAGGAAATTGGAATACTGTTTATTTCAAGGACATGAAATCTTTCATTCAAAGATGTTAACAATTTTCAGTTCAGAATGAGAGGGAAAAGATATAAAGTATAGCTTAAGGCACTTTCTCTCAATATAAGTAGACTGTCTTGAGTGTCCCAAGCAGACTGAGGAGTACTTCACCATTAATCTCATTCTATATTGAAGCCATCTGCAGAGGATGAGTCTTCTATACTGCAAGGGTCATCTGTAATGTCTGTCACCCCATGAGACAGTAAGCAATTATAGCAGAGCATTTAATATAATAACTACATCAGAAAAAATGAACATTTGTAGGCTTAATCAATTTAAAGTGACGTTCTCACATATAAAAATAAGTTACTAACTTGTTCACTCTGGGGGGAGGGGGAAAGATACTTTAAATGGTATAGATACTGGAATGAGAAGAGAAGAATAACTTCTTAACACAAAGAAAAATAAATAACAAATGATCCTTAAGTCCCATTAATTAACTAAATTAATTTTCTGTACACCAGAAAACAACACAACAATGTAAACTGTGGTATCGTTGGAGCTACTGACAAACATTTAGTATACATTTTAGACAGTGTAGCAGGATCACATTTCCACACTACTTGACCTCCAGGGTGGCCATGCAACTTGCTTTAATCAATGAAATGTAACCATCCCTGACTGGTCACACTGAAGAGGAAACTTGAAGCATTCCTAATTCAAAACAAAACAGTCACCCTCCTTCCTGCCTCTGGGATTCCTGAAGCTCATGTCAAGATGGAGCTTCTCAGCACTATTCACAATAGCCAAGACGAGGAAGCAACCTAAATGTCCATCAACAGAGGAATGGATAAAGAAGATATGGTACATATATACAATGGAATATTACTCAGTCATTAAAAAGAATGAAATAATGCCATTTGCAGCAACATGGATGGACCTGGAGATTATCATACTAAGTGAAGTAAATCAAACAAAGAAATACCATATGGTATCACTTATATGTAGAATCAAAAATATGATACAAATGAACTTATTTATAAAACAGAAAACAGACTCATAGAGAAACAAAGCAAACTTATGGTTACCAAAGGGGAAAGGGGATGTGTGAGGATAAATTAGGAGTTTGAGACTAGCAAACTAGTCCCATATATATATAAACACACATATATAATGAAATTAACTTTCTGTACACCAGAAAACAACACAACAATATAAATCAGCTATTTGTTGTTGCTATTGTTCAGTCAATAAGTCATGTCTGACTCTTTGGGACCCCATGGACTGTAGCATTCCAGGCTTCCCTGTCCTTCACTACCTACCAGAGTTTGCTTAAGTTCATGTCCATTGAGTTCATGATGCCATCTAACCATCTCATCCTCTGCCATCCTCTTCTTTTGCCTTCAATCTTTCCCAGCATCAGGGTTTTTTCCAGTGAGTCAGCTCTTCACATCAAGTGGCCAAAGTATTGGAGCTTCAGCATCAGTCCTTCCAATGAATATTCAGGGTTGATCAACTATACTTTAACTGAAGATCAACTGTATCAACTATATATATTCAACTAAATCAACTATACTCCAATTAAAAAAAAAAAGATGGAGCTTCTGACAAATCAGGTCTAGCAGTGGTAACAATAAACAGAAGCTCACTGCCTTGTGTGGTGGACTGTGAGCACTATGGAATGAATGTTTTTGCCCCATCATTCAAATGTTGAAGCTCTTATCTCCAATGTGATGGTATTTGGAGGTGGAGCCTTGGGGAGGTAACTGGGTCATGAGGTTGGAGCCCTCATGAATGGGATTAGTGCCCTCATAAGGAGAGAAACAAGAAAAATAATCTCATTCTGTCATATGAGGAGGATACAGCAAAAAGACAGCTATATACGAACCAGGAAGAAGACACTCATCAAAATGTGACCATGTACTTCCAACCTCTAGAACTCTGAGAAAATAAATTCCTATGTTTTAAGCCAACCAGTCTTTGTTTTTCTGTTGCTGTAGCAGCCTGAACTAAGACACCGAGTAAGAATGAGTTAGAACCAAACTTGTGTTATCTTTGGATGGATTGTTTGATCTAACCCAACCTGTTTGATACAATCTCCCCACAAATCTGAACCACTCCTACTCAATTTCAACTCTTTGAGCGTCATCAGAACAACATGAAGACTGCCTTTCTGGCTAACAGGTTGTGTTCTTCCATGACTGAGACCCATTCATCTACTCAAGTATAACCCTGGAATTACTGCAATAGCAGTGTAAAGACACTAACCACTTGAAATATTTCAATGGCACTCTGCTTTTCAATCTATGCAACTTTTCTCAAACAGCTAATACCCACACTCTAGAGTCATGATGAGCACAAGAATTTTCAGAACTACACACACATCAGCTGAATTATGTGTCTGTTTCCCCACTCCTGCTATTTCTGAAAGAAATTTCTCTTCCAGCAATGGTGGTATGACAGAAGACTGTCCATAAAGCCTCAATGTCACTGCCACATGTACTTGAACATGACCTGCTCAGCTATTTAGCATTTCCAGGTCTCATTTCAACTTGACCACTTGCCATTGAGTGTTTGCTCCACTAGACATTTTTGAATGTTGTCAGGTTGTGATGAAATTTGGAAAATTACTAATGTACATGGAGTACTCCAAATAAAGACCCAGGCAGCCTTTCTTCCATTAGGACTTACAGTCTTCTTTCCTTATTTTGGGGTGATCTGACTAGAGCTATCATCAATATATGGATTCACTGTGTGTTGCAGTTTTGCCTGTTGTCTTGAAAAAAATGACAGATAAAACATCTTCAATATGAGCATATTTTCTTTCATTTTTAGTAAATTCTAATAAAATTAGAAACAGGGGAAAATCAAAGAGAAAACTGCTCAAAGCAAAAATGTATGTTTCCAGTTTAATTTATACCAGGTGAAAATCAGATACATGAGGCTTAATAAGAAGGTCCGCAGCTCAGAGAACCCTCATGAATCCTAATATACGTTTCAGATAACTAAAAGGCCCAATGAATTTGAAAGAGTTTTGGAAAGCATACACTAATACATTGTTGTCACTCAGTCATATCTGACTCTTAGCAGCCCCATGTACTGTAGTTCTCCAGGCTCCTCTGTCAATGGAATTCTCCAGGCAAGAATACTGGAGTGGGTTGCCATTTCCTTCTCCAGGGGATCTTCCAAATCAGGGATCGAACCTGAATCTCCTGCATTGGCAGGCAAATTCTTTACCACTAGTGCCACCTGGAAAGCATAAAGTGATACTTAAAAGGGAGATTTTCCTATTTTCATGTCAGGTGTCAACAACAGGGTTTTGTTTTTTTTTTCCTGTTCTGATTAACATAGATGTTTCCAAACATCAAGTTATACAGAAAGGCAGTAAGAGCAGAGTGTGTGTTTTAGTAAGGTCCTTCAGGCCAGCAGCTTCTACTACTGTATGTGGTGTGTGGAGAGGGTGTGTTTGTGGTTGCTGGCATACATTAAGTGTATCATGTTATGAGTGGTATGCACTGGCAGGTCAGAAATTGATTAGAGCTCTCTGAAGACAGCGGTTTAGCAAATAGCTTCCTACAATGTTTCACTGACTTGAAAAGAGCAGCTCAGGTAAAAGTTCATGGGGAAAACCTAAAGCTCAAACAACAAAGCTAAAAGACCAAGGAAGGACTGGGATCTGAGAGACCCCAGCTGAAGACACTGGGGCAAATCCTCCTAGGACATCTCTACTAATGATCACTATTAACATCAGCAGATAACTGCAGCTTCCTGTGCTAAGCTGGCTGATGTAGGGTATATTGGCTTAACTTTACAAAAGCAGAAAAAAGTTAGGTCTACATGGACAATGAATCCAAAGTATGCTTTGGAGTGTTTTGGGTAAATATTCTGAACCTTTCAGGGGACACAAGTGCATTCTTGCATGTCCGTACTAAAAATATCATTATAAATGAAAAAAAACTAGTCTTGGTAAAATTCAGTTGAACGGAATAAAATATTCAAGAACATGTTTAATGTCCATCCTTGTGAAGCTGCCTTGAGTCCATCATAATACTTTCACAGGATTAAATGTCTCTTCATGTCTCTGAGTCAAGAAAAAGAGGAAGCCCGCACCCACAATGTTCAAATGCTCTGCAAGCACCAATGCACTTTACTAACCTCTCACGGTGGGCTGGTCCCAAGGAGACATGCTGCCTTCATTCTCACATGGCAAATGAGTTCATGATTCCAGTCACTTCCATCACTTTAACCCTAACCTTGGGAACCATGGTCTAAACCAACCTTTAAGAGAGATGCTCAGCACTTACTGCTAATTTTGCTAACAACATTTCCCCCATCCTGTCTCTTCATTGTTTCCCATAGCCACAGACTTTCCAGCATCCTCCCAAAGACATCTTTCCCCCACAGTCAACAACTCCCTCAAATCCCATTTTGTATAAGTCAGTTCTCTCATCTAAGCACTCAGGTTGAGCAGGCACTTGATCTTTGTTTCTCTACCACCCAGCCCAGTATCTGGCACACAGCTCCTATGTCAAAGGCAAGTAGGTATGCGTTAGTTTCTGGGTGCCCTGTGGAAGGTCCCAGAAGATAGCTGATGGATTTATAAGGGAGAGGATGCTCACAGCAGAGACTGGGTGATTCTGAGAGTCATGGACTTCAGGGTAGACAGGGAGGGTTAGGCCTTAGGAGGGGTTGAATCAGCTGGAAGGCCAAGCTGAGAGAGAAGGCACCATGATGTCAGAGATGTAAATTTCAGAACCAGGGCCAGGGGTTCAAAACCAGGCAGATTCAGAACATGGACATGGCCACAGAAGGGGCCAGCAGACAGTACAGAGACCCGCATGCATAAGTGTGAGATGTCCCCTCACCATGAGTTGAGATACCTCCACCAGTCACCTAGGGGCTCTCTTGGAGAACAACAGAAGCAGACGAAGAAATCCAAGAAACTAAACCTTTACCACAAAAAGGCCTTTACCTAAGAAGCTGTCTAAATTATTGAATCAGATCACATTTTAGTTTTACTTGACTCCCAGCAGTATAGATGCTACCAGGGAAGAGTAGATCTTTTATGAAACATTAAAAAATTACATTTTCTTTGCACATCAGTAGACAGTGTGTAATTGTACAATCCAGCTTCGTGAACTTTTTGTAATCTGTATGAAAATAAATGATTACAAGACATCCCATAATGGCACTGCCTGCTGCTACCAAGACAAAAGGTGGCAGAGAGAGGGTAGGTCCTTGGAGAGCTACCAGTGCCTGCGTAGGACCTTAGGGGAAAGAAAGCATCCCTCCAACCTTAGGCTCCAAAAACCACAGCTGCAACAAGCTGTCTCGAACAGCTAGACCACCCAAGTCAGAAGCGAGACATTGAAAGTCTGGCTTTTTAACTAGGGGTGCAGTCTCCTGCCTGAGAAATGGAATATTTCCTGCTGAATCAGTAAACAAAGATGTCACAGTAATCAGCGATTCCAGCCCTCCAAAGTGAGCCAAAGGGCACTCGGGAAGGAGAAGAATACCTGCCATCACACAGCCATCAGATTGCAGCCACTCCCTAAGGTGAGCTCAGGATGTGAAAGATACAGGATACTGGCCCCAGATAGCTGAGATGTATATGAAAGGAATGATTTCAGTGAGCCCAGACTTTTGCATCTTCCCATACATAGAAAAGCACTAAATTCCTTAACGAGATATCTCAGCTCAATTCAGTTCAGTTGCTCAGTTGTGTCTGACTCTGCAACCCCATGGACTGCAGCACACCAGGCTTCCCTGTCCATCACCAACTTCCGGAGCTTACTCAAACTCATGTCCATTGAGTTGGTGATGCCATTCAACCATTCTGGTTTTCTTTAATTAACAATACTCTTTTGATGTTCAGACTACCTGCCCTTTGTTACAAAACTTCTATATAACCTGGATCCTCTCCTCTCCTCCTTCAAGCAGTTCTCTCAGGGTTACCCGAGATTCTGTCTCCTGGGCCTGAAGTCCTAAAAATTCCCACCAAATAAAACATAACTCTCAGCTTTTAGGTTGTGAATATTTTTTAAGTCAACAAGCCTGCACCCTTTACTGGTCTCAAATCTGTCTTCTCCTACCTTACCAAGTTTCTCCCTTTGGGAAGCCACCAGGCTTCACATGTGCATATACTGGACAGGGACAGACAAGGCTCTGTACTGCTAGTAATATGATAGGAGAAATAAGAGGGGGGAAAAAAGACACTTTTATCTCTGCTTTTATTTATGGACTCTAACACATCTGTTTGTAGAGGTTCCAGATTAGGGGCCACCTAACTATTAACCACAAGGCTTCCCAGATGGCTCAGTGGTAAATAATCCATCTGCCAACAAAGGAGATGCAGGTTCTATCCTTGAGTCAGGAAGATCACCTGGAGGAAGAAACAACAACCTGCTCCAGTATTCTTGCCTGGGAAATCCCATGGACAGAGGAGCCTGGTGGGCTACAGCCCATGGGGTCACATAGAGACGGGCACGACTAAGCAACGGAGCAGACAACCATCAGCCACAACAGGGAAGATGCTTGGCTCAGTTTCCTTAAAATCCAGTATGAGCTGTCACCTCTGTACCCGGTGCCACCTCTCATGCCCCTGCTCTCATGACCCAAGAAAGGCATAGTTTGCCCAATCAGCTTTGGGCCTTTGTGACATTTTAAAAAAATTCTCCACAAATGGAGCTCCCACTGCACAACGCAGGAATCGATTGCATAACTCTTGGACAAGTTTTCAGGAATGCATTATGTAGAAAACAAAAAAAAAACTGCATGATCTCTTTCTGCCTCGTTTTGTTATTTAGATTTCTCTCTTTGTTTTTGCAGAATTTTTCCAGAATAGGTGTCAATTTGCATTGTAAACATTGTGCTTAATTGTTTGCCAGACTATAGAATAACTAGCACAAACTCAAGTTATTTTAGACACGAACAAAACAATTGTAATATGGCAGTTAGTGAGGAACTGAGAATAAAGGCTGCGGTTTTATTTAAAGAACAAGTCAATCACCCCAATAGAAAGACAATGGCAGGCGCTCCTTCTGCTTGCATGGCTGAAAAGCCTGGAGTTTCGCTGTTTTAAAACGTGTGAAGATATTCGTGACAAAAGACCGCTTTTGAACATCAGTAAAAGAAATTCAAGGAGAGCCACCATAGTTCACAAAGAAACAAAGCTTTGGCCATTGAGGAAAGGGATTGTGTTCTGTGAAACCCAGTACTCAAAGATGACAGTGTCTGGTTTTACTGCCAGGCAGAGAATCAGGAAGCTGACTTGACACAGAAGTTTTATGCAAACTGACTTAACACACACCCCCATCAAATATGTTAAATGTGCCAGAGAAGGAATAGGACATACTGGAAAAGCAGGACAACAGCTACTCAAAGACAACTCCCCCTGAAGTAACCTGCTTTCAATCCCCTCCTTCTCACACCAGGATATTCTCTTTTCTCACCATTATTTTACTTAGAACAAGATTTCAAGTCAGTAGTCAGCAAACATTTTCTATAAAGAGCCAGACAGTAAATATTTCAGGCTTTTGGGGGCTTTCTGTCTCTGTCACAACTACTCAACTTCACCACTGTAGCTTGACAGCAGCCACAGGCAATTTGTAAATGAATGGGCGTGTCCGTGTCCAATAAAACTTTATGAACACTGAAATTTGAGATTTACATAATCTTCACCTGTCATGAAATGTTTTCTTTTTTATTTCTTTCAACCATTTTAAAATGTATAAACCATCCTTAGTTGACAGGCCATACACAATTAGGTGGTGGGTGCAGATTGCCTGCTCCGGCTCCAAAACCACCATGCCCTTCAAGGACTGTGACCTAATATTACCTGGGCACTCAGAAGCATACTTCTGAACATGTGTTCAAGAAGAACAGACACCCGTGAGAATATAGAAACTGAATTGGTGGCCACATGAAACTGCAGTAGTTAAAAAGGGGGGGGGGGATTGAAAAAACCACAAATAGAAAAAAGTTATAAAATGTGGTAAAACATTCACATCAGTCATGATGATGAAGTAAGTTGAACAGAACTAAGTGTTTTATTATCAACAGTTAAATTTGAATGAAGGTAGTGTTTGAGGAGGGTCACAAATGAGAAATTGTGCCCTGTTTCTGTGAATGGAATATGAGAGAAAAAGGAGAAAAGGAGTTGATGGAAATAATGCACATATTGAAGGCTAATACTATCAAGCTGATTAATATTGTGTAAAACCTGTATGCAGGTCAGGAAGCAATAGTTAGAACTGGACATGGAACAACAGACTGGTTCCAAATAGGAAAATGAGTACTTCAAGGCTGTATACTGTCACCCTGCTTATTTAACTTATATGCAGAGTACATCATGAGAAACACTGGGCTGGAATAAACACAAGCTGGAATCAAGATTGCCGGGAGAAATATCAATAACCTCAGATATGCAGATGACACCACCCTTATGGCAGAAAGCGAAGAAGAACTAAAGAACCTCTTGATGAAAGTGAAAGAGGAGAGTGAAAAAGTTGGCTTAAAGCTCAACATTCAGAAAACTAAGATCATGGCATCCAGTCCCATCACTTCATGGCAAATAGATGAGGAAACAGTGGAAACAGTGGCCGACTTTATTTTTCTGGGCTCCAAAATCACTGCAGATGGTGACTGCAGCCATGAAGTTAAAAGACGCTTACTCCTTGGAAGGAAAGTTATGACCAACCTAGACAGCATATTAAAAAGCAGAGACATTACTTTGCCAACAAAGGTCCGTCTAGTCAAGGCTATGGTTTTTCCAGTGGTCATGTATGGATGTGACAGTTGGACGGTGAAGAAAGCTGAGCGCCAAAGAATTGATGCTTTTGAACTGTGGTGTTGGAGAAGACTCTTGAGAGTCCCTTGGACTGCAAGGAGATCCAACCAGTCCATCCTAAAGGAGATCAGGCCTTGGTGTTCATTGGAAGGACTGATGTTGAAGCTGAAACTCCAATACTTTGGCCACCTGATGCGAAGAGCTGACTCATTTGAAAAGACCCTGATACTGGGAAAGATTGAGGGCAGGAGGAGAAGGGGATGACAGAGGATGAGATGGTTAGATGGCATCACCAACTCGATGGACATGGGTTTAGGTGGACTCTGGGAGTTGGTAACGGACAGGGAGGCCTGGCGTGCTGCAGTTCATGGGGTCGCAAAGGGTCAGACACGACTGAGTGACTGACTGAACTGAACTGAATACTATGGCTAATACTATGTAACAGAGATGATTTCAAATGCTATGTATATACTGTATCATTTAATCCTTATAACAGATCTCTGAAGCATTATTGCTATCCCCATTTACAGATGAGGAAACTGAGGCTCTGAAAGGATAAAAAACATTTTCAAAGGTACAGATGAATGAATAAAAAGCCAGATACATGACTGATAGGTAAAGAAATGGCTAAACAATAATAGAAATGATATATAGATGGATGAAAGCATAGACAGATAGCAGTTCAGTTCCAAAAATGGAGCACTAAATACTGCACTATGCTGCCTCCACACAGACAAAGGGACCATAAGCAAAAGGCTGCTGGAACACACAACAGAAACTGAAGTGTGGGAGGAGGCGGGGACTTCTTTCTCTCTTTTTTTTTAATAAGCAGCCCTATACTGATAACCCCTAGTCTTCCAAGAGGTTAGTTTGGGTGGAGGTTTCCTGAAAGGAGGTGAGTTTGAAGTCGTTTTGAATTGACTGAAGGAACTAAATATTGAAACATGCACACAACCACAGGAAGTGTGCTTGTGGGGGACCTGGAATCGGGGAAAAACAAAGATTCAGAGGGGGTTTGAGAGTGAGAAGATGATTTGAAGAGCTAGATGTTTTTCTCTCAGATCTAATGCAGGGACAGATTTTCAAAAACACAGGTTCTGCAAACTGCCTCCCTTTGATATCCAGGAGGGGGCTCATCCGGAATGCAAAGCTGCTCGTGCAAGGAGCACCTTCCCCCATGGTGGGTCCAGCCTCAAGTGGTTAGGGAGCTTGTTTTAAAAACACAGAGAACCACTCCCAGAGGGTCACAGGGATGATATTCACTCACACCAGGAAACATTATCCTTGTTTTATAGTTTTTTGGGTTTTTTTTTTTTAATGCTTTGGAAAACTAGGTAACTTGCCCTAAATCAATTCTGAGTCCACAGAACTATGTACTCCTGAGGATGGACTGTTCCACTGAGGCACGCTGGCTCCATAGGATTTCCCCAAAAGTGGCTCCTGCAGCCACCTGTGTTGCCATGAATCAAAACAGACCTGTCTTTCTAAAAAGAGTGTCTTTTCCTGCTCCATGAAATATTGCTAGTCTACTTCAGATCTATTTGACTAATTCTGGGGGGAGAAAAAAGATAAAATGCAAAAAAAGTCTTTACTTTTAAAACACATGGAAATTGTTCTGTACCATGCCATACTTATCGACTTTCATGGACCCATATACCAAAAAGTAAATTTAAGTATAGCAAATTTTTTCTCAATTTGAATAAGAGCTACTTAAAAAAAAAAAAAGGAACTATTCAAATCTCTCTCTGGATGTGGAAAGCTTTAACAACAGAAATTTCTAGCATCTCTGATTCTCTGCCTGACTTTTAGAGAAAAAACATGAATGAGCCAATTCAATACCTCATTTTGGGGGTGATTGACAAATCACATTTGAGTTACTAAGCTAGTTCTGGTTTCGGGACTAGTGTGTTCCACTAAATCCAGCCGTGATTCTCTTTAACCCAAGTGTTCCCCAGAGGCCCGCCAGGGCTGTCTCTCTTTTCCAAGCCGCAACTGAGAGGCTTTGCGAGTGGCCCTATAAACACGCTAATGAATGAATGGACAACTAATTACCTTGTAAATATGCATGAATAAGCACAGATTCCTCAGCAGTAAGCCAAATGTCTGGGCGCCCTCTTGCTACCTACTTGTGCATGAGAAAACGTGACATTCCTACAGTGGAAGCTAGGCTTCTCATCCATGAAGGGAACCTTTCAATAGGGAAACAAAACTAACTTTCCAGTGGCAGATACTTCAAAAGATACACTTTCAATAAAAATAAAAGACAAACTGAGTCATGAAGGGTGGCCTATCACAAGGTTTTGGACCACAACAAACCGTAAACTGACGTCTTGGTTGAAACTTTCCAGCAAGGTGCTTTTTTTTTTTTAATTTTTTAAACACTTCTCTCTCTGTTTTTCTATTATAAGTCATACTCATTACTCTGGTTCTCAAACATTGTAGAGCTTTAACAGCCCTTACAAAGATACTGCTCCCTGATCTAGGAATGCTAGTGTTGCACAAAACCTATATCAAAACGACATTCCTATCAGAGCCTTGGTGGGAAAAGGCTCCCTTGGAAGGCATCTGTGGTTATATCTTAGGCCCGCTGGAGTCACCCAGTGTGGTGAGTTGAGATGATTCTGTTCCAAGTCTGACTGGAGTCAGATAGAGTGAAATCCTGGATCCACCCTTCTGGAATTGAGTGACCTTCAGCAAGTTAGTCAGCCTCTGAAGTCCTCAGTTTATCCATCTGTCTCAGGGGATTAATGAAAGCTATCTTGCAGGGTTGTTGTGAATATTAAATTAGATAATGTATATCAAGTGTCTTTTTCTCCATCTAGACCCAGGGATTGAACCTGCATTGCAGGCAGATTCTTTACCATCTGAGCCATTAGGGAAGCCCATCTAGCATACAGTATTTGATAAATAATATTTCTCATTAGGAGCATTAGTAAGATCCGGAGGAATAGTAAACCAATTTTGTTTTTATAGACTTAAATCCAGTCTAGTCTAGACACAGGTTTATTAGAGTGGAGGCAGCATTTCCCCAAATGCCAGCTGGAATACATCCTTATCCCAGAACTGAAGGAACATGGACAGGATCACATCTGAGGCTGGACCAAAGATGGCGAAGAGAAGGGAGACTCTGCCAGGGTCATGCAGCAGTTTTGAACTTTTGGTCTTATTTTTCACAACTGGTCTATGGTCAATCCTGAGCCCAATCACAAAGCTGTTGTGAACCTATGGCAATGATATGTGACCTCTAGTGGATAAAAAGAAGAGCTGGTAAATATTTTAGAACAGTGCTTGCCATAGCATGTCCCATAGAACAATGGCTCTGATAGCCAATATATGAGTTCTTTCTCAGTTTGCATACCAGAAAAGTATAGTTTCTATGTTGTTATCTAAGTTATTGATTTAAAGTTTTTAAAAAGATAACAGGGCATCCAGTCTGGAAGTGGCTGTAATATAAGGGTAATTAGCTCTGGTTAGTAAAAGATGCTGAGAATGGTTATTCAACTAACTATACTCCACTGGTCAGTCCACATTTCTCTATTTTGTCTTCAAAAACATGGAAGAGATTTTACCAGCATGCCTGCTTCAATTCAAGATGTCCCCTTTATCCACTGATAACCACACTCATTAAAAATAGTAAATATGATTAATTTGGCAACACTTACTTTTAGTAAAGCATGCTGACTCTTGAAAAGCATGGCCTACTTTACTGAGGGCTCACTATTTCAGTGACTAGTAACTAGGGAGACAGAAAACATGGCACAGACCACAGGTTTGAAGTCACATCCCATCTCCGTCAATTACCAACCTGGCTGCTATTGAGCAAGTTAGTTAACATTTCTAAGTCCAGTTTCTCCATCTATAAAAGACACAGTGAGCAAAAGAGATAGTTTATATGAAGTGCTTCGTAGAGTGCTATGAACAGAGAAATGTTCAATAAAATGGTCATTGTTTTTTAAAACAAGTCTTGCTGGACTTTGGTTGGCAGTCAACGTGCCTTCCTTTTAAAAAAACTGGGTCTGTCTAAGGTCTAGTTTCACAGAAACAACCTTGAGATGGGCACAATGAGTTATCAAGCAAGAGCTCTCAGGAGGAGGGTAAAGGGAGCAGGATGGGGCAGAGGCAGGAGGGAGCAAGAATACCATTTTGGATGAAGTCTCACTTCAGTCCAATTCCACGAGGGTCTCTCAGATTTAAACTACCTGGCAGAGTCTGTCCTGCCCTGAAGAAAGGGAACAAGGCTTTTGTCACCCCCCAATCCAAAGCCAGTTACTGACTACAGGATACCTAGGGGTGTGGATTGAGAGAAAAACTCCCAGAACTTCCTGGCAAAGCCATTCTTGGCCAAGGCCAATCTTCCTGGAAAGGTTGCAGATGTAAGCAGCAGCTGAGGGGTGGGCACTCAAGCAGTAAAAGGGATCCCAGGAAATCTGTGTGACACAACATCACCAGCTTCTGCCATGGAGATATGCCAATTACTCCACCAAAACCTGGAACCCACTTGCCAGGGTGACCTCTGGGGCAAAACACACATAGCTCTATGCCACTTCCTTTATCTTATCCCATCTTCATTTTTCCTCCTGCTCCTAAACTTTCCTTTTGTTGAAATATATTGTGATTAAGCACAATTACAAAAGACCACAATATCTTCACTTCCAAGTTACAGTCTGTCTTATTGCTGTCAAAACATGGTTACAAACTAATTTTTTTCTACAAAGAGCTCGAACATAGATTAAAATATAGAACTCAATTCAGAGAGAGGAAAATTAACCACTAGAACGTGGTGCATAATAAAGCCTTCAACAGGACACAGCAGGTAAGAGAACCCAGAGCCCAAATGTTCTACAAAGGTAGGGCTACATTTTAGACACTCCTAAAGCATATTTAGGACAGTTTATAGGCAGAGGGGAAATCTGTCAACTGTACCCTTCTGCAGTTACCTGTGTAGAAGTGGTTGTTGTATTACTTCCTTAGACACTGTTGTTGCTGTTTAGTCCCTAAATCATGTCTGACTCTTTTGTGACCTTGTGGACTGGAACCCTCCAGGCTCCTCTATCCATGGGATTTCCTAGGAGAATACTGGAGTGGGCTGCCATTTCCTTCTCCAGGGAATTTTCTTGACCCAGGGAACAAATTCACATCTCCTGCATTGCAGGTAGACTCTTTACTGCTGAACCACCAGAAAAGCCCTCCTTACACATACCTGAGATCAAATCTTACTCTGACATTTACTAGCTGGGTAAGTTTTGCTTCTGTTCTAACTTCTGAATGCCTCTGTTTTAGCTTAAAATCTTCAAAAATTACAGGTGGGAGTTTAAATAAAATAATATATACATACTGCTTAACACAGTGCTAGGCATATGTTAAGCTTTCAAATATAGCATATACTTTTAATTTCTTCAAAAAAAACCCTTTGGAGGGGACAAAGAAGCTAAGAATTGAAGAATGCCTCCTGAAATCTTAGAATGATGTTTCTTTACCATTGTAATAAAAATGTATTAATATGCACACTAAGCTGATATATTTTGTGCTTGAATTTGATATCACGGGTTTTTTTTTTTTTCACATTGAAGGAATTAGCATCTACAGATTTGTCTTTCTCAGATTCCTTCTCACATCCCATCTTCCACAGTGGTCCCATAATATGGAATTTTGTGGGGACAGTTTTGATTGTCACGATGATTATGGGGCAACAGAGACACCACTGACATGTACCAGGCAGATCCAAGGATCTTAAAGCATCCAGAACAACCCAGAAACACCCCTCACAATGAAAAATTATCCCACTTACCTCCTGCATGACTTCCCAACACCCCACTGGGCATTCGCCAAGGTAAACACTTGTTAATCATTATCTGAGCCTAGAACCTAAGTTCTCTCACATATAAACAAATCATCGTTCAGTGTGAGTATAAATGAATTTTCCAGGAATGCAACTGCCAGATAAATCAAGAGACAACTATATGTTATTTCATCCCAAACTCTTCAAGAGCTGTTCCCCACATCAGAAAGTCATAACAAAGCAACTCAATGAAACCAAGTTGGCAATACAACACATTCTGTTGGTCTGCATTTGTCACTGACCCATGGTGAATCCACAAATGCATGTAGGTACCAACTTCTTCAGTATTTTTCCTGGTATGGTTATCCTGAATATTTGCATATACAATGTCTATTTTATTATGAAATGCTTTCCTTTCAATTGTGTTTTTACTGAGGTGTTTTTAACAATTTTTTTTAATTACATGAATAATAGTCTATGTATTTATTGTCAGGCTAAGTAAACAGGATATTACAAAATATGTTATTGAAATAGTATCATTGGGTCTAATAGAACTACGAATGATGTTACATTCTCTTTGCTCCAAGTGATGAAACTGGAGATCATCACCACTCTTATACAATCACTGATTTTTCAGCCCTGAATCCTCTGTCAGACATTTCTCCTAGAAAAGTCAGACCTGCTCACCCAGGCCTTAAAAAATGGCAAGATGCTCAAAAGTCAAGGTCAAAGTTTCATCATCATGTGAATGTGTTGACTGTAACTAGATCTTTGCACATTTCAAAATTTGCTGATAAGCCTGAAAATGTTTCCCCAAGTCTCTGAGGCTCTCCTATTGTCACATGTGTTAGACTGGGTCATTTGTCTCCATTCTGTACCTCAGTCAAGACCGCAATAAAAAAGCCCATTTTTGATTCTGAGCATTACACACTGTAGGACCTTTCAGCCGAACAAAAAGCAAGTACATACAAACACACACATACAATGCAAGTTCTTTTGCTTGTTGTTACATGTTTTGTGAATATGTTTTTGAGTAGAGGCAAAGTAAATATGTGAAAAGATAAAACAGATGTTTTCCTGTATCCCCACTGACAGACTCCCGAAACAAGATAGTATTAGGTCAAATCTACCTATAAACTCACTAGAATTTTTAGTATCGCAGATTCCTCTGGTGTGGACAGTTAAAGAGCACTCTAACATATACATTTGTTCCTATTTTAGATGAGTAATAAGAATGAATACATACATAGGATTGAAGTAGGAGCTGACTTTTACTTCCATGAAGCTGGGCATTTTTTCTGATCAAATAGAAAAGGCAAATTCCAAGTCTGATGGAGTTGATGAGACAAAGAAATGTATCCTACTCTTCCAAAAAAAAAAGAGAGAGAATAAATTATTATATTTCTAGAAGGCAACCTAAGACTTCAGGTTGTTTGTCCAAAATATTAAAACACCTACCATGCTGCTCTAGTATCTGGATTTCTCAGAAAGAGTTTTTCTAAGAGGTTGACCGCAGAGGTGAAACCACAAGGATCTGCAGTTAAAGGAGGATGCCCAGAGGCAGACTCAAGAGAACAGGTAGGTTCTCACCTAAATCACAGGACAAGAGCCCTGATGAATAAGGACCCCAATCCCCTAGTTTCTACAAGCCTCCAAAAGCCAGTATTTTTCCAAAGAAGGCATTGGTGTTTCCAATCCAGCGAGGAGCAGACTGGAAAACAAAAGATAGCTTAAATTTTCTGAGAAATTAATATGAACAGAAGGAAAACTAGCAATTGTCCCTATTGAAACAGCAACGACTCCTTGCCTTCAGCCATTTGAATCAGAGATTGTTTGCATTAATAAGGCATTAGCCTTGTTTTTTCCTTTCTTTTTTTTTTTTTTTTTTTATTGTCAATGCCAGTCGTTCAAAGTCCCACATTTGTGCGTGAAATTCAGGGTAATGAAGCTGACAAAATGTAATTTACTTGCATTGAAATGTGCCAGATCCACGATTTACTTTCTCAGCCTTTCAGGCAGGAGTTCACATTCAGTGGCCTTTCTGAACTATCAGAGGGCTGGCCAACTTGCATGGGTCACAAACAGCCAGGGCACAGCAGGTGGGCAGCCACAGGAGCAGATGGCAGGGTCACTGATAACACAGAGTTTTCCAGAAGAAAAGGAAATACACTGCTATAAACTCCAAACAGATGCCAAAGCTCTCCTGAGTTAAGCGGTAGTTCACCTTTCCCACGTATACTTTAAATTAATGCAAATTTATAGACAGGAATAAAATACACAGACTTAGTCATTTATGGAAAACTTAATAAGTTCAAAAAATATTTACTAGAGTGTAGAACTTAAAGAGCTAAAGTAAAATTCACAAATAACCTAAATATATAAAACATTTCATCATCATGATGGAGACATTTTGAAATGGAAAAGAAGAAAATCAAGTCTGAGGACACATAGTAAACATATTGCAAAGTGTGGGTATTTTGGATGGAGATTTTCCATACATATAAAATAGTGCTGTGTTAAAAACTGCTTTACAAGATATATGTTCAAGATTACTATCATGATATTATTTATAATACTTAGAAATTTAGAAGAAAATAAATGCCCAATAACAGGGAATCAGTTAAACAGATTATGAGGCATCCATACTGTACAACCATTAACAAATCAAAATAAACTAATTTAAAAAAATCAAGTTGCAAAAGTATATTTAACGACATCTAGAAATGTTTCCAATGTAACATTAAATTTAAAGAGCAGTTCACAAAGAAGTATGTGCATTTTGATCCTGATTCCATCACCTGTACTCTCTTTAACATTAGCAGTGAGATTACATTTTTATTTTACATGCTATACCATAGTTTTTAAAACAGTGTTTACACTAAACATCTATTCCTTGATAATAACAAAAAAGAAACAGTAAAGATTTTGAATTGTCTTATTTTGAAAAATGAGGTAAGACAGTAGCAGGTCTACAGTATTCACAGTCAATTCCTTTAAACAAAATCCCTCCAGATTGACAGTGACAAAAAAAAAAGGGGGTTTCTTAGAGAATTTGTATCAAGGATGGGATGAAGAGGTATCCTCTGTTCCAAAAGAAAAATACACATTTGTCTGTGTTTTACATTTTTAATATATTTCCTATACCAAAATAAGCCAGCATCTGGTTTTTAAGGGATTTGGAGAAATCCATTTCCAAATTCCTGTAACGTCTGGAATACAACATTTAACAATTAGCAAGATTTTCATTTTCAGAAGTTATTAAAACTACTTAAAGGTGTCAGAGCATATTCAGAAATGTCCCTACCCTTTATGAAGCTCCTGATCTTACCTTGACCAGCCTGCTCCCATCCCCGCCCCCCGCCTAAACAAAAACAGTAATGGTCTGCCATAAATACTCAATATACAGTCCTAAAGGAAAACTGAAATAAACCCAGAAACTCTGTAAGACATACAGAATAAAGGACTCCAGGACCACTGTTGTTTCAATAGAGATGAATACAGTTGTGGTAAACTGGTCAGGAACAAACGTCCAACTTCAACTTCGAATAAACTCAAACCCAGAGCTCTTCAGTTGTGACCAACCAGAACAGCACAGACAATCAACGTGCAGAGGCAATTCCATCAGCAAAAGATAGAAAACTCAGCAAGAGCCTTTCCTACCAATTAAAGGTAGTCAATATTGATTATCTGAGGGATTTCCATGCTCAGGAAGCAAATTAGAAACTCAATACCTGAACTATTCCTAAATGCAGTTATCAACTTCAGAGTTTTATCTCATAAAACCAATTCAGCTTAGAGTTTAATTCTATTAAATTGGGGCTTAGAAATAAGATTTGCTCTAGAATGAATGCATCATTAGTTTTAAAATGCAATATACTAAAACCCAAAATGTGCTGTATTACAGTTTGAAGAATAAATGAGTAAAGATGGCATCTAAATGCACTTCTCCCTAAATATATTTACCAGTCAAAAAAGTGACTGCTCATGTAGACACTGAGTCCTCTGGTAGAATGGACATGACGCCTATCTTTACTATAAAAATAACCCCACAGGTTCCACTCTCTTTTCAAGTTTTCTCTTTCTTGTTAGACTTCCTTATTCTAACCATCAACAAATTTTTTTGAAAGGCAAGTGGGAGGGCAAAATAGGTTTCCTGATATGTTCTACAATGAAACCCCATGAAACTTGAGAAACACATCTCAAAATTAAAGATGTGAGTACAGGAACCCTAAACAGAATTTCCTGGTGCTGTGTAAGTTTTAATATAACGCACAAAGGTTTTTCTTCTGCACTTTCTTAATAGATGGAGCCCACAAAGATTCTCCTTCCATGAGTGGTCAGGAACAGGGTCGCCTAATCCTGGAGTAGATGGTTGTTACTAACTTTTGATACTTTGCAACTATCAAAAATATATCCCTGATTAAGCCCAGCAAAAGGAGCCTGCCCTGCAATGCTTGCCACCCCAACACACATGAAGGTTTGGATGCTCTGCACAAGAAAAGTTCAGTAACAGTGGTTTTAGAAGACTGAGAATGAGAAATAAAATAGAAAGAGGCTCAAACCTTTTCAAATAGCCCCTGAGAAGGCCTAAGTATTGAAAGAAGAACCATTCTGGGGAGAACAGCTGCTTATCTTGATAGAGCCTTCGATGCGCTGATATCAACAGGCCATTTCCCCTGGCAAAAAAGGCCAATGCTGGGTTCTATAGCAATGAAACCACGTTTGCCATTTTGAAAGGAAATGATCAAGTTCTTGTGAATTTCACTGCATCACACTGT
Organism: Okapia johnstoni; assembly: GCA_024291935.2. Lineage (NCBI taxonomy): Eukaryota > Metazoa > Chordata > Mammalia > Artiodactyla > Giraffidae > Okapia > Okapia johnstoni. The sequence goes on along the minus strand of CM044310.1, from coordinate 99,693,346 downwards.
ATTTTAGGACTGTGCTATGCATTATTATACCCTCATGAAAAACTGTCATGCATTGTCTCATTCACTGTAAAAGATGACCAGAATCATAGTGTCTTGTAAACAAATGACATATAGGTTAATCTGGCATTGGCATTTGAGAGGAATAATTCAACATTAAAATTTTGATACACAAAAATACATGGGTATCACAAAAGATGTCTGGGGAGCTTCAGCTAGTGGGAGGTGATCATAGCTTGGTCTGGATTTAATACAGCATTTTCAGATAGACTGAATCAAAGATGATGGGACTCTTAGTTTCATAATAATCCACAACTTTCAGTAAGTTACAATGCAGGTAAGATGGAAAAAAGGAAGATGAAACCTGATTTTGACCCAGCTTTTTCCGACTGAACTAACCATCAACCATCACCTACGTCTCCCTTTCAGCTCTTTTGCTCTATTTGTGTAAACGTAATTCATCTATGGAAACACAAAACAAAACAATACCCACAGGAAGACAAGGAAAGCATGAATCCCCATCTTTTCCCCAGAGAAAAACAGTTAGAGAGCTAAACATGAGGAAATGTTTCCAAATTTCAGCCCAAGATGAGGAATCGTGTTCAAAGTTTCCCTGAGGATCATTTGCAGGTCCCAGTTGAGGACTGAAGTTCCCTGTTGCCTAAAATAAGTTTCTGGAATGTACTGAAGCTCTTACTTTATAAAATGATAAATACTACCCAGCAAAATAGTAAAAGAGTATTGATGGATTTAAATCTTATTATTATTACATTGCTACAATTGAGGAGTCAAAATCAATTTAATTCTGTAAACTAAAGCCTGACCATTTCAAACTTCTGATGTGCTCAGTAAAAGAAGCAGTCCTCTTCTGACTCAAGATTTTCTCTCTGCCTATCTCCCATCTGGCCCAGGGGAAAGAGATTCAAATGGAGAGTCTGCAGACTATGAACTAGATGTGTGACCTTGAGTGAGTCATTTCATTTCTCCAGCACCCCGTTTCCTTCACTTTCAGAAGGATCACAGTAGTGACTCTCCAGGTATGGTCCTGTTCTTGTCATTGCAAATTATAATTCCACTGACTATTAACAAAATAATACCCAAGAAGTCAAGAGAAAGGTAGCAACAAGAAAGCAAAAACATTACAACAAAAGCCAAACACCAAAGAGAATCATGCTCTCTTCTAGCAAAGAGGGCGAGAAACACACAGAGAAGTTGCCCAGGAGCACTCAGACTCAAAGACAAACGTGCTTCACATATTACTCAAGCCTCAGAGAAACTGCACACCATGTCAGCAAGTTGCACTAAGTTTCAGAGCATTTTCGAAGGTAGCCCCGTGCTGTTTATGTGGGAATGTGAAAGAAAGTAAAAGCATCCTAGCGCATGTCCTTTTCATGCAGCAGGAGCAGCCTGTAGACAAACACCAAGAGACAGGAATGGCTAATTTAAAAAAATAAAATGCAAAGTCCTGTGGCCTGGTTCAAATTGAGTCTGACAGTGAAGGTCACAATAACTTTTCACTTTAGTTTAAAAGACGCTGCCTTGATCACCACTGGACAAAAACACAACAGCCAAGAGGACCTGGTATTAGACTATCCTGAAGCAAGATCACCCTAAAGTGGGTTTTTCTTTTTGATAGCTTTCTTTTGTGTTTTGATTTTTAAAAAATCGATGAATTATCAAATTACTAACATTTCGAAAAATGATAAAAACTATTTTCCCCGAAGTATATTGTAAGTGACTGTAACCAAAATTTCTCAAGCAACAGAATCACTGCCCTTCAAAGGCTCTCTGTACTCCTTAATTTCTTGTAACTTGCAACTCGTCAAACAGTTCTGTTCCATTTTTGCTCTTCTTGTCTTCTTTCCCTCCTTCATATTTTTTGTTGTGGTGGTGGTAGGTTTTTGGGGGGTGGTTTAGGGTGAGGTGTTTTTTTTTTGGGGGGGGGTTCTTCTAGTTCTACCAATCACAAGGAGTGGTAAAACACTCAAGTTTTTAAAAATTGTCCAAACCAGTTGTAAGATTCATTGTCTGTAAAGAAAATTACTTTGGCCTCCAACATGTGTTTTCAATACAAATGCATCGCATAAAAAGTAAAAAGACCTCTTGTCTAATATGGCAATTCTCATGGAGCCATTTTGGTCTTTATAGAAAGATCTCACTTATATCTTGGTAGGGAAAAAAAAAATGTGAAACAAAGCAGACTCTGCACCTTCCTCAGGCCTGTTTTCTATTTCTCCAATGCTGTCGCCTAAAGATACTAGCACTTGATAAAAGTTCGGGCCTTTTTGGTGCAGAACTCTGCTTGTCATTTCTTTGGACGTGATTAAAGACATTAGCACAGCTTCACCATAAAAGCCTGAAAAACAAGTGTCAGAACCAACTCCCCAACCCCCACCTCAGGCTTTCTCCACTTTGCACATTCCCAGCAGTTTTATACAGAAGAGGAGAAGCAGTGATTTTTTAGTTTCCTTTTTCTAGACTTTTTGATGGAAATAATGCTGACAAATTTTCTCATATACTTCTAAAGAACTTCTTCTCTTATAATCAAAGTCATTTGCTTAACAACAAAGTGTCTATATGATCACTGTTTTCTGAGATAATTCCAGAGGCCAGAGAAGAAAAATACTCTTCAATATAACCAAAAATGGTGCCAAGGAAATCAGAAGGTTTTGAAGTCAGTACACTCTTGGTTTTCATCCCAATTCTATTCCAAACTATGTATAAATTATTTGGTTCTTTGTGCCTTTTTCCCTAATCTTAAAAGAAGAGGCATTAATCCCTGCTTGACAGAGTTCAGGTTAAATCATTCATATGGAAGCAAAATATTCAAAATGTGTGATTTGTATTTGTTGAGAGAACAATTGAAGTTGTCATTTCCCAAAATCTTTGGGCACTCCTTTCCACATTTTGACAGTTTCCTACAGTATACTATCTCACTTTCCCAAAGAAAAGTCTAAAAGCTGTATTTCCTGCCTCCTCTGACTTTTAGATCCTTCAAATGAGAAGCACCCACACAAGTTAAGTGGAGGAAGAGGCCTAGGGCTGGCATACATTTTGTGTGTGTAGATCACCGCACACCTCATGATTCTGAACCCAAAACCCCAACCCTCAGCTTCCTGAGGGGCTGTAGCTCCTACAGTTGGTCTGTCCTGTGATGTGTCTCTAAGTCTTTCCTGGAAATTCAGCTTGGGGTCTGTATCTTAGCCCTTCTCACTTAATTTATGATCTATCTATATCACTTAAAATCTCCTGTGACTTTAACTACCTAGAGTGGGTTCTATGGTACATAACTAAAAACCTCATCAGATACATACATGGAAGTTCTTGGATTTGTGCTTAACATATAGTAAAAATTTGTACCGGTTAATTGCTTTTCTTTCACCCTCTGAGGTTTTGGAATCCCATCCTCACTAGTAAGATGAGAGAGAAACAGATAGGTAAAAAGAAAACTACCCACTCCAAACCCTCATAATACCTAAAGGTATTAGGTATTTACATAATACCTAAAGTCACATGACTTCACAGGAAGTACTTGTCTCCAAAAGATACTTGTTTGGCAGAAGCAGAACTGATTAATTAGTAGAGGCACTCCCTAGAAAAACAGGATTTTGAAAGTTAAGTTTCAGTATGTAAGCAGTGGGCAAAAAGTAGGGATCATGAATGATCCCAGAGGGTAGACCCGAGTGGAAGGTAACTCAGAAGGGGTTGGGGCTGAAGAGTGTAAACGGTAGGACCCCCCAAAAAATGTACTTTCTTTGCCTAAGACTGTGAGATGACTTATAGAAACCAAAGTCACCCTGTGTCTAAAAGGAGATTATTTCTCACAGGGAGCAGAATACATGTAAAGAGAGTTAGTTTTCAATCTCAGAAAAAAATAGGTGGAAAAAAAAAGATATTCAGTGACCAGAAGTGAGCCCCGAGTTTTCTCTGAATTCACAAGATAAATTTTACAGGCCGTCGTTCCAACCTAGATCACTTTCCATCTCATAAGACAGGCATTTGCACACATACCTTAGATCTCCACATACCTTCGAATGCATGGACCTTTCTTATGTCCCTTACCTCTTGCAAAATAGTTAGCCAAGTATACTGCTCTGAGGAGAAGCTCAAAAGATGTTTTGTGAAAGAGTGAATGAGTGTGTAAATGAAGCAAATTCCAGCCAGCCTTTTTAGATTCTTAATTTCTTATTAGTTTCTGAACTCTGATTAATATGCACGTAGCCCAATTCTCTTGACAGAAAATGATCATGCAGTATGTACTAATTCCAGCTTCAAATTATAAAAGCAGTTTTTTAAGTTACTCTTGCTTTGTGCTTTTGCCTTATCTAAGCTTTCCAAAAGAATTCCCTCTGTTTTGGTATGCATTATATATACTCTGATAGATCACTGGCATGCTTCACAATCCACTGCCAGAAATGCTGCTTCTGTCTTCATAATTTTACTCATAATTGATACCAGCATACACAGTCAGGGTCTTCTTTCAACTTTCAAGCTGAATTTCTGTCACTTCCTCCTGAACAGCTTCTCTACCACCACATTCACTTTTATATTTGCTCTGCAAAACCATCATTCAGTCAAGCAACAGTTATTAACTATTTTGTGCCAAGCACTGTGCTAAATGACAAGGATACAATAAAAAACACAAAGGTTAGAGTAGGGAGAGACATTAAAGAAATCATTCTACCAAGATTAGGACTTCCCTAGTAGCTCAGGCAGTAAAGAATCTGCCTGCAGCACAGGAGACCCAGGTTCAGTCCCTGGGTCGGGAAGATCCCCTGGAGAAGGAAATGGCAACCCACTCCAGTATTCTTGCCTGGAAAATCCCACAGGCAGAGGAGTCTGGCAGACTACAGTCTATGGGGTCACAAGAGTAGGATACGACTTAGCAACTAAACCACCACCTACCATGATTAGCACATTTGGACAAGTACTAAAAAATGGGACAGAGTGCCATTAGAAAAAGAAATAGGGGGACCTGGTATAGCCTGGCAAGGGAGTTCTTAGGCATCCCTAAAGAAATGGTATTTGATTGGTATTACAGACTGGAAACGGCCACACACTCACTGGAGCTTCCCCCATGAAGAAGTAGTAACTATTTCCTCACTCTTTGCATCTAGACTGGAACTGACCAACAGAATCTGGAAAAAGTGTTCCCTATGTGAGTTCTGAGCCTAGCCCTCAAGGGACCCTGCAGCTTCTTCCCTCATGCTGTTGGAACATCTCCACGAGACAGGCCCAGGCAACCCAGCTGTCACAGCTGAGAGCCCAGACAAATGAGTCATCTCAGTCAACACTACAGGTGAGCCATGCCAGGTGACCCCAGCTAAAACTGCTGACCCACAGAATCATGAGCAACTATATGATCATTGTTTAGGAGAGGATTGTTATGCAAAAAGGGCTTCCCTGGTGGCTCAAATGGTAAAGAATCTGGCTTCAATGCAGGATACCCAGGTTTGATCCCTGGGTCGGGAAGATCTCGTGGAGGAGGGAATGGCTACCCACTCCAGTAGTTTTCTTTTCTTTTTCTTTTTTTAATTATTTATTTTTTAACTGAAGGATAATTGCTTTACAGAATTTTGTTGTTTTCTGTCAAACCTCAACATGTTCTTAACTGGGAAATCCCGTGGACAGAGGAGCCTGGTGGGCTACTGTCCATGGGGTCGCAAAGAGTCAGACACGATTGAGCGACTAACACTTGTTATGAAACAAATGCTAATTGATTCAACTGGGATCTGAAAATAAGGAGTTGACATCAATGAATGATCTGCAGGCAGTGTGTAAGAATAGTCCAGGTTGAGGAAACTGCAAGAGGAAGCCTCCTGAGGCAGTAACAACATCTGAGAAACTGAAAGACACTGAGCGAGAGCTCAGGGAGGATTGCCTCTGTGAAGTTGGCCTGCCTGCTACATGCTCATTCAAGGAGCTCTTCATATCCAGTTTCCTGGGACTGAGACTATCCCACCTCCCAACTGTATGATGTTCCTGACAGTTTTTCAGCTTTGTTCATTAATTGCCCATATCACACTGTCGATTTCCTTCCTCCCACTCACCTCCCCATTCCTAACCACTGGCAGAGTGTCCTGAGTCCTGATTTGGGAAGAATTTACACTATGATCAGAGAAGCATCCAGTTGTGTCTAAGAAGATGCTACTAAGAGGCAGTTTATGCATCCTTTTCTTAGTCTGAAAACTCAATTTTCTTCAAATGATAACAAGTACTTGTCACTCCCTCCTCTCTTGAAACTTGCAAAAGTCTACCACTTTTCAGAGTTCTAGCCTCACATGACTTTTGTCTTTTTTCTCTCTCCTTATTTACTCCAGGCATCAAAATAATGATAATAAAAAGGAAGTAGGGATGAGGAGGAGGAAAAGGAAAGGAAAGTATTTGTCAAAAACAGATTTAACCTCAGGGCTGATTCTACCTTTGACAATATCTCAGTTGCCTATGATAACTATTTGAGTACGAGTTCCCTCAAAAGCAGGCTTCAGTTCAGACTTGGGTTCAGGGAGTTTATTTAGGAGGTGAACTCAGAAAGGACAAGTGAGGGAGCAGGCAAAGGAGGAAAACATGATAATGGTGCATTAGCCAGCCAATGAATACTAAGGGCACCTAGTGCTCAATCCTGCTGCTCAATCCTGATGTAACCATGGAGAACAGGCCTCAGAATTGTACCACCAAGGGCTGGAGATGCAGGGTGCTTACCCCCCAAATCCTTTTGTGTCTCTTCTTGGTTTGGATTGCCACTTGAGGCATTAATTTCTGGCACTTCATGCTGCCCAGTGCTTGGGCTGGGCTAGTGTACACAGCCCAGAAATAGCTCATAGGCTAGGGGACAGAGACCTGAGAGGGGAGAAATTTTTTGGCAGCATGGAATAGTCCACCTCAACTACAGGTGAACACAGAGGTAGGCCCAGGGGACTCATGATGAGGCACTGACAGCATCTAGTATACATTTACTGAGAATGCTCTGTGAGCCAGTTCTGGCATTAGATGCTTCATCTGAGTTATTTCAAGCAACACTCAAACCAATGCTATGATGTTATTGTGAGCTCCATTTTATAGATGGGGGAACCAAGGCCCCTGGCCTGAGTAAATGGGCCATAGCCAGATCCTAAGCACGATTGTGCTTCACTCATCCATGCAAGCAGCTGGGTAGTAAGACAGATCGCAAACCGCAAGCAAAGCAAACACTCCCTAGCATTGTGGAAACCATGAGGCTAACGGTAGATGTGACTCCACATGGAGCCATTCACAACTGCATACAAGGCCAATGAAGAGTTTCTTCCCCACATTTTAGTTTTGTACTTCTAGGTTAGTCTATTCATCTAAAATTTTATGTGCCTAAAGACTGGTGTTTTCTTTTTTAATATTCATATGGTACTTAACACCTTCCAACTGTGCTATCTATTTAGTACTATTTAATTAGAAGGTGTAGCAGACATGTATTATCTTCCGGGCACCCAGTATCCATTCCCACCCCACGGGTGCATATCCATGCAACCTGATTTCCACAGATAATTATCTCTCCTAAAGCAATAAAGGTCTGCTGAAAAGATAAGCCCAGATGCTTGCTTCTTTTTTGAGAACCTGCAGTGGACTGACCCTTCCCAGGGGTGAACCTGCGGTCCAAGCTTGAGCAAACACATGCTCTCTCATAGGACTCTGCATCTCGAGCCAGTGGTGCAAGAACAGAGAGATGATGTGGAGCCTCCAGCAGAGCAGCAGCAACAGCAGCCAGCCATCCAGCCCATTCTCACTAGAATGGGGTACCACACTTCCTTTTCCATGCCTCCAGCCCTCCAAGCTCCCAGATCCTGCCCCTCCTCCAACCTGCTCCCCTGGTGTCTGGGGGTCATTCATTGTTCCCCTTCTTTCCAATAAATGCTCTTTTCCTTAACTGCTCAGAATAAGTTTCAAGGTTTGTAACCAAGAATCATAAATGGTACAGACAGTAGACTTCCTGATAGTGGAATCTGTAATGTCCATGTCATCCATTGAAGGTGGTAAGATTTTTACACGTGCAAAGGTTGATGAGTGGCACCTGCAGAAGCTTTCCTCTGCCCTCTCTCAAAGTGTGTGTGATTCTTCATTCCACCACATAAATGCAAAATCTACCTGGCAGAACAGTGACATGCTAATAAACCTACACATATTTACCAAAACCTATTCTGTCATTGGAATGCAGAGGATGCCCACTGCAAACGTTACTCAATGCACTCTGAAGGGTTTCTTTACAGCTGGTTTTTTTTTTTTTTTGAGATGGCTTTCCCCTCTTGTTCCATCACACACCCAGGCTCCATATTTTTATTTCAGTACTCTGCATTATCAGTTTATAATCTAAAGGCTGTAAGCCAGCTATTAATCTACTTTTTAAAGAACACTTTTATTCTTTCTCATGATTTCATAACCTTCTTTATTCCATTTTCCCTCCTTGGAAGTTCTACTCTTTGAAAATGGTGAACACTGTTCTATTAAATTTAAATTAGGATGAAATGCCCATCATTCTCTAAAAGCCCTGGACAGATTCATCCAGGTCAGTATTCTTCAAGACTATGTCACATTAACCTCCCCAGTAGCTAGTAATGTTTACAACACTTTCTTAAAAACCTTATCATGGCCAAGGCACACATAAATTGTACAACTCTGGAAACACAGTTGGTAGCAGAGCTGCGAATTCATAGTGTAGCAACCTACAGGGTATTTTAGAAAAGACAGCATTTTAAATATGACTCATGAATAAGCAAACAGCCCCTGACCACCCAAATCAACTCAACGAGTAAGCACAGAGGGTATGTTTAGTTAAATTTTAGATGCCATTTGACTAGGGAAAAGGGCTAAAACTTATCAGCTGAGAATGAATTATGTCAATACTAAAAAAAAAAAAAAAAAAAAGCTAAGCATCTGCAGAGAACTGTCTTCAAGTAAAAGTTACACAGACAAAGGGCTAACTGTTTATGCACCACAGATAAAATACCCTCTACTACAAAGAGCTTGCCCGTGCGAAAGATAACAGGAGAAATGCTTTAGAATGTGCAGGATATACATACATAACTTATTTGTGTATTTGCATGACTGTACTTAAGAATTATCATGGGAAAGAAACAGGCACACACACATATACACTGGGACAAGGAAACAGTCAAAACAGGCAGCTCTTAATGTGTTTCTATATACAAATGCTGGTGTGACCTATTGACTCCTGTCTGTAGAGGCACCTGTAGGCCTGGAGAGAAGCTGAGGCATCTCGCAGATTCTAACCCTGCTTCCTGTTTGTTTAGAGGAAGTGATCTTATGCATTAACAAGTTTTTTTGCAGTCAGAGATTGTGTCTTTTACACTGGGCTCTTAGGGGCCTAGGACAGAGACTGAAACAAAGCAGATGTTCAATCAACACTGACTAAATTAAATCAAACATTCCTGTATCTTCTGTGTCCAGCCTCTAAGTGGGCATAAAGTAGCTCCAAGAAGTCCTTTGATTTGTTGGGAAAGAAACCCTTTAACTCCTATTGAGCTATTTCCAAATACTATGTGTAGGAAGGTAAAAAAATCTCATCTTTTTCAATTCCCTCACTATGCATCTCTTATACATCATATTTACAGAGAAAAATAATCACTTTATATGCAATTGAGATTTGCCACTTGAATTCCAAAGAATGCCAGGGCCTTGAGAGAATCTCCTCATACCAGTGGGCATCACACGTACCACACAGTTTAGGTACTCCCTCTCATCTAGCAGGCTGAAGGCAGAGTCATTAATGAGGCATTGCCTCCCGCCAATCCTTGGAGCTGCAAAGCATCACCACCAGTACAACTGGTCATTTGTCTCTTCAGTGCCATGGAGTAGAGATAAGCTGTGAGGAAAAAGTAACCAAGTAAAGGATAGAAAGGGAAAAAAGTTAAAAGGAGATTCAAACTGATTCACCTCAATCCTCAAAACAATTCTTTTTCTAAGCACCAAAGGAGTGTCTATTATTCTCTGTATTTCTTGGATCTTGCCCTGACTTGAAAAATGGCATTTATGAAGTATTTGAGAGTAAACTCTTGTTTTTCTTTGCTCATAAATACATTCTGAGATGTAGTCCCCAGTTCAAATTAAGTTCAAAGTCAATTCAGAACCGCAAAAGTGGTGGAGTTCACTACGAGGACTGGTGGGCAGTACCCACCCTCCCAATATCAGCTGGACCCGAACATGACCAGCAGAAGATGCTGGGCAGTAAACAGGTGTGGGCAGTGGAGAGACACAGAAATACTTCACTGCTTTCTTCTTATAACTTTTACTTAAATTTCGCTCACCAAAAGACCAAGCACAACACGCCAGCAAGGTTTAAAAAAAAAAAAAAAAAAGCTTTGAGTAATGCCTCCCACAGACTCAACACTTCCTAAGCCAATCAAACAGATTACTGGTCTATATGTACTGGTGGGTTATAGATTCCAAGGAGGCCATCCAACAGAGACTTTTGTGGGTCAACTTGTTTTAGAATAAGTGGCCTAAATCAATATTGTTTACAAGTTCTAATTGTTTACTTATTGACACAAACTTACATAAAGCCATTTAATGAGAAAAGGTTTGCACAACCCGTGGTACTGTGTTATATCAGATTTTAGCCATCATGTCATAGCCTGGCTCGAAAGGAAGAATTGCTCGTAACTCGTGGGCCAGGAATGAGAAGCCTATTAAGATCTGAAAAGCTGTCATCCACCCTGAAAGGACTTGTGTCAGCCACTGAGGATATATTTTAAACCGCCTGTCCGCAAGAAAACTTTAATAATGCAGCCTTGCTCTAATGTCTTGTGAGAGGAGAGGCAATTTTACTTCTTCTATTAACCCAACGTGATTACAGTGGCTTATTTCATGGAATATTAAGTTCAAATTCTGCTCCCTGGGAGGACAATAAAAAAAAAAAAAAAGCGTGTGCTTATGACTTTGCCCGAAATAGCCACAGGACCACAGCTCCTTGGTGCTTTTAACACATCCAACCAATAATCTACTGTAATTCGCTAATGGTGAGATAAATTAGTGACCAAATAATAACCTGAAAAGATGACATCAAGATGGAAAGCAAATGTTTATCTTTCTCAAAAGACAGCATAACAAAGCTTATGGTAGTCTTCCACTAGTCTCCCTTTAAAAAGAAAAAAATCAAGTCCTCATTAGCTACCTCTGACAGTAGTTTAACAGTGAGACCACAGTTAGCTAACTAACAAAATAAATAAGTATTTTGAAAAACAACAAGCAGCTTCAGAGTCCCCTTAACTGTACAAACGCTTAGGGAAATGAAAGTGGACTTCCTCTAAGAATTCCCAATAAGATCTACTCTTTGGAAATTATTTCAAAGAGTGATGGTGCTGATGAAAAAAAGGTAGCTTTACCATAATCAAGGTCATCTAGGATTTTCCATAGGTCCAAATGAAAAATGTTATAGTCTACTTTGAGACCCATATTTTCATTTTTAATTGTGGGTGACTAACTGGTTGAAATTAGAATCATAATTAGATACCCAATAATCCTAAAAGCTAATAGGTATCTCTTACTTGGTTCCCAAAAGCCATGACCAATACTTGCTCATAATGGCTTTCGTTTTCCAATATGGCTCCTGTCTAATCACTCTCCATGTAAATGGGAGGAGATCCTTTCTTAATAGCAGGAGAACGAAATTTCATTTTCCTTGTCTCTGCATGACCTTTGAATACTGCATGAAGTGGTGAAGATTGGATAGCTACCTTGAATAAATTTAATTCACACAATTTATGGTATGAAATTCTCTCTCCATCTGGGGCTTCCATAAACAATGTTAATTTCATGGAATAGGAGCCACAGTTTGCTTATGTACTCTGGTGGTGGTAGTGACCATATTATTCAGGCCTGCATGAGCATAGCTCATTTGAAAACAGACAAGTTCATCAACTAGAAAACAAGATTCTTAGAGCTATAGAAAGCACAAGTAAAGAGAATCCTCTTCTTCAATTTATATGGGTTTCTTTATTGTAAGTGGCATATTCAGGTAAAACCAAGCATAGTGAACTCACACCAGTGGCTCAGAAATGACACCTTATGGATGTGATTTATCACTGTTTTTTTCTTTTACAAAGGGATAAAAAAAAGCATTCACCTTTAACATTTTTATTTGTGAAATGCAAATGGTAAATGGAATTATAAACATAAGCCAATGAACTGAAGGAGTGCTTAAAATTGAGTATACCTAAAAACCAGTGTTGACTCTTTAAAAAGGAAAAAATTGCATATAAATACAATCATGCTTATTTTTACTCTCTCTTTAGAGGAGTTCCCTGTTTGTGGCCCACACGACAAAATGATCTGATAAGCAGAGCAAGGCTAAATGGCAAACGGCAAACATCCCAACCTGATATATTTCCTCAGCCCTGACCTTCAGATAAAAATCGTACAGAAATCTGCAAAACCTCCAAATATGCAGCACCACATGCTTCCAACATTTTCAGACACAACAGTGGAGGGGGGGGGAATGGTAAAAGAGGAAAAAGAAACAAATGTATTGCTACCGAAAACAGTTAGCGTTTTCTCTTTAATATTTCAAGATTGGGGTCAGATGAATGCAGTGGCTGCCTACACCATTTCTTTCCCCATCTGTAATGTGCATGCATAGACACATGTGTAATATACATACATGTGTGTCATTTTTATGTGTAAGTGTACCCAATATCAAGTGTGTGGGTAGTTCACATGAGATATATACATATTGTGAGCATATTTTTTTTAAAAAAGACTTCAAACGGTAAAAATTTATTGCACTGTGAAATTAGCTAAAATTATGACAACTGTAAGAAAAAAAATTATACGGGCAAAATTTGGGTCTGGTGGAAGAATTCTTTGATGTCTGGATTCCAATTTAACCCCCGACTGAGTTCTAAGAATCAAATGAACAAAGTATATCATACACCCCAAGTCTGCCTGTCAGCGCTAGCCATCATTTTTTATTTTAGTCTTTCCAGCTGCATGTATTTACAAGACTCTGTTCTGACATTTCCTCCCCTCAAAATGTACACACTCACTGCTACGGGCAGTTGCCAAATACATTTGTAAAACAATTCAACCTTGTGTTTGTTTATTCATTAGGCATCTCTATCAGTCTCAATAAATATGTATCACTCTAATTTTTTACATTTGCTATTTCGTCAAGCCTTTGTATATTTGACTTGTATGTGTATGTATGAATATATACAACCCACATTTTAAAAACAGCTCCTCAAATACACATTGAAAATAAAAAAGGGTATTTGCATACAAAAATTCACCTACACATTGCCTTTCTGTCTAGGATAGGATTTTTAAAAATTAAGGATAAGAATTATAATTAAATAGATTTCAAACTATCCCTGAACATACAGAGAATATGGTATTCCAATCTGGATCTATATCAGTGATACCAGGTAACTCTCAAAACATGCACAAATGAGTGTTTCATGTACCTAAGTTTGGCACCAGAGAACAGTTATGCAGGTACCACACTGGAGAACAGTGAAGCCTGAACTGCTGGTGTATACTGCATACAAAAATAACTTTACTTGGGTATATGGCTGTTCAGTGAGCTAAGTCTCCAAATATTTTAATGCAGTTATAAATGTTTAAAATATTAATAATAAATCTAGGTTGTTTAAAGAATATTTCAAAATAACATAAAATATTTAGTTTCCCCCACCCTATCCATAAAGAGATAAGATTTATCACAAAATGTTTGAGGAATAATCAGCCATTTTTGGCTAATATATTTTAATATTTATACACATGACACACATTGAATATAAATGATACATCGTGATTTCCCATAGTGTATGGAATTTATACAATTAACTGCAAGGTCCAATGGCTTGAAGGCACATAAGGTGCAAACACAGTTACAAGGTTTTGCTGATTATTGTTATAAATCTTATAAAGCATAAAAGCATTAAAGTATATTCTGTTTACACCATTCATTTTAAAATGCAGCTTATAAAAATATTATTTCTTATTAAAAGATTTATGTTTTTCTAGCTTTTTTCTTTTATAAGGTAAATTTATTGCCAGTATGCAAAAAATACTATTTTCCACTTCCAAATATGTGTTTAAAATATACCCTGAGATTCAATATCAATTTTCAAGTTATTTCTCAAGGGTTATATTTTTTCATAATAACAGCTGCAAACATTCAGGTATTATTTGTTTGGTTTCTCCAAAGTGTTTAAATTTATAAAGAATCAAATAACAAAAGCATGATGATCCAAATTGCTTATTTTATACACACATTATAGCCAGATACATATGTATGCACTTATGCATGTATATTTTGAGCACACCATTAATCATCAATGCCAAAATCAGGTTATCCATCCACCTACCCTGAACATTAAGTGTTTTAATATTCATATAAATTATACCAAAGATATATACGTGCTTTTGCTTTCAAATTAAGAAACTTTGGTTCTTAATGGAGATATTTTTCATTAGGCCTCTCCATTCCTTCCTAGCTATATGTAATGTTTAAATACACTTGTAAATAAAAATCTGCAATAATTCTACAGCACATCCCCAAACCATCAGTGGGTGAATTTCTTAAAAAGAGCTAAAGCCATAGCATATGAAATGTGAAATGGAAACATCCCAATGTGTACATGCATGATCCTGGGTTGTCCACCCATTAGTAAAAGGCACTGGATTCTGCAGCTGCTTATCAATCAGCTTTGTGTTTCTGGAATGAGTTCCTGCTGCTGAGCCTGACTTTGTAGACAGTCATGAAAAAAAAATACCCTATAAGATTGATCTCACTCAAAATGAAACCTCTGGAAAGACCCGTAAGTTTTATCAAGTCCATGTACACATAGATAGCTTAAGGATAAATGAACAACATGAACATATGTGTGCATAATACACACTAATGTATTTAATATGTTTACTTGTATTCAAACCACATACATATTATATGTCTTGCCTACTGTCAGTGATAAGATTCATGTACACGGTATATGTTTGTGTCATATCAGTAACATTTATTCAATAACTTGCATGTTTACATCAGCTGAAGTACATTATCACTTCCCTTTCCTTTTTGCTTTTTGCTCTAACAAGTCTGGCAATCAAAAAAGAAGAAAATAAGTACAAAACTAGCTCCTTTCATCAATTACCCAGCCAGATACTTGGGGTAGAAATTCATTAGCATGTAACCCCCATTCATTTGTTAAACCAGAGTACTGGGAAGAATTAGAAAATAACAGCGTTTCTCCTAGTTTTCTTTGCCATGAAAAACAAACCGCTAGAAAAGGTCCAGAATCAGCTTTGTTTCTTTTTTCAAATGGGCCTAATATCCTTTCTCAACCACCCGCGCACACCACACACATGCAAAACCCACTGGGTGCATCCATGGTCCATATGTAGCTCCAAAACAGAGCTGTACATTTGCAAGCATAACATCTTCAATATTGGAAGCCAATTTGGACTATTAAAAATCTATGATCTGAGTGAGAAATCATGCTAAATACGAGCCCCAGTAACTTTATTTTTAATGATGACTTTTTACCAAAGAAAAAAAAAAAAAACAAGGTAGGGGAGAGAGATCAGCAGGGTGAATGTAAAAATTGTTCATCTTAAATTTCTACAAACCCAAGTGTCAGGGTAAGCATGTACAGTGCATCAAGCATAACAAAATGAAAACGAGGTGCTGGGGGGAGGGGGTCCCAGGAACTTGCTTCCTTGAATCCCTCTGAATACATTTCACAATTCATCAGTTTTTGTCTTTCCTGCCACGAATGAGGACAATCAGACCAGACACCCATTAGATTTTTCATGCATTTTTTTTTTCTTGTTCATGACATGTTGGCAGGGAGGATGGCAATTCTGAAATCTTACCAAATGAGAAAAATGTCAGAAGCTGAACTGACAGCTAGTGGTTACTATGGTGATAGGTGATATTGAAAAAAATAAAATAAAATAAGACTCAGTTAATTCAAAAGGAATCAAGTTGGGTATTTTTAAGCCAGTTGATACAGATGAAAACTTAATCCTGATATTGGGACATTATCTTTTCGAGCTAACAGCCAAAGACACCATTTAGCTTAAATAATAACTAAATACACAGCTCATAATCTTGTGATTAAAAATAATGGAAAGAAACAGTATTGATAAATGGAAGTCAAACATTATTACCAAATGACTATCAGAGAAATACAGATTATATTCAGTAGAAAGAGGATTTTTATCTGGGGGAAAAAAGTTTACAGTTTCAGCAAAATATTTGTAGAAAGAGAACATAATAGCTTCACAGGAAAAAAAGGACTCAAGGGAAAATCCACATTCTGTTAAAACACACACAGAAAAGTACAAACATGTTTTTTTCATCTTGCAAGTTCATCTAAAAAAATAGAAAGTCCATCTTGATTGTAATTGTCAATACACTCAACGTCTATTTTTAAAAAGTATTTACATAGGTAAATCCTCATTATGAATTTTTTAAAATCAATGTATCTTTTTTCACCATATCACTATTTCTCTTATTGAAATTCAATTTAATGTTCTGACCGTTATTCAGGGATCTTCATAATAAGCAAAATGGTAATAATAATGATGTAACAACCATTTTGTAACCATCAAGGAATGACAACTTACCCTAGCTCAACCAATTACCACTGTTATTTTTAGGTTTCATGGTTTAAAAGAAGAAAAAACTACCATGAAAATAATATTTATAATTAAACAAAAATATGCAACTATCCCACATGTAATGCACATGAGCCTAGACAAGACAGTTTTTGTTTGTTTTTTTTTAAAAAAGAGTTTAAAAACAATGAGTTAATAAAGATGATTCAAAGTTGATATGGGTTCAGTCACGAAGAATACATTGTATCTGAAAATCTTTGATGTGGAATAACTTTTTCAAGGCTTCTATTCATACTGACACCAAAATGCCATAAATACAATGAATTAATATAGAAAAGTATACTTAGGAAGATCAGAAGCAGCTCTCATTTTGAAACAGTATATTCTGAGACTATTCTATGCTTGCATATTTTTTCCATATGCCACACTCTCAGATCTAGTCTTTATATTTTTTCATTTGATATAAGGATATTAAATTATCTACTGTATCTTTTTTTAAAATCAAATCTTTTGAGAGTTACAGGTAACTAGCGAAAACAAGATTCTTATTTATAACCCCAAGCTAGTATTTAATGCAAGAAGGAGGGGGTATAGTATCAAGGAAGAAGCTCAGAGGAATAAAAAAAAAATTAAAGTCCTGTTGGTTAGGGTAAGCGCTTTTCCACTGAACAGACTACAATGCCATCTACTGGGAAAGTGAAGTTCAACTTCACTAAAAATAGTAAGGCTAGTTTAAAAGGCAAATAGATGTAATTGGAGAGACATCCAGTCCTATACCTTTCAGCATTTAAAACAGGTAAGTGTGTACACACACACACACATATATTTAATGACAATATATATTGTCATTAAAACAACAGTTCTTATTATAGATCATTATATTCTTACTCTGAGATCTTCTCTCAGCATTTTGCTGCTTAATTTCCAGCTAAAGCCTCTCTTTTCATCTCCTTCCAACTACTCTTTAGTAACAAGTTAACAACACTCAGAACAACCTTGGTGTCATTTCCTGTAATCTCTAGCTTGTGATTTTTTTTTACAGGAACATGTGCTAACATCTCCTGCAAGAGATTTGTTTAACACCTAAAATCACAAAGTGAAAAGTAAGGGTCCTGATCATCTGGGGTAAAGAAGAGTGAAGATCTAGAGAAAACCCTTGACATCATATGCATAAAGTGGCTTTTTCTATCTCCTTATGCTGCTTGGGATGCAGAAGCTAAGTTATCCTTTAAAAACTAAAAATCTGTCAAATTTTTGCAAGCTGGACTTAACATTTCCACCAATGCATCCTTTGCCCATTTGTACACTTCTCTTTAATTTCGGCTGATTTGTTCTATGATCTTTAAAAGTGAGAAATGGAAATTAAGCAGAACCATTTCCCCCTCTCTATATAAAACTAATCAAATTGAGGAAATTGATGTATAGAAGCAAGAAGGGACTATCATGCCAATTAACTAAGAATCTGTTTTATAAGCACTATCAAAAAAAAAACAATTTCCTACCTAAAAGCTACTGCCTATATATTCCAAGTATAGGTTTAGGCATAAGTAAACAGCAAAGATTCTCAATCTGCACACTATTCACATTTGGGGGAAGGTAGATAATTCCTTGTTACAGAGGGATTTCCTGTGCATTATAAGGTGGTAAACAGCATTCCCAGCCCCTACCCAATAGATATCACTGGTAACCCTCTACATACACACAGCTAGGATAATCAACAGGGTCACCAGACAATGCCAGATGTCCCCTCATATCAAAATCAACCCCTCAAACCTTGATAACAACTGTTGTAGGATACTAATTTCAACTTATATACACTAGTTCTCACGTGATTCTCTATGTGGCAGTGATTCATGTTGATGCATAAAACAATATTTGTTAAAGATATAAGAATATGGTAAAATAAGAAAGCCAATGGGAATTTGCTGTATGACTCAGGGAACACAAGCTGGGGCTCTGTAATAACCTAGAGGGGTGGGAATGGGCAGGAGGTGGGAGGGAGATACAAGAGTGAGGGGCCGTATGTACACCTATGGTTAATTCATGTTGATATATGACAGAAATCAAACCAAACCAATATTGTAAATCAGTCAATCAAAAATAAATAATTTTAAAACAGAATATGGTAAAATAGGTGTGAATGGGAGGATAGAAATCTACATTCAATAATTTCTTTAACCTCAAGGCTAATCAGGGCTCCTGACATTTCCAGAGGACTCACTCACAAGTTCTAGGGAGAGAGCTAAAGGGGAAAGTTGGCTCATGGATGGTAGCTGTCTAAAAGATATTCCCCAAAAGCAAAAGGGAAAAAATGCCATTCTGATGAGATCTTGGGACAAGCAGGGGGCTGAGACAGAGAATGGGGAAAATAATTGTTTTATTCAAAGTGTTTAAATTATAGAGCTTTACCATCCAAAGTTAAACAGCAAACTGAAAAATTGATGATCTTTAAAGAGGAAGTATTTCTCCTTCTGAAAAAAAAAATCAGAAAATTTTAACAGGGAAGGTATAAAATTTTAATTTCTTAACAAGAAACATAATTTGAAACCTTGTTGTGGATCTTTAAAAATCACCCTTCCAGAAGAAAACTAATTAAGAGGAGAAGGTAGTGGGGAGATACATAGGTTTATATTCAAGAGAGCTAGTGAAGTTAGAATTATTGCCAAGTTCAGGCTTAAGACAGTGTAGCTCTGCATTAACCCAAAATGCTTACAACTAGGAGTAAAGTCTTTTAAGCACTATCCCAGGACATGTGTGCAAAATCTCCATTTAAATTTCTCCAACAGAACACCAAGTATTTCTGCAGTAACTAACACACTGTATTAGATACGCATTGTCTATTTCCATTGCCCTTTACCATCTGCAAGGATATCAAAGTTTGGTTGGTGGGAAGTTTTCAATAGCTAGTCTTCTTTTTGTAGCACTCACTCTGAAAAAGTGTAAACACCACCTGTCTCTGCCCCACTCCTTTACCAACCATTTGGTGATAAAAGGCAAGAATGTAGAGAAATTTTTAACATTTAACATTTCTTAATACTCTGAAATCTTGCTTTTCCTCATTGTAGGAAACAGGTATGTGGGAATGAAAAGAAACTGAATGCAAAACAAAGTATATTCACTCTTCAAAACTGCAGTCACTGGTACCATGTTCCCTAATACCGGTGGCTTTTGTGGAGTGTTTTCTTTCTTTAAATGAGCTGGACCACACATACTCATTCATTCAGCGTAAGGCTATAGATGAACTGTCTCCGTATTTTTAAAGAAATTCAGCTTGTGCGGTCTGCTGATATCTCAGAGAAACAAGAACTATTTTCACATCTCATTCACATAATGGATGGGGCTATAGTGCAGAGCAGACAAGCCCCCTGGAAAGCATTCCGTTTGTCACGACATGTAGGAAAATTCTCTTATGCTCTTTCTACACTGAGTTTCCCAAACTAAGCTACATTTCCACAGCAGTATTCATGGAGTATGTGGCACTGGACCCAGGGAGATAAAGATCATTAATGCACACACTTCTCATTCTGCCTCTGGATTGTCATACTTGTAAATTTCAGCATACCTATATACTCTGGATATTTGTTAGGGTTCCTGCTACAAAGCTGCCCTTTTCAAAAACTGGTTTTTTTAAACCAAGAAAAGAAAAGCTGATTGTCAAGATTGTCCAGAAGTGTGTATCTAAAAGATTTTGTTTCAGTTCTCTACAGATATTACCTGAGCAGTGTCCCCTATCGTTACCCACAACGGGTGGCCTGCCCCATGGCTGCCTTCCGGACAAAGACCTTCCCTTTGACTCCAGAGAGAGGTCACTGTGCACAAAACGCTGGTAGAATCCAGCCTCTTTTAGTCCCTTAACTTTTATCGTCAGTTGCTAAATTAGCTAATGATTAATTAGTTAATGTTTTCAAAGCACTTTGAAGATGAAAAGCACCGCCTGAGTGCTAAGTGTAAAACAGCATTAGTTATTCGACTCTGCAAAGACTAATTAGCTTTTAAAAAAATGTTCCCCCCAAACTGATCAATAATGCTTCTGGTATTATAGTAGGAGTGTTTGTCCCACAGATCACTAAGACCCACCTCACGTTTTAAGGCTTTTATGCCCCGAGACACGCAGAAATCCTGACCGAGGTTTATTGCTTAGTAACCCCTTGGCTTTCAACGTGGCTGGAGTTGGGCTAGTGATGTCATCTATACAAAACACAGCATTTTTGCTGTCAAAAAAGCTTTAAAGGATTATTTAACAAAGCTAAAAGTAAAGAACTAAACTCTAGGAAAGTGGTACAGAAACATGATCAGTGAACTTATATTTAAGAAGAATTAAGCTTTTAAAGTTTTTTTTTCCTCTAAAAAGCTCTTTAACGGTGGTTCTCCAGGTGGCCTCTGAATTTATTGTGAGATTTCACTTTGATGGCTATGAGTCCTCATGGGGACTATTATGTCAATAATTTCAACAGCAACATTTTATTCCAGGTACAGAAATGACTTAGAAGATATAGTTGGGGTCTGGAAATTCCAGGATCCTGCTTTAAATTGCCCATACCAACCACTATAGAATGAAAAGAGATAGCTTTTGCCATTTCTCCCCTCTCCAGCCTGAGTCTTAATGCACAGACTCTTTTGTCAGCTTCTTGGATCCTAAGTGTCCCAAAAAACCATTTGAAAAAGTTCAGTATTTTATTTCCCTCATCCACTTTCAAATACTTCAATAATGTAAAGTTAATGGAAATTTTGAAGCTAAGATAAGCAACTCTGTAAACACAGTTTTGAGGATCATTTGTCCCCTTGGTACAAACACATACTTCCCCCCACTGTCTACCAGCAGGACTTGATCATAAACACTGGGGATTTGAGAATTCTTTAAAATGCTTGTGCTTTTTATTTTTAGTCAAGGTAAAAAAATTATTGTCTTTTAGATTAAAAATACTAAATAATTTCTGTTAAAGGTTGATTTTTGTTTTGAGTAAATTTTTTTGTTTGTTTTGAAGGAGGGCAATTTCAAAACAATATGAAGATGCTAACTTTTAAGGACATCAAGCAAACACTATTAATATGAACTCTCAAAATATGCAGTATTAACAAAATTAAACCTTTATACAGATAACAAACCATAGAGACAATTGATTAGAAAATAAAAAGTTAATCTAAACAAAACAAATTTCACATTTGGGAACATACGTCCCTTATGTATTTAGTTACTCCAAGAAAGAGTTTAGATGAACCACAAACATTATAGCGTACATGTGTGTACAGATACATATACAGACACACATACATAACATGTATGTGATATATACACATAATCACACACATTGCACCCACATCAATCAAACATTTGCTAAACAAAAGGAAAAGAGTGACATGTGCACAAATTCCCAGAACTACAGGTTTGGTATCAATATCAGTGTCAGCCTTTCCTGTAGGCACTGAAATCTATCTGCCGTCAAAGCACAGTAAAATCACCTGAAAGTGAAAAAAGAAATGGGCATAATGAAAAGTGTAGCCAGCTACTAGATGATTTCTTTGCAATTTCCTAAGTGAATACAAAAGAGCAGACACCTGAAATAATTTGCAAATCGCTGTAACCCAGATACTCAAAAACATAAAATATGAGCAGAATTTGGAAGGAGAAAGTGGTCCAGTCAAGGGCAGCTGTTACTTCCCAGGTCTCTAGAACTGGGCTGAACACTAAATATAGGGCTAGAGAAGAGAACAAAGTAGGGGGAAAGGTGCGATTTTGACTGGAAGAAGAAGTTACTTGGGAAATTTTAAGGATTACTTAAAATTCTTATCTAAATCAAGTTCCCTCCTGAATTTCTTTTTCTTATAATTGAACAAGTGTTAAACTGTATCAGGCTGTCACAGCTGTTCCAATACATGAACTGCACTTATATCTTCAGTCAGAGCTTTTAATAAAAGAAACATGGAAAAATTGACACATTCAGGACTCTTAATTCAACTGTTTGTTTTGTATTCAACAGCACTTGTTCAGTCTGCCCTGAGTAACAGCAGTATTTCAACCACAGGTGACTGTTTCCAAAATGACCACGGTTCATGACTTCAATTGTTGCTCCCAGAAATATTCCAGTATTTGCAAAACACAGAAATTCTAAAATGCCTTCATTCAAACAGGAATACATAGGCTATGCTTTAGAAACACTACACAAAGAATAATCATCTTTCTGCTGAAGTAAAAATAATTGTGTTTGTCTGAATAGTTTTTGAATTAAATATCCACATGCTATTGTTTCACAGGCTGTAAAAGAAATGATAGCCATCTGTTGCTTATTGTCCTTTTTCCAGAATTAGGACTTAATTAGCTGCAAATGCCTTATCTTCCCAATCACTGCAGCACATACGTTCTCTAAATTTTGCCTCTTGTTGTTCAAGCCCTCTAAATTAGTAGATTCAAAATTAGCCAGTTATAGCAATGCTTTTCACTTTAAATTTTAATAATAAACAGAGACATCTCCTTTCTTTTTTTTTCCCCTAGACCCTCCCTCTTTTCTGTAAACTGAAGGCTGCTGCTGAAAGGATTGAAAATCTGGAAAGAGTTTGGGGTGGACTGGCCAACCCCCTTTCATTTCCTTCAGATGTTTACAATCTAGCACCTTTCTGAAGACAAAGATGGGAAAAAAGCTATTTTTCCCTTTGACTGAAGGGTGAGACAGGGGGGTATTAAAAACTGATCAATGTAATTTTTTTCTCAGAAGTATTTGCACATCTGTGAAATAATGTAATTTATTAAAAATTCTTTTTATATGACATTCATGATTATAGCGTGATCTGGAGAATTATTCAAATATAAAATTAAATGTTCAAAAACTTGCTGTGCTGTGGATGGCTGAGCTTATCCCAGCTGTGCATCAAACTTACATAATTCTATTAAAAGTATAAAAGTGAGCCTTTCTAGGTCTCATTGAGTTTCTGAAAAGGGGAAGTAGTATTTTAAGAGAAAGTGTGATGATCTTTTTTTGTTTGTTTCATTTACTTCTGAAAAGCCTTCCAGGGTCTAAGGATGCCCTACTACACTGTTCAAAAACAGTAACGACAAAAACAAAAAGGGTGGTGGGGTAGGGCTACTGGGCTACTGAAAAGGTTCCGTACAACAGCTTGTATTTTGTTATCACAGAAAATCTGTGACTTAAAGGAAAGAAGTTACAAACCTGTAGTGTAATTCTTCTGTCTGGGTGAAATTGCTTAAGATATAACACGAGCTGTCTGTAATTTACCTGGTCTCTCTCTCGAGCAGGGCAAGCTACTTTCACTTTGAAAGTAGCCCGCATTCACCCACCATCATCCTAAAACAGCAAGTGCTCCAAATTGACTAAGGGAGATTTGCCCTCCAAATGCATAGCTTATAAAAACAAACTTTCCTTAGCCAAGTGTTAGAGCTAAGTTTTCATTCCCATTTACATGCCTTTGCATTGTCAATTCTGAATACTTCTGCCTGTAAGGGAGAAATTCTATGAAATATTTGTCAAATTCAAATTTATCCTATTTCTTGCACAGTCACTTCAAGGTAACGAATAGTCAGTGCTATTTAAAATAACTGGAGCCCAGAAAATAAAAGACTATGAAATCTTTTTTGAAGTTACAGACTGAAACCCACACCCCAGATCCTGGTATATTCTGTATGTCCTTTTATTTATTTTTTAAATAAAATGCAATTCCAAAGCATTTATTATGAATTAAAGGTTTAGAAATAAACCAGAATTTGTTTATGGATTAGCATTACCAAATTTTAAGTAGAAAGAAAAATACAATTCTTAATCATTTTGTGGCACAAATTGGTAGTCAGATGATTTCCCCAAAAACTCACATTGGGAAGAAAGGGATCTGCAGTTACCATCTTTAAAAACACAAGTAAAATAAGGGCAAAGATATTGTTTCTGCTGCCTAAGACAGACGGACTTTAATAACACTTAACAGAATGATGCACATAATGATCTCAGAAAGCACTTCTTATGCCTCATCCATCATGCCGAGGAGAAAATGAAGCCTTCGACAGCATTAGGAATTATTCTAGATCTTGTCAGTAATTCGCAGCTCCTCCGTAGGATCACAACACAAATGTGCGTGTGTGAGACACTGACCATTAATCTGGGAGTTTTTTTTCTACCCACAACAGCGCGCACTGAGAATGTATCAATTGTTTCATGGAGAAATGGGATATATGAAGCCACACTAAATAAAACAAGAAAAACCAAGGAGATATATGGATAGATAAACAAACAGTGTGTTATGGAATGAAAATGTTTTTTATCACTATAAGAGAAATAAAAGTAATGTCCCTCCTACCCAGGCTAGATGAATTGGAAACTATAAATGTGCTGGCTAAAGAACCAGACTCTCATTGATTAAAAGTTTCTATAAAGTTGCAACATATTATCAACATCCCTAAGTAATAAGCCCTTATGAAATGAGAAAATGAAGGGTTTCCTTTCTCTACTAAAGTGAAATGCTTTAAAGGGTCCACTTTCTGTCCTTCAGGCAGAAAATCAAAGTGAGCACCTGGGTTGTTTGTTTCACTCGTTTGAAAGTTCTCATAGGGTTCAAAAAGATGCAAGAGGGAGGATCCTGAGAATGAATAAAATAACCGGCTTATTCAGATACCTCTGGTTTTGACAGCATGTCAGTGGCCAAACAAATGTGAACTCCCAACCCTCATGATAAAACAAACAGCAGATTTTGGCAGCATCTTCCTCAAAATAAGCTCTGTTCTTAATAGTATAATGACCATACTGAAACAGACTCTGCTCCAGAGAAAACGGTTTACAAATATTTGCAAAACAAACTCTTAAAACATTCCTCTGAGTCCACTCCAAATCAATTTCTATACATACACTGTAAAGATGAAAGCTGACTGGCTGTCTGGTTTATGATAAATTAAGGTGGTTTAACTTCCAACAATCATACACCCCACACAGATGTATTTCTGTGAAGTTCTGCGAGCTACTCCACAACCAAAAAAAGAGCAGGGCTCTTGTCAAATGGATTGAAATGAATGCTCCTTAGAGTGGATGCACTGGAACAGGACCGGGGAGAAACAAAAAAAAGAAACAGATAAATAGGCAGCTGAGGACAATGTAAATATAAGCTATAAACAGTAATAATCACTAAGTTTAAAGTTTTCTAAAGCAAAATGCAGGTTTTTCTCTTTAGTTATCTAAAAAGTATGTTAGGCAAGTAAAAGCAGGCCAAAACGACTTGCAAATTGGTATCTAGTGTAAACAGAATTCCATCTTATTTTCAATACTCAAAACATAAAAGATTATATTAAACACACACACACACACACTTTTTTGCCCGTGTGGAATGATGAACAAATTTTCAAGGACAGAAGTGCTAAGTATACAACTCAAGTTGGGCTACTTTGCCCACCTCCCCCAGGCGGGGCTCTGAATAACAGTTTATTATTCACAGGTAACAAACTCAAGAGTGAGATAAAAACAGAACTCTCAGGAAGTGGGCACTGCCCTGGTTCCCTCCCTCCCTGTCTGAATCAACTCACCTTCCCTCGCCTCTCTTCCCCCCCACAATGAAAACTATAAAGCAGAAATGTCACTGAGAACATCACCATGGTCTGGCAATGGTCAGATATTTATACTGAATAATGCTCACGCCAGGAAGGAGTAAAACCAGCTTTAAAATTGAGATTTCACAAAATAATGAAGAGGAAATGTCATCCTTGCAGCAGTAAAATGGCATAAATTGTGCTTATTCATTCATTATCCTGTTCCCCTCCCCTTCCCCCATGGAAACATAATTTTTATTTTTCAAATCTACATGCATACAAGAGAACTTGGCTTCTGCCATAGTTGTTGCTCTTTCAAAGCCTAACACTAGAGACAAGGATGGTTTTTAAAGATTTTTTTTTTAATTACAAAGATGGCAATGAGAACACATTTCCTTCTAGATTTCAATTCAAAGAGAAAAGGTAAATAGAATTCCCCAAACAAAATTACCTGGAGCTTTAACTTTTACTTTCTCTAATTGAACTACAGAGAAAATCGCAGCTCAGTGTCACCTGCTCGACAGTAAATACACTGCTCCTGGTAGCAAGGAGCTGGAGGAAGGAAAAGAAAAAGTGTCTACATTCCAATGATGCCGGTCCAGTCCCCGAAAGGATTACAAAAGAATACTCAAGAAGATATTTCTGTGGACAGCTTTCCAGGGAGATGTCAGGGCTGGGGGAGGAAAAGTGGGGGCTAGTTTTAACTAGAGACAATCGGATCGGTGAGGGTGGGGTAGGGTCCACTGTGGAAGTCCAGTTAATGTGCAGACAGATTTCAGGCTGAAAAGCAGTACTCATAAGGATCCCTGTCCCCGCTACCAAAATATCCTGTAAACCTCTGCTGTCTGGCAGCAAGCCTGCATACTCTCCAGTGCTGAGATAAAGACCCAATCTGCTCATCAAACACCTCCAGGCTCCACCATCTAATAGGAACAAATTGGCAATGACTGCCCAAGCTAGTAACACAGGCCCACTGATTTGTAGATTGATACGGATGCCTAATGATCCCCTTGGGCAGATCAATAGGAACAATCCTCATCCCTGCCTTTCTTCTTTATTGGCCTAGAAGACTAAGGCAATGAGAAAGCAGGGTGCGGAAGAGGCCACAGTACCACCTGGGGACAGGTGGAGAATAAGGATACAGGTGTTGATGTGTGTGGAGGAAAGCCAGTCCAGACCAGCGCTCAAGAACTTTTCTCTGTCTTGATTCCATTTCCCAGTATTTGGCAGGCAAAGGGTGTAAGAATAGAACACAAGATGCTTTTCTATTAATAGTAGCCATGAACAGCATTCAGGGAGATACAGGTTATTGTAAGCATAGCTGCCTTCATCTAGGAGAAGGAAGAGACACAATGCAAGCCCCAGTGCCACTTCAAGAAGAGGAACATGGTAGAGAGAAAATGCCGAAGATGTGAATGAGAAAGAGGGAAAGGGGGCAAAGATGTGATGCTCTGTGTTAGGAAAACTTGGGATAGAATCAATCTGGAGGGCCTGTGACCAAAGAGGGGTGACAATGATGGACACTGTTTTAAATAACAAAAAAGAGGCAAGGGGATTTATCTCCCGTGTTGCCTGAACATGCTTAAAACACCCTGGTCCCTCCACCCGTTTGACTGCTCGTTCTCACACGTGGGTGCTTTTCTCGGAACCCTGCACCTTTCCCTTCAGTGTGCTATCCCAGCAGGTGTCCTACAAGTTGACAGGGGTTTGCTCTTACCCTGACTCTTCCTCCTTCTGCAGATCACCCCCTCCTCCCCAAGGGTTAGGGCTCGTTTTCCATTTGCGTATTATTCTTGTGAATAAAATTATCCAATTAGGAAATCCATTTAAAGTCCTTAACAATAACAGGGAAAAACTAATGGAGTTGCTTTGGATTTTCTTTTTCAATAAATTAATGTTAGTGATGTTCTGTGGATTCTTAAGTGCTCATTTATATCATCATGGTTATTGCACACGTAACAATTAGACCTAAATTTCTATACTGATTTGTCTATACTGTAGGAAGTTCATCCTCCCAAAGAAGCAATAGATGAGACTAATCAGAGGAAAACTTACTGGCAGACAGAATGAATTTGACTTCTACAACAAATAAATCGACGAAGTCTACAAACCCTTCTAGTGTGTTTATATTCTTTTTCTTCTTTTAATTATCAGAAAGTTTAAATTAAAACCTCCCCTCTTCTTTCCCATGAATCCTTTTTACAACTACCTCCTGCATATTTACAGGTGTTGCATACAAAATAGCCAAAAGCAAGGGGGAAAATGTTCAGTTTTTACTCCTGCATTCAGACCTGCAACTAGCCGCCTGAGAATTTGCTTTGTTCAGTAATCAGTCCGGTTTGGTTTTGTTATTAAAGGAAGATAACGCTGAATGCCAGAGATGAAATTGCATTTTCTTGATTGTCAACGGTTGAAACCCCTGCCACCCTGCTGATCCGTAAAAGATTTTTTTTGATAGTAATAAAAATGTTTTTAATCTCACCCCCCTCTTTTTTTTTGTTTGCATACACAAAATAGAGCTAAAGAAACATGAAAACCCTTGGCATCCCAGCTCAGTGTGTAACATCAGAAATCAGTCATCTCTTTCCTGTATGTTGCATTCTCCTTTTTAAATAAAAGCAAACGTGGAGCTGCGTTAAATTTTGACAGTAAAGGGTTTGCAGTGATGGACCAAACAATCACGTGCACTGGAGCTCCTGCACTGACCACTTAAAATTCAAATTTCACACTAACGATAAGTGTAATCATGGCAATCAGCATCACCACCACCACCATCACCATCATCACAATAAAAAGATGCATTCTGTTCGCTGGTGACATCAATCAACTGTGTGGTGAAGATCAGAAGCAGCGCTCCCCTCTTTCTCACTCCGTCTGTCTTGCTGACTACCCCCCTCCCCACTCACTGCTCCCCCCCACCTCACACCCCCCACCCCCCCACCCCCACCCCCCGCTCTGAGAAGTGATCACATTTAATTCATTGCATCATTATGTCATCTCCATACTAATCTCTGCCCTCACACCTCCGCCACTTTGACATGCAAATGAGCTAGAAAAAAAAAGCCACACATTAATATAAAAAAGTCACAGCAATCATGTCTGATTTCCTGCCTTCCAGCCCCACAACACTCCCTCCAGTCCCCACCTCTCCCCCCATCTCTCTCTCCAGCACGCTGTGCTGGTGATCACAAGAAACAACAGCAATCTGTTGAAGATCAGACACTAAGACAGGGAGGTGGAGAGAAGGATACAACACATACACGTGTCAGCAAGGCGGCCCAGGCAGTCCTATTTGCATATTCACATGAGTTCCATTCTCAGATTGCTTAAGCAGGGAAGAAGTTAGGTAGCTCCCCCACCCACCTACCCTCCCAGATCCATAAAGAAACAGCTCTTGAGAAGAAGGGGAGAGAGAGAGGGAAAAAGAGGATGAGAGAGGGAGAGAGAGAGAGAAATGAATGTAAAGGGAGAGAGAGACAGAATATGAGGAGAGAGAGAGGAAATGGAGAGAGAGATATACAGAAAGAGACAGAGGAAAGGAAAGAAAAGAGAAGAAAAGAAAGGCTGTCCACATCTGCCTTACCTCAGCTAGCTTGCTTTCTGTTGCTCTTAAAAGGAATTCCCTGTGGTTCCTTTAGAATTTTTGAGAACCATCCTTCAGGGTTTTTACTTCTCTCTCTCCCTCTCCCTCTCTCTCTCCCTCTCTCTCTCCCCTCCTCCTCCTCTTTCTGTGTTGTGACTGGGTTTATAAAAAAAAATAAATAAAAAGACAACTCCATGTTCAGCTAGCAGTCAAGAAGGCATCATGAAGTCCAGAGCTACAGGGGGAGGGAAGGGAGGAGGGGAGGGTCACAGCTTAATGCTTTACAAAGGAGAACCTGAAGTCTCTGTTTTTAAAACATCCCTCTCACATACAATGACTAACCAAGACAAAAATATACATACTCTATGTATACACAGAGACATATGTACGTTTTCACCAGTAACCCAGATGTCAGAAATGTTAAGACTGTGATGCAAACAAATGTAGGAAAATTATGAGTCATCGTGAAAAAAAAAAAACCCTATTGCAGATCCACTTTGCTGCTCTCTGATTGCAGAGGGGGCCAGGCAGCTAGGGGTTTTATTTGCTGAATCACATTTGTACCAATACCGATGCAATAAGGGACTGGCTTGAGAAGGGGTTTCAGCGACTGCAATGAATTTCCCAGCTTTGATCAGTTTTCATCAGTACTTGTGTGGCAATGAAAATGTGTGAACATGTCCACAAATTTTCTTGCTTTCGTTTTCTTGCAACAACTAAGGGGAAAAAGGGAAAAGGAAAATAGTGTTTAAATATATATATGATATACATATCATATATGTATATATATATATATATATATATATATATATATATATATATATATATCTCCAAGCTGATGCAACTAATAATAATAGCTGTCTTTAAATATTCCTTATGAAGTGTAAAATTGTATGAATTAAAAACATAGAGTGATTCGTGCAAAATGCACCTACTTTTCCAGCGGCCTACTGTATAACATTATCCTAATTGACTTTATTAGCTCTGGTGAAATGTTACTGTCCCTTCAAGGAACCTGCTTTCCAAGACAAGTGAACCGCTGCAGTACTGATGAACAGCAGCTGATTCACAGACATTAAGTGCTAGTCTGTTAAGTGAACGGAATAAAAACATTTTCAAAATACAATGAATGGTGTCCAGTTTAATTCCATTTCTCAACCTGCTCATTTCAACTAGCAAAGACAAAAAGGCATCCAATATTATAAGAAACATTAATAGAAATGTAATTCTAAAAACTGACCAGAAGGATGCTTGTGCAAATTGGTTTTGATCATTAATCCTAAATTTAAATTGTATGAACAATGTTTCACTGTAAAAAAAAAAAAAAAGATGCATGGTCAATTATAGGTTTCTTAAAATTTATTCAATTGACTATTTAGTAACTAATTAGGGGAACTATAAAAAGTAGGATAATAATAAAAGCAATGTAAAAATTTGTATTACAGCATTAATATATGTACCATGGGACAATGACCCAAATGTGGGTCACTATCTAGATCATGACTCATATATATGAGAGAATACCATTATATATGTGTAACTGACTTTGCAGGGGGAGCAAGGAAAGAAAGAGGGATAGAGGGAGGGAGGCAGTGAGTGAGTTTAAAAGATGTTAGTATTCACATTTATCAAGAACTTCGGGATCTTGATGATGGTTAAGAAAATGCCAAAATTAAAATGTTCTTCATTTGAAAGAGAACTCTTAACAGACACATCGGAAAAAAAAATAATTCCTCTGTATCTCCCAGAGAAACTATGAAGAGAGAGATGTTTTGTATTTGTGACCTGAATCCTAAGAGGAAGGGGAAAAGGTAATTTTAAGAATCTGACCCTAATTCATGAGTTACAGTTTCTACCCAAAATTGATGAAAAACATCTATGACAAGATTCATCAATGAGTTCCTGAAATAAAGAGAAAATAACCAAAACATGGGACCCAGGAACATTATATTTCAATATTATCATATGAATTAAATGTAATCCTTGAAGCGACTAGTCCCTGGGGTCACATATTAGGCCTCCCCCCCATTCTCAACCCCCCCTTTTTTTATTTAATAGAGGTCATCCAGGCTGAAAAGCAAAACCCAAATGAAAAGCATCTTCAGTGTGCTTATAACATGAGCTGCAAGGGGTCAGGCAGCGTCTTGTATGGCCTCATAAAAAATACATAACCAGACAGCCTAATAGTATTTCTTTGCATTCATTTTTGGATGGAGGGGGGGGCTGGGGAGGAGAAAGAGCTGATGTTCATAGCCATGATGAAAAAAAAAAAGTCAAAGATGACAAAAAAATAAATTTTTACAAAGAGGATAATCTTTTTCTTTTGTAAAAAAATATTAAGTGCAACTCTAAATGTG
Source organism: Okapia johnstoni (assembly GCA_024291935.2). NCBI lineage: Eukaryota > Metazoa > Chordata > Mammalia > Artiodactyla > Giraffidae > Okapia > Okapia johnstoni. The sequence goes on along the minus strand of CM044310.1, from coordinate 99,661,293 downwards.
ACTGATTTATAAAATATACTGACTTCCATTTTTAAGACAGTAAAAAGTATATAAATGCATACCTGTATTTTCTTTTTTTTTTTTTGGCTTTTCATGTTAATTGGGCCCTTCTTCTGGTTAATGTTTTCAACACAGTAAATACTCGCTTAAATATAGATTTATAAACTACATTTATTTCTGGTGATTTCTAAAAATGAAACAATGATGAGAAAAAAAAAAAAAAAAACACTGTGTTTTTGCCTTAACACAGAGAATGTATGCAGACATATGATGAGAGAAGAAGAGTGGGCAGTGAGAGAAAGAGGAGAATCACACAGTTGGACAACAAATAAAAATAAACAGCTCTCAAAGCTGGGGAGATGAGAGAAGCTCTAAATATATTCTTTCCCCTCCCCCTCACTTCTTTCCTCCCAAATATAGCCCAGAGATGAGTGACCCTGCTGGGGAAGATGGAGGCAGAGAGGTGACCCGGCGCTAACCAGCCTGTTAGAACTAATAAGGTGTTCTCCTAAGGCACTCCACTGACATCAGGGCAGCCTGGAGATCACTCTCCTTGTTATTGCCCATCCTCAGCTTGAAATTTACTACTCCTTTGCATTATTAAAGAGACAGCTCTCATCCTCTGTGGGACAGAGAAGATTTGGTGAAGATAAATACTCTGAGTTATTTTTATTTAAATGTTATGTTTGTACTCAGTAGTCCAGATATTAAAAACCTATGATTTTACAGCATAGCCATGTGAATAATCTGCCATTGGTGTTTCCCACTGAGATAGTCAAAAGGCAAAAAAAGAAACCTAATCTTATAATTTATATTTCCCTCCCAAGCACCCATCTGCATGTGTGCACACACACACACATACACACTTTCATCCTTCCCTATATACTCCATTTGGGAATCAAAGAATAGGAAATATTATTCAAAGGTGCCCAATTTTCATTGTACGTTCAGCACAGCATTGTCATCCATGGTGAAGCGTCATCAATAAAGTTCTACAGAAATAAGACTTTACTCCTAACCCAATTTCCCACTTAGAACTTCATGACTCTTAATTGTGGCAAGCAGGTAAACTTACAAGATTTCACATAACATTTTTAATAAATGTGTTTTAATGTTCCCATAAGAACATAGCTTGCTTGAAGAGATAGCATTATTGAATCTTAAAGGGATGTGGCAATCTGGAGATATCACCTGCCATCCAGTCCAGCTACCCCCACATGGAGTGCAGACCTACCTCGTCCACAACATAACCCAAGAGCATAACTGTTTAATTAGGATTTTACAAAAAAGTCTTAAAACAAACAGTTTTCTTCCAGGCTATAACTCTGCCAAGGTTAGAAAATTTAGTTTTCTAAAATATAATCATTATAAACAATTGATCATTAAACAACTGGCCAACAGGCATAGAGACTATTTTATTAAGTGAAATTTTGAATGTCTTGAACTTTGGTGCCAATAAATACAGTTTTTATTGGACAAAGGTTTAAAGGTAGTCAGAATATTTTTCAAAATCTTCCAGAGAGTTAGCTTGTTAGGAATGAGCACAGGTAAGTGATTCTGTCAAGAACAAATATAGCCAGCAGTTATGAGTAGAAGAAATACTGAACAGTAGAATACTTGCTGATTCGTTAATCAGTTAGTTAAGACCTTGTTTTCCTTATAATCCTAAAATGTTGCTTGAAAAATATGAACCTCTAAATACAGACACCCAGGATATATTCCCATTTCATAAAAATACATATTGGGTTGGCCAAAAAGTTCATTCAAGTTTTTCTGTAATATCTTATGGAAGCCTAAATGAACATTTTGGCCAACCCATACTTAAATCAGACTAAACTTCTAAATGCTTTGTGATCCTCTCATAGACTAACACTTCACCTTCACTACAGGCTAGCCACTAAACATATTACCTTACAAACAGAAAACTTTCCACTCCTAATGGTAATAACAGATTGGTTTAAAATAATCTCCAAAAAAATGACAGCATAGTCTTAAATTGGATGATAATGTAATATGATAAATTTAACAATGGAGAGGAAGAACTACAGATCAAGAAATATATGCTGAATTATAGAACAGTCAACAATCAATCAGCCGAAGACAACCAAGTATCCCTTTATTATAATCAGCAGGAAAAATAGTCATGACCAAATCAATTTTACAAATGGACACACACCTTGAATGGGATTCTACTGGACTGACCAATAGAGATCACATGCTACAACAGACTCTACTTAATCTTCAGTCTGAATTTATAGCAATGATTTAAACCAATTACTCCATACTGTTTTGGACAAATTTTGTTTATGCTGAAAATTTATTGCATAAATTTAGGGTATCCTCCAAATCTTTTATCTCTGAAAAGTCATTCAACCAATGACTTGATTCCAATAGATGATTCATTACTTCAGGTTCAGTACCCTTTGTTACAAAGTGATTTCTATGGAATAGGTATTTGCTGTGACTAGAATTACAAATAATTTCCATCAGAATACTGGTGTATCTATTATAAAGGAAGACACATTAAGAATCAACATCCTCAAATGAAACACCCAAGAAATAACTGAACAGGCTTCCTCTGCTGAATAACAGCTTTAGAACACAATATATGGTTGGGGATAGTTAGCATTACTCAGTCGTGTCTGACTCTGCGACTCTATGGACTGTAGCCCACCAGGCTCCTCTGTCCATGGGATTCTCCAGGCAAGAATACTGGAGTGGGTTGCCATTCCCTTCTCCAGGGAATCTTCCCAACCCAGGGATCTAACCCAGGTCTCCTGCATTGCAGCAAATTCTTTAACATCTGAGCTACCCCCAGTTAAAAACCAGAACCAGGTCAGCTTCACATGCTTTGTGCAGGGTACAGTACCATTATTTAATCACTCACATTTACGTGGAAAGATGCCAGATGGTAGCCATTAGGCTACTGTATAGACCCAGAAATAGCATTTCACTTCACTTGGTTGTAGTTTCCTTGTGTGTAAGATGAGCAACAGTGACCACAGGGCCCTCGTCAGTAACAACTGTTTTCTTTCCTTTGTGAAATAATCACTGAAATACCCTTTCCTTTTAAGTTGGAGGGATCAAGAGTCTCCAAGCACACGTGGAACAAGCATGACGTCCACATGGAGAAAAGCATGCCCTGAACCCAGACCCCCAGACAATTACCACGGTCCTTGGCCATGGCTCAAGCTTAAGATACCTTGTTTGTGGTCATATGGAGTTTAAAGCATAATCATCATGGACCTCTGGTTGATATCAAAAGCCAAAAAAAAAAAAAAAAGCAGGGGGAGAGGCATTTTAAATAAATATTTATAAAATTAAAATATTAACGTGTATGTTAGTCATTTAGTCGTATCTGACACTTTGCAACCCCGTGGACTATAGCCTTCCAGGCTCCTCTGTCCATGGACTTCTCCAGGCAAGAATACTGGAGTGGGTTGCCACTTCCTCCTCCACAGCATCTTCCCCACCCAGGGATCAAACTCCCGTCTCCTGCATGGCAGACAGATTCTTTACCATCTGAGCCACCGGGGAAGCCCCCAAATATTAATGATTGTGCCAAATTGCCTAAAGAGGTTTACAGGATATATTTATCTGATCAAAATTCTTACATAGCATATTCGTATACGTCTAGTACTTGCAAAGTGTTAAAATATACAAAAATGTACACATAATTATAACTAATTTGATTTTTCACTTTTCAGTCAATATGATTTCTTTGGAGAAGGGAAACTCCAAATCTCCCTGATGTCATCACTTAAAAGCACAAATACAAAAACAGTAAGACAAATTAATTTTTATATCATAAAGTCTCAGAATTTCAAGCAGATCATGAAAATAATTTCTGCCTCTTACATTAATCTACAATTCAGTTTCAAAATTACATATGAAAATAATGTCATTTTCAATTTTTATATCAATTCATTTTTTTCTTTCACAAATTCTTTGTGAACTGAGAAAATGTGTGTGTGTGAGTGTGTTAGTCACTCTGTCGTGTCCGACTCTTTGTGATCCTATGGACTGTAGCCCGCCAGGCTCCTCTGTCCATGGAATTCTCCAGGCAAGAATACTGGAGAGGGTGGCCATTTCCTCCTCCAGGAGATCTTCCCAACACAGGGATCGAACCCAGGTCTCCTGCATTGCCGGCAGATTCTTTACCATCTGAGCCACCAGGGAAGTCCAAGAAAGTATTTACCACCCATCCTTGTGGCTCAGCTGGTAAAGAATCTGTCTGCAATGCAGGAGAGATCTGGGTTTAATCCCTAGGTTGGGAAGATCCCCTGGAGAATTCCATGGACTGTATAGTCCATGGGGTAGCAAAGAGTTGGACATGACTGAGCAACTTTCACTTACAAATAAAAAAGGCAAAATTTGTTTATGTATGTCATCATTAATAATCATGTTAAAAGAAAACATATAATATAATCCTTAACAATGTACTAATCTAACATAAAATAGTTTTCACTTAAAATTATCTCTTCATAATATATCACACAAAAATGATGAACTGATTTTAAAAATTACTAAGAGGACTGAAAAGAATATAAATTACTATGAAAATGGTCCATGGGTCAAAAGAGGTTGGGAAATGTTGATCTCTCAGGTCTATTTCAGCTCTAAAATGCTTTATGTTAAATGAGACACCTTTGACTTTTCTAAAGTAGTAGAAAGTAAACTTGTATAGATTGCCAAATCCCCCATCTCTCCCACTAGATATTTTCAAATTCACATGAATATAGCCTAAACCTAAAACCTTAAACATATGAAAACCTAGTAACAGGAATTTACTGTTTCTAGTGCATTTAAAATGTGAACTTACCTACTTTATCTTTCCACATTGTCTGTTTGCTGGACTGGTAATTTCCATTATTCAATGTTCCATTTGAACTTAAAAATTTGTGAGACATTAGCCTGCATATACTGTGGTGCCCTGGTAATGAACTAGATTTTAAATGTGCCTAGATTTCTAACCAAAATTTTCAGCAACATCATTCAACTCACTGAGACTATTCTTTCAAAGAACCAAGACACGGAAAGGAGCAAGAAAGAAACAAGATTTCAAGACATCCACATCTTTGAACTCATGGATCACAAGTGAGGGGGTAAGGCTGCTCCTTACTAAGAGGATATATTCAGGCCCACTTAGTCCCTTACAGGAGAGTATGGAAATTACATCATCTACAAAGACTTAGGTTCCAGAAAGGACTGAATTATCATTGGCCCTGGACTTTAGTGATATGTAACAGAAGGTACCAATATTTTCCTGTAGAAAGCCACATAATAAATATATTAGGTTTTTCAGACCATACAGTCTCTCCACACTATTCAACTGCCATTGCAGTGAAAAAAGTCATAGAAAATATGTAAATCAGTGAACATGAGTGTGTTCTAATAAAGCTTTATTTACAAACATAGGTAATGGACAGGACTCAGCCTGCAGTTTTCTGACATCTGATCTATAATAACTTTTTAAATGATGCAAATGAAGGATGAAATAATGGGTAGAAATGTCTAAAATAAGTGAAAGAACTGAAGAATCTTAACAATTTAAAATACATAAGATTTTAAACACTTCACACTTGGGGGCGGGGGGTGGTCTCTAGTGTAGCAACCTGTATAAGCATAAGATTAATGCTTTCAAAGTACAATCAACTTACCCTGCTTCCTCACAACTAACCCCCTGATGAGGCAAATCAAGTAGCATTAGATAAGGAAATTGAAGCTGAGAGATCCTGATTTTTCAAAAATTCTGAGTTATTATTAGAAAGTGGCAGAGATAGCACTGGCCTTCAGGTTTTCTGACACTTCTGATGGCTCCTTCAAGTGCAATTACATTTAATACACACACAGTTTGTTGTCAAGACAAATTAATGCCATAGTAAAAATTTTCTACCAGATTCAGGTGATTACAAGAAGCTTAGGTAACAACTAAAATTAGCAATAAAATAAGTATAAAGTATCAAATGACAAATATAGTAGGGTTCAGCCACTGAAGTTTCTTGGGCTTAACTAAATATTTTGAAATATTACCTCAATTTACAAAATACCTTTCATAGTAAATATCTCCATGCTTTTCTTTGGAAGAATCAGTTCTACATACAGTCAGGGTAGCAGATACATTCATTTCACAGGGACACTTCCTTTTGTTTCAATTATATTTAGCCTTGTTCTTCAATGTATTCATTCAAAAAACATATTCATGGGCTACAGTGAAGTAGCCCAAATTTTTTTTCAATTTTGAAAACCCACACATGAAATTGTGCCATATCTAACATGATGATTTTGAACTGTGGTGCTGGAGAAGACTCTTGAGAGTCCCTTGGACTGTAAGGAGATCCAACCAGTCAATCCTAAAGGAAATCAGTCCTGAATATCCATTGGAAGGACTGATGCTGAAGCTGAAGCTCCAATTCTTTGGCCACCTGATGTGAAGAACTGACTCACTGGAAAAGACCCTGATGCTGGGAAAGATTGAAGGCGGGAGGAGAAGGGGACAACAGAGGATGAGATGGTTGGATGGCATCACCAACTCAATGGACATGAGTTTGGGTAAACTCCAGAAGTTGGTGATGGACAAGGAATCCTGGCGTGCTGCAGTCGATGAGGTTGCAAGGAGTTGGACATGACTGAGTGACTGAACTGAACACGATACTCATATGGAATTCTTTACACTATTGAGACAAAATTTCTTTCTTGCAGTGATAATTATCAATTGAGAGCCATTTTCGCAGAATAAGATGTAGATTCTTAAGTTACTTAATAAATTGAGCTTTTGGTGTGTCATCATGAAAATGACAGTGTGGGAGATTAATGTGTTCCCTTAATAGTTAGCATCTAATGAGAAAAAAGCAAAGGCCAAGTTAATATGTAATGATAGGTTCTTGCCAAATGACTTCACAGACATTGCCAGAACAAAAGTTTCGTGGAAAGTGGAATGGAGGAAAACGGTGGTGAAATAGACTCATCAAATGGCACACACTAATAGAAGCTAAATTCCAAAGAATCTTTGGAATATCACACAAGGTCCCATTATAATATTCCCATTTTAAATTAATTGTGAGACTCCTATATTTATACATAAGAACTTAAGTCGTTTTCAAGAAATGTAGAACAGTGAAGAAATTTTCATTAAAGTACATTTAAAATTTTTTCAATATTGTATTTTGAGCAGCATTAACAAATTGACTAGCCCATCAAAGTGATGGATAAGTGATTTTAAATGAATTTGATACATAAAAGAAAAAATAACTATGATAAGGAAGCTAATGTCTAATTTAATGCTTGTCCAAATTTACACAAAATACCATATAAGATGGCTAAAAATAATTTCTGTCAATACCAGGAGTCCAAGAGAATATACTACTTTAACAAAACCTAGATTTGGTTCTTTAAGATTTGAGGATGCCCAGTCTTGTTCCTTGAGGGAGCTTTTCTTCTCTGACAAGAGTCCGAATGGAAGGAGGACCTATTCCAGACTAGCTACAGGTAACCCTCAACTGTCCTAGAACTGTCCTGGTACAGGTCTGACCAGGAGTGAAATGTTCCCCTTCTGTCCTCTGCCCTCAAGGAGCCCATTTGCCTATCTTATGTCTCAGTGCATCTAATGATAACACAGTTACTATTTATGAGATTTTCTTATCATGACTACTTCTTGCAAGTACCTTGAAATACATTCATACGCCTAATTTATTTATATCTTTTGTAATAAGGTCTCGAAAAAAAATAAGGTAGAATTAGAAATTGCTCTGTAACCTAACAGAAATTCAGTTCAATTCAATTCAATATACACTGGCACTTACTAGGTAAAAGACATTTTCAAAGTACTAAGGATAGAGAGCTGAATAAGGTAATGGTTTCTACATCAAAGTGAAGACAGACTTACTGAGACCATATTTCACTCACTATTAACTAGTTGATATATTTCAAGCCAACAAAGGGAAAATATCTTTTAATTTGGTAATTATTTTTTATTTCATTTAAATACAGTGACTTTTTTTTTTACATCTTAATAACAGTGATAATAGCAAGAGATCATGAGCACTTACTATACTAGGCATTGTACTAAGCAAACTGCATGTATTATCTCATTTAATCTTCAAAACAAGTTTATGTGGAAAACATAATTGTTATCTCCATTTTAAAATAGATAACCTACAGCATTGATACTTGCAAAATATATCTAATGGAATTATGTGGAGAGACAAAATTGCCACTTTTAGGCCAAAAAAACTGAGTATTGACAATTATCGACAAATGTGGTAGTTAATACTCAATGGAAAACTGTTTTAAGGTTTGGTCTAAGATCCTATATAGCATAAAACAACCAAGCCTCAATTTGTCTATTTCCAGGTTACTAGTTCATCTACCAACTTACCATATTACTAGTAGATACCTAATAAAAAGTCATCTTTTTTTAATGGAAGTATAGTTGATTTACAATGTTATGTTAGCTTTAGTGTACAGCAGGATTCCGTTTATTATATATATGTGTTATAAATATAATATACATTTATTTTTCAGATTCTTTTCCACTATAGGTTATTACAGAATACTGAGTATAGTTCCCTATGCTATACAGTAGGTACTTATTTATTTTATATATCATATAGAAAGTCATCTTCTACACAGAATTCTGAAGTAGAGATGACTTTGTATCTTTATTAGGAAGTTTACAAAAATCTAAATATCTTGGCTTTTCTCAACAGAGTCAGGGAAATTTTCTTGTTTCTTATGTCACAGCTCCTCCTTAGGTCTGATTAAGTCTTCAGTTTTTCACTCTGTATCAAGTCTGTATATGTGAGATTTTTAATTGCAGAAAAATACAATAAAATGTCCATCAATACTACAAAAAAAACAATAAAAGGTATGAATGACACTGCACTTTCAGGTGGGCTTGGGGCCCCCTTATCTCCTTTTTTAAAATAATCTATAGTGTCTTTTGTAAACATAAAATTACTTGTGGAGAACTCATATAAGCATAAGACAAACAATATAAAATGTATTTTTTAAACAGTACATAGGCAATCTAGAAATCAACATCTGTAACTCAGAACACTATTGGTTTGACCAATTTTCGACTCTTTAATATAGATTATTCTTAGAAAAGTTTACTAAAAGATTCTATAGAATTTTGGCAGGACCACCTTTAAACCATCCCAGACAAGTGAAAAACCATGGTTACAGTTTCAAGACTTCCAGAAAGAGAAGTTCACGATAACCATTCATATGCTGAAGCAATTTTAAGAATTATCAAATTACCCTCTATAGCCTAAATCCATCATGTGATACATCATCTTTATTTCCTGTCATTTCTTTTCTTAGTGGATAAGAATAGGTATTAGGTAGAAGTAGGGTGGACCTTTAGTCTTCTGCTTAGTGCATATAGAGTTTCACTATCCTAAAATGTGAACAATTGTTTAGAGAGCAGATGCTATAAAGCCTATCAAAACAATGCACAAAATTCAATGCACTGAGTCATAATCACCTGTTATTGTTACTGACCAAAATCTCAAAGAAAACTGAACCAAGCATTTCTCAGGAAAGTAAGCAAGAGCTAGAATCTTTACATTCAAGGAAGTTTCATACGTTCCTGGACCTCAGACCTGAGACTATATTCAAAAAAGCAAGTTTTGCCCCTACTCTAGCACAAAGCAATTTTTTTTTTTTTAAGAACAATGGCCTCAAATAGTTAAAATCAAGAAATCACATGTAGATTAACTCACTCAAGTGAGACTATGCAGCCTGAGGACTGCAGTGGAAATATACTGATTCTGGTATGAAAAGTTAATTCACTACTTCACTGCTCTCCTGTCAGGTAGTTTTCTTGGTTCTCCTAACATTCTATTGATTTCCATTGATTTAACTTGCTTAATTCTAAAGGTGTATCTTGAAATGGACACTTCATTGGTTTTCATTTTCATTGGTTTCTACAGAGTCTACTTAAAATGTGGCACAGAATTAAATAACTTAAAGACCAACTGTAGGTAACCAGACCTTCACTTCTAAAACTAAAAGCTCCTGTTAAACACCCTTGAAAACAAAGTCGGTGCTTTATTTTCCTGGCCCATAATTCAAGTGACATAAAATACTAAACATTTTTGGAAAAGCATCGATATTTTTTGTTTTATATCAAATCTTGTGTGCCTGTAACATATAACCACCACATCTTCCCTCTGTTCTTTCTTTGCATTTGATATTGACAAAATGAAACTAGGATCACTACTTTTTGGCACACTGCACAGTGACTGCTACCAAAATTATGTAACCATTCTATAGCCCGTTTCCTCTAAGCACTACCATATAATTTGTCAAGTCTCCTACAGGAACCAAGGCATGTGGGGAACAGATGGAGAAAAGCATAGTTGACTAGGAGTGGAAAAGAGATTTATCAGAGAAAAAATAAGAAAAAAACAGAAGTAGGATATGGAAGAGGGTAAATTTCAAGAGATATGGGTATAGTGGACACATTATGGCTGTTTAATTTTGTAATTTTACAAAATGGATTTTTGTATCAGTATGCAGAATGTTCAATGTGTGGGTTCTCAAGATGAGGGGGTCTAAACCTGTATGCATAAGTCTTAATAGGACTAATTTTCTCTGAAATACTTTGCAAAACTTGAGTGTATGTGTGTGCGTGTGAGTGAGTGCACTCAACTTTCATCAGAATCTCAAAGGAAACCATGACCTGAACTGTTATGAATCACTGCTGTAGAAGCTAAAGCCATTATATATCCATCTCTCCCTGGCACAGAGGGAAAAAAATCACAGTTACTTTCATGAGTGATTTCTCCTGCAACTTTCCTTAAGGGTCAGGGAATTTATTTGAATTACAGGTCACCAACTACAAGATGGGCACTTATGGTCATATTCACTAGGATGAGAACTTCCCCTTAACTACCCACAATGAGCACAATATGCAAACAGATACATTCAGGGGCCTTTTGATAAATAATGCACTCTAGATGTTTGGGGCAGGGCATCTTATAGTCAAGAAAAAACTAACTCAAACGTACAACAAAAAAGGAAGAATGTTAGAAGAGAAGAAAGAATGAATGCCATATTTAATGAACAGGATAATACAGAAAAGACCAGACACGAGTTTTGTCTTCCATAATGTTCCAAAATAATCCTGGTACTTCCATCACTATCAGTTGATCAAAGACATTGGGGATAAGTAATGAGTATCAACTACTTAAACTAAGGTTGGGAATTTCATGTGACTGACTGACACTAACTGTCATTTCTCTCTAGAAATATTGATATTGGACAAGACACAACAGATAAGGGTATAAGTTAACTTATGTTACAGCCTCTGTTGTGTATCTTCTCTGATCATAAAGAGAACTTGGCTCACTGGATCTGTCAGATAAGCAAACATCCATCAACAACAACTAACATTTATACACATATGTACATACACACATCTATGTACATAAAAAGAAAACATATTCACAGATTTTGAAAATCAGATAGGTACAGAACTGGTATGCTGGTACCAAACTAACTTTGTTACAGTTTTCAGTTTAACGGTGAGTCCTTAAGCAATTCCATTCTCTTATTCTTTTAAACTCACTGAAGCTCTCTTAAGGACTCACTTTCTATTATTTTACAGCATATCTTCCACAGGAACTCAAGCAAACAGTAGGAAATGTGGACGTCAAAGGTACAGATCTATCAACTATTTTGCATGCCAAGCTAAACTAGTTTTCAACACCATCAGAATCCTCTCAAAAGTATGTTCATATATTAAATGCACAGACCTTTCAAGATGTTTAAACAAGAGATTAAGCCTTGTATTTCACACACTCACCAGTCTGAAATAATCATGTGGAAATAGGGTGGGCATGAGATGTCCAGGAGTTATCATCAGGAAACACCTGATGACATCATGAAAACTATGAGAACCTGAAAGTAATTCCCACCAAGGTTTACAAACCAAGGGGGCTGAAGCTTCACCAGTGTAGAAAAACAGATGAAAACCAGCATGCTTCTGGCCAGCAAAATGAGTCTGAATTACACATGAAAATACTATTGTTCAAGTTCCCAAAATCATTTGATTCTGATTTTCTACATTTGACATCTACCTGATAAGAAACCCTGCTAAGCCAAATTTTGGATACAGGTTGACGGGAATCAAAACACAAAAGGCAGAGCTGAGTCTAGCAATCTATTTTCAGAGAAAAAAAATCTATTTAGGATCTGCTTTTCTTTCATTCTGATAAAAAAATGTTATCTTAATCTTTATACTTATTAGTTCTATGTCACATTATAGTTTTGTGGAGAGAGTCTAGTAACAGCTAAGAGAATATCTTTTCTTTTTTAAAGGTTTCAGACATTGATCATTTCTTTATATAGTCAGCTATTTGCTGGATTCCTCTGACGTATTTCATTTTTTGTAAGAAATTTAGCTTAAAATTATATTTCAAATTGGTTTAGATATTTCTATCATTATTATAATCTGTAAGATTTATTTATTTGTTCACGTATAGAGTTTCAAAACTATCCTGAGAAAATCGTAATGATTTCGGCAGGCACCACTTTTATTTATTTGAAGAAACCAAAACCACTTTTTCGTATTTACTTCTGGAAACTTCTAACAGTTCTTTCCTTTTTTATTACCAGTAGCTTCGGTTGCTTCCTACTTTTTGAGAAAAAAAATCTTATTGTTCTACTTTAAAAATTCAAATATAAATATTTCAGTGGTTTAAAATCAACTCACTGATGCAGTATAAAAACTGTAAATGTCATATCTAAGTGTCAGAAGTGGAACTATCCAAGGAAGCATGGCGGGATTCCTCCAAAGGTGTTACTGGAATTAAAAAGGGACTTGATTTTGTTCTGCCCCCATCATCTTCAGTCTTTAAGAAGCTATGCTGCAGAGTGACTTTTTTTAAATAGCAAGCAGTAGCATTCATGCTAAGGAATAAACCATCCTGGAATAGGAAACCCTTCAGATGCCACTTTGCATGTAAAAGGCAAGGCCTATTGGGAGATAAAAATAACACCCCCTCCCCCAAAAAAGCACTAAACTGCTGTTCATGCTCAAACACAGAGATTAGGAAGTGAAGAAGTAGGGAGAAGGGAAAAAGAGGGCATGGAAGAGAGAAAGAAAAAGAAGTGACTATTTAGCGTGGCAGAAGGTTGATACCTTCCGAGAAAAGTAGTCAGAAATTTCTGGTGATGAGAAGCCAAAAAACTTCCCTGAATATATTCATGTAACGCTAAAGTTGCTTGTATTCACTGCAAAACAAACCTCTTCCTTTACTTCCAAACCATTAACAAAGTCAGTTACTCAAATATGATTTATGTGTGTAGTTTGGGGGAAACTGGAGGCAAGGGCTAATTTCTAGTATCTAGGTTGCTATGGAATGCAGAGATATCCAGAAAAAAAAAAAAAAGCTTGATAGCATGTGGTTAATGTGGGGACTAGGAAATCATTGGAAGAAAGCACTTAGAGCTAGGAGGGACCTTAAAAAAAAATTAACTGTATTTTTGGTAAAAAGATTGGGTTTCCTGTAGGACACGTCCAACCATCAGTTTAAATCTCAGAGGACAAACTAATGTTAGCTCACGTCTGGGTAACCCTGACAGTCACTGTATGGTTAAACTTCTCTTATCATAGGCTTCCGTGAATCAACTTCTTCACGAAGTCAAAGGAGCCCTATGTGACCTAATTTCAGGAGGTCAATTTTGAGTTGCCTCCTGTCACACAGGAACATTGCTTCCTTTTTTCAGATTTTTATAGTTTTTAATTACCTAGTTGACACAATGGAAAAGGAAAAAAGGCCAGATTTGTATTTCTTTTGGTAACAGAAATGACTTGTGAGGATGTCCTTACCCCAAGAAATCCCAATTGCCATGACCTTGGCTTTTAACCAACTAAAGAAGCTCAGGTGGAGCTCAAGCCCAGTCTGCTGCCCCAGCAGCTCCCAGGTTACAAAATCAAGGTAATGAAGGGCAGCAATATCTGAGGCTGTGTTTGAAGCCCAGGTGTGTGGTGCTACTGCACCACAAAATTCAGCATTTCTTTTTAATCAATCTCAAGGTAGAATTGGACCCTGGCTTATAGCCAAAAATGAGAAATAAATTTATTGCACTTTCTGTCCCATGTATCCCCAGTACTTCTTGCTTATAATAATATGGAGATAAAGATTCATTGTGTGTGTAAAATTGGCTTTCCAACAAATTCTATTGCTCTTAAAATAAGATTCCCAAGGTAAAAAAAAAAAAAAAAAAAGTGCAAAAGAAAACAACCAAAGCAGAGAGGAAGTAAAAAAAAAAAATAAAATAAACAGTAAAGGTCCATTGAAAAACAACATGCATTAACCTGGCTAGGTATTTTTTCCCCATGAACTATGAGTTTGATGGTTTTGAACTGTACTGTGATGCCCCCTCCCCAAATAAAACACAGAAGACAGACAAGTCTTCTGCTTGGGCTTCTCTACAGGCAGCTTTTTGGAAGCTTAGAGTGTCAGACAGTCTGAAGCAGAAAATGGGAAGGTGTGTGTGAGAAAATCTTGAGAATGGCTCAATGGGCTGGCCATAATTGCACAAGTCCTGCATGGCAAAGAAGGTCTGCAAAAGATGCCAGGCTGTTATGTGACTCCTGGAAGATTCTTGTCTAAAAATGGAACATTTAGACTTGCAGGGGAAGCCTTGAATACATACCAAGCTTAATCAAAGTGAGACAAAGCAACTTGCATTTACATAGCCAGCTTATGGGAAGATAGCAGAGAAAAAAAATGTCTGTAAACAAGCAGAGAGGAAAGGTGACCAGTGGCCATTTGGCAATAAGGCAAGCCCTAGGTTCCTAAAAAGCATTTTTGGAATTCTGCCTATGGCTTTTAGTTAGTTATTTATTCATCTGTCTACCTATGTACCTATCTAACTACCCACCCTACAGACTTTAAAAGAATCTTACGGTACTGCCAAAACTTTAATCAGTCTTCTCCACCTGTACCTGGTCTGTAGCAGGGGTGAATTAACTGGCAAAAGTTGAGAAGTAAAACTATATTCATGATTCTTACTTCTTTAAGAACCATCCTAATTCATTCTAGACTGTGAAATTTTATTTTATAGTACAAATATATGACTTCAATGTAAAGTTCAACAATTGCTGAGTGAATAATTGTTGGTTTAGGAAAGCAAAAGGTAGACTCTGCTGGTATTTTCCCTTACTATTAATAAAACATATTAAGAAAGAAAAATAAATAGCATCAGAAAACAGGAAAACTACTGGTGCAGTAAAGACACAGTGGCCTACAGCTTCATGAGTTATCTGAAAAGATAAGCCCCTGCCTACCTCTCTCCCGTGAATTGTCCAATTGTAAGAATAAAGAATGTTTCTTACAGCAGCCAAAAGAATGATGCTTTTAAATAGGGGTCCATGGACTTCAGGAGCGACAACCACCCCCAAAACTCTTATCAGTATCTGTGAGCATGCACATCTTTCTGGACTCCAAAGGACAGCATACACAGCAGAGGTTTAGAACTGTATCTGCCAGTCACAAAGAACTACATATGATTCCACTCATAAGAAATGTTCAGAACAGGTAAAATTCATAGATACAGGAAGTAGAATGGTAGTTACCTGGGGATAAAGTCGAGGGAGAGGAGGTTGAGAGGAAATGGGGAGTGATTGCTAACAAGTATGAAATTTTTTCTTGCAGGTGATAGAAATGTTCTAAAATTGACTGTGGCCCCACGGTTGCACAACTCTTGTGAATGAACTAGAAACCACTGAATACACTTTAAATGAGTGAATGGTAGGGTATGTGAATAATAGCTAAATAAAACTGTTAAAAAAACACATCTATAAAACTCTGACCCACCAGAAATATACAATTTAGCCCTTCCTAAAAAATAGGAATACCTGGGGAGCCCATCAGACCTGTGAAACAAGAGAGAAAATGCCAAGGAGAGTAAGTATGTCCATGCTCAGTTGCTCAGTTGTGTCCAGCTCTTTGCAATCCCGAGGCCTGTAGCCCGGCAAGCTCTTCTGTTCATGAAATTCTCCAGGCAAGAATACTGGAATGGGTTATTACTGTGCCCTCCTCCAGGGGAATCTTCCTAATGCAGGGATCAAACCCACATCTCCTGCATTGCAGGCAGATTCCTTACCCATTGAGCCACTTGGGAAGCCCAGAGTAAGTATAAGGACTCCCTTATTCATCAGTGCAAATCTCAGAAGAAAGGAGACTTATTTGGGTCTTCAATGAGTTTGGTTGAGATTTATTTTCTTCTGAAGCAATTGAACCAAATTCTACACTAATTGAATTCTCCATGGGTCAAGTGCCTACAAGTAGGTGGAGACATTTGAAAACGAACATGGTAACAAAGGAAATTCTGCAAGCCCTGTATGTCAGTGAGTGGTTAACTGGACAAATGGCACCAGCTCCTCTGATTTTTTTTTTGCTTCTGGCTATCAAATCTCGCATCAGTTGAAGTCAATGAGTTTTCGATGTCCTAAAACAGGAAGGAGATTATAAGGTTTGCATAAAGATGTTTTAAAAACGAATGTATTTAGCAACATTTCCATCCTTCCTCAGGCAGAAACAGTACATTATAGAGCAGAATATCATTGTTATTAAGGCTGAGGAATTTGTTACAAGATGTGCAAAATCCCCCATACCATATGTTTTCCCATGTGGACAAAATTTATTTGGACTTTGTCGTATGAAATAAATTTAAATACCCGTAAATTGATGGTGATCTAAAAAAAATAAACACTTATAAACGTTTCTTTTTAACTAAGCATTACTGATGGAAACATTAAAATCAAGGGATATAATTTCTCTAGACAAAGTCACAAGGAGAGGAATTTTAATACAAACATAATGAAACGCTTAGTTCAAGATTCACTTTCTAGCCCAGATAAATGATACTGAAGAGGGACAGAGAGGAGAACATGTCTTTTAAAAGCTAGGAATCTGACATCAAGTTGAATTTTACCATATTTTTTAAGGAGAATCTGCCAGGCAACAGGCCATTTTCTTGCTATTTTCATTTTTTCATCTTTTGCGGTTTACCCAACCAGAATGATTAACACTCACCCATCTGTCTGAATACAAAAATCCTCAACTTTCAACATTTAAATTCTACAGATAGTTTTAATGTGCTATCAGTTAAACAAGTTTTTCCTTGCACTGTGGTTTTTGGACTTAGAGATAAAGCTGATTTACTTATATTGGGATTGGAGAAGATGGGAAAGTAGAGTGGGGAGAGAGCTTGTGAATTATTACTTTATCAGACCAGAGCTGAATGCCATAAGGTTACAACTCTATAGAATTGACACCCTCAGGAGCCATGTAGCCGGAGTAAGCCAAGACTGACAATGTACAGGTTCAAATGCATTTTCCACATAATGGCCACACAAAAAGAAGGATTAAAATACAGATACATGTGAACTACATACACAGAGACCTCTTGCTGGTTGAGTAAGGATACATGGTAAGTAATTTATCCTGAAATATTTCCTTTTAAAAGTAAAGGAAACAAAAACAAAAAACAACGAGATTTTACTGTCCCAGCAAGGGTATGACAGCAACAATTTACAATCTCCTTCCATCTCATTCTCTCATCTTCCCCTCCCTCTGCCTCTCCCTGTGTCTGCCTCACCACTCACCAGCCACCCTCCATTTCCTGATAACTTTTCATCATGTTAGTTCACGCCTAATATAAAATGGTGGCATGTGGGAGAATTTTTTTTTTTTAAGATAGGGACAGGAAAAGAGACAATATGATTGGGAGGAGGACAGGAGACAGAGAAAGATTGAGAGAGACAGAGAGAATGTCAATGCCCAAGTCTGGCATTTGCCTATTTAAATTCAATCCTGCAGCCCTGGCTGAGCTGAGCGATAGATGGGTTGCGTTATGAATTTCTGATCAGACAACTGATAGGTTATGAGAGAGGACATAATCCCATTGAGAAAGCCTTTTCTTCCAAGCAGGGGCAAGTAATAGCTTACCCTTGAGAGACAGCTCCTTGCTCTGCCCTTTAAATGTATGTATATACGTATATGTGTATGCTTGCATGCATCTCTGTGTACACGTATATAATTTTCCCTTTCTTTAAAAAAAAAAGTCAAAATAAGCATTTTATGATGATAAATGTGTAGCAATAATTGATGGTCGCCTGCATCTGAAACAGGGATATGCCTGGGCAATCAGACACACTCACCAAATAAACTGTATTTTTTTCTTTTTTAGAAATCTAAGTAGAATTCTTTCCATTGCCCATCTCGTTTTAGTACCCCAAGATTAAGGGCCTGAAAAAATTAAAATATTGAGGACAAACAACACTGGTGTTTTCAGTACACTCTTCAATTTGCTTCCCTTTCAGTATTTTGTGTTAACCTGAAAAAAAGAAATATCATGCGTATACAACAGTCAATGTAATTCACATACAATATTCAAAGGGAGAAACCAAATCTTAAAGGTAATTTTTCCACACATGTGAAAAAATACTTTAAATTCCTTTGTGTAGTAATTATAGACAGTTAATTACTCTAGCTCTCGTTAAGCATTACACTAACCAAGAGGTTTGCAGGTTAATTGAGAGTTGTAAAATAGAGGCAGAGAATTGAGTATCCAAGTCAAGACTTTGCCAACAGCTTAAGGCTACTGCACAGTGAAAAGTCCAAAATTATAACTCTGGTATCAGGGGTTGCTGGAGTCAAGTCTATTAGCCTCTGTACACCAGATACGCCCACTCAAAAAAGACCTCCATGTCCAATTTAAAAGCACAGGAAAAAGTCACTCAGAATTATACGAATGTAATAGGGAGCATAACGGACAAGGAAGATGTTTATAAACAAAAGCAGGGAAAGCTTAAAACATAAGGACTGCCATCACATTTAAAGGAAGGAAGGCAGTTCGATGTCATCCCTACTCCATTTTGAGTGACATCAAATGAGATGAACAGCATCCTGTGCTCTTGGTTTTCCTTCTTCCACCAAAAGGCATCCCAGGACCTAACGGAAACTTACTGCTAAAGAGGAGAAGGAATAAAAGGGGTCGCTGATTTATATTTTACATAATATTCATCGCATGGTTGGGACCCACTGCAGGGAAAATGTAGCATCCCATTTAATCTAGAATCCTGTAAGCCAGTTTGTGTGTGTGGGGGTGTGGGTGTGGGTGTGGGTGTGGGTGTGGGTGTAAAACAGCATTCTTTTCATAATTTATGGAGATTTCTTTCCTTGTGTGTGTGTGTGTGTGTGTGTGTGTGTGTGTGTGTGTGTGTGTTTAAGACAGCATTCCTTTCATGATTTAGGGAGATTTCTTTTCTACTTATGAATTTACCAATTATTAATTACAACCTGCAATATCAAAATTGTGAATGTCAATCAGTACCACTCTGCATCTGAAATGTAGTGTTTTCACGTATGTCACATGTACATGTCAGGGTAACTTCAGTTCTCTTCACCCTCTAAACTGTAATAGACCCATTAAGCAAGTGTGGATTGGGGCAGGGTGGGGGGGCATAATCTGAGAGTGTAAATTATTTACCTGATTTAGATTCATTATAGTCAGGCATGCTGTCTGCATTTCACCATCTTTTAAAATGGGGAACTTGCCCTGAAAGAATATTATGTAAATCTTTCTGTCACAGATTATTGCCTCTATACATGACTTCCACACCATGCATCTGCTTTCTGTGCAAGCTTATTACATACACATACACAACTCCCTATTTTTAATCTCCAGTCCTTCCCATTCTCCTCTTTCCCCCAACATTCATTATGAGGAAAATTACCTCCAACAGAACACTACTGTTTTTTTTCCATTCAATTTACATAATTGCTGTTTTGTTACTTTTTTATGTGGAAATTTTGTTCCCCAAAGGAAAGCATCAATGCTTAAATGGCAAAATGGAGTTTCACTTAGGGTTATAAATGCAGGGTTGCACCTAGCAATGCATTCTGCGACACTGTGAGTCCACCAATGTACAAGTCATTCTTGGAGGGGGAAGGGTTATAGTCAGTGTTTTCCATGATGTTGACAACCCATAGTGAAATATATCCTGGCCAGTGATGCAAAGATTCTGAGAACCATAAAAATAGCTGTTTTAGGACTGAAACTTCATGATTTTTCAGTATAACCCTGGGCCAAATCTGTAATGAACTGACTTAGATTAATAATGATAGTTGACAGCAATGTTTGCATACATGTAAAGGAATAAAAAAGATTTTTTTTATAAAGAAGCATCTTTCAAGAGAAAGCAACTTTTGAAAGAAGCAAGCTTTGTAGCTTCCAGATGCACATTCCTTTTTCTGCAATTTTTATATTAGATACTGCATGATAAATAAAAATGTATTTTAACCATGAAATCCATACGCAGGGTAAATACACATGGACAGCTGAAAGAAAACTCATAAAGCAAACACCCATGTAACCAACCAGGTTAAGTAGCGGAACTTTGTCAACACCTTAGCATCCAGTCTTTCTCTCAACCCATGTCCCCATATCTCAGTCTCCACCATCATCCTTTTATTCTCACCATCCTATAAGAGGTTCCCACTCTCCTGAATTTTAATATAGTCATCACCTATGTTTTTATCATTGCATATGTTTCTCTGTTTTTAATCTCAAGATTTTAGTTTTGCCTGTTTCATTATTCTATTATGATTCAGAGCCTATTTCATTTGCTCAACATTTTAAGATTCAATGATTTTGTCATATGTAGCCATATTCCATTCATTTTCATTGCTATGTATTATTACATTTTGTCATTACATATATATGTATATATATTACATATATCAGTCTTTATTGATCCATTTCCATTATTTCTTGTTTGTGGTTATTTAAACAATGTTATTGTGACGGTTCTTGCTCATGTCTCCTGGCACTCATGAGCAAGACTTTCTCTAGTGTATGTATAACCAGAAATGGGATGCTGCGTCTCAGGATATAAGTGAGCTCAACTTTGCTAAGTAAACCCAACTCTTTTCCAATATGGTGTCTCAATCAACACTCCCATTAGCAAAGTTCCCAACAATCTTTGCCAGGTTTTAAAAATGTTGCTGTGGTGTGGAGTATGCAATAATAACTCTTTCTGGTTTTAATCTGCAGTGACCTGATGACCAGCAGGGTTAAACATGTTTTCATATGCTTACTGGTCAACTGGGTTTGCTATTTTGTGTGAAAGTTCAAGATTTCTCATCCATTTTTTCACTGGATTAGTCTCTTTCTTATTAATTTGCTAAAATTCTTTGTATGTTCTGATTGCCTCTCTTTTGTCAGTTATATATGTTGCAAGCATCTGTCCAATAAGATGATTTCTCATTTTCTTTACAGTATCTTTTGATAAATATAAGTTTTGAATTTTAATGTAGGTCTGTTTATGATACTGATTCTTTATGGTTAGTGCTTTTGTTCCTTGTCTAAAAAGTCTTCCCCTCTCCTGAGGTCATGAAGATATTCTCCTAAATTATCTTCTAAAAGCTTTACTGCTTTGCCTGTTACATTGTTAGGTTTTTATTCCACCTGGAAATGATTATTTTGTATACTGTGAAGTAGAGGTTCAATTTCATTTCTTTTTTTCATATAAATAACCAATTGTCCCAACACCATTTACTGAACAGTCTCTCCTTTCCCCACTGATCTATAAAACCACCTCTGTTATGTATCTAATGTATACATATGGGCTGTTTTATTTCTTCATTTTCTGTTCTTCCATTGGCCTGTTTATTTATACCTACAGTATACTACACTGTATCAATGTGGCATAATAATATAGGTTGACATCTGGTAGTAAGCCCTGACTATGATTTCCTTTAAAAGTCAATTTGGCAATACTTCATCCTTTGTGTGTGTGTGTGTGTGTGTGTGTGTGTGTGTGTGTGTGTGTGTGTGTGTGTGTGTGTATGTGTGTGTATATATATATATATATTTTTTTTAAGTTGGGATTTTGATTGAGACTGAATTAAATCTTTGGATCAATTTTTGGAGAATTGCTATCCTTAACAAATATGCTGCATTTCTCCATTTATCTAGGTCCTTTTTAATATTGTTCAATTAAGTTTTTAATTTTAAGAGTAGCAACATTTAATGACTTACAGTTATTCCTAGGTTCTTCATATTTTTTGACCTTAGAAATAATACATATTTTTAATTTACTTTTATTTATTAGTAGTATATAGAAATGCAGTTCATTTTTCCATTCTGATTTTGTTTCCAGCCACTCTGTTAGGTTCTTATTAATTTTAATATCTTATCATTTAAGTCTTCTGGGTTTTCACAGATATATTCACAATTATATCATCTATGAAGAAAGACCATTTCCTTTCCTCCTCTACAATCCTGTATCTTTTATTTCTTTTGCTTGCCTTATCACACTAGCTAGGATGTCTGTTGCCATGTTGAATGGAAGTGATAAGTATGTTTATCTTTCTCCTGATCTCAAAAGGAAAGATTTTTTAATTGTTTATCTGTTAAGAATAATGTTTGTTGCAGGCTTTTAGATATTAGCTATCAAATCAATAATGTTTCTTTCTATTACTAGTTTGTTAAAAATTCTCACACTGGATATAATGAATTTTATCAAACTTTCTTTCTGCATCTATTAAGATGATATAATTTATTTTTTAATATAGTACTATAGACTTTATTGCATAATATATAATGATTATGCACTCATTGACTTTCTAATATGAAACCGACACTGTATTTCAAAAACAAGCCCAGGCCATAAAACAATATCTTTTATACAATGTGCTAGATTTGGTTTGCTAATATTTTGTCCTTAATTTTGCATCTCTCTTTCTTAGAGAGGTAAACTATAATTTTCCTTTTCTCATACTATCCTTGTTGAGTCTTGTTATCAAGGTTGTGCAAGCCTCACAAAATAAGTCATACAATGTCTTAAACATTTTGTAATTGTAATTAAGCAACTAGTGACAGTAAAACAGTAGTGTTTTAAGCATTTCAATCTAGCTTAAGCTTTCCTCATTATCTTCTTCCTACCTGATCAGTCCAGGTTCAGGCAGAAGACAGAAACTACACCAGTTAATGTAACAGAAAATGTAATATAGAGAATTGTTCACTTGGTATAAACAATTCTGACTAGTGAATTGAAAAGACAAAAAGAACCCCAAGGTGTCAAAGAAGGATCAACCACTTCAAACAAAGGATGAATAAAGGGAATGGGGCTGGAATTATTAAAACTAAGGGGTTTGGAAAAAGGGCCAAATCCAGGTCTCTTGAGATGGGATACTGGGTGGCTGCTGCTGGTGTATTTGAGCAGGGCCTGATGAAAGTGAAAGTGCTAGTCACTCAGTCATGCCCAGCTATTGTGACCCCATGGACTGTACCCCATCAGGCTCCTCTGTCCATGGAATTCTCCAGACAAGAATACTGGAGTAGGTTTTCATTTTCTTCTCCAGGGGATCTTCCCAAGCCAGGGATCGAACACGGCTCTCCCGCACTGCAGGTAGATTCTTTACCCACTGAGCCACCAGGAAAGCCCTTAAAGATGCTAGGAAAACTGTTAATAGGATGCAACTGCTACTAGAAGAAATAACTTACATGGACAAAATGATGCTGGAATGATGCCCATAGGAGAAAAGCTGATGCAAAGTTCACAAAAAGCAGACAAAAGAGTGCCATACCTTCCTCTTCAGCCTTTCACTATCTCCTAGTGGTCTCTATTGGTAGAACTTAAACAGAACCTGCAGGCAAGGCAAAAATGGAATTTGCAGGGCTCCAGTCCCCAGAAAAACAAAGGAGCAAATAGAAGTTTGGGTTTGTAGCCGAAAGATAATAGTATAATAAATAAAATTAAAATGGCAAATCACAGCAGGTGATGCTTGCCAGAGAAGATAAAAATTTTCTTACCAGTGATTCAGGTCACCTCCATCACTTAGAAACTTATAGCCATGCCGAACATCTGGATGATGAATACTATGCATAGTATGAGCTCATAGAATGTGTCATATTAGAGTTAAGATTCTCACCATCACTCTATGTGGAAGATTATAAAATGGTCACAAATTACTCCCTTCCCATATCCATGACCCTTTAAATATGATTTTGCTGCTTCTCCTAGCCAAGTTAAACACTTTCTCCTCCCCTGAAATCTGGCTTTGAACATCATCTAAACCAATGGATGTTTCAGTCAAAGGAATATTAACAAACATGATGCATTCAGAAGCTCAAAAATTACTTTCCCTCTCTTGCTGATGGGCATCAACACCACCATGTGCAAAAGCATGGGTTAGTCTTCTGGAAAATGAGACACTACAGGCAAAGAGGTCCCATTAGTCTCAGTAGTTCCACCCTTTCCATCTGGGCCCACAGACACGCAAAGCCATTCTAGTTCGTCTAGTTCCAGTCAAGCCAAAATGGATTATATGAATTTTCCAGTTAATTCACAAAATTTTAAAAAAGAGATATTTGTTGTTATAAGTTACAAAGTTGTAGAGTGGTTTCTCATGCACCAAAAGCTAACTGATACATATCATGGACAATCACATGCTGTCACAATTCTCCACTCAGTGGTTGGTTACAGAGAAAGTCAGAATAACCATCAAATCAAGTTTCTATTCTTACTCTGGCTTCCCAGGTGGCGCTAGTGGTAAAGAATCTGCTTGCCAACGCAGGAGACATAAGAGATATGAATTCTCCTGGAGTAGGAAATAGCACCCTGCTGCAGTATTCTTGCCTGGAAAATTCCATGGACAGAGAAGCCTGGAGCGACCAAGCACATTCTTACTCCACAGGCTGACAGGTTATATTTCCCTTTCGAAATCTCTCACTCCCAAGAACATCTAAGAGATTTAAAAGGAAGAGCTTCATGTGTGCTTGCAGACTATCTTTCCTACAGTCACCATATAGCCTCTGACATATTTTGCTTTGGCTGGCATGCTTGCAAAGACACTTGGGTTAAGTATCACTATTCTCACTGTCCTTGGTGTCCATTGTGAAAAAGCTAATACCTGGGTCAAGAAAACTTTCTCCAGATGTTCCCAGAGTTGCTAGTTTTCGAAATCAAAGTACAATGGATTCCAGGTAAAAGGAGGGACACTTTCCCTTTCCCAAAATCTGTGTTCCAATTTTTCACCTATACACTAATAAGTGCAGATTCCTGAAGACACACGATCTCAATCTCTCAGGAAAACATAACTTTTAAATTATATCAGCAACTCTAAAATAAGAGGACACACATCTTCAGATAAACATACAACAGTTTTTGAGGAGAGAAAACTGTTGAGGAGAACTGACATCTTTACTATGGTAAGTCTTCAAATCCATGAACACAGCATGCATCTCCATTTATTCAGGCCTCTGGTTTCTTCCATCAGCACTGTATAGGAGGGAGGACCTTTATTGATAGTATAGTCATTTAGACTTTCAGCAAAAATAAAAAGGAATATGTGTATGCCATGCCAGAAGATGAAAATGTTGAGTTCTATCTCAACATTCTTACAAAAGAAATATCTCCCTAACAGAAATACTATCTCTAAAGTGTATTCTGCTTATACTATGGAATCAACATTAAGTTATCCAGAAGAACTTCCTAAACACCAGACCAGTGGGAATATTTAATGGGGATGGGGTATATTTTTAAAATAAACAGATAAGGAAATGGTGAAACATACTTTCTTAAATCTAAAACTCTATCCATTTTTCTCATGTCATTTTTATTTTTTAAATAAGCTGCTATTTCTTTAGTGAAATAATTGTGATAAACTATTACCATTTTCCCATTTTTAACATGCTTTCTTGGTAAAACTAAAACATTGGGTGCTATGTTCATTCCCCCAATTTTTTTTTCCAGGAACAGAAAATCAAAAGGTCTAGGAAATACACAGTGGTTTAATTTGGTGGAGCCTCTGGACAAATATATTTCTGTTTTGACTTGGCTTATTTAGGCAGATTTCCTAGGGGGGGGAAAAAAAAAGACAGCATCCAAGTGTCCTTCTCTTGAAAGTCAGAAAATTGTGTTCCAACTTGAAGTGACTAGGCTATTTTTTTTTCCCCTTTTCAGTCTCCCCATTTCCTAAAGATGTCAGAGATCTTAGGGCCAAGTTTCAACCACAGTTCAAGTTCAGGATACCCCAAGTTTTTCCTCATCTCCAGAAGGCTCTGCCAAAAGAGGATTTCAAGGAATGGCTCAGCACTGAAATAAAGAGATGGAAAGAATATTGCCTAATTCCTGTTAACACAAAGCACTGTTTCACCCACATTGGGTGCATTAGTTAGAGTCAAATCAGAACCACTTTAGGAATTTCAGGACTTGGTTAGAAAGGTATTAAAAGAGCAGAGAGTATGAGAAAGTGGTATAGTAACCCAAAGACTAATAACTAAAGAAAGCAGCTGCCACTAGTAGGGCTCGTGGGTGGAGAGGTGGTCATATTATCGAAGTCCAGAAGTGCAGAAGAGACTGAATGGCAATGCCAGTCTATGAGGGAGTATCTCATGACTACATGTGGAACTACTGAGGGAGTGCTGAGTACTAATGATGGGACCAAAGAAAAGGCTCCAGAGAGCATGGGCTGGGACTGCCAAAAAATGCCGTATTCCATTGCTGCCTGTTTTTGCTGGAGAAGAGTTGATGGAAGATAAAAGTGAAAATAAGGTGGCTTCTCCCCAGATCCTGTTTCCTAGTCCCCCCTTAGGGCCACTAATTGGTAGGACCTAAGATGAAGCCAGTTCACAAAAGAATTAGGGAGAAGTCATTTGCAAGGCCCCAGCTCCCCATCATATGCAAAAATAAAACACAGAAGAGTGAGAATAATGGCTGAGAGCTAGCCAGCAAATGACTGACACAGTTGAAATGTGTTTGTTCTTTAAACTTCCAATAATTAAAACTTCCTGAGAGAGCAAAATTAATGTACTCACCAAAAAAATAAATAAATAAAGGATAAATATGTGAGGTTATAGACATGTTAATTACCTAACATGGGAGGAATACTTTCACGATGTATATATCAAATCGCCATGATGTACACTTTAAATATCTTACAATTTTACATGTCAATTATATTTCAATAAAGCTAAAAAAAATATTTTTGTAAAAAATGGAGTATTATAGATTCACAGGAAGTTGCAAAGGTAGTAGAGGAGTGCCAAGAACCCATCACCCAGTTTCCCCTAAGGTTAATCTTACATAACTACGGTGCAATATCAAATGGAGGAATCTGACATTGGTGTGGTATTTGAGTATATAGCTCTATATTATTTTTATCACCTGTCTTGAAATTGAGTTGACTGATTTTTCTACTCTGTTCTTTTTTTAAAAAAGAGTTTTAGCTATTCTACTTTCTTTGCCTTTTCACATACATTTTAAAATATTCATCTTTATCAACAAAAATCTTATTGGCATTTTGACAGGAATTGCATTAAACCTACATCAAACTGGGGAGAACTGACATCTTTACTATGCTAAGTCTTCAAATCCATGAACACAGCATGCATCTCCATTTATTTAGGCCTTTGGTTTCTTTCATCAGCACTGTATAGGAGGGAGGACCTTTATTGATAGCACAGTCATTTAGACTTCCGGTAAAAATAAAAATGAATATGTGTATGTCATGTCAAAAGATGAAAATAACTGAGTCTAGCTAAAGTCATTAATTGTATATACTGTGTTTTCTCTATTCCCTTAATTAGTCATATTACTAAGCAGGCCTCACATTTATATAGTACTATTTTTTTTTCAAATTATAAAACCATTTCACATCTCAGTCTCATTTCAGCTGACAGGTCTGCGAAGTAGACGGAGGTGATAATTCCCAATTTGTAGCTGAGACTTGGTGAAGTTGCAGAGTTGCCTACAGCCACTGGCCAGTAAGAAAAGAAATGAGAATTCAAATCCTCATCTTTTGACATCAAGCCCCAAACATTTTCCATTCTACCTCAGCAAAATCTCTCTTGCTTATAATAGTGGCCAAGAGTTCCCACACCATCAATCATAACAAGTTTGACAACAATCCCCTCAAGCTTTCTAAAACCTTCATAATCACTCTGGGAAGGGTTACGGCATCTTGTTCCTTTGGTTCCATATATATATTTTTTTTTAATTCAGTAAAACCCCATAATAGCTGTGGGTTACATAGACTATCCTAGATAATCCAAAGTAACAGTTTCCAAAATGTTTTCCACCAAGCCCTGAGGTGCTTTGGGGTCTACCACTGGATGGGATGCAGGGCTCAGGGCCTCTCTTTTCTGCTCAACCACAAAGCCTTTGCTTAAATCTGTTTCATATATTGGAGTTCCTCATAGGATTTTATTTTTAAAACTATGATTAAAATGACAAAGAGTTGTCAGGGGTCTAACCAATGAAGAGAACTGTTCACTTAAGGGCACTTCTTTTTGGAATAGAAGACATCAGAGTTTGTGGACAATCATAAATAATAGGTAAAGTGTTCTACTCTTAGCTCTTCTGGTTTCCCCTGACAAGAAATCCCCAAAGTGTTTACCCTATCCAATAATTATCTATTGAGCACAAACTCTGAGATGGTTTCTGATAGGGTAGTGAGAAGCATATGTCAGAAATCATCCTGTCAAGAAGCTTGAAATCTAATAGGAAGACAAGGCAAGCATCCAAGAAGCGACATCACAGGCAGAATAGGATGTGTGATAATAAACATGCAAACAATGCACTATCAGATATCATATTCGACTGAAAAATAATTTAAAAAGTGATAAATATTATTTATTAAAAGGCTACTCTGAGCCAGCTGTTCCACTATATACATTAACTCAAATGCTCATAAGCACTCTGCAAAGTAGATGTCACTATCCCCATTTTACAGATGCAGAAACTGAGATTCATACAGTTAAATAACTGGCTCAGAGTCACTAGAACTCAAATTTAAGTTTAGGTGAAAAGAAAAAAAAACCCAGGTACATTAGATTCCTAAGACTGTGGCCACATATGGCCTTCACAAGAAGAAAAAGACCATTATAAGGATATGAGGGTGTTTCATGAACCCAAAGGTTGTAAGGCAACCAGAAATGAATTAGAATGAGAAAAAGGTATGCTGTCAGAACCCTGACAGTCCTTTCTTCTCATTTCTCACCTCAACTTCTCTCTGAATTCTTCTCTCCTTCCCTGCTGAATCATCTTCTCTTATCCACAGTTCCCAAGTGAGTACAGATGGCCATTGAATTTGTTTCAAGTTCACCTACTTAAAGATAGGATGTCTGACTTTCTTCGGTTCTGATTCCTAGTTTTCAGAAGAGGAAGTATGTTGGGCCAGCAGCCACCCTCATTTAATGAGCAGTTAGTGAGGAGAAGGGTGCTGATAGCATGAAGAACTGTATGGTAGCACATAGAGGGAGCCACATGCAAAAAGCTAAGTACATCCTACAATGCAGGTAATCGAGAGCTAAGTAAAAAAAAACACAAATATCAGACAAAATCTCTCCCAGGCTCACTGAGTTCAAGAATTGATAAAGCTCTTATTACTAAAGGCAGGAATGTATCTGTTCCTGATTAGGATACCGGAGAAAAACAAGAAACTTTGCTAAAAAGAAAATTTCATCAAATCTACCCTATTACTCCTCTCTGAAAGACCTTAACTTCATGAATGTTTGAGTTCTACTATACTACTAATTTTGCCTGACATTAGAATTATACACACGGAAAGGCCATGCATATATCCATTAAAAAGAATGCTAGAAAACAAAAATTATATATTTAGCTTTGCTGTCCTTGGATGTATAGATGAAGAATGTGCAAACATAAGACCAAAACTTTTATTAACCATTCCAACTCTTTCATCTATCAATGCAATCTAGTTATATATACCATAGAGCTACAATATATCTCAGTCTACTCATTTTCGGGATCAAATTTAAATCTTACAAAGCTCTTTCCAATTTCTCTGTAAGAATTAATTGTTTTACACACACACACTGTGGCAAAGTTTATACTTTGTGGTGAAACACTGATCCCTGAAGATCAGGACCAAGACAAGGATGTCTACTATCATCTCTTCTTTCTATCTTTGTACTGTAAGTTCTAATCAGTACAGTAAGAAATTAAAATGAATCAAAATCTATTAGGATTGGAAAGGAAGAAACAATAGCATCTTTGTTTGCAAGAGATATGATTGTGTATAGGAAAATTCCAAAATAATTCAGAGATAACACAGTTAAACTAAAGATAAACTTTACGAATTTCTTTACTCTAGCAACAATTAGTATTTAAAAGTAATGCCATATGACTTCTATTTCTAGCATCATGGCTACCTAAAAGCCCTATGGGAGCATCACACTTCAGAACAACTGCACTCTGAATGGGGCACATTCTTAAGGTGTCACTGGTCTTACAAGTTATAGGGACTCAAAGGATAGGATTTCACATTCTCTACCTAAAACCTTTGGCTGAGGTCAGAGTAACTGATAGTGAGGAGATAGATATATTATCCTGAAAGCAATGCCAGTTGAAGCATTCCTATCAAGATACTGAGACTTGGGCCAGCAAGGAAAGAGGAAGTTGAGCCTGGGACTTCCGTGCTAATCCCCAGACCTCCAAAATTGGTGGCAGACTGGGGGCATCTATTAGCTACAGAAAGAAGATCATCTCTTTCAAAGAAGTATATCGACAAATTAGGTCTAAAGGAGTACTAATGGTTAAAATCAAGAAGTAGGGCTCACAAGCAAAGATCAATAAGTATTTGTGAAGGCAATACACCATGAAGGAGAGCCAGAAATTAACAAATTTGAAGGCTAACCTCTCAAAGAATTTAAATATTGGGATTTCACATACAGAATAGAGCACATCTATGGGCAAGAATAAAGAAATGAGAGCATAGTTACAACGATAAGAGAGCAACAAGAAGGTATTGAGAATTATCAGATAAACTTGAAAGAAAAAATAAATGAAATTCTTGACATTAAAATATCACTATTGAAAAAAATATATACTTAATGAATGAGTCAAATAGCAGATTCATGGCTAAAGAGAGAATTTGAGAAAAGGAAAATGCATTTTAACAAATTACCAAAAACTTAAAGACAAGGTGACGGAGAATATAAAAGGTTTTAAGAGGTATAGAGGAGAGAATAATTGTTTCTAAAATATATCTAGGTAGACTAACAATGAGGAAAAATAAAGGAAAAAAGAAAATTTTAAAGAGATAAGGTTGTGAATTTTCCAAAACAAAATGATCCAACGATTCCAATGATCCAAGCGCTACAATAGATCTCAAAAAAAATAAAAAGATATCCATGCCTAGACATACTGCAGTGAAATTACACTACACCAAAGACAGAGAATATATTACATTAAAAGAAATAAATGAGAAAGGATTAGAATTAGAAAAAATACAAAAAAAAATCTAATTATATTTAGAATTATCAGAGACATCTCAGTACTCAATCAATATAAGAAAACAGTAGAATAATGCTTCAAAGTGATAAGAAAGTTATTTTCAATCCAGAATTGTATATTCAACAAAACTATCTTTCAAGAAATGTTTAAGTAAATATATTTATGAATCGACAAAAACTGAGAATCTTACTAAACACAAGGCTTACATCTAAGGAACTTCTAAGTGTATGTTCTTCAAGAAAAAGGAAAATAACCCCCAGATGGAGGTTTAAGATAGAGAAATCAACGTTAAACAAATAAAAGGTAAACTTGGATATAAATCCAAACATACACTGTCTATATAAAATAATACCAATAATGATGACGTCTAATTCATGGTATGGAAGAGAAAAGGTGGAACCAAACTATTGAACAATGACAGTACATAATTCTTTGTACTGGGTTAAAAGGATTAAAAGTTCTGAGAACCCTGACTTGTTGTAAGGTAGATCAAGATACTATTTAACTACAGAAATGAACAGTAACCACCAAAGTGCAATCAACCAGAAAAAAGAAATAAGCAAGAAGGGGGAAAGCAGCAAGACAATAAAAAACAGAAAGATGATTTGGAATGGAATGCCCTTTCTCACAAGTAACAAGAAAAACACCAAAGAACTAAAGAATTGCTTTGTATGGTCTGGCTAACTATAGACTGAATTTCCTAATGTTTGAAAATAATACATTCTCTAAATCTTCAGATTACATCAAGAAGTTGTTGTCTGAGAATTTATCCAGAGACTCAGTCATCTCTTCTCCAAAGATGCATTCGTCTACACACTCTTCTATTCACCCATTAATTAACTTATTTATTAAGTGCAACATGTCACAGACCCTATTCTAACCTCTGGGGATGCCACAGTGAACAAGATAGACAGTGTTCCTATTCTCACGGAAACATCTGGATGGTGACAAAATGCAAAAGAAAATATTATCATCACATTAATGTTTTATTTAGTATGAAAGAAGTATTTCTAAACTTCTGGGTTTTCAAAAACGAGAATGTAACAGGTTTACAGATTCCTCTCTGACGTTAGCTCATAAAATCACAGAATCCTGGAGCCAAAAGGTTCCTTAGGTTAGTCACTCAGTCGTGTCTGACTCTTTGTGATCCCATGGACTGTATGTAGTTCCTCTGTCCATGAAATTCTCCAGGCAAGAATACTGGAGTGGGTTGTCATTTCCTTCTCTACATAAAGCACAAAGTGTACAGCAAATATTTAAATAATGAATGGATGAAAACATAGCATGCCTTTTAGAAAGACAAAATGCCTACCAACACTCAGGATTTAGCCCACCATTTTCAGAAACCGGCTCAGGATGAAAAGGAATTTCAGATGCAAGTTTTCTCTTTCAGGGGAGGTATCTCCACAGTCTGAACAACAGTGAGAAACATCTTTCTGTCATACACACACATACGACTTAGTGGTCAATGACATTTGCTTCTCATAAATACACTTGCAAGATTTATACTACTCCAAAGGTTCCTTGGACTCTATCAAATCCAATAGCATATTCTCACCTGAGTCTCAGAATGTTAAAAAGCTCCACTAGGTGTCCAAACTTGGTGAAAATTACTATGAAGTTCATTTATTTATATTGTTAAATGTGTATATTAAAAGCTATGTTTACTGGGATATAAAATCATAGTAACATTCCAAAAGAATATGTTTCTTTCTTGTTTCTGTCTCTCAAGGAAATCAATTACCCTACCTTT
Source organism: Okapia johnstoni (assembly GCA_024291935.2). Lineage (NCBI taxonomy): Eukaryota > Metazoa > Chordata > Mammalia > Artiodactyla > Giraffidae > Okapia > Okapia johnstoni. Next base: position 99,628,252 of record CM044310.1, on the reverse strand, counting down.
GGGTTACTTGTATTCACAGCTAGCACCAAACAAATTTAATAAAATATAAATTTGGAAACAAAATTTGAAGGAAAAATTAACACAGAAGGGCTGCTTTGAACTCTCAAATCATAGAGAGAAAACACTGCTTTGTAAATTTTAAATATGCCTTTTAAGTAAACTGAACAGTTTGCCCTCATTTGAGCTGCTATTTTAACGGGAGACTACTAACTGTTACGCATACTTGTCTTCTTCCTTTAGAGGATCAACCTTTAATGGGGAGAAAAACAGCCTTAAAAGACAAACTGTAAGTAAGGTTTGCTGGGTCACAAATACAAGTTCAAGTTCTGAGGGTAAGACTAATTCAAAATACTGGATGGTATTTTGAAACCATAAAAAAATCTATATATTCCACCCTATAACCCAAGTTGTTCCCAGTATCTGTCTCTTCATTACTTAATACATATTCTTTCTTTCCTGCAAGGCAAAATTACTTAATTGGAACAACAGAAGAAAACTAAAGTGCCCATTACAAGTTTTGCTCCAGCATTATTTTTATTTATTAATCACAAAAATGTACAATCATGGTATTCTTGTTTGCTTTGTACTCTATTAACCAGGATCTTTTCACATTGTAAGAAACATAGAAAATATATAAATAATAACAATAATCCTCCAATCTTCAAAATGGCACACTTTTTAATCAGTTTGTAGAAAATGGCAAAAATTAGGTTCTCAAGGATTAGTGAGCTTTCCTATTTTTCTGTGATTTCTGAAAATATTTATTCCCTGGTTGGGTAGTACTCAAACTTTTCCATTTTTCTTGGGAAGAATCCATTATATAATAAGCTATTTATCTTTCTCTTGGAGGTGGCCTCCCAAGAAATAAAGAAAACATCTAGAAATGCTTTGAAATGATAGTAGAGTACATTTCAAATGGGAAAAAAAATATTCTGAGAACATTAGTCTGACCCCAAAAGAGAGAAACACTTGTAATCAATTTTCTTTTCATTAATACAATAAATGCTGTCTGCACTTTGTGTGCCTAAAGAGAATCATTCTAAGATAAAGGATGTCTCCCCAACCTTTTATACTGAACCAGTGGTTTCCCAAATTTAATATTCATGAAGAGTGCACGTGAGCCCTCTTAAATCCAAGAACCAAACCCCGTCTGTGTAATAAATCTCACCACTACTCCACTATTAGACAGGGGATTAAAACTAATCTAACAATCCCCAAACCAAGCACCAAGTGGATTAAAATGCAAAATGCATGGGAGCCGGAAGATGCTTAATGCTAAATAACAAACATTTCAATCATAGGAATCATTTTTATCTTCTTGTTTATGCTAAGTAGATACTAGTAGACTTAATATCTGTATTAACACAAGTGGAGGAAAGGAACAGCTTTATGAAGACCTGAGTACTTTTTTTTTTTTAATAAATTTATTTATTTTAGTTGGGGGCTAATTACTTTACAATATTGTAGTAGTTTTTGCCATACACTGACACGAATCCACCATGGGTCCACATGTGTTCCCCATCCTGAACCCCCTTCCCACCTCCCTTCCCATCCCATCCCTTCTGGGTCATCCCATTGCCCCAGCCCTGAGCATCTGTCCCATGCATCGAACATGGAATGGTGTTCTGTTTCACATATGATAATATACATGTTTCAATGCTATAGTCCCAGAACATCCCACCCTCACCTTCTCCCTCAGAGTCCGTAAGACTGTTCTATGCATCTGTGTCTCTTATTCTGTCTCGCATAGAGGGTTATCGTTACCATCTTTCAAATTCCATATATATGCATTAGTATACTGTATTGGTGCTTTTCTTTCTGGCTTACTTCACTCTGTATAATGGGCTCCAGTTTCACCCATCTCAATAGAACCGATTCAAATGTATTTTTTTTTAATGGCTGAGTAATATTCCATTGTAAGACCTGAGTACTTGAATGCCTTGGCATAGTTGGCCAAAAACCACCAAAAGCAAACAAAAATGAGCTTAATACAAGGACTACACTGTGATCTTCAGATTGTTTATTCCTTTAAGGTCAACTAAGTGATGCTTGACTTTCGTAATTTTCTTTTAAGCCAAAGCAGTCCAAGCTGTAAGAGTTGAATCAAGAAAGACAAAAGAGTTTCCAGGGATTCTAGAACTGGAGCACACTCTTCCTTTGCCAAAATTATCATCACAGCGCACAATGAGAGATCCCTTGCTGCAGTGAACCTCCAAGATGCCCTCAGGAGGCCTGAGCCTTTAAAGCTATGAAAGTTAAAGTTAGTCACTCAGTTGTGTCCGACTCTTTGTGACCCCAGGGATTCTAGAACTGGAGCACACTCTTCCTTTGCCAAAATTATCATCACAGCGCACAATGAGAGATCCCTTGCTGCAGTGAACCTCCAAGATGCCCTCAGGAGGCCTGAGCCTTTAAAGCTATGAAAGTTAAAGTTAGTCACTCAGTTGTGTCCGACTCTTTGTGACCCCAGGGACTGTAGCCCACCAGGCTCCTCTGTCCATGGAATTCTCCAGGCAAGAATACTGGAGTGGGTTGGCATTTCCTTCTTCAGGGGATCTTCCCAACCCCGGGATCGAACCCAGGTCTCCCACATTGCAGGCAGACTCTTTACCGACTAAGCCACCAGGGAAATCACTTTAAAGCTATAGCTGATTGCAGATGTAAGTAAGTAACCATGTGCGGGCCCTTGTTAGCACTGTCTGTCCAAAGAACATAATACACACACACACACACACACACACACACACACACACACACACACATCTGGCAACTCCTAAGGGCTGTGGAACACATTATATGCAAAACCATTCACTTCATTCCAACTGCAATCCACGTATTGCTGGAAGGAATCTGTTAAGTTTTATCTGAAATGCCATTGTAGTTTTCGACTCTGTCATTCTCTGCAATTTTCCACTTGTAGGTCCAGTTATACCCTTTCTCAGACATCTGCATTTCAACTTGAACCCCTCCTTGCACCCTTTCCCTCCCCTCCCTCATCTATAAAATAAAGTGTCCTTCAAGCCTTTCCTGCTCTACCATTCTATGCGATTTCCACCAAGTCAAGTGTTTTCTTAAGCAAAACAGTTGCTACAGACAATTTTAACCTTGAAAGGGAGCTTGTCCTGGGACACTTACCTCATCCCCAGCATTTATTTCAAAACCCAAAATCTGGATGAAAAAAAAATGGACTATTATACCTAAGTGAGTTACAAAATGTGAGGTAAGTACATATGCTTGGATCAACCTAGGCTTATACAACCAGTTTTCAATCCTCAAATATAGATGTTCATTTCATTCCCTCTCAACCAAGCTTTCACAGTTTGGAAGCCCTTAGCTATAACACAACAGTAAGAAGAGTTAATTCTTTTTTAAGTAAAAGTTGTAAAATAGTAACAGGATGATTTCTCATTTCAAACATCATGATGCATGTTTCTGCAGTGAAACTGCTAAGTCATCTCATGTTTGTGACAATGGAAAACAGAGTAGAGTTTAATTAGACATACCATGTGTGATTTCCTAAAAAAGACAAAACAGGTTTCTTATCTTTCTACTTAAACAACACAGAATTTAAAGGGACACAGAATTTAAAGGATACAGAATTGCTAAATCTTGGACAATCAAAAGATAAACTGGGTATTACGAAATTCAATCAAGCCTGGTTGAGTCAAAATGATGCGTTTTCATTTATGAAAACATTTTTGTAAAAGAATCCTAATGTTTCTCATCTTTTATGGCATATCTATCTCATTAGTGAAGATCACCAACAGCCAAAGTCCAGTGGGCCTCCACAAATCACCCCATCCTCTCAAGCAGATCAACTTCTAAACAAACAGCTGGGTTTTGAAGAAATGGTTCCCAAATACAAATCAGCTGGCCAGTGTTGGTACACAATGAGATATTCACTGGCCTTCACTAAGCTGTCATACAGCTAAATTTATTTAACATACAGGCAACCCTTTATTTGGAGAATATTCCCTTTCCATACTTTCAGTGTTCAAATATCTTGTTTTTTAATGAAATGACAGTTATAGTAAATAACACTTGGTTCTTCTGCTTCCTATTTGTTTATTGGGTTTTGTTTTTTAATCTGAAAATGTCTTTCTCGAAAAAATTTTAATTGACCAAGCTTTAAAAGTTAGTAATCCATGGTGTTCAATTTTCTTGGATTCTATGGAATAATAAAATGTTTCAGAAACAGAGTTTCTGTGTCTCTTTCCTTTCGAAGTACTAATTTACCTTATGGTCTAGCAATCTGACAAAGTGATGAAAATGAATTGCTGTGTTAATTTAGCTTTAGCTAACTAGGATTGAATAACCAAAAACCACCACCAAAGAATTCCGTTTTCTTGTCCAGACCCTGCCTGATTGATGGGTCAGCTCACTGAGGAGTAGATTTTGTGACTGGGATAAAGACAACAGTAGGAAAAAGTATGGAATCCGGGTGCCATAAATTCCCTCACATAGCAATCTTTGAAATATAGGCCTGTCACTCTTGACTATCAGCTTCCCCCCGTCCTCCTTTCCCACTTTCCTAATTCTTGCTTTCAAAAGCTGAAAACTTGTGCACCTTCTTAATGTTTGAGTTATCTGGCTCCAAAAGGTCTGTAGAATTTCTCCAGGTTCCTATTTTCCTGCTGTGAATTTTATTGAACATACACTGCTGCTGACCTCATATATAATGGACCCAGAAAATATTCACTAGAAACTCAAATGTCCATTCCTCATCTTTATGTGACTGTGCGTGTGTGTGTGTGTGTGTGTGTGTGTGTGTGTGTGTGTGTGAGAGAGAGAGAGAGAGAGAGATCTTATGATGCTGTTTATAAGAAGGTGCCATTAGTCACTTAGGAGACACAGTATTTTATTTTCAGTGTTCTCCGAAAAGCTGGGAAAGTTTAATCTCCATTATTTTTAGGTACTGTCATTCTCTCTTGAGACACGGGTTTTAATATGGTATAATACCAAACATTATAACAGTGTGGCAATTCTGCACCAAGGTATGGACATCCTTTATCATTGCCTAGTGCATCAAAGCATTCCAAGTGAGGAAAGTAAATGCCTGCAGGCATCCCTAGTTGAAATTCCAATTAGAAAGGAAAATGAAGGACTATTATATAGACTATTAAAATTTGGAACACTCAAAATAATACTGGGAGAAAGAATATCTGATGACCTCTGGATCCCTTGAGTATTCCAGATGATACTCTACTTAAAATATCTCATAAGCCCGTGGGGAAGACAATTTTTATTATCATTGAAGGTGCAGGTGAAAAATCATTCAAAGAAAAAGACATTTCATGAAACTAGTCTCAGCAAATACTTGTTGGATTCCCATCCCCACGCCAAAAAAAAAAAAAAAAAAAAGAACTCATATTTCAGTATCAATTAGGATGATCAGAAAGGATCTCTGGAATATGTGACTCTTTGACATGGCTTTTAATCAGATACAACCAGAATTCATTCTCATGAATCACAAAACTAAAAATGATCTCCAGCAATTGCAGAATTCATTCTCGTCCCTCTGAGAGGAGCTGAATAGACAGCATTGAAATAAAACCACCTGCCCTTTTCTTTCAAATGCTTGAGAATATACCACAACTCTGCTTTCATCCTGTGTTCCAATGTTTCACTGCTCTTACTGGCAGAAGAGAATTCTCTCCGCATGTGGATGTCTAGCCTAAATCCCTCATGCTGCAATTGCATCCATTCCTTTTGTTCAGTTACTGTTTCTTCTTACACCTGCTCCCCATTAAATGACTACTACATACTTGTGGGTAATCATATTCCGGAGGGGAGAAAGGCATAAACTACTGCAGCTGAAGGCGGTAGTGTATATTTCCACACAGATGTGTGAGTCATCAACAAATTGTGAAATCTTTGTGAATAGTAGCACATGGCAAAGATTGTCTTTTACAATGGCAACTCTGCTCTGATAACATGTTATAAGGAAATAGACTCCAGGAGTGCAGTTAGAAACAGTAACACTGGACCTATGCAAGTGCTCACATGCAGGCACACATACACACTTTATTGACTTTAGTAGGAATGAAACATGAATTCTAAGATAGCAGTTGCCTTCTCTTCTAAGCACTACTGAGCTTTTGACGCTTGGGTATAATTTCTTATGCTTCTGTTATCTAAGGCAAGCTATAGTTATGACTGTATGAAACTAGCCTAGCTACCTAATTCTGCTAAAAACCACTCTGGGCAATTTGGTTTTTTATGCCCTCTGGCCACAATGTCCAGTAAGTGTTATGCTTCCTATAACTGTTTTGAAACAACTGAGATAAAGTCTTGATTAGAAGACTGTATTGTTTCACTTCCTGGGGACACAGGCAAGTAACGTTATCTAGTAAGCTGCTCTCTAACTTACCATGAGCCTAAATTAAACTCAAGTATGAATCACAGACTAGCAACATCTGTATCACCAGAGAAAAGGTTAGAAATACAGGTTCTCTGGTCTCCTCCCCATATTACTGAATCAAAATCTCCATTTACAACAAGATTCCTAGGCACTTCATGAATATATCCAAGTTTAAAAAGCAATGATCTATTTAATCTCTCAGTGCCTCTATTTCTTCACCTAGAAAATGGATATTGACTGACATTTGCTACTTACTTACTCCAGAGCAAAGGAGGATTAATGTCTTAGGGCTTTTTTTTTTCTCCCCCAGAAATAGTCTCTACATAAACAGAACATTGGAGAGCAGTTTCATTTGTTGGCCCAGGCAACAACTGAACATTCTTTAGGAAAAGAACCAGGATTCTTTCCTAGATAATACATCTGTCCTTCATCCAAACTTCACTTCATGGCATAACAGCTCCAGAAACAGCACAGCCGTTCAACCAACTGCTTTTGGAGAAACAACTGAGGCTGATCCCAGTGAAAACAGTTTTCCTGCTCCCTGTCTTGGCTGTCAAACATAAACACAAACACTCTGTGGGTTAAATCAGCCCAGCTGGGTGTCTGCTGCTGAGCCATCTGCAGAACAACTTGCAGACCCTGAGCTTGACTCGGGCTAAGACAGCAGCAAGAGGGAAACAGAGAAGGGCCACAGCCTACCCCCAGGACCTCCCCATTCATGCCTTCCTTATCCAATTCCCCCCCTCAGAAGGGAAAAGAATGGAAGAAACAGATGAGGTTTCCATGAAGCAAGAATGCTCTTGTGCTGTCAGGAAAAAGCCCTCACAGATGCCCAAAGGGCTCAATGCCATCACACCACTGAGAGGCCAGGACAGGGCCAAGAAGGGGCAGTCCCAATGGTCCCAAAGTTCAGAAATCAAGAAGGCACTGAGTCACTACCCCCACCCATTATCCGATCCCTTGGAGGTTTGTCCAGACGCTCGACCAAAAGCTTTTAGACTTAAGAAGGAAACAAAAAGCTTCAGTCCTGGTGTTCCAGTTTCCAGTTCACTCATAGCTAAGGCTCTGGGTTAGAGAGAGAGCACATTTTCTTCCCTGCCAGAAAAACAGCAGCAGACTGGGTTTTTAGGGTGAAGTTACCTGAGCAAGCAATGTCAAAATATAAGACATCTGATTCACATTGTTGTACAGCAGAAACTAACACAACATTGTAATTATCCTCTAAATTTTAAAAAGGGATGAATCTTTAAAAGAAAAAAAAAAATATATATATATATATATACACGTAAGACAAGTCCTACTGATGACCTTGGAACCAGGTAAACCACAGACTGTTCTCTCTGCTAGTAGATAATAAAGGCATCCCCACAAGCACATGGGGGCTTCCCCGGTGGCTTAGCAGTAAAGAATCCATCTGACAATGCAGGAGACATAGTTTGATCCCTGGGTCTGGAAGATCCTCTGGAGAAGGAAATGGCAACCTAGTCCACTATTCTTGCCTGGGAAATCCCATGGTTAGAGGAGACTGACAGGCCACAGTCCATGGGGTCGCAAGAGTTGGACACTACTTAGTAACTAAAACAACACAGAAACAGGTGAGGTAGGAAGAGGCTCATACTGAATTCTGAGTACACACACACACACACACCATAACACACATGTACATCAGTCTTCAAGAGGTCCCACAGACATCTCCCTCCAAATATTTTGGTTCAGCCCACAGAACAGTCATTAGCACACTGACCTGCTGTCAGAATGTAGCCTCCCAGCCTGAGCCCATGTCATTTATCCTCAAGATGGTCTTAACCATCACTCTTTCCTTTCCCTCCTTCATTCTATTCTATTAGATCTCAAGATTTTAAAGGGAAATGGATTGCAACCATCAACAATAAAAACCACAAAAGGCTGAAGATCAACAGAAAACACCCTCAGACAAAGAGTGGCCTGAAGAATGTGAGGGAAGGAACTATTGCCAGCAAAGTGTTTCTTTGTGTTCTCCTCTCTCTCACTGTTTTCCCCACAACAGGGCAGAAATCAAAATACAAAGGAAGAGAGAAGTAGATGTGAAAGATGCTGATCAGTGCCTCTCCCTTTAAACCATGGCTGCCTCCATAAATGCAATGAACTAAGACTGGTACTGAACGCTCAGTACTGTTCCAGACACTCATGGAAATTACACAGTTAAAATAAAGATCAGAGTTGACAATGCCATTTTTGCCTAAAGTGTATCCTAAAAATGGCTCTAGGGGAAGAACTGTCTTTTAAAGTTTCAAAGGTTATTGAAGTAAGTTTGAGTCCTAGTTATCTTCTCCAAGTTGGGATTTCCCATTTGAATTAGGTGCCATAAGATTCTTCCAATATAACATATGAGACTCTCCCTCTGCATTCTTCTTGGTGCCAAATACTATCCCCCAACCTCCAATCTCCCACCTCCTGGCCAAGACAGTTCATCACATCTTTCCCACCTTCATACTAGAATCTGCCACCCAACATCAATCAGGCCATCTTTACTATGCTCCCAACAACGTACAAGGTATGTCATGGAGACAGAAACACAGAGATTAGTGATGTACTTTCAGTGACAACAAATGGAAGAGTAAGGATACATACAGCCAGGTCTGGGCAGCTCCAAAGCCTGGGCCCCTTCCAGTTCACTGTGCTATCTCCTGAAAAGGACAAAAGGTTCGCCCCTCAACATTAGTGATGTACTTTTTCATTCCCTCATTTTCTTTTTCCTGAGTGCCTCCCTGTGCCAGCCTGACGGTGGGCAGGCTGCAGTATCCCATTCCCGTCTCTTGGAATTAATGCTTCCACCTTTGCTATCTTGAGGAAGCAGGAGAGCATGGTACTTACAAGCAAGTGCTCTGTTAAAGGGGAAAAAAAACAACAACTTGAGTCTAAATCTCAAATCATCCACAACTAGCTGTGGGATTTTGTACTTTACCTCTTTATAGTTGTTTCCATGCCCAGGAAGTTGGCTTAATAATATTCTATTTCATGAAGATAAGCTACAAAAACATATATAATCTAAATATGCTTAGATTCTAAACTTAGAATTTAAAACATTGCTCAGCATAAAGAATATACTTAATAAATAAAAACTGTTCTCCTACTTTTTGTCCTCCTCCTCCTTAAATTCAAAGACTGTGGTGGTAGGGGTTTACAGAGGGAGTGAGAAAAAGCTCTCATCATAGTTCAAGATACCACTCAAAGCATTACACACTGGCCACTATCTATTTGGTTCATTCGTTGATCTGCTCCACTCCACCTTTAGCTCTCACTGGACTTAAGACAAAAGGGATCTAATGCATTCCTGGCAGTTTTTCAAAGCATGGCAGAAGTGAGTCGGGTTTATAAGATTAATTCTTTTCTCTCCAGGCAGTGGGTCAAATCAGAACCTTCACTCAACCAACCCAGTGGATAATCTCCTTTTATTACTTTCAATCAAACTAAGTGTCTGCAATCTGTACAATGGCCACTAATTTAGTGGAAAAAGAATAATTTGTAGAGCATGATTATAAAAAGATAAGATAGAATACAAGGTCCAGACTGGATAAGCATCCTGTAAGTTTGCTCCTATCTCATTGCATAGAAAGCTTCTGTGACCCAAACTATGTGCATTAAAGACATACAGCAGTTCTGCTAAGCTAAAAATCAAAGAAAGAAGTGGACATTGTTCACAGATCAGTTCCTTATTTAAATAAGAGAAACAGTCTATCAGTTAAATTCAGATCCTTTGTCACACTCACATGGAGTGATCCACTGCTCATACAACTTTAACATGAAAAGATTTCATTGTGTGAAAACCAGAACCTTTAAAAAAAAAGATAATAAAATTCTAGTTACACAACTGGACAACATCACAAAGCTGTCTGGATTGTGAAAACCACTCTCTTCTTGTCATGGATAATAAGGCATGGGGTTTTGCTTGCTTTGATTAATTTCAGAATATTGCAGAGAACCTGCATAATCCCTAAGATAGAAAAGGAGAGAAGGAAAGGCGATGGGCAATGATAAAAGCGTAGTAATGGAGCAGAGGCTGCGTTTCATCTGCTGTAGAAAACCCCTCAAACTAATTTCATTTCGGCAAGTACTAGCCACAATAAGGGTCAACACACAAAAATGTCCTTTCACTCCGGGGCGTAAGTTATATGCACCGACGCTGAGCAAGGCAAAACAAAAACTGTAACATGTCGCCATGACTGTGATCAAATATATAACACAGCGAGAGAAAGTGCGCATTCCCCTTTTCTCAAATCACAGCAGCCATTATTTATACAAGTACTGAATATGGAAAAGGCTCTGACAAATTTACAGTGGTGTTTGGATGGATGAGGATGGCGGATGATGGATGAGGGAGACAGAGGATTCCCTTATTAAAGCATCAAATTCTTCCCTAAATATCAAAGAGACAGCCACAACGGCACTGCTTCATACTCAAAATTACATAAACCAAACGTGTTAAATGTTCGCCTTTAATAGAAAAAGGCAGAATTTTCTCCTAATAAATATTGTTTATTTGTACTACGGCATTAAGTACCTTTCCTTTTCTGCATAATGTTGACTTCAACATATATGCCTATCACACAAGAATAAATGTGACAATTCACAAGTAAAAATGAATGCCAACAAAAACTGAGTAGCGATCGCAAGCACATTATTCTTTTCTAAAATTTTAGTAAATAATTTCAGCAGGTTTAATCTTCCAAATGTATTTTTGGTATCTTTCTTGACAGGACAGTAGCTCTTAAGGGAAACTCACCATTCACTGCGTGTATGGTTTTTTTATATTGTGCCCAGATAAAAATATAGAGTTGAAAGCACTGCAGCGCCCACTAGTGGAAATATTAGAAACACAGCTGCATGCTGCTGCATAAAGCTTAAAAAAAAAAACTATAAAATAAAAAGCATCTCCTTTAAAAACCATTTGTGTGACCAACAACTTCTTGTTGTAACTGCAATGATAACAGAGGTATGCACAAAGGGAAAAACTTTATTCTGCAAGTCTCAACTTCTCCTTCATGTGATCCTATTGTAAAGTTAACTGTACACAGAGAAATGGATTTGGAAGCATTGAAGATATCTTTCAAATTAACAAAATGGCCTGTGTCTAATGAACCTTATCCTAGACAGAATGAAAGTTTTTCTCAGTAAAAAGAAATACCTCTTTACTACTCTAGCCAATCCTACCCAAGTCAAATAACCCCTTGGTCTGTTGCAAATTGTTAGCACAGTGTGTTTTTAACAGAAACAGATCTGGTCTACTCAGAGCCTGAAATGACATCATTGCGAATCGCTCTTTTAGCATTAGCACAATGTAATGTGTAATCCAACAGCAATCTGATTATAATTTACCAGGCAGCAATGTTTACGTATTCCAAGTGTTACCAGCTCTTTTTCTTTTTTAATGAAAAACAAGCCTTGTTTTGTACTTTTAATGTTTCTGTTTAAGTACAGTCGTGATTAAGTCCCAGATCAATGTATCTTTGACAGGTAAAACCAAAGTTACTACTTTAACTTGATTTCTGAGTAAGTCATACACTTTTAAGTACTTACATGAGCTTTGTTTGAAAAGAAATATATGAGACAAAAATATGAGACAAAATTCATTCAGAAAACTGTTAAATAACAAAACATTCCTAACTCAAGTTAGCCCAAAATGTTACTTAGCATGACTATTTTGAAAAAACTAAACATAAGCCATGGAAATCGAGGAGATAAAGCAATTGTTAAGATTTAGAAGCATACAGAACTAAAATTAGACATTTTATCTTAACATATGTGAACTGGAGGTATAACAGTTTATCAGCAAATCACCTGGATTATATTGCTCACTTTATCTTACTTCCCTGGTGGCTCAGACGGTAAAGCGTCTGACTACAATGCGGGAGACTGGGGTTCAATCTGTGCAGGAGACCAGGGTTCAATCCCTGGGTCAGGAAGATTCCCCTGGAGAAGGAAATAGCAACTCACTCCAGTATTCTTGCTTGGAAAATTCCATAGACGGAGGAGCCTAGGCTACATACAGTCCATGGGGTCGCAAAGAGTCAGACACAACTGAGTGACTTCACTTTTTATCTGATAATGGAAGGAATCTGTGATAGAGAATTAATGGTGAGTAATTCAGAAAACCAATGATTCTGCCCTAGAATTTTCTCCTCAGTTTTAGTTCTCTGCTTGGTCAGACCTTTCCTACCAGGGCCTGGCCCACACAGATCTCAAACTCAAACCTGGCCTGACAGATTGTTGTTGTTTTTTCTTTTTTTAATGTGAACTATATATTATAGTCTTTACTGAATTAGTTACAATATTGCTTCTTTTTTTATATTTTTTGGCCCCCAGGCATGTGGGATCTTAGCTCCCCAACCAGGGATCGAACCCACGCCCCCTGCATTGGAAGAAGTCTTAACCACTGGAAAGTCCCTTAACCACCAGGAAAGTCCCTAGGTGCCATCTTAATGCAACAAAAAGTGTCATGGGGAGAAAACAGAGGGAGGATTGGGGGAAGCTATCCTAAGAAAAGATCTTTCAGGAAATTAAAAGAAAAGAAATATTATTTACAATTGGTTTGGCTTTGTTTTTCTTGATTAAAGACCTAACTATTTGGATCCAACACTAGCATAATCTACTTCTCCCTTTACTCGGTTAAGAGCAATGACAGAATAGCCACAGGAGAGGCGGCAGCATGGAGCTGCTGCCTCTGTGCTTTGCCTTAGCATTTTGTTCCTGATTTGGAACAATTAACTAGCCACCAGTTTGGCTAAGTACATAACAAAATACACAGAAAGGGAGGGAAGGGAACAGAAAAAGAAAAAATTCTCAGCAACATTCCCAGCATTCTTAAAATGCCATTCCCAATTGCAACTTGAGTTCTTTGAAGAAATAAAAACAAGCAGTAAATGAACTGTGATAAATACCAATAAACTGGCCTTCCTGCCTTCAGGAGAAAGTCCAATGGGGCTTCTATGAAAGGAATAAAATTTTACCTCTGCACCAGGCTATAATATAGGCACCAAAATCATGACACTTCTACTTTATAAAAACAACAAACTTACACCCTCTTTTTTTCAATACTCTAAATTAAATGAATGTGTTCACGATTATTGGGAGATTTTTTTCAAATACTTAAAGGATATTTCACTCATCAGAGACTGCCTAACAATGTCAATCTCTATTCTTTAGCCAACCTCTGTTTTCAAATTCTTCACTAAGAATATATCTTCTCGAGATATCTTTTTGTAATAAATGCCAAAATAAAGATAATTTTTTTAAAGGTAATTCCCCCAAAGACTATTCCTGAAAATACCTTCTACTGAATGCTAATTACACTGAATTTAATAGGTACTCTTTGGAAAAAGGAAGATGAAGATTTCAATGGACAGGAAGGGCTGAAAAATACTGGCTTAAATAATGTTAAATAGTTTTTTAACTACAAATATTCTAAGAATCTTGAATATGCTCATGGACACTATCAACCTCCAATAGGTTAGGCAGAGTATTTCCCAGGAAGCCCATTTCAAAGAGAAAGCACACATAGGAAAATATCAACTTGAATGTAAGATGGTTCACTATAATAACAATAACTAATGGTGATGTTAGAGCAGTGAGTAATTCCTAATAAGCACAGCACTATTCTCAAGACGTTACTGATATTACTTATTTCACTCCTCAAAACAACTCCAGGAGATTCTATACTTAACAAACGAAGAAACTAGGGGATGAATAAATTAAGTAACCTTCCCAGGCTAATAAGTGGTAGAGATGGGATTTGAACCCAAGCAGTTTTATCTGGATACCAAGGGAACATTTCATGCAAAGATGGGCTTGATAAAGGACAGAAATGGTATGGACCTAACAGAAGCAGAAGATATTAAGAAGAGGTGGCAAGAATATACAGAAGACCTGTACAAAAAAGATCTTCACGACCCAGATAATCACGATGGTGTGATCACTCACCTAGAGCCAGACATCCTGGAATGTGAAGTCAAGTGAGCCTTAGAAAGCATCACTATAAACAAAGCTAGTGGAGATGATGGAATTCCAGTTGAGCTATTTCAAATCCTGAAAGATGATGCTGTGAAAGCGCTGCACTCAATATGCCAGCAAATTTGGAAAACTCAGCAGAGGCCACAGGACTGGAAAAGGTCAGTTTTCGTTCCAATCCCAAAGAAAGGCAATGCCAAAGAATGCTCAAACTGCACAATTGCACTCATCTCACACGCTACTAAAGTAATGCTCAAAATTCTCCAAGCCAGGCTTCAGCAATATGTGAACCGTGAACTTCCAGATGTTCAAGCTGGTTTTAGAAAAGGAAGAGGAACCAGAGATCAAATTGCCAACATCTGCTGGATCATCGAAAAAGCAAGAGAGTTCCAGAAGAACATCTATTTCTGCTTTATTGACTATGCCAAAGCCTTTGACTGTGTGGATCACAAAATCTGTGGAAAACTCGGAAAGAGATGGGAATACTAGACCATCTGACCTGTCTCTTGAGAAACCTGTATGCAGGTCAGGAAGCAACAGTTAGAACTGGACATGGAACAACAGACTAGTTCCAAATAGGAAAAGGAGTATGTCAAGGCTGTATATTGTCACCCTGCTTATTTAACTTATATGCAGAGTACATCATGAGAAACGCTGGGCTGGAAGAAACACAAGCTGGAATCAAGATTGCCGGGAGAAATATCAATAACCTCAGATATGCAGATGACACCACCCTTATGGCAGAAAGAGAAGAACTAAAGAGCCTCTTGATGGAAGTGAAAGAGGAGAGTGAAAAAGTTGGCTTAAAGCTCAACATTCAGAAAACTAAGATCATGGCATCTGGTCCCATCACCTCATGGGAAATAGATGGGGAAACAGTGGAAACAGTGTCAGACTTTATTTTGGGGGGCTCCAAAATCACTGCTGATGGTGATTGCAGCCATGAAATTAAAAGATGCTTACTCCTTGGAAGGAAGGTTATGACCAACCTAGATAGCATATTGAAAAGCAGAGACATTACTTTGCCATAAAGTTCCGTCTAGTCGAGGCTATGGTTTTTCCAGTAGTCAGGTATGGATGTGAGAGTTGGACAGTGAATAAAGCTGAGCGCCGAAGAATTGATGCTCTGGAACTGTGGTGTTGGAGAAGACTCTTGAGAGTCCCCTGGACAGCAAGGAGATCCAACCAGCCCATCTTAAAGGAGATCAGTCCTGAGTGTTCATTGGAAGGACTGATGTTGAAGCTGAAACTCCAATACTTTGGCCACCTCATGCGAAGAGTTAATTCATTGGAAAAGACCCTAATGCTGGGAAGGATTGGGGGCAGGAGGAGAAGGGGACAACAGAGGATGAGATGGCTGGATGGCATCACTGACTCGATGGGTTTGGGTAGACTCTGGGAGTTGGTGATGCACAGGGAGGCCTGGCGTGCTGTGATTCATGGGATCGCAAAGAGTTGGACACGAACTGAGCGACTGAACTGAACCAAACTGAGTTTTATTTGGAAACTATGTTCTAAAGCAGGCTACATTGCTACTATAACAAAAAAAACAAGTGGACCTAGGCAACAACCCAAACTGACAGTGATTGGACCTCCAGGCCTCTTCCTCAAACTTGCTGCCTGGGTCTCAGCCTTCAATTCCTCTATTTCCTCCCATCATAGCACCTGGAGTACAGCAATTAATGGACTGTCCAGAAGGCAGCAATTAATGGACTGTCCACAGTGCCTTTGTTTGTGGCTAACAGAATGGGTCCATCATCACCACTGACTTGGGAGGCTCAGGAGATGGATGGGCATGGGAGGAGCAATTCTAGAAAAGCTTATTTGACTGATCCCCAGACAGGAGCCAGAAGAGGGAGGCCTGAAGACTCAACAAAAGACTTGAATACATGGAGATCTATGCTTTGCTATGGAAAGCAAAACTTTATTTCAAGTGGAAATTGCACCTTAAAACAATCTCTGAACTAAATACAATACCAATCAAAACCTTCAGCAGAGAATTTCTTAGCAGTCGGCAAGCTGATCTGAAAATTCACATGGAAGCAAACTAATCAAAATAGCCAAGGCAATTTTTAGCAACAAATTGTTACAAAACACATAGGGGAAAAAGTGAAAAGACAAGTCACAGAGTAGATGGAGTTATTTTCCACAGTATAATTAACACAATACTCTGATCAGAACATATGAAGAATTCCTACAAACTTATAATAAAAAAGAAACTTGATGGAAAAAATGGGCAGAGTAAATGAACAGGCAATTAACATAAGAACAACTCCAAATAAACTGTAAATTTATGAAAAATGTTCAAACTCATCAGAAATAACAGAAATTCAAATTAAAATAAGACTAAAATGTCATCTTATGCCCATCAGATTGATTAAAAAAGTAAGTATGCCTGTTAACACAAAGTGTCAGTAGAAAGGGGGAAATTACAACTTCTATATATAACTGGAGGAATAAACTTGAAGGACATTTGGCAGTTCCTATAAAGATGAAGATGTGCATACCCTATTTCTGACAATCAATCCTAGAGAAATATTTGCACATGCTCTAGAAGGCATGTAATAAGGATATTTACTCCAGCATGCTCATCAGAACAGAAAAAGGAAAGAAGCAGAAGCTAACAAGAATGGATAATCTAATTTATTCATTCATTGGGATACCATAGGGTGGATAAAAATAAAAGAATTATTCTAAAAATTTAAACATGGCTAAATCCCAAAACTACAATGTTGGATAAAGCATAGCGATTTACATATTTTTAAAAAATATATCATTTCTAGATACTTTTATATTTGAAGAAAAAAGAAAATATCCTTGGAAATGATACAAATAGAATATAATTAGAATGTTACAATTAGAATATAAAATTAAAATAGTGGTTATCTCTAGGGAGGGTGAGAGGAATTTGATATATGTAATGCCTTATATTTTTAAGTGAAATATTTGTTTTGTTTTGTCATATACATTCATCCATCTTATTTTTTAAATTCCACATACAAGTGATAAAGAATTTGTCTTTATCTTATGTCACTAAGCACAGTACTCAGTGCTCAAAAAAAAAAAAAAAAACACATGAATTTTTTCACATATATAGAACAAATAATCCTAAAAGTTCTATGGAACCACACACAACTCTGAACTGCCAAAGCAATCTTGAGTAAAAGAATGAAGCTGAATGTATTATCCACCCTGACTTCAGACTATACTACAAAACTACAGTAATCAAAACAACATGGTACTAGCACAAAACAAGCACACAGATCAATACAACAGAACAAAAAGTCCAGAAATAAACCCAGGAACCATGGTCACTTATCTATGACAAAGAAGACAAGAACATGCAATGGAGAAAAGACAGTCTCTTTGATAAATAATCCTAGGGAAACCAGGCAGCTATATGTTAAAAAAAAAAAAAAATGAGATTAGAACATTTCTTCATACCACATACAAAAAAATTCAAAATGAATTAAAGACCTAAATGTAACACTGGATACTATAAAACTCCTAGAGGAAAACAAAGGCAGAATGCTCTTTGACATAAATCATAGCAATATTTTTTTTGGATCTATCTCCTAAAGTAAGACAAACAAAAGCCAACACAAATAAACGGGGCTTAATTAAACACAATGGCTTTGCACATCAAAGGAAACCATGAATGAAAACAAGAAGACAACCTACTGAATGGGAGAAAATATCTGTTAATTGTATGAACCATAAAGGATCAATATCCAATATATATAAACAGTTTATATAACTCAATGTCAAAAAACAAATAACCTGATTTAAAAATGGGTAGAAGACTTGAATCGACATTTTTCCAAAGATGACATACAGGTGGTCAACAGGTACAGGAAAAGATGCTCAGTGTCACTAATCAGAGAAATTCAAATCAAAACGAGATAGCACCTCACACTTGTCAGAATAGCTATCATCAAAAAGACCATGTATAACAAATGTCCGTGAGGATGAGGAAAAAAAGGAACCCTTGTACATCATTAGTAGACATGTAAATTTGTGTAGCCACTATGGAAAGAGTATGGAGGTTTTACAAAAAACTAAAAATAGAACTATATATGGTCCACCAATTCCACTGGTGGGTATACATCCAAAGCAAATGAAAATACTAATTCAAAAAGATACATGCACCTGAATGTTCACAGCAGTATTATTCACAATTGCCAAAATAAGGAAGCAAACTAAGGGTGCATCGGCAGATGAATGGATAAAGAATATGTGGTATATATAATGGAATACAACTCAATCATTAAAAAGAGTAATGACACTTTGCCATTTACAACAACAAAAGTATTGCTCATGTTGTGAGTTCGGTTGTGAGACACACATGTGCCTCAGACGCAGAGCAGCATCTGAGCAGGACCGGGCCAGCCACTGCTGTTGTTTATAAAGGCAGCTCATCAGCAGCAGCTGAAATCTCTGACCCCAGCCCATCCTTGATTAATTTGCAACTCACATATCTGTAAAATTCTACAAGTATATTTTCTGTCGACAAACAATAAAGATGGCTACTTCACAACAGAAAAAAAAAAAAACTGATGAAATCCAGAGAGGTAGTTTTTTTAAGTGAAACAATAAATAATGGCAAGATCTGTTAAAGCTAGGTGGTAGGTAAAGAGTACTATTTTTATATTTTATTTGAAATATTAATTTAAAACATTTTGAATTTGCAAGAAATCCTCAAGAAAATGTGATCAACACAATTATCTCAAAATAATTTTGACCTTCTAGTCCTAGTGTCTAAAAGAAATTAAGCTACTTGACTAAAACAAAAAAAACAGTAAATAGCCTCTCACAAAAGCATCTCAGGATCTGATGACATTTGAAGGAAGTTGAACATGGGATCTTTGCTTCTAAGAGTTATCTGGCCCCTTCTAGAACTGCACAATGAATGTCCCCAGGAGGAGTGAAGGCAATGATTCTAGCAAAAGGACAGGAGACAATGTAAAAAGGATCCCTGTGAACTTGGCAACCCGGTAAAGAAGGTCTTTTCTGGGTTCCAAAACTACTTTAACTTTGTTTCAGCTACAAACTACCCATGTGTTAAGTAGCATGTCAGTCAAGCTCTCTGAGCCTCAATTCTTTTATGTGGAAAACAGTTAAGGTTAGCAAGGGTGATAAGAGGCGCACACAATTAGTTGCAAAAATTTAAATATACTAATATATGTGATAGTACTTATGACAGATTATTTTTTCCAAAGATGGTGACAACAGTATATCCCATCCCACACATTATTCTAACAATGTGACACTGACACTCCTCCACTGAGACGTGGGGTTTAGTTCCCACCCACTATGACTGTGGTGTTAGTGATACTGCATGACATCTGAGGCTGTAAACAATCAAAAAGCAAAACAGTTTCTGTCTGCTCTTCTGTCTCAGATACTCACCTTCGGGGACTAGTTGCCATGTTGTGAGGAAGCCACAGATTGCGTGGAGAGGCTACATGTAGATGTTCTGGGCCACAGCTCTGACGAGGTTCTAACTGACAGGCAGCGTGAGTGAGTGTTCAGAGGATTTGACACCCCATTCACCCATCCATCCCAACTGATGCTGAAAGAAACAGAGATGAGTATCCTCATGAAAACCTGCTCAAACTGTAGATTCATCAGCAAAATGATGGTTGCCATTGATTAGAACCCATAAGCACTTCAGTTTCATTTCCCAGTAATAAATAAATGGGATAGTGCTTTCTAAATCATTACTAATATCATAGTTATCCATGATGATTATTAAAATCATCATAATCATTAATTCATGTGTAAAACAAGGGAGATGGACAATGTTAGAGTTTCCCAGATCTCAGAAATTTCAATGTCATCTTCATGGATTTGCTATATCCCATCCCACTGAAGTGTTACCTAATAGTTCTTATTAAAGTAACTAACTTTTAAAAACAACTTTGTCTAAAATTAATCTTTAGAACAAAGTCCTATTGTCAATTGCATTTTTCTAATTGGCTTTATTTAATACTACTAACTATATATCAACATTTTCTCTTTAACTTCAGTAGCTACAATTTTTAATGTAATGTTTAATTAGAACATATAATGCATTAAAATACATATGCAATGTTAAATGAAACATAATGTTTGGCATAAATCACTTGAAATCATCATTTATCACTGTGGTATGCAGGACTGGATGACCAGGAAGGTAAGGAAGGACTCATTCATCTCCAAAAGGAAAAAAAAAAAAATCTATGGGCCATATTCTGATTCAATCATTCCTTCTCTGTTCTAACCTTCCCCCAGGTGAGTACATTTTACTTTATAAACTCCTTTTAATCAGAAAGCATACTTTCTGGGATATCAATGCAATCAATTACAGAAAGGCTGCAAAAAGGAGAAAGAAGGTTTGGGTTGGTGGGCTCAAGGCAATAAATGAGCTATAATTACTAATCAACTGGTACCTAAGGCAGGAGGTGGTCCAGGAAGTAGAGAACTTGGATTTCTCTCCCCAGAGACCAGAGTTTCTCAACAGCAGCACTACTGACATTTTAGACCAGACAATTCTGATAGGAGCATGGCGGCACTGTCCACTGCACTGTACAGAATTTAGCAGCATCCCTGGCCTCTATTCACTAGATGTTAATAGCATTGCTCTTCAAGTTGTGACAACCAAAAATGTCCCAAATGAGAATCACTGAGAATCATCCCCACTGAGAATCACTGACTCAGTGTAAAGGTGAAGGGGTGTTCCCAGAGCCCCAAACATGGCCCTGCACTTAGCACATGGAGGAGAAATCTGTGGTGATGAGGATAAATAATTTTATTTGTTCTTTCCCCACTGAAGGGCAAATTCAACCTTTTTCAAAATAGAACTAAGAAAGGGTTACTGAATCTTGTGCTTTCAGTTGGTATTTTTTTTTTCATCACTTAGACCACAGTGAAAAAGCAGTGCAGAAAAGAAATAGCCATTGAATTCCAGACAAATACTTTCACAACTACATATAACATGTACATTTGTATTGTATCCACCATCAGTGACTCACTGTAGATTAGAGAAAGTATAACAAAGTACACAGGTTCTTCACAATCCATATCTTAACTTACAATTTATTGGCTGCTGTTTGATGGAACTTTTGATAGGGAATGGGGTTTCATGAGCTGGATGAAGCACAAGCTGGAATCAAGATTTCTGTGAGAAATATCAATAACCTCAGATATGCAGATGACACCACCCTTATGGCAGAAAAAGTGAAGAACTAAAGAGCCTTTTGGTGAAAGTGAAAGAGGAGACTGAAAAAGCTGGCTTAAAACTCAACATTCAGAAAACTAAGATCATGGCATCCAGTCCCATCACTTCATGGCAAATAGATGGGGAAATAATGGAAACAGTGAGAGGCTTTATTTTCTTGGGTTCCAAAATCACTGCAGATGTGACTGAAGCCATGAAATAAAAGATGCTTGCTCCTTGGAAGAAAAGCTATGACCAACCTAGACAGCATATTAAAAAGCAGACATATTACTTTGCCAACAAAGGTCTGTCTAGTAAAAGCTCTGGTTTTTCCAGTAGTCATGTATGAATGTGAGAGTTGGACTATAAAGAAAGCTGAGTGCCGAAGAATTGATGCTTTTGAACTGTGATGTTGGAGAAGACTCTTGAGAGTCCCTTGGACTGCAAGGAGATCCAACCAGTCAATCCTAAAGGAAATTATTCCTGAATATTCATTGGAAGGACTGATGCTGAAGCTGAAACTCCAATACTTTGGCCACCTGATGCGAAGAACTAACTCCTTGGAAAAGACCCTGATGCTGGGAAAGATTGAAGGCAGGAGGAGAAGGGGATGACAGAGGATGAGGTGGTTGGATGGCATCACTGACTCGATGGACATGAGTTTGACTAAGCTCTGGGAACTGGTGATGGACAGGGAAGCCTGGAGTGCTAGATGCCACCAGATCGCAAAGAGTTGGACATGACTGAGTGACTGAACTGAACTGAACTGGGGTTTCATAGCTACAATTAAGCAATATTTTAAAGGAGATTGGAAGAGCCGCTTTCAAAGCTACAGGCACCTCCTTGAAATTGTGTATTCAAGGGGGAAATTGGAAATGACATTTAATAAGAGAAGATCATGCCTCCAAATATGCCTGGTTCAGAATCAACAGACTCAGGATCTTAGCTGTCCAGAGTCCTGAACTTTGCCCCACATTGTTGGCCCAGGGAGCTGAAACAGGAACAGCGGCAAAGTCTGTTGACTTCAATACCCTATAGCTAAGTAGTGACACACAGTGCTGGTGAAGATGTTGATGATTCTAAGAGACAATATTCTCTGAGTACTTGATATGTGCCAGACACAATACCAGGCATTACTGGTGCATGGGTGGTTCAGTGGGAGAATTCTCACCTACTATAATACCAGGCACCTCACTCACATTATCTTTTCTAATCCTCACAAGTCCATGAGTAGGTACTACTATCAACCCCTTTTCACAGATTAGGAAACTGAGGCTTAGAGACATAAAGTAATTCGTCCAAGGTCACAAATCCAACATGTAACAGCCAGATCTCAGATACAGACGATACATATATCGTCTATATACCAACAGAGTTAACACTACTAACTCCTGTATTATAGTCCTCCTATTAAATTATTGAGATGGCAGCACACTCGACCTCTAGCACTTGAACCAACTCATTCACCCTTTTATGTACCTTATATATGGGTAAACTAATACTAGACATTTAAAATATCATATACATGTATGTTTATATATATGTGTGTGCATATATGTATATGTATATATAGATACATACATATATATATATTATACACACACACACACAAATATATACACACTTGTATGTTGACTTACATCAACAAGTTGAAAATTTTCTCCTTCTGACCAGAGGTTAGCAAATTCTTCTAGTAAACAGCCAGACAGCAATTCTTTTAAGCCTTGTGGACCATATGGTCTCTGTCACAAGTACTCAACTCTACCATCACAGTGCAAAAATATCCATAGACAATACAAAAATGAATGAGAGTGACTTGGTTCCAATAAAACTTTATTTTCACTCACAGGCAATGAGTCAAATTTGGCCCACAGGCTGTACTTTGCCCACCCTTCTCCTAGACCTCTTCTGCTAGACCTCTTCCGCTCAAAGAGTGACTACACAAGAGAATCTCTTAGGCTACCTGTATAAATCACAGATTCCTGGGCCAAATTCCAGGCCTGCTGAAGCACAATGTGCTCTTTTTTTTCCCCAACAAGTCTCCCAGGTAATTTATGAACATACAAACATTTGAGGACCACTGTTCCTAAACTCAGTTTTTTTCCTAGGTCCCATAAAAGTTGTCATTACAGCTATCAAAGATAGAACATCTGTCAATGGAATAGCAAGACTAGCGATACAAACCAAGAAAGGAAAATTGGCTTCTTGTCACAGCTCACCATCTTTATCAAGATGTCAAATTCTGACCCGTGACCACAATTCTCTAAGCTGGAAGATGTCCTTTAGGTTTACTGATAAAAAAAAAAAAAATCTCATAAGCCAGAAAAAAACTTTGTTCCCAGTGGAGTCACACTGATCTTCTAATCAACTTGTTGTGTGTGCACACAGACGGGTGCATGTGTGTGTGTGCACACACACACACATGCATTTTTGAATTGTGGAAACCCTGCTTTAAACCTGAAAATTCAGTTGTGCTAAAAGTGCTTTTATGTTATTAAGGGAAAATGAGCACCAGGGTCTTCAGAATAAGAGAGATGGAACAATAAGTGAATTTGTACAGAATTCACCAATACACACACTGTCTGCTTCATGAATACATGAATGCAACCTGTTTTATCTTTTCTTGTTTCAGAACTAAAGGTATTCACATAAATCTAGATCTCCTTTTCTTTGGGGAATTAAGGCTGGCACCATCAGTCTCTGTCTTTACCTGTATCAGCATGGGGGAGAAAAGGCTAACCCTTCACTGTCTCTCAACAAAGGGTTGAAAAAAGTGGAGAGAAATGAATACTAAGGCACATGCTGTAACAGAGCTGACCAGGTCACCATCCACCTGGGATGACGCCCTTCTCCAGCTGACAACCACCAGTGATCTGGTTTTAGTCGCCAGCACCCCAAACTTATTAACTGACTGATCTTCTCTCGATCTAATGCTAGGAGCCTCCCTCACCCCACCTTGCATCATAAGACTTTAGTTTATATACCCCTTTGCTTCATCTCACTTTTTATGCCTTTTCTCTGATCCTACTCCACCAATGACCCAAATGCCTCCAAAGGTACAACCCTGCCAGTGGCAATGGCAGTCCCCCTCTGATAGCAGGGATGTCCAGGCCTGGTTGTAAAGCCTGCCTCAGTACCACCACCAGGGGCCCAGTGGACTGAAATGTGTCTACATATCAAACAGAAGTTGGCTTCTACTGCTTCCTTTTCTTCTCCCAATACTTTGTATTCCATGACCACCACAGTTATTTTGAAAGCATATTTTAGAGCTGGGTGATGACATTTAAATAAAGTAATCTCAATGAGGAGTTAGGGATTAATAAAAATGCAGCAGAGGGCCCACGAGGCAGCACAATTTTAACAATTGGGGTTAAACTAGCACTGAGCTCATGATGGATTTTTATTTAAGTGTATTCATGTCTTGCGTCTACACTGGCAAGTGAAGTGGGCCCCTCAGACTTGAATTGAACCTGATCTTGGCTCTGAGTAATTGTGAGTCAGTTAACTAACCTCTGTAGTACCAGATCATTTGCGCTCTGAGATCCCTTTCAACTTTAAAACTCTATGTTCGGGCCCAAGTCTATTTGAGCAGGCATATTCTTCTTTCAATTGGCTTTTTCTGGTGAATTTCCCCCAAAATGTTTAAGTTTGGGTTTTTGTTATGCAAAGAAATGCTAAAATGGATATGGATCAAGATATTAGGTAGAGTAGTTTAGTAGAAGGAACTAAATTATTCTCAGATCTTTTACAAAACTGGACCTTTAAAGTTATCTCAAATTGCAGCATCTCTTGCATACTTAATTTTGATTTTTCTAACATGAGGCTTCATGTCAAACTCTCTTCCACTGTACAGCTGCATTTAAAAAGAGAATTCTGGTTTTCCCTGAAACCTGTGGCTACAGCAAAAAATATCACGAATACTGCCAAATTAAATTATTCATACTAGAAAATAATGCAGCTGATCCCAATGGCCTTTTAAAAAATATCATACTTGGTCAAATAATGGTTATTTCTTACTAGTCTTCCTTTATTATTTCATAATTCCTTATGATCCTTATTTATAACTTTTCTATTTCCATAAGCCTCATATTTATAAATAAATTTAATGAACAGTGAAAATATGTTAAATAAGTAAGATTTAATTAGTGCTTTCAAGAACATTTTCCTCATTTAAATCTCAAAACAAACCTGTGATTCATTATCCACCTTTTCCAAATTGGGAGAACTAACAGAAACAAAAGCTGATATTTGCTTAGCAAGGTCTCTCTCCTAGCCCTGCACTGACCAATACAATAGCCACTATTCCCATGCAGATATTTTAAGTTTTATTTAATCAAACAAAATTAAAACTTCAGTTTCTCAGTCACATTCTCCACATCTTAAGTGCTCGACAGCCCCATGTGGCTAGTGGCTACCATATCAGACAATGCAGATATAGAACATTTTTCTATTACTGCAGAACTCCTATTGGACAGCACATGTATTACCTCTTTTAATTATCCCACCAATCATCACCTCAAGAGGTTGATACTATTACTATTCCCATTTTAGAGATGAATGAATAAACTTAGGTACAGTGACCTAGCCAAGGTAAGAGTGGACCTGACATTCTAGCTCTAACTAGCCCAGTACTGGCCAATAAAATTTTCTGCAGCTACAGAAATGTTCCATATCTGCACTGTCCAACATGGTAGCCACTAGCCTTATGTGGCTATTGACTACTTACAATTTAGTGGTATGACTGAGGAACTGAATTTCATATAATTTTCTTTAATTTAAATATCAATAGCTCTATCACATTAGTGGCTACCACCCTGGATGGCTCAGATCTAACCCCAAATGCAACCCTTAATCCCTACTCTATCTTATGCCCAGTCCTCTCATCATTGCTACTAGCAACACCAGAAGAAAGGAGATCCACGGTGACAATAAGAAAAAAAAAAAAAAAAGGATGTCCCCTATTTTAAACAGTGACTTGAAAAATGTTACTTGAAGCTGAGCCTTCTCTTTGGTCTCAGTCTCTAAAGCAAGTAAGTTATGCTGGAAGGTAATGGGAGTGGGGGGTTAAATCTAGCATGGAATCTATTTTCCACATTTCCTTGATATTCTGGAATTAC
This sequence comes from Okapia johnstoni, assembly GCA_024291935.2. NCBI lineage: Eukaryota > Metazoa > Chordata > Mammalia > Artiodactyla > Giraffidae > Okapia > Okapia johnstoni. The sequence continues at coordinate 99,601,593 of CM044310.1, read as the reverse complement.
CTCTTTGCATGAGAGCCAATAAAAGTGTATACAACATATGTTTTCCACAGGAGGCAATTTTTATAGAGCAACCAGATGAATTACAACATGGGTCAGACCCCAATTCTTCAGTGTGCCCAGAGAATCAGGTAAGTGGGGCAGAAGACTAGACACATAACCCAATGGAGGACCAGCAAGGAGAGAGAGATGCAGTGGCACCCCACTCCAGTACTCTTGCCTGGAAAATTCCATGGATGGAGGAGCCTGGTAGGCTACAGTCCATGGGGTCGTTAAGAGTTGGACATGACAGAGTGACTTCACTTTCACTTTTCCCTTTCATGCACTGGAGAAGGAAATGGCAACCCACTCCAGTATTCTTGCCTGGAGAATCCCAGGGACGGCGGAGCCTGGTGGGCTGCTGTCTATGGGGTCGCACAGAGTTGGACACAACTGAAGCGACTTAGCAGCAGCAGCAGCAGTATGCAGACACTTTCCCCCCAACCTGATACCTTTGCTTTATTATGTTTTAAGGTATTTAGAGCAGCCTGTTGGCCTCCCTTGAGTTGTTTGTTTTGATATCAGTTTTTTATCTGCTTGGCTTTTTAAATGTGGTTCTACTGGAAAAATCTTGCCAGGGAATATTTAACAAGAAGAGGAAGCAAGCTCAAAACTTTCCATTTACACAGAGAATCATTGCACATTTCCAGAGGCCTGAGAGTTTGTCCTCCTCCAAGTTTTATCATGGAATTGTGATTTCAACTATCCCTCCAAACAGATATTCTTTCTCTATTCAGAAGATGCAATTCTAGAAAAATATCTGACTCTAATGATAGCTTACACTCATTCCACTCTGAAATAACAGAGTGGTAGCTAGAACAACTGAGAGTAGTGGGCAGCTCTGTGATGTAAAAGGGAAATCTGCTTCCATCTTTTCAGCTTGTTTTCCATGCCCCTCAGCAGAATTCACCCCAAACAAAAATGTTAGAGGAGAAAGTCACAACCGTTGCTTTTAATTTCAAGCACAGTGAGGTTTAAATCATCCAAGAGCTCATTGCAGACATGTGGGATATTATCATGTTGCTATGACAGGTCCAATCTTTGGTAGAATGGGTAGGTTTTGCCTCAGAGCTCTGGCATAACATCCATGCCAGTTTGGCTGATGGTAAAAAATAAACATAGCAACATCTTTTGCAAAACCACCTTACTTCCAAATCAAGAATACCCTCTGAAAGCCAAGATTAAAATAGTTAAATAGTGACCTATCTTGCACAGCATATATCTAAGTTGAAAAGACCAGGAGAAAAAAAAAAAAATATATATATATATATATATGTATATATATAAAGGCTTCTTCTCCAATCCTACCAGCCTATTAACTTTTCAATAGATGCACACACACACAAAGGGTTTTCTGAATGTAGGAAAACAAGTTTATAATTACATAATTATGCAGACACACCACAATTTTTCTTTTATGTTACCTTTATCTTTAAAAGGCAACAGACAGGGCTGTACTAAAAAGCAATAAAGCATGGGTAATTTAATACCAAATTACATCCATATTGAAAAGTTTACATGCAGTTGAGAGCAGACAGAGGTCAGCTTTTCAACAGGACTGTCTTTAATTGTGGCCATCAGTTTTAGCAATCCCGATCTCCGGATCAAAGACAGATATAATGGGCTTCCTCAACGCTGAATAGTGAAAGCAGACAGCAGGAATGGTGCTATCTGGCACCCAAAGGTCATAAAAAAAATTGCCAGAAAGGGAACGTGTCTCATTGTAAAATTATATATCTAAGATTATATATATATATGTGTGTGTGTGTGTGTGTGTGTATTTATATATATAATTTTAAAATGATTCTCTCTTGCCCAGTTTCCAATGAGCTACTTTAAGTGAAGGGTTTTTTGGTCACTTCATCACAGGTGCAAGGTTTTTCCTGTTTTCCCTCTAATAAGTGTACAACCTTTGTGTAAATCTTTATTAATTTTTTTCAGTTCCTTTGAATCATGATTTTGTCTAACTGGCACAGCAATCCCTCTTTCCTTGAGGAAGGGCTTTGTGAACTGAGACTGTTTTTCTTTTTATCCCCACTCTTCTCCCCCCCTAAATCAAATGAGGAGTAAATTATCAGTAAATCAGACAGAAACAAGTTTCCTGGATCTGCAGATCCATTCTACAAATGAAGCAATTTCATCTCTGCTAGCTCTGAGGTGGGGGCAGTGGCATGGGAGGGGTATTTTAAGTAGCCATGGGGGACCAGAGCGGAGATGCTAGCTGGCAAAGCATCCCCACGTTTGCATGCACAGACCACTCAAATCTGCACCAAGAGACTACTTGCAAGAATCCATCTTTTTTCACTTAACAAGATACAAAATATAAAACACATTTGCCTCTTATTAAACCTCTCCTGTAAGTGGTTCCAGGTCCACCATTTTTAAAGGGAGGAGAGGGGAGTCGAGACCCTCTTGGGAATTTCAGTGGAGTGACTGGAGATGAGGTACAGGCTGTGAGCCTTTATTACTTTAATTTTATTTTTTTTTTCTAACAGCACAGAAGGAATAACATTTTAAATCATTAGCATTTGCTTTAAGTAGTTATTTCTTCCAACTGTAAGAATCCCCGCTCCCAGCCCCCTTCCCCATTAGCACCACTCCCAGACCCTGCACAGAAGAACTGCCCAGATGGGATTTCCCTCCACTGCTCAAATCTGGAAGGTGCTTTTAAAGAATTTCAGACTCGAAATTGAGGCAGCCATGGAATAAACTGTAATCACAATTTTTCCTTAAAGCAGTTGGAGAATAAAGATCTTATATTTATGGTACCTGAGACTGGAAGCTGACTATGGCATCTCAGAATTATTTCAGTGGCAGCAGTTACTGTTAGGATACAACTCTGTCTCCTCTGTTTAACAAGAGTTCAATACTAGTTCCCATTCAACTCAGAACACTTTGTGAGAGTTAAACTTCTTTAGAAATGGAATATAATCAGCCACCTTACTTAAGATGATTTATGGTTTCTATCAAAGGAGCAGCAAAAGGTGAAGAAATTTGCAAAACCAGGAAAAGAAACTCCCTTTTGGGCTTCAAAAGCTCAAAATGACAGAAGGCCATAATTAGACACAGAAAAGATGACTGGAAGGTTTACATTTCCTCCTGTAAGCTGGCTGTTGTTTTGCTGTCCATAGGCTAAAAGAGATAAAATAAGTCACTGAATAATTCTGTATTTCAACTTAACTCTGCTAAAAGAGAGGTCTTACCTGAGGTAACGTCTGTTTCATAATCTATAAAGTGCATGTACTTAAAGAGGTATGTCATCAAGGAAGGCCTTTAGCTATGTTTCAGCCTGGAGGTGTCTCTGCCACCCACCTTTTCTGTACTATATATAAAGGACCGAAAAACGAAGCCAGAATTCTTTAATTCAGTGGGATAAATGAACTGTGTTCTCTCAGTCAGGAAAAATCAGATACAATAATCAAAGGTGGGGTGTAGTAGTATTATACTCCCAGCAAGATTTAACTAAGGAAGTATGTGCACAATACACCACCCAGACCTCCACACAGACTGCACTGGTTTGTCTTCTGCCCCACAGTCACTCTGCTTCATACTGTATGACACAAAGTTGATGGATGACTCTCCTCTTGCCTGCTCATTCATTCTCATCAGCATTAGAGTTTATTTGTTGGGCACCAACAGGGCACCCAACACCTTCCAATATACTGTTGCAGCCACGGGATCTGAAGCAAGGCACACATTCCATCTATCTCAAAGAGAATTAAGGGCACTCATGTTGGAAGCCACGTAGGAGCTAATAAAAAATGCCAAGCATTGGTACAAATAAGATCTCATGCTTGTGCGATGTACTAAAATAAAGAATTGTAATTATTGAGACAGCCCAAAAGGGAAAAGGGAAATAGCTTTCTCCAACTGGAGTGGACTAGCAAGATGGACAAAACCTATCCGTAGGGACACAATCCTGCCTACTAACAGTAAATGAATATTTTTTAAAAATTCATTTCATTTTAAATGCTTTCTCTTGAAAATTTACCAAGTATTCGAAACTTTAAACAATAATGAAGAATAATAAATATTTTAATTTCAACATTATTTCTACTTCTGTGGACCCTTCAGTACCTTCATTTCTTCATATTTGGAACAGAATGGGATCATGAAGAACCAGTACATAGTGATATCATGTGACATGACCTAATGAATATGATGAGGACATGGTTTAAATATAAAATACAAACAAAGTAATGAATCAAAAACAAATGAGTTCAGCAAACCCAAGATATGTTAGAGATGCATTTCAGTTAACTCAACACTCAGCCTTTGGTTCCCACTTGAGTTGAAGACTCTGCCAGGTCATTTGTGGTCTTCAGTGAAAGAATCCTCATGTTGGGATTTCCACTATGCCTGCCTAATAATAATCATCATAATATCCAATGATACCTGATATTTTCTGTGCATGTCAAATACTTTACATATATCATTTAATTCCTAAACAATCCTATTAGATCAGTACTATTGTTATTTTACAAAGAGATAACAAAACCTACCTATCACCTGTGGTATCATCTGGTGATTTAATAGAGACTTCTGTTAAACCTTAACTGACACAAATTAGGTCAACTCATCCAGGGCCGTTAGAGCAAAGAAAACACCAGTCATTAAATGAATTCCAAACCCTGGGAGCCATCTGTGACGAGTCTGCATTGTTCAGTCCCAACATTCAATTCACAGCCAAAACCTTTCAATTCTACCTTGGAACCAAGATTTCCCAACTTCTTTAAAAGAGTGAAAATTAATAAGATAAGCATTTAATTCAAGAAGGCAGAAAAATAAGAAGACAAAGGGAATGGAGGGAAGACACACCTCTGACAAAAGGAGACTTTAGGTAATATAGAACCAGTAACAGAAAGCAACCAAACCAAAAAGAGGTTCTTTGGGTATTCTATGGGTTAGCCAGGTGGAACAGTTATCTTGGACCAGTTTGGCTGAATCTCTGAAGTCAAGTGGTGAGCTAAATGAAGTCTAAAGGCCTAGCTCACATATCTGGTAGTTGGCAACTACACTGGTCTAATGAGAACTCAGCTAGAACTGCTGGTCACTGCTCTATATGGTCTCTTATCCTCTAAACCAGCCTTGTTCTGAAAGTTACAAGGACAGGGAAAGTCTAATTGCACAAGTGTTTTTCAAGCTTCTGCTATGTCACACTTGCTGTTGTCCCACTGGTCAAAGAAAGTCACATGATTAAGTCCACAGTCATGTGGGTGTGGCTACAAGGAGTCAGGAATATTACTATAACAATCAATCATACCAAACAACCATACCAATGGCTCTGGTCCCACCAGTTTGATCTCTGCCACCAGATCATAAGGGCTTCTGGATAGTTCAGCTGGTAAAGAATCTGCCTGCAATGCAGGAGACCTCAGTTCAATCCCTGGGTTGGGAAGATCCCCTGGACAAGGAAAGACTACCCAATCCAACAATTAGATCATAACTGTTGCTTGACTCAAGCCATCATAATTCATTATGGTAGCTACTCAACAGTTCAGTTCAGTCGCTCAGTCGTGTCTGACTCTTTGAGACCCCGTGGACTGCAGCACACCAGGCTTCCCTGTCCATCACCAACTCCTGGAGCCTACTCAACTTCATGTCCACTGCATCAGTGATGCCATCCAACCATCTCATCCTCTGTCATCCCCTTTTCCTCCCACCTTCAATCTTTCCCAACATCAGGGACTTTTCCAATGAGTCAGTTCTTCACATCAGGTGGCCAAAGTATTGGAGTTTCAGCTTCATCATCAGTCCTTCCAATGAATATTCAGGACTAATTTTCTTTCGGATTGACTGGTTGGATCTCCTTGCTGTCCAAGAGATTCGCAAGAGTCTTCTCCAAGATCACAGTTAATTCTTCGGTGCTCAGCTTTCTTTACAGTCCAACTATCACATCCATACATAACTACTGGAAAAACCATAGCTTTGATTAGATGGATTTTTGTTGGTAATGTCTCTACTTTTTAATATGCTGTCTAGGTTGGTCATAGCTTTTCTTCCAAGGAGCAAGCATCTTTTAATTTCATGGCTGCAGTCACCACCTGCAGTGATTTTGGAGCTCCCCAAAATAAAGTCTGACACTGTTTCCATTGTTTCCCCATCTATTTGCCATAAAGTGATGGGACCAGATGCCATGATCTTAGTTTTCTGAATGTTGAGCTTTAAGCCAACTTTTTCACTCTCTTCTTTCCCTTTCATCAAGAGGCTCTTCAGTTCTTCTTCACTTTTTGCCATAAGGGTGGTGTCATCTGTGTATCTCAGGTTATTGATATTTCTCCCAGCAATCTTGATTCCAGTTTCTGCTTCATCCAGCCCGGCATTTCGCATGATGTACTCTGTATATAAGTTAAATAGGCAGGGTGACAATATATAGCCTTGACGTACTCCTTTCCCGATTTGGAACCAGTCTGTTGTTTCATGTCCAGTTCTAACTGTTGCTTCTTGACCTGCGTACAGATTTCTGAGGAGGCAGATCAGGTGGTCTGGTATTCCCATCTCTTTCAGAATTTTCCAGAGTTTATTGTGATTCACACAGTCAAAGGCTTTGGCGTAGTCCATAAAGCAGATGTTTTTCTGGAACTCTCTTGATTTTTTGATGATCCAGCGGATGTTGGCAATTTGATCTCTGGTTCCTCTGCCTTTTCTAAATCCAGCTTGAACATCTGGAAGTTCATGTACTGTTCATGTACTGTTGAAGCCTGGCTCGGAGAATTTTGAGCATTACTTTGCTAGCGTGTGAGAGGACTGCAACTGTGCAGTAGTTTGAACGTTCTTTGTCATTGCCTTTCTTTGGGATTGGAATGAAAACTGACTTTTTCCAGTCCTGTGGCCACTGCTGAGTTTTCCAGATTTGCTGGCATATTGAGTGCAGTGCTTTCACAGCATCATCTTTCAGGATTTGAAATAGCTCAACTGGAATTCCATCATCTCCACTAGTTTTGTTCACAGTGATGCTTCCTAAGGCTCACTTGACTTCGTATTCCATGATGTCTGGCTCTAGGTGAGTGATCACACCATCGTGGTTATCTGGGTCATGAAGATCTTTTTTGTATAGTTCTTCTGTGTATTCTTGCCACCTCTTCTTAATATTTTCTGCTTCTGTTAGGTCCATACCATTTTTGTCCTTTATTGTGCTCATCTTTGCATGAAATGTTCCCATGGTATCTCTAATTTTCTTGAAGAGATCTCTAGTCTTTCTCATTCTATTGTTTTCTTCTATTTCTTTGCATTGATCACTGAGGAAGGCTTTCTTATCTCTCCTTGCTATTCTTTGGAATTCTGCATTCAATGGGTATATCTTGCCTTTTTTCCTTTGCCTTTAGTTTCTCTTCTTTTCTCAGTTATTTGTAAGGCCTCCTCAGAAAACCATTTTGCCTTTTTGCATTTCTTTTTCTTGGGGATGGTCTTGATCCTTGCCTTCTATACAAGTCACGAACCTCTGTCCATAGTTCTTCGGGCACTCTGTCTATCAGATCTAATCCCTTGAATCTATTTGTTACTTCCAATGTATAATCTTAAGAGATTTGATTTAGGTCACACCTGAATGGTCTAGGAGTTTTCCCTACTTTCTCCAATTTAAGTCTGAATTTGGCAATAAGGAGTTCATGATCTGAGCCACAGTCAGCTCCCAGTCTTGTTTTTGCTGACTGTATAGAGCTTCTCCATCTTTGGCTGCAAAGAATATAATCAATGTGATTTCAATATTGATCATCTGGTTATGTCCATGTGTAGAGTCTTCTCTTGTGTTGTTGGAAAAGCATGTTTGCTATGACCAGCTCATTCTCTTGGCAAAACTCTGTTAGCCTTTGACCTGCTTCATTTTGTACTCCAAGGCCAAATTTGCCTGTTACTCCAGGTAGCTCTTAACTTCCTACTTTTGCATTCCAGTCCCCTATAATGAAAAGGACATCTTTTTTTCATATTAGTTCTAGAAGGTCTTGCAGGTCTTCATAGAACCAGTCAACTTCAGCTTCTCCAGCATCACTGGTTGGGGCACAGACTTGGATTACTGTGATATTGAATGGTTTGCCAAAATGGGCAGCAAAAGAAAAAAAAAAATGAGAAAGAACTTTTTTTTTTAACTTGATCCATAGTTTTGAAGAGAAAGATGTTGGTCCATTGTTCACAGACAATTTAAAGAAACTAGACCCAAAATGAAAAATTCAAAGGATCATGTCTTCAGGTCACAGTACCCATTGATGATACTGTGCAATGAAGTCAGTTTGGAAGGTGAATTTGAAGGATTACCAAGAGGCTTTTTATTCACCAATCTTTGTTAACTACATGATCTGCTACTTTAACATTAAAGAATTTTACTATTTTACGTCAAATACTCTATTAATAGCCTTTATATGAAACAAGTGTGACATCAAGTGTCTAACCAACGACATCACATGACTGTGTCTCTAAAGAGCCCCATCAAACTGAATCCTGCCTAAATTTCTTACATGTAGAAGACGAGTTGGAGAAGGCAATGGCACCCCACTCCAATACTCTTGCCTGGAAAATCCCATGGATGGAGGAGCCTGGTAGGCTACAATCCATGGGGTCGCTAAGAGTCAAACACGACTGAGCGACTTCACTTTCACTTTTCCCTTTCATGCACTGGAGAAGGAAATGGCAACCCACTCCAGTATTCTTGCCTGGAGAATCCCAGGGCCGGCAGAGCCTGGTGGGCTACCGTCTATGGGGTCTATGGGGTCGCACAGAGTCGGACACAACTGAGGCGACTTAGCAGCAGCAGCAGATGAGTTGGATCCTTTAGTCACAATGGTTTTCTCAACCAAGAAAGTAGCATGAGATTAGGAATTTTTCCCCAAAATTACTTTAATGGTTAAAATAAAAAAAAAAAAAAAAAAAAAAAAAACCTGCTGTACTCTAAGAAGAACCTAATTTGGAACATACATTCTCCTGGCAGATTTTACATCAGAAAGCTTTGAATTTAAATATGAAAAGCTAGGATTTGCTTTCTAGACAGAATTCAATTCTAAAATGTCATGCAAATTTCTTTTTGGAAGAACAAATGCAAGCATTTTGAGAAGAGCTCTAAATATGCACAGAGCTTTTGGGAAACCATGTGTAAAATACTATTTGCCTGAGGCAATCTATCTTCCATATTTGTTGAGGGAGAAAATAATAGCCAATATTCTGTATGACTGTGTTGACAGTATGAATGGTTTTTATCTGTATGGTTCTTGTGCAGAGCATGAGGCAGTTCTTTGTCAGCTTTTCTGGGAGTTCTGAAAAATCATAGGATCCACAAACTGTGCACTAGACCATGTCTATTTTTAATACATACCCTCAAGCACCTAGTATAAAACTAAGCATCCTACGGACACTCAAATACTTATTCACTAACTACCACATTTACCAATACATCCTCCTCTCAACCTCTGCTACTTTCCATATGCTGAAATGAAGGGATTTTTTTTTTCTTTTTAATTCTTGCCTGCTGTATACACACTCAAAATCATTTGTTTCACCCCTCACATAAATAAAACAAGTAGTGGGTTCACAGGTATTGCTGTCTGTTCTGCTCCCTCATTTTCTTGACTCCATCTTTTTTCATTCTTTGGCATATGCACATCTAACACAGGTATTAGACATTTGGTACAGCGTCTATAGTAGCCTTATTCAACAGAACGTCTGCAATGATGGAATTGTTCTGTAGCTGCACTGTTCAGTTTGGTACCTAAATGCCACACATGGCTAGTGACTATCTGAAATGTGGCTAGAAAGACTGAGGAAATAATTTTTAATATTATTAAATTTTAATCAAATTTATAGAGCCAGATGTAGCTGATGGGATACCATAATGAACAGCACAGACTTCTAGTTTCAGATTAAGTTTCTTAGTAGTTAACATTGATGGTAGAAAGAGAATTACATCTGAGCCTTGATTTTCTCTGTGAAACCCTGGGCTGGTCACTTAGCACCTATGACGCCAGTCTTCTAATCTGGAAAACAGTAATAGTACTATCTATTTACATGATTGCTGTGATGCTTAAATGAGGTAAATTTTCATAAATTTGCCAACATAAAGCAAATGGTCAATGGAAATTAGGGTCCTTCCTTTTTCCAAAAAAAAGATCTATAAAATGGGACTCAGAAAAGGCACTTTTCCAGGCATTTGACTATTGTAATAATCAAATGAAATAATGAAAACAAAAGATGTATAAACTACAAAGCATTAAAATAAAATTAAACTATTGCTAATTTCCTTAGCTGGAAAAAAAAGTTCAATGTATGTTTTTATTTGTTTAATCACCATTATCATCTTTCTTTCTGAAACCTTGGCATAATCTTTAAATCCAAGCATTGTATTTCCTTCAAATATTTTAACGTGTTACTTTAACCAAAGAATCCATGAACCCTGTTGTCTGCAATCTTCCTCTATACTTGTTTTTGCCTCCCCAAGCTCTGTTACTCTGACTTCCTTTCTCTCCTTTATCCTCCTGTAAACCTTAGTTTCCTCACATGAAAAATGGAGCTCCTGAGGTTACCTCTTAGAAGACCGTAATAATGATATTTTAGAGAGTGACTTAGGAAATGTGAACAAAACTCATTCAAAAATTGGTCTGCCTAGATGCAGAGAACGAACTTGTGGAAGGAGAGAGTAGGACAAATGGAGAAAACAGCATTGACATATATAGACTGTTGTGTGTGTTGGTGGCTCAGTGGTAAATAATCTGTCTTCCAATGCAGGAGACTCAGGAAGTCCAGATTCGATCCCTGGGTTGGGAAGATCCCCTGGAGAAGGAAATGGCAACCCACTCCAGTATTCTTGCCTGGAAAATTCCATGGAAGAGGCTGGCAGGCTTACAGTCCATGGAATCGCAAAGAGTTGGACATGACTTCACAACTGAGCATAAGCATGATATATGTGACACTATCATGTGTAAAATAGATAGCTGGTGACAAGTTGCTGTATTACACAGGGAGCCAAGCCTGGCACTCTGTGAAGACCTAGAGGGGTGACATGGGGGGAGGCAAGCAAGGCTCAAGAGAGAGGGGATATATGTACAGTTATGGCTGATTTGCATTGTATGGCAAAGGTTGACACAATATTGTAAAGCAATTTTCCTCCAACTGAAAAAAATTAGTCTGCCTAAATGTAAAGGAAAGCTTCATTCTGAAACATGGAAAGTATCTCTGGACTCAAAGCTGATAGAACAGAAATTTACAACAACAACAACAAAAAACAATGGGGGTTGGGAAAGAGGCTCTCAAGAGGGAGGGGATATATGTATATATACAGCTGGTTCATGTTGTTGTATAGCAGAAACTAACATGACACTATTATACTTCAATCTAAACAAAAATTTTTTAAAAAGACTATCATCAATAATGTGGGTGGGTCTCGCCCAATCAATGAAGATCTTAAGAGCAAAGCCTGAGTTTTTAAATTTTTATTATTATTTTTTATGATAATTTTATCATTAAATTTTTTATTGAAGTATAGTTGAATTACATTATTATATTAGTTTCAGGTACATTACAAAGTTATTTGATAACTTTATACATTATGAAATGATCACCACAACTCTAGTTACCATCTGAAAATCTAGGATTTTTTTTCTTTAACAGAACATATAGTGTATATTTTGCTGTTGTTATTTAGTCACTAAGTCGTGTCCAACTATTTTGCACTCCTCTGTCCATGGGATTTCCCAGGCAAGAAGACTAGAGTGGGTAGCCATTTCCTACTCCAAAACCGGGGATATTTTTTAGAAGGAGTTCTGTCTCAGGATTGCAACATAAAAATCCTACCTGAGTTTCCTGCCTGCTGGCCTGCACTACAGATTCTGAATTTGTCAGCTCCCATAATTGTCTAAGTTAATTCCTTAAAAGAATCATTTTTACAGATTAAAAAAAAAAAATTGAAGACAATGAAAACTTGCTTTGGACCGGGCAGAGAATAAATATTCCAATTATCTCATTTAGCTTACAGACAGGTAACCACTGATGAGTGAAAAGTACATCTCAAGGCAAATAAAACTATAAAATACAAAACAAATAAGGCAAAAAGATAAGATCTGATAATCTGATTCTTAAAAAGAGGAGTTTATGATCCCTTAAACATTGTCATATATTAGAAATATTTCACAGTTAAAGAGGAGACAAATTTATAATAGTGTCTTCTTGCTCTCTCAGCTTCTTCCTGTTTATCTGCTCTACATAATAAAAGTAATCTCCTTCACCCACTGGCAGGGGAAAGGAGAGGAGTAGTTAAAAGTGGACAGGATACTTCATACTATTAGGATGGCTATTATCAAAAGAATGGAGAAAAAAAAAGCATTGGCAAGGATGTAAATGAACTGGAACACTGTGCATTACTGGTGGATTCCCTGGTAGCTCAGATGATAAAGAGTCTGCCTGCCATGTGGAAGAACCAGGTTCAATCCCTGGGTCAGGAAGATACCCTGAAGAAGGAAATTGGCAACCTACTTCATTATTCTTGCCTGGAAAATCCCATGGGTGGAGGAGCCTGGCAGGCTAAAGTCCATGGGGTCGCAAAGAGTTGGACATGACTACAGAGACTTCACTTCACTTCATTATCAAATGAATGGGGGAAAAAAAAAAAAAGCATTGGCAAAGATGTAAATGAACTGGAACACTTGTGTATTACTGGTGGATTATAAAATAGTGCCTCCATTGTAGAAAACAGTTTGAAAGTTCCTCAAAAAGCTAGACACAGAATTACTATATGAGCCAGCAATTTCACTCCTAGGTATATACCCAAATGAATTGACAAGGACTCAAACAGGTACATATATGCAATGTTCATGACAGCACTGTTCACAATAGCCAAAAGGTGAAGCCAAGTATCCACCAACAGATAAAGATAAAAACACAATGTGATATATACATACAATGGAATATTACTCAGCCCTAAGAAGAAAGGAAATTCTGATACATGCTATAATATGGATGAACTTTGAAGATATTATGCGAAGTAAGTGAAATAAGCCAGACACAAAAGAACAATATTGTATGATTCTACTCATATGAGATACCTAGAATAGATAACTTTATAAAGACAGCAAGTATAACAGAGGTTACCAGGACTGGGAAGAGGAAAGGAAAGTTATTGCTTTATAAGTACAGAGTTTCTGTTTGGGATCACAAAAGGTTCTAGAAATGGATTATGTAATTATCGTACTACACTGAGAATATACTTATTGCCATTCAGTTATATACTTAAATAGTTAAAATGGTAAATTTTATATTATGTATATTTACTACAATTTTTGGTAAATGTACACTCAAAAAGGAAGGGAAAGTGGGCAAGATGAGAGATAGGTGAGAACCCTGGAATGGAGAGGAGAAAATATGGACAATGGAATCAAGACAGACAGAAAGCAGCATCAAGCCAGCCACATGGCCAGGGTTTAAGGAGAAAATCAGCCAGTGAGAAGTCCTTGGGTGACCAAAGAATATTTTAAAAGAGTGAATGTTATTATGCAATTTCACTTACTTCCTACTGTGCAATGAAATAACCCTCTCTGACTTTCAAACCTTCACAAAAGTGCTGCCACACATTGCAGTCATGCTACTGTATGGAATAAGGATAGAGAGGCAGTGACCAACGGAAAACAAAATGGAGTAGTTAAAAGTACAGAAATTGGACTGAGGTGCCAAGGAAATTTTGAGGGTTCACTCTGACTACCGACCTTAAAAATCCTTAGAAAATTTGAAATGACACAGGATTTGAAACAGACACAAATAAAGACTTCAGTACAACGCAGGGCTCCAGAAAGACTGTAGAACATAGCAAGACTGTAGGACATAGCAAGAAAAATGTTTGGGAATTCAACCCAATGATCAGGAACCAAAAGCATCCATAATAGCTGAAGGAGTGGAATAAAGTAAAAAGGGTAGCAGATTCAAGGCTCTGAAATTGAAGGAATATGCTGGGTCTTATGTGAAATGGATTAGATATGATTCATCTCAAGGCAAGAATTTTGCCCAAGGTTGGAAAACATGCAAACAGAAGGTTCTGGCTAAAATATATAAAACCTACCAAGATAAAGTTACCCCTTCTGGCAGAAGACCTCAGGCACTGGGTACTTGGCCAGGCTGAGGGTCTTATTGAAAACAGTTGAGATCTTGATAAATAATCATAAGAAGAAACCATTTCCATGATTCAAACAAACCATTAGAGCAGCTAAAAGCTTAACAGACAGACAGGAGGAAAGAAAGATCCAAGAGAAGGCTTCTTAGGACCACTATCAATTCTGTGAAGAGCTGAATGCATCTATGAGGCTGCTCCAACTCAGGAACAATCAGAGCCAAATGCAAACAGACTTGAAAGCATTCCGCAAGCTACACACAAACCCATCAACTAGGGTGGCAGCCTCACAAGCACAAGGGGCTTCTGATCAAACACCAAATTAACAGTAATCTACTTTAACCCAGAGGCAACCCTAAGCAGTGAGGCTGAAAGTAAAAGGTGGAGGAGGGGAATCTTAATAAGGTCATTAGAGGATACACACTTCAAGAGAAAGACACCTTCAAGAATTATTTCAGCCAAGTCAGTAAACAAATACAAAATCAAAATGAGAAAACAACAACAAAATACCCTGGGAGAGGAGATCACTATCTGAAGTTGCTAAAATATATTATTTAATCCCCTCCTGAAAATTATGAGACACACAAAGAAACAGAAAAGTGTGACTCTCACATAGGGAAAATATTAAGCAATAAAAGCTGCTTTTAAATAGACCCAGATGATAGACTATGCAGACAAAGACCTCAAAGCAATCATTATAAATACCTTCAAAAAACTAAAAGTTAAAAACTATGAATATGATACTAAGAATTACAAAAGGCTAAGATGACAATGACTCATCAAATGTATAGTATCAATAAAGAGATACTATGACAAAGAACCAAATAGAAATTGTGGAGTGGAAAGCACAATAACCAGAATAAAATATTCACTAGAGACGCTCAATAGTAGAAGGAAGAAGACAAAATCTATAAAGTTGAAGAGGGACTAATAGATATTATGCAATTTGAAGAGCAGAGGGAAAAAAGACATAAAAATGAGAAGAGAAATGTGGGACACCATTATGGGTACTGACATACATGTAATGGGACTACCAGGAGAGGTGAGAGGGAAAATGACAGAAAAAAATACTAAAAGAATAGCTGAAAACTTTCCAAATTTGATGAAACACATTAATCTACATATAAAGAAGCTCAGCCAGCTTGAAGTAGGATAAACTTAGAAGATCTATTCCCAGACACATGAATAATCACAAAGGCAAAATCCAAAGACACTGAAAAAAGTCTAGAAAGCAGTAAGAGAAAAACAAACAAGTATAAGGGAACTTGTATGATTAAGAGCAGACTTTAGAAACAGTAGAGGCCAGGAGGCAACAAGATGACAGATTCAAAGTACTGACTATAAAAAAATTGTCAACCAAGACTCTTATATCCAGAAAAAAACCATACCACTTCAAAAATAAAGTGAAAAAAAAAAATTCCCAGATGAAAAAATGTTGAGATTATTTGTTCCTAGTAGACATACCTTCAATAAATATTAAAGGAAGTTCTACATGCTGAAAGTGACACCAGGCAGTAATTCAAATTCACACAATGACAGGTGCCAATAAAGGTAATTATGTATATAATTATGAAAGTATATCTTTCTTCTCTTAATTGATTTTAAAGTCAATTGCATACAAATATGCAATTATATTATTGAGCCTATAACATAATATAAAATATTTGACAATAAGAGCACCAAGAAAGCAGGTAGGAATAAGGTTCTTATCCAAGTAAGGAAATGACATCAGATGGAAATCAAACCCAAAGTAAAAAATGAAAAAAATCAGAAGAGTAAATAAGAACATTAATATAGCAAACTCCACAAATATATAGCTGTTCTATTTTCTTCTCTTAGCATCTTTAAAAGTATAAAACTAAATAAATTATAATAGTGTATTATACCTGATATATAATAATAATAGCACAAAAAGAAGTGACAATGCAGTAATGAAGAAAAAAATTTAGATTTAAAACAAAGTCAGTATAAATTTGAAGTAAATTCTGATAACTTAAAATGTAGACCTGTAAACCCTAGAGGAACCATTAACAAAATTACTCAAATAGAATTTAAAAGTCTCTAATACAATTAAAGGGTTTCCCAGGTGGCCCTAGTGGTAAAGAATTCACCTGCCAGCCAATGCAGTACATGCAGGTTCAATCACTGGGTTGGGAAGATACCCTGGAGTAGGAAATGGCACGTCACTCCAATATTCTTGCCTGGAAAAATGCCATGGGCAGAGGAGCCTAGCAAGCTACAGTCCATGGGGCCACATAGAGTTGGACATGACTGAGCACACCATGGAATTAAAATATTACACTAGAAAGTTTCTCATATTAAAAAAAAACAGATAAACCAAAAAGCACAAGACAAACAGAAAACAAAAGGCAAAGTGGCAGATGTAATTTTAATCATATCAAAAATAATACCACTAAATGTGAATGAATTAAACAATCTGTCCAAGAGACAAAAGCTGTCATATTGGATTAAAAAAAAAACAAAAACCAATATATGCTGCTGTGTGCTAGAGATACACTCTAGATTCAAAACGACAAACAAGTTGAATGTAAAATGATTGGAAAAGATATATCACATAAGTAACAACAATAAGAAACCTGAAATAGCTATATTAATATCAGATAACATTGACTTTAAACAAAAACTATTTTATTGGTAATAAGGAGGGGTATTTCATAATGATTAAAAAGATCACTCTATCAGGAATATATAACAATTATAAAAAGATATTCATCTAACAACAGAGCCCCAAAAAAGATGAAGCAAAAAAATTTACAGAACTGAAGGATAAACAGACAATTGAACAAAAATACCTGGAGTCTTCAGTATCCTACTTTCAATTACTGATAGAAGATCAATAAAGAAATAGAAATTTAAATGATAGTATAAATCAATTACATGTAGCAATTATCTGTAGAGCATTCTATCCAACAGCAGCAGAATGTACATTCTTCTCAAATACACATGGAACATTCTTTAAAACAGACCATATGCTAGACCATAAAACAAATCACAGTAAGTTTTACAGACAATAAAACAAAACACCTTATCTGATCACAACAGAATTAAATCAGTAATCAATAACACAAAGAAAGTTAAGAAATTCACAAGTATGTGAAAATTAAAACAGCATATGCCTAAGTAACCAATGGCTCAAAGAAGAAATCACAAGGCAAATTAGAAACTACTTTGAGGTGAATGAAAATGAACACAACATAACAAAATTTATGAGATACATCTAAGGCAAAACTCAGAGGGAATTTATAGCTGTAAACACCTATATTATAAAGCTAGAAAGATTTCTAATCAATAACCTAACTTTCCACTTAAAAAAAATGGAAAAAGTTAACTCAAACTTAGCAAAAAGAAGAAAATAATGAACAGAAAAGAATAATCCTATATATATAAAGATATTATATACAAAAAATCCAAAGTGAAACTGCAGTCACTCAGTCATGTTTGACTCTTTGCGACCCCATAGACTATACAGTCCCTGGAATTCTCCAGGCCAGAATACTGGAGTGGGTAGCCTTTCCCTTCTCCAGGGGATCTTCCCAACCCAGGGATCAAACCCAGGTCTCCTGCATTGCAGGCAGATTCCTTACCAGCTGAGGCACAAGGGAAGCCCAAGAATACTGGAGTGGGTAGCCTATCCATTCTCCAGTGGATCTTCCCAACCCAGGAAATTGAACCGGGGTCTCTTGCATTACAGGCAGATTCTTTACCAACTGAGCTATCAGGGAAGCCAAGGTGACAACTAAAAACAGTAAATAAATTAGCACTAATACAAGGTTCAGCAAGATTGCTGGATACAAGATCAATATAAGAAAAGTAATTGTATTTCCATATACTTGAATATTATAAAATGAAACTAAGAAAATAGTTCTATTTATAATAGCATCAAAAAGATAAAAATTTTTATAAATAAATCTAACAGAATGCAAAGCTTGTAGATGGAACACTACAAAGCAAGGAATAAAGAACTTAAAGAAAATCTAAATAAAAGGAAAGATATTCCACATTCATAGATCAGAAAGATCTACATGGCAATACTGACCATTGTATAGATTCAACATAATCCCTATGAAAATCCCAGTTAACTTTTTGTAGGAATTGACAAATGGATCCTAAAATTTCTATGGAAAAGCAAGGGAATAGGCAAAGATAATCTTGAAAAAGAACAAAGTTAGGGATTCCCACTTCCTGATTTCAAAACTTACTACAATGTTTTAGTAATAAAGACTGTGTGTGTGCATTTGCATGTGAATGTGTATGTGCATGTGTGCTCAGTTGCTCAGTCATATCCAACTCTTGTGACCCCATGGACTGTAACCCACCACAGTCCTCTGTCCATGTGATTATCCTAGCAAGAGTACAGGAGTGGACTGCCATTTTCTTCCCCAGGAATAAAGACAGTATAGTATTGACATAAAGACAGACATGGAGCTCGATGGAATAGAATTAAGAGTCCAAAAATAAACCCTGACATTTATGGTCAATGATTTCTGACAAGAATGCCAAGACAATTTTACAGGGAAATAATAGTTTACAAAAAATGGTGCTGGGACAACTGGATAGCCACATAAAAAAGAATGAAGTTGGCTCTCTACCTTATACCACACACAAAAAAATGAACTGAAAATGGATCACAGACCTAAATGTAAACTCTTAAAAGAAAACATAAGAGTCAATCTTCATGATCCTGGATTAGGCTAGGTTTTCTTAAATACAACTTCAGAAGCGCAAGTGACAAAAGAAACAAAAAGACAAACTACGTAACATCAAAATAAATTTAAAACTTTAGCTACAAACAATACCATCAAGAAAGTTAAAAGACAACTTACATAATGGAAGAAAGTATAAATATCTGATAAAGTCTTGTATCCAGAACATATAAAGAACTCTTAAAACTCGAAAAAGACAAATAACCTAATTTTAACATGGGCAAAGGATTTGAGTAGACACTTCTCTAATGAAGATATACAAATGACCAATAATCACATAGAATAATGCTCACTATCATTAGTTATTAAGGAAATGCAAATCAAAACAACAGTTAGAAACCATTTCACATCCACTAAGACAGCTACAATCATAAAGACAGTATGTGTTGGAGAGAATGTGGAAAAATTGGGACCCTCATATGTTGCTAGGACAGATGTAAAATGGTACAGCCTCTGTGGAAAACAGTTTTGCAGTTCTTCAG
Source organism: Okapia johnstoni (assembly GCA_024291935.2). Lineage (NCBI taxonomy): Eukaryota > Metazoa > Chordata > Mammalia > Artiodactyla > Giraffidae > Okapia > Okapia johnstoni. Next base: position 99,582,277 of record CM044310.1, on the reverse strand, counting down.
AAGGTTATAACAATCATCAAATGACCAGCAATTCCACTCTTAGGTATATAGCCAAGAGAAATGAAAACATTTCAACAATTCTCTTAACCTTTGCCTCATGGCTGTTTTTCATAGTCACAGGATGACTGACTCATTCCTTGACAACACTTCCAAATTTAAGGACAGAAGAAAGTAAAAATATATGGAAAAGGTTTCAAACATGATTACTATTTAGGTCTGCCATAAAAGGTTTCTAGGAGGTTGGCTTTCCTAGAAAATTTGTTTGTTCATTAGAATGTCTGTCATTTGGTCACCCTTGGATGAAGGTGACTATAGGAAAGATGTCTGAGGATATGATTGATTAGGCCAACCACCCTGCTCATTGTCTGTCCTGATAACTTAATTATTAACTGCTTTATTTAGCACTATATACCACACATTGGGCATCCCTGGTGGCTCGGACGGTATAGCATCTGCCAGCGATGCGGGACACCCGGGTTCGATCCCTGGGTTGGGAAGATCCCCTGGAGAAGGAAATGGCAACCCACTCCAGTATTCTTGCCTGGAAAATTCCATGGACGGAGGAGCCTGGTAGGCTACAGGCCATGGGGTGGCAAAGAGTCGGACACGACTGAGCCACTTCACTTTACTTCACCACACACTGGGCTTCCCAGGTGGCTTAGTAGTAAAGAATCCACCTGCCAGTGCAGAAGACACCGGGTTCAATGCCTGGGTCAGGAAGATGACCCTGGAGATGGAAATGGCAACCCACTCCAGTATTCTGGCCTGGGAAATCCCATGGACAGAGAAGCCTGGTGGGCTACAGTCCATTGGGTAGCAAAGAGTCAGACATGACTTAGTGATTGAGCACGAGCACACATTACTTCTCCATCTAACCTTACAAATTTGCTTGTAGCTGTGCTCTGGTAAAGACCATAGATGGGACAAGGTTTTAGAGGTCATCTAGTCCAACACTCCCCATACGATTATGGGCAAGATGTCATTCAGATCCTGCTTGAACAGTTTTATGAACCACTACCTCACCAAGTAATCTATTCTGCTAAGGAAAACTACAATTATCAAAAGTTCTTCAACCAAGCCATATTTATCTCCCTGTGGCTTTATTTGCTTAAAGGATTAGATAGTGATATTAATTAAGAAAGCACCATCTCATTTAACTTAAAACAGCTATATAAATTGATAAAACAGGCATTAAAAATCTTCATCTCACCAATTGGAAATCTAAAACTCAGCTAATTGAGAAGACTTGAATCCAGACTCTCTAATGAAAATTGATAATACTAGGCCAATTTCTTTCCCACAGGCAATCCCTTCACCTACTTAAAAGAATGGCTCTTAAGTTGGAGCTCATGAACAGTCAATGGGTCAGCTTTGGGTGGTCCATGGGACTGTTAAAATTGTGTTCACTATACACAAAAATAAACCCAAAATGCAAAGATTAAAGGTCCAAATAAATTCAAGACCAGAAACTACAAAACTCTTAGAGGAAAACATAGGCAGAACACTCTCTGACATAAATAATAGCAAGATCCTCTACGACCCACCTCCCAGAGTAATGGAAATAAAAACAAAAACAAACAAATAGGACCTAACTAAACTTAAAAGCCTTTAAACAATGAAGAAAACTATAAGCAAGGTGAAAAGGCAGCCTTCAGAATGGGAGAAAATAATAGCAAATGAAAGAACTGACAAAGAATTAATCTCCAAAATACACAAGGAGCTCATGCAGCTCAATACCAGAAAAATAAACGACCCAATCAAAAAGTGGGCCAAAGAACTAAACAGACATTTCTCCAAAGAAGACATACAGATGTGTAACAAACATATGAAAAGTTGCTCAGCGTAACTCATTATCAGAGAAATGCAAATCAAAACCACTATGAGGCACCATCTCACGCCAGTCAGTATGGCTGCCATCAAAAAGTCTACAGATGATAAATGCTGGAAATGGTGTGGAGAAAAGGGAACCCTCTTACACTGTTGGTGGGAATGCAAACTAGTACAGCCACTATGAGAACTGTATGGAGATTCCTTAAAAAACTGGAAACAGAACTTCCATATGACCCAGCAATCTCACTTCTGGGCATATACACCGAGGAAACTAGAATTGAAAGAGACACATGTGCCCCACTGTTCATTGAAGGACTGTTTACAATACTGTTTACTGTTTACAATAGCTAGGATATGAAGGCAACCTAGATGTCCATCGGCAGACGAATTGATAAGAAAGTTGTGGCACATATACACAATGGAATATTACTCAGCTATAAAAAACAACACATTTGAGCCAATTCTAATGAGGTGGATGAAACAGGAGCCTATTATACAGAGTGAAGTAAGTCAGAGAGAGAAACACCAATACAGTATATTAAGGCATATATATATGGAATTTAAAAAGACGGTAACAATGACCCTATATGCAAAACAGCAAAAGAGTCACAGATGTAAAGAACAGACTTTTGGACTATGTGGGAGAAGGCGACAGTGGGAAGATTTGAGAGAACAGCACTGAAACATGTATTTTACCATATGTGAAATAGATGACCAGTGCAAGTTTGACGCTTTAAGCGGGGCACTCAAAGTCAGTGACCTGGGACAATACAGAGGGGTGGGGTGGGGAGGGAGGTTCGGGATGGGGGGACACATGCACACCTGAGGCTGATCCATGTCGATGTGTGGCAAAAACCACCACAATATTGTAAAGTAATTAGCCTCCAATTAAAATAAGTTAATTAATTTTTTAAAAAGTTGTGTTCAATATTAGATGTATGATCCATTTTTTGTAAAAAGGGTCCTTAGCTGTCATTAGATTTTAAAGTACTCTGTGGCTCCACAAATAGTGAAAAACCACAGATTTAAAGATGATTGTGGGGCTTCTCTAGTGGCTCAGTAGTAAAGAAGCCACCAGTCAATGCAGGAGACAAGTTTGATCCCTGATCTGGGAAGATTCCACATGCAACAGAGCAACTAAGCCCATGGGCCACAACTACTGAGCCTGCACTTTAGAGTCCTGACAATCTTTCTAAGTTAGGACTAACTCAACTCACCCTCTTTATCACAGCACCTTCATGAGTTGTTAATTAGTTAGCAAGCTGGAGTGTGTGTGTGTGTGTGTGTGTGTGTGTGTGTGTGTGTGTGTGTGTGTGTGTGTGTGTGTGTGTGTGTGTTTCATTTTCCCTTTCAGACGGTGAGCTCCATGAGGGTAGGTTCCATATTTATCTTTTACTATTGTACTTCCAGTGGCTGGTTCAGCACTTACTATATGATAAGCACAAAAACTTCAATGAATGAATGAATACCAAATTTTAGGTACCCTCACCATCCTGGACATATTCTCGTGTGTAATATACCTCTTAAAATGTGGTCCCAAAACTAAACTCAAATTTCCAGGTGAGGGGACTTCCCTGGTGGTCCAGTGGCTAGGACTCCAGTGCTCCCAATGTAGGGGGCCTGGGTTCGATCCCTGGTCAGGGAACTAGATCCCATATGCTGCAACTAAGAGTTCTCATGGCACAATTTAAGATTATGCTTGCTGCAACTAAAAGATGCCATATGCTGCAGTGAAGATCAAAGATCCTGCATGATGCAACTAAGACCCAGAGCAGCCAAATAAATAAGTTAACTTTTTAAAAAAATTTCCAGGTGAGGCTAACCCTAACCCAGGTCTAGGCATGCCATATTTACCTAATTCTTCCCTCTTTTCCAATATCAAAATAGGCTACTTCACAAACCTCTACAAGAAAATGTTCTAATAAGCACTGTGCCTCTGCCATTGGTAAATGTGACTGCTCATAGACTATGTCACAAATCAGAGATTTTTGAGTATGGACTCATAAAGCATCAGTACAGAATGTAGCAAGCCTCTGGATCCCAATTCAGAGCTTTCTGCATTACTTTCCTAAAATCAGGTTATAATGCCCCAGTATTAACTTCAGTCCCCAAGTAAAAAATATTTCAACATGTTGGCCATCGCAATAATAAAGATTTCTGTTTCCAGCACCCTGCCTCCAAGATGCATGATGATCCATCAGTTTGTTTCCCCTTCATTCTTCATGCTACAAAGCACAAAGGTACCCAAGAGCCCCAAGTATTCAGGGGTTTTGCTGGACACCATAGATTCACCTTGGTTTCTGAGTGCAGGAGTAAGCTGAAAAGGTGTTCTACAATTCAGATATACAAACAAGCTATCCTGGAAGAGGATGCTGAGAAATCAATCTGTCATCTCCATTTTGTTAGATAAGCAACACACAAAATCAAACCAACCTGTTAAAATTATTACCATCTCCCTACTTACCAAAAATGATGCAGTGGATGGCAGAGAGCATTAATCACTCAAAAAATGTCTAATCAGAGTAGAGACCTTTTATATTACCATTCAAATTCTTAACTGCCCTCAGCCTGACTTCTTTTAAGCAAAGGCCTACAGGCCTTACACATTTCATGGTTATTTTCTCTAGTTATGTAGCCTTTATTTTCTTCCTAACCATCTGATTTTTGTCCCCCTCCCCCATTCCATTCTTTCCCTTCAAGTGGACAGAACCTGGTTCCTATCACCTAGAGATGAATTAACCTTTCCAAATATCCTGACATCGCCTTCCTAGAAAAGTTCCCCGGAGCTCTCTGGCTGATGGAGAAGAGAGGCAGCTTGGTTTTGACTTTAATATACATTTTGAAATACCTTTTGCAGGACGGCTGGAAATAAGGAACTAATAACAAAGTGCTTCTAAAATTACCGATAAATCTGAAGCATTCCGCCTGGTGCACAGCCTTTGAGAGTTTTTAATTCATCAATTAAGTGATCAAAGATCTTGTTCGAGATAGGATTACATTTCTTTTGTTCTTCTTGCACAGTCATATTAAAATTGATAGCATTCCTAAAATCAAATGGGTTCCAAAACTAAAAATAAAAACAGACAAAATGACACTCTAACATTCATCACTTTCTAAAGACTATGATTGGCCCTTAACTATCCTAGGCTACAAATGCTAGGACAAACCATTCCACAGCGGTGATGTCAAAGGAGGAACTTGACATTTCCACATTCCTAAAGCAGCTACTATGTATTTAGGCTGCAGCCAGGCATTTCTGGTTAAGGGTGCAGGTATAGAAGTTCTGGCTACTTGCCAAAGCCCAAAACCAAGAATAAATAATCTCAATAATAGAGAATGGAGGTCTTTAAGTGGCTGCTGATGACCTTTGTCACATACACAGAATTACTCTTCCTTATGCCACTGAAAACAAATCCATAGCCTGAGAATTAGAAGGAGATATTTCTTAAATTACCACAATCCTTCTTAATCCTTGTTCCCCAGGAGTTAGTTATTTTGATTGTATTTTGTCTGACTATTCTTGGTTGTCTAAAAGTGAGGCTAATAAACTATTTCTGTAAAAGGTCAGACAATAAATATTTCAGGCTTTGTAGGCCCCTCAGTCTTTTATGCATCCATTCAATTCAACCACTGTACCGTAAGAGCAGCCATAGAGGACATGTCAGTGAACAGTAGGGGGCTGTGACCCAATAAATCTTTATTTACAAAAACAAGCACTGGGCCAGATTTACCAGGGGACAACAGTTTGCCCACCTTGGCTCTAAAACATGGTCATGACCATAACTCACACTTGGAGACCTTAATCTACATCACATGAAAGCTGGACAATTTGTAGGAGAGTTCTTATTATGGCCTCAGGACAGAAAAATAGAATCGGTCTGATAGAGGAAAAAAGGTTCTTGAGCCACAAGTAAAATTTTCATATGGCTCTCTCTTCAAAAAGTTCATTTTAGTCTCCAAATTAAATTTTTCAGAAACATTCATTGTTTCTTTTAAAGAACATTAGATTTCACATTGCATCCAAGTTATTTATTACCTGAGTTTTGGTCTTAACAAATACGATTTTGTTACTCTCTGTCATCAATGGAGCAAGCACATGTGGTTCTGATTGACAAAATTGTGATAAAATTCACTGCATCCTTTTAAAAAAAAGTGATTGAAAAGTTTTCAGACTGCTGCAGAGAACATAGAGGGGGGAATGAGAGGATTGAATTTCAACAAAAGACATGCCAGATTTTTTTCCTGCTCTTATTCTTCAACATTCTCCCACTACTCAGTATCTAATTAGATACTGGAACAATATGGAAATCATGTGTTTCTCTTTAAACTTTTGGCCAAGTCCTTCTCAATATGGTTAATGTTGGGTACACTTAGGTTCCCTGCCAAGGACCAGTACTGGGTGACATCACATTCTGTGTCACAAACAATGGAACAGAAATAAGTGTGCATGCTCTGAGACAAGCAAAACACTCACAGTCATTCTGGTTTTCCCTCTTTTCATTGACTTCCAATCCACGTTCAGTTCATTTGGCTGCTTGAAAACTCTCCTTTGTCTCTCAACCTTTTCCAGAAACAGGTACCCCCTAGCTACTACTTCCCCAAGAAAAGAAATCATCGTTCAATTATTTTTTAAGAAATCTAAAGTTTTAAAAAATTGTCAAGATCTGTTGGGATGGCTTTCTTGATTAACTTAAGAGTGAACAAATAGAGGACATTCATTGAGACCACCACAGCAAGTCACCATATAACCTATGTGCCCTTATAAGTAGGTTGCCCACTGGGCAAGATGAAAAAGAGAGAATGAACATAATGCAAATAATGTGACCTTCAAAGCTGTCTGGCACGTAATTGTTTCCCTCATGAACTAATATCCATATTTGAGAACCACCATCCCATCTCAGTGCTACACCCTTCCTGATACAGAACTGGAACAAAAGTGAGTTATGTAACTCATCAGCTACTAGAGGAATGTCTAGGATGCCAAAAAATACACAGACATAGTCAGAACTTTTTAACTTGGAAAAACTTGTTGTTTGTGAGTGGAGAATAAAGATTCTGAAACTCTCTTCCATATGTCTGCTTTCCTTCTTCTGGGCTACATTCCAAAGAGGTCATAGTAGTTCCATGTTTTACTCTAAAGTATGAAAAATATTGCCCAATGATTTTATAAATGGTTTTCTTCACAGTGACTAATGTACAACTGTTCTACATAATTGCTTTCAAGTAAATTTAATAATATTCAGAATTCCTTGGCAAGGTAATTCCTGATTTAAAAAATAATCTGAAGAGTCACTCTCAGATCAGATGATCCTCCACTACTGGTGCTGGGAAACAAGCACCTTTAAAATACATTGCTTGACAATACAAACGATCTACTTAGTAACACTGTCCCATGGCTACTGATACTCTACTATTGACCAAATACTTGCCATAAGGATAATGCTCTCTAAACAGCCTTTTTAACAAACTCTTATTAAATATTCGTTTGAGGGTTGAAGATGCCAATAAATTACAGAACCTACGTCTTTCACTGGGTCATCATCTATATGCAAAATATCGTTGTGAATTATGGTCCTGCAATATACATAATGATATTATTTTTTGCTTAACCAAACCAGCCAGCTTGCCCAGCTTAGACAGGTCAGCCATCTTGCTTATCTAGCTTATTGAAAATTCCCAGAAAAATGACTGTCACCTATAGGGTTCCCAAAATAAGTCATGCCAAACTGACCAATTGTCCTACTGCTAGCTAATCAGTTCTCCAATTCTCTTACTTTTTCAGTGGGTTCCTTTAAACTTTTTTCTCTCTTTTGTTCTACATCTTTGTTTTTTATTATTCTACCTCTAAGGCCGAAATGTGAGCTTTGACCATCTAAGTAAACCACAATCTCAAAATTGTATGACATAAATTCAGCTCAAAAAAAGGTGAAAGATTTGGTGAAGATAACCATTTTGATCAATTCTAACTCAAAAGACTACCTCCAAGTTGAGTATTTAACCAAGGTCTGGTTCAAAGCAAAAACACAATAGAAATAATCTCAGCTCATCTTCATATCTTTAGTAAAAGAAATAATAATCACCATATCTCATTCATATAGGGATCAAAAATATATGTGTTATGATTTTTTTGAAAATTAACAATATTTGGAAAAGAAGTTCATTATATTAAAAATAATTACAAATTTACATTGAGGCAGATTCCTTTGGTTCAGAGTTCTCGTCCTATCAGTGGGCCTATAAATTTATTATGTTGAAATTTTTCTTTATATGGAAGCATCTCAACTGCTTCTAATGTCTTTATTTTTCTTCCCTGAATCTTTTCTAGCTCCACTTCATTTTTATTCAATCATAGCAAACAAAGAAATCTAGGATAACTATTCTAGAAGCAGATACATTATGGTCTTTATAAAGATATATTCTCTTATGCTAAATGGTTTATCACGTTTGCACAGAAACTCAAGATGCTACCTGCTACTACAGTATTTTCAGCTGCAGCAGTGAGTGCTGTTTTCCCTACTTGCTCCTGTAATATGGAAAAAATCAAATTGGGGGAAGTTTCTTTTCTCCTGCACCTTAACACATTAGCAACAGCAACCAAAGAATCCTGCCAATTACTGTTTTGTTTAAGCAATTATTTTGGTCAGTTTTGAAAATCAGAAAAAAATATTTTGTACTAATTGCTTTCAAAAGAGCATGGTCACCATTTATAGAATTAAAATCAGGACATGTAACACCCAAAGCACTGACAAAAACAAAGAATACATGGTTGGTGGTTCAAAAGATAGGAAACAGCAAAAATACATGATTAAAAAGGAAGCTCTGAAAGCAGTAAGAGTGACATTGTTGCTATTGTTATTTAGTCGCTAAGTCATGTACAACTCTTCACAACTCCATGGACTGTAGCCCACCAGGCTCCTGTGTCCATGAGATTTTCCAGGCAGAAATCCTGGAGTGGGTTGCCATTTCCTTCTCCAGGGGATCTTCCCAACCCAGGGCTTGAAACTGCATCTCCTGACATTGGCAGGAGGTTTCTTTACCACTGAGGCACCAGGGAAGCCCAAGAGTGACATTGATTAACCCAAAATTATAGTAAATATAAATGAGTTAACCAACCCTATTATAAATAAAAATTCTTCAACTGCATTGAAAAATTGCCTAAGCACTTACAAAGTGACACAAAAAGTTAAAAATTAAAAGGATGGACAAAGATGTAATAGACTAACACAAACCAAAAGAAAGTGGTAAGTTCCCATATTAGTACAAGTAAAAGCAAAAATCAAGGCAAGGCATTAAGTGAATAAAGAGGGTATTATTATACTGAGTGTTATCGTTCAGTTGCTCAGTCATGTCCAGCTCTTTGCATCCCATGGACTACAGCACACCAGGGTTCCCTGTTCTTCACTGTCTCCCGGAGTTTGCTCAATCTCATGTCCATTGAGCAGATGATGCCATCCAACCATCTCATTCTCTGTCACCTCCTTCTCCTGCCCTCAATCTTTCCCATTATCAGTGTCTTTTCCAATGAATCAAGGTACAACATATAATGAAACTGCAATGATAATTAATTTTTATATATGGAATAACATTGTCCTACAATAGAAAAATAAAAATTTTTAAGGAAACAGAACGAAAATGCAAGAAACACACGTATAAATCTGACAGATTAAACTGACAAAATAGAAATAATAACATATATGATTCAGTTTCAGTTCAGTCACTCAGTCATGTCCGACTCTTTGTGACCCCATGAACCGCAGCACACCAGGCCTCCCTGTCCATCACCAACTCCTGGAGTTTACCCAAACTCATGTCCATTGAGTCAGTGATGCCATCCAACTATCTCATCCTCTGTCATCCCCTTCTCCTCCTGCCCTCAATCTTTCCCAGCATCAGGGTCTTTTCAAATGGGTCAGCTCTTCACATCAGGTGGCCGAAGTATTGGAGTTTCAGCTTCAACATCTGTCCTTCCAATTAACACTTGGGACTGATCTCCTTAAGGATGGACTGGTTGGAACTCCTTGCAGTCCAAGGGACTCTCAAGAGTCTTCTCCAATACCACAGTTCAAAAGCATCAATTCTTCAGTGCTCCGCTTTCTTTATAGTCCAACTCTCACATCCATACACGACTACTGGAAAAACTATAGCTTTGACTAGACGGACATCTGTTGACAAAGTAATGTCTCTGCTTTTTAATATGCTGTCTAGTTCGGTCATAACTTTCCTTCCAAGGAGTAACAGTCTTTTAATTTCATGGTTGCAATCACCATCTGCCGTGATTCTGGAGCCCCAAAAAATAAAGTCAGCCACTGTTTCCACTGTTTCCCCATCTATTCGCCATGAAGTGATGGAACCAGATGCCATGATCTTAGTTTTCTGAACGTTGAGCTTTAAGCCAACTTTTTCACTCTCCTCTTTCACTTTCATCATGAGGCTCTTTAGTTCTCTTCACTTTCCGCCATAAGGGTGGTGTCATCTGCATATCCGAGGTTATTGATATTTCTCTCAGCAATCTTGATTCCAGCTTCTGCTTCTTCCAGCCCAGCGTTTCTCATGAGGTACTCTGCATATAAGTTAAATAAGCAGGGTGACAATATACAGCCTTGACGTACTCCTTTTCCTATTTGGAACCAGTCTGTTGTTCCATGTCCAGTTCTAACTGTTGCTTCCTGACCTGCATACAGGTTTCTCAAGAGGCAGGTCAGGTGGTCTAGCATTCCCATCTCTTGAAGAATCTTCCAGAGTTTATTGTGACCCACACAGTCAAAGGCTTTAGCAAAGCCAATAAAGCAGAAATAGATGTTTTTCTGGAACTCTCTTGCTTTTTCGATGATCCAGCGGATGTTGGCAATTTGATCTCTGGTTCCTCTGCCTTTTCCAAAACCAGCTTGAACATCTGGAAGTTCACGGTTCACTTATTGCTGAAGCCTGGCTTGGAGAATTTTGAGCGTTACTTTACTAGCATGTGAGATGAGTGCAATTGTATGGTAGTTTGAGCATTCTTTGGCATTGCCTTTCTTCAGGATTGGAATGAAAACAGACCTTTTCCAGTCCTGTGGCCACTGCTGATTACCCCCATACAAAGAAAACATTTTAAAATTATAGACTATTAATATTATTTTCCCATATATTACCTAGAAATACTGTATGAACACCAAATAGTAAAAACTACATAGGCAGCATAGTCTATTATGTGTCCACAGTATAATAAATCTTTAAGTATGAGCAAAACAAAATAAAACAAAACGCTTCAACAACTTTAACACTTCTTAGGACCTCCTAATTGAAAACACTGAGATTATTTAGGAAACAACAATGATAATACCACTATCATAACCCTTTTAAGATATACCTAAAGCTATGCCCAGAGGCAAATTAATAACTTTAACTGTTAGCGTATTCAACAGTAAGGAATTAAATTAAAATATTTACATACAAATATTTATATATATATATATATATGTTTTAATGTCTACAATATAAGATTAAAGAAGTCCATCACATTCAACTTCTATATTCACAGAGGAAATGCTTGATTGTTGGCTTCTGGCTACTATTTGTGGCTGGGAAAGGAAGATCTACCAGTAATGTACCAATTGCTATGCTTGAAGAGAACTTATATACATGCATGCACACACACACACACACACACACACACACACACACACACACACACACATACCACTTATGTACCTCTATCTGATGGAATTATCCATTTAATCCTCACAGCCATCTTATGAGAAAGATTCTGTAACTATCCATATTTTATAGGTGAGGAAACTGAGGCAAAGGGATTTACATGGCTTGCTCAAGATCAAACAGCTAATAAATGTTGGACCTGGGTCTAAAACTATACCCACTTGTTTCAGGATCCACCCTTTTAATCACTACAAATCACAGTGAGCAAAAAAAAACAATCACTGTCTAAATAATTGTTGATAGTATGCTTCTTAAATTTCATGTTTTTATTTACCAAATCTGCTGTACCTATGTTTTCTAAATCATCCATTAATTTTTTTGCTCCAATGCACTTGAAATTGTTACATTAGTTGTTTTTTTTTTTCTTTTTTAATGTAGCATTGTCCTAAATGAAAAAAAAAAATGCTCCTGAAAAAATCAGACTACAAAGAAATGAAGAAAGTAAAAACACCCGAGACTTCTCTGGTGGCTCGGTGGTAAAGAATCCACCTGCCAATACAGGAGATGGGGATTCAATCCCTGGGTTGGGAAGATCCCCTGGAGAAGGAAATGGCAACCAACTCCAGTATTCTTGTCTGGGAAATCCCATGGACAAAGGAGCCTGGCAGGCTACAGTCCATGGGATTGCAAAATAGTCAGTCATGACTTATCCACTAAACAACAAAAACACTCCATGATTTCTACTTCTGCTAACAGTTTGTTATACATAATTCCAAGCACTTTTTATGTATACTGCTAGAAATAAGACAGAGAAAGGGATATGGGGAGAATTACACAAGTGGCTTCAGTTGAGAAATAAGTATATCGTTGTTTATTTAATTATTATTTATACTTTCTATATGCAGTCTGTCTCTGTTGACAGAATTTATTTTCTTGGGCTCCAAAATCACTGTGGATGGTGACCAAAGCCATGAAATTAAAAGATGTTTACTCCTTAGAAGAAAAGCTATGACAAACCTAGACAGCACAATTAAAAAGCAGAGACATCACTTTGCTGACAAAGGTCTGGATGGTCAAGGCTATGGTTTTTTTCAGTAGCCATGTACAGCTGTGAGAGTTGGACCATAAAAAAGGCTAAGTGCCAAAGAATTGATGCTTTTGAACTGTGGTGCTGGAAAAGACTCTTGAGAGTACCTTGGACAGCAAGGAGATCAAACCAGTCAATCCTAAACAAAGTCAACCCTGAATATTCATTGGAAGGACTGATGCTGAAGCCCCAATACTTTGGCCAACTAATGTGAAGCACCAACTCACTGGAAAAGACCCTGATGCTGGGAAAGATTGAGGGCAGGAGGATAAGTGGGTGACAGATGGTTGGATGGCATCATCGACTCAATGGATAGAGCTTGAGCAAACTCTGGGAGAGAGTGAAGGACAGGGAAGCCTGGTGTGCTGCAGTCCATGGGATTGCAAAAAGTCGGACATGACTGAGCAACTGAACAACAACAAAATAGTATTTCTTTGCAAGAAATGAAATAATTTCATTGAAAAGCAAACTGCCTTTTACCACAAATAGCACACTTATTAGTATATTCACTGATTTTATTAAACTTTCTAGCAGCAATCAGATATAAAAGTACATCTTGCTACTCTATTTCCTAAGATAACCTTCAGACATTTGAACTATGTGCTATAGAAATGCCTGAATGGAAAATAAAGAACACTTGCATTCAAAATTGGTAAACTAAAACTCTATTACTTTATGTACTCTCAGGAGCTAGCAAGAAAACATATTCTTTTCTAGGACATTTTAATGAAAGTAATATTAAACACAGTCAGATATTCTAATAAGAGCACAATTACTCTATGTTCAAACACTGCATTTTCCCATTGTACTGCTACTTTAATAACAAAAACAGCAATAAAAACAAGATGTGATAGGCACAGGTCTAGGAACCTTCAAAAGTTTTAGCTCATATGATCTTTGTGCCCAATGATCAAAGTGGAAATGTTTACTCTCATTTTACAGGTAAGGAAACTGTGGCTCTGGTAAATAAAATAATATGCCCAGGTCACTGGTCACTAGGTGGCAGCCCCTGTTTCCAACCCAGTCCTTGTCTCAAGTCCAGGCCCCTTCTATTCCATCATTGAATAGTCTGATTTTCCTATTGGCAAGAAACAGAAATCAACCACAGGTGATGAAAAATGAAAAGAAAAGAATGGGGGGGGGGGACGGTCGTGGGTAACTCCAAGAACCCCCAGAAAGACTGAAGAGCTAGATATGGGGCAACATAGAGAAAAAGACTTTCAAAAATCACACCACAGACTGAGAGGACACTATCACTGACACTGCTAAGCACTCAAGAACACAAGTGGGAACATGGGATGGTCTCACTGATACAGCACCGCTGCTGTCTCAGTAACACACTCTTTCTGCAGTCACTGCCTTAGCAGGGAACGACCTCAAGGATGTGCTTCTCATGTCACTCTAAGACATTTGTCCCTGAAGTCTAGATTATGTGCTTGCTCTCCAGCTGAAAGAGAGCCAAAAAGGGGTGAGGGAACAAAAGCAAATAATTGGCATTTCAGCTTTTCCAGCAAAAGGTAAGCAGTGCCCACAACAAGGCTTGTAAGAAGAGGAAGAATCCAAAATGTGAGAAGGAGGTTCTGATATTGAGTGGCCAAAACAGATCACAAACGCTCCCTGAAAGACCACTCTTCATCCACATCAACATGTGTTTTTCTTTCTCATACTTTTTCTTTTTCCACAAAGAGCTCTTAGCTAACATAATATACCAACCCTTATCTGATATCTAAAAGCATGCTTTCTCTCCTCCAATGGCAGACAACCCAAAAACTTTTCAGTTAATGCATCCAGCTTCAAGTCCAAGATCTTCAACTATTGTCAATTTTCAATAATGTGTAATCTATAGACTAAACTATAAATAATCACTAACATAAACAATGTAAGAGAGAGAGATAGAAATGATAGGTGTAAGGAAGAGAAAAAGAGATTTCTGAAGCTATATAAACGTACATGAGACATGTACATGAGACATGGACACGATGCTATTGTTGGTACTTCTGACTTCCCTCCTCCCTGTCTCCTTCCAGGTTCAATTTCATTCTGCTGACCTGGTTTCATTACCCAATGTGATGACCTAAACCTTCATGCAAACCTTCAAACCTGAGAGATTTGAGATATTGATGTAGTCTTTCACTGTTTTATCACTGGAGCAGTACAAGAAGGTACCCTAAAGCCTAGGTTCCAAATCTGCTGTGTTCCATACTCCTTGCTGCAGTCATGCCGCAGTAACTTTATTGACAGGAACAATCTCCCATGCCAAACCTAAATAACCCTTTTCATCTATTAATATTTATCAAATGGCACAAAAGGTCTGAAATGACTGGGTAAGTTCAGTGAAATAACTGCTGTTCCTTTGATGGAGGCCATATTTCTTTGGGAACTAACCCTTTCAAGCAGCAGATCTCAGAGATCCTCGAATGAGAAATGTTCTAGATGTGTTTGACAGGCATTCACCATTCCAGTCATTCCTTCATCTTCACTACCCAATTCTAGAATTGTGGCAATAGGATATTTTTCTTGAACTCAATTACTCCTAAAATGACTCCTGATTGTCACTCTTTCACTCTTCCATGATTTCATAAGCACCTGATTGCCTATATTAAAGTCCTTCCTGCCTAAAATACCTGGAGTGATTTTTGTTTCTTACAGTAGATCCTGAATAATACAGGAATTCAAAGTTTGTGAGTGGGTCATTATCTAGAGCTGTGAGAGGTACCATTCCCTTTTCCTCTTCATTGGTTTCCAAACTTACACATTCTTGATATGACAGATACAGAATCACATTTTGCTCACTAGTTCAAAGAATACATACTAGTTCAAAGTATCCCATAGGACAGAACCCCAACTTTACAAAGTAGTCTCTGATCTAAAGTTACAACAGAATCTTCAATGGGCCTTCCACCATCCTGGGGGATTTGCAAAAACTGCAGAAAATGACTGATGTTAACACCCATTCTTATATCCTTTTATATGTTTTCCTGAACTCCAGAGACTGGAAAACTAAAAATTATGTTTCACAAACTATACTGCAACTTCTGGGACACTGCATGAATCTCATGTGCTATATACCCATTGCCTTACTCCTTTGATGTAAATTGAGTTCATGTTCAGGAATTATGTAACCTGTAACAACACAGTAGAAAATAAAACTTTTAGTGATTTTAAAGACAGTGGGGCTAATGCATGGCAGACAACAAAAGCAAGTTCAAATTTAAAATTACTCTTGCTCCATGATGATACAGTCTTAGCACAGTCTGATGTCTGGCTAATTTCCCTTGAATATGGTACCATAGTGGAAGCCACAGGTAGCAAACTGGACATTCAGTAATGACAGTAGTCAAGTCAACCTTGATCAAATGACATTCACAAGTTGGACAGGCTATCCCTGAGTATGTTTGTAAAACAAACATTTCTCATCAGGTTAGTACTAGCTTATTATGCAGAGCCACTAGTAATTAAACTTCCTTCTTTCTTTCCCACTCAATCAATTGGTCGTAGAGACTTCCCTTTACTATGAGCTTAGAAAAACCTGAGTTGGGTCCCATATACAATACAGCAACTCCACTTGAAAATGTATTTCAGTTTAGCACACCCAGATATATGGCTAGGTAAATCATAACACACATCCTAGGCAGCTCAGGTTGAATAGTCCTCTGGTATGCCTATAGTTAAACATTTATTCTCTATAAGGACCTTAAAACACGCTGAGAGATGTTTCTCAATCAAAAGAACTAGTTACTTGACTAAGAGAGCATGACTTTAATCTCAAACCCCAGGGGTATTTGCTATGCTTCTCCTAATGAGACTTAATACAGTTTTTATGTAATATCGCAGTCTGTTAAGACACTTTAAGTAAATGGCAAGAAAGTATGCTCTGGTAGCCAGAGAAATCCGTCAGGAAAAAGAATGCAGGTGCTGGCAATTTTTAAGTTTTCTTGAAGTAATGAGAGAGTAAAGGTGAGGAGATACGGATATGGCCCTGACAGCATCTGCTACATCTAGTAAGTGGCCTTTAAGCAGCACAGTCAAATCTAGTATATATGCCTTCAAAATGAAAAGAGACCCACTAAGTTCTATATCTCTTTTTTAATGGTAGAATGCTCAAACTTCAGCAAATATCCTGAAATTTGCCAAAGCCCTGTACCCTCTACACAATTCACTGAGCAACTCAGGTCTTATATTTTCAGGGATATTGTTCCCATCCATTTTCCAGTTTGGATGTATCTAGAATGTCTGCTTGGAGAAGGCAATGGCACCCCACTCCAGTATTCTTGCCTGGAAAATCCCATGGACAGAGGAGCCTGGTAGGCTGCAGTCCATGGGGTCGCGAGGAGTCGGACACGACTGAGCGACTTCACTTTCCCTTTTCACTTTCATGCATTGGAGAAGGAAATGGCAACCCACTCCAGTGTTGCTGCCTGGAGAATCCCAGGGACGGCGGAGCCTGGTGGGCTGCCGTCTATGGGGTCGCACAGAGTCGGACACGACTGAAGTGACTTAGCAGCAGCAGCTGCAGCATACAAGTAAGATGTAGCACATAAAATTGACAGATTTTTAAAAAGTAAGATAACCAATACTGGTAAACGTGGGGAAATGGCATTCTTATACCCTATACTAGTGGGAATGGAAGCTTTCTGTAAAGTAATAAGGCAGCATACACCTCAAAGCCTATCTGTATTTTCTAAAAAAAAAAAAAAAAAAAAAAAAAAAAATTATAGTAAATATTATTTCATAATCAGAGAAAATAAAGTATTATTTAAAATTTAAGTAATATTGCCAGACTCTCAGGGAAAATAACTCATACTCTTCTTTTAGGAATTGGGGGGACGGGGGGCGAGGAACCCAGCAAATACTATTTTCTCCCTTTATTTACGTATTTATTTGGCAAGAATTTATTAAGTATCTGCGTGTCTACATTAGCTGCTGGCAGCTGTGAAAATTATATCTATATTATTTTGTTGACTGCTTTGTTTAACAGAAGAAGAAACCAGAATATGAGTTGGCATCTTCAAGCTCTCAAGTTGAACTTGATTCGGCATCTCAAGTCCTAAATGCTCTTAAATATACTCCAATTTTTCTGCTACAAATTAAGGTGATAATAGACACTGAACTTTTATATGGCACAAATCCCCCAAGTAATAGGAGCTGAAGGCACAAGGATCTACACATTTCTAAAGCCCCCAATTCACTGCAAATTCACAACAAATCTTACCAAGGCATATCTAATAACAGATCTAGAGTTCCTGAACCACTGTTCACAAACAATACAAAAGGTCAGTTGCAAGTAAACACTGTATTTTAATGGAGGCTGATTCTTACATCCAATCATAGCTCTCCAGGTATTTGGTTTACTGGAGTCTGGGTACTGATAGAATGACTAAATATTAAAGAGTTAGGTAAATAATGTCAAAGTGCTCCTATCCAGTCTGGGGCCTCAACTTTTTCTATGAAATTGTTGAATTCTTGATATTGTTTTTGATATCTGAATCTCTTTTTGGACCATCCCAAATTTAGCAGTAATTTCAAGGTGGCTTCCTGGCATGTGTTCTAGATCGGCCTCCACATTAAACTGATAAATCAAGAGATTTATTTCCTCAATAGGTCAAAATCATTATTACTATCCTCTTGCCATTCTGAGGAAAAGAACTTTATCCTTCTATGTGATTTATTCTTTTCATGGGCATCCATTCAACACTGAGCTATTGTTTCAGAACAGGGAAAATGTATTCCTTTTACAGGTTTATTCCTTCAACTGGAATTTGTTTAAGTAGTTTCCACTGCACAAACACAAAAAGCCCTAATACATGCAGACTGGGTCGGCCTCATGCCATCAGATGTCACTGCTGACGGGTGATGGCACTTATATAGATTTACACAACAAAAACTACATTAAAAATGTTAAGGTAGTGAGACAAAGACACAAAGGCCTAGAATTTCACAGCTCGGGATTTAAACATACTATATCTAAGAGGAATGGAGTGCATTAGGGTAATGGGAAGGTGACAGCATCCCTATTATACCTACAGTGCTAGACACTCAGTCCCTAACTGAATTTCCTGGTGTTGCTTGCTTTGTCTCATTCTTGGGGGCTTATGTTTTTTAATGACATTATTGTTGTGTAAATGTTCTTGTTTTATAAAGTAATTTCAGGTTGATTACCATCTGTTTATGCAATTATTATAATTATACCTAATTACATAGTAGAAACAACATATATAATTAGTTTATTAGAGGTATAACTGTAATATGTAATAATTTTTAAGTCTGTATGAAACTTTAACAAATATTCCATGAATGTGAAAGCAAAATATTTAGATGCCAGCTCTCTTACATTACATATTTTTTCATATGCTCAGTAATAATTAGATTTACTGCTTGTCAAATTTAGTGTTAAAAATCATATTGCCATATTAGAGAGAATACAAATATAAAAACTTTGCTTAGGAAAATTAGAAACACTCTCTGGTGTTTTTTTTAAGGTTTGGTTTTGTAAATCTCTCTTCAATTAAGATTTCTTACCTCCAGAGCGTCACCCTCAGGTGAATTTTGACAGTAAAGTTATAAATTCAGGAAAGAGATTTATATATCACACTATAACATATAATACCCACATGTGTTATGTGACATTCCTAACAAACTAATAATATTGCCCTCTTTATTCTCATGTTTTTCTCTATTTGATTCTGAACCAAAAAGGAACTTTAAAATGATGAACTAAAAATGCATTCATATAAAAAAAAAAGTAGATCATAAAACAAGAAAGATGATTCATGCCTCCAAAATCAGCCAAGATTCTTACAAAGAGTTGAAAATAGTTGCTGAAAGAGAGCATAAACTGAATTCACATACAAGAAATGCATATTAATGTAGGTTATTGCCATTTATTTCTTTATCAAATTTCTATCTCTGTTATTGGTCGCTTAAAGAAAATATTATTTAATTATTCTTTCCTTTCCCAAAATATTGAAACTAAAAAATGCAATATAAATAAACTGAGTGCAGAGATTTGCTGCTTTTGAAACATGTGGTACATTCTCCCATGTGGATAAAACCCATCAAATATCCTCAATTATTGCCTACTGCTGAGACAATTATTAGAGGGTCTAATTTACACCATTGCAAATTTTAGGCAATAATACCAGAAAAGAAACACTAAACATTCACAGTGCATTACTGTAAAAATGCTACCCTTCTCCTTCTGGATACATACTAACTTTATGAACGGCAAATTCCACCTTAATCAAAAAAGGCAATATTCTCAGGATCTGGCCCACAAACATATTCAAATAAATCCTGGGCTTCAATTATTATTGAAGCAAACTATCAACTTAAGTTTTCAATCTTTCAACTAAGATACCTACTCTTTTAGAATTGCTCGAGGCACATTCAACATGTACATTTCTTTTTTTGATTAATGAAACAAAACTTTTCTTAAAAATTCAAGGTGAAAAAGGTTTTTTTTTTTCTTTCTTTTTTTTTTTTATTTTTTTCTTAAGATATGAGCAGGAATTATTACTCTGAAAAAAGGAGGCAAATATTTTGTTTCTTGAATCCTGAGTCAAAAAAAAAAAATCTTGACTCAGAATAGTCACTTGTTGACATATGTGAAAATTATAATACATCCCTATAAATGATGCATATTAAGGTATATGTTTTCTAAGGATAAGGACCATAACTTGTATTTTTTTTCTTTCCCTTGTGGCACCATGAAAAATGCCTGCATAAAAGAGTTGAAAAAAATGAATGAATTAATGAATGACTAGAAAAATCAAAACATGCAACTAATTTTTACACAAAACAAACTGACAATAAGCTTTTTTCCTCTTTTAGTTGCTTCCTGCTCTTCTTTTTAGAAAGATTTAAGTTGGTATGTTAAAAAATCAAATATTCAGACTGTCTTCCCCTTCAATAGATTAAGTCGTATAATACAAAGTATCTGGCACAAAATAATCATCATAAATGTTAGTCCATGAAGGTTCAGTACATGATATAGATTCCCTGAAAAAGTCTGAAAGCCGACAAGGAAAAGCCCTTTGCACAATCACAGTAACTCAAGACAACCTGAGTGCCATCTGGTCCTGGCAACACTTGGCGAAAAACGCACTTGTTACTTGTTTCCACCCGTCCCCTTCTGGCTTCACAGCAGGAGGCAGAGTCCATGTTTTGGGAAGAGGCTACCTAGAAGATCAATACATTCTACAAGGGAATACATTTTCTGCTGGTTCCTGGGGACCCTCTTCAGCTCACTGTTTCTCTCTGTACTAGGGATCAGTAATGAAATGAACAGGCCAGGAGACACAAAGAATCTGTGTCTGCCATTAGAAGGAAGCAGTGATGGCAGACAAACCTGGGAAGGAAGGAAGAATGTGACTACTAGGCAGTTGGCCCCAGACATACTTGGTTTTACTTTCCTACTACACCCATAAATGTTTTTACAATGTATTAAACAATCAACTTGCCATTGGTATTAATTTGTAAAAGTTGATACAGACCAAACAAAAATAAAGCTTTCTTCTGCATCTGCTTTTGAGAATCTAAGGACAAAGTTAGCAGAATCAGGAAGGTGTTGCTCAAGAACAACTCTCTCTCTTCTTCACCACTCTCTCTCTTCCTCTTCTAGCCCACTGGGCCCAGGAAATAACATGCTTCCCCTCCCATCCCCATGGCCTAGACATGAATCCTATTGTGCAGATAAGGGAGGCTGTCAACACACACTTTTCAGACAGAAATAATACAGCCGTAAGTTTGCTGACTCGTTTCACCAGTGGCCAGCCTCTGGGAAGGTTGAGTACCCTACCTTAAAATTTGCAAAAGTCCTAAGCCAGATGGTATGTAATTCACAAACAGTACTGGCAGCCAAATGATTAAATAGAAGCATCCACAATTTCCAACGCAAGAACTGCACCAGTGTATGTCTGACTGGTGCAGCCATAAAAAATTCTTGTGTAATGTCCTGAGAGGGGATTAGGTTAAAAAAAAGGCTAACGATCATTGGATCTTTAATACACATCAGATGAGGAACGTACATCTTTGAATCAGATCCCTAAGTGTGAAAACTCTGCCAGCTTCTGCAAAGTTTGTTAGTCTCTATCTCTTTCTGTCTTACTCTGTTGTTGCTTCTTGGAAGAGGTCGATCACCCCTAACATGACAGGAAGACACTAAACTTTGAAAAATGCCTTTCCATATTTTTTCCCCTAAACCATTAGCTTAAAAGTTAGAGATTAAAAATGGAAACATTTCCCTAGCTTTATACTAATGTGGCATTTACACATTCTTCCATACCATTTGAATGCACTCACCAGGCTGGCATCCATTCTAAGCACAGTGTAAAGTCTAGAAAGGCATTTTATTCTTTCCAGGTGCAGTCAACTGCCTTATTTATGGTCTGACTTCCTTTCATAGTGTGAGAAACTTTAGCCTTCTGCCAGCTGCAAAGGATTGTTAAGAAGCATTTTTAAGTTTAAAAATATATAGCAACAATTCCTCTCTCTCTCCCTCCCTCCCCTCTCCCCTTCCCCCATCTCTCTATCACACTTCAAGCACCTTCTTGTCTTGGTTAGTACATGACATGTCTAAATAGGCATTTAACTGTACTCACCATCAAAGAAGCTGCCCCATGCAGGCAACAGTATATTAACTTAATGAGTACCAGAAAGGATATGAAGGAGGGTACAGAGCTGTTAACCTGGCCCAAGCTATCCTTCCTGAGAATACTCATCACATTCAGTGGTAACACACACATACACACACCATCATGCACTCTTCTCCCCTTCTTTAGTTACAGCAAAGCTGGGGGTCATTACAATGAAGTACAGTTGAAAAGTACACCTGATTTGCAAAGAAGCCATAGAGTATGCTTGTTTTGTGTACACAGTCACATAAGCTAAGTCTAAATGTTTTCTCCTTCAGAATTAATATCTGAAGGTCCCTGGCAGTATTTCCTTAAGTGACTTCTTAAGCATTCCCAATTAAAGACCACTATTTGCCTCTTTAGTGTCCATATTACAACCCAAGTATATAGATATAAAAAGATAAAATAATCTTGAAAGATAAATTTTCAACATCATAAAAGAAAATGAAAAGGATTCTAATTTAAACAATTTTTTCATATAGGTACAGAACTAGATAAATAGTTGGGCCGTAAATACCTGGTCCTACCCACTTTAAAAAATTCACTCAGGACTTTCTAAATGTTTCTGAAATGACAAGGGTTTTCAAAAATTATTTGAGAGTGTTATTTATTACAATTATGACTTTTAAAAGAAGAACATTGAATGATAGCAAAGATGAGACATAATTGACAATTAGCAAGAAAAAGTTGACTGGACTTGAACATTCTTAAATTAAAAATTTACTAAATCCGAACAACTAGGATCCCAGGAAAATTTGAGTTCTTAACTAATACAATCACAGAGTAGCTATGTTTCTTGGAAAAGAAAATTCATTTTTATTGGGAAGGCGTGGTTCAAAAAATTACCACATAATTTAGAGATCCACGGGAATCTTTGGTATTTCAAAACTTGAGTGGAGCCTTTGGAAAAAGCTCATCACAGTTCCTTTCAATCTTTGAGGAAGCTGGCACTCTGCGATGGAGTTGTTAAACAGCCTGGCCATGCCAAAATTCATCACAGCACTGCCCCGGGGAGGCTGCTAGCTGCCTGACCCTAGCCACTCAGAGTGGGACTGGAACAAAAGACTAGCATCCATTTCAAAAAGAACCCCAGGAAGCATCTGCGGGAGGATGAAGAGTGTTGAGGTGGAAGCTGGAAGACAGTGGGAGTGAGGAAAGCACTAGCTAAGGAAGGCAGAAAGAGCTGGAAGGAAAGCAGGCTGAGCCAGCAAGTTTATTGGCACAAGTTGCACACACGATTGCTAGGCAATGGTCAATTTCCAGACAATAACAGCAGAATAACTGCAGAGCAGTAAAGATGAGAGATCATGAAGAATGCATCTTCACACACAGAGAAATCACCAAGAGGAAAAGGGAGAGGGAAGGAGGGAGGGAAGTAAAGGAAAGGACAGGAGGAAGGAAGAGATGGGGGGAAAGAATAGGGAAGTGTGGGGGAGGGGCACTTTAAGAAAATAAGGTTTATCAACATGAATTACCAGGAATCTTTATCTTTACAGACTGTGGAGTCTATCTAGGCTGGCTAATGGCATGCTATTCCTTTTCTTGTGCTGTCAAGAAGTATTACTGATTGTTAATAGCATTAAAATCTTTATCACTTAATTTATTTTATTAAGCCCATTCAGATTTATCATTACTAGCACATGACTGTAAATAGCAGTAATAATCCCATCGAGGTTGGTATCAATGATACTGAAGGGTATTATGTAAAACGCAGCCAACAAGCAGAAAGATGACAGGTTCTTACAAACCTTTACATTAGATTAAGGAAAATCCTTGCACCGATTCACCAAACTGTGATCTTAATATGATATCACATCCTCTGTCCTTTGATGTCCCTCTAGAATTACCTGTCATCCTCCAACATTTAAAAAACAAATCTCAACATCCAAGAAGCATCATAAAAAGAGTTAATGTATATTTAAATAACACATACACTTTAACCCTTTTCTTCTGCTTCTGTGTTTCTCTCAAAGTTAAAGCCATTCTTTCAAATAAAACTTTGATTTGTCAAATATTTTTTTAAAAATAATAATGCTATAGGCCCATGAAAAAGAGGGGTTATGGCTTTAGATAATATTATTAATTATTCACTCAGATAATTGTTTGTAGTTACGTTAAGTTCACACAATTAAGGACATGAACTGTCCTTGCATGGGCTAGAATCCTTTCAGGGTATCTTCAGTCCCTAGCAAGACAAATTGGGGTGAGCCGTTTCAGTACAATTACCCAAAAAAGGTTTTCTGCTTCATTTTCTGTCAGACTTGCAGAATCTTATATACTTTTATTCATACATGAGGTTTGTAAGTTAAAGCCATTCTGATCAACAGTGTGGGCTCTATCTAATAGGATGCACCATACAACATGCACAACTCCCCCCACTGTCAACATAGGGAGTCAGGGTAATTATAAGTGAATTAGGTCATGGGAATTAGAAGATCAGTGAGATTGAAAACAATCATGTTGACATTAAAAACCTCAACTGTGGTGAAATTTTGTTAAAACACAAAGTTCATAGAAATTAAATTTGGAGAAAAAAGGGGATCTTACCTAATGAAGGATCATCTGTAATAGTAGTAGATACATCTTGGAAGGACAACAACCCAGAAAGGTTTAAAAAGATCCAATTAAGTTGGACTAAATATCAGAAAAACCACCAACAAAGAATATTGGGGGGGGGGGCAGTTCCTTTTATGATGAATCTGCTGTATAAACTTACCAATTTTACTAGGGACTCATTAATTGGATTATGCTACAGTTTGTCTCAGCACTTACTTTTGGAACTTAACGCTAAATTTGGATGTGACTTCTAAGGAAAAAAAGAAAAAGCTCTAACTGGCAATTTAAAGCTGTCTCAGGTGACTTGTTTTTTGTTTTTTTTAAGTTAAATACTATCATCTTCCAACATATTTTTGGAGTACCTTTATTTCTAGGGGTTTGTCCTAAACAATACAATTTTCTTAAGAAAATAGCTGTTTAATCTAGGCTGGTCTTTATGTAACTGCAGTCTCAATCAACAGATATTTATGAGTACATACTGGAGTAATTAAAACCATTTCTAGGCATCAAGCAATTTACCAAGTGATCTGACATGCTTTTATTTTACTAAACTTCACCAGACCACTGATGAATTTTTGTCCCCAGGAAGTTGAGTCTCAACCTAAGTAAGAGTCACTGATCTCTGTGACATCACACCAGGCAAGAAGTAAAACTGGAATCTGAACCCCTAGGCTTCAACTGCAAACCTTCACATCCTACAGGATAATGCAGCAAAGTCTAAATCAGGGTGCCAGCTCTTACTAACTCACAACCAAGTTGTAAAAATAAATATGGTGAAAGCTACATAAGACATAAATCACACTTTAAGAAATAAAAAGATGTCAAAGCACTTTGCATCCACTTAGAAACCAAACACCACCACCACTCCACTGGAAACTATGGCATTTTCAGTAAAAATCTGTTTTACTTAAAGAAAGAGGTTAAATAAGCTAGTGAATGCCAACAAGTGTTCTTTGGCTAATACAGAGAAGTGGTCTTGGCAATCTCCTGGATTTTGCTAATTGTTTTTCCAAGAAGAAACTCAAGATACTCCTTCAAGCAGTATCTTGAGTAAACGTTACCATGGGAAAGCCTTGGTGTTCTACTTTTTATAGAGGTTGCACAGCTACTGTAAAGAGTGCAGAGAGAGATTTTTGTAAGCAGCTGTCAACCACACACTAACCCCAGGCAGCTGTCTTGCTTTATGAACTACTGGTCATGATAAGAAGTGTGGATGATATGTTAACAAACCATTGTTACATAACCACATGTTATCAGCATTCCAGATAATGCAAAGTCAGTCTTGCCAATTTTGGGAGGGAGTGGGTAGAAGACACAAGAAATCAGATATTAGAGCCACTGTTGCCATATTGGAATATAAATGACAGAGGTTCAGACACACATTCTCACTTAAATGTCACTCTAACCAAATTCCCCTGTTCAGCATATAATGAGACACACACATTCCAACTGTAAAGGCCTCAGAGGGAACAGTCATTTATCGTTCATCCTTCCATACATGTCCCAGGAGCTTTGGCCAGGTGGCCAGGTAGCATAGGAGTGAAGAAAGGACAGGCTTTTGAGTCATTTTGAAAGAACCTGTGAAATCACCAATACTACCAGCATCTTCATTCACTGGTACTTAACTGAAGGGAAAGTTGGGTAGGAGGCAGCCCCTTACAGGACTGCAATGATGATATAAGAAGTAAAGCAGAATTCCTCACTGGAATTCAGGAAGGTTTCTGGGTGAAACAGTTTCAGAGCCCAGAATTCCTACTCACAGCTTAAGGCAGAACTTCCCAAGGCTGAAGTGCCATGTCAAATGGGGGCATTTGGGCCAGATGATTTAGGGTCCTGACCACTTGATTTTCAGGGAATCAGGAAAAGAGTTCAGGGTATAAAATACCTTTCCGCTCATTTTTCACTGCGGCGGCTTCAGAGGTTACCAGAGTCTGTAAGGGCACAGAATATGAAAAAAAAAAAAAATGTTTCCCACAGCAGACCGGGAAGGCTGGGCCCTTGAGTCAGTGAGTGGTCCATCATCAGAAACCCTTCTTCCTTTGTTACATCTGCTGGGCCTTCCACTAAAGAACTGAATTAGATAGACTGGGGGAAGGGAAGGAGGCGAGTGTGGAGTGGGGGATGGAAGGAAGGCTGGTGCAAGAATATATTTTCTATGTCTGGATAAGGGAACAGGATTCTAGGTAATTGCCTGGTTTTCTCATTGTTCTCGGCTGCCATTCCGAGATTCATAGAGGGGCTGAAAGGATCTCTCTTTTTTTCTTTTCCCTTCTAATTCTTTGCTGCCTCCCCACCAACCCTCCAAGTCACCCCTTCCCCCTCCCTAATGCTTTTCCCTCCCCTCTCATGGTGCTTATTTCATCCTGAAGGAAAAAAAAAGTAATTTGTCTGTTTTATTTATGATGCAATGAAGGTATGCTGCACGCGTCAGGATAGCCTGACACTGGTCAAACTATCTGACAGCTGAGAAGAACTGCCTTCATACTCCAATGAGTGTATATTTTAACCATTTGTCCACCACAGCACACCACCGAGGTTTTGTCTGGATTCATAGCACTGAATTTTTTTTTGAAATCTATTTTGTTATATCCCAGTTAAACTTGGAACATAAAGTATTTTCACAGGATCTTCTGTCTTATATATATACCCTAAAGTATGCAGAGAAACTATGTGTCATATGGCAAAATTCAAAATTGTCCGAATAGTCCCATGAAAGGCAGATCTCTGAGGATGGTGTTAGAACTTCATTAAATTTAGGAATCTAGAACTGTTATGCCACATGTCCCAAATCATGATACACTTCTTAGCCATCAGATTCAGAAAGTGTAATTAGCATAAATGAACTAAAACTTCAAGCTATTTCTCCTCAAAATTAAAAATGAAAGCATAGGTCAAAGAGGTAGAGTACTCTTGTCAAGAATAATGTCTGTGTAAAAAAAACCCTCAAGAATATAAAGATTTTTTTTTCCCCCCAGAAGGAACCAAAATTGGTAGGTATTTGAGAGTTCATCCTCCAAGTTTTGAATCAAGTATTTCCTCTACTAATTGCAAATTGGGACTTTTAAGAATTTGACAGGAGCAAACTGAATGGCCAAAGAGACTATTTTAATGCATTTATTTCTTTTCAATTTCCACTGCATTGTACTCACCAGATTCCGAGATCTACCTGCCAAATGCACACTCACTTGTGTACATGCTAAAGTGTACTCTCTGCTTACTTTCAACAACAAATCCCTAATTCCAAAGGGCCTGCCTCACATCCACTCTCTCTCTCTATCCCCTGTTGCTTTGCCACCAGCAATTTAATTCTCCTTTTCAGACATAAAAGGACACACTGGGTTTTAACAATTATACTTTTGATTTCCTCATAAAAAACAATGCTCAGAATTAGGCCCTAGACAATCTGTTCTTGTCCTGCAAAGGCCTGTGGGGCAAGATTTGCAGAAGAACCAATGGGATTTCTGCTGACTGAAAATATTTTTATTTTAATAAACTACAAAAGAAAAATGCTTAAAAAAAAATACTCACAACAGGTTCAGAAATGTAATGTAATGCACACAGCATGAAACAGAAACAAAGACCCAGCAGACAGGGAGTGTGATGAATGGTCCTAACCACATCATATTTATTTATTTTTTTTAAATCTGCATTTGCCTTTCATCTGCAAATGAAAGGAATGGGGAGAAAGTGAATATGCATTCCAAGGAATTTCTTTTGGTGTAATAAGAGCAAACGCAAATATTATAAATTCAAGGAGAATTAAGAGTTTAACAGCAGCAAAGATACAGAATGGCTGAAAAATCAGGTTTCCCACTGTGGTTTTTCCAGCAACTCGGTTGTGGAAGGCGGCAAGAAAATGCTGTACAGTGCAGACTGAAGACAGAGGTAATCACCGCACTGAATGCTTCTGCTTTTCAAATCAAACATGAAAGTGAGCTGAACTGAGTTTTCTTGAGGTGACAGGAAAAAAACATATGTTTTGTATACTTTTTTATAATTTCAATTTCTAGGACAATACTTTAAAAAAAATCAAGACATTAAGATCACTTAATAGTACATACATATACAAGTTAAAATATCATTTAAAATTTTCAAGCCATGTAAAAACCACCCACTCTTTTCTCTGTAAGTATTGTTCCCAAGGTTTCAGGAAGAACAAGACAAATCCAACTCTGTGAATTACGTAGTGTGTACGATGAACTTGACAGACTATAAAAGTTAAAATATTTTGGCAAGGGTACTAATTTACAAATAGCTATTTAGAAGTACCTCAGTAGCCATGGAAGAAAGTAGGCATATTTTTGTACATGAGTATTCTGCATTTTGCGTGTGTATGTGTGTGTGTGTGCGTGCGTGTGTGTGTGTATGTATGTGTGTGTGTGTTTATGTGAGCAAAGAGAAAAAGCATCACTCTCTTAAGCTATATCAATTTTGGTGACACAAAATGCACAGAAATTTCACAGTTTCAAAGTCTTCCATTTTTAATGAAAAATAACCAAGATATCCTACATTGTAACTCTTTATCTGGAAGTCTTAATAATACTTTGTGCATTTCATCATCCTATTTAATTTTTAATATTTAAAGAGCTTTATGCATTGTTCATTTAAAACAAAAAGGATGTAACATAACTTCTGAAATCAGGTTTAGAGGGCATAAGCAATACCCAACTGTTTATGATAGCACAGGGCAAAATACCTCCCAAAGATAAGCTAGTTTGATGTATGCAAACCTTTTATACTTGCTCTATAGTTTTGGAAAAGAAGAAGTATATGTGATTGATCTTGGCAACTATGATAGGACAGAACAATGTCAATATAAGAGAATAGACTATTTGATCATAATAAACTTGCTAAAATAAAATTCTTTCTAAATGGTTGAAACTAACAACCATAATTGTACATGCAATATCAATATGGTGTAGAATGGGCCACTTGATTAAAATAAACTTGCTGATACAAAATTCATGGCAGCAAAATAAACATCCAAATGACAACCTAGGCAGTTTTGAATCTCCCTGTTAAAAATTTTGAAAGGTTTATAATTTATATTTTCAAAATAGTTCAGAATGGGCTAACAAGATAGATCACATCATGCTATGGAACCTGATTACATTTCACGTTGGGAACTGACATCAGCATGATCTTCCCTGATGGTCACTGTCCTGCCATTTTGCAGCTTTTGCTCCACCTGGCTCAACCGCAGCCATCATAAACCGCAGACTACAAAGCTGCATGCTTTGAGAGCCGGCTCCAAAAGTATAAGTTTCCAAAATTAAACCACTTACAGTCTCTCCTTTTCATTTAGAGACAATATATTTTGTGCTGGCGTTATCTTGCTATACAATAATTACACATTAATAAAAACATATGTGGTGAGAAGCGAATAAATAAATTGCACTTTACAAAAGCGTCTTGACAAGAAATCACATTTTCAAGCTGCTTTAGGAAAGGAACTGAGAAAATCCTGGCAAGTAAATAGGCAGGCGAACAGCAAAAGAGATATTCTCAAAGGTATTTTCACAACTTGCATTCACGATGTGAAAATCAGTGTGAGCTGCAGATTTCTGTAATATTCCCATGACACAGTTGCTTAGCATTTTTCCCTCTATTAGTTATTGTGTTTTTAAGGAGTCTTTTATATAACCCTTTTTCAAGACTTTCAATAAACAAAATCCACATAATTTTTTTCAGTTTTATGAATTTCTACACTAGAAAGGCAGCTTATTTTGCCCATTGAAGATCATTTGTGGAAATGATCGTGTGCAGCTTGATCATTTCTCACACACCTTTAAACTAAAGCTTCACAATATCTCTAGGCACTTTTCTCCTGGTCAGCAGAAAGTGTTCCCCTCCCCCTTCAAAGTCCAGAAAATCTGCAATTAAACTGTTTGGGAATTCTGTTGTCTTGTATTTATCTGTGCATCAGTTACATGCCTATCAGTGCCTCTTCTCAAAAGGTTCTGATTCTCCACTGGAAGAGCTGCCTCTATTTAATCCATTCCTCTCTCAGACAGAGACGTACATCAAACAGGAGAGAAATATTACAGAAAGAAATACCTATTTTCTCACACTTTTCGGACTAAATATCTCAAGCTGCAGAGAGAAACCTCTCTAAACTGAAATTAATTTCTGTATTTAAAAATATATATATCAGGTGGCATGTTTTACTTTCTCTGCCTTTGCGGTGCAATTTGTAGGCCCTCAAAATTTTAATACAAATACATTTTTAATCTACAATTCAGCCTGATATTTCTCTTACTCTGGTTACCGTTTCCCCCTCCATTTGGGACCTTATTTGTTATCTCCCTTACTCGATACTTACTCAAAAATGCCTTCAATCTTAAAAAAGAAAAAGAAAAAACTGGTCAACAAGACAATACATACAAGGGCAAGAGGAAAACACACACATAGAGCTACACACAATCTATGTTTTCCTACTATAGAAGATTTTTTTATAGCCTTATCCCAAAACATAAAGAATTATTTACATTCGCAGCTTAAAAAATAATTTTACATACTTGTTCTCTATGCTTAAATGCTGTGGGGTTGTGTGTATTTTGTAGAGGCAGACTGCCCTCTGCAGGGGAAAGCATCTTTTTAACAGCCCCTTTTTAAAACAATCTCAAAATAAAATAAAAAAGAAAAAAAACAAGATAGCTGTACTGCAGAAAATATAAACAAATAGTTTATTAAATGAATTTGCTTGTGTGCAATTAAACTGAATTCATTTACCCTTAAATGTATTTGTTCACACTATACTTTTTTTTAAGTTGGCCTATCCCCTATTTCTAGTCACAGGAAAACAGGAAAAGGGCAACATTTTTGTCACAAACTGCATGGTGATATTAAACTGAAAACACAATTGTTCCAGCCTTATTTCTTCCACAAATTATAGTAGGCTTTAAAAATATTTCTTAATAGTTACTCAAACATTATATAACCATTGTACAGTAGGGCTCTGATTTGTCAAAAAATCTCTTTAGATTTCCGCTCTGGGCTTAGGGCAGTGGAGTGAAAGCATTCATTGATGCTTAGGAGATTATATTGTGGTTCTATTATTTTCACTTTGATATTTTGGAAAATGAGATGAGGTGGTATCAATTTCACCTAATTGCATGTCTTTCAAAGAATAAATAAAAATGCTAATCAAAAGAAATTTTGATGATTGATTCATTATTATCTAAAACTTAAATATTGTGGTAGAAATTAATGACAGTTAAGAGCTATTAAGGTCCTTCATTTCATCAAGGTTTTCATTCTTTCTTGGGTCTATCTGTCTTACACTAAATACCCTAAAATCTGTTTCAGCAATTAAAGAAAGGGTGTATTATTAAGGAATTTATTTTAATTTTTTTTTTTAAGGTTGTCATGGAATGGATTCTGTAAATAGAAGGTTTGTGAAAAGGTGTCACAATTTAGTGGCATTTTACAGTACCTAATAAAGTCTTCAGTGGTAATTCCTTATACTTAAAAAGACACTTCTGACTTCTGCTTTCATTGTTTTGCCCCCTTTACACTACAGACCTTGTGCCAGCCCCTCAAAGCCGACTTCCTTCCTCCCGTCTCTAAATGCGACCAGCAGGGGGGATGATGAAGTGCTCATTTTTTACATCAGTCTTATAAAATTGCTTTCCCCATTAATTGTATCCATGGAAACAATACATTTGGCTGGTAAGGGACTCCTGAATAAAATCTAATGGGATTCTCAAAAAATTTGCAGGCTATGCAGAGATGCAATGATCAGCCATTCTAGCAATCCAAGTTTTAGCCCAGTGCAGGATTAATTTCTCATTTTCAAAATCTGAACTGAACTGAATCCAAATTAAGCTAAAGTCATAAAAACGTAATTTCACCATCTAAAAAGAATTTTACAGAGGAGGGCAAATAGAAATTACACAGTACTTCTGGAAAAAAAAAAAAATTCTAATACCTCCTAGCAGAAAACAATCATCAGTGCTTGCCTGAATGGCAGTCCTTAATACCCAGGTTCTAATAATGTAAGCGTGATTTGTTCTGGATAACTAATCAGATCTTCTAAGCAATGCCCAGGTATTTGCATTATCCTTCAACCATCCCTACAAACTCCTCCCCTCTCTGTCCTAAGTAGGCTTTCTACAAAGTCACATTATTCCCTCTCTCTGGCTTTTTTAAATCTTACCTCTCCCTCAGTGCTTATAACCCTTGGGGCAATTTGGTTTTTTTGGTTTTTTTTTTCTTAGCAGCTAAAGTGTCTGTATTATAGAATCTTAAGCCAGACCTGCATATACCCATATTTTATTTGGAAAATGTATGGGTAAATATTGCTCGCTATGGGATTAGTTAACAGCCTCAAGCCTGCCACTGGGAAAAGCCAATTTGTCATTTTTTTTTAATGTACCATTTCTTTACATTAAAAAAAAAAATTCATTCAAACCCCTTGAACACTTCTTTTAGAATTAGACTGGTATGATTTAGATGAAGAAAGATACGACTTTAAATCAAATAACAAAGTATGAATTTCAAACTACCTTTTATTTTTTTTCCTAAGCCCCACATCATTTCTGCTTCTGGGTAAATAAGTTAAATTTTTTAAATACATAAAAATCCAGATTCAACATTTCCCCTTATACATAGTACCCTTTCCCTGAAACAAAATGTTGTTTCCACTGTACCAAGTCTTTCCACATGTGTGAGCTTAAAAAAGCTTTGTTAATGCAAAATCAAGAGGAGAAATTAAAACTGTATTCCTCTGACCAAAACCCAAGGTCAGGTTGTGAGAAAATAAATGGGCTGGTTCTTAAGTGAAGTGCATCCCCAACCAGATTCTCCATCCCTTGTTCTTTAGGGAAAGGTCAGATGCAAATGAAACTTAGGAAATGTAAATCCAGCAAGAATCAGGGCTGCAAAAAGTCCTGGAGGGTGGAATCCCCAAGGAAATGAGACAAAATATAGTATCTGAAAGCCAATTTTCTTAAATAGCAAGATGCCCTGGTTCTGCTATCTGCTTCATTTGATAAATCTAACTTAGCTTTTACTTCTATTGTCATCTAAATTCTAAAATTCTTAATTCTCAGAATTTTCTGAGGCATCAACAGTTACACAACTGCAACCAGAATCAACTTCTCTAGAATCAATAGGAACAATGACAAATTTATCTGAGGCAAAAAAGAAAAAAACAAGAGCCCTGAAAATGTTTGCACCTTTGGCCCATTTGTGGTTGTTTTTGAGGAATTTACTCTAAACAAATAAATCTTTGCACAGTTGATACATTATAGGCAAAAAAAATCACAGCAATTTGTAATGCATAACTTATAAAAGCAGATTAGAAACTTCATGTCTAAGAATAGGTAATGGGTAAAATAAACCATGGGAGTTTCATAAGATGGAATACTTAAAAAAACTAAAATTAGGTTTATGAAAACTTTAGTAGAGTGAAGAAATGTCCACTTATGTCACATAAAAAAAAGCAGGATATAGTCATCATTAACATAACTAATATATACAGAGAAGAAAGACTGAAAGGAAATGCAAAAGCTTCACAGTGATTATTTTCTTCATAATTTCCTATACTTGCTAAATTTCTACAAGTATCTTTTTATCTAATAACATGAAGAAAGCAACAAAAATTACCACAAATGGATCTGCATATGCGTACTGTAAGAGAAGCTTCAATGAAACCAACTCCTAAATCAGTCTTTTATAAACTGAACAGATAGGACAGACAGGCAAAGAAGTGTTTGCTGGGATGTAACATAATTCATTCCATAGGTGCACCATGCAGAAGGCACTGTGCTATAGAGATGAGGAATGTTACCCTGGGAAGCTCTCAGATGGTCTAAGGAGGAGTAACCATGAAAAATAAAACTGGGTCCCTAAATTCACCATCAATGAAATACAAGTTATGCCTTCAAGCAGGGAGAATGAAAGCTCCCTAAGCTCAAAGGAGACTGAAAGTTCATCAAATAATCACTACATGGTATGAGAGGTATCATAAAAAAATTTTTTAAAGCGATGGTCTTCAACTCCAAGCATTGCTGGAGTACTGAAAAGGTTACAAAAACTATATTATTGTAATTTCTTCATCTAAATACCATTTCTAAAATGGTATTTAAAAACAGATACACACATGATTATATACCAATATTATAATATTTGTATCTGAAATTTTCACTACATTACATTATGCAATGAGGTTAACATGCTTCGAATAAAATGTTTCTAACCATCCTTATTTAAGAACCTAAAGATTACAAAACAAGCTTCTTAAGCAAACTAACAAAATCCTAAAACTTGCAACAGAAGAGAAAGGGACAACAGAGGATGAGATGGTTGGATGGCATCACCGACTCAATGGACATGAGTTTGGTTGAACTCCGGGAGTTGATGATGGACAGGGAGGCCTGGCATGCTGCGGTTCATGGGGTCGCAAAGAGTCAGACATAACTGAGCGACTGAACTGAACTGAACTGGATGAATCAGAATTCTCTCAGCATAGAAATCTAAAATCAAAGATTCATCTGCTCAAGGTGATCTCAAATTGCAATTGTCACCCATAATCTCCGATTATAAATTTGAATTTATAAAATCAATTTAATCTGATTTATTACAACTTCTTTTTTGGTGGGGGGTGCTGTTGTTCATTTAGAAATCATTTGGAAATAATAAAAAGAGTTTCAATGCTTGAAAAAAAGTTTGAAAGTGAGTGATAAGCTATGGTCACAGCACAGTGAAGACACAATGGAAGCAGTGAACACAAGCTATCTTACCATATGTGAAAAGTGAAGATGTGTACTTTTCATAATATTTCGCCAAAAAATAATTTTCATTCTGTATTTTTTCCCTAATTTTCATGACAAAGGAATTGAATAGGAAATATGTAGATCATTACTGTGCAGTATCAATAGTTTTCTTGGTTTTAGGTCACTTGAAAACCATCTGGAAGAATCTACTTTTACATTAGAAAAGTTGCAAAGAGACATCGTGATATGCAAATGCAAATATCCAGTTTATTCTGGTAACTGCCCAAAGGCAACAAATAGGAAAGCAGTCCAAGTCACCCAGAACATTGTCTGCATCCCTGGATCAGACACTTGATTGCAGGTATTATCCTGAGGTGACAAGAGTCCCAAGAGACACCTCCCCTCCTGTATCATTTAGGAAGATTTCAGCTTCAGGTAAAAGAAAAACACAACTAACACAAGTCAAACGGTCTGGGCATTTATCATCACAGCATTAAGTATCAGAGCAGCCTCCCCTCTCTCCTTCTTAGTTTCGCCTTCCTATGTACTGACCTCATCCAAAAACTGATGGCAAGATGACTGCAACAGTTCCAAGTACAGTACCCAGACCCAACAATGGCCAGTGAAAAGACCATCTTTTCCCCATTACATGGGCGAATAAACCTTTTCAAGAATGCCTCAAGCAACATTTTTGTACTACATGTCTATGCCTAAACCAGTCATTGGTAAGGGAATGCTCTATGACTGACTTGGATTAACTGGAACCCTATAGCAACAGATGGAGTGAACATCTTCTGGAGCACATAGCCATGTATAAGAATGGTGAAAAACCAGACCAATGAAGTTTCTGTCGGGAAGGAGGAAGTCGGCATGACTGTTAGGGCATGGCTGCTGTGAAGAAGCTAAAGAACAGGCTTGACAGTGTTTTGGCTGGTGACATGATAACAAACCGTCTGGAATAGAAGGGAGCCCTGGCAAGAGGCAACTCACTCAGACAAGAAAATGTTTATTGAGGTAATTATATACACAAAATTACTAACTAAATCCACTATCCCTCCTATAACCATGTGCTCATTGTTGTTTAACCCTTTTTCTTTTGTCATTCTAAGAGTTGTAAATTATTAGGTACATACTTGAAAGTGTTAGTCACTCTGTTGTGTCCAACTCTTTGCAACCCCATGGACTGTAGCCCACCAGGCTCCTCTGTCCATGGAATTCTCCTGGCAAGAATACTGGAATGGGTAGCCATTCCCTCCTCCAGGGAAGCTTCCCAACCCAGGGATCAAACCCTGGTCTCCTGCATCACAGGCAGATTCTTTACCATCTGAGCTACCAGGGTATATATGGTCCCTTGTCTACTGGATTTAGTAGATCATTCTTCTGCGATCTCATAGCACCCTCCTGTTATCTGAAGTATATTACTTACTTATGGCTGTTTTTTTTTAAAATTTTAATTAGTTTATTTTCTGTTTTTTAACTTTACAATATTGTATTTGTTTTGCCATACATTGACATGAATCCACCATTGGTGTACATGTTTTCCCCTTCCAGAACCCCCCCTTCCACCTCCCTCCCCATCCCATCCCTCCAGATCATCCCAGTGCACCAGCCCCGAGCACCCTGTATCATGCATTGAACCTGGACTGGCGATTCGTTTCACATATGATAATTTACATGCTTCCATGCCATTCTCCCATATCATCCCGCCCTCGCCCTCTCCCATAGAGTCCATAATACTGTTCTATTTATCTGTGTCTCTTTTGATGTCTCACATATGGCTGTTTTTTCCATGAAAGTTTCATACAGTTGTATTTAACTGCTTTTAGAGTTCACCTATATTCTTCTGAAGAGCAGAAACCATGTCTTATTCATTTCTTATCCCTATTAGTTACAGTCCTCAACATAATGTCTCAAATATCTGTTGGATGAAGTCAATAAACTAAGATTTTAAGTTTATAATGGTACAGAGTTCTAATCTATGTACTTCTATACTCCTCTTACAATTTTATCCTGGTCTTTTTTTTTTCTTGATGTTCAGAATTTTTGTGATACACTCACTGTATTTCCTATTACTAATGTTTAATCAGTCCTTCAAATTGTAATGATCTTATCCCTTTATACAATAATTCTTTCACCTCTAAGAAGGTAGTACTGGCAGAGACACTCACAAAGATATATAAAGATATTCATAGAATTATTTATAACTTCAAAAAATCAGAAACTTAATACGCAACAACAGGGATTGCCTAGATAATACAACTACTCTGTGGAAATTGCTAAAGAATCATGGTTTAGAAGATTAATAAAGGTATAAAGATTCATGATAAACTCTTAGAGGTGCAAAAGAAATTAACAAAACATACACATATATACATACATATATATACACACATATATATACATACACACATATATATACATACACACACATATATATACATACACACACATATATATACATACACACACATATATAATATGCCCATTAAAAAAAAAAGGAGGCTTTTCCAGCAAAGACAGCAGATTGATCTGAGCTGTGAAGTCTCTCCTCCCACTTCAAAGACATCTAGAAATTCTAGATAAAATTTGAACAAATTTTTCAAAGTACACAGCTAGACCTGATAAGAAAAATACATTTCTAGGGGCTAGAAAAATAAGCCATGTGTCCCTCAGAAAGAAGAGCACACAAGACAAACAGGAAGAGAAATTTAGTAAACTGGAAGATACATCTAAGGAAGTCAACTAGAATGTATCACAGGAAGTTAAAAAAATGGAAAATATGAAAGAGAAATTTAGAAGAGAATGAAAAACTCCAACATATGATAGTTATCTGAGAAAATGAGACTACAGTGAACAAAGAAAGAGATAATATTCTTAAAGTTTTCAGAAGTAAAGATATAAATCCTCAGATTGAGAGTTCCTGAACTCCCCAGACTAAATAAAGATAAAACTACAGAACACCAAGAAAAAAAAGAGAAAAAAAAATGCAAAAGCTGCTAGAGAGTAAAGAAACTACCTTCAAAGAAACAATAATCAAAACAGGAATATCATCAAAGGCAACAAAAGATGCACAAGGATAATATTAACCTCAAAATACTAAGAAAAAATAACCTAAAATTTCATACCTAGTTAAACAATCACCTAACAGTACAAATAAAATGAAGACTGTCAAAGATATGAAAACTAAGAGCTTGTAACCAGACTTCTCTGAAAGAACTACTGAAGAATGTATTTGACCAGAAGGAAAATGAATCCCATAAGAAGGAATAGGATACAAGAAATAATAGCGAACGAAGTAATTGGTAACATGGGTTGGTAGAATTAAGTTAGTAATAACTAATTTTAGAGGGTTTTAAATCACACTTTTTTCCTTTCCTCTGGTCCTTGACAAATGCTTAATTTTATTTCACAAAAAATGGATGAGTATTTGTAATTATCTATAATTAAATGATAATCCATAATCATTCACCATTAAGGAAAACATATGTTAATTAGAGAGTCTAAAACTAATTGCAGTCCGTCAAATGCATAAAATCATAAAATTCTTGATAACAATAACATAAAACAAGGAAATGAGGTGCTTAGGTTATAGGGTCACTGTTTTATTTGAGAGCAAGATAGAATACGAAAATCTAAAGTATGCACCTGAAACATTGTAAACCAACTACATCTCAATAAAAAAAAGGAAAAGTACACACATCAAATATTTTCAGATATGTATCGGAAGAATTGAAATATAATGCGAACTTCAAATTCAGTAGAGAAGATGCCTGAGCAGGGGAGATTGAAAAAAAAAAAGGTAATAATTCAACTGAATACAGGAAAGAAGGAAAAAAGAAAAATGCAAACAGAAAAGATAAAGATACTAAAAAAATTTAAGTATCAAATAAATGCAAATTATTTAGATTGTAGTTTTTTAAAGATATACTCTCAAAGAGAATTAAAATTGAGCTATATGTTGTTCATTAATGAGACATCACAGAATGAAAATGAAAAGTTGAGAATAAACTGATAAAGAGAAATATAGTAGGCAAATACTAACCAAAAGATTGTGAAGTTACTAAGAAAGCAATGATTCACAATGAAATGTACTAGTGATTATCTCTGTGGGGAGTGATAAGTGATTTTAATTATATTCTTTATATCTTTCTGCATTTCCTAAATTTTTTAAATGAAAATATACAATTTTTGTAACTTGAAAAAACATTTTAATTAAGAACTTTATTAACATACTACAACTTGGTATAACCAACATTGTGTATTATTTGAATCCCTATACAAGATACATGTATTAAATTAATCTTTACAACAACTTACTGAAAGAAACACTATTATACTATTTTTCTTCATTTTTCAGATGAAGAAACTGAGGCACAAAGGGATTTAAATAACTTACCTAAGATCAAACAGCTAGTAGATATGGGACTAGGTTAGGAACTAACTAGATGTGGGTACTAGAAATGGACATTTATGTCCAGGTCTAACATGGAAGACACAACTCAGAATTTTCAAAGCTTTGTTTTTCATGTTTTTATATTTCCAACAAAAAATATTTCAATAAGACATTGAACATTTATTACTAACAGTGGAATTCATAAACAAAATAAGAACAAATCCTTTTCTGTAATTTTGTTCATGTGTTTATACTCTAGAACTATAAAACAAAACTATCACTGTCTATCAATGTTTATTTCATTACTTTTTCCTGTTAATGTATCATTATTATAACAGATATAAAAATTCTATTTTCATACTTTGCTTCTGGTTGGTGTCAGCAATGTGACATTTGTAAAAATTTAACCAGCTTTTAATAATAAAATCTTAGAATATTTCCATCCATGTTTTGAAATTCTGGCTATAAGACGCATGGCTAAAACTATTCTCTATTTGGATATGATTGTCTTTCTCAGATTTTATTTCCCTTTTCTTTTTAAGCAAATATACAGTTTAGAATTTTAAGGTAACACATAGTATATTTAAAAATAATTTCTACAACCACAAAAATAGAAAAAAGCCACATTACTTTCACCTGTATTTACAGTAGCCAAAAAAAAAGAGAGAGATGGTGCCATCATTTATAAATAATGGATGCATTCCTAACCAAATGGATACTGAAAGGAAAAGGTACATTTTGCTGGCTCTATCAGAAAGGGCCTTGCAAACAGCATGTAGACACAGTCCCATGAACATTCAACTGGCCACCTATCTTGGCTAAATTACAATAATGTACATTTTGGCAAATTGTATCATTTCACAAAGTCACTTTAAATGTACAATGTGTATTTCTTCTCTTACCTCTCAAAATAATTCTCTAGGATGCTTCCAACTTAAAGGAATATGCAGATAAGAGTTGAAATCACATTATATCAAAAAGTGATTTTGAGCTACGTGGGTGAAGGCATCCAATGCATAGTTATAACAGATGCACATTCAG
This sequence comes from Okapia johnstoni, assembly GCA_024291935.2. Lineage (NCBI taxonomy): Eukaryota > Metazoa > Chordata > Mammalia > Artiodactyla > Giraffidae > Okapia > Okapia johnstoni. Next base: position 99,541,384 of record CM044310.1, on the reverse strand, counting down.
CTCTGGAATATAAATCTAATGATTTCTTTTGTGTACTTCTGATGTTATTGAAGAGTATTATCTTATGCATAATTAACAGAGTTTTGAAAGGCTGAATATAAAACATTATAGCGCTTCTTGTCTACTTACACTGGGAACTCTACTATGACGCAATGTGTGCTTTCTAACGAATCTGTAAAAATTATAAGTATTATACTGTTTTGGTACATATTTGTTTTCATAGATACTCATGAAGGGAGAGAGTAACTATAATGAGCAAAATAAATATTTGAAGGCTATTATAAATTCTGGCTCACTTATATTTCACAAGTGACAATGCCTATTGACCTTAAAATTGTAGAAATTAAATTACTGGTTGGACCATACAAATCTCATGTGGAACTACAGAGAACCATAAGTGTCTGACTCTTTGGCAAGTGTCTCAGCATAACTTATGCCAGTGGATCAGTAGAATAGGAATTGGCAGAAACACTATAAACCACACAAATACTATTAATAATAAATATGGTAGCTTATGAAACCTGGTCGGTAGCTTCTCTTTCATCCACATAAGATGTGAATGAAGTGAAAGTTGCTCAGTAATGTCTGACTCTTTGCAATCTCATGGACTTATATCACCCAAATAAAAATACTACCTTCTATTTCTGACTTTTTTATTCAAAATAATCAATGCTTGCAAGTCCTATGTATAATATTGCAGTTAATTGTCTGAAAACTGCTCATTATAGGCTAGGTAGAAACAAGCAGATTGAATGGTCTGGGTCAAGTTGGAGCTAAGGCACTGAGACTGAAATAAAAGCAAGAAAGCACTGCTAAGAAGACAGATGACTACACAGAGGAGGAACTGAGTTACTGGATTTTTGAGACTGAAATCACACCACACTTAGTATCAATAAATACATGTGTCAAGCACTGTGCTAGGTGCTATTCCCAAATATCTTAACAAGGTCACTTAGGAAAATTACACTTTCCCTATATTTACACATAAGAAAATATTTTCAAACAAAATATTTCTAAAATCTGAAGGAAGGCATTACTCAAAAACTATTAATAAATGTGTGATACAGTGGGACCTTGCTGTCCATTCGATCTATATGTAATAGTTTACATTTTGTATAGAAATCCAAGATTTTGTGTATTGATTTTGTATCCTGCAACATTACTGAATTTATTAGTTCTAAAAGTTTTTATATATATTCTTTTTATATTCATTCTTTTTTACTTATATATTCTTTTTTAGTATAAATTCTTTTTAATGTTGGGCTTCCCTTGTGGCTCAGTTGCTAAAGAATCCACCTGCAATGCGGGAGACCTGGGTTCGATCCCTGGGTTGGGAAGATCCCCTGGAGAAGGGAAAGTCTACCCACTCCAGTATTCTGGCCTAGAGAACTCCATGGACTGCATAGTCCATGGGGTCGCAAAGAGTCAGACACAAGTTTGTTTATTAGTTCTAAGAGTTTTTATATATATTATTTTTATATTTCTATATACATTCTTTTTTATTTATATATATTTTTAATTTAAATTCTTTCTAATATTCTTTTCCACTATGGTTTATTCTAAGACATTGAATATAGTTTCCTATGCTATACAGTAGGACCTTGTCCATCCATTCTATATGTAACAGTTTGCATCTACTAACCCCAAACTCCCAGTCTATCCCTTCCCATCCCTTCCCACCCCTTGGCAACCACAAGTCTGTTCTGTAAGTCTGTTTCTGCTTTGCAGATAGGTTCATTAGTGTCATATTTTAGATTCCACATATAAGTGATCTCACATGGGATATGTCTTTCTCTGACTTACTTCACAAAGTATGATGATCTTTAGTCATATCCATGTTGCTGTAAATGGCATTATTTCATTCTTTTTTAAGGCTGAGCGAGTACTATTCTTTATATATTCATCTGTTAATGGAGGTGGTTTCCATGTCTCAGCTGTTATGAATAGTGCTGCTATGAACATAGGGATGCAGTTATCTTTTCAAATTATAGTTTTGTCTGGATATATGCCCAGGGATTGCTGGATCATATGGTAATTCTATTTTTAGTTTTCTGAGGAACTTCCATACCATCTTCCATAGTGATTGCACCAACTTACATTCTCACTAACAGGGAACTATGTTCAGTGTCCTTGGACAAACCGTAATGGAAAATATAAAAAAGAATATATATATATATATATATATATATATATATATATATATATACACACACACACACACACAACCAAATCACTTTGCTTAACACTAGAAATTAACATTGTAAATCAACTATACTTCAATAAAGTAAATAAATACAAAAATCTAAATGTGCAAGAAAGTGAAAGTTGCTCAGTCATGTCTAGGTCTGTGTAACCCCACGGATTGTAGCCCGCTAGGCTCCTCTAGAGTCCATGGAATTCTCCAGGCAAGAATACTGGAGTGGGTTGCCACTTCTTTCACCAGGGGATCTTCCTGACACAGGGATCAACCCTGGGTCTCCTGCATTGCAGGTAGATTCTTTACTGTCTGAGCCACCAGGGATTAAAAATAATTAAGCCTATGCTTTTCACTGGAAGGGATAGATTTTTTTTTTTTTTAAACAGGGGAAACATTTCAGTATAAGGACCAAAGACTTTAAATATCTTGTCCCATTTAGAAAACAAGAAATAGAGCACTTTTCTTTAATTAGTATGACACAAAGAAGTTTTAAATCCACTTTTTTCTGGACAATCACATACCAGGCAGTCAGCAAAGAGTTGAGAGAATAAGTGACTATTTTAGCCACTTTTTATTTATCAAAATTAAAAAAAAAAAACTAAAATACCTTGCAATGGATTTCTGAATATATAACTATTGAATATATAAAACAAATTAGGACATAAGTTTTGCTACCAACCATTAGAGTAAGATCAACACTGAGACAGCATAACCTCCTCTGACTACAAAATAGCACTGCTGCAACAAGATTGTTCACTCATGATAATACAAGGAATTCAAGACAAACTTACCTTGCCGAAAAAGCCATACAAAAACTGAAAAATGCTTTCTATTTTGGTGAGAAAACATCCATTTTGTAACCATCTATAACCCTTTTGTAATCATTAGCATTCAGAGGATAAAGATCATTCCCTCTCCTGTTGGGTATGGCACTTGAAAAAAAAAATTTTTAAACAACAGGTACACTGTGAGAAGTACATAACAGGCAATGACACAGTAAGAATCTACTAACGCCACACATAAATCAGAGAGATGACTAACTCACTCCTTCTCTAAACCACTCACAACAAATTTTTTTCTCATTTTATGAACCCACACAAAAGAAATTCCAGCTATTAACCACATTAAAATGTGAGTTATTTGCTGGAGACTTGATAACACTGAAGGGGAAAAAGTCAACATTCTTGCCAAGTGAAAGCATTAAAAAAAAAAAAAAAAAAGTCTGACTCTTACAGTTACCTTCAAGGTAAAATTAATTATTAATTGGCAAACCTGGACATGGAATGATTGCTATCAATATTTTAATACTTTCAGTGCTAATTTCATTCTCACCGTCGCAGTTTGTCTACTGAAGAAGCAGGAGAGGTCTGTTTATTTTCAGTGAGGTTTGCTATAATTATCCCCTTAAGAAGGCTGCCAATATTTTGAAATGCTTTGAATCTTCCTCTTCTTGAATTCCTAATATTAAACAAACTGAAAAAAAGATCCGCATTTCATCCACACAAATGAACAATTCTACTGTTCTTAGATTAGATTGCTAATTTCTGAATGAGACTAATTCTTTAATTCCCACCCACCAGTGCTGCAATTCACACTGTTAAGGCTTGTATTTTATCATAAAAGTTTTGTGATCACTTGTAAAACTTGAACTTTGAAATTAGAAAGTTAATTTACCAATTACCTGAATTCACCCTAACTCATCTCTAGAGCCAAGCCTGAAGAAATGCTTAGGTAAAATTCATCATGTTGCAGGTTTCAGCAGAATGATGTAAAAGAAACCTTAAGGACTGAGGAATGAATATGTCACAAATAGGACATGGATGAAGAATTAGGAGCGCTCTGCTTTAATTCCTCAGGGTCCACAGTCCCACAGGGAAGAAAGGGTCTTCTGAACCTAGAAATGCGAGCTCAAGAAAATCTCACGTTCAAGGTGACCTCCAATTTGCCTCAGGGATAGAGACACAATCCTTAACTGCTAGTACCAATGCTCCAGGGCAGATAAGAGGCGAGTCAACAGAGGTTTGGAATTGCCCAGGGCATTTAAAGCTTAGAGGGGCTATTCTGGGGGACAGTACTCACTAGAGAAGAGTCACATTGTAATATATATGTGGAACCCTGGCAGTGTAGGGTCCATGTCTCAGGCAAATCTGGCCCCAGATTTGCCCTCATTTTCTATTTTTAACAACATACTCCTCTATGTTTTTATATACCTTCCTGACCTTCAGCCTATGACTAAATACTTCAGTTTACCCGTGATGCTGTCTCACTTCAAACAGCAGCTGCATCTGATCACATTACTCCCATAAGCCCTATGGCCCACTACAAACCTAGGTATCTAGCCAGGTAAGTGGGCAATATCTTGGTCAGCCACTGCCTGGAAACTGACCATCCTTCTCAGCTCTTACCTCTTTTTACTCACCGCATTGAAACAATCACTAAATGCTACTGATTCTATCTTCTCAATAGATTTCAAATCTGTCCATTTCTCTCTCCTCACTGCCACACCAGCCTGGTTTAGGCCACCATTGATCTTGCCTCTTAATAGCCTCTTCACTCACTTCCTGAAGCAATCGAATCCCCTTCAGTCCTCCAATCCATTCATTCTCTGTACTGTAGGCACAGTGGTGTTACTCAAAACTCATCTCAGCATGTCACTGTACAACTTAAAATATTTTAGGGCTCCCCACTGCCCTCAAGATAACCACGAAGCTCTGTGTCATGCATTCAGGATTCAGTCCTCACTTATCCAATCTCATCTTTCAAAAGCTCAACAACTTCTGCAGAACTTCCAAATGCAGAGACCCATGTTCTTTCTCACCTTTAAGTCTTTGGTGCTTAGCCTAACCTCTCCCTGTGTGACTAAACTAAGTCTCTTCCAAGACATAACACACCAAACTGATACAGTTCATTATATTTTATTCATAAACTAACTTTGCTTGTAATACTCTTTTTTATATTTCTCTGGAACTAAAATTTCTAAAGACAAGAATATTCATAATCTATTTCTAGGAATTCTAATATTTATCAAGTACCTACTATGTTCTTGTCACTGTTAAACACATTTATCTGTATTAACTTATAAAATCCTCAGAGCAACCCTATGAGTTTACCCAGTTATTATCCCCATTTTATAGATGAGGAAACGGAAACACAGAATAATTAAGATGATACAGCTAATATGTGGAGGACCAAGACTCAAATCAAGGTCATAATGTTCCCGAGTTAGCTACTAAATTGACTGTTACCCCAGAGACAGTCAAGAAGAGCAAACTATGTTTGAATTCATAAATGATGGCAAATGCATGTCACCTGATATTAATAAATCTTTCAACTTCAGGGTTGAGGGTAGTTATGATGCTGCTGCTGCTGCTAAGTCACTTCAGTCATGTCCGACTCTGTGCGACCCCTCCTCCGTCCATGAGATTCTCCAGGCAAGAGTACTGGAGTGGGTTGCCATTGCCTTCTCCGGTAGTTATGATGACTGGTCTGTAAATCTATGTAAGACTTACCCTTGTAATGCAAATATCACATACCATTAGCTCAGTGCACACTTTACTAGGGGAAATTTTCCCATATTATGTCAACATTTTGAGCCTATTCAAGAAACAATAAAGTAGAAATATCACACTATAGAATTATGCTGCTGCCAAAACTAAAACTACTTTATTAATGGTACTGAAAACTGAGGGTTCCTAATACTTTGATATCTAAACTGTATGTCATTTTATCATTTATAGTTTATTAACAAAATTAGATGCAGCCTTTTTTTATATTAACTACTGTATATTTTTCTGATGTTAAATCAGTACAGTTTCCATTTTCATGCAACAGAAATTTAGAAAATTAAATACATCAAATGGTTATAATACAACCATAAAGTAAAATCTGAAAGATTAAAATTATGACAATTATTTATCATGCATATTTGTATCCTCAAATAGTAAAAGTCCTAATTGTTTGCCTTGGGTTCTTTTAAGTATAAAAGTAAGTACAAAAGTAAAATATGCATTAACAAATTTGCCTTTGCCCTCTTCCAGGAAAAAAAAAAACAAACACAGTAGCTCCTGGTACAGAATATGTGGTCAAATACTTGACTGATTTATTCCTGTAATAAGCTTGTTTAGCTGCTAGAATATCTAACACTTAACACTTGTAAGATGGATCTTACTTAAGAAACTATGTCTGGTATAGTTTGAGGATTAAAAATCATTTCAGGATTGGGCTTAAAAATACAAGCATTTTTGAAATTAACTCAAAAAATAGTTTCAGCAGTGTAAAGCAAACATCTTAAAAGTAATCTGTGTGTACCAGACTATTCATTGATTCACGTATTATGGAGCACATACTATGTGTTGACTTGGCAGTAGTTGTTTGACAACACTGCTGAATGAATAGGCCTGTCTCTGTAGAGCTATGCTCCAGTGAGAGGTTATGCTATCACATAATTAGAATCTCAACTTGTTGAGAATCTCAACAAACTAACTTGTTGTTTAGTTGCTAAGTCATATCCAGCTCTTTGTGACCCCATGGATTGCAACATGCCAGGCTCCTCTGTCCTCCACTGTCTCTCAGAGCTTGTCCATTGATTCAGTGATGCCATCTAATCGTCTCATCCTCTGCTGCCTCCTTCTTCTCTTGCCTTCAACCTTTCCCAGCAACAAGGTCTTTTCCAATGAGTCAGCTCTTCGCATCAGGTGGCCAAGGGATTGAAGCTTCAGTTTCAGCATCAGTCCTTCCAATGAATATTCAGGGTTGATTTCCTTTAGGATTGATTGGTTTGATGGCTGTGCAGCCCAAGCAACTCAAGAGTCTTCTCCAGCATCACAATTCAAAAGCATCAGTTCTTTGGTGTTCAGTCTTCTTTATGGTCCAACTCTCACATCCATACATGACTACTGGAAAAAACATAGCTTTGACTAGACAGACCTTTGTCAGCAAAGTGATGTTTCTGCTTTTTAATATGCTGTCTAGGTTTGTCATAGCTTTCCTTCCAAGGAACAAGCGTCTTTTAATTTCATGGCTGTAGTCACCATCTGTAGTGATTTTGGAGCCCAAGAAAATAAAACCTGTCACTGCTTCCACTTATTCCCCTTCTATTTGCCATGGAGTTAATGCGATTGGATGCCACAATCTTAGGTTTTTTTTTTTTTTTTTTTCAATATTGAGTTGCAAGCCAACTTTTTCACTCTCCTCTTTCACATGAAGTTATCTAGGAAACTACAGTCACTAAAATTTGTCTTCCTACCTTCCCTTGTCACCCTCCCCAATGCTGCCCTAAGTACAGCCTCCTATCATTCCCACTTAAGCCTGATCTCTAAAGGAGCTTCTACTTCAAATTATCCTTCTCCTTTAACCCATTCCCTCCAAGCTCAGTTATTGGCTAGGAAGAGCCAAAGAGATGATTTGCATTAGGGGGTATATGACTGATTATTATTGTTTTTTAGTAGCTTAAGTCATATCTGATTCTTTGTGACCCTATGGACTGTAGCCCACCAAGCTCCTCTGTCCATGGGATTTCCCAAGCAAGAATACGGAGTGGGTTGCCATTTCCTTCTCCAGGGAATCTTCCTGACCCAGGGATCGAGGCTACGTCTCCTGCACTGGCAGGCGGGTTCTCGACCACAAAGCCACCTGGAAAGCCCTTCCCAGGGTGATTGGTAGCTGCTTGCATCTTTTTTCTAGTAGTATTTGCTAGCCCAGAGAAATGACTCACTGACTAAAAATTTTAGGCAATAACAGTAGATGCTAAGGGAAAGTAGGGCTATTTGGTGAAAAGGAGGTTTCTGAGTCCTGCAAAGACTCTCCTAAGGAATTTTTGCCTCTGGCTGTGCATAAGCTGGCCTTGAATGGCATCATTTTTATGAAGAAACTGTATCTCATAATGTTCAGCAAAACAAATGGTCCTAAGTATGGGGATAAAAAGTGAAATCCCTAATGAATAACAGGATAGAAAAACCACAAAGGACAGGCCATAACAACATGAAATGAAACAAGCCCAGGATGATATTTCCACTCACTTGAAAATTACCCAAATATGCATCTGATATTTCATAGTCCTAACATCCTGTCTTCAGAACACCCCATAAATCTATTTCAATGTAACATCAGTTCAGTTCAGTTCAGTTGCTCAGTCATGTCCAACTCTTTGCAACCCCATGAACCACAGCACACCAGGCCTCCCTGTCCATCACCAACTTCTGGAGTCCACCCAAACCCATGTCCATTGAGTCAGTGATGCCATCCGTCCATTGAGTCAGTGATGCCCTCCAACCATTTCATCCTCAGGGTCTTTCAATCCCAAGATTTTAAAGCCAGTAAGAGAATTTATTTAATGTCATAAACTGAAAACTTGCTATTCAGAGCATGAACTCTCTTCCTCCCGGTGAAAAATGAACAAGTGACTCTTTAAAATTTTGCCATGTTGACAATGGTATTAAATCTCCAGATTGCTTGGGCTTCATGAAATCATGGGATGGGTAATAAGCGTTAGACATGTAACAAGCCTGAGATGTGTCAGCTCCAAAAAGGAAGGTCCTTAGACCATCTTCGCTGATTTCCACGTCTGTTTACCACCTTGTCAACTAACATAGCATCACTATTATGTCAAGAATTTGACTTTTCCTCCAATAAAACAAGTTAGGACAAAGTTGTACACTGAGCATGGGATAACCACTGGATGAGCTAACAGCACTAGCTATTTTGAGATTCAGCCCTTTGCTTTTAAAAATAAGGTCCAGAAAAATGCTCTATTTCACGATGATAGTCTGTCTCCTACTTACAAATGTATGCTGATCTGAACAAACTCATGCTTTGTTAATAAATTAAATAAAAGTGCTTTTAAAATTCAACCACAATGAAATATTTCAACCAGACTTCATTATTTGCCATTTCCATGCCTCTTCAGAATTTCTGAGTACTCCCTCCTGTGTACCAAAGTGACAGGAGAAAAATCTGTTCCCAAGCTACTTTTAGTCAAGTAAATACTTGGAAATTCATTGTGTAGCTAAGAAAGCATATTATTATAGCCTTTTCAAAGACATTCGGTAAACATCCAGTATTGAGCAAAGTAGACAAGCTTTTTTAGAAAAGAGTAGAGGCCTACTTTTATATATATATACACACACATATATATATATATACACACACACACATATATATATATATATATATAATTTTTACTGGAGTATAGTCAATTTACAATGTTGTGCTAGTCTCTGCTATACAATAAAACAAATCAGTTATCCACTGTTTTTAAGATTCTTTTCCCATATAGGTCATTACAGAGCACTGAATAGAGTTCCCTGTGTTATACAGCGGGTCCTTATTGGTTTATCTATTTTATATGTAGCATGGCTCAACTATAAAGAATCCGCCTGCTATGCAGGAGACACGGCAGGAGCTGTGATTTCGATTCCTGAGTTGGAAAGATCCCCTGAAAAAGGAAGTGGCAACCCACTCCAGAAATTCTTGCCTGGAAAATCCCATGGACAGAGGAGCCTGGTGGGCTACAGTCCATGGGGTCACAAGAGAGTCAGACACGACTTCATGACAAAAGCAAAATGAAAAATAAAAGCAAGTATATATATATATGTCAATCCCAATCTCCCAATTTATCTCTTCCTTTCTTTTTCCCCTGGTAACCGAAAGTTTGTTTTCTACATCTGCGACTCTATTTCAATCCCACTTCTGGGCATACATATATCCAGAGAAAACCATAATCCAAAAGGACACATGTACCCCAATGTTCATTGTAGCACTGTTTACAATAGCCAAGACATGGAAGCAACCTAAATGCTCATCGACAGAGGACTGGATAAAGACGATGTGATAGCACAAGGCCTAAATATAGAGATAAGCAAGCAAGGAAGATATCAATTACTCAAAATCTGAATTCTCAAGTAATTTAGAAACCAAATGTGTTGCCTGGTTAATTTTATATTTCTGTAAAGTCACAGAGCCTGCTGGGCTGCTATTGAATGAGGCATGCCTTCATCTAACATTTGGATTTATCATCACAGTGTCTTCTTCCTCTAGAATTTATAATCAAGAAATGACTCTCTACCTTATGCTAAACTAGGGAAGAATTTGGAACCATTTTCAATAGAAGCAGAAAAGGAAGAAAGAAAAAGAAAAGAAATAGTAGAAGGAAGCAGGAGGAGGAAGAGGTGGAAGAGGAAGGGAGAAGAGTAAGGATAAGAAACAGGAGGAGGTAAAGCCCCAGCTGGTCTGGGTAATGTTGGCCATAATTTGATTTTTGCAGTGTTCTCTAATCTATTGCTGAAGGTGAAGTTACTTTGCTGAAATGATAAAATTTCAAGGAAAGGCCAGACCACAAGCTCAGATACAGACTTACAAAAGGATAGAAGGCTTCAAAGTAAAAAATATGAACTGAGGTGATTAGAAGATCAACAAAGATTCAATCCTAAAGGTCGCCTGGGAAAAAGAGATGATGACAGTGATAGAGATATAGAATGTTGACTATGATGGAAATCCCATAGAAGTAAACCAGATGCACAAGTTCACACAGCCAGTAAGTGGCAATGTCAACTTACTCATCTTGGAAGCTAGGTTACAAAATTTTCATCCACTGTGTTAGTTTCCTTTAGCCACTGTAGCAAATTATCACAAACTTCCTGGATTAAAGCAAGATAATTTTCTCTCTCATAAATCTAAAAGCCATAAGTCTGAAATCAGTATCACTAGGCCAAAGTCAAGGTGTTAGCAGTGCTGTGCTCTCTTAAGAGTTTCTAGGGGAGAATCCATTCCTTGCCTCTTCTAGGTTCTGTTTACTACTAGCATTCCTTGGCTTGTGGTCACATCTCTCCAGTCCTCAAGGCCATCATCTTCAAATCTCTTCCTCTGCTCCATCTTCACATAGCTTCTCATATATGTGTGTTTGTGTATGAAGTCTCCCTCTGTCTCCCCCTATTATAAGGACACTTATGGCTATACTTAGGGTCCACCCAGGTAATCCAGGATAATCTCCTCATCTCAAAATCTTTACCATAAGCACACTGCAGAAACTCTCCAAATCAGGAAACATTTACAAGTAAGATAATATTTATAAGTTCCAGGTGTTAGAATCTTGTATATTGGAGTGGCAGGAGAGGATTCCACAGTCTACCACACCCCTCTACTCTACTTTAGTAATTTTCAATGGTTTGGATAAATTTTTTTTTAAACCTTCATATATTGTTGTTGCACATACATTAATCCAAAATTTCCAATGTAGCAGCTAAAAAAAATTAAACTGGAGATCATTTAGTTTTAAAAATTACACTAACATTCTGAAAACTACTTACTATATAACTTAACACTCTTATTTAGGTCACTGATTTGTCATTCAGAACCTCAAACTTGGATGAGGGTAACAGCTCTTAGGAAAACATTCTCTTGGCTCTATTCCTGGCCACTGAAATTCAATCAACAACTGCCAGAGTAACTCATCTCCCTATTATCATGTAATCTCAGTGTGCAAAACTCTTCAAGAGCTTCCCACAGTGCAGCACATGTGATCAACAGTGTCCTCCATCATCCAACACCACCAATTCTCCACCCTTCCTGTCTCATTATCACCTGTCCTTCAAAACAATCTCCTTTGGGGACTTCCCTGGCAGTCCCAGTGGTTAAGACTCCATGCTCCCAATGCAGGTGGCACAGATGTGATCCCTGATCAGGGTACCAAGATTCCGCACGCCACACAGAACAGCCAAAAAAAAGAAAAAGTCTCGTTTTCTTTTAACTAATGGTTCGTTGTTCACTTGGGAAACCTATTCACCTTTTCAAAAGCCCAAGTCCATAATTTTCTGTGAGCTTAGACAGAAACTTATGTCATGCAACAAGCATATAAAAGGATGGTTAACATCACTCATCATTAGGGAAACGCAAATCAAAAGCACAAGGAGGTATTACTTCACATCCATCAGGACAACTACTACCAAAAAACCAAAAAATAGAAAATAACAAATGTCGGTGAGGCTGTGAAGAAATCAGAACCCTTATGTACTATTAGTGAGAAAGTAAAATGGTGCTATTGAAAACACTATGTAGCTTCCACAAAAAATTAAAAATAAAACTTCCAGTGTGTGAAAGTCATTCAGTCGTGTTCAACTTTCTGTGACCCCATGGACTGTAGCCCCCCAGGCTCCTCTGTCCATGTAATTCTCCAGGCAGAATACTGGAGCAGGTAGCCGTTCCCTTCTCCAGGGGATCTTGCCAACCCAGGGATCAAACTCAGGTCTCCCGCATTGCAGGCTGATTCTTTACCAACTGAGCCATCAGGGAAGCCACAGGATTCAGCAATTTCTGGGTATATATCCAAAGAACTGATAGTAGGGCCTTGAAGAGGTATTTGCATATCCATGTTCACAGCAGCATTATTCACACTAGCCAAAATATGGAAGCAACCCAAGAGTCCATCAAGAGATGACTGGATATGCAAAATGCAGTATCTACATAAAAAGGAACATTTTCAGCTTTAAAAAGGAAGAAAACTTAGACACGTGGTAGAACTTGGAGGAATCTTGAGGACATGTTAAGTGAAATACAACAGTCACAAAAAGACAAATACTGTATGATTCTACTCATAAGAGGTACCAAGACAAGTCAAATTCATAGAGGCAGCAAGTAGAACAGTGGTTGCCAGGGACTGGGGGCAAAAGGAGGATGGGGAATTGTTGCTTAACGGGTACAATGTCTGTTTTACAAGAAAGAGTTCCGGAAACTTATTGTACAACAATGTGAATGTACTTAACACTACTGAACTATACACATAAAAATGGTTAGGATAGTGTATTTTATATTTATTTTATCACCATTTAAAAAATTTTAATGCAAAAAAATTAATTTACTTCATGTAAAAAGCTTGTCCACCCCAAATCAGATAGCTCTTCCCTCTCTATATTGTTTTATTATAATTGTAGAGAAGTTTCAAATAAAGGGACTGGTGCCCTCCTTAACTAGCTTTTCTTCTTCCTCCTTGAGGGAAAACATTGTGTTTTCTCCTTTGTTACTTCCAAAGCACTCAGTAGGATACTTTTCACATAGAAAATTGAATTGTTGCAAAAGTGATCAAGTCAAACTGATATAAAACTTTATAATACTTAAAAGCAACAGGAGACCGAACAATAGCAAAATTGCCCAAAAAAGGGATACTGGAGGAATGCTAATGTAAAAAAAAATGATATAAAAATGAGGATCATTTTTTCTTCCATTATTTACCAATGATAAAATAGCAAGAGGTACTTGATAAATTTTCATTTATATGGAGATGCTTAATCTGTGTTTCCAAGGGAAATTTTGATTAAATACAATAATTTAATGATACATTAATAGCTTAGATCAGTGGGTCTCAAATTCGGTATGCATCAGAATCACCAGGAAAGTTGTTAAAGCAGTTTACAAGGCCTGACTCAGAAGTTTTGATTTAGCAGGTTGGGGGTAAGGCTCGAGAATCTAAATTTCTATAAAGTTCCCAAGGAATATTGGTACCACTAGTTCAGGGACCACACCCTGAGAACATTGGTTTGGATCTGCATTTTCTTGATTATACTAAGGATGTCAAAACATGGAACAGGAAATGCTGGTCCAAGACTAGGCTCCCACTCCTTGACCTTTATTCAAAGCTAAAGGAAGCCCCTTTGCCTACCACTAGGGTCTTCCCTTCACCCAAATTCTTTGTTTGGGAAAAGCTGGGAATTTATAAAGAAACATAATATATTTAACAGTTTATGGCTTTAGTGGTGTCTGGTAATGTCCTTCACTTTTAAAAGGAACTCAAAATGATGCTTCAGCTATATTTCCTTGTTGAAATGAATGAATTTAAGAGAGGATTTTAGATCAGAACAGCAGCACCTCTGGCAAGGATATAAGTCCATATTCCTTGATTCCCAGCAATGGATTATTTTTCTATCTTTATGGCTCTAAGTCAGAGAGCATACATCTAATGATGACTTTCTTAAAATGACCAGCATATCTAAAATAAGGATGATGATAATATCAAAATATCTTCAGCAAGCAAAAATAATTAAATTCAACTCATAGGCCGAGTGGTACATGAAGTCACAACAATTGGTGCATAAATTTTATAGAATATACAGAATACATGGATATTATAATCTGTTGAAATCTGTATGGTTGCACCTGTACATTTACAGCTATGATTTAAGACAGAAATGCTACATACATCAATGAATTTTCAGTTCATATCATCATAGCTACAGAGTCAAGACTGAGTAGTTTATGATTACATTGGATCTTTGAAATGTGTGGATCCCTTCGTTACCATTTTCCTTTGATTTATTAAAAAGAATACAAGTATATACATACCGGTCACAGGAGAACTGGAATAAAAATGTGTTCCTTTTATTAAAATTCAGATGAGAAACACTCCTCAAAGCAGCCAGATGAATCTTTTAATGGAAGAAGCCCTTTTAGGAAGTCATTTCCCTTCAAAATTAAATCTGAAGTTTATTTCCTAAAATGTCACATATATGGTAAAAATAAAAACAATCAATGCATCTTGCTATTGCAAGGATTCAAATGAATCAAATCAAGTGTCACCGTGTTTCCCCTATGCACACAGCTCCTCGCACTATGATTCAGAGAGTCTACAACAGAACAGGTATTACACTCATTTTACAATATTAGTATCATAACAAGATTCTACTGAATTTTTGTTAGTGGAAGCAACATCATTTCTATGTGTTTTTCTGCCTAGAGATACAAAAGAGCGAAATCCATCAGCTCCGTAAGTCTCACTTAGGAAAAGGAATCATAGTTACAAAAACTCACTCAAGATTTACAGAGTCTGCAATATCAAGAAACTAGATAGTTGATATAAAGATTTCGATAACAAAAACGAGGGCTGTCAAACGGGGGTAAAGAATTAGCCTGCCAATGCAAGAATACAGAAGAATGAGATTATACCCTACTAATGGGGATAAAAACTTGCGCTACCATCTTGGTATACAATATGGAATAATGAAGTTGAAAATGTACATACAATCCAGAAATCCTTATGTTAGATAAATACCCTAAAGAAATGTTTACATGTGGGCAAGAATGTCCCTTGTAGCAAAGTTAGAAATAGCAAAATGTGGGAGGAACTCAACTGTCCATCAGTAGAGATTTTGATGGGGTTTCCTAGGTGGCTCAGTAAAAAATCCACCTGCCAATGCAGGAGATGCAGGTTCAATCCCTGGGTCAGGGAGATCTTCCAGAGAAGGAAATGGCAACCCACTCCAGTATTTCTGCCTGAGAAATCCCATGGACAGAGGAACTTGGTGGGCTACAGTCCATGGGGTGGCAAAAGATCCTACATAACTGAGCAACTGAGCACACACACACCTAGAGATTTTGATAAATAAATTGGGCTATATTCATTCAATGAGATATTTTGTAAGAGTAAAAATGAATGAATCATAGCTCTGTGCAATCACATGAATAAACCTTAGCAGTATATATAAATTTTACTGAAAAAAGCAAGCTGCAGGAAAGTATCTTTAAAAGACACCATTCTTAAAAAGTTGCAAAGTAAACAAAGAATATTTGCAGGTACACATACATATGATCCTTCCATATCACACAGTGGTAAACTTATTTTTTTAAGGGACAACATAATGAGAGAAAAATTTTTCAGGATGCTAGTTACTTCTAGCTGGGAAGGAGAATGAGTCCTGAAGGAATTTTCTTAAATAAGCTCTTCTTTATTTTGATAGCAAATGGTTAAAACTCAAATGGTTTTTATGAACTTAATTTTCATACACTTGAAACCAAAGGTGATAGAGAACATTCCTGGGGTCTTAGACAGTGAACATTTCTTGACTGAGCATGAGGGGTCTGGCCTCTCTACATATTACCCCAGTAAATACTTAAGCCCCAGGAACTCACCCTTTCCAGGCCAAGGATCAAACAGAAGCAAAAGGTCTAGAATACGGTTACAGTCTCTAATAATATCCAGGTAAGTGATGGATCATTGAAAAAGCAAGAGAGTTCCAGAAAAACATCTATTTCTGCTTTATTGACTATGCCAAAGCCTTTGACTGTGTGGATCACAATAAACTGTGGAAAATTCTGAAAGAGATGGGAATACCAGACCACCTGACCTGCCTCTTGAAAAACCTGTATGCAGGTCAGGAAGCAACCATTAGAACTGGACATGGAACAACAGACTGGTTCCAAATAGGAAAAGGAGTATGTCAAGGCTGTATATTGTCACCCTGCATATTTAACTTATATGCAGAGTACATCATGAGAAACACTGGGCTGGAGGAAGCATAAGCTGGAATCAAGATTGTCGGGAGAAATACCAATAACCTCAGATATGCAGATGAAACCACCCTTATGGCAGCAAGGGAAGAAGAACTAAAGAGCCTCTTGATGAAAGTGAAAGAGGAGAGTGAAAAAGTTGGCTTAAAGCTCAACGTTCAGAAAACTAAGATCATGGCATCCGGTCCCATCACTTCATGGCAATTAGATGGGGAAACAACAGAAACAGTGTCAGACTTTATTTTTCTGGGCTCCAAAATCACTGTGGGTGGTGACTGCAGCCATGAAATTAAAAGATGCTTACTCCTTGGAAGGAAAGTTATGACCAACCTAGATAGCATATTTAAAAGCAGAGACATTACTTTGTCAACAAAGGTCCGTCTAGTCAAGGCTATGGTTTTCCCGATAGTCATGTATGGATGTGAGAGTTGGACTATAAGGAAAGCTAAGCGCTGCAGAATTGATGCTTTTGAACTGTGGTGTTGGAGAAGACTCTTGAGAGTCCCTTGGACTGCAAGGAGATCCAACCAGTCCATCCTAAAGGAAATCAGTCCTGAATATTCATTGGAAGGACTGATGCTGAAGCTGAAACTCCAATACTTTGGCCACATGATGTGAAGAGCTGACTCATTTGAAAAGACCCTGATGCTGGGAAAGATTGAGGGCAGGAGGAGAAGGGGATGACAGAGGATGAGATGGTTGGATGGCATCACTGACTCAATGGACATGGGTTTGGGTGGACTCCAGGAGTTGGTGACGGACAGGGAGGCCTGGCATGCTGCGGTTCATGGGGTCACAAAGAGTTGGACACGACTGAGCGACTGAACTGAAATGAACTGAAGTGAGAGAGCCAAGATCCCTCAGTCCTACCCTAGAATCTCAAAATTCTTATGACTATTAAAACCAAGTCATCGATCATAGTGCTGATCAAATCAAAATGCCAGACCTAGTGGACTCAAGGGTTGGGGTGAAGGAAGGAAGAAATATCAGAACATATATACAGAGATGCTGTAATGATTACATGTGGGGAAGAAGGATAGAGATTAGGGCAACCAATCACTATCCAATCCTTGACTTTGGCACCATAGTCATTTTATACCTCACTGCTGTCCTTTGTTTTTAGTTGGATTACCCCTAAAACTAGATACTACAAGTAATATTGCTTTAGTTCCATTTTTATTATTTTATTCATATTTTAATGCTTGTTTTCTTTGGAGGCTATATAAATCCATTTCAGTGTCAACTATTCAATAGCAAATGGACATTCTTGGCATAGATGCTGGGGATGCAGAAATGAATCCTAGATAGTTCCTGCCCTCAAGTCACTCACAGGTTTATCAGAGAATGCAGACAAATTCTAATAACCAAAGTCTTGAATGAGGTATCCAGGAAACACACGTGGGGCCAGGGAGGAGCATCCAGGAGAGTAGGTCAAATCTATATATAAAATGTGAGCTGAGAAAGAAACAGAAATAAAGAAAAACTAAATTCTGAAAGCCAACAATATAAGCCAGTAACGTGGAATCTGCCATGACAGTAGGGATTACTAAAATTTTCTTGTATCTTTGCTGGGAGTTATTTCTTTAAAAATGTTAGCTACATTATTTACTCTTCTTGATCCTGAGTCCAACAAAAATTATTTTGATGAATTAAACCTTAGTGATCTTACTCTCTCTTTGTTGAATGAATGAATCTAGTGAAATTAACAGATTTTAATCTAGTGTCTTTTATATGTCAGGCATTGGATCAAAAATGCAAAAACAAACAAGATATGGTCTCTGCCCTTAGGGAAAAGTATACTTTTTATAAGAAAAAAAAATTGTACAACTGGGTCAGAATCTACTTGTGGGAACTATTAATTACATTGCCTGCAACAGACAAAAGAAAAAGCATATCACATGGTTCATAATTATTTAAAATAACACCTTCTAATTCATAACTAACAATAAGAAGAGGCAATGTGTGAACTGGCTACAAGTATATGTGCAACCATGTGAGCTCGATCTCTAAAGTTTAAAACTTCCATATGACACACAAAACATCAATTTTACTTATCTTTGAACATGTTTTCAAATGATTAGGTTCCAGTATATTTCACTGTATACTTTTGTAATGGTATGTCCCCAAACATTTTATTTTGAGCTTTGTTTTTAATGCTCCGGAAGCAGCAGGGGGCAATCTAACGTAGGAAACCTGCTGTGGAAGTGGTGAAAGTAAGGCTGCATCCTAGAGTCGTTCGGAAAAAATTCTCCACTTTGTTGAATACAAAATTATGGCATATAGGGAAAGAGGAAATATACGTTGGAGAGAACAAATCCAGGGCAGTAAAATAACAGAAGGTGAAGTGTACACTCTGTGATAAAATAAGATGAAACGAAATGAAATAAATATAAAATAAAATTTTAAAAACTCTCATACAGGTCAAGAGAAATCTATGAAGGCATATAGACATCCAAGGATTTTTGTTCTAACTTTGCCTGCAGGCGCTTCTGAGCCCAAATAACTGCAGATCTGGGAATAACAGGTGTTTATTGATTTCTTTGTGATTTTTCTTTTTTATTTCTTCCCTTTTTTTTTTCCTGTGGTACCAGAACACAAAGACATATGTATTCCATATGTAACACTTTAGAAAATGAAAGGCAACAGAAACACTGAACAGATGTGGAGAGTAGCAACCCACTTTCCCCAATACAGCTTAATGTCAACATGCCAACTGCTTTTTCTATATTATTTTTAAAAAGAAAAGGCACCAAAAGTTCCCCATAAAAATATTAACTGACGAGAAGCTTGAATGTTAGCATGGACATCTGTACTAATCAGAAAGTAACCACTTTAGATTTCTTTCTCAGTTTAATTCTTATTTTTAAAGGGCTTATAAGAAACACCTCAAAATCATTAGAGGACAATCAACAGTTCAGTTTTACTTGCTTCTGAATTGAAAGGAGGAAGAAGAACTAACTGGTCTCTGAAAACACCCATTTTTAAAAACTGTTAAATTAAGCTACAAAATCACACATCAAGGTTGACTTCACCTGATATACATGTATCTGTGTACGTGTGCTCGCACACACACATACATTTAAATCAGTGGACACAGCAGTCTTTTCTTTTGCTTCCCTAATTTGCTAGCATTTTCTACCAATCCCCAAATGCAATCTGGTGGGTATAAAAAGGGCTTCTATCAATATTTATAATAATGATAAACAAGGACCCCTGCCTATTTCTTTAAAAACAAAAAGTTAAAGAAACAAAAATGTATCTCTCTATATGAGGAATTATCAACCATAATCTAGCTGTCTTTTTATTTGCCTACAGGCTGCAGACTTCCATTTATCAAATAAAGGTGTGTCCCCCTTATGCTTCAAGTATAATAATGTTTAGAGGACAAAAGAAGGAAATATACCAAAATAAAGTACATATATTTTTATTTTTACCCAGTTTTAGAAACAAATTTCATAATCTCTCTACGCACTGGGTTTAAGAGCAAGGGAAATTACAATTCATGAAAGGACAAAATGTACTGAAACAGTAAAAAAAAAAAAAAAAAAAAAAAAAAAAAAGGGAAGGAGAAATTGGAAGTTCAACTCTGCTGATATTTTGCAAAAGATGAAGAGGTTTGGCATATAGACAGTAAGTGGGGGATGGGAAAGGGATGATATTTTCTGAATCCAGCTCAGAAGGCAAATGGAAAACAGTGTGAGAGACCTTGTCATAAAGAAAAGGGACACATGGGGGTGGGCACAGATAAGCAGCACACAGTAAAAAAGGAGGGAAGAGTCCGAGGGGTCCTGTGAAGTCAGCAGGAAGCCCTGCGGTTCCAAAGATGAAACAAACTTCTCTGGGGGAAAAAATTTGTTTAAATATTCCTACATATGTCAAATGGTGAACTTGGGCAGCAAATAAACCGCAGGGAAGACTAATGTCAGACTGTGCTAAATAGCAGTGAAAAAGTACAGTGTCCTGTGAGGAAGAATTAATTGTTCAAGAATTACAGTTTCGTAAGGACACAGATTTTTTTTTTTTCCAAAGGCTGCAGCAGCTGCAGTCTGCAGATGTAGCTGAAAAAAATACCCTGAGCAGGAGGTACATTCCCCTATGGCATGACCATATTTTCTATAGCAATAATCCTATGTCCGTAAAAGGAACAAGAGAGAAAGAGAGAGGACAGGAGACGGATACAATCTCATTCAAGGGTCACACACACATTACTCAAAGGAATAGGCAGGAGTCCTTGTTTATGATTATTTTAAATGTTGACAGAAGCTCTTTTTATATCCACCACCTTGCACTTGGGGATTGGTAGAAAATGCTAGCAAATTAGGAGAGCAAAAGAAAAGACGGCTGTGTCCACTGATTTAAATGTGTGTGTGTATTATGCGTGCACATACACAGACACACACATATACACACACTCCTAATCTACCTATAGCTTCTTTAAAAATGCAAAATGCCTCCTTCAAATTGTTCACTACCACTTCAATTTCCTGTGTAGACCTGAATGTATGTATATTTTTCTGTGTCTCCTAAGTTGCCCAAGTTATCTAATACATGCCCAGTATGAAACATTTTTAAATGAGTTACTCTTCATTGAATTACAATTTCCAGCAGACACTAATAACAAAATTCAAATTGCTCTCACAGATGAGAATTTTTAGAGTGCTGGGACGTAACCAAGTTTTTAAGAGAACCTCGAAGAGCCACCCACCAAGTGTGTGTAGTGACTGGGGTGTCGCTGGATGAAGTTCTTCAAACAGTTAATTAGATTTGCCAAGAAAAAAAATCAATCGTTAAAGAGTCAACACTCTAGGAGATACAGATGATAAAGAACTGTTATTGGCACACCCAGGGTGAAGTCAAAAGTAAAACTTAACAAAATAAAGTTTTCAGATTTCCGATACTCCATCCCTGCAGTCAACACAATGCAATTAGCAACACATCAAAAGGAGAGAAAAGCAACTTTTGCCCATGATTTCTTTTTTCTCTGAATTTCTCTGGCCTGTTTAACAGGCATTTTGCAAGCACAGAGGAATACAGACACTCATTCAATCAGGGGGTTGCATCGCCTATGAACACCTGCAAACTGAATTTGCTCTGTTTTGTTAACCATTTATTTTGTCTTTACTGGATTTTCAAAGGGAAATATGATAATCCCACTGTTCTTCAGATGCTCAGCAGGGTGTTTCATCTAATAAAGCCATTGCAATGGAATGGATTAAAGCAACATGGAACATTCCTAATTTGGGATCTGTGAAAGAACTTTAACATCCAGGCACTATGAGCTCAATCTTAAAAAAAGTTATTGGTAGGATAAAAGTAGAGTGTCTAACTAACATCTGCTTTTCTTTTTTAAGTGTCTTCATATTGCTATCACTTATGTGAAGCCAGGACATCACTGACTTCATCTTTGGGGACTGTACTCCATCATAGAGAAAAAAAAAAAACATTTTAAATTATACAGTTATCATGTGGCTGAAATATCAAAGAGTAGGAATAAATCAGAAATGAAATTAGAAAAGGGATGTTTTAGCATAAATGCTATAAGGGTTCCCCTCCACTCCAAAACTTAAAAGCCATTTTCCAATAAAGGAGGCAGAATTTACTTATGAATTTGTAAGTTTAACCTGTTATTTCCCAAGTATGATTTACACTGGGTCATGTCTCACTGGCTAGAAAATGTGACACCTTCTATATCTGGTCCCAATTTTTTACACTGTGTTGGTTATTGTTTTTATTGTTGAGAGGGAAGTGACAGTCATCACTCTTGTTTGTACCACTCATTTCAGAGATGACCAGCTAGTATCAAATTAATCTATTTAGTATAGGATATAGACCAATATTGGTCTTCGCTGCTGACTCAGTGGTAAAGAATCCATCCGCCTGTCAATGCAGGAGATGTGGGTTTGATCCCTGGGTTGGGAAGATCTCCTGGAGGAGGAAATGGCAATCCACTCCAGTATTCTCGCCTGGGAAATCCCATGGACAGAGGAGCCGGGTGGGCTACAGTCCATGGGGTAATAAAGAGTTGGAAACAACTTAGCGACTAAACAACAACATAATAAGTCAATGATATGCAATAGGAATATAATGTGAGCCAACTGTTATTTTTCAATTTTCTAGTAACCACATTTAAAAAGCCAAATTAAACAGTGACATTAATATTAATTTAATCCAATATATCTAAAGCATCTTTTAACACAATCAACATAAAAGTATTCACTTTTATAGGATAGTAAGAAAAAGAAAGAAACTAAGTCTTTTTTTTTTTTTTTTAAGAAACTAAGTCTTGAGCCTTGGTATGTGTTTCATGCTTACAACATATCTAAACTGGGATTAATCATATGTCATATGTTCAATACCCAAGACCTGTTTAGTGGCTACCATGCTGAAAAGCTCAGTTTCAGACAGATAAAAAACTGCAAGGAGAAGCAAGCGAGATAGCCACAGGATAATGTGCTAACTGGGCAGGGATGACAGGGTAAAGAGACAAACTCCCCTGTTTGGCCCCTCTTCCTTCTGACTCCATCCGCAACTGAGGGAGTTTCCCAAAGTTCCATCCTTCACTCACTGTCCCCTTTAGACTCTTTCTCTTGGTAAGTTGATTCACTCATTTACTCATTCAACAAACTCTTACTAAATGTCTGTGAAGTGCCAACTACTGCGGGAGGTCCTAAGGTTATAAAGACAAATTCTTGCCCTCATAATAGCCAATGCATCTTCACAACTTAGCCTATTAAATGCTCTGATGGAAGAAGCTAAAGCGCAGGAATTTGTGCACTGGAGTTCACACATGACACAAGGGGACAAAGGTGGCACACAACTCAAAGGTTATCTCCTCGGAGAGACCTTTGGTGACCACACAATATAAGGTAGAAACCCTCACCCACTCCCCTGTCATTGTTATTACATCATCTTGTTTTATTTTCTTTGGAATATGTATCACCATCCAAAAATCTTATTTCTTTGTATTTTTCTTATTGGTTTATCATTTACTTGTCTTCCTTTCTAAAAGCTAAGTTCCATGACAGTAGGGACCTTATGGGCCTTATTCATCCTGTGCTTTTGACAGAGTAGATAATAAGTCAACTGTATTCCAACCATCTCTCTCTGAATTTATTTCTAATCATTTGCCACCAGTCAGGCATCTCATTCCAAGACTTACTATAACACTTACTATATGGTAAATAAATCTACACTCTTAATTTATCCTGAAAAACACCAGGCTAAAACACCTGAAACACTTATTTTGTTCTGTCAATCTCCCACTCAACATGCACCACTCTTAAAACAGTTCAGATGACCTTTTTGAGGGAATCAAAAGTTTTTCTCTAATCTGGCCTCCTCATAACTTCTCTCATTTACTCAGTAAAAAGAGGCTCCCACTTGGGAGATACGGAGAAATTAGTATGGTATCTTAACGTTTCCTACTATCAACTCAGCAAACATTAAAAGGCATTTGTCTCCTCTTAGGGCAGATGACCAGCCCAAATCTTTTATGTCCAGGCTTACTTCCTCCCAGCCGAGAAGTGGTTCCCAAGCAAAGGATTAGCAGGTAACATGGGTGGTAGAACCTTGTAAGTAGCAAACCTCAAACAGCATTGGCTCTCTGGAAATCTATGACCCACACTCAGTGCCACAGTCTTTGGAGCCAATAAGAAACCAATAAACTTGGTATGGACACCACAAGGAAAGAAAACATGTACACCCATGGTGGATTCATGTCAGTGTATGGCAAAACACATACAATAAAAAAAATAATAATAATAATAAAAAGAAAGCTCATCTATGAGTGGCCCCAGGGTATGGTCTCAGCAGCACCTAAGGTGGACCTGGTCAGAGATCTCTACCCTTTTTGTCCTGAATGGCAGAAGCCCTGGACTCAGCACAAGAAAAAAAAAATGATATATAGAATCTCTCAACAACCCTGAACAGCAGAGAGGTTTCAATATGGACCTGGAAGAAGCAATCCTATTATACTGTTCTGTAAAAGAGTCACAAACACTCCCAAATTCCACTGTTTTTTCCATAGTCATTATACTTCTTTGCCACTGAGATGCTGCAGTTTTTCAGAACATCCAGGCTTACTTACCATCCTGTTAGAATGAGAGCACATGAGGAAAAGGATACCTTCTTTCTTTTTTGGTGATGAGTCAATAATAGGAAAAAAAATCAAGACACTAATAGCCAGTTCTGGTGCTTCCCTGACTTGTTAGAGGCTCTTATATAAAGTACAAGAATAAGAAATACAGATATATATAAAGAGGGTTAGGCTACTACTCCTAGAACTAATCCTAGTTCCATCCTTTGACTTGGGTTTATGCTCAAAGTACAGCACTAAATATTATTTTTAAACAGATTTAATCACATAATCATGTTAACTAAGAGAAGGGACTCTGCAATGAATGTTCTTAGTTTCAGCATCTATCAAATCAAGAGAAGGGACTGGATAATTTTAAACCAGTTTTATGATTTTCTTCTACTCACTCCAGCCTCCAAACCCTAGAGGAATTACTCTAAGCATTTATTACCTATTCTGTTAATTATTGTCCTTAATTAAATAACATCTTTCAGAAGTGCTTAACCACTGAGTTCATGTCTTGTCTCCTTAATTAGGATGTAAGATCCTCAAGCATAATTCAAAAAATATATTAAGTATTCACAGGGTTCAAGGAATAATATAAGGACAGAGATTTCTCCCTAGATGGTTGGCACATTACCTGACACTTAATAGCAGTCACTTTGAATATGAAAGATTTCTTAACTTGGCTCCACTACAGTATTTTTTAGCTTATTTCTTCCTATGGGCGGGGAAGTCTGGTGCGATGTATGGATAGGCTTGGAGGAGATCCAGAAAATAAATGAACATGTCTGCCATCCTGGGATTTTTTTGCTCTGGAGATTTCTGAAATCTATGAAATGTTGCAGAAATCACTGGCCCATAATACTGCCAGCTGTTCTCCTTGTTTTTCTGCTGTGTACAAAAATCTACTTTTTACACGCTTTATTATGGAGAAATAAGTACTCTTACTTCTGACTTAAATGTTCCTTGGGAAAAAGCAAGGCAGTCAGTCCTGATGTGGGAAACAGGTCCTGAGCAGGCAAGTCATTAAGCACGTGTAGTTTATTTGGGAGGTGATCCCAGGAAGCACAACTGAGGGAAAGGGGGAAATGAAAAGGAAGGAAAAGACAAAAAAGGTGTGTGTTTATAAGGGGCTATTGCAATAGATTACTAGGGACTCTCTGAGCTGGCAGGTAAATCAGAAATGTCTCTCCCAATGATGGGAAAGCAGGAAAATGTATTCACTGCCTCTCATCCTTCAGGAGCTACAGTTGCTCCTAGGAAATTCCCCAGCTTTGAGACATCCAGGCACAGTGCAATAGAAAGCTCCTAGGTGGAGAAGCAGAGACACAGGACTGGAGGTAGAAGCTGCCACATTGCATAGAAACCAACCACAGTAGCTTCAAGTGGACTCAATTGTAAGCCAAGGAGACATAGGACAGAATGTCAGCTGCAACTTCTTCGTGCATTAGTTCATCTATCTTCAACACCAGAGTCAAGCCAACAGCTCCAGGAACCTAGTTTCTCCTCATGGTCCTGTCAGTTCCTCCTGACTGATATCAGATTTCACATCACTATAGAGCCCTCTATCTTAGACGCCTTTCTCTAAATGGAATACGATGATGGCTTTTATCATAAGGTACAAGAAAGTTTAGAGATGTGATTGATTTTTCATGTTTGATGGGATTTGGGTCAGGGGTCACAAACTCAAATGCCTTCTATGTTTTGGCTTTATGACCATCGTAAACAGGGATAAAGCCTCAATGAGAATGATCCTGAGGGCCCCAGCTGCCAAGGTGGTAAGTGTTGACAGGGGACGGTTACTGCCAAAAGCATCTTGAGTCATTCAACTGCTACATATTGTCTACTCCACAGCATGACAGAAAGCATGCTAGATGCTAATAATACAGCTGTTCCTGGCCCCTGTCCTAAAGAAACCACAGCCTACAGAAAGAAAGGTACAAAGAAAAAATGTGATGAATGATAACAAAGTTGGAGTCCTTCACCAACCCTGAAGTTTATTCATGAAAATTCATTACACAATAGAAGTGTCATTTAAGATATCTTTCAGAAGTTTATGGAAAAATAGGATCAGAGTACTGAGTTACCTATGAGCACTTCTGTGGCCACTGCTGAATTTTCCAGATTCGCTGGCATATTGAATACAGCCCTTTCACAGCATCATCTTTCAGGATTTGAAACAGCCCAACTGGAATTCCATCACCTACACTAGCTTTGTTCATAGTGATGCTTCCTAAGGCCCACTTGACTTTTCATTCCAGGATGTCTGGCTCTAGGTGAGTGATCACATCATTGTGGTTATCTGGGTCATGAAGATCTTTTTTGTACAGTTCTCCTGTGTATTCTTGCCACCTCTTTTTAATATCTTCTGCTTCTGTTAGGTCCATACCATTTCTGTCCTTTATTGTGCTCATCGTTACATGAAATGTTCCCTTGATGTCTCTAATTTTCTTGAAGAGATCTCTAGTCTTTCCCATTCTATTGTTTTCCTCTATTTCTTTGCATTGATCACTGAGGAAGGCTTTCTTACCTCTCCTTGCTATTCTTTGGAACTCTGCATTCAAATAGCTATATCTTTCCTTTTCTCCTTTGCCTTTAGCTGGAAAAGGTCAGTTTTCATTCCAATCCCAAAGAAAGGCAATGCCAAAGGATGTTCAAACTACCACAAAATTGCACTCATCTCACACACTAGAAGAGTAATGCTCAAAATTCTCCAAGCCAGGCTTCAACAGTACATGAAACGTGAACTTCCAGATGTTCAAGCTGGATTTAGAAAACACAGAGGAACCAGAGATCAAACTGCCAACATCCAATGGATCATCGAAAAAGCAAGAGAGTTCCAGAAAAACTTCTACTTTTGCTTTATTGACTATGCCAAATCCTTTGACTGTGTGGATCACAACAAACACTGGAAAATTCTGAAAGAGATGGGAATACCAGACCACCTGACCTGCCTCCTGAAAAATCTGTATGCAGATCAGGAAGCAACAGTTAGAACTGGACATGGAACAACAAACTGGTTCCAAATAGGAAAAGGAGTATGTCAAGGCTGTATATTGTCACCCTGCTTATTTAACTTATATGCAGAGTACATCATGCAAAATGCCAAGCTGGATGAAGCACAGGCTGGAATCAAGACTGCTGGGAGAAATATCAGTAACCTGAGATACACAGATGACACCACTTTTATGGCAGAAGCGAAGAAGAACTAAAGAGCCTCTTGATGAAAGTGAAAGAGGAGAGTGAAAAAGTTGGCTTAAAACTCAACATTCAGAAAACTAAGATCATGGCATCTGGTCCCATCACTTCATGGCAAATAGACGGGGAAACAATGGAAACTGTGAGAGACTTTTTTTTTTTTTGGCCTCCAAAATCACTGCAGGTGGTGACTGCAGCCATGAAATTAAAAGATGCTTGCTCCTTGGAAGGAAGGTTATGACCAACCTAGACAGCATATTAAAAAGCAGAGATATTACTTTACCAACAAAGGTCCGTCTAGTCAAAGCTATGGTTTTTCCAGTAGTCATGTATGGATGTGAGAATTGGACTATAAAGAAAAGCTGAGCGCCAAAGAATTGATGCTTTTGAACTGTGGTGTTGGAGAAGACTCTTGAGAGTCCCTTGGACTGCAAGAAAATCCAACCAGTCCATCCTAAAGGAAATCAGTCCTGAATATTCAGTGGAAGAACTGATGTTGAAGTTGAAACTCCAATACTTTGGCCACCTGATGTGAAGAACCGACTCATTGGAAAAGACCTTGATTCTTGGAAAGATTGAAGGCAGGAGGAGAAGGGGATGACAGAGGATGAGATGGTTGGATGGCATCACCAATACAATGGACATGAGTTTGAGTAGGCTCCGGGAGTTGGTGATGGACAAGTTTCCCTGTCCTGATGACTGAACTGAACTGATGAGCACTTCTAGAAATACTGCATACTACTTCTAATTGTTCATGTTTAATGAGTACTAACTACATATCAGGAACAATATGAAGTGCCTTTCACTGTATTCTCAGTTAATCCTCCCTACAGTACTGATTAAAAAACAGAAAAAAAAAAAATGCTGAGCCCAAAGAGATTTGATGACTTGTGCAAAAGTCATGCAGCTAACACGTCAAAATTTAGATTCAGGTAGTCTGGCTATGGAGCCCACAGTCTTAATGACTGATCTATAGAACCTGATTAAGACACAACAAAGGTTACATATGAAATTAAAATTAACAGTATTTCACATAGTAGAGATATTAGGTTACCATAGTAGAGGTTCAGTTCAGTTCAGTTCAGTTCAGTCGCTCAGTCATGTCCGACTCTTTGCGATCCCATGAATTGCCGCACACCAGGCCTCCCTGTCCATCACCAACTCCCGGAGTTTACCCAACCCCATGTCCATCGAGTCAGTGATGCCATCCAACCATCTCATCCTCTGTCGTCCCCTTCTCCTCCTGCCCCCAATCCTTCCCAGCATTAGGGTCTTTTCCAATGAGTCAACTCTTTGCATGAGGTGGCCAGAGTATTGGAGTTTCAGCTTCAACATCAGTCCTTCCAATGAACACCCAGGATTGATCTCCTTTAGGATGGACTGGTTGGATCTTCTTGCAGTCCAAGGGACTCTCAAGAGTCTTCTCCAACACCACAGTTCAAAAGCATCAATTCTTTGGCGCTCAGCTTTTCTTTATAGTCCAATTCTCACATCCATACATGACTACTGGAAAAACCATAGCTTTGACTAGACGGACCTTTGTTGGTAAAGTAATATCTCTGCTTTTTAATATGCTGTCTAGGTTGGTCATAACCTTCCTTCCAAGGAGCAAGCATCTTTTAATTTCATGGCTGCAGTCACCACCTGCAGTGATTTTGGAGGCCAAAAAAAAAAAAAGTCTCTCACAGTTTCCATTGTTTCCCCATCTATTTGCCATGAAGTGATGGGACCAGATGCCATGATCTTAGTTTTCTGAATGTTGAGCTTTAAGCCAACTTTTTCACTCTCCTCTTTCACTTTCATCAAGAGGCTCTTTAGTTCTTCACTTTGTGCCGTAAGGGTGGTGTCATCTGCATATCTGAGGTTATTGATATTTCTCCTGGCAATCTTGATTCCAGCTTGTGTTTCTTCCAGCCCAATTTCTGGTATAGAACAAACCACCTCAAAGTTTAGTGACATGAACATTCATTATTTCTCATGACTGATGTGGAGTGACTCGGCCAGGGCTAAGTGATATAGGATGGCTTCACTCACATCTGTGGCCTTCACTGGATGGCCTGGATGGCTGGGTGTCAATACACACAGTCTTTCATCCTCCAAAAGGCTGGTGGGGTTTATTCTTACAATGGCAGAAGGGCTTTCAGCAACTAGACCAAGTAAGTCCTAATCACAAGGACTTTTCCAGCCTCTACATCATATTTGCTATTATTCCATTGGCAAGTCCCGTGGTTAAAACTAGGGCCCAGAAAGTAGTAGACCCTGGAGGGCAAGAATAAATGCCAGAATTCCTATGGAAGGTCTATACATGTAAATTCATTCTGCTTTGCTGCAGATGCATAACCTAAGAGAAACTATATTCTGTGTAAGTCCAATACACAGTGTTCAATCTATTCCTTATTTTAAAAGTGAAAATAAATTCTTTCTCCCCAGAATCCAGAGTTACTGGACTTAGAATATGATGAGTAGGGATAAAAATGGAGAAAGGAAGAGGAAGAGAGGAAGAAGTACAGCATCAACCATCACTTTGCAAAAAGCTCTTGTGTAATGACTTACATAGAATATAGTTTCTCTTAGGTCATGCATCTGCAGCAAGGATAACTATTTCTGAGCCTCCCTCCCCTAGTCCTCAGGAACTCTGTGCCCATGTTAACCCCGTCCCTCCTCCCACAGCATCAAAGACGCAGCCCCAAGATCCAGATTACTCTTTCCTCAGCTTCTCTCATGTCTTCTAACTTCTGTTTGCAACAACTTCTATTCCTAACCCCCAGTATCCAGTTTTTCAAATACCAGTAACAAGAATGACTTACAGTTTACAGACACTCAATTGTATGTTAACATACATTGCATGTTTACTGTATGTAACTTACAGTTTACATACACTCAATTGTATGTTAGCAATTGTCACAATTGCTAACAGTGAAACAGAAATATAACTCATACACCAGAATTTTGCAAAAGGAAATGGAGATGCATGTAAGCACCCATTGCTTTAAGGGCAAGGTGGAAAAGTGGGTTGATGTGCTAGGAGAAGAGGGATAAAACTCTTGGGCAGATTTTATGACACAGGTGAGATGAATCACATCAGAGTGTGACTCTGGCCAGTGATGCCTCTTTGTGTTTTCTCCTATAAGTAGAGAGCATCAATAATAGGAAGTAATCATTCAAAGCACTTACCCCTGTCCCTGGAAATAGTAAGGTAGTCACAAATTCTTAAAACCACTGTTTTATTTGACGCTATATATGACAATCTGCATACTGTTTCACACTGGATGTTCTTCTAATTAAAATGCACCTTTCAATAAATGTCAAAAGATACCTGATGGTCATCAGACCAAAGGGTGGGCCTCCATACAATACCTTCCTAGACTATAAGAACATCTCTTCCCTTTCCTCCTCTCTTCTCTTCCCCTGGCATACTCTTCTAGTATATCCATTTCAAGAAAATGAAAGTTACAAAGAAAACTTTGTGTATGTGTATCTTTTACTTTTGGGCCACAACTCCAACCTCCACTGACGCAAAGGAAAACAGAGGTCTGGGTACCATCCCCGCAGGGTGCATGGGCAAGTTCTGGACCAACTAAAGCCAAACCAATTTCTCAAAGTATATTACAACCCAGGACACACCAAGGAATTTGGACATCATCCCATGTGTGATCAGGGATCACTGAAATACTTATGCAGGGCATTGCAACAAGCAGATTTGTTTTAGAAAACTAATACCTGCAGCAAGCAGTAGGTTGGGATGGAGTCTAGAGCAGTGGTTCTCCAGGTAGGATCCCCAAACAACAGCCTCAGCATCACCTGGAAACTTGCAAGAAATGCAGTTCTGAGCCCCACCCCAAACCTGCTGAGTCAGAAACTCTGTACTGTGAAACCAGTACTGTTGTTTAACAAGTGCTCTGGATGATTTTGACACATTCAAGGTGAAGAACCAACTCTGCAGAGGCAGACAGGCCAGATGGTATTCTGTATGGAGGGTCTCTGATTAAGATGCCCTACCATCTCTGTTCCTAAAAGTCCATTAAAGTGACACACTAACAGAAGATTTAAAATATGTATATAGTGATAAGGGCAAGGAAAATGGGTGAAAAAAAAACACAAGTGAAAGATGTCCTAAAAGTTTGGAAGATGATAGGGAGATGGAGGACTGATGGACTACCATGGCTGACAGGTTGAACCAAAATGTAAACGCTTAAAAATCTGTGTACTAGATTCATGCAGTAGACAAAGCATAGAGTCTTCTTTAATAATGAGATGGCTTTTTCCTTTTACCACCCTGATCTGACTTTATTGTTTTAAATGATTAAGTTTATCCTTTTCTCTAATAAAGAGGGAAAATAAACCTGAAAAAAAAAAAAAAAAACAGCAATACGTCCAGTGATAATCATATATGAAGTATGAGGAAAAAATTACCTACACATTTTCCCTATCTCCCAGAGATTTGCTTTTTCAGCCTCATTCTTTTTAATGGCTACTTTGAAATGTTTCATCTAAAAGACAGAGGACTACCAAAATTAAGCCATTTTTCAGAAGCTACCTGCACACACCAGCTAATTCTGAGTACAAGAACAAATCGTAGATATGTCTGAAACTCAGGCTAAGATTTAGCCACCACTAATTTTCAATGCTTATCAGAGCATGAATCTCATGAGGCCATCCAAATAAGAATAAATTAAAGACACTGACACTGTCTAAATCTCAAATTAAATTTCACAATATTAATAACCCAATACTCATTGCAAGTTTCAAACAGAGAAAATATCTTTCATTGTAATTCACAGGAGAAATTTCTCATCACAAGCAGTGTTTTTCTGCACACATCTATATATTTTCATAATATTTCAACCCTTTAAGGTTATATGACATTTAATTTAAGAAATTTCTGTCCTACAAGGTGGAAAAATTCTCAAACTCACCTTTCAAAGGTCTTTCTTTTCCCTTGGCAGAGGTAGCACAGTTTTTTTCACTCCTCCTTGCTTTGAAATAGCCTATAAACTTGGGTTCTCCTAGAGGTAAGAACTCACTTCCAGTCTTCCAGGTTGCAGCAATTACTCAAAGATGTTGAAGCAAATCTACTTTGAAGCAAATCTAAGTGTATTTCATGAAACTAAACGCAAGCTGGCAATTGTACAGATGAAAGCAGTTACTATCAGCAGTTAGTCGTTTTCCCCCTTTTGTGGGTGGAGAAAGACAAATGAAAAAGAAAATCTCTGCATTCAGATTAGTTCTGGTGAGTTTACCCATCAAAACTTCATCCAATTAGATGAAACTCTCCTGGTTAACTTGAGTTAGTTACAGTTTGGAAATCATATGACAAATTAGTTACTTTCATCTTGGGCAATGAAATGATCATTTGGGCATTAAATTGAAAAAACGGTTTGAGGAGACTGCACTTATTCACTCTAAATAGGTTCAAATCCTAATTAGCTTCAACTAACAGTTCAAACCCAGATTTATGACAGGAGTTTCAGAGATGAGAAGGAACACTGGAGAAAATTCTTGTGAAAAGCAGCTTTTTCTGGCCTTCTGTTTGCAGTCGGAGAAGCATTCTTTCAGATCACAGGAGCTCCAAATGTGAGCAAGTATCAGAATCACCTTGGGTTTGCTTAGACCCACGTGATTAGGCCACATTCCTAAGTTTCTGATTTGGTATGTCTAAGGTGGGGCTGGAGAACTTGCATTTCTAACAGGTATCTCAGGTGATACTGATATAGCTGATCTGAAGAATACTTTGAGAATGTTTTAGGTTTATATCTATCTTGGGTAAATAATTTTAATCTAGTAAAACGAGCTTTCAAAGTAAGTCATATGAGTAATTTACTTGAGTATCTTTCATAAGACAATTCAGATAATCAAACTTCATTAGCATAGGAAACACCTACAAAATAGTCAATATTTGTCTTAAGTTGGATATAATTTAAAATTCTTATTTTCAAGTGCCATTTTGTGAATTTTAAGAAAATAAGTCATCGTTTAGCATATAACTCTGCAAATGCAAGGGGTCAAATATCAAAGATCAAAACTGGAAAACTATATTATTTAGTAATTAACATATAATTATACCTACTTATTTTACCGAAAACAACGAATTCAAGTTATATTTGAAACTAGGAGCATAGGTGCTGGTACTTATGGCTGGCTCAATGATCATCTGTTCTCTTCCAAAATGAATCAAAAAGTTATGATTATTCAAATATTGTTCTCATGGAATAATCACTGTAACCCCTAAAGCTGGCAAACTGTGACATTTACATCCTGAATTAGAAGTCAAATCAAGTATTTAAAGAAGTAAATTAACTCTCTCCAACCAATATGTCTGGATTTAAGAAACTGCCTCTAGGCAAATTTTAGTGACTATTTACCACAATAAAATTCAGTGGTTGGTTGTACTTCAGATGTGAATACCTGAATAGCAAAACTACATGAAACACCCCATCAATTCACCAGGCAGTTTTCACTAAAAACAAACCACTTTATTAACGTAATAGTGTGTTTTGAAACATACCTGTTTTCACTTACAAGTAATGTAATTCCTGATTAAAACAAAGATGAAGAACAAAATCCACTTATAAGTAGAATTAGCTGTATATTCTTCCTATTTAAAGAGTTTAGCCATCTGAACTTAAAATGTTTGTATCCTCTTCTCACTTAAAATGTTTGTATCCTCTTCTCTCACTTTTAATTTGCCTCAGGTGTTTCCCAAAGCTCTCATCTGACTTTTTCAGCCCATTTCATGACCTCCATTTAGATCCACAGATTGTCTTACTAATAGTTTGACATGTGGTCTCTTTATTCAAACTTGGAAAATTTTGCTATTTGAGATTTATTACTTAAAAAGTGACACTACAACCAAAAGTAAAGAGAATTACGAAGGGTCTGTGATTCTCATTCTGCTGTGACTTCGGTTTCAGGAACCTGACACAACTGTACGTCCAAATATAGCCTGAAGAAAGCATCACTAAACAAAAAGCTAAAGGGGGGGAGGTGTGTTTCCACACAGGATTCTGCTAAAATGAATATACAATTCAGAATTCTAGCACGTGTATCACTTAACCGCAGCAGTGAATTTTATATGTGTGTGTATACACACACACACTCATCCACATACACCTGTCTGATCACTCATTTACAGGGTTTTATCTTGTATCCCTCTAAGCTTGAACAAGCATTTTTGGATATTTTTTAAATGGAGACAGCATCTTTTGAAAATTATGAATTGTTATAACTGTTATGATTATATATAAAATTACTAAGAATTTGCACCTCTAACCAAGATGGAGTAACAGGAACTGGATTTGCCCTCCCACCTGAAACAATTATAATGAGAAACAATATGTGAAAGTGTTCCACACACTGGATATGAGAGAGCAGAAGTCCATGATCCATGACAGATGGGAAACAAACAAGGTGAACCCTACAACTGCCCCAGCTAGGAGCCTGGAGAGAGATTCCAGGCCACACAGAATGAAGCACAGAACCCAGGTATAGCCCAGTGATCTGCTAAGTTGAAGAAATGCAACTGGAAATTGAGGAGGCCAACCAGCTCAAGTTCTCAGAACAGATGCTAGAGAGGAGAGAGCTGCCAGAGAGAATTGCAGAGATCTCCAGGCTCCCTGCTAAGCTGTAAGTACAGAACCGGCTAGGACATGGTGTGAGGAGGCTACCCTCACACCATGGCTGGAAAGAAAACCACTTGAAGAATTTGAGGGAACAAAACTTGGAGCTCACACAGGGTCAAGAACAAAGACTGTTACCATCGACCAAACTGGGACACTTAAGGGGCTTTGGACAGAGAACTCAGAGGGTCTTACCCCGGTAGTAGAAAATAGACCCAGATTATATACAACTCTGGTCCTTCCTAACAAACCTTAAAAGACCCTAAAGTATTGAACAATTTCCAAGTAACTGTGTCCCAAAACACAATTAACAAACTGTCCAAAACCTCAAAAACATATAAATACAAAAATATCCAGTACTCAAAGTAAAATTCCCAATGTCTATATCCAAAAAATTACCAGGCATACAAAAAAGTGAGGAAATGGGACCCATGAAGAGAACACCAATCCACTGAAACCCAGAACTAAAATCTGTGGCAACAGAAACAACTGAGGGACTAAATTTTCATGAGAGTCCTTGAAACCAACTCGTTTGCAGAGTATAAAGTTTTCTCCTTTTTGAAAGAAAACTTAAAACCACTAGTAGATCAAACCTACTAAGCTTCTGTAATGCACAACATCTATGCACTATAGAAAATAAATAACTATCACATCTTTTAGTGGTTTTTAAAGATCAAAGTGGTAAAAAACGGAAGAGCTACTTCAAAATACTGATGGCCAGCACAGGCTGGGATCACTCACAAGAGCAAGTGTTTCTTGAGACAACTGCCACTGTTCTCCCCTCAGTGAATCACCTGCAATGTACTATCAACCCAAGCAAACAAGTGCTCAGATTGTTCCTCCACCTAAATTATGCATCCTGGGCCACCAAATAAGCATAGGCTGGCCTACGATCATAACTGCTTAGAAACCAACAGACTTATTATCTTTCTCACATTCCTATTTCCTTCTCTATTAAACAGAATCACCCATGACAATCTATTTCCCTTTGTGTTTCTCATTTTCCCAGATTACTGGTTCTCAAAGTTTGTCCACTGTGCCTCAGAATCCCCAGAAGGACTTGTGAAAACACAGATAATGTGTTTCAGCCCCAGAGTTCCTGATTCATTAGGTCTAGAGGGGAGGGGACAGGGAGGGTTCTAAGAACTTGCTCATCTAACAAGTTCCCAAATGATGGTGATGCTGCTGGTCTGGGGAACCACACTGAGAACCATAGCGCTAGATAATGTGTATAGTCTCTGACCTATTGAACCTGGACTTGCAGAAGGGACCCAAGCACCAAACTATTTAGTAAAAGCATATAGACTCTTAGGGCTTCCCTGGTAGCTCAGACGGTAAAGCATCTGCCTACAATGTGGGAGACCAGGGTTAGATCCCTGGGTCGGGACGATCCCCTGGAGAAGGAAATGGCAACCCACTCCAGTATTCTTGCCTGGAAAATCCCATGGACTGAGGAGCCTGGTAGGCTACAGTCCATGGGGTCGCAAAGAGTCAGATATGACTGAGCGACTTCACTTTCACTTTCTTTTTCATATAGACTCTTTAGGAGTTATGTTTGGTAAGTCACAAGAAGCCAGGAGCTCACTGGGGAAAATATGCAAACTTCCAATTTCAAAATGAAGGTTGCATGGCCAAGTGGTTGTTCTTGTCTCTCCTGATAATGTTCTTCCCCTGCCTCACCCCCATGCCCTCTGTGTTATGGAGGATAAGAAAGAGACTGTGTAATGTTGGAGGGCTGAAATCATCAGACTGAAGTGTTGTGCTTAGTTAAGGATTTGGTTATATATGTATTACTCTTGGTTCAAGAATGATAGGTATAATACATATATCATTCTTTGAGAAGCTGGAGGTGATACACAGGGTTAGGATCTCCCAATGATTTCACAAACAAAATCTGCCAACTTAATGTCTTTTAAATTAACCCAGGACCTACTGAACCAACAACTATCATATTTTATCATATCTGACATTCCTTAAATCATTATTTTATGTAACACCAAGGAAAAAAAAAGCTACAAACTGTGGTACACATCAATTTTAAGATGGATCTTGATTTCTAAAAAGTTAAAATATGATCTTAGAATCAACACAACAGTATAAAAATGTTCCCTGGCCTTGGTAATATATGGGATAATTTCTTTATGTGTTACCATGCTTTCCTAGAGTAGCTAACATACTAATTGTTTTCATGTTTATAAGCACCTATATAAAATCAAAGGGGAAACTCCAGTAAATCTGTAGATTTTATAGAAAACATCTTTAAAATTTTTCTTCTGAAAAATGTTTTAAAGTTGCAAGAGTAGTATAAAGAACTTCCATAATTTTTTTTCTTAACCATTTGAGAGTAAGTTGCAGACATCATGCCTCTTTAGCACTTAAATACTTTACACTGTATTCCCAAAGAACAAAGATGTTATCAAAGTCAGAAATTTAACATTAATATCATTAACTACTTAGTTCATATTATTCATATTTCTCAAATTGTCTCAATACTATCCTGAATAGCATTCAGTATGAGATGCAATCCCATCTTGCACATTCAATTTGGTTGCCATGCCTCTCTGAAAGTGAAAGTCGCTCAGTTGCATCCCCATGGACTATACAGTCTATGGAATTCTCCATACCAGAATACTGGAGTGGGTAACCTTTCCCTTGTCCAGGGGATCTTCCCAACCCAGGGATTGAACCCAGGTTTCCTGCATTGCAGGCGGATTCTGTACCAGCTGAGCCATCAGGGAAGCCCACCATGCCTCTCTAGTCTCCTTTAATATGGAGATTCATCTTTGTCTTGATACAGACATTTTTCAAGATAACAGAGTAATTAGTTTACAAAATGTCCCTTGGTTTGAGTTAGATGATGCTTCCTCCACCAAGATTAGATTTAGTTTATATAGAATACATTTTTGGCAGGAATGCCATTGAACTGATGTGGTGTCCTAAGTGTGTCACATATCAGGAGGCACACCCTATCACTCTGTTCACTTTATACAATTATTGGTAATATTAACTTTGATGACTTGGTTAAGGTGATGTCTGTCAGGTTTTGTCACTCTAAAAAGTTATTCTTTCTCCCTTTATAATTTGTAGGAAGAGAGTTTGAGACCATATAAATATCCATCAAACTTTGTCCCAGTAGTCTGTAGCATACGTGGACCATTCTGGACTAAATTATGACTCAGGTGAGTATAAAACATTTTCAAGAAAGATTTCAGTAGATCCTATTTTATTTTAGCAATTATTTGTTTTCCGTATCATATCCATTGAGCTTTCTTTATACTGTGGTGCTGTCTTACATGTATTGAAAAGTTGCTTTAAGAAATAAAGAGACAAACACATGTAAACCCATGGCTGATTCATGTCAATGTATGGCAAAAACTACTACAATATTGTAAAGTAATTAGCCCCCAACTAAAATAAATAAATTTATTAAAAAAAAAGAAAGAAAGAAAGAAAGAGACATAGGAAGGAACATGATTCTTTTTTTCCCCAAGTTTTATTGAGAGAACATGGTTCTTATTTAGGGAAATTCAGGGAAGAGTTTGGTGGTGGAACCCCTGCAACCTCATTTTATCTCCACTGGAGTATATCAGGAGAAGGCAATGGCACCCCACTCCAGTACTCTTGCCTGGAAAACCCCACGGATGGAGGAGCCTGGTAGGCTACAGTCCATGGGGTCGCTAAGAGTCGGACACGACTGAGCGACTTCACTTTCACTTTTCCCTTTCATGCACTGGAAAAGGAAATGGCAACCCACTCCAGTATTCTTGCCTGGAGAATCCCAGGGACAGCGGAGCCTGGTGGGCTGCCGTCTGTGGGGTTGCACAGAGTCGGACACGACTGAAGCAATTTAGCAGCAGCAGCAGCAGCAGAGTGTATCAGATCAAAAGCATATAAACAAAACTGAAGCAAATTGGGGCAAAAAACAATTCTATTTAGGATATGAGATAATTTATAAAAGGTATAATTTTGAAGTAGTATAAGTTTTTAATTGCTTTTTCTTGTACTCACCAAGGGTAAAAAAAAACTGGAAATGTGAAACAACAGAATAGTGTACTAACAACAGAGTTTAAATATCTTCTTCTGAACAGTTTTTATAATATTCCTATGTAATAATGCAACAGAAAGTTAGGTTTTGGTCTATGGTAAGGAAGAAATTATTAAATTATATGATGTTGCCACTGTATGTGTCAAAAATGGTTGTATATCAGCAATTTCATATACCTGCTAGCTTCCTGACATTCCAAGTGCTTAAGTCAAATGATCCCTAGCCATGGAGGATATTACAGAGTAAAGCAATCTATGCATCATTATGAGGAAAGTGGACAAAATAGACTGTGGTGCCTCTTCTAATCTTGAGTCCACATTTTTGTGAATGGCTTATGCAATCCTCTTTCTGGCTGAGTCCAAAGAGGGAGTTCTCTCTGCTTCCTTAACATGGAGTTACCTTTTTC
Organism: Okapia johnstoni; assembly: GCA_024291935.2. Taxonomy (NCBI): domain Eukaryota; kingdom Metazoa; phylum Chordata; class Mammalia; order Artiodactyla; family Giraffidae; genus Okapia; species Okapia johnstoni. The sequence goes on along the minus strand of CM044310.1, from coordinate 99,501,577 downwards.
ATATCGCTTTGCTATTGTTTACTCATTTATCCCTCTGTAGAATATTTTAGGGCAGGTTATGTGGGTGTAAAGGGGTAAGGTGACTCTGAAGGCTGGAGAATTTGTAAATACATAGGTTATAAAATGAAAATATTTATAACTGGCTATAGGAAGAAAATCATTGTATTATCTATATTTGACAGACAAAATACCTAACTTTCACTCAGTGTCTTTAATGATAGAATTGGAGCAAATGACTGCATCTATAATTTTTCTATCTATAAAGTTATTATTATAACCCTGAACCTTGCCTTCCTAACAAATATGTTATGAAGTTAACCAGTTGACCCTTGTAAAGAAGTTGAGTTTCTTACAGAAGAATATTATATAAAAAATAAAGAACTACGTACTGCATAGATGTGTTATGTCATGTTAAGACTAATTTCCTGTTTATAAAAGTAGATCTCTAAATACATATAACAAGCTGTAGTTAGTAACTTCAAACACCATAAAATGATTGATTTTTTTTAATTTAAATCGTGCTGTTGGGACTAATTTTGCCAATTTGAAGGTTATTCCTAAATAACCAAATCCTCATTTATACTGCTAACTAGCTCTTTAGTACATCTGCAAATAGAACATATTACATTCCTATCATCTAACAACTTTCCCATTAGCTACAGTAAATACTCTGCATTTTCGTTACCCATCAGTTCCCCCATAGAGTTATGGGTTATAAGTTTAATCATTTCATTTGCATATCCAAGCTGAGGTAAATTAGAAAAAGTCACCACACTCATTACACTTTATTGCATTACAAACACAGTTGTCTGTTTTGCTAGACCCACTTAACCTTGACCTAAAGACAGAGATTAGAATAATACAGTGAGAAAATATACACTGTTCACTTGGCTTCTCACATCTGAACTACACTGAATTTCCCAGAAAATAAGAGAATTTTAGTTCCTTAATTAAAAATGTAACATCAAAAAAAAAGTTTTAATAATCAGATATTGCTTTCCTTAGTTATAGATTATCTGTTTAAAAATCTTTAGCTATTATTCTCCTGGACAAGTAGACATGAAAAACTTACCTCTATAAAGAGTAACTTCACTACATTGGGAAAAAAAACCTTCTTCACAAAAGAAAATGATAACACTTAGCCACCATCAAGCTTACTGTGAAAACTGGTGGAGTCAGATCACAAAAGTACTAACCAAACGGCCAAGCAATAGGCAGCCAAGGGCTCTCTGAAGTTTGTGGTTTTGCTCACTAGTAGTATCATAAATCTCCATCAGTGGTACTTTCATAACCTCTCCTGAGACTCTCATATCACCCCTAGAAGATTCTTTACAAAATGCCTTTATAGTCACAATCACATGGTTCACAGAGAAAGACCACTTGTTTATGATTATGTGGCAAATCGTTGAAGGACCATCATCCCAGTTGTCCTATCCTCATACACGATTGGGGCTAGCCATTTGTATATGTAACTTGTTATTAGCTATAATCAAAAATTCACCACAAAATTAAACTGGAAGAAGTATCTTTAAACTTCACTTGAGAATAAGCAAGGAAAACCAATGTCTATGATGATTAAGGTAGCTTCAAGGGAATCTTTGAAATTCAACCAAATAACCATTTTCAAGTATATCTGTGAAGGACATGGAAAATAATACTTGGCTTGACTATCAAGTTAAAATCATGTAAGTGCATGAGGCTACATATGTCCAGAGACATGTTTCTTTCAGGATAAACATATTGGTAGAGAGAACTAGAAGAGAAAAAAAAAACAGAAAGAGGAGATAATTTTCGCATGTGTATATTTTCCAGAATACTTAAGTAACATATGAAAAATGTGTGACCCAGAAAGACATATCAATGACCAAGAGAATACCTCAGTGGGACAGGCAAAACTGTGTTTTGTCTTTACAGTTAAGGCATCTTCACTGTGAAGCTAATGAAGTTTGAACTTTGGGGCCTCTCAATTGTATAGCCCTTTCCAAATCTGTGGACAGACCTTAGCAATATGTTTTTAAAAAAATTTTAAAGCCTAGATGTTTTTTAACTATAATTAGTTAAGACACTGTCTCTCTCCACCCTGACTTTCCTGTCACACTCCCCTTGTGTCAGATGGCATTAGATCGACTGCAGGCATTTCGGACGTTTGGTAAAGGAGTTGGGGATACACTGATTTGGGGTTTATGGGTTCAGTGATGTATTTTGCTGTCCCTTCCATAGTTAAAATATTGTTCATCTTCCCAGAGGAATGGCTTCCAGGAATACTCCTTATTCCCCACTGTGCCCACTCACCCAGCAACATGACATGAAGGAGAAGGGTCACAAGTTGTATCATGATATGACAAGGTTTGAAAGGTATCAAGCCAGAAGCTAGTCTATAAAAAATTCTTCCAATCATCAGATACATAAAATTGCAAGCAGAGGATTCAGTTCTCATAAATGCACAGTCAAAACAGAAGCTCTCTCCTGTCAAAAATGATGCAGTGTGTACAATTTGAAACACATCATACATATCTTTCTTCTCTTTTTAATAGGAAAGCTTGAAACTACCATTTTAACCATAATTTAGAAAGATGTCTTGTAAGATTTCAATGAATAAGGAAGAAATTTCAGACCCTTGATTTGGATGTATATTTAAGGGCATCTTCTTTGGGCTTCTTTAAATTTATTTATTAAAGATATGAAAATTCAGATTAAAAATAATGGAATATTTAACAAAAGAGGTAAAGATGAGAGGTGAAATCAATAGAAGTGACTCTGATATCAAGAAAAGAACTGTATCAAAACTGCTGAAATCACACCAAAAGCAGTTAATTTATTACATGAAGAAATAAATGTTGACTAGTCATAATGAATACATTCTTGGATTGTTTGATTGTTAAATTAACAAAGAAGAGGAACTCAAATGAACACACTGGGTAAAGATTAAATGTCCTCCTGATTCCATAGGAAGTTCTGATTTTGATGAAAATAACATAAACCTTGCAATGTACACGGACATCCACAACAATGAATGTTGTCAGTTCAAAGACTAAGACTGTTCACTGTCCAAGAAATGCCTTCAGATTTCATAATTTACAAAGAAAAGAAACATGGGGATAATTTTCCTAAATTTGAATTATAAACATTCTTAAAATTTTACATAGCCTTACCAATAAAGAGTAAGGACACTAACATAAACTTTTCTAAGCATCAACATTTTTTTAAAAAAAATTGTTAATTGGGGCTTCCTTGATGGTCCAGTGGTTGGGACTCCGCCTTGCAATGCAGGGTACACAGGTTCAATCCCTGCTCTGAGAAGATCCCACATGCTGCAGGGCAGCTAAGCCCACAAGCCAAAACTACTGAGACCATGTGCCACAGCTACTGAAGCCTGCACACCCTAGAGCCAGTGCTCTGAACCAAGAGAAGCCACTGCCATGAGAAGCCTGCATACTGCAACTAGAGTAATCCCTGCTTACCACTGCTAGAGAAAAAGCCCGCACAGCAACCAAGACTCAGAACAGCAAAAAATAAACAGAACAGCTGCACCATTTTACATCCCACCAGCATTGCATGAGGGATAGGTGATGTTTCTAGTGCTTATTGTATACCACACACTGTTCTACAGGCATTTCTTCCCACAAAAATTCTGAGTAAAAAAAATTTTTAATTTTTTCTTAATTAACATGAAGAAAAGTACAAGGAATACAATCAAGTTAATCAGCTGTTAACCTTAAGAGGATACTGTCAGAATGTCTGTAGAACATGTGTGGGAATGTAAAATGCTATAGCTGCAGTAAGTATCAAAGTGAAACTTCCTCATGAAAGTGGGGCTGACCTTGAATCTCAGTGAATATCTACACCCCACCCCCAGAAAAAAAAAAACCAACAACAATCTTTGTCTTCATCTAGAAATCAAGAGTCATTGCTGCTCTCTCAACTGTTGCAGCGCTGATCCTCAGTTAAATACCACAGATCATCACATCTGAAGGACTGTAAATAAACCATCTTGTTCAGGTTGTTTCCCCTTCTGAAGCACAATTTTCCTTTATTAAAAATTACTAATGGAGAAAAAAAAGTATGGGACAGTCAAACCTCAAGCTTCATTTTCCTATTTCTGGATTTTTGTTTAGGTTATTGAAAAAGTGGAATTTTCACTAGCCTAGCCTTCAGTGTTTTCAAACATATTATTAGGTCCAAATTGCTTTCAGTCCTGTAAAATTTCTTTGGTTCTCATTCACATTTCTTTTGTTATACGTCCTTCCTTTTGTCTGCCTAAACTTTCTCTTCAGTTTCCTACGTGATAAGACTTAAGAGGATAACAACATGCACTAATGGCAAATTCACTCTGAATGCTTTTGTAAACATATAATCTTTGGGGGTTATAAGAGAGAGGCTTAGAATATAAACTTTACTGTAAGCCAGCTGGTTATCATTTGGCTGGCCTTGAAACCCTTTAATCCCCAGCAATGAGCCCGTCTTTATCCTCAGAGCAGCAAAAGACTCTCAAATGTAAAACAATGAACACTTATGAGTCCCTTGTTGATCTGTTTCTGCAAGAGCTTCGGTAAGTTTTTCCAGCAACGAATCTTAAAATCACACTACTGAAAAGGGCTCAGAGAGGTCATCTCCTGTACCAGACTGCCAAAAGAACTGCTCTTAAAATAATCAAAACAGATGGTCATCGCTCTAGTTCTTAAAATTTTTATGGGACAGGCGTTTCTCTAAAAGACAACTCTGCATTTGTTTCAGAAGCACTGTTGCTGAATGAAAATCTATAATGCTGGCAAACTGATCAATACTTCCTCAATTGAGAGAACATTGTAAAGATGTCACATCAGAAGAAACAACTGGCTCGAAGAATTAAGGTAACATATCTAACTCCCAATGGGAAGGTTTCACGTCCATGAAACATTTAATCAAATAAGACATGAGAACTCACCACAGCTTCTATGGAAAAGGAGCTTTTCATCAACTCTTTAATTAATATCCTTATTAATTATCCATCCAGTGGAGCACTAATCTAGACAGATCAAACTTTGCTAGACTAAAAGGAAACCCACTGAACAGAAATTCCTTTTGATTTGCCCAATATATTGTAAAGGTTTTTTTTTTTATACTTTTTCACATAGTGGTACAGAATGTACTAGAATTCCCAAGTGGCTCAATGGTAGAGAATCCTCCTGCCAATGCAGGAGACTAGGGTTCAATCCCAGGATCAGAAGATCCCTTGGAAGAGAAAATGGCAACCCACTCCAGTATTCTTGCCTGCGAAATCCCATGGACAGAGGAGCCAGGCAGGCTACAGTCCGTGAGGTCACAGTCAGACATGACCGAGCCACTGAGCACACACAGTAGGGCATACACTGAACGACTGGCCCTAAATCTTCACTCTTACTTGCACCTACACCCTTGTCTTACAATGGGTTGGGGCAAGTGGCACATGGGCAGAAATACCAGTGAAGTATCTCTCCTGAATGTTATTTTACAATTTCTACAAGGCTGCTTTCTGGGTTTCTGTGCGCTACTGGGCACAGTTCTATTATTGCGCCATCTACATTCCCTTATTCTACAATCACGGATGCCTGTACAATGGACACAAGATTCATCTCACTTTCTCTTTCACTTTCTCTATTCTAATTTAAAATCCCACAAGCTGTAACAGAAAGTAACAAACACCAAAAGAATTACTGTCACCATGACTGCTTTCACACAAAAAAATTCATTATGCTGCATTCCACAAAGACCTAGTAATTCCTCTTTAAAGATAACTGAATAAATTAGTGACACAGTCAACTTTTAAAGCTCTAATACATTTTAGAGATCATCATTTAACAGACAGGATTGAGAGGCTAATCAAATTCTGATGGGGGGTGAACACCAACACCTTTAAAGATACAAGCCAGTGTAAACCCAAAGAGTCTCTGGAGAGGAAAAGGAAAAAGGAAAAAAAAGAGTATGAGAAGGCTTTGGTAAAGAAATGAAAAAAGGAGAATTTCACCAGAAGGCAAATTCATTTCAAAAAATTGTCAGTGGTAATAACCAAGTTGGTGTTCATCTCAACACAAGATTTTGGGAGGATAGATTTTTTTTTTACCTTCACAATTCTAATACAGTTGTACATATCTTAATATATTTATCCAATAGCTTTCATCCAATATTACTCAAGGTTCTTCAGAGAAAAGAATCAACAGGGTGTGTGTGTGTGTGTCTGTGTGGGTGTAGATAGATAGATAGATTTTAAGGAATTGACTCACATGATTATACTGGCTGACAAATCCCAAATCTGCAGGGCAGGCTAACAGGTTGGAGACCTAAGGAAGTTCCTACTTCATCTCAAGTCTAGAGGTAGAATTTCTTCTTTGTGAGGAAAGTCAGTCTTTTACCACTGAAGTTTTCCACTGATTAGATGAGGCCCATCCATGTTATGGAGGGTAATCTTGTTTACTCAAAGTCTACTGATTTAAATGTTAATCTCATCTAAAAAATACCTTTACAGAAACATCTAGAATAATGTTTAACCAAATATCTGTGTATCACAGCCTAGTGAAGTTGACACATAAATTAGCCATCACATATCCATCCATTCATTCAAAAAGCTTTTATTTGATGCTATAATATGCAAAGCACTGTGCTAAGTGGTTATACTAACATTTTTATTTATAACACATAATGAGGGGAGCTACACTGGTTTGGCATGCTTTTTGACCTACAACTTTAGCACATTTCTTAAAACTCTGTTGATGTCTTTATATAACTTTCTTCAAGATTAATTGGCTTATGTGCTTCAGAAGCATATTAACTAATGCTGTTATTAAGATATGAATAAGAAAAATACCTTAGTGTATTGAAAATCACAAACACTACTCTAATTTTAATACAGATACATGAAATATAAATATGTCTTCTTACCATTAAACCAAAGTTTTACAGTAACTTATTTATAATTCTTTTGAAAACAATGCCTTAATGTAATTAATTTTTTTAACGGCCAACAAAGCTTTGGAATGAACAAAATGGTATGAGCAGAAAAAGCAAGAAATAAAGAGGTTATTTTTTAAAAAGACAGTGACTTAAATGGTTACCTAAACCACAGGATGTTCTTTTATCATTCCTTTTTCCTTAGGTTAGGAGGTTATTAACCTGTATCCTGGGGTGACTGAGCACCAGTTACATCAATGGGATAGATAAATGAAATGCAAATTAAAACTTAAATATATTCGTACCACATTAGAGTCCTAACAGTATTTTTAATAAAAAATGAAAGATAAAAATGTTTTTTACATTTTGGTTTTTGATACACAGTGATGGGGGAAATGGGTTGATATATAAACCAATGCAAGAAAACACAAAAGATTCTGGTTTTTGCGTTTTCCTTCATTCCTTATTTTACACACAGCAGTTTAACAAATGCATTTCAGTATCATTCAAATGGACAATCTAATCAGTATTTTTTAAAACAGCTTTCTTTGGGAAATTACTGTCTACTCTATTTCAAAACAGAATGGCGTATGTAAGGGTCAGGTCTGGGTTTCCACAAATATTTACCTAGGGACAGAAGCAATACTTCGTGCCAATTTTCACCACTGATGTAATTTCAGAAGCCCTAGCATTTCACCCACTTCACTATAAAGAACATTTTCCCCTGGATAATCAATCCTGTAATCTCTTAAAGTCCTGCAAATTTCTGGACCTGCTGCTTACAAGCTATTGGCCCTGATCACATCTCTCCCTGCCTCAGCTTCTCCATCTGCAAAATGGAAGAATTATGAAGTTGTTATGAAAAATAAATGAGTTAAGATTTGTAACGGATTTATAACAGTGCCTAGTATATAACAAGCACTACATAAGAGTTAGTAGCTCAAATTTTTATTACACAGATTAAGATCAAAACTAATTACACACAATGGTAACTTGCATCACAAAGGAATGTTTATCGGATACCCTCCCTTCCTTTCATCACTTCCCCAAAACTCTACTACTGTGCCTCAGATTCAATTTCTGGGAGAACCCATATTAAAGCAAGCCCATTTATATGACAAGTTAGAAAGCTCTGCAATTAAAGCAAAGGGTTTTAGATCATGTTAGAGATGCTAATATAATTATAATTCATTGGGAAAAGCATCAGACACTCTGATGATATCAGTTTGGATCTTAACCTTTATCATCTGTATGTGTCCTGATCTTTAAAATCAGTGAGGAAATGATGAACTAGTCAATAAATTGAAACCACTAGCTAATTGTGGGCGGGGAATTAAATTAGACCTCTTACCTCAGATTGCACACCCCTACAAATGCCAAAAATGTAATTTTGATGTAGAAAAGACCTTTCAAAGAAAGAAAGCTCATTCCTGAACCCCAAAGTCAGCTCCCCAGCTTCCCACTGACAATGGAAATGAAGGGATGGAAGGAACAGAAACTGTGAAAGTAACAGCTGTAATATGAAGGACATGAGGTAAGTTTCAGAGGGCTCTGTGACCTTAATCTTGGATGATGATTCAACAGCCTATATAGCATCATCTTCTGATTATCTCACTCTCAAGATCCAAAACCTTCCAAGACTCTCTACTTACTATCAAATGAAATAAAAAATCCTTTCACTGAAAACTGTGATATTCAAGACCCTAACCTACTTTTTGGTCTCATTTTTAACACTCCCCTATGTTTCTCTTATCCCTCAATCATGCTAATCTTTACATTCTTATGTACACACACACACACACACACAATGTTTCCTTTCTTACTTCCCTGCCTAGGTTCCCTACCTGGAGAGTTTTCCCTTTTGCATCCCAGGTCCCTGTCAGAGCCATGGTTTCCCCACATTCAGCAGGATGCTAGCGAGTGTTTAACAATCAGCTCTGGGTGGAGGGAGCCCTGTGTTATAGTGTTTACCAATTTCTGTGGTGTAAATACTTCACAGAAATACAGTGGTTGATTTCATCCTAATAAGGTGTAAATACAGTGGCTGACTTCGACTTATTAAGGCAACATTAACCCACAACAAAATTTCTGAAAATATAACAATGGACTGCAAAGAGGCAATATAAGCTGATACAGCCTGTCATCCTTCCTAATCCTGTCATGTCCCAGCTCCCCTTCCCCCAGTAAACATGACGTGAGCCACCCTGGAACTTCCTCTCCCCTTACAGCACTCTGTATTTAACTTGCATTATTCTCTTCATCATATATTTCTTCAAGAATTTGCTTTATCTACCTGCAGATTAGAAACTATGTGAGGGTTGTTTCATTGTGTTTTTTTTCCCTTGTTAAAGCCCATACAGAATTTGGGCAAAGGGCCTGGATGATGGGGTTCTGAAGCATCAAATTCCCAAGGCCCAGAGCAAGATGGAACAAAAAAACAATGATTTATAGAGAATGATCAAGGAAAAATTTTACCTGCTCAGAAGTAATATTATGAAATTTATCTTTTACTAGGAAAGAACTGACAGCCTGTTCCCTTGAACGTTAGATTCTGCTCATTTACCCAAAGTAGAAATGAGTCATGGAAAAGATAAAAGATAATCGAGGACTTCTGCCTCCTGCTTTCTTTTTTGTCCTCTAGGCATGCCCCTGAGCCTCAACACCCAGCCGTCTTGTTCTACAGAAAATGAATCCCATTCACTTCTTCTCCTTAACCCCTAAGAAGTGTTGCTCACCAAGAACATGAAATTACTGAGGGTAAGTATTCTTTGCTTTTATAATCCCCGGAGCCAGCCTAGTATTTGGTATCCAGCCTGGAAAATGCCATGGATGGAGGAGCATCATAGGCTACAGTTCATGAGGTCGCAAAGAGTCGGACATGACTGAGAGACTTCATTTCACTTCTTCAGGAACTCAATGTAGGTATAGTAATAGTAGAGTGAGTATTATTCATATGACATCCTTCTCAACTGAGCCAAACTTTAGATTCTTACCCAGAAGATAGATTAGTGAGGACACTTGTTTGCCCCAAAAACTAAATATTGAAAGACTTGTGAGTTCTCCATGTGCTTGTTATTCTCTAATAATAATTCTCTAATAATGTCAAGACTCAAATGCCTTATATTCATTCTTCCATCCTGCCAGTACCTGTCTAGTATCTTGTATGTACTAGCCAGACCCAACACTAGACACTGAGCACGTTTCTTCAATGTCAGCATTTATTTTGGGGTGATACAAAAGAATAAAAAAAGTTTCATAAAGTTTTTGAATGACCTGGGACATTGGCTTGGCACAATAGTATAACAACCTTAAGGAAAGTACTTGCTTCCAAATTCACACCCAGTATACAAAACCCATGTAATTGTCAATGTTTCCTAAACTACACATCTTTGAATTATACACAAAGAAAACTAATACTGGAAGGTTTTGAACACCAATAGTATGTTATTAAACATGCTTTAAGATACAGTCCATGCTTTGTCTGGAAAGAAATAATTCGTGGCTAACATTAGACCAAATAAACCAAGATATATGTTTAACTGGTAAAAAAAAAAAAAAAAGAAAAAGACACAGTCCTTGGGAGACAATGAGCTCAAAGGGCTTGAAAAACTCAAGTAGAGTTTTCTTAATTTCTCAGAAAATCTTTCCATCATGCAACTTAAAGTGTGCTGATATTTAATAGTGGGATTTGTCTGCAAGTCACAGATATTTGTCTGTGACAAATAATATGAGGGTCATTCATCAACAAGTACTGTCATTTTTACTGACAAAATATATGCTTTATCTCAGGCTTCTCTCATAGCTCAGTTGGTAAAGAATCCATCTCATGGATTACTCACAGAGTACTCATGGAGTACTGCCAACCAGAGAAGCTCACCTAAGACTTGATATTCAGACATTTTATTGGGGTTCAGTCACTCAGATACAGTTGATTCCCTACATGGCAGATCTTCATCTGCAATGCAAGAGACCCTGGTTTGATTCCTGGGTCGGGAAGATCTGCTAGAGAAGGGATAGGCTACCCACTCCTGTATTCTTGGACTTCCCTTGTGGCTCAGCTGGTAAAGAATCTGCCTGCAATGCAGGAGACCTGGGTTCGATCCCTGGATTAGGAAGATCTGCTGGAGAAGGGAAAGACTATCCACTCCAATATTCTGGCCTGGAAAATTCCATGGACACCATCTCCACTGCTGCCATCCACGTTAAGCCTCCATCATCTCTTATCTAGACCTCTGTGATAGTCTCCATGATAGCCTCCTAACAGAGCAAAGTTATCTTCCTGATGCAGAAGTCCAACCTTGTTCCTCCCTTGCTTGAAATACAACGTCTTCTGCATTTTGAGGGAGTCTCCCTATCACTCTCACTTGTGACACCAACTACAAAGTTTAGGCAGCTCCAAGACTGGCCACACTTAAGACATCAATTGCAAGTTTGGGAGTCACCACAACTACCCTTAGGTTTGATAGTTCTCTAGAAGGACTCAGAAAACTCACTGAAAGCTCTTATACTCATATTTATGGCTTATTATAGTGAAAAGATATAAACTGAAATTTGAAGGTGTAGAGGAGTGTGGGAATGCCAGGAGAATTCCATGCACAAAGCATTCAGTTGTCCTTTGCAGGGAAATCATATAAAGCAGTAACTTACCCCAGCAGTGATGTGTGAGAGTACTCATGGAGTACTGCCAACCAGAGAAGCTCACCTAAGACTTGATATTCAGACATTTTATTGGGGTTCAGTCACTCAGATACAGTTGATTCCCTACATGGCAGATCTTCAGTCTCCAGTTAATCTGGAACTTGAGCTGGTCCTGCATGGCCTAAAGTCACCACCATAAATCACTATTCAGTGTGGCTCAAGATTATCAGGCAAACAAAGACACACTAATCAAGCAGAACATCACAAGGAGCTGCCAGGAGTAAAGGGCAAAAGCCAGACCTCTCTTTAGGTAAGTTTAATTGTTCCCAACACACTTAGAACAAAAACCTATCACAGTCTGCAAACCCAGATAAGATCTGGCTCCAAGCTGCCTTTCCCACATCTCCATTTCCCCATTGGTTGCCCTACTCCAGTCACATCAGCCTTCTTGTAGTTCCTGTGACACATCCAGCTTTAACTCAAGACTACCTTTATTTTGCTGTACCTTTTGCCTAAATGCCCTTCCTTAGATCTTCACATGGATGCCTGCTGGTTATCACACTAAATGCCATCTCCTCAGAGGGGCCTTCCCTACACACCTAGCAAAAGCAGCTGCAACCTGCCTCCTAACACACTTGCACATGTACACAGTGTACATACATACACCACACACACAATGTGTACATGCACATACTGTATTAATGCATCACACACACACATATACACATGCTTACACTCTACCACATTATCTTGTTTTTCTTCATAGCACTTTTTAGGACCTAAATTAATGTTAACCATTTGTTTATTGCCTTTTTGTTGCTTACATCAAGATGCTTACAATAAGATGTTGTAAGCTCCATCTTGTTCACCAATCTTTTGCTGGTATACAGATTGGTACCAAATACTCAGTATGTGTTAAAAAAAAATCTGTGGATTGAATATGTGTCTGATAGTAGGCATGTATAGGCACACAGAATGATAATTTACTTGAGTTGGTTTCAGATCGAGTATATATCTACAGCATTAAAAACAAGTCTCTTTTTCTTATCAAGAGACTAGACATTTACGCTATACATTATTAACCAAAGGAAAATGCTAACAGGTATATATGAAATATGATCAAATGAATGAGTCTGATTTTCCTGTGTGTACTGTTTAATCATTCTCATTATTGTGGCCATACATTATAATGATGACTTAACTATCACGTTATCAGCAGTGAAAAGAAAATACAAGATGCCAGGATGGACGCAGAAGAGCAAAAGGTGAGTTTTCTTATCTTTTATTCCATATGAGAAAATATGAATTCCTACTCAATGTCACCCAATATGTACAAGCTGATTATTCAGCCATTAAAAAGAAATGAGCTATCAAGCCATGAAAACACCTGGATGACTCTTAAATGCATATTGCTAAGTGAAAGAAGCCAATCTGAAAGGCTACTTACTGTATGATTCCAACTATATGACATTCTGAAAAAGGCAAGACTATGGAGACAGTGAAAAGAACAGTGGTTGCCACTACAGGATGAGGGGAGCAGATAAGGATGGATAAGACAGGGACAGATGGAGCACAGGAGAGTGAAACTGTTCAATATGAAACTGTAATGGTGGAGATGTGTTATATGTTTATCAAAATCCACATGATGTACAATACCAAGTCTAATGTAAACAATGGACTTTAGTTAGTTGTGCTATATCAACACTGACTCAGTTGTAATAAAAGTGCCACACTTTTCAAAACAAAACAACATGCCCAAGATGAAATCACTTATGTTAAGCCCCATCACAGGGCTTCCCTGATAGCTCAGTTGGTAAAGAATCCACCCACAATGCAGAAGACCCCGGTTCAATTCCTGGGTTGGGAAGATCTGCTGGAGAAGGGAAAGGCTACCCACTCCAGTATTCTTGGGCTGCCCTTGTGGCTCAGCTGGTAAAGAATCTGCCTGCAATGCAGGAGATCTGGATTCGATCCCTGGATTGGGAATATCCTCTGGAGAAGGGAAAGGCTACCCACTCCAGTATTTTGGCCCAGAGAATTCCATGGATTGTATAGGCCATGGGGTCACAAAGAGTCAGACTTGACTGAGCAACCTTCACTTTCACTTTCAAGCCCCACCACACCAAACCAAGACTACAGTTTTGGCCTCTCCCCAGAATGGAATCTTGGGCTTCCCAGGTGGCGCTAGTGGTAAAGAAACTTCCTACCAACAACAGGAGACACAAGATGTGCATTCCATTCCTGGGTCAGGAAGATCCCCTGGAGGAGGGCATGGAAATCCACTCCAGTATTCTTGCCTGGAGAATGCCATGGACAGAGGAGCCTGGCAGGCCAGAGTCCATAGGGTCACAAATAGTCCACAAATAGGACATGACTGAAGCAACTTAGCACAAAAATGGAATCATAAGCCAGTCAGTCAGGAATCACCTGGTCAGCACTAGTTAGGTAATCTGCCTAGTAGGCCCCTGCCATCCCCTAAAGGAAAGTGACCTTGCCATAACCAATCCACTTTTTGCTAGTACTGGTATCACCTGCTTTTTGAAAGTTTGCTTTGTGCCACTTTGCTTTGACAAAAGATCTGCATTAGTACCTTTTTTGACTAACCAAAATAAATCTGAAGAGGATTTTCATTTTTTATTTTAAAAAAAGCAAAAAATGAAAAGTGTTCAGCATTTGTTTTGCAGTGAGCCTTTACAGAGGCAGCAGGCAACCAGAAGAGCAAGAGTGGAACCACCAAGCTCCTTCCCCAGGAACTACACTCAGCATCTCAGCATCAAGCCGCCATAACTCTGAACTGTGTCTGTGACCATCTGTGCTTTATCTCAATTTATTTTGTGCATCTGTTAGCAAGATATGTCCTAAGGTAACTGCTTCTTCACTTTACACCATTTTGGCTTATGAAGGACTTCCTAAGAAGGTTCTGCTTTCAGACTGAGGGGGAAACTTGTATACATTCCTGTCCCCATCCCCTTCTGCCTATAAAGTCTTTCCTTTTGTACAGCTCCTCAGAGCTCCTTTCCGCATGCTAGATAGGATGCTGCCTGTTTATCCTTGAATAAAACCAGTAAGACTTTACAATTTACTCAGTTAAACTTTGCTTTTTAACAACACTAAGGCAAGAAGGGGAAGGAGACAGGAACATATGGGAACTCTGTACTTTCCACTCAATTTTTAAAAAACCCAACTGCTCCAAAAAGTAAACCCTATTGATTTTTTTTTAAGTACAAGCTTCATTTCTTTTTCATGGAAATTCAGAGGCTATTTCATCAACTCTAAATGTATTAAGACACACAGAGTTTTACCATTTTTTTTAACTAATTACAACCTGTTTTCTCATCACTATTCTAGATTCTATGTAACAGATGGTGAAAATGTCTATTCTAAAGGCCTAAAAACTATTCCTGTTCAAGAATAGTGGCTATTATCCAGCGCCCTCCATGCAAGGGTTGGAATACCCAGGGTAGGGTGCAGGGAGAGGGGGCCACACATTGGGAAACAGGGGAATAAACAGAAAGCTAATCCTCAGGGTGCTAACAAGAATAGAGGGAACTCCTAGAGGAATTAAAAGTAACCCCCACCAGGAACCTAGGGGAATCTATACAGAGAAAGAAACGACTTGTTTGAAATTCATTCACACTGGCAGGGTCAATACAAAAATTTCAACGTAAATAACTGGCGACCTTAAATGTGTATTTGCTGAACGCTGAAGCATTGGGAGCAGAAATAAGCAGAGGTTTCTGCAGTAGCCAAATGTTGCCTCTTATCACAGTGGAATGGCCATTAAAAGAGAAGACCTGAGACTGTAGCAAATGTAGATAGAGGCCAATCAGATACCCCTGTGAGAGATATTTAAAGATTTTTCTCTTTCCTATTCTCTTTGTAGTCCATTAGAATTGGATAAGATTTGGGGGAGTGATAGTGTGCCATTATCTTAACCTCAGAGTTGAAGCAAAATATGAGGGGATTAATGTGGCTTTTTCCCCCTCCCAGGAACATCTTCACCTTTATACTGCCAGCCCCTCATTCGTCATCAGCAAGCTACGGACAGTTATGCAGGGAACAATGGCAGCAGCGCCACAGCACTGTGGATTTAATGCTATTTCTGTCTCTATAAAATCTTCAATAATTTGTTTATGACTTCCAAAATTCAACAATAGGGTGCAAATGCGATTCCACTTATGTTAATGTGTACTTCCTTTTCGCATATCAGATTCTGAATAAAAATTAGGCAAGTACTCTGTTTTGAAAATATATAAGATGTGAACTTGCTGAGAGGAAAAAAAAGCCTCCAAATGCACTATCCTATCAAACACATTTTTTTAACTTAATAACTTAAGTGAACTGTTAGTGAAATTACAACCTGCTTGTGACACAATAAATTTACAACAAAATTCATTCCATAAATTATTCAATTCCATGACTGCAGTCAAGGAGAGAAATATCACCAGGAGCAGGTGATTAGCATGTGAAAGGAAAAACCCATCTCCCCACCGAAACAATCACTGTCAAAGCCTCCTATTGGAGTTTTGTAAAAATTACCATTAAGAACACAGATTTAAGTCTTTGTAGTCCCTATAAAAGGACTAAGTATTTGATTTACATTAGATTCATTTGTTCTTTCTTCAACTGTCTCTTTCGCCTACAAACCATAACTGCCTCAGTAAATGCTTGCTCAATCAAGTGTGCATTAAAACAAAAGAATTTAACTTCAATAAAACTGATGAATCAGGGCCAGAAGTTAACTTCCCTTCCCTCTGTACACTTGGCTTCCAGTTAAGCAAAGCAGAAATTTATGTTTGCTGTTTCACAAGGGAATATTACAGGTTTCTGTTGTGTGGTTGGTCATATCAGTAGATTCTTTCCCAAATCATTTGAAGCCAGAGTTGCAGGGCAAAGGGGTTTCAACCAAACTACATCAGTGAACGAATTTTCTGTGGGCAGCATATCTATGTAAATGGGACTGTACAATTTCTACCAACTCATCACATAAAAGATGGTGCTGGTAGATTAAAGAAAGAGTTCCAGGATCAAGATGGTTTTCTGAATCTGGGTTACAAACCCCCAGCTGCTGATATTTTTAACCTATCACTGGGGATATTGCTTGACCTACATGGTAGCTGTTCTTCAATAAACCCAAAGATAGATGTCGCCACATTTTGT
Source organism: Okapia johnstoni (assembly GCA_024291935.2). Classification (NCBI taxonomy): domain Eukaryota; kingdom Metazoa; phylum Chordata; class Mammalia; order Artiodactyla; family Giraffidae; genus Okapia; species Okapia johnstoni. The sequence continues at coordinate 99,484,876 of CM044310.1, read as the reverse complement.
CTTAAATATTTGAAAAAGGAACATAGTTATCTTCACATATTAATACATATATTGCTTTCGTTTTGGCCGATTCCTTGGAACTTGTTTTTCTTGGGGACTGTTCTTTTCTTCTTAAGTAGTGTGTGGTAGGCAAGATAACATTTCCTCCAATTTGTTTCTGTATGATGCAGCAAGCCCAAACATGGTGATTTAGAGGGGAGGGATGGGGTGGAGGGTGGCACGAAGAGGTTCAGGAGGGAAGGGACATATGTGTATACCTATGGCTAATTTATGTTGATGTATGGCAGAAGCCAACACAATATTGTAAAATAATTATCCTCTAATTAAGAATTTTTTAAAAAGAAAAGAATTATACTCCTTCAAAGATGTCCGTGGGTTTCTCAGGTAGTTTGGTGGTGAGGACCCCAGGAGACCTGGGTTTGATCCCTGGGTTGGGAAGATCCCCTGCAGGAGGAAATGGCAACCACTCCAGTATTCTTGCCTGGGAAATCCCATGGACAGAGGAGCCTGGCAGGCTGCAGTCCATGGGGTCACAAAGAGTTGGACAGGACTGAGTACATGTGGTTAGTTAAAGATGTCCATGTCCTATTTCCCAGAACCTGTGAATATATTACCTGGCAGAGGGGAATTAAGGCTGCAAATCAGCTGACCTTAAAACAGAGACATTATCCTGGGTTATAATCCACGGTTTGTAATCACAAGGGTTTTTAACAGTTGAAGATGGAGGCAGACAAGTGAGTCCCAATGTGATACAGTATGAGATAAAGACATAACTGGCCACTGCTGGCTTTTGAAGATGGAGTAAATGGTCATGAACCAAGAAATGTGGGCAGCCTTTAAAAGATGGAAAAGGCAAGAAAATATTCTCCCCCAGAGTCTTAAGAAGGAATGCAGCTCAGTGACACTTTGATCTCAGACCAATGAGACCCATATTTCAGACTTCTGACTTCCAGAAGTGTAAGATACTAAATCTGTGTTATTTTAAACTACCAAGTTTGGCATAATCTATTAAAGCATCAATAGGAAACTAATGCAGAGTACTGAATTACCACTGTCTATTCTGAAAGGCAAATAATGTGGGGAAAGGAAAAGAATTCTGCCAACTGTCAGTTTGTTTATAAAGGTAATCACAGAAGGAAAGGCCTAAATGTTAATTTTATATAACTTCCCTGAAATTATATAGGAAGGAATAATTCAGATGGCTATTTATGTTTTGATTACTATCACCTTTTTTCCATTTATCAAGAAGATTCTTAAGTATTTACAAATCTTCCTTCCACAGGTAGTACAATACTTCACTCCATATAAAGTTTTTTTTTTTTTTTTTACCTTAGGTAATGCCTATTTGTCACCTATTGTCTGATTCTCCAGAACCATCAGCTACTGCCTGGTATTTGATTTGTGCTTTGATACACAGATACCATCTAAAGGAGCACCTTTACCTATAAAAGTAAATTCTTATCAGACTGTGTAAAGAAAGAAAAACTTTTCCTTGACACTCTTCAGTTCCCTGGATAGATCTGAAAATTCAATCCACCAAAAAAATTAGGATTAAAAAAAAATTACGATAAAGACATAAAAACTTAATTAAAGTAAGTTTCTAGTTACACTGGAGCCTTCAGTTCAGTTCAGTCGCTCAGTTGTGTCCAACTCTTCGCGACCCCATGAATCACAGCACGCCAGGCCTCCCTGTCCATCACCAACTCCTTGAATCCACCCAAACCCATGTCCATCGAGTTGGTGATGCCATCCAGCCATCTCATCCTCTGTCGTCCCCTTCTCCTCCCGCCCTCAATCATTCCCAGCATTAGGGTCTTTTCCAATGAGTCAACTCTTCGCATGAGGTGGCCAAAGTATTGGAGTTTCAACTTCAACATCAGTCCTTCCAATGAACACCCAGGGAAAATCTCCTTTAGGATGGACTGGTTGGACCTTCTTGCAGTCCAAGGGACTCTCAAGAGTCTTCTCCGACACCACAGTTCAAAAGCATCAGTTCTTTGGTGCTCAGCTTTCTTCACCGTCCAACTCTCACATCCATACATGACTACCGGAAAAAACCATAGCCTTGACTAGACGGACCGTTGTTGGCAAAGTAATGTCTCTGCTTTTAAATATGCTATTTAGGTTGGTCATAACTTTCCTTCCAAGGAGTAAGTGTCTTTTAATTTCATGGCTACAGTCACCATCTGCAGTGATTTTGGAGCCCAAAAAAATAAAGTCTGACACTGTTTCCACTGTTTCCCCATCTATTTCCCATGAAGTGATAGGACCAGATGCCATAATCTTAGTTTTCCAAATGTTGAGCTTTAAGCCAACTTTTTCACTCTCCTCTCTCACTTTCATCAAGAGGCTCTTTAGTTCTTCGCTTTCTGCCATAAGGGTGGTGTCATCTGCATATCTGAGGTTATTGATATTTCTCCCGGCAATCTTGATTCCAGCTTCTGCTTCTTCCAGCCCAGCATTTCTCATGATGTACTCTGCATATAAGTTAAATAAGCAAGGTGACAATATACAGCCTTGACATTCCCTTTTCCTATTTGGAACCAGTCTGTTGTTCCACGTACAGTTCTAACTGTTGCTTCCTGACCTGCATACAGATTTCTCAAGAGGCAGGTCAGATGGTCTGGTATTCCCATCTCTTTCAGAATTTTCCACAGTTTATTGTGATCCACACAGTCAAAGGCTTTGGCATAGTTAATAAAGCAGAAATAGATGTTTTTCTGGAACTCTCTTGCTTTTTTGATGATCCAGCAGATGTTGGCAATTTGATCTCTGGCTCCTCTGCCTTTTCTAAAACCAGCTTGAACATCTGGAAGTTCACGGTTTACATATTGCTGAAGCCTGGCTTGGAGAATTTTGAGCATTACTTTACTAGAGTGTGACATGTGTGCAATTGTGCAGTAGTTCAAGCTTTCTTTGGCACTGCCTTTCTTTGGGATTGGAATGAAAACTGACCTTTTCCAGTCCTGTGGCCACTGCAGAGTTTTCCAGATTTGCTGGCATATTGAGTGCAGCACTTTCACAGCATCATCTTTCGGGATTTGAAATAGCTCAACAGGAATTCCATCACCTCCACTAGCTTTGTTCGTAGTGATGCTTTCTAAGGCCCACTTGACTTCACATTCCAGCATGTCTGGCTCTAGGTGAGTGATCACACCATCATGATTGTCTGGGTCATGAAGATCTTTTTTGTACAGTCTTCTGTGTATTCTTGCCACCTCTTCTTAATATCTTCTGCTTCTGTTAGGTCTATACCATTTCTGTCCTTTATCAAGCCCATCTTTGCATGAAATGTTCCCTTGGTATCTCTAATTTTCTTGAAGAGATCTCTAGTCTTTCCCATTCTGTTGTTTTTCTATAAGGAAGCAAAGACCTGAAGAAGAGGTTAAGCCTGAGTTTTTTGATACTAGGTGTAATGAAAAGTGCAAAGTTGGGGGAACATGTGATAGGACAAAAGGGTACAGGCTAAAAGTAATAACTGGGGAAAACTTAACAGACCCTGTACATTTGTACTCTTCTCAGCATTCCTCCACATTCGGAGATAATAAAGACAGAAAGGGCATCTCAGATGAAGGTGTTATAATCTGCTTCACCAAAGAAGGAGAAGGTGAGAAGGTCCTTCCTATACTGACTGTTTCTCAAATTCCTTCAGTTTAAAATGTTCAATATGCCAAGGTACCATATTTAAGGATATCATGTCCTGGGCCCTATCAGTTGTCCAGAATGGAAGGAAACAGTCACAGAATCACAATTTGGAAGAGAAGAAAGAAGCTTTATGTGATCTAGTTAAACTTATTTTATCAGAAAAGTAATCAACATCCAAAAGGTAGAATTCTCTCCCAAGATCACATAGTCTGGAATAAAAGTAGCTTAGAATACTGGCCTGGACTCCTTTTCACAACACACAGTGCAACCTAAATGGGTTATTCAAATACACTCCCTCATTCATCTGACAAATATTTATGGACTGTGTACAGGTCACTGCTTCAGACATTATACAATGGGAAACAAGAGAGATAGCTACATAGTTAACTACAAAGTAACTATGTAGTTATCTTCATAACAGAGCTAACTATGTTAACTAGTCTAATGGAAGGACACAGCCAATCCACAAAAAATAAATCAGCAAACAAATAACAAGTGCTATAATGAAAATGGCATCACCGACTCAATGGACATGAGTTTGGATGAACTCCAGGAATTGGTGATGGACAGGGAAGCCTGGCGTGCTGCAGTTCATGGGGTCACAAAGAGTCAGACATGAGTGAGCAACTGAACTGAACTGAATAACGAAAATGTAACCAGTTGATATAATAGAGGACTAAACGCATTTCAGATTGGCTGATCAGCTAAGGATTCAAAAAATCTGAGTAACAAGAAGGAGCCAAGCAAAATAGGGAAAGAACATTCCAGGCACTAGAGGTAACAGCCATTGCCAAGGCTACAGAGCAGGAACCAATCTGACCTTTTGGAGGAATGTCCTGAAGGCCAGCTTAACTAGAACCTGATAATAAGGGTGACAGAGTAGTAGATGGGTGGCAGAAAGGTAGCCAAGGGCCAAATCAAGCTCTAGAATCTCTTTGTGTTACATGTAGCAATATTCATGTATGTTTTTATTTGTATTGACTTTCGTGTTATAATGTGAAATGTTCATGAAGACAGATTTGTTTAATACACAAAGCACCTAATTTTACCAGGTAAATATGAATCAGACCTGCCCTTCCTCTTCAAGGGGAAGGACTGGTTACAAAGAAATCAGCAACAACAACAAAAAATGAGTGGATTGTTTGCACTCATAGATGACATTGTGATAGACTTGATAAAGTTAAGGCTCATAAGGACACTCTAAGATAGGGATGAAATAAAGGAAGGCATATGTTCCCTGCAGGAGGAAGTCTACTTACAGTTACTGAGCACACACTAAGCGCCAGGCACTCTAATAGGTGCTTTACCTACATATCACTCAACAATTTAATATCTGAACCATGTAGACATTAAGTAACTGGATCAAATCTGCACATTTTGTGGAGGAAGAGAAACTACATATTGGCCTGTCTGCCTCCAAATGTCATGCTTTCTCCACTTTACCATCTACCACTGACACTGACCAACAACTGACCGGCACAAGTCACATCATCTCTAAACATTTCCTTCATTCTTTTCTATATGAAGTGACAAGCAGGACTTGATGATCTCAAAAATATCTCTCACCTCTAACATTCTGTGATTCCATGATTATACTGTCAAGAATTGCAAATGATGCAACTGATAGGGAATTAATTTCCAAACTATACAAACAGTTCATACAGCTCAATATCAAACATACAACAACTCAATCAAAAAGTGGGCAGAAGACCTAAATAGACATTTCTCCAAAGAAGACAAAGATGGCCAACAGGCACATGAAAAGATATTCAACATCACTAACTGTTAGAGAAATGCAAATCAAAACTACAATGAGGTAATGCTTCAAGAGGGTCAGAATGGTCATCATCAAAGAGTACAAATAATAAATGAAGGAGAGGGTGTAGAGAAAAGAGAACCCTCCTATACCATTGGTGGGAATGCACATTGGTACAGTCACTATGGAGAACAGTATGGAGTTTCCTTAAAAAACTAAAAATAGAAACTAACACAACATTGTAAATCAACTGTGGTTAATTTCAATTTTTAAAAAAAAGAAAAGTTTCCTCTCATCAAGAAGTTTGACTCTTTCCTACACCCCCTGAACACCGAGGAAAGCAAACCAAACTTTCCCTGCTGGTGGTGGGGAACAATAACAGAGGTCAAAACTAATTGATGATGTTCTCCTTTATTTCCTTCTCACCAAATCATTATATACCTCCAAATCCACAAGACAGTCAATCTTGACAATATTTGTGTGTTGAGACACCATTATGAGGACACTGAATTCACAGATGAATTTTAAGTACAGCTTTCAGCAGCTCACTCTGAAAATGTCAGTATTTTGCAAAGTGTCAAATTTCTCCATACCAAGCTTACCTTATTCTACTCAAAATCAAATAGCAACAAACACAAATTTGCTTCTAAGAAGCACAACCTGTTTCAGGGAAGTAAAGTTCTCTGCCTTAGAGACTAACAGTAAACAAAAGATTCTATAGGAAAGACTTGTCAGCCTGGAGACTTTGGGCACCATCCTGCCAACAAAGGTGCTGAGAACAGATCAACACAGGAAACAGAGTAAAGAAGTAGAGATTTGAAATCTCGGTGGCCCAACTTGAACTCCTGGATCAAATTGTGCCTGAAGCCTATTGTACTTTTCAGATTGTTGAAACAATATACTCCTTTTTTGCTTTAAGTTGTCTTTTCTGTTGCTTTCAATCAAAACAAAAAAAGTCTAATAACCCATTGATACTACAGTGTTGATATAACATTCTTCAATCACAAAAATTCCATGAAAATCTACTGAGTGTCTGTAGAAAAGAAACACAATTAAATTCTTAGAGAACTAGTGTGAATCTTTTTTCAACTAAAAGGAAATGCGTTTATAGAATCACCTTAGAAGAAACTACATAGGAGTTATATACATTCCTATCTGTAGCAGAAGAAAACTTCAGCAACATGTTTTTTTAAAATAAGTTCTTCTATCTCTGTCCCCATCTTTCATTTTTGTAATAGGTCATCAGCACATCATCTTTGTGATACATCATATATGGGACTGCTGCTGCTGCCAAGTTGCTTCAGTCGTGTCCGACTCTGTGCAACCCCACAGATGGCAGCCCAGCAGGCTCCACCATCCCTGGGATTCTCCAGGCAAGAATACTGGAGTGGGTTGCCATTTCCTTCTCCAGTGCATGAAAGGGGAAAGTGAAAGTGAAGTCGCTCAGTCATATCCAACTCTTAGCGACCCCATGGACTGTAGCCTACCAGGCTCCTCCGTCCATGGGATTTTCCAGGGAAGAGTACTGGAGTGGGATGCCATTGCCTTCTCTGATAAGGGACTCTACCTGAAAACAAATATAATGTAGAGATTAAATACAATTTTCTAATAAGTATCCTAATTATGTACACATATAACACACTGTCCCATGCATGAACCAAAACGTCTTCCCCTCGCACTCGACCATATAGGCTTTGTCTTTAAATAATTGCATGATTTGGCAAAAATTGTTTTTCCATTCTTTTAGGAAACAAGAATGTTACAGACCAGTAATCAGTAGTAAATCTAACTGTAAAAGCAACCTGTATCTGGAGATCTTAACAGGCAATGAGAGTATAATCCATTTGGAGAAAGACAGACTGATAGAGAAATAAAAGTGAGCACATAGTGTTATGAAGACAAACCCCAGGTAGCCCATTCAGAGCAATATTTAAGGAGATAATGTAAAAAGAACACATGGGGAAAGCAGTAGACATAATTTGAACTGATATTCACTGTGACATTATATAAATCAAAAGATGACAATAATGACACCACATATTTATTATGAAAAGTCTGTTCTCAAAAAAATTCCAAAGCACTTTGCCAACTCTTAGGTAAAATATTGATGGTCATAAATGATACTGAAAGGTGAGATTCCTTTTTTTCCCTATATTTCAGACCTGAGGCACTCAGACTCTGAGAGCTGAGTCATACGGAAGCATGTGTTATGGAACATCACAAATGAAACAATAAGCCAACCACCAGGATAAAGTGTTCAGGGGGAGAAAAAGAAATTATCCACAAAACAGAGGAATCCATTTGTTCAACAATTATTAAGGTGTATAAACGATCTAAAGTGGAAACAAAAAGTACTGTTATCTCATATTCTTGTAGTGACCCAAGGAAATAACAAAGGTGAAGAAATATCACTTTTGTAGAGTAATATTAGAGGTCTTGTGAAATAAACTTCCCCTATTAGAGATCTTCTGACATTAACTTTAGGTCAGGGGTTTCCTGACCATAAAGGAAGTGCTTACACTAGGGGGAAAAAAGAACACATGGAAATATGAAGACAACCTCACAGTGGGAAATGTTTCCATGAAACATGGGTGAGCTAATATGTCTATCCAATGGTTCAGAGGAGATAGAAATTCAGGTCTCCTGAGCAGGAAATTGTTTACTTGCACACCAATTTTTTGAAGCCATCTTGGTACAACCTTACAGAATATAAAATGAAGAAGCTGTATAAGACTGAAATGATAAAATCCCCAGATTTCTGCCATGTAGGCAGATTGGAAGTAAAGTTTACTGGAAAAAGATGTTTCAGAATGGATACGAATTAGGTTATTAAGAGGCAAAATAAGATTTTTGAGGGGAAGGCCATTACCAAGGAGGGAAATTAAAGGTGATTCATAGGAACAGCTCAAGTTTGACATAGCGTCAAATTCAATGGGCCCAGATGGTTCACCAAAGCCTAGTTTTTAACAGTTTGCCAATCAACTTAGTTTTATGAAATATTTTACCACATAACCTCATGCATCACTTAGTAAAAAATTTTAATTAGTACTTTGACATTTATTAAAACCAGTGGAATTCATGTAATTTAGAAACCACATAACTCTTTGACTACTACCTATTATAATTATTTAGTGACTATTTGATTGAAACACCTCTGAAACATTTATTACATTCTCACAGACTAAGCACATATTATTTAAGGTACATTGAAAGCTGTTGTTGTTATTGTTTAGTTGCTAAGTCATGTCCGACCCTTTTGTGACTCCATGGACTGTAGCCCTACAGGATCCTGTGTCCACGGAATTCTCCAGGCAAGAAAACCAGAGTGGATTGCCATTTCCTTCTCCAGGGGATATTCCCAACTCAGGGATTGAATCTGCGTCTCCTGAATTAGCAGGTAGATTCTTTACCACTGAGCCACCAAGGAAGCACATTGAAAGCTACTATCTACAAATTAGCTAAATACATTTCGGACGGCAATGAAAACTCAAAGGAGGTAGCACTGATCCTGGAAAGTGACCGTTTTGAAGGATTTCAATATCATTACTAATATTCTTGAAGATCTCTTCAAGAAAATTAGAGATACCAAGGGAACATTTCATGCAAAGATGGGCACAATAAAGGACAGAAACAGTATAGATATTGAGAAGAAGTGGGAAGAATACACAGAAGAACTACACAAAAAAGGTCTCAGTGAGCCGGATAACCATGATGCTTATCCAGGGGATACTGGGTGGTTGCTCACCAAGAGCCAGTCATCCTGGAGTATGAAGTCAAGAGCGCCTTAGGAAGTGTTAACTACTAACAAAGCTAGTAGAGGTGATGGAATTCCAGCTAAGCTATTTCTAATCCTAAAAGATGAGCTGTTCAAGTGCTGTACTCAATATGCCAGCAAATTTGGAAAACTTAGCAGTGGCCACAGGACAGGAAAAGGTCACTTTTCATTCCAATTCCAAAGAAGGGCAATGCCAAAGAATGTTCAAACTACTGCACAATTTTGCTCATTTCACACGCTAGTGAAGTGAAAGTTGCTCTGTCCTGTCCGACTCTTTGCGACCCCATGGACTATACAGTCCATGTAATTTTCCAGGCCAGAATACTGGAGTGGGCAGCTGTTCCCTTCTCCAGGGATCTTCCTAACCCAGGGATCAAACCCAGGTCTTCTGCATTGCAGGTGGATTCTTTACCACCTGAGCCACAGGGAAAGCCCAAGAATCCTGGAGTGGGTAGCCTATCCTTTCTCCAGAGGATCTTCCCGACCCAGGAATTGAACTGGGGTCTCTGGCATTGCAGGAGGATTCTTTACAAACTGAGCTGCCTGGGAAAATCCACATGCCAGCAAGGTAATGCTCAAAAATCTTGAAGCTAGGCTTCAACAGTACGTGAACAGAGAAATTCCAGATGTACCAGCTGGATTTAGAAAAGGTAGAGGAACCAGAGATCAAATTGCCAACATCCGCCGGATCATCGAAAAAGCAAGGGAATTTCAAAAAAAAAAAATCTACTTTTGCTTCACTGACTACACTAAATCCTTGTGACTGTATGGATTACAACAAACTGTGGAAAATTCTTAAAGAGATGGAAATGCCAGACCACTGTATCTGCCTCCTGAGAAACCTGTATGCAGGTCAAGAAGCAACAATTAGAACCGGACATGGAACAATAGACTGGTTCCAAATTGGGAAAGGAGTATGTCAAGGCTGTACGTTGTCACCCTGTTTATTTAATTTACATGTAGAGTACATCATGTGAAATGCCAGGTTGGATAAAGCTCAAGCTGGAATCAAGATTGCTAAGAGAAATATCAATAACTTCAGATATGCAGATGATACCACCCTTACGGCAGAAAGCAAAGAGGAACTCAAGAGCCTCTTGATGAAGGTGAAAGAGGAAAGTGAAAAAGCTGGCTTAAAACTCTACATTCAAAAAACGAAGATCCTGGCATCCGGTCCCATCACTTCATAGCAAATAGACGGGGAAACAATGGAAACAGTGACAGACTTTATTTTCTTAGGTTCCAAAATCACTGCAGATGGTGACTGCAGCCATGAAATTAAAAGATTCTTGCTCCTTGAAAGAAAAGCTATGACAAACCTAGACAGCATATTAAAAAGCAGAGACATCACTTTGCTGACAAAGATCCATATAGTCAAAGCTATGATTTTTCCAGCAGTCTTGTACAGACGTGAGAGCTGGACCATAACAAAGGCTGAGCACCGAAGAATTGATGCTTTTGAACTGTGGTGCTGGAGAAGACTCTTGAGAGTCGCTTGGACAGCAAAGAGATCCAACCAGTCAATCCTAAAGGAAATCAACCTTGAATATTCATTGGAAGGACCGATGCTGAAGTTCCAATATACTTTGGCCACCTGATGCGAAGAGATGACTCACTGGAAGAGCCTTCTCATTGGAAAAGATCCTGATGCTGGGAAAGATTGAGGGCAGGAGGACAAGGGGACAACAGAGGATGAGATAGTTGGATGGCCTCATCGACTCAAAGGACATGAGTTTGAGCAAACTCCAGGATATGATAAAGGACAGGGAAGACTGGTGAGCTGAAGTCCATGGGGTTGCAAAGTGTCAGACACAACTGAGAGAATGAACAACAACTAGAAAAAATAGGGGCATCCCTGTTGGCTCAATGTAAAGAACCTGACTGCCAATGCAGGAGACATGGGTTCAATCATGTCTTCCTGGATCAGGAAGATCCCCTGGAGTAGGAAATGGCAACCCACTCCAGTATTCTTGCCTGGGAAATTCCATGAACAGAGGAGCCTGGTGGGCTATAGTCCACGTGAACACAAAAGAGTTGGACATGATTTAGCAACTAAACAACAACAACTAGAAAAAAAATAAAAGAAGTGGGCCATATAACTGACAAACCACAAGTGGAGGGAAAAAATGGAATAAAATAAACTGATCAACCAAAGATAGGCAGAAAGGGGGAAAAAAAAAAAGGTACCATAAAATAGAGTAACTAACATCTGGGTGAAGGATTTCTATCTATTAAGAACAGAAACTTAAATATTCCAGTAGAAAACCCATGGTTGGTGATGGTTTAGTCACTAAGTTGTGTCCGACTCTTGCAATACCATGGGGTGTAGCCTGCCAGGCTCCTCTGTCCATGGGATTTTCCAGGCAGGAATACTGGAGTGGTTCACCATTTCCTTCTCCAAGGCCATACTTAAAAGACCTATCTAAAATAAGACAACATAGAAACAGTGAAGATAACAGTATAAGAAAAGATACACGAAGCAATTCTTAGCATTAGGAAAAAAGAAAACTTTAGGCAAATGCACTAGAAGGACAAAAAGAGATATTTGCCAATAAAATTCAACACATGAACTTTTGGGCATATCTAACAACACATTTTTAAGGAACCAGCATATACAACAGATGAACCAAGTAAGAATATTGAGTATTTGAATAATATAATTAACAAATTTGATATAATAAGTATAAAATAGAAGACTGAATACAATAAAGAACATTCTCCTCAGTCAGGGACACTGACAAAAGAAAACTGATCACATATTAGGTCATGAAGAAAAATCTCATTGACTCCTGTAAAGCAGAAAGCATACAAAGCCATATTGATTGATCACAATGAAGTAGTAAAATTAGATTCATCATCAAAAAGATAGCTCCAAAAATCTATAGACTTAGAAACTTTCCCCTTGACAATAACTCATGTTTAAGAGAAAAATTAATATAGAATTCACAAACTACTTAGAAATGAATGACAATGAGACAATTGTTAAAGCATAGGATTTAGGTAGACAGTACGTTTATGCCCAATCATGTCAGACTTTTTGTGACCCCATGAACTGTAGCCCGCTGGGCTCCTCTGTCTATGGCAGTTTCCAGGCAAGAATACTGGAGTGGGTTGCCATTTCCTATTACAAAGGATCATCCAGAGCCAAGGATCAAACCCTCATCTCTGTCAGCTCCTTCATTGACAGGCAGCTTCTTTACCACTGAGCCACCTTCTAACAGTACTCAGAGGAAAATTTAGGGACATTCAAAGACCTTGCTCTCCTACTTCTTGGCGTCTTCCCCACAAAAGCATTTCCACTGTGCACAGAAGTATGCACAAAGGTTCTTATTGCCCCATTGTTTGTCAAAGTTAACCCTCTCCTAAAGATTGATACTTAGGTTTCTTCCAGATCTTCCTAGCTCCATGTCATAGAATACTACTCAACAGTTCAACAGAATAGAGTTGTACATATTGAAATGGAAAATTATCTAAGACATAATGTTAAGTAAAATAAGAACATGCAGAAAAATTAAAATATTGTAATATCATTCATATCAGAAAAATTTAACAGAAACTAAAACCAATTTATCAGAGAAGGAAATGGCAACTCAATCCAGTATTCGTGCCTGGGAAATCCCATGGACAGAGGAGCTTGGTGGGCCACAGTTCATGGGGTTACAAAGAGTAAGACAAGACTCAGTGACTAACACTTTCACTTTTCATTTCTTCAGGTACAGGTCTATTTTACAGAGAAAAATGTCAAGAAGAATAGCTGAGGACTAGTGTGTTAATTTTAGGTAAGAGAAGGATAAGAAGAATAATCAAGACAACATTAACTAACCACAATGTCTGAATTTTTTTTTTAACAACAGGGCAGTATTTACATAAAGTTTGTGTAATAAGAAAAGAAAAGCTATGTGAATTATCATAAAATGATCATAAGATTCTTCTGTTACAAACAAATATTGCTGGAACCAATCATTCAGGCTTACAAACTAATTTTTGCTCAGGCAAGTTTTGCCCAGACAAATTTTTATTAATAAAGCTAGCCTTTTTTCATTTACAACTTTGGGGGAAAGAAAAACAATAGAAAGTTTTCATTAATGTGTTTAGTTAGTTACATCATTTCACAATTCTAAATTATCAGACTAGAAAAGCAGCTAAGATAGAAGGGGGAGAAGACATAAATGAAACCCAATTTTAAAAATCGTATTTATTGCTTAAGAATTGTGATGATATTGTCTGCAAAAATAAATCTTCAAAGCACTTAATGTCGTCAATGTCAACATAAATTACACACCTATACCTTAGACTCAGAGTCAGACACAAGGGTGTCTTTTAAGAGAAGAATTCATCAATATCATTAACTACATAAGGTAGGAACCAAAATATAAACTACAAACATAAGAAAAAAATAAAATGTTACATGAAGAAAGTGCAAGGAAAACACTGCAACCCAATTCTCTACCTCTACAATAAAATACTAAAATAATTCAGACACACTGGTTGTTAAATGGGAAGGGAGGGAGGAGGATGAAAAAAAAAAGTTACTCTAATTTAAACAAAATTAATAAAGAAGTGTTCTGCATAGTTTTTTTTTTCCTGTTTCTACTTCTAATCATTTATCATGCAAATGAAAGCAGTAATGGAAAATGTAAAGAAAACAAATTCTGCAATATAGTGAAACCCATACCCAGCAAGAGATAAGATTGAATATCAGAAGGAAAGGGTCTGAAAATTAGCTGTCTGTACAATAACTGGGAGGGAAAACTGTTTTATTTAGCCTGGAGGGATATTTTTTGTAGCAAACTGACTAAATTAAAATCCAGTCTATTAAATCCAGTATCATACTAGAAAATGCCTTTTCCTTGCACTTTTAGATAAATTTTCATTGATCTCATTTTACGCATGATTACATTTTTAATGAGTTGTGCAATATTTCCAGGCTAATTTTAAATCCCCTCTCTCACCGCCCCCCCACAACTTACTGCTTGCTGGATTAACATTTCTGATAAATTGTTGGACCAGAAAGGAGCATTACCAAGATGAAATAAATTACCTCCATTTTTTTTTTGCCGCTCTAAAGTGATAATAGAATACAAATGCCTACTGTCTAATTATGCCACATCTTCCAATTCATTTCACAAAAACTATTTTATTTTTATGTAATAGGCATGTTACCCTGTATTTATTATAAATGACCCTGAACAGTATATAGTCTATTAGAATAAAAAATTTCACCCCAACAAATGTCCAAAAGGAGCAACTTCATAAACTAAAGAAAATGGAGACAATCAGAAATCAATACACTAAGAAATTTATATATATATATATTTACAAATTGACATTGTTTAAACTTAACTTTCAAAATACAAAATAATACTGTTTATAAATGTTTTAAAAGATCCGTTCTCATGTGAGACAGGAGGTTGGGAAAGTGTGAAAACCTTAGAAAAGTAAGATCATTTTTCTCCACTAGCATCTTCAGGCCTACATGCCAAGAAGAAAGATGATTTGATGGGAATCACTTGAATTCAAGCCTCTATTCAAGAAAGAAAGCCAGAAAAAAATCAAAATTGGGACCTAAGAACAAGACCTTTATAAAAGTTCTTAAATGTCTTTGCTTCTCCCACCATAGCTATTTTTACAACTCTGTCTGATTCTTTGTGATGACTAAAACATCATAAACAGATAATATTTCTAATTCAAAGACTATTAGAATAAACAAAGTTAATTTCAGTTCTATAGTGCTTAGAAGAGAAAACAGAGCTTGAAAGATTAAAAGTAAGAATATAGGAAAGATTGGCAAGGCAAATACTAACCAGAGGAAAACAGTAATTTAGTGATTTTTAGTAATTTTAGTATCAAAGTACAAATTAAAGCAAAAAAGTTTTAAAAGAAATATAAGAAAAATTCCACAAGAAGATTTCATTTATATGTGTGTGTGTGTGTATAGGTATATGTACATGTGCATGTGTGCACACAAAAATACATACTTGGACACACACATGTACAAATGCATGCACAAAATATTAACCTGTATGCTCCTAATACAATATAGCTTCAAACTATAAAAATCAAAAACTGACAGAATTATCAGGGGAAAGTGATAGAGGAAAGATTGAACATGTTAAATGGAGACCTAGAAGGTGTTAAGAAGAAACACATATTGAACTTCTAGAGATGAAAAGTGTAATACATGAGATGATAAATATAGTGTATGGGATTAACAGGAGATTAGAAAAGATTAATAAACTACAAGGTATAGCAATAGAAACCATCCAATATGAAACAGACAGGAAAAAACACACATGAGGAATAAATGAACAAAGGCATCAGTGAACCATGAGACAACCTCAAATGGCTAAATGTAACTGGCATCCCTGAGGGTAGGGAGCAAAAATATTTGAAAGAATAATGGCTAAATTTTTCTAAATTTGAAAAAATTATAAGCCTTTTGTGTGAGGTGGCCAGCATGGAGAGAATGTCATGAAGGCCTCAGGCACACTATGAGAGTACAAGGTTGGGGGGAGCCTCCCTGTCCACCCCCAAATGCCACTTATCACCCCTCTATCAAATAAAAATTTTTGCATCTTTGCACCTAATTATGCCAAGTTCCAAGTTCTGATACTTTGCGTCTCAACTGAAGAAGACGAATTCTTCAGGGAAATTGTCTACTTCAGGGAAATAGGCAGATGTTCAAGAAATCCCCAGGCAGGTGAGGAACTTCAGCATCTGACTGCACTACAGCTCCTGCAGTGGCACCCACATGTACCAGGTATACCGGGACCTGACTACCACAGGCAATGTCACTCAATGCTATCAGGTCACAGATGTCCAGCACTCAATTGAGATCATGATGATGGAGGAGATCACAGCCAAGAGGTGCCACCTGCCAACGGCCAAGAAGTTCCACAACTACGAGATCAAGTTGCTGCTGCCCCCACTGGGTCCTACAACACCAGCATCAGCCGTGCTTCACCATCAAGAAGCCCAATACTTTCTTTTAGATACAAGGCCCTCCCCATCCCCAGGTCTGCCAAAATAAATTCCTTGCAGGGAGGAAAGCCCCAAGGAGTTCAGTGAACTCCAACCATAATTATGAAAAGTGAAGAAAACTAAGACACACCATAAGCAAATTGCTTAAGATCAGTGATAAAAAGGAAAATGTGAAAAGTAGTCAGAGGAGGGGGGAAAAGAGACACCGTATGTACAAAGGATGAGAAACAGATTTCTCATCGGAAGCAATGTAAGCCAGGAAACAGTACAATATTTTTAAAGTGCAGACTAGGGTAGGGAAGAGGGAGGCAAGGCGGAGACAGCAAAAATAGAAAAATGAAGGTGAAACAAAGACTGATCTAAACATAAAGAACTGAAAGAATTAATCACCAATAGACCTGCATGACAAGAAATAGTAAAGTGCTTCAAACAGAATGAAAATGATACCAGACGGAAGCCTGGATGTACACAAAAGAAGGAAGAGCATTAGAAATAGAAACTACAAATGTAAATACAAAGACTTTTAAAATTTATATCTTTAAAAGATAATCAACTGTTTAAAGCCAAAAAAAAAAAATAGTAACAAGATTTTGTATTCATTTCAACATACATAAAAATGAAAGGTATGACAATAGCTTAAAGGCCAGGAAAGGAAAGAAAAATGGAAGTATACTATTGTCAGTCTCTTGTAGTGTAAGTGTACAACAGCAAAGAATGACTATGAAACATTAAAGATATATAATATAAACTCCAAAACAACCAGTAAAATAAGATATAATTAATAAGACAAAGGAGATAATAAAGAACCATAAAAATATTAATCTGAAAGAAAGCAGAAAAGGAGTATAAAAGGAACATAGACAAGAAGGGACATACAGAAAACAAAAGCAAGATGGTCAGTTCAACACAATTATACCAAGAACTATATTAAATGTAAATAGTTTTTAAAAACACAACTAAAAAAAAAAACCACACACACAACTAAAAAGCAGACATAATTACATTAGGAAAAAAAAGAGGTAATACCAAACTCTATGCTGTTGCAAAAAAAAGTAAAGGATGAAAAAGATATTCTGTACTAATATAAATTGAAAGAAAGTAGGAGTGGCTATACTAATATCAGACAAAGTGGATTTCATCCTCCAGCATTTTAGGTCTAAGATATAGCACCAATTTCAACCTTGAATTAAAATCTCTACCCAGGCACTGAAATAAGAATATGATGTCATCATGCCTGTCCAACTCTTTTACTCATGGTATAAAAGGTGGAAGTCAAACTTTCAATGGTCTTTTTATGATCTTTACCAGTTCTAAATTCTTGTACCCTCTGAAAAAAAAATTGTAAGAGAATTGCAATATTTAAACATCCAAATTTGACCAGTTTCTGGATATATTTGGCATTTTTATCACAGAAACAGGTTTCAGGGAATTAAAGAATTATAATAAGAATCCAAAGCCTGTGATTGAGCAATTTAACTATTTTTAATGATGGTGAACAGTAAATACATGACCAGAAACATAAAATATTAACATCAAAGTGAATTACAGAAAGGCTCAGAGAGTACTAATGGCCTAAAGGAATGTAGTAGAGAATTTAACAGACTAAAGTTCACATGAGAACATGACAAGAATCTAACACTCAAAATAGTAAAAGCCAGTCTTACATTTGTTTAACCTACTGAAAAATTCTCTGTATTCTGGACAGCCTCAGTCTAATACCTCAGCAGAAAAAATGTAATTAAGATATGCTAATATTGGACAAGAAAATAGTAAGACCTGGGGATGTGGAAATATCTTCCACACTGCTCAGGTGGGCAGTACATGAACATGGGAAGGATTCTAGCATTGGTGAAAAGAACTGCTGTGCTTAGTTGCTCAGTCGTGTCTGACTCTTTGCAATCCCATAGACTCTAGCCCGCTAGGCTTTTCTGTCCATAGGGATTCTCTCCAGGCAAGAATACTGGGGTGGGTTGCCATGCCCTCCTCCAGGGGATCTTCCTATTCCAGGAATTGACTCAGGTTTCCCACATTGCAGGCGGATTCCTTACTGTCTGAGCCAAGAGGAAAGCCCAGTAAAGAACTGCAGAAGTCCCCAAAAAATAATTTTGCTTTTAGAGACTCCATAAATCAAAAAGGTTGGGAGTGTCCATTAATGAAAACATCTCATAGACATTTGTCCTGGTCTTCATGCCTAGAACAAAATATCTATTTCAAGGAAATTCTGTGAGCAGAATTCAGGGAAATCAACAAGTTCGGTGCAGCAGGATTTGACAGCAGTTTCGAATAGAAATTTCAAAATGGACCTAAAAAATTTATCACTTTTCAGTGCAAAATCACCAAGCTTAAAGATGCTGTAGTTTTCATACCCGGCTCTACAACTTTATAAATTGTGAGAACTTGACCAAGTTGCTTGCTTGCTCAACATTTCAGTTTTTTATTAAAATAGAATTCACCTGTGTGCCTGGAGACAGTCCCATCACGCTCGCGTTTTCTCCTGTTGTGCTCACAGGTATCAGCACCGATGGCATTCCCTTTGCCCTGAGTCTGCAGTGGGTCCCTTTTGTGCTTCCTACCCCTCAGGTAGCCTCTCTCCCCCTGGGCCACTCCTGGGGATGAGGGGGTTACCCTTTCCCAGTGTTTTTTATTCCTGTGGGGCTCACCCCAAAGTATTAAAAGTAGCTTTGTAATTAAAAAAAAAAGAAGAAGAAGAAGAATATCTTTCTCATAGAGTTGTTTTAAGGACTTGATCATATACATAAAGAACTGAAGTCACAGCTGAGCACTTAGTAAGGTCTAACTAAACAGTATCAATTATTAATAATTAGGACCACCTTTCCTAAAGGACCAGAATATGCTGACTGAAATTGGCAACTGAATGTAAAATTGCTCAAAGGGAGCTGAATTTGTATGAAAAAAAATTAAACTACTAAATTAAATAGGACTAATTTAAGTAGCAATGAGCCTGTGTTAGATAGCCTTCAAAGATGGCTGCCTTCAATTTTTTCCCTTCCTGTAAAAAAAGCAAGTCACTCTTCCTGTCAGAAAGGAAAGTCTACTTCCCTTCCCTGAATTTGGGTTGGGCTTGTACCTACAGTGCCAGTGACACTGTGCTAGATCCAAGCCTAGACTCTAAACTCTTGGCAACTGCTGATTTTCCTCTTGAAGCCAGCTCAGTGTAAGAAGTCTGACTAACCTGAGACTACCATGCTGTTAAGGAGACCCTAGCTAGCCACTTGAAGAGGACACATGGAGAAACAGCAAAGCATAAGGCATTGGAGTGAAGTTTCCCCGAAACTTCTAGCCTAGCCAAGATGCCAACTGAATGCAGAGAACTGAGTAACCATAGTTGACATTATGAGGAAGAAAAACCACCCAGCTAAATAAGCCCACTCCCTCAACCCATAGAATCATAAGAAAAAAAATCTTAGGAAAAAAAAAAAGTTTTGGGCAATAGATAACTAATAGAGTCTAAACCCAAAAACCATCAACTGTATTTATTTGTAGCCTTAGCCTGTCATAAGAAGCTCATCAAATTCTTTCCTCTCTTAACAAATTTTACTGGGGTGTATGCACTAGAAGTTTTGGATAATGCTAGAAATGAGCATCATCCCCAAAAGTATGAAGGAGAACTGCAATTCCTGAAGTATTCTTTTTGCAGGATAATCCCAGATTCACTGGTAGAGGCTACATACAAGAACCAAGCCAGTGAAAGCAGCTAGAACACCTCTGGCAGGGGAGTGATCCTTTCTTCTTGTTGTTCTTTAGTCACTAAGTCATGTCTGACCTTTACAACCCCATGGACCGTAGCCCACCGGGCTCCTCTGTTCATGGGATTTCCCAGGCAAGAAGACTAGAGTGGGATGCCATTTCCTCCTCCAGGAGATCGTTCTGATCCAGAAATCGAACCCATGTCTCCCACTTATTAGCAGGCGGGTTCCTTACCACTTCACCTAAAGATAAAATATATGTGTATATATATATATATATATATATATATATATATATATATATATATACATATATATATACACTTTGTAAAAACTTTTTCTTACAGAGCCCATAGAAAGCCATCTTGAAACTACATCTAACTTTCAGGAAACCTAAATTTATTACCAAAAGCCACATTGGTAATATTTTTTCTTTCTCTACATAAAATTGGTATTTAAGAACACAATAACAGTCAGTTTTTTCAAATGCATAATCTCATTGGGATTTTGGTTTATGGTTTAAGAACCTGTTGGAGCCAATGTTTTCCCTACCTTTTGTGAACAATAAATTAATTATCATAACTAGTGGTCAATGCTGTGATGCCAGAAGATAGTTCTAAAAACACAAGATAATAAAATAGACAGTCCTTGAAATGGTTGGTCTTCCACTTTTGTAATTCTATTTCTTTCCTTAGATTAAAGTCCTTTCTCAGTCTTTAAATGACAGCTATCTTATTTTCACTCTCAACTGATTATGGATTAAAAAATGTTTTCAACCTCTTCCCCAAAATTTTTCCCTTAACCCATTTTCCACACCTGTGGTAAGAAACAGCACGAAGAATAATTCTGAGCATAAAAGCTTTTCATGTCTTTAATATGGTGAACTCATCTCAATGTTTCTCTGATTTGCTGACAGTGACCTTACTTTTAAGAGCCTTCAGTGAAGTCATCTCCAGAATTTCAAGACAGTTATTTATTGGCTTATTCCTTTTACTCTACCATTTAACCTCATAAAATAAAATTAAGTTCTAAATTAAACAAATTTTAAATAGTAGTTTCTAACAGCAAGGCTAGTTTCTAACAGCAAAGGCTAACTTTGTATCTCAAAATGGCCTGTTTTTATATTCAAGTAGCATTCTTTTTTAACAATTGTTTTATTAATTTTTATTGAAGTATAGTTGCTTTATAATGGTGTGTTAGTTTCTGCTGTAGAGCAAAGTGAATTAGCTACATATACATATGTCTCCTTTTTTGGATTTCCTTCCCATTTAGGTAACCACAGATTATTGGGTAGAATCCCCTGTGCTATACAGTAGGTTCTCATTAGTTATACATATTAGTTTTGGGCATATTATACATATCTGTTTTATACATATTAGTGTATACATATATATCAATCCCAATCTCCCAATTCATTCCACATTCCCCTTCCCTCCTTGATATCCAAACATTTGTTCTCTATGTCTGTGTCTCTATCTCTCAAAGTAACATTCATTTCTGTACACATATTCCAAAAAGAATGAATGAAATAGGCTTGGATTTTAAAAGACAGAGGGCTTCCCTAGTGGCTCAGAGGGTAAAGCATCTGCCTGCAATGTGGGAGACCCAGATTCGATCCCTGGGTCGGAAAGATCCCTGGAGAAGGAAATAGCAACCCACTACTGTACTCTTGCCTGGAAAATCCCATGGACGGAGAAGCCTAGTAGGCTACAGTCCATGCCCTCTCAAAGAGTCGGAAAGGACTGAGCAACTTCACTTTCACTTTTACTTTAAAAGAAAGAAACAGCAACAACAAAAGAGAAACTTTCACTAATTGAATATTTAATGGAAGTCAATTAAGTGCCCATCACAGCCAAAGTATGAAAAGTATAAAGATAAAACTGCCCCAGCTCCCAAGGAGAATATGAGTTAATAGAAATGCAGACACAGGACAAACTATCTACAACATCTTGGGAAGAGAAAATACAACAGGACACAAAGGATGGACTGTGCACAGATAAAGTAGGAGAGCAAAGGAGGAAAGGATTCTGAGGCAGTAAATATGAGCAGGGTCTACAAATAGATGGTGCGAGAGAAGAAGAAAAAGGAGAAGATAAGGTACATTTCAATCAGAGGAAAAGGCCTGGAACAGAAGCCTGAGAAGCACCATACATCTTCAGAAAATATTAAGAATGAGTATAATAGGCAGATCTGGGAAGGGAGGCTGTATGATTCTCATACTAGTTGCTCTAACAAGTTACCACAAACCAGGTGCCTCAAAATATCAATAACAGAAATCTATTCTCACAGTTCTGGAGGCCAGAAGTCAAAAATCAAGTTGTCAATGGGGTCGATTCCTTCAGAAGGCTCTGAGGGAAATCTGTCTTATGTTTCACTCCTAGCTTCTGGCCATCCTTGGGATTCCTTGGCTTGTATCACGTCATTCCAATTTCTGCCACTATTGTCACGGACCCTTCCCCCGTGTGTCTATGCATGGTCTTCCTATAAGGAAGTCATTGGATCTAGGGCCTCCCTAAGTCAATATGACCACATTTTAGCTAACTATTCACAAAGACTATTTCCAAATAAGGTCACATTCTGATATTCCAGATGGTCATGAAAGTTAGTTTGGGAAACACTGCTGAACCCAGTAAAGAGGTCATGTCAAAGAGTTCAGATGCTGTAAGGTGTATGTTTTTGTCATATCTGTGAGCCACCCACTCTTCTATTTTACTTCATTGTATTTAAAAATGTTATTAGGTCAGTTCTCTTATTTTTTCTTTGTAAACATTTATTTTAAAAGGAAGCATCCTATCAGTATTCTAAATGAAAATCTTTCTTGCTATAACTGCTGCTGCTGCTGCTGCTGCTGCTGCTGCTGCTGCTAAGTCGCTTCAGTCGTGTCCAACTCTGTGCGACCCCATAGACAGCAGCCCACCAGGCTCCTCCTTCCACGGGATTTTCCAGGCAAGAGTACTGGAGTGGGGTGCCATTGCCTTCTCCATGTTATAACTAAGTCATCCATAAAACACTAAGTTTTAATGAAAATATCTTAATTAAATATGCAAATAATAAATCTGACTGATGTGTAAAAATGTGTCTGTAAACAGATTCTGCAGTGATGAGAACAGAACTGTTGGTGACTACTTAAAATAAAAAAAATTTGGCTCATTTTCACTAGGTTTAAAAGAAGAGGTTCCACATCAATAGGACAATTCTCCCCTCAAGCACAGAAAATCCTGATTTATTGTACACATAATTGAAAAAAGCCAAAGAAATCTGACCCCTTTACTGATATGGTTGCATCCTAAAAATCAGTTCCTAACCAAAATGATAATCACTTCTGTTCAACAATCTCTTGTTACCAGAAGCCATCTGATCAGAGCACTAGAACCCATTCTACTTCAGCATATTTCATGTTATTTGATAATAACAGAAAAATAATGGAAAAGAGATTCTCCATAACATCCACCCCACCTCATAATCTAAGAAAAATTTTATAAGGATCTTCTAGCAATCTTTTGAGTATCTCCTCTTAGTATCCCAAATAGTGATGACAAAAGTTCTTCAGATGGGTTCTTTAGGAGGTTTCATTACCAGGTCTCTCAGACAAGGCTTTCAGTACTGTTGAGCAGATGAGTGGGCCTAAAGGGCCCTGGGTGTAAATAAACTGCTACCATTTATTCCCCACTACTATGTACAGCCACTGCATGAAGCTATCAACATGCTTTTCCTCATTTAACTCACAATTTCTTCAAAGTAACTGCTATGTTTATAGTATAATACACTGTATTTTAACACTCCATAGCTGAGGAGACTGAAGTTCGAAACAATGAGATTTGCTGAAGCTTACACTATCTGTAAGGGAAGACTCATGGCTCCAATCCAGCTGGGTCAGCTTCCAGCACCAGTACCCTGTGGCCTCCTGGGGACATAAATTGGAACTGGGACCACAGCCCTTTCTCACCTTTCCTAGAATACCTGGTCCAGCCTGAGGCACAAGGCTAGGGTGTTTCTGCCTGGGAAAGCCATACATACAGCTGGGCTGCAGGGAAATTCATCACAGGAAGAGTGGCCCGTGGAAGTTGATAGGGGGAAGGAGAGCAGAGGAGAAGGATGGGGCCTGAGTAAATGTGCCTAATTTAGGACCATCACCAAAGAACCTGATAAAAGGCTCCCCTCCTCCCTTGCCAAACTCTTCTTATCCTCCACGCCTGCAACCCAAACTCAGTTCTAGGCAACTTTGCCTCCCAGCCAGGTCCATTCCACTAACGTTTAATTCTTCTCAAGTACCATCCAAGGCACAAAGTGGGAGTCACTGATGTAGGCAATGAAAATCTATCAAAGGTTTTCAAGTAGGGAAGTGGCCTGATACAACCTGTGTTTAAGAAGTGAAGAGGAATGAGAGTTTTTAGGTATAGAGGTGACTTAAGTTGCTACCATAACAATTTATCTGGGAGACCACAAAGTCTTAGTGGCAGGAGAAACAAAGAGGAAGGAGCATATCTGAACACCAAAGAGTAAAATGGAGAAATGGACCCTAGTGTGAGGGGCTGAAGAGCCCAAGGGAGATAGGTTTCCAGTTGAGCAATTGGGTGGATGCTGACACCATTAAACACAGGAATGAAAAAAGGAAGAGGGTGTGTCAGAAAGTAATTGATTCAGTTTGGGAGTCAGTGCCCAGTTTATTAGAAATGACTAGTAAGCAAATGGAGTTCAGAATAAGCTCTTACCCTGAGACAATGAACATCAAAGCCTTAGATATGGATGCACACAGTAATCTCAGGAAGAGCAAGAAGAGTCCCAGACACAGAAACTTGCAAACACCAGCCTTTAAGAAACAGGAAAGGAATGGGAGAAATGAAGGTGAGGGGTCAGAAAGGAAGGGGACCTAGACAGCAAGGCCCCAGAAGCCAAAAGCACAGATATTTTCAAGGAGGGTGTGAGCACAGTGAAAAATACAGCCAAGAAGTGGAGGAGTATAAAAAAAATAAAAGAAGCTTCAGGATGTTACCTGCAGGGGCTTATTAATGACCTTGAGAAGGGTCACATTTGGAAGAAAATGTCTAAGCCAGGGCACACGGGATACAGAGTAACTAGGAAACAAAGTGAATGTGGCAGGTACAGACAACTGTTCCAAAAAATTTAGCAAGGGGCAGCAGGGGAAGGAAAGAACTACAAAAATACAGTCGGGGAGAGGAGAGGGCTTAGAAAGCAAGACAGAAAGAAATTTCTGGGAAAATATCCCAAGGATGTAAAAGAGGATAGGTAGAACGCTGCAGCAGCAGGTAATAGGGGTCACTCAAGAAGAAAATAGACAGATGAGTGTGCTGCAGGAAGGGGGACCCCTTCCAGGGAACGAAACCGGGCTCTTGTCTAACATTCAGAAATGAATTGTCAGAGGAGACACATGTGCTGACAAAGCAAGAGATTTCATTGGGAAAGTGTGCCCGGGTGGAGAGCAGTAGGTTAAGGGAACCCAGGAGAATCACTCTGCCACATGGCTGGCAGTCTCTGGTTTTATGCTGTTGGGATTACTTTCCAGGGTGTCTTTAGCCAATCATTCTGACTCAAGAGTCCTTCCTGGTGGTGCATGCCTGTTCAGCCAAGATGGATGTGAGAAGGATTCTGGGAGGTGGTCGGACATGTGGTGCTTCCCTTTGACCTTTCCCGAACTCTTCCAGTTGGTGGTGACTTAATAGTTCTGTGTTCCTTACCAGGACCTCCTGTCGTAAGACAACTCATGCAAATGGTTACCATGGTGCCTGGCCAGGCAGGGTGGTTTCAGTCAGTGTGCTTCGCCTAACAAGCTGGGCCTGGATGTAATCATAACTGCTACCAATTATTCAGTACCACTCTGTGCAGCCATCAATATGTATTTTCTCATTTAACTCTTACAACTGTGAAGTAGCCACTATTATTATCTGTAGCTGGTAAATCTTAGATTCCAAGAGGTGATAAAGTTTGCTGAAGCGTACACTACCCAAAGATCTTCCCTTGTGGCTCAGCTGGTAAAGAATCCGCCTGCAATGCGGGAAACCTGGGTTGGATCCCTGGGTTGAGAAGATCCCCTGGAGAAAGGAAAGGCTACCCACTCCAGTATTCTGGCCTGGAGAATTCCATGGACTGTATAGTCCATGGGGTCACAAGGAGTCGGACACGTCTGACCGACTTTCACTTTCACACTACCCAAAAGAAAACAAGCAGGATTGTGGAGAGAGGAGTTGAAGGCATGAAACAGAAAGTGGAGGACGCTAAAGGCAAAGTATAAATTGCTGTCATTTCCCAAATGGGGAGACAAACCATGCCAGATATGATTAAATACCACTTCCTGATCCAGACAGTAGGGATCAAGGCATGGACAGTGAAGGTTCTGTAATAATTTATGTAACAGTGATCACTATGACCCATTTGGATGACCAAGAGACATTGCAAATTCTTTAAAATGGTTTAGATGTGGCCCAGCCCTGCCCCAAGGGATCCCTGGGATAAATTCAAGAATAGGAAAGAAGCTTCCCAAATGCCAGTGGCTTTAACCCATTTACATGTAATTTCTCAATTTTTAAAACTCTCCACTTTCCTATCACTTTGCTTTCAACATAATGAAAACACAGCTTTAATCTGAGGGCGGAGAATTGATTACATCTAAATTTATTCAGCTAGTTAAGAGATCCAGAGGCAATTACTAATTTACATTTTTATCACTGCCTTTTTAAACCTGATCTAAACAAGTTCTGTCTATTGGTCCATTGTTTTAAGAAACTCTTCAAACATTCCTGACTTTAATCAGTCTTTTTTTTTTTTTAATACTGTCATTTCTCAGGACTTCTGAAATCACAAAGTCCATAAGTCACAAACTTCTGCTTTTTGTCTATGAAAACCTGGGGTGAAAGACTTTATTTTCCCTTATAGATTTTATTCTCTACAGCTAAAAGTATCCAGGAAATTTTAACTTTGTATGTATTTCTATGAGGCTTTGTTCCAGATGTGACAATAGAGCTGATGGTCTGCCTACAAACTGAGAACTTGTGGTTCTTTCTAAAAACACAATTTCGAGATCAACCAATACCTGAAAGGAAAGTTCCAATGTATAAACCTAAGATGACAGCTTCAATAAATAAATAAAAGCTTCAGGAAGTTTCCCTGGGTAGTTTCCTTCACACATGCATAAAATGAACTAATTCTTATTATTCACAAGTGAAATTTAAAGATACAAATGCAAGATCTCTACCCTAGAGGAGTTTACAGATCTCCCAACCTCTGTCAACATTCAAGCAATGCTTCCTGCAAGCATCCAGGACCCTATCCTTCAGTCTTTCTCTGTCCACAGGACTATGTCTGAAGAGCTTGAGGAATTAATTCCGGGGAGCAGCCATCAATCAATGACAAAATAGAGTGAAGAAATCCCCCAGTTTCCACACCCCTCAGGTTAGACAATTCTGGGACATGTACTATAGTTTCTCGAAGGTCCTCAGCAGAACTGAGCCCCAGTTGACCTCAACAGTCACTTGCTCATCAAGGCATCTTCTACTGGCTTCTTCCCTCCTGTTTCACTTCCCTACTCTCTTGAAGGGTTCTGGAATTGCTCTCCAAATAAATTACTTATACTCAAAGTTGGTGACTATGGGGAAACAAGAAGTTCAAAAAACTGTCACCAGCTTAGAGACAGCAGCAAATTACCAAATAAAGTTGCAAAATCTAATTAACCAGATACCTTGTTCCCTGATAGTGCTAACAACTTTGTGGTTTCTTCTATCTTGGCAAAACTGTGGTTTCTCAGTTATGCAAAAGAGAAGAAAGTTGAGAAGAGAAATAGCCTTGACTTTTGTGAAACCATCTCAGTCAGGTTCAGTCAAGGAGACAAAGTTTACACCAGAATTGTCTATTTTAATAGAGAAAAATAAGGGTGAAATGAGGAGGGTGATGAGAGGGAGGTTTGGGAGGGAGGGGACATAGGGATACCTATGGCTGATTCTTCTTGATGTATGACAAAAAAACACAAAATTCTGTAAAGCAATTACCCTTCAATTAATTTTTTTTAATTTAAATCTTTTTTTAGAAAGAAACTAGTAATAAAGGGGCTGGAAAAGCCAAATGGCCAAAAAGAGGACAGCAATGCAGAGATAGGCAGTACAACGAAACTACTGTCCAGTTCCTTAAAGGTTCAGTGTAGAGTTACCTTATGATTCAAGTTATTCTACTCCTAGGTCTCTCTCTTTTGGCTTAAGAGAACTGAGAATTTCAATCTGAGACTTGAAAACATAGGTTCACACAAAAACTTACAAATGAAACTTCATAGCGGCATTATTCATAATAGCCCCAAAAATGCAAACAGCTAAATGTTCATCAATTGATGAATGGATAGGTAAGTGAAATGTAGTATATCCACACAATGGGAATATCATTCAGCCATGAAACTGAAGTACTGATACATACTATAATGTGGATGATTATGCTAACTGAAAGGATTCAGTCACAAAAGGCCACATGTTGTATGATTCCATACTAAACATGCAGAACAGGCAAACCTATAGAGACAAGAAGTAAATTCTTGTTTACCAGGGGTTGTAAGTAGAGGAGAATTGGAAGTGACTACTAAGGGGTACAAAGTTTCTTTCTGGGATGACCCAGATAATCACGATGGTGTGATCACTCACCTAGAGCCAGATATCCTGGAATGGGAAGTCAAGTGGGCCTTAGAAAGCATTACTATGAACAAAGCTAGTGGAGGTGATGGAATTCCAGTTGAGCTATTTCAAATCCTCAAAGATGATGCTGTGAAAGTGCTGCACTCAATATGCCAGCAAATCTGGAAAACTCAGCAGTGGACACAGGACTGGAAAAGGTCAGTTTTCATTCCAATCCCAAAGAAAGGCAATGCCAAAGAATGTTCAAACTACCACACAATTGCACTCATCTCACATGCTAGTAAAGTAATGCTCAAAATTCTCCAAGCCAGGCTTCAGCAATACATGAACTGTGAACTTCCAGATGTTCAAGCTGGTTTTAGAAAAGGCACAGGAACCAGAGATCAAATTGCCAACATCTGCTGGATCATCGAAAAAGCAGGAGAGTTCCAGAAAAACATCTATTTCTGCTTTATTGACTACGCCAAAGCCTTTGACTGTGTGGATCACAATAAACTCTGGAAAATTCTGAAAGAGATGGGAATACCAGATCACCTGACCTGCTTCTTGAGAAAACTGTATGCAGGTCAGGAAGCAACAGTTAGAACTGGACATGGAAGAACAGACTGGTTCCAAATAGGAAAAGGATTACATCAAGGCTGTATATTGTCACTCTGCTTATTTAACTTATATGCAGAGTACATCATGAGAAACGCTGGGCTGGAAGAAGCACAAGCTGGAATCAAGATTCCCAGGAGAAATATCAATAACCTCAGATATGCAGATGACACCACCCTTATGGTAGAAAGTGAAGAGGAACTAAAAAGCCTCTTGATGAAAGTGAAAGAGGAGAGTGAAAAAGTTGGCTTAAAGCTCAATATTCAGAAAACTATGATCATGGCATCCGGTCCCATCATTTCATGGCAAATAGATGGGGAAACAGTGGAAACAGTGACAGACTTTATTTTGGGGGGCTCCAAAATCACTACAGATGGTGATTGCAGCCATGAAATTAAAAGACACTTACTCCTTGGAAGGAAAGTTATGACCAACCTAGACAGTATATTAAAAAGGAGAGACATTACTTTGTCAACAAAGGTCCGTCTAGTCAAGGCTATGGTTTTTCCAGTACTCAGGTATGGATGTGAGAGTTGGACTATAAAGAAAGCTGAGCACCGAAAAGTTGATGCTTTTGAACTGTGGTGTTGGAGAAGACTCTTGAGAGTCCCTTGGACTGCAAGGAGATCCAACCAGTCCATCCTAAAGGAGATCAGTCCTGGGTGTTCATTGAAGGGACTGATGTTGAAGCTGAAACTCCAATATTTGGCTACCTCATGTGAAGAGTTGACTCATTGGAAAAGACCCTAATGCTGGGAAGGATTTGGGGCGGGAGGAGAAGGGGACGACAGAGGATGAGATGGCTAGAAGGCATCATCGACTCGATGGAAATGGGTTTGGGTGAACTCTGGGAGTTGGTGATGGACAGGGAGGCCTGGCGTGCTGAGATTCATGGGGTCGCAAAGAGTTGGACACGACTGAGCAACTGAACTAAGGGGTACAAAGTTTCTTTCTGGGATGATGAAAATGTTCAAGAATTCAATAACTGGTGATATTTGCACAAGTCTGTAAATATATTAAAAACCAAAGAATTGTACATTTTGAAAGGCTGAATTCTATGGTATCTGAATTATATTTCAGTCAGAAGGAAATAATGAAAAAGAAAAAAAGAAAGGATTGAAGAAAGAAAGGAAAGAAGTGAAGAGAGAAAGGAGCCACCAGCAATCTCTAAGCCAAAGGGACAAAAGGTGGAGGTGCTTTACCAGAGCAGAAACTGAAGTCACTGCAGTAGGGCATATGGGGTGGGAGCTAGAACCAGAACAGAGACATAGCTACTGTCAAGCACTCAACCTGAAGCAGGAGACAGGAGGACATGCCCATGGAGACAAGCCCTGGCTTCTCCCTTCAGCCTGCCCACCATTCTCTTGCTGTTGGCCAAAACTAACTGGAAACCGGTTAGCAAGCGAACCTAAGAAACAGACTCAAGGTGTTGGCCCTATTACAAACAGAATAGCAAGGGAAAGGCAGGGAATGGGTCTAAGAAGAATCACACCTTTTCAAACGTGAGACTCTTCTCAGTTGAGATTATTAATACAATGATAAAGGACAGAAATGGTATGGACCTAACAGAAACAGAAGATATTAAGAAGAGGTGGCAAGAATACATAGAAGAACTGTACAAAAAAGATCTTCACGACCCAGATAATCATGATGGTGTGATCATTCACCTAGAGCCAGACATCCTGGAATTCGAAGTCACGTGGGCCTTAGAAAGCATCACTACGAACAAAGCTAGTGGAGGTGATGGAATTCCAGTTGAGCTATTTCAAATCCTGAAAGATGGTGCTGTGAAAGTGCTGCACTCGATATGCCAGCAAAATTGGAAAACTCGG
This sequence comes from Okapia johnstoni, assembly GCA_024291935.2. Lineage (NCBI taxonomy): Eukaryota > Metazoa > Chordata > Mammalia > Artiodactyla > Giraffidae > Okapia > Okapia johnstoni. The sequence goes on along the minus strand of CM044310.1, from coordinate 99,453,956 downwards.
CAGTGGCCACAGGACTGGAAAAGGTCAGTTTTCGTTTCAATCCCAAAGAAAGGCAATGCCAAAGAATGCTCAAACTACCGCACAATTGAACTCATCTCACACTCTAGTAAAGTAATGCTCAAAATTCTCCAAGCCAGGCTTCAGCAATACGTGAACCGTGAACTTCCAGATGTTCAAGCTAGTTTTAGAAAAGGCAGAGGAACCAGAGATCAAATTGACAACATCCGCTGGATCATCAAAAAAGCAAGAGAGTTCCAGAAAAACATCTATTTCTGCTTTATTGACTATGCCAAAGCCTTTTACTGCATGGATCACAATAAACTCTGGAAAATTCTGAAAAAGATGGGAATACCAGACCATCTGACCTGTCTCTTGAGAAACCTGTATGCAGGTCAGGAAGCAACAGTTAGAACTGGACATGGAACAACAGACTGGTTCCAAATAGGAAAAGGAGTACATCAAGGCTGTATATTGTCACCCTGCTTATTGAACTTATATGCAGAGTACATCATGAGAAATGCTGGGCTGGAAGAAACACAAGCTGGAATCAAGATTGCCGGGAGAAATATCAATAACCTCAGATATGCAGATGACACCACCCTTATGGCAGAAAGTGAAGAAAAACTAAAGAGCCTCTTGATGAAAGTGAAAGAGGAGAGTGAAAAATTTGGTTTGAAGCTCAGCGTTCAGAAAACTAAGATCACGGCATCTGGTCCCATCACTTCATGGCAAATAGATGGGGAAACAGTGGAAACAGTGTCAGACTTTATTTTTGGGGGCTCCAAAATCACTGCTGATGGTGATTGCGGCCATGAAATTAAAAGACGCTTACTGCTTGGAAGGAGGGTTATGGCCAACCTAGATAGCATATTTAAAAGCAGAGACATTACTTTGCCAACAAAAGTCCGTCTATTTAAGGCTACGGTTTTTCCAGTAGTCATGTATGGATGTGAGAGTTGGACGGTAAAGAAAGCTGAATGCCAAAGAATTGATGCTTTTGAACTGTGGTGTTGGAGAAGACTCTTGAGAGTCCCTTGGACTGCAAGGAGATCCAATCAATCCATCCTAAAGGAGATCAGTCCTGGGTGTTCATTGGAAGGACTGATGTTGAAGCTGAAACTCCAATACTTTGGCCACCTCATGAGAGGAGTTGACTCATTGGAAAGGACCCTGATGCTGGGTAGGATTGGGGGCAAGAGGAGAAGGGGACAACAGAGGATGAGATGGTTGGATGGCATCGTTGACTTGATGGACGTGGGTTTGGGTAGACTCCGGGAGTTGGTGATGGACAGAGAGGCCTGGCGTGCTGCAATTCATGGGGTCACAAAGAGTCGGACACGACTGAGCGACTGAACTGAACTGAACTGAATACAGTGTGGCCAACAGGAAAGGTATTATTTGTTAAAATCTAACACAAGCACTCAATAAATGGGTTTTTTGGAAATAATGGAGGGAGATGGGGATAATTATTTCAGTAGTAGTTACATTAAAATGGAAAAGCAAGCATTACCTTAATCCAAATGAGCACTCTCGTTTGGTCTTATATTCTGCAAATATTATTGAGTACCCTAGAGACATATAGTAAAAGTGACACTATCCTTGACTTCAAGGAGATTATTAAGGAACTCAGTCTGTGTATGGGAAAAAAATATTAACCAGGCCTGGTTAATATAAATCAAAAACTCAGGAATCATTACAGAATGAGAAGTATTTAATATGTCAATTTTAATACTGCCTACCTTCCAAATACCTCAGGGAGCTTAAAACTAGAAGGAGAGTCTTTGGAAGGGTGCCAAAGAACTCTCCATTCTCACTAGAGTTTCCATGTATCTAAACGTCTTTACCTCAGGGCAGGCTATAGTCTTCTTCAACTATCTTCCTACACACAAACTTCCAATACAGTTGCTAGTCACTTCAGTACACTGCAAGGAACACCCACTTAAACACAGAACAGAACTTGAAGCTCAAATTCCCCAATGAAAACAACCTGGGGATAAGGAACAAAGTCAAATTTAGACTTACCCAAGTTTCTCAGACCTTTCAGGACATTTAAAATCCCCAAGCAGATAAGGGTCTACCAACTCCTGAGATTCAGATGGTAAGTTACTATTCTGACATCAATGAGCTGTTGCACCTTGCTGTTAATTTCACCCTTAGAAGTAGTGTTGGCACAGAATCGACTCTTACAGGCATTAATATGAACTGAGACTAGATTCCTGCTGACTACACGAATGCCTTTAATCTAGAATATATGTCATACCTTGAAGAAATCCTAAAACAGAATTATTAAAGATGTCTTTCTCTCTCTCTTTTAAAAAAAAAAAAAAAAGGGCAGGCGGTTCTTTTTCCTTTATATAAGCAAGTGAATCACAAAAGCAAATTTCCTCTCTTTGCTTAAGGCCAAAACAACGTCAAATAAAATAAAGCAAAAGATAAACACATACCTCTGAGGCCACACTTTCCTCATTCCCACCTTCCCTCTCGGATAATTCTCAATATTAACACAGCTTGGGAGAATGAGTGACTGGGATTAGGATAGAATTTAGGAAAGAAAAGCAAATGGGACTACTAAACCCCTGAAACTATATGGTATGCAAATATTTCCAGGGATAAAATACTCTAAGGCAAATCCATACATTAAAAAAAGAACTGAATCACCATTACAGTAAAGTCAGACTTTTCAACAGTCTCTTGAAATATACCATTTATTTTAGACTCTAGCCACACATAAAAGCACAGCACAAAGACAACTATTTTGTTTCTCCACATGTATTTATGAGAAGTAGAGTCATGTCAAGCATTCAGCATAACTAATTTTGTTCTTGGATCTTGACAGTGGTGGACACCTAAAGTGAGAGTCCATTTGACTACAAAATTTTAAAATAGTTTTTCTTTCCAGAGCTCCAAAGGAAAATTATCAACACTTGACAACAAATATATTAGCTTCATAATATATAATATAGTAGCTCATAAATAAAGATATTAAGCTATGTTAATATATTTCATCAATATATTAAAACACAGCAAAGCACTACTAAACATAAAAATCTTCCCCAAAAGTGACTTTAAATACTTTCTTTAATTTGCTTAATTAAGGTAGTTCCCAATTACCAGTTTATTTTGCTTTCAAGGTCTTATTGAAATAATTAACCAGAAGAAATTTAAAATTCCTGAAGTTATAGTATTCATTATCTTTTAATTACTTATACTGTATACAGCCCAGCAGGGGGTGTTTTAAGCTAAAATACTTAGTAATCTCATTCACACTAAAGAATATGTGAAAGACAAAGGCAGCAAGAGTGGTCCAATTTCCTAGGACTATTTGCACCTTTCTAATATGCAAAGAGAAACATGGAAATACTCTGGGCAGATGAAGAATCATGAAAAGAAAACTGAGCATACTGGCTGAAGTATGTGTGAAATTATTAAACATCAAAGATAACTAACATTCATAAAGACACACAATAACAAATTACTTTCCATAATCTTTTCTGTTAATATGATAATAAAAACTGACAATAAAATTCTGTACTCAGGTTCTTCATTCTAAAATAAAGGCATGGACTGTATCTGTTGCTATGGCTAGAATTTTCAGATGATACTATCAGCACATTTTTATCCGGTACCACACAATTTAGCAATTAATAATACAATGTCTTGGGTAATTAATTGTTATATTGATCTCATCTTGCTAACCAGATTAAATATTCCTTTGTACTACCAAATTTCTTTGCACATGTAGCAGCTCAAAAAATACCCACTGATAAGCATGTTTATCTAAATTGAAGGTGTCTAGCCTATAAACATATTGGCTGACATCCAATTCTCCATTTTATTGTGTTATTTTAATAGTCAAAAGTTGATATCTACAAGTCAGGGACAACTCACACCCAAATAATGCATCAACATTCTTTTAATTCCCCAGAGGGTATTCAAGTACAACTTAAACTGTTATCTTAATCTAGAAAAACAGTAACCTGTTGTATAATTGAAGGGCCAAACAGTTTAGGTTATTACTAAGAAAAATGTTCTTTTTCTGTTGTCTCTTTCTTATTGTTACTTGTATGTATGAAATAAATGTCTAAAACCTATGCTTAAAAGTTAAAGTGTTAATAAAGTGACTACCACTAAAAAGCAGAAACATTACTTTGTCAACAAAGGTCCATCTAGTTAAGGCTATAGTTTTTCCAGTAGTCATGTATGGATGTGAGAGTTGGACTATAAGGAAAGCTGAATGCAGAAGAATTGATGCTTTTGAACTGCGGTGTTGGAGAAGACTCTTGAGAGCCCCTTGGACTGCAACGAGATCCAACCAGTCCATCCTAAAAGAAATCAGTCCTGAATATTCACTGGAAGGACTGATGCTAAAGCTGAAACTCCAATACTTTGGCCACCTGATGCGAAGAGCTGACTCACTGGAAAAGACCCTGATGCTGGGAAAGATTGAGGGAAGGAGGAGAAGGGGACGACAGAGGATGAGATGGTTGGATGGTATCACCGACTCAATGGACATGGGTTTGGGTGGACTCTGGGAGTTGGTGATGGACAGGGAGGCCTGGCACGCTGTGGTTCATGGGGTCGCAAAGAGTCGGACACGACTGAGCGACTGAACTGAACTGAACCACTAAAAATCCCACCCAGATGAAGAAAGAGAACATGGCCACTTAGAGCCCTTCCCCGATAACATCATCTGCTCTCTCCCAGAGGTAATCTGTACCCTAATGCTTATATAGGTCCATCTAGTCACAGCTATGGTTTTTACAGTAATTTTTCCAGTAATATGGGTGTGAGAGTTGGGCCATAAAGCTGACCACCAAAGAATTGATGCTTTTGAACTGTGGAGTTGGAGAAGACACTTGAGAGTCCCTTGGACTGCAAGGAGATCAAATCAGTCAATCCTAAAGGAAATCTGTCCTGAAGATTCATTAGAAGGACTGATGCTGAAGCTGAAGTTCCAATACTTTGGCCACCTGATGCAAAGAACTGACTCATTGGAAATGACCCTGATGCTGGGAAAGATTGAAGGCGGGAGAAGGGGATGACAGTGGATGAGATGGTTGGATGACATCACAAATTCGATGGACATGAGTTTGAGCAAGCTCTGGGAGTTGGTGATGGAAAGGGAAGTTTGGCGTGCTGCAGTCCCTGGGGTCACAAAGAGTCAGACACAACTGGAGCAACTTGAACTGAACTGAATGCTTATTTTGCTCTCTCTTTGGTTTTCTTTATAGTTTTACTACCTGAGTGTGTATACTTTCAGTGACAAGCTTCTTTTACTCAATATGGTCCATTCTCCAAGTCTATTCCCTATGTGGCAGCCAAAGCAATCCTATTAAATGTAAATCAAGCTTGGAAACTGACTCTGCTCTGTCAGAGCAGTGGTCACTCAACTCAGTAAGAGCAATAATGCCAGTGAGACTCTCCACAATCTGAGCACACAGTTACCTCTCTGATTGAATTTCACTCCTCTCTACCTCCTCTCCAGGAATGCCCCTACCTGTGCCTACACATTATACCCTGAGGGATTCCTCCATGTCTACCTCCTGTGGCTCATACCTTACCGTCTTCAAGTCCTCTACTGTCACGTTCTCAGGTCAGATAAGTCTATGTGACCTCTCTATTTAAATTTGCAATTATACACACACTCTACCCCACTTCCAGAAATTCCTGATTCATTTTCCACACTTTCCTTTTATTTTCCACAGCACTCACCACTTTGACACTGCATTTATTTAATATGTTCTTTATTCTCTATATGCTGTTCCAACTAGAATGTAAACTCCATTAGGTCCCCCCCAGCACGTAGAACAGTGCCTGGCACATAGTAGGGACTCAATAAATGTTGTCTACATTTAAACAGTTAAATTATGTGCTATCATCACACTTTAACAGATATATATTCGCAATGTCCGGGGCGGGGGTGAGGGGGGGCCAGGAATTAACTTAGGTGACTAGTACTCCAAGTAGGGCCCACAATACAAGGATGCAAATTATTTGTTATTGGTCCGTGCCAAGTAAGTATAGAAACTGAGTGTTTATAAATTTTTAGAGCAATTTGACAGTCATTTTGTGTTGGTTGTACACTTTTTTAAATTTGATTTTTCTTGCAATTTGTATTTATTGTATTTAACAAACATATTAGTTTCTGATAAATCTGAAGTATAAAATTAAGAAAGAAAAACTGCATTTTCACCAGTTTGAGAAGCATTGACTGAAACTTCTCAACCTCTCAAAGCTTCTGGCTAGTCTGTGGCAGTACTTGACCATACTCTAGGCTCAGAGTTCCAGACCACGAGCCAGCCCCTCTCATCTAGAACATCCTATTCTATCAGGGGCGTCAGGTACATACATGTGATCTCCCAAGCACACCCTTGCAAATTCCAGTCATGGACACAATCATATACAAATTAGCCATCCCTAAGCTGAAATGTGCTCACTCCAATGAGCATGGTCTACCCTTGGAAGGAGGGACTCTGAGCATTTTGCACAGGGAATGTCAGGGTTCTGTGTTACCTCTCCTGGAGCAGGCAGGCAACAGACTCCACGTAGTCACACTGCTTTGGGCCTGCAGACTCCTTGCTCCACAGGCAGGAATGCAGACAGAAGGAGCTCAAGGCGGGGCTATCTAGAGAACAGGGGCCCTCTCACATAACACAAGGGCAGTAACAGCTGGATGTGATGAAAGAAGCTAGAAGCTGGAGTCAACTGTATGCTGTAGCTGGAGCCACAGTGGCAGGAACAAAAAAAGGAAAGGAAAGGAGATACTTCATCTAGGTCCTCCTGAGCTTCCTCCTGGGCCTTCATTTGCAGAAACTAGCCAGAAGCCCCTGGGCGAAAAGTCTGGGAAGTCTCAGCTCCAGCCACAGAGGAGCTCACTGTATTCCCTGGTTATTAATCCAGTGTTAGATTATATGTTATAAATACCTTCTACATATTTACAGAACTCTTTGCTTACTGTTATTTTACTCTCTTCTGGCTAGCTTTTGATGAATTCTCAGTTTCAATATACAAACTCATCCACATTTTGCTTTATGGTTCAAGTTTGTGTTTCATATTTAAGAAATCTCTCCCTACATCAAGGTCATGAAAATAATCTTCTGTATTAGTTTCTAAAAGCTATCTTGTTTAAAAAACTGTAACTTAAAAACTCACTAGGTGTTAAGTCTGATAGTGACTTCTCTGTGTAGTGTGAGGTAGGAGTACATTTTTTTTTCCCCATATACATAGCCAGATGTCCCATCACCATTGACTCTCCTCTGATCTGAATTTATAACATCTGTCATGCATCAAACATCATTATTTGTGTGGATGTCTTCTTTCTGGGCTCCTTCATGCTCTCCTGTAGCTCTGTCCCTATAACACCAAAGTGTATCAATTATTAGAGCTTTATACATCCTGATCTAGCCAGGCAATTTCCTGAACTTTGATCTTTGTCTTTAAGAGTATTATGGTTATTCTTGGTCCCTTGCATTACCATATAAGAAGCTTATCAAATTTCACAAAAGAAAAATAAATCCTATGTGGATCCTAAGCAGGACTGCATTGAATCTAAATCAGTTATAGAACAACTGATAGCTTTACAATATTGAAACCTCTGATTCATTAGCTTGGCTATCTCTTGGTTCTATGTGTGTGTGTGTGTTGGTCACTCAGTTGTGTCTGACTCTTTGCAACCCATGAACTGTAGCCCGCCAGGGTCCTCTGTCCATAGGCTTCTCCGGACAAGAATACTGGAGTGGGCTGCCATGCTATGTCCTCTTTAATATCCTTCAATAAAACTTTATAATTTTTCCATAAAGCTCCTTCATCTTCTTTGTTATATTTGCTTCTCGGTGTTCACATCTTTGTAATACTATAAACATCTTTTCTATCCATTTTCTGAATGTTACTGGCCTGTATAAATGTAATTCATTTTTATAAACTGATTTTTATATTCAATTATACTTTTCTAAACTCATTAATTTTAATAAATTATCTGTAGCTTTCTTTGTATTTTCTATGCAACTATATCATCTGTCAATAGTGAGTTTTTTTCCTCCTTCCATACAGTTCTAATACTTTTTACTTCTTATTCTTCATGGTGCTCATCAAAATTTTCTATAAACTACCAAATAAAAGTATTAATAGCTACAGGGACATCCTCATTTTTTGCTAATCCCATATATAAGATGTCAAAGTTTCACCAATAAGTATGCCAATTACTTTTTTTTTTTAGAAACCCTTGACCAATTTAAGGGATTTCCCTACTGGTCTCAGGTTGCTAAAAATATTTCCTAATTGTACAGTAAATTTCAAATCGCTTGTAAGTGTCTATCGAGGTGATAGTTTGATCTTTCTTTTAATCTAATAATGTAGTAAATAACACTAATATTCTAAACTTAAACCAACCTAGTATTCCTAGGACAAACACTGTTTGGTCTTGAGTCTTTATTCTTTATATATATCACAGGTTTTGATTTGCCAATATTTTGTACAGGGTTTTTTAAAACATATTTTCATTATACTACTGTTCTAAAACAGTATTTCATCATAATACTGTTTCTTATATTATCTATGTCAAGTGTTGATATCAAGAATATGCTAATCTTTTTTTCTATGTTCTGGAATAGCATATGCTAGACTTATTTTCTTTGAATATTTGCAGATTTTGCTGGAATTAGAGTTTTCTTTGTGGGAACATTTTTTATTATTAATTACATTTCTTTCTTTTTTTTATTGTTTGGGTTGCCTATCTATTCTTGAGTCTGTTTTTGGTAAATTTTCCAAGGTTTTGCCCGTTTCTCATCAACTTTCAAAGTTACAGCCTGAATATTTATTATTACAGCCTGCTTTATCATTACAACATTCAGAATATCTATATTTAAACTTTATTTTTCAATCCCAATAATGGCTACTTTTTATAAATTAGTCTCATTAGGCATTTTTCAGTCATATTAATCTTTTCAGATAACTTAGGTTTATAGATCCTCTTCATTAATATCTTAATTTCTATTGTATTGAATTCTGCTTTTATGCATATTACTTTCTTCCACTTTATTTGCATTTAATTAATATGGAATCTTACTGAATTTTTGCTTTTTATCTCTTTTTATAACAGCATGTAATACCATAAAATTTCCTCTAAGATCTGCTTTAGCTGCATTTCAATTTTGACAGTTCTAAGTGCTTTCTAATTCTCATGATGGCTTCTTCATTGACTCTAACTGTTCAGAAGCTCTTTTTTGATTTCCTAACATGCTTTTTTCAATTTTGTTATTGATTTCTATGTTAATTGCATTATAGCAGACAAGCATATTTTTGTTTGCTTATTATCTGCATAACTGTATCTTTTAATCTTTTCTCCCTTTTCCCTTTCCCCTGTCATTGTATTTTATGTTGGAAGTGACTAAAACTAAAACTTAGGTTACAGGATATCCAAGTGAGATTGTTACTCAATTAGAAGGGTAATTAATATCATCTAGTGATGAATTCAGTGACAGAATTCTGTATCTTCCATTTTGTTTGTACAAGAAATAGTTTCAACCTGTTAGGCAGAAGCATAATGTTACACATTTATTTTATTTGCATGGGCTTAAAGATGAGAGTACATATGGGTGCTGAGTACATATACCTAAAGGAGTGGTCCAGTATTCTTGCCTGGGGAATCCCATGGACAGAGGAGCCTGGCAAGCTATGGTCCACAGGATCGCAAACAGTAGGATACGACTGAAGCGACTTAGCATGCACGCATTCTGTATAGTATCAGTTGTCCTCCATTTGCTCTTCAGTTTTTCCCCTATAATGCCAGAGCTAGGAACCTGCAATTACATTTTCTGGACTTCTTCCCCAACTGTCTTCCTGTTGGTTCTTTTAGTGGGAGGCACTAATAAGAGACTAGAAAGCAGAAGAGAAAGAGAAGCCACTCTTACTTGGCCTCTAATAGACCTTTTGGCTGTGCCTCTGGCAGTGCTGGCAGCAACAACAAAGGTAAAACAGTGGCATCCCAGAAGAACAGCCACCATCAGTTCTATGTAACCATATTTTTCATTTTGTTCTCCCAGCTCTTCCAAAACTTTTGCAACAAATTTTCTGTATCATCTGTTTGAAATACCCAAAGTGGTCTCTTATTCCTTCTTAAACACTGACAAATACATACGGGATTCTTCTAGTTTTTAAAAAATTGTTTCATTGAGATAAGAGAATGCAGAGACTATATTATCTGAATACCTTAAAATAAGTTGTAAATTGCTTTAAGGCCCAGAATAAGGTTAATTTGCATAAATATTCCATGTGTGCTTGAAAAGATATATACTCTGCAGTTGTCAGGTAGACTGTTTTAAATATGTCCATTAGGTCAAGTTTATTAATTGTGTGGGGCTGTTAATAATGGTGTCCACCTACAAGCAAAAACTCCATATGCTAATATGTACATTTTGGCTTTTCCTTGATTTTTGTGGGTAGATGATAGATAGATGTCATAATCCTGGACTGCTGAGATCCAACACCAAGATATACCTTTGTTCATGGACATTTTCCTTTTACTTACTCTTTGAGAAAGACAGTAAAACATGCTGGAGCATGTTTGTTTGAAGATATATGTATAACGCAGAAATGAAGTCTGAAACAGTATTAATTCGGAAACATATCAATGTAAAGAATTGGTCTAACATCCTACAGAGATACCAAGATAATGCCATTTATAACTATTTTCCTCTTTATCTTTAATGTGTTGCATAAAAATACTGACCAAAAGCTGATACCTATCCTTTGGTATTATCTGTCTTGAGCTTCTCCATGAAAACCACTGCTGAACACATGGCTCACTGTACCCTTTAAGGATTCTGGAATTGAGATTTACTGAGCATTTATTAAGCTGGACACACATCATCCACAGGAAATTAAGAACCTGTTGAAACTAAGCATAGCTTTCTTCCTGCTTCTTGACCCCATTCCATAAGCCTGAATATATATGGGCCACATAGTCTTTATTATAGCAATAACATATTTCTAGATTATATTCTAGATGTTTTTGTAAAACCCACCAGTTTGTCATTCTTTGAGGTTGCTTTGGCTACTTCTAGCCCATTATGTATCTACATGTATTTTAGAACCAGCTTGTTACTTTCCACAAATAAAATCCAGAAAATTTATCAGAATTGTGTTTACTCTATAGCTTTATGGAAGACTGACAGCAGTTTCTTTGGAGTTCTCCAATCAATGAACATAACTTTCTCTGAGTTTTTAAAATTGAGATACAATTTACATAACATGAAATTCACCCTTTAAAAATATACAATTCACTGTATAGCACAGGTAACTCTTCTCAATACTCTAATGATCTATATGGGGAAATAATCTAAAAATAAGTGAATATATATGCACGCGCACGTGTGTGTATACAAGTGATTCACTTTGCTATATAGCAGAAACACAACACTGTAAATCAACTATACTCCAATAACTTTTTTAAAAAAAATAAAACATATAATTGGGTAGCTCTCAGTACATTCACAAGGTTGTACAACTATCATCAATGTCTAATTTCACAACATTTTTATCATCCCCCTCAAAAAAACCCACATCCATTAGCAGACATCCCCATTTCTGCTAAGCCCCTGGCAACCACTAACATATTGTCTGTCTCTATGAATTTGCCTATTCTGGACAATTCCTATAAAAGAAATCATATATACTTGGCCTTTTGTTAATTGGTTTCTTTCAGTTAACAAAATATTTTTCAGGTTCATCCACGCTATAGCATGTATTAGTACTTCATTCTTTTTGTGGCTGAATAATATTCCATTTTATAGTCTCACCACATTTTGTTTATCCATTCATTGGTTAATGGACAATTGAGCTGATTCCATTATTTTAGCTATTATGGATAATGTTCCTACAAACATTCATGTTCAAATTTTTCTGTGAACATAAACACAGTTCTCATAGATATATACCTAGGAGTAGAATTGCTTGGTTATATGGTAACTCTATTCAACTTTTTCTGGAACTGTTTTCCAAAGCAGTTGCACCATTTTACAACTCCACCAGCATTGCATGAGGGATAGTTGATGTTTCTAGTGATTATGTATCACACACTATTCTACATGAATTTTACATATTAAGCTACTTAATTCTCACAAAAATCCCAAGTAAAATAAAAAGTAAATAATTAACATAAATAAAAATATAAGGAATTCAATCGAGTTAACCAGGTATTTACCTTAAGAGAAAAGACACTGTCAGAATGCATCAGAAAACAAACTTAGTCATGTGATATGTAATATAAAATTAACAGAAAACTGAAAATAAGTGGATAGAAATTCTTATTAAAGAAAGTAAATCAAATATTTATCTTTATCTCTTATCCCTCCTGAAACCCACGAAAGCAATTATAAGAAATAAAAAGTATATAGACATACTGACAGAGAGAATTAAAAGGTAATGATTAAGAAAAAACATATTACCAGGTATTTTAACCTGGAAATCTGTCAGACTAGTAGCCTTGGCTGATGAGAGAAAGCTAAAGCTAGGCCAGCAACCAAGTAAGCTAACTTTAGCTGTACAACCTCTGGTGAGGCACCCAGTGACTCTAAAGACTGGAGTATGGGACACTTGAGTGTATGTGTAAGAAAGAATTAAAGTTCATATTCCCACCAGCAGTCAAGGTTTGAAGCCCTGTGTATCACCCATATAACCTGAGACAAATTCTTAACCTCTCCGAGCTCAGTTTCTTCATCTGAAGAATGAATTAGCTAGTGAAACCTATTTCAGTTTAGTACACGTGAAGCCATTGGAACAGTACCTGCCCATAGTAAATTCGGAATGAAAACGGGGTATTAAAAACTCCAAAGGAAAAAGGAGAGAGGGAAATAATCAAGCAACAGTATTTTAAAAGTCCATAACTAAAGGACACAAGTTTCTAGATTTAAAAAGCTCAGCTGGCACTCAATACAATGAATATAAGGAGAATTCTTCAAGGGCACAATATCTGTTAAAAAAAAACAAAAAAAAACAAAACAAACAAAAAAAACTTTTAAAGTGAAAAATCAGGTTGAGTTCAAAGGATAAGAAGTGAGAATTGCATTTGATTTCTCAACAGCAACTCTAAAAGCTAGTGTCCCCCTGAAAAATTCTAAGGGAAAGATGAACTTCCAATTTAGAAATGTAAACCCAATCAAATTTTAATCAAACTAGAGAGTAAAGACATTTTCAGGTAGGAAGATCTCAAAAAATTTATCTCCCATGCATCATGTCTTAGGAAGCTACCTGAGGAGGTGACAAACAAAATTCTGAACTTAAACCAAGAATACAGATAATGGGTGATTCAACAAAAAGGATTGGTAACAGGAATTCACAGGAAGATGAGAGAAGTCCCAGGCTGATAACTACTCAATAGACTTGCAAAACAAACAGTAACACAATGATGGAAGGTTCCAGAAGAAACAACTAAAGAAAGCATTGGCACTAAGATTACTATTAATAAATAAAAATAAACCATAGTTTATCTTTCAATTTGGTAAATAATATGAAACTGAATTACTGACAAATACATAATAAAGTATGAAAGCCTCTTGATGAAAGTGAAACAGGAGAGTGAAAAAGTTGGCTTAAAGCTCAACTTTCAGAAAACTAAGATCATGGCATCTGGTCCCATCACTTCATGGCAAATAGATGGGTAAACAGTGGGAACAATGGCTGGCTTTATTTTTCTGGGCTCCAAAATCACTGCAGATGGTGATTGCAGCAATGAAATTAAAAGACGCTTACTCAGTGGAAGGAAAGTTATGACCAACCTAGACAGCATATTAAAAAGCAGAGACATACTTTGTCAACAAAGGTCCATCTAGCCAAGGCTATGGTTTTTCCAGTGGTCATGTATGGATGTGAAAGTTGGACTATAAAGAAAGCTGAGCACAGAAGAATTGATGCTTTTGAACTGTGGTGTTGGAGAAGACTCTTGAGAGTCCCTTGGACTATAAGGAGATCTAACCAGTCAATCCTCAAGGAGATTGGTCCTGAATATTCATTGGAAGGACTGATGCTGAAGCTGAAACTCCAATATTTTGGCCACCTGATGCGAAGAGCTGACTCATTGGAAAAGCCCCTGATGCTGGGAAATATCGAGGGCAGGAGGAGAAGGGGACGACAGAGGATGAGATGGTTAGATGGCATCACTGACTCAATGGACACGAGTTTGGTTCAACTCCGGGAGTTGGTGATGGACAGGAAGGCCTGGCGTGCTGCGGTACATGGGGTTGCAAAAAGTTGGACACGACTGAGTGACTGAACTGAACTGAACATAATAAAGTAAAAATAAATAAGACAATTATGAAATGCAGAAAAAACAAAAGGTTAAACAAGATAACGGGCACAAAAATATGACTCATATACTTTCATATAAAGAAAATTCTGATCATAGATTTAAACAAACATGATATATTTATAATGGGAAGACTGAAGGAATAAAACTGTGTGTATAACAGGAAGTGAGGAAAGGTATAAACTAAATGTCACGAAACTAATAGGAAGTCCATTGGTGATCTCTGAAAATGGGGAAAAAAAATCATTACAGTATTCTTTTAAGTATGCAAGGAAATAAGAAAAAAGAGCTCAAGTTTTTTAAAGTAATTACCAATAAGGAACAGGCCTCAGGACTGAGATCTATAATATTATGTATTATAAGCCTTACAATTTTTTGTTATATTATAGATCTCAACTAAAAATGTAAATTTAAAACAATAAAACCAAACGAAGAGATGGTCAAAGAGATTCAAAGCAGATATAAAACAAAGTAAACATATATACCATTTAATATTACTCAGTCATGAAAAGAATGAAATAATGCCATTTGCAGTAACATGAACTGACTTAGATACTGAGTGAAGTAAGTCATACAGAAAAAGACAAATATCATAGGATATTGCTTATATGTGGAATCTAAAAAAAATGGTACAAATCAAATTACTTGCAAAATATAGAGTCACAGATATAGAAAACAAACTCATGGCTACCAAGGGGAAGTGAAGAGAGGGATAAAGTGGGAGACTAGGGTTGACATATACATATTACTATATAAAATAGATAAGAAAGACCTTCAGCACAGGGAACTCTAATCAATATTTTGTAATGGCCTATATGGGAAAGGAATCTAAAAAGAGTGGATAAATGTGTAGCATAAATGATTCACTTTGCTGTACAACCAAAACTAACACAAGACTGTAAATCAACAATACTCCAATAAAATTTTTAAGTAAAGCAGGAATAGCAATATTAATAACAAAAAATGATGAAACATAAATTTAAGTACTAAATAAAATAAAAAGTAAAATTATGTGATGATAAATGGTAGAATTTTCAAAGATGATTAAACATTCATAGACTCACGTTCACTAAACATATGGAGTAAAATACATGAAGTTTTTTTTAATTTGATTATAATCCAAGTAAAGGGACTTTGCCTCCCAAACAAGATGGAATAACAGGAGCCAGGTTTACCTTGCTTCCAGAAACAATTAGGTAATCATCAAAATATATGAGTAACAGTTTTCAGGACACTGGACATCAGGCAGAGGAAACAGTGATCCTTAAGAGTGAAAAACAAACAAGATGAGCCCTAAGACCTCTCTAGCTTACTGCTTGGAGAGAGTTTCTAACCATAGTACAGGGAGGAAAAACTGAGGCAGAACCCAGTGAACTTCCTGATTTGAGGAGATCTAGAATTCTATACACAGTGAAAATTTCTTTGAACAACAAAGCAAATAAAAACTTTTCAGATATATAGAAGCTGGAAAATTTATTACCAGCAGACCTGCATTCTAAGAAATGTTAGAAGAAGCTCTGTAGACAAAGGAAAATAATATCAGATGGAAAATATGGCTCTACAGAAGAGAATTAAGATAACCAGAAATAATAACATAGGTAAATATGTAGATTTTTTTCTCATTATTTAAATCTTTTAAAAAGATAACATAATTATTTAAATAAAAACAACACAGTATGCAATTTGTAACATATGTAAAACATAAATATATGACAATAGTAGTACAAAAGTCAGGAAGGAAGAAAGAAGTATGCCATTATAAGATTTTTACAGTAAACATGACACAGGATAAAGTCACCTGAATGTAAACCATGGTAAATTAAAGCTATGTACTATATACTGTAAAACAAGCACTGAAACAGCAAAGTGTTATAGCTAATGAATCAAAAAAGGAAATGAAATGGAATCATAAAACAAATTCAATTAAATCAAAAAATAAGAGAAAACCAAAGAGGATAAATAAATAGCAAGGTGACAGATTTAAGTCAAACCTTATCACTGATCACATTAAACATAAATGGTCTAAATATCATAACTAAAAGGCACAGATGGTCAGATTGGATATAAAAGCGAAACCTAACATTCTGCCTACAAAAACACATTTTAAATACAAAGTCACATTTAAGTTAAAAATAAAGGAGTGTAAGAAGATACACCATGCTAGCATTAATCAAAAGAAAGAATGATGATATTATTCAGACTATTATTAGATTTTCAAGTAAAGAATATCATGGCTACATAGGGATCAATTTACCAACACAAAATAATACTTTTAAACTTTCTTCCCTTAATCATAAAGTTTCAAAGTACATAAAGCAACAACTGATAAAAAAGCAATGAGTAATAGATAAATTTACAATTATAGTTAGGGATTTCAACACCCATCTCTCAATAATAGAACAAACAAACAGAAAATCAGTAAGAATATAGACTTGAACAATATATTCAACCAACATATCCTAATTAACTCTACCCAGCAATAGCAGAATACGCATTCTTCCTAATTAAACATGGAACATTCACCAAGACAGACCATATTTGGCAGCATAAAACAAATCTTGATAAATTTAAAACAATTCAAGTCATACAAAGCGTGTTCGCTAACTACAGTGAAAAAACATTAAAAGGAACACATCAAAAAAACAAAAAAGTGTAGAGGTTAGCTGTAAAATCAAGCTCTACATAACTGATCCTGATATATGTCCCAGGTATAAGTCAGGAGTAAGTGCTGTGCAGTGTTCTATCTGGTGCATATGTCCAGGCCAATATTTGTCTTCCTCCTCCATTCATAAAGACTCCTCTTCTCTTAGTACCCAGATTCATCAAGTCTACAACTGGGTCTGCCTCAGTGTCTGTTCCTCTTAGAAAAAAAGACATTTCTTTCACACACTGGTTGGCTCTCCTCACAGTTCAATCTTGTCTATAGAAGATTTTGCAAATATCTCTCCAAGCTCCCAAGTGTTGGTAACATTTTATTCTAATTTCCAACACTGGCCTGCCTTTTTCTTTAATTTTATATTCCTTTGATCATTTCAGTGAGAATGTAGAATCAATAGTAAAATGTGTAAGCTCACACTACTTTAAGTCATGATCCATGTATCTTAATAAACTGCATTTTTTGTTTCAAAGCACCAAGAAATATAGAATTTAATAAACTCTTTGTTTCACATAACTGCAAATTTAGTTTTTTTCTCTAGATAATTGTCTTCAAACATGTAGCTAAAGTAAAAAGCCTTCCCAAATACAGGTATCAGAAAAATAAATATCCATAGAGTCAATAGGCATATTCTTCATGCATTGCCTTAATAAAAATGTAACAGTGACTTTCAGAACTTTCAGAAGCCAAAAGTTAAAGAGAGAGATTTGGGGGAAAGAAGGAAAAAAAGATAAAATTAGCAACAGACTAAATAGCTAAAGTCCTTGTTCAGTCATTACCACAAAATGCACCCAAGGGCACACATACGCACTCCCTCCCTCCCTCCCTCCCTCTCTCTCTCTCTCTCTCTCTCTCTCTCTCTCACACACACACACACACACACACACACACACCCTCTTTATTAAAATTCATAAATCGGCCAGAGGCAGGAGCACCAATAAATTCTTCTGTATAAGCAGAATTTTTTAATGGCTCCCTGAACACTAATAACCCCTGCTCTCTTATGTGTACTTGACTCTGTTTAACCTTTTTCTGGTGCTTTTTAACTTCTCCAAGTCAGGTACTAATATGGAACTAATGTGGGGTTTATTTTCCCTATAGGAATAGCAAAAAGAGCAGTGCACATTATCGTAATCACACAAGTCCTTCTAGCAGTGGTAGAACTTTAGATCAAAGCCTATGTATTATTGGCCAGGAAAAGAACTTAATAACCATTGCAAGGGTAAGCATCTTGTTTTTAAATATCAGACACTTCACTGAATATTATTTGTGGGAAAAAAAATATTGTTGGCAAGCAAGTAACCCAGCAGGAGAGAAATGGACATCCTGTCAGTCCTGACTAAGATCCTGACACAGGATCCTCAGTAACAAGGATACCCAGGCAATAGCCAACCATCACAGCCTGACATTGATAAAGGATAGCTAGAAACACAAACCATTTTTATCTTTGGAAGATAAATTTTTGAGGTGGTTCTCATTCCTGGAAACAACACAGTTTAAGCGAATGGGGTAGGGGCAATGTTGTATTTCTGTTCATATCAATCATGCACCTCAATATTCCAGGGTTTCTTATGAGTTGCAACTTGAAAGTATAATACATATCCCAGACTCAGCTTTTCTGCCTGTTTCATCTTCATTTGAAGTTTTTTTTTTAATCATGATTTTTCTCTCATAGGATACCTTGGAGATGTGGCAAACACTTCCTTGGTGGAAATGAACAAAATACATCAAGATTTTTTTCCTCCTGAATTTTAGCTGCTGCATACTTTTCAATTCTTCTGTTTTTCAAATACAGAGGTCACCCCAGCATCCTGACACCACAGTAGTGGTGTTCCAGCTGCATTAATACAGTTCCTGCTGAGCTTCTGCAGAAAGAGGCATTCATTTCTGAACCAGCAAGGAGAATACAAAGGAAAAATTAAGGGAGGATGAATAAACAATTTAAATGAAAGAGAATAGCAGGAACAAAGTAAATGGTTATACGCAGATGTGCATGTATATATAAATAGGGCGACACAAACTGTATAGGAAGAGGAGCACCCAGGAGCCAATATTTTTTATGTTATTTTTTAAAAATTAAGAAATGAGAACGTGTTGATCTTCAGTGAAATAAGGCCACCTTAAAGTTTTCATCTGGGTTCACTTTAAATACCATCTTAAAAGAAGAACTGAGGTAATCGTTTTTCTCAGCTGAATAAAGACATGTCTACTGAGCAGTCCACAGCAATAAAATTAGTTGCTTCTGATATTAGCCCAGTGTTTTCATCAATGCTGTAGCTGGACAAACATAGTTGTAAATCATTGCTCTGACACCCTAAATATACTTCATCATACTTGGAAATGCAGAATGTTTGCACTCAATAATTATTTTCAGACACAGGATCCGATATGCAAATTGAACTTAGGTAATATTTACCTTTTAACTAAAATTAACTAGTAACACTAAAATATCCTCTTCTGAGACACATATCTACAGAAAGAAAAAGTTGAAACACATTTCTTCTGTTTCGTTAATTACAGAATAACTGAAATGATTGGAATAAGCAAATATACCTGGTAGAAATATTCTGAAATATTGCTAAAGCAATTTTTAAAATATACCCCTAAAAAGGTCATCTACTACATGATATCCAGGAAAACTTTTAACTATAGCACTGATAGCAATGAAATAAACATGTAGGTATCTGGCTAATTAACCAACAAAATTTTAACTTATTTTCTTAACTGCTATTTTTGTAGTAAAATCTTACATCAAACCAATGTTTTTATTTTATGAATAACTTCCCTCTCACCTTCAAAGTAATTCTCCAAAACAGGAGAATTAGTTTCTGTGACCTTTCTTTTCTCCATCTCATTCTCTAAAGTGAGCAGCTGAAAGTAAAAGTAATTTAAGAGATCTTAATTATGCAGAAACTATATAACTATCTTACTAATAACTCAGTTAAGAGCTTCCAGTATAATTCTAGGTCAATTTTAACTAGGATGATAGTAACACTTAGTTGGTATGTTGGACTCCATTTCTGAGAACTCATCTATGTGCAAAGCACTAATTTTGTTTTGATTTTACCGTCCCCAATATATAGACGAAGAAACTGAGGCTTGGAGAGATTCATGATTTTTTTTAAGATCACATGACTAGTAAGCCAAAATTTAAATTCAAGCCAGTCTAACTTCAGAGATGACCCTCTCTCCACTACACTTATTGCCTCCCCAGTACTGACACACTCTGATGATTCCCATTCACAACTGTTCAGTTATCAGTGTAAAACTGTATGTCATTCTGTGCATCCTGGATTCTCTTTCATCTAAATCTCAAGGGTCAGTGCTTTACAAATTCTATTTTAAAGAATCATATTTCCAGTTTGACTACTAGCACCTCCCAGAATTGGATTTTTCACTTTCATGTTTTATCTGGAAAATGATCATTGATAGCATCATCTTTAGAAGTGGATAGTAGTAACAAGAAATCTAAGCAAACCATTTTTTTTAATTAAAAAAATGTTTTTATACTACCGGTTTAACTTTTTCAAACTTTGAAACACCTTCAATTCCAGCTATGCCAATTCTGCAGTTCTTCTTAAATGGCCAGCTTTCATAAACATCAGGCAGGGTGTCCAGCTCCACACAGTAATAATAATACCTGCGTTTCTATAGCATCTTTTCTCCAAGAAGCTTCAAGTTATTGGATTAACTCTACCAGTTTCCCTTGCCAACATACTTCCAAATACAATAATACTTTTTGTTATTGTGCATTATAAGGAGAGAGAAAGCATTTGAAATACAAATAATATGCTAAAGAATCAACAAATATAGGTTATACCTAATAAAACGCATTTCAAGAAAAACATATATTTTAACAAATATTCTGGCCCATTAGGAGAATGTATTTCTTTTCACCTCTAACTGAAATATATCTTCATGGCTAACAATTATCAGCAGTTTTAACTATTTGAGTGCTTGGTTAATTCTTGAGAAGATAATCAAGTTGGCATTTTTGTACCTAATTTATTATGAAGTTTATTTGTACCTAATTTGTTTATTATAAAATTAAGTAACTGAAAAAACATCTGAATGTGGACAAGTTCTTTTAACTAAAGAGCATCTTAAGAAAATACTTCTTAAAAAGAGAAAAAAAAACAAGATATCTATACATTCTGGGCAGCTAGTCAACTGTTTTCTCGCACTAAGCCAAGACTGTAACCTGTGAACTTAGTTTAAGTTTGCTTCTACCACAAGTATTTCCATGGCATACCAAACCATCCAAATGCTTTGATTTGCCTATACAATAGTGCTGATGGAAACACAGTGACTGCTTTCTACTATGAGAGTGAAAGGTACTCTCAGAATCACCCCCGCCCACAAATTTTTACTTCTTAGAAAATATTGTAATTATGTGGACAATATGATGCTGCCTGATCCACATGGCTTTTTTCTTTCCAGAAGTATCCATGCAAGCAAGGATCCAGAGAGCCAGATGTGGTGTATTTACTTTTGTGATCTCATTGTTTATGACAGTCAAGTTAAACAGAAACTTTTCTGTGAATCAACCCTAGTTTGCCAGTCACTGAGTATGAATGCTCCTGTGGACATTTGTTGTAAATAGTTTGACCACATTTGTCACGTGTCTGGAACTTACTTCAGAGGCAAAGTGGGAATATGCAGCATATGGGCTTAGAATTCACGAAAGTCCTCTCGTGAGGGGAAAGATTAGAATTACATGATCACAGCAGAGGAAGTTGTTAACTCAGCAATTCCAGACAGACTGTCCTGCCAAGCACCAGAGGGTGAGTTGGGGAAGACAGAATAGGGTAGGAAATTAAAACATGAGACCAGAATGTCACAAAATTGAAAATGATACTGACAAAGTGAAAGTTAAAACAATGACTAGGTATACTATATACATATAGTTTACATATGTCTGTAAAAGAGTAACACCTGGTAAGAATCTACAATTAGAGTTAAGCAGAGTACTTCCTTTCTTTCTCATAAGAAATTTCTCAGACAAAACTGATTTTGCAGTTGTTATAATATCCAACATTTGCAAGTATTTATTCAGTGCCCACCATGTACCTAGTACTATGGTAGAAGTATATCTAAATAAATGTTAAAGAAAAGTAATTTAAAACCATCCATATACTTGTATTTTTTTTTTTACTTTGAAAAACAAGATTAAAATATTACCTCAAATTTTATTTTGCTAATAGAATTGCACTGCAATGATTGGTCTACATTGCCTTGTCCAAGCTTCCCTGTGACAAATAGTATGTCAGCTTCATTATCTCCTGTTGCAAAATACAAACAGGGGCTACGTATTTGAAATACAGAGAACTCAATGAGATTCCATAATAAAGTTTTTGTTCTTACTTTTGAAGGTGTTATCAATGCTGTCACAATCAACAGGGACAATAAATCTCTTGGATCTAATGGCAGATCCAGTGAGGAGGGTACTATTCAGAGGTGAAACTTTTCTCAATAACCAGTACACCAAAGAAAATCCATAGTTTTTCGAAAGGGTAATTATCATCATTGTCTTTAAAAGCTCTCAGTTCTTTACCGGTAACAAAATCAAAGAGTTTTTCAGGATGACGTCTGGAAGTAGGTCGTGTTCTGACAAATGGCCAAAACACATCTTTTGCAATGGTAATCTTTCTACTTTCCAGTCAGGAGGTGGAGTTTATTCTCTTCTCCTGAAATGTGGACTGGCCCTGTGACCCACTTTGATCACAGGATCAATCCAGATGTGGTAGAAGTGATATTAAAAAAAAAAAAATCATAGTCCAGGCCTTAAGAGATCTGCAGCTTTTGTCTGACCTCCAATATGCCCCATGTGGAACTAGCTGCCATGCTGTGAGCAAGTTCAACCTATCCTTAGAATATGTTCTTCCTACCTTATTTCTTGCTGAAGATGGTTTCAAATAACTAGAGCCACTTCAAATCCCAACAGCAGTAAGTTTTAATGCCTAGAGTAATTCTCCTTTAAAAGTGTATCAACTTCCTTAAAATTCTAAAAAGGCTATCCTTATAAAAAGGGCCTGAATATAATTTTATTTGTTTGGGCAGGAAAAGTCCACTGAGCTTAAAACACCTGGGTTTCAATCCCACTCTGTCATATTACATCTACATCTTCTCACCACTAAAATTTGAAAAATGAGAATTCAATGAGATAATATGCGGGAAAAGGCTTGTAAATGGTAAGTCACTGTGCAAAAAAACCAAAATAACAAAAACAGGTGAGACAGTCAATAAGCCATTTGTACACAGTAAGACTGCAGTGCCAAATAGAAGGGGCTATGGGTTGCTATATCCAACTTTATGAAAGTATGAATTCGAGCTGGGGTTTTCCTGGCAGACGGGCACCCAGTTCAACTGCAGGAGATTCAATAGGCACTGATCTTTGTGTATTCATCCAATAAATAATGATTTGGCATTAATGTAACTGGCACTGTTCTAGTCACAGGAACACAACCACATGAATGAAACAAGATATGGGCTCTCTTGCAACTTTTATTTGCATAACTAGAGACATGTTATCATGCTGGTAAGAGTTAAGAATAGAATACATAAGCCTAGGTAAAGAAAACAGTAAGCAGGAGGGTAAGATTTTGGGGAGGAAAGCCTCTCTGATATGGTAAACTTATGTAGAGATCTGAAGGAAGGGAACAAACCCTACAAATATACGTGTGAAAAGATATTCCAAGCAGTGGAAACAATCAGTGCAAAAGCCCTGAGAAAGTATCATGCTCACTGTGTCCATGACCAGCAGGGAGACCAGTACAACTGGGATGGAGGCACCAGTGAGAAGAGTGATAGGAGATGAGAGCAGAGAGCAAGAGGGGTCCCTGTCAGGTACAGTGTGGTGGGCCACAGCAACAACTTTAGATTTATTCCAAGTGAGAAGATACCAAAAGAGGTCTTGAACAGAGCAGAAGCATAACCCAATCTACCTTTTCAAGAGATCAGGTGGGTGGGTGTAGAACACATCATGGAAGGGAAGCAGGAGCCTGTATCTACAGCTTTGGTGGCAGTCTTGCCAAGAAGTGATACAGCCTGGACTCAGGCTGTAGTTGTCAGAGGGTTCGAAGTGGCTGGATCCTAGATATTTTTCAAAATCAGCACCAGCAGATTTGCCAATAGAGTGAGGATAGTGGGTAGGAAGTAAAAAGGAGTCAAGAAAGAGGTGTATTATGCTGTTTCTAAGCAAACAAAACAATCATTTTAGGGTTAGTTTTGCTGAAAGATAACCAAAAAATAGGTCATCTAAAGCACCAGGTTTTCAATGTCCTGGCCAAAGGGAAAAAAATATACTTTTTTAATGCCAATAATCTCTTTAAAAAATTATTTAACTGTCATATAAATGTACTGATTTGGGGGAAATATTATGAGATGCAGAAAAGCAACTTGAATTCTATTTTCTTTAGTTAAAGCTTTATAACTAAGCACAGCTGCAGACTGCCCAGGCATAATTATAGCTCCACCTGGCAGGCAAGCCCCTTGGTTTGAAGCATAGCATTTCATTAATAAAATGAAAGAATGTGTGAAATTGTATTTTTAAACAGCTGAAATGGAAGGAGACTCGTAGATGGATGGCTCTCTTGACTAGGCCACAACCTAGTGTGTTGAAGTGTCACGTGAACATTGCCTGTCACAGATGCCATCCCAGAGCAAGTGAGGCTGGCCCTCCCATGGGGTGTTCAGGTAATATGCTGGGCCGCCTTAATGCAAACACCCTTAAAATTTCACAGTATTCCAGGGAGGGAAAAGGCACAATCCGTGGGCATCCGCATTGTACTCATATTCTACACATATCTTTGTTTTCTTCAGGCTAACAGGTTATCAAGAAGAAGTATTAAAAGAAAATATGTGCAGCTGACAAAAATTATGATGTCCTCTATCCACTAATTTCTCATTTATTTATCTGCTCATTTGCATTTCACTGTATGATTAAATTACTGCATATACTAATTAGCACCACAGCTCCCAAAACATGACATTTTCAACTCCTGCAGGAGCTACCAACAAAATCCAAGTACTTTTTTACAGAGCAAAAATCTGCATTTGTTCTCTGTGGAACTTAATCCTTGATAAAGAAAAGAAAATTTAATTTTATGCTGTTTCAAATTACCCATTTTACAGATGAGAATTAGATTTTCTCCCTAGACCCTAATCTTACATTCTAAATCACAGCCCTTCAAAGTACGTGGAAATGCTTTCAGAAAGGAAATAATTGACAAACCTCTATAATAGTTTGTTGTTTTTAACACAGCTCCCTTAAAACTTACAGATAAGGGATGTTTGTGAATACAATATAAGAATCGATTTAGTAACTCCATACAGTTCTTTTCAAATGCTCATAAAACATTTTTTAATTAATCCAATGGAAAGTTGTAAAGAAAATTATACAGTAATATTCTCTGCTATAGGGAAATGAAGAAATTAATAACAAAACCAAAAACTAACTACCTAGAAATTTTAAAACACTCTTCTGAATAACTCAACACCTAAGAATAAAATTATAGACTATTTAGAAACTAATGATAGTTCCCATTAATAAAACCCAGAACTTCTTGGAGACATAACAGTCCAGATCAGGAGCAAGAGTTGTACAATGTAAGTTTGTACAATGTAAGTCTTATAACTTGTCCCAGAAAACAAGACTATAAGGGTCACATGAAAAGGACCAAGGATCAGTGCAGAGGACTTCCAATGGCCAAATATGGGACAGACTTTGTGAACACTGAAAAAGTCAGAATACAATAGATTGCGACACAAACATTAAAATAAATGCATTTTAGTAACACATTCAAAATGATTACATCTAGAGATTTCTAGAACACCAGCTCATTTTGAAAAAACTACAAATAAGAGACTCCAGAATGTATCCTGTCCTTCTCTATGAAATCTATCTCAGGGTAATCATTTAGTTGATATTAAGAATTTATAAAATTGAAACTCCCCACTTCACAACATCTAATGAAATAATGGATCTGGGCAGTGATCATTGATGACTGCTAACACCATTAGGTAAGAGTAATGCGGAACCTTATAATGGATGGATTAGGCTGAAAGCACGTGAGCCCACTGATAATATAACATGAAGAAAAACAACCAAACATTACAGCCTCTTAATATAGGAAGTATGCAGCACCAGTTATCAGAAAAGTGAAAGTGAAAGACGCTCATTCGTGTCCAACTCTTTGTGACCCCATGGAATTCTCCAGGCCAGAATACTGGAGTGGGTAGCCTTTCCCTTCTCCAGGAGATCTTCCCAACCCAGGGATCAAACCCAGGTCTCCCACATTGCAGGCAGATTCTTTACCAGCTGAGCCACAAGGGAAGCCCAGTTGTAAGAAATCTTTGTCAAAATTATTAAACTCAACCTGAATCTGATCAAGCCTTTAGTTAAAGGTGAACTAAAGTTAGATGAACATGTTAAACAACACCATGGAGATAAAATCAGCCAAATTTTACCCAAGTGAAAAAAGATATTCATGGATAAGTGGGGGAAATTTAAATACTGACTGGCTATTAAATGATACAGGGAATTTTAGTTACTTTCTCCATTTGGAGATGATGATGTTTAAGAGTTCAAGTCTGTTAGAGAAGCAAATAAAAGTACTTAAAGATTTTTTTTAAATATGTCTGACTTTGCTTTAAAGTAAATCAGAAGGTTCAGAGAGCATGGTATGGATACACAAGAATGGACACATTTGTTGAAATTAGTGGTATGAAATTTAGACCTAATTATTTTACTTTCTTCATTATCCAAATTTTTCATAATAAAGTTTTTTAAAAGATACAAATGACAATGAGAATACCACATATCAAAATGTGTAAGATGAAAAGTGACATCAGCATCATAGCAAAGACATCCACTGTTTTGTCCCCCTTGTCACCACCACTCCCTGCCAAAAATAATAATTCAGCATCTATACACAAACAAAAGTGCCTTGTGGGAGATCTGAAATCCAGTACTATATGTCAACAGACCTAGGAGGAATCTCACCCATCCAGCATTAGGTGATAGACATATAGACAGATCTCAGTGCTGGCTGTGGACCTGCAGTGGCCCATGAACTGGCTCCAGCCACTCTGGCCTATTATAGTCTGGGAGTCCCTGGAAAACACTCTCTTAGACAAATAGGCACAAACAAGAGAGCCGTTTTGGAAGGCCAGGTCTCTAAAGAGATTCTAGTATCCCAATGGAGGGAAAAAACAAAACCAAATTTGGATGCTTTGGAAAGGGTAAGAGCAGTTTGACTTAACCTGCGATATCCCTCTCCCGGGACAACATAGCTTACACACAAGATAGTTTTTCCACCCATGACTGCTCTCGCCAGAGAAAGTGAAAGCACATTAAGTGAACACCCAGCTTCTCCAACTGTGTCGGATACTGCCGAAGAGGCTTATTTCTGTCTTCCCCCATCCAGAGTACTAAATTGTGAGTTGTATGATTTGGTGGCAGGAAGAGCTAGGAATGTACACCAGATAGGACTCCCAGAGGATACTGAAAAGACACAGATCCTACAAATTGTGTCACAGGCTCCATCAAGAAGCCCACCTACGACCACCTGGGAATGCCTCACCTGTGGATTCCCCCCACTAGCCCATGGGCACTGCCAGGGCTTAGCACGCCTTACCCACGCATACCCTGACCCTGTGGCTAGCTCCCTGTGCATCTTCCCAGTTACAGCAGTGAGTGTGAGCTTTGGCAGATGGCTGGTAAGAACACACAGAAAGCCAGCCAAAATCTTCAAGGCAGGGAGGAGCCACAAACTTGAGACTTAGTGCCATCTTTTGGAAAACAAAAGGGAGGATGTCAGCACCTGGCCAGTGTGTTGCAGGATCAAGAGACAACATACAAGCTTAAGAATTCTGACAAAAGGAAGGAAGAACTGTGCAGCACATATATCCATAGAAGGTCTGAGAAAACCTCAGAATCACCAGCACAACTGGCAGGAGGTATTTCTCTCCTGAAGGCAGTAAGTGAAAACGAAAGAGATAACTACTATTTCAAATGTGAAGATGCAATGCAATAACTTCAAGGAACATAAAAAAAAAGTCACAGAACCATAACATCAAAGGAAAACAATAAAGCTCTAGCAATCAGTCCCAAAGTCATGAAGATGTGTGATTTAACAAAATAAATAAAGAAAAACCTCTAAATGTTTAAAGGAAACTCAATGTGTTAAAAGAAACACAGCAAGGCAATTCAATATATTAGGAAAATTAACAGGAACAAAAAAGAGAGGTTTAACAAAGAAATATAAATTTAAAAAAAAGAACTAAAAATAAATTCTGGAGCTGAAGAATATAATGACTAAAATTAAAAATACACATAGAGTATCAACAGCAGAATGTACCAACCAGAAAAAAAAAACCTATGAAATAGAACACAGGAACTCTGAAAGTATCCATTCGAAAATAATGAAAAAGAGAAAGGCTACAATATCTATGGCATATCATGTAAACAACCAGTGTGTGAATTAATGAGTTCAAGAAGAGAGAGGGGAGGAGGTAGAAAGTTTATTTAAACAAATGATGGTGGAGAATATCCCAAATATGTTGAGAAATTTGGACAAGCAAGTTCATGAAGCTCACTGGTCACCAGCAAAATCAACTTAAAGAGATCCTCTCTAGGACACATGAAATAAAGTTTTCAAAAATCAAACACTAGGACCTCCCTGGTGATCCAATGGTTAAAAATCCACCTGCTAATGCAAGGGACAAGGGTTCTATCCTTGGTCCAGGAAGACCCCAAATGCCTCAGGGCAACTAAGCCTGTGAGCCACAACTACTGAAGCCTGTGTGCCACAAGTAAAGAGTAGCCTCTGCTCTCCACAACTAGAGAAAGTCACGCTCAGCAATGGAGACCCAACGCAACCAAAAACTAAAATAAAATAAACTTCTTTAAAAAAATCAAAGACTAAGAATCTGAAAAGCATCAAGAAGAAAGAATTATATAACTTCCAAGGGAACCTTCATAAGGTTACCACTGGGTTTCTAGGCAAAGAGTCTACAGGCCAGGGGAGAGTGGAATGATAGAATCAAAGTGCTGAAAGACAAAACCAACAATCGGGAATATTCCATCCAGCAAAGTTATTCTTCAAAAATGGAGAGTTAAGGACTTTCCTAGAAAAACAAAAGCTGAGGGAATTCAAAATCACTAGATCTGCCTTCCAACAAATGCTGAAAAGAGTATTTCAAACTGAAGGGAAAGGATACTAATTAGTATCTTGAAAATATACAACACAGTGATAAAGATAAGTATGAAATCAAATTCAGAATATTTTAATACTTTAAATACTCTAATACTCCAAAAACCCCCCATCAAAATGGGAGGAGATGCTCAGACACAAACTCACTGTAAACCTCACCCACAGCTTGGTGACACACACATGGAAGGAATTTGCAACTCTCACCAGCTGAGGATTGAAGGGTTTGGACCCCACATCTGGTTCTCAACTTCCACCTGAGACATGTATTCCCAAAACATCTAGCTTTGACAACCAATAAACAGTATGGACCTAACAGAAGCAGAAGATATTAAGAAGAGGTGGCAAGAATACACAGAAGAACTATACAAAAAAGATCTTCATGACCCAGATAACCACAATGGTGTGATCATGCACCTAGAGCCAGACCTCATGGGATGCGAAATCAAGTGAGCCTTAGGAAGCATCACTACAAACAAAGCTAGTGGAGGTGATAGAATCCCAGTTGAGCTATTTCAAATCCTCAAAGATGATCCTGTTAAAGTGCTATAATCAATATACCAGCAAATTTGGAAAACTCAGCAGTGGCCACAGGACTGGAAAAGGTCAGTTTTCGTTCCAATCCCAAAGAAAAGCAATGCCAAAGAATGTTCAAACTACTGCACGATTGCACTCATCTCACACACTAGCAAAGTAATGCTCAAAATTCTCCAAGCCAGGTTTCAACAGTACATGAACTGAGAACTTCCAGATGTTCAAGCTGGACTTAGAAAAGGCAGAGGAACCAGAGATCAAATTGCTAACATCTGTTGGATCATCAAAATCAAGAGAGTTCCAGAAAAATATCAACTTCTGCTTTATGGACTATGCCAAAGCCATTGACTGTGGGGATTATGACAAACTGTGGAAAATTCTTAAAGAGATGAGAATACCAGACCACCTGACCTGCCTCCTAAGAAACCTGTATGCAGGTCAAGAAGCAACAGTTAAAACTGGACATGGAACAATGGACTGGTTCCAAATTGGGAAAGGAGTACATCAAGGCTGTATATTGTCACCCTGTTTATTTAACTTATATGCAGAGTACAACATGCAAAACACTGGCCTGGATGAAGCACAAGCTGGAATCAAGATTATCAGGAGAAATAATAACCTCAGATATGCAGATGACAGAACCCTTATGGCAGAAAGTGAAGAACCAAAGAGCCTCTTGATGAAAGTGAAAGAGAAGAGTGAAAAAGTAGGCTTAAAACACAACATTCAAAAATCTAAGATCCTGGCATCTGGTCCCATCACTTCATGGCAAATAGATGGGGAAACAATGGAAACAGTAAGAGACTTTATTTTGGGGGGCTCCAAAATCACTGCAGATGGTGACTGCAGCCATGAAATTAAAAGATGCTTGCTCCTTGGAAGAAAAACTATGACCAACCTAGACAGCATATTAAAAAGCAGAGACATTACTTTGCCAACACAGGTCTATCTAGTCAAAGGATTTAAGAGCCAGACCATAAATAAAGCTGAGTGCCAAAGAATTGATGCTTTTGAACTGTGGTGTTGGAGAAGCCTCTTGAGAGTCCCTTGGACTGCAAGGAGATCAAACCAGTCAATCCTAAAGGAAATCAATCCTGAATATTCATTGGAAGGATTGATGCTGAAGTTGAAACTCCAATACTTTGGCCACCTGATGCAAAAAACTGACTCACTGGAAAAGACCCTGATGCTGGGAAAGATTGAAGACAGGAGGAGAAGAGGATGACAGAGGATGAGATGGTTGGATGGCATCACCAACTCGATGGACATGAGTTTGAGCAAGCTCCAGGAGTTGGTGAAAGACAGGGAAACCTGGCATGCTGCAGTCCATTGGGTCTCAAAGAGTCAGACACGACTGGGCAACTGAACCGAGCTGAACTGACTGAAGTAAAATATATCATATGTTACAGAGTACATAGGTTGAAGAATAAAACCCTTCTTCCCCACTCTAAAGGTGCCCACATCCTAATCTCCCAAAACAAGTGATTATGTTTCTTCACATGACAAAAGGGACTTTGCAGATATGATTAAGAATCTTGAACTGGGATAATTCTCCTGGATATCTAGGAGGATCTGTTGTAATCACAGAGGTTCTTATAAGAGGAATGCAGGAGGGTTAAAGTCAGACAGATTTGAATAGGCTACCTTGTGAGTTCTGTGAGTTTCAAGATGGAAGAAAGGGCCAAGGGCCAAGCGCCAAGACCCAAGACCCAAAAAATAGAGGCAGCCCTTCAGAGCTGCAAAAGTCAAGGAAAGATTCTTCCTGAGAACCTCTAGAAGGAGCCAGTAGTAACATATTATTTTAGGACTTCTGATCTTCACAACTCTAAGAGAAGAAATTTATATTGTTTCAGCCGCTAAATGTGTGCTAAATTACTACAACAGCAATAGGAAACTAACACAGAAGAAATAAATAAGTAAAGCTGAGTAAGGGCATGGACTGGCCAGGGAGTACAACTTACTTAAAGTCTCAGTTCTAATAAGCCTTGCTATATAGTGTTCCAGGGCACAGAATAAAAAGTTAGTATAATAAACTACTTTTTATTTATTTAATAAAATAAATCACAAACAAAATTCAAAGACAACAGATAGGAAATTAGGAAAGATGATGTACAAATGGCAAATGAGCATATGAAAATTTATGCAATTTAAAACAGTAGTGAGATAAATGGAAATTAAAATGAAATTTTATTTAACAGATTAACAAAATTTTTAATTATTATCATCCAACACAGTTGAGTGTCTGGATAAAGGGCAATCTCTTAAATGCTTGAAAGAATTTGAAACTTGTACAATCTTTTGGGAAGGAAATTTGGTGACAGTTATAAAATTTTCAAATATTCATACCTTTAATTACATTCCTAAGAATCATCCTACAGAAATGTTTATACTCAGAATCAAAGAAGTAAAATGGGAAGATAGTTCATGTTCATAGATAGGAAAACCGATTATTGTTATGATGTCTATACTTGACCTATAAATTCAATGCAATCTCAATCAAAATCCTAAGTTATTTTTTTCTTCTGGATAGACAAACTGATTCTAAAGTTTTATGGAGAGGCAAAAGACCCAGAATAAACAATACAATATTGAAAAAGGACAACAAAGTTAGAGGACGATATTACCTGACTTCAAGACCTACTATAAAAGCTACATTAACCAAGACATTTTAGTATTGGAAAAAGAATAGGTATATCAATGGACAGAACAGAGAGCCTGAAATAGACCCACATAAAGATAGTCAGCTGATCTTTGACAAAGATACAAAGTAACAGAGCAAAGATAGTCTCTTCAGCAAATGATGCTGGAATAACTGGACATCCACATGCAAAAAAAAAAAGATGAGTCAAGAAACAAAGCTCACATTCTCCAGAAAAATTAACTCAAAATTGATCATAGACCCAAATGTAAAACACAAAACTAAAAATCTCCTAGAAAATAGCATAGAATAAAAACTAAATGACCTTAGTTACATTGATGCCTTTTTAGATACAATACCAAAGACACAATCCATGAAAGAAATAATGGATATACTGGGCTTCATTACAATGAAAAACTCTGCTCTGTAAAAGACATGCAAGCCACAAACTAGGAGAAAATAATAGCCAAAAAATACATTTCATAAAGGATTATTATCCAAATATTGGAGTACTCTTAAAAACTCAACAATAAGAAAACAAATGACCTGATTTAAAAAATGTGCCAAAGATCTTAACACCTCAAAGAAGATGAGGATATACAGATGGCAAATAAGCATATGAAAATATGTTCTACACCCTACATCATCAGGTAAACGCAAATGAAAAATAAGATAACACAACATACCTCTTAGAATGACCAAAACCCTGAATAAGGACAAGCCAAAATGCTGGCAATGATGTGGAGCCATACTGTGAGCTTCCCCCATAGACAGATCCCTGTGGCAAAGAACTGAGGGAAGTCTCCAACAACCAGGTAGTGAGGCTTTAGTCCAACAACAACATGAGTGATCTGGAAGCACATTCTTCCCAGGTGAGCCTTCATCTGATACCACAGCCCCAGCCAGCAACCTAATTGCAGCCGCAAAAGAGACCTGGAAGCAGAGAATCCAGCTAAGCCACACCCAAATTCTTGACCCATAGAATCTTTGAAATTATGTTTGTTTTTTCTAGTTGCTACACTTGAGGGGTGGAATTTTATACAAAGCAAGATATAACTAATACAACCCTATTTTTATATATACAAAAAGTTAAACTATGTTATATATACATATGGAGAGGGTTGGGAACTACAGGGATAGCTGTGTGGAAGGAGAACAATGCAACTGCTATTGGACTTTCTGCACTACAGAATTCAGTTCAGTTCAGTCGATCAGTCATGTCCGACTCTTTGCGACCCCATGAACCACAGCACACCAGGCCTCCCTGTCCATCACCAACTCCCAGAGTCCACCCAAACCCATGTGCATTGAGTTGATGATGCTATCTAACCATCTCATCCTCTGTCGTCCCCTTCTCCTCCTTCCCTCAATCTTTCCCAGCATCAGGGTCTTTTCCAGTGAGTCAGCTCTTCGCATCAGGTGGCCAAAGTATTGGAGTTTCAGCTTTAGCATCAGTCCTTCCAATGAATATTCAGGACTGATTTCTTTTAGGATGGACTGGTTGGATCTCCCTGCAGTCCAAGGGACTCTCAAGAGTCTTCTCCAACACCACAGTTCAAAAGCTTCAATTCTTCTGCATTCAGCTTTCCTTATACTCCAACTCTCACATCCATACATGACCACTGGAAAAACCATAGCCTTGACTAAACAGAACTTTGTTGGCAAAGTAATGTCTCTTCTTTTAAATATGCTGTCTAGATTGGTCATAACTTTCCTTCCAAGGAGTAAGCATCCTTTAATTTCATGGCCACAATCACCACCTTCAGTGATTTTGGAGCCCCCAAAAATAAAGTCTGACACTGTTTCCACCGTTTGCCCATCTCTTTGCCATGAAGTGATGGGACCAGATGCCATGATCTTAGTCTTCTGAATGTTGAGCTTTAAGCCAACTTTTTCACTTTCCTCTCTCACTTTCATCAAGAGGCTCTTTGGTTCTTCTTCACTTTCTGCCATAAAGATGGTGTCATCTGCATATCTGAGGTTATTGATATTTCTCCCGGCAATCTTGATTCCAGCTTGTGCTTCCTCCAGCCCAGCGTTTCTCATGATGTACTCTGCATATAAGTTAAATAAGCAGGGTGACAATATATAGCCTTGACATACTCCTTTTCCTATCTGGAACCAGTCTGTTGTTCCATGTACAGTCTAACAGTTGTTCCTGACCTGCATACAGGTTTCTCAAGAGGCAGGTCAGGTGGTCTGGTATGCCTGTCTCTTTCAGAATTTTCCACAGTTTATTGTGATCCACACCGTCAAAGGCTTTGGCATAGTCAATAAAGCAGAGGTAGATGTTTTTCTGGAACTCTCTTGCTTTTTCGATGATCCAGTGGATGTTGGCAATTTGATCTCTTGTTCCTCTGCTTTTTCTAAAACCAGCTTGAACATCTGGAAGTTCACGGTTCATGTATTGCTGAAGCCTGGCTTGGAGAATTTTGAGCATTACTTTACTAGCGTGTGAGATGAGTGCAATTGTGTGGTAGTTTGAGCATTCTTTGGCATTGTCTTTCTTTGGGATTGGAATGAAAACTGACCTTTTCCAGTTCTGTAGCCACTGCTGAGTTTTCCATATTTGCTGGCATATACAGAGTTAGGAGAGAAGAAAAATTGTACTTTTTATTTCCATAATGTTTGAATTTATTACAATAAGCCCATACAATGTTCATAGTCTAAATATAATTCTTCTTGGAATTTTTTCTGCATAATTATCCTTGTATCATGTTCTTGACTGGTAATGGTGAGGAACTACTGAGTTGTTTAGCCAAATGTGGTGATGGGATTTTTTTTTAACCAACCCACTCAAATGCTTCCTCTCATATAAGTGGTATATTCTTTCAAAGACAGAGACGCCACTAACGAAATGAAGCAAAACTAATTGTTCTTTATAGGAACTTTACCTCTGGTTTTGTCAGATTAAGAACTTAACTCTTATAAAGTGTAAGTTGTACGTTCTAGTACCATGAACTATACTAACTCAAAACCTCAAATAATCAGGCTAACTTTTTCTATATTCTGAACAACTTTAGTCTTCCCTTCTCAGAAAAGGGCATCATTTCAACCAAGAAACGTAAGGTCGTATATCATTCCTTTCTTTCCTTCACCGAACACATTTAATCAACCACGTATGTCTTGAATCTGATCACTTTTCTCTATTTTCATTGCTACTGTCCCAATCCACCCACTATCACTGCTCTCCTAGACCACTGCCGTATTTCTTTTACTAGTCTCCCTGCTCCCACATTTGCTTACATAAATCATTACTTGTACAAGTCAGCATTGGTTTCCTTCCTTTACTGTTTATTTCAAAAGTTATTTCAGACTTACAGAAAAGTTGTGACATTACTACAAGAATAGCACAAAGTAGCTCTATGTAACTTTTCCCCAAATTCCCAAGTTAACATTTACCACATTTGTGTATCATTCTCTCTCTCCACACACATTTTTTTTTCTGAAGCATTTTAGACATCCCATTACCAAGGCTGTTGCCCCAGAATTATACCCCTGGCCCTCCCTCAAATGGAAACCAATTGCTCTTATCTAAATTTCAGGAGGAAGCTGCAAAAAGACAAGAATTAGTTAGAACCAGTGAGGCCCAAGATGGTCAACATTTGACTTCCAGTAGACCTTGAACCTCATTAAACAGTCATTGTATTACATTAGCTAAATGACACACCCACCAGCACTGAGACAGCAGACAGTTGCCATGACAACGGAAGAAACCCACACAAGGACTGAAAAGGAATGTTGCCTCAGTTGCAGGTCCAAACGACAACTCTGTTCTCAGATAAGTCATGGATATTCCTCTCAGTTCAGTTCAGTTGCTCAGTTGTGTCTGATTCTTTGCGACCCCATGGACTGCAGCACACTAGGCCTCCCTGTCCATTACCAACTCCCGGAGTCTACTCAAACTCATGTCCATTGAGTCGGTGATGCCATCCAACCATCTCATCCTCTGTCATCCCCTTCTCCTCCTGCCTTCAATCTTTCCCAGCATCAGGGTCTTCTCAAATGAGTCAGTTCTTTGCATCAGCTGGCCAAAGTATTGGAACTTCAGCTTCAGCATCAGTCCCTCCAATGAACAGTCAGGACTGATTTCCTTTAGGATGGACTGGTTGGATCTCCCTGCAGTCCAAGGGACTCTCAAGAGTCTTCTCCAACACCACAGTTCAAAAACATCAATTCTTTGGCACTCAGCTTTCTTTACAGTCCAACTCTCACATCCATACATGACCACTGGAAAAACCATAGCCTTGACTAGATAGATCTTTGTTGGCAAAGTAATGTCTCTGCTTTCTAATATGTTGTCTAGGTTGGTCATAACTTTTCTTCCAAGGAGCAAGCATCTTTTAATTTCATGGCTGCAGTCACCATCTGCAGTGATTTTGGAGCCCCCAAAAATAAAGTCTGTCACTGTTTCCACTGTTTCCCCATCTATTTCCCATGAAGTGATGGGACCAGACACCATGATCTTAGTTTCCTGAATGTTGAGCTTTAAGCCAACTTTTTCACTCTTCTCTCTCACTTTCATCAAGAGGCTCTTTAGTTCTTCTTCACTTTCTGCCATAAGGGTGGTATCATCTGCATATCTGAGGTTATTGATATTTCTCCTGGCAATCTTGATTCCACCATGTGCTTCATCCAGCCCAGCGTTTCTCATGATGTACTCTGTATATAAGTTAAATAAGCAGAGTGACAATATACAGCCTTGACGTATTCCTTTCCCTATTTGGAACCAGTCTGTTGTTCCATGTGCAGTTCTAACTATTGCTTCCAATTCCCACCTCGACCCTCTTTTATATGTGGTGTCATATATATAGTGTCAGTTTGAGAAGTTGATTTGAGAACTATTCAGTAAGTTCCCACATCTCCGTTCTTCGGCCATTGAATAAAGCTTGCACTGTTTCAGTCTCAGCATTCATTTTGTTACTGGTTTCGCAAATCCAAGTGGAAAAAGAATTTCCCCAGCAGAAACAAGGGGTCTCAGCCCAGGCTAGGACCCTAGCATGGGTCCAGGTGACCAATTCAGTAACAATTTCACCTTTCTACCCCTCAATACTTTCAGCTGTATTTTCTCAAAGCAATAACTTTCTCTTAAATGAAGAATACACTTATCACAATTAACACTTAATCATAAAAAATGTAAAAAGTCAATTGTATCTCTCTCATCCTATTGATAAGCAAAGCCTTTTATGTTGTGATGTCTTGACAGTTACTGCATGAGTGCTAAAGGTTGCTTTTAATTAAACAATAAAGAATGTAATATCATTTCTGGTATCATTATAAAAAAAAGTATACTTTTCAAAAATCAAGAAATTAACATGGATAATTTTATTATCTACAGACCCTACTCAAATTTCACAATTGTCCCAATAACAAAGTGATCTTTTAAAGAGTAAATAAAACTATGTCACCCTCTTGCTATAAATACTCCAATGGTTGTCTATTGTATTGTAATAATAACTAAATTCTTTACTTTGATGGATAAGGCCCTACATGTTCAGACTCCTGCCTATGTCTCCAACATCATCATCATCATCTCCTAACACTCTCCCCATTCATGCACTTTAATCAAACCTCACAGATCTTTCTGTTCTTTCAGTACCTAATCTCATTTCTTCCCCAGAGTCTTTGCACTACCTTTGACAATGTGGAATGGTCTTCCTCACAGATCTTTAACAGTGACTCATCACTCAGGCCAAGTGTTCCTTTTTCTTTGATTCTATGTTATGGTAATTTTATGCTTCATATGTTGCTTTCTCCTTGTATGATTTTTTAAGAAGGGAGGCAGGAACTTAAAATTCTAGGCTGTTACCATGTTCCTACAAGAACTCTAAAGATGGAATTCTTTATATTTTTATGTCTACTATTTAGCTGCATTCAATTTGTTTTTAAGTTGTTAATCAGTGTATGATACATATAGGATATTCAAATTAAATAAAACTCTTCTTAAATCTAATAAATAGCAATGTATACTAATATTTTCTTGTTCTTGAATGTTTACCACAAAGTTGATGTCATTAAAGCAGCAATGAATTCTCTCTCAAGATAATAATAATGTAAAAGAATAAGCATTCAAATGCAAGCTTACCTGTAAGTAATTCTGTGATGTTTTGATATGATTCTAATGATACAAATTACTTTGTTTCAATATAATCAATGTTAACATGTAAGGCATTTATATAAGGAGTGCTCTACACATGGCTCAGAACTGCAGCAGCTGCTCAGAATCATGAAGTACCAGAGGACATCATGTGAATTATAAAAATGATATGATAGGAAATGGAAAATGATTATTGCTATTATTTGGGGCTTTATGTCATTTCTCTGTAGAGCCATCCTATATTGCCCCTACTTCAGGTAGCAATCTCTCTCCTTCCCACACTCAATGACAAGGATTACATGTTTGAATAAATTGTCAGCATCCCACATTATGCAAAGTAATGGGATCCATCGTCTAAATATCATTACAACTAAGGACTGTCATGTTCAAATTCTCCCTCACTATTCACAGCTGAGAGAAACAACATCTTTAAAAGACTTTGAGTTTTCAGCTAAAACCCTCTTGATTTCAAGGTGACAGAGTATGTTCTTAAGAGTTGTTACCAACCTCAAATAATTATGAAGCTAGAGAAAGGCTGTGAGAGGGAACAAAAGAAGATTAACACCTCTGCATGTTGATGCAGCATAACTCAGACAGGGTTGCCAGTGATCCAGAACTAAGAAAGCTCTTGCAACTGCTGCCAGTTGGTTAGAAAATTGAAATAAGGTGCGAGTGAGGAAACCTTTATCAACAATTAAAAACAAGGAGCTTACTTCATCTTTTTTGAAAGCTACTGACATTTGTGGCTAAGAACAGAGGATTCTGAATACCATCAAGGTCACAACTGCAAAAAGTGAGTTGGTTGGCAATATAAAAAAGCACAAAGAACAAAGGGATAAAAGTAAACAAAAATACTGTTGAAATCCAAAACACAGGGAACTGGGAACAGGATTTCACATTTGGCCTTGGCATGAGCCCGGGGGGATGGAGAAACTGATTGCCAAAGCTCTGGGGTTGTGTGCTGTGTTGTTTGCTGTTGCTGCCTGAAGATTTTGGCTAGTTGAAGTCAGTACTACTCTCTTTATGTTATTAATATATTCTAAACCAGTGACCTCTAAATCCTAATCTACCAGGATATGGGAAAAATGATACTCAAATTTTTATATTTAATTTTCTCTCTCTTTTAAACAATCTATCTTGTAGAGCTTATAAAATGTATGTTTTATATTAGAACAATAGTACACATAATCTACTACCTATATTAAATAAGCCTATAGTAAAGATAAATAATCAAAACTTGTTTATTGAGAAGGAGTATGTGATCAAAAATACAGATTCTGCTTCAGTAGGTCTAGGGTGGGGTCCAAATGACTTGGTGGTCATTTTTAATATATATTAATTTTAATCCTTACAACAACTGTACCATTAGGTTGTACAATACTCCAAGTCTGGTATTGTAACTATTTCCACTGTACAGATAAGAAAACTGAAGCATAGAAAGGTTAGGTTATGCCCCAAGTCCAGGTAACTAGTGAGGAAGGGAAACAGAATTCAAATCCAGGCAGTCGCACCAAAGCCAGGGTTCTTAAGCACTATACAACACAGTCTGAAGAAGTTAGGGAACTCTGACTCTTCCAAAATAGTTAAGTAATAGATTGGAGAATTGAAAATCCCAGGTAGAAGAGATGAGTGGGCATCCAATGGGACATTCTCCCAAACTGGATAACACCCTAACCCGAGTTTTTCTCACTCATGAGTACCAAAGTACACTCCCAAACAATCCCTCACATGTTAGTCACAGTTGATTGGTTTTGTGAGATGGGACAATTCTGGAAAGACAAAGATAGGAACTAGACACAAATATTGCTTCAATAAAATATCACCCAACCAGAGCAGCTCACTGTCATTTTTTTTCTAATAGAAGCCTTTCACCATATGGAACTAATTATCGCCATCTGCCGTTCCATACTTCTATTTCCTCTCTAACAGCTCATTCTTCAAAAACTCAGTAGCTTCCTCCCTTTACATTTGTAAATGCTGTTGACTATGGATAAAATCCATGTTTACTTTCTATTCAAAAACCTCATAGGAAAGCTTGCTTTAATCATCCACAGATGTTTCATTCAGTTCTGCTTGGCTTGGCACAGAACTTCAGAGGGAAATAAAAGAAAAATCTTTATTTTATATTTCAATTGTAGATTGTTACAGACTAAATAAAACGCCAAATTGTTATTGGAAACAACACAGCCACTGTAATAACTATAGTCGACATCTCAGTTTTACAATTATAATTTTTCTGGCATTTGTTGAACTCAAGATGGTTTCCATATTTTACAAAGGGCTTTTTTCCCGTTCTCTGAATGAATCTGCATTGAAGCCATAGAACTTTGTAACTTATTTTTAATACAGTCTTACACATTTCAGAAATACTAGAATTATTGCATGATATATAGTGACTAGGCTTTTAAATAATACTTTCCTCCTCTGGTATCACGTCTTGATACATGTTATCCTTTTGAATTCCTTTTAAAACACCCATTAGCCCCAAATCCTTTCCATATACATCTAATTCCTCTATGGATCCATTCTTCCCGGTTTTCCTTTTTTATTTAACTAAAGAACAATTGATTATATATAAACATTCACTATGAATTACATTTGCATGTGTGCATGCTCAGTCATGTCTGACTCTGCAATCCAATGAACTGTAGCCTGCCAGGTTCCTCTGTCCATGGGATTTCCCAGGCAAGAATCCTGGAGTGGGTTGTTATTTCCTACTCTAGGGTATCTTCCCAACCAGGGATCAAACCCATGCCTCCTCCATTTCCTGCATTGGGAGGCAGATTCTTTACCACTGTGCCACCCAGGAGGACCCATGAATTACATTTACACTTCAATTATTAAATATAAGGGGGTGAAAGCAGCTTTTCTGGTGGAAATGTATTTCTATGAATTTGTGGTAGATTCTCTACTGATCTCTAATAATTTTGACATGAGTGCTTAGTATGTACACAGTTTCTTTATAATCCCACCCCTCCAACCAACCCAAAGGTCACCAGATTGATCAATATCCTGAAATTTTCTAATGAGGTCCTTCCTCATTTTGTTTCATATGCCCAGAATCAAGCTACATTCTCCCAGACCTAAGTCCAAAACTTATCAAACATTTATCTCCTCCTAAGTCCAGCCAATTGCATTGCTCCTTGAGAAGCATTTCCTTTAAATTACATTCACTTGGCAGAGTTCATTTTCACTTTTTTTTTTCATTTCAATGTGTTAAAATATCATCAATATTAACTTGAGTTGTTTCTATCTTTGATTCAGTACAAATGGGTCTAGATGAGTTCTCTCAAATACTAAAAAGAGCCTCTGTACAGTTTCTTTAGTATCTCCTCAGTTCAGTTCAGTTCAGTCGCTCAGTCGTGTCCGACTCGTTGTGACCCCATGAATTGCAGCACGCCAGGCCTCTCTGTCCATCACCAACTCCCGGAGTCTACCCAAACCCATGTCCATCAAGTCGGTGATGCCATCCAACCATCTCATCCTCCGTCATCCCCTTCTCCTCCTGCCCCAAAGTCCTACGACTCTGTGCCAGCATTAGATTCCTCCAGGCAAGAATAAATGGTGTGGTTTGCCATTTGACTATACTTTTTGATGTCAAGGTGTAACTAAGATTCTCTGCCCTTAATTAAAGCTAATAGTTATGGATAACTTAAGGGTTTTTAAAATTATTATTGCACAAGTCATTCATTTCATTGTCATCTTTTGATATCCAGTCACTGTAATAAAGACAATTGGATTCTTATGAGGCAAAGACAACAAATTATGATCTACCCAACAAGCTTGAATTTAAAAACTCAAGAGTTTTTTTCTGCCACCATTTACATAGTAATTACATTAAAATATTGTCCTCTGGACATGTATCCCCTTCAAAGAAACAAGAGAAATTAAGTACTTTAGTCTCATTTCTCCATGAGTGTATAACATTGGACTGAGCGATGAAGCACATAACCACATATACTACTGGAAGATCCTTTTATGAACATAAAATACAGACCAGTTGCTCTGAAAATAGGAGTGAAAACAGAGTGGTCAAATTTCTACAGAGATTGTGAATAAACTGAAGAGCAGAGGAAACAAAATAAAAATAATTTAAATCTATAGGAAGAAAGGCATTTTATTTTATACCACAGCTAAAAGTTAATATAATTTATTTTTAAAAAATTCAAATTTAAGGTTTTAAATATCTCAAACACAAGCATGTAATACCTTGTGGGTGGATCACTACCCAAAAAGCCAAATGGTTATTAGCTTCTTCATCTGTAAAATAGTATATCATATTTCCTCAAATTTAAGATGTCATTAATCATAAAACATACTATTTTATTTACCACGAAAAAAATTTTGCCACTTAGGTTATCATGATACTC
The DNA here is from genome assembly GCA_024291935.2 of Okapia johnstoni. NCBI lineage: Eukaryota > Metazoa > Chordata > Mammalia > Artiodactyla > Giraffidae > Okapia > Okapia johnstoni. The sequence continues at coordinate 99,411,150 of CM044310.1, read as the reverse complement.
CATCAGTAGTAAAATACATCCCCATTTTGGAGACATTAAAATGTGAAAAAACATGTGCATCTTACATTTGGAAAAATACAATAATAAAGTCCTTTCCATATATTCACATAGAAAAAAAACTCTAGTTCTGAAACACAATACAATGTTACTTTGGAGGGATATATGAATAGAATGTATAATAAATGCTTTAAAGAAAGAAAGAAAGATAATTCACAGATAGCATGGTAAGTTACCTTGTCTATACAGGTGTTTGAACTTTTCAATATATTTTTCCACTGTGGCCTTACATACCTATTTACATTAACATTAGTGCTTATTATAAAAGTATTTATAATTTAAATTTTAAAACTTTAGGAAAAAATGGGAAAAAAAGAATCCTGATAAAGATCAAGCCTGATTTTGATCTGTAACATAGGCACTGTAAAAATAAATAACACTTCAAAAGTTTCTTTAAACTTTCTCTTTTTCTCTTGTTTTGTTCTTCACTTCTATATGGTTTCTTCCTACACACACAGGTGCTTTTATACTTGCTGCTATAGCTCCCTTCAACCCCTACCTTGCTCACCCAGCTTCTAGAGCCTTTCCCAACTTGCAGTAGGAGACATGCAGCCTCAATCCTCCCATTCCATTACTCTGAAGAAGGAAGATGGAGGAGAGAGGGGTGTTGACTAAAACTCAAAAGTGAAAGGACTTGGGATTCAGAAACAGCTTCAGGAAGTTCAAGGTTAACACTATTAATATCGTTTCAACTATTTCAACTATCTTACTATTGTAAAGGAGAAAAGGATGGTGATGTCTCCTCTGAGCATTTTAGTGCTTTCTAACAATCCTCAAATTTTGTCTTAGTATGATAATACTTACACCGAGAGATTAAAGGAGGGACAACAAACCCAGTTGCCCTCAGCAACCATGCCAAGATGCACTGCTTATGAGGAAGGGACGGAAGCAGAAGTGAGGCAGGAGATCTTCCAGGATTCCAGACTGATGCTAAGCTGAGATCAGCTTCTGCTAGGTGAGAGACAAATTCTCTTACCTAAAACCAACCACATACTCAAGGCAGAGTTTGGCTGCCGTGGGAAGAGAGGAAGGAATGCTGAGAAAACCTTAACCCCAAAGCCGAGACACACAGCAGCTTCTTAAGACTGAGGCTGGACCAACACAATAGAGAACTCCCTGTGCCTACCAAGAGCCCAATACCAATTCATGAAACAAAAAGTGACACCCCTCTGTAGCTCAGGTAGACAGGGTGGAATGGGAACATTGAGGAAAAACCTTTGGGCACTCCTAGGCCCCACTCTAAGCACAAGGTGTTTAACCAGCCACCACTGGGGTAATCCGAAGCCAGTAAAGAACTGAAGTTAACCCTAACAACAAGAAAGCCCTAATCTGGCACAACTCCTGAATAGGTCCATGCAACATCCACACTACTGGCATGAAAGAAGAGAAGGCATGTCTATCACCAGGCAAAAATACTATTTAACTCAGTCTCTTCAATTCTTCTACACACTGTGTCCAGAATCCAATAAAAAGTAAAAGACATTAAAAAATAATAAGGCAAGTCACTGTTCAATAGCCAACTAACAAGAGTAAACACAGAGATGACTTAGATATTGGAACTATCAATCAGGGACTTTAAAATAAGTATGATTAGAATCTTAAAGGATCTAGAGGAAAAGATGAACATGTATGAACAAACAGGAAATGTCAGCAAAGATGCAAACTACAAAAAAGGCTCAAATGGAAATGCCATAAGTACAAAAAAAAATAGTATTAGAAATGAAGAATTCCTTTGATGGACTCATTAGCAGAAAGGACACAATGAATCTAAAGATGGATTAATAAAAAGTGTCCAAACTAAAACACAAACACACACGCAAAGAAGGAAAATAAGAAGTGAAAAAATAGAAAAAACAGAGCTATAGGATAATATCAAATGGCCTAACATATATGGAACTGAAGTCAGAATGAAGAGATAGAAAGAAATGTTTGAAGAGAAAATTTTCCAAAAGTAATGAAAACCAAAAAACCACATACCCAAGAATCCCAGAGAACCTCAACCAGGATTTTTTTTAAAAAAAGAAAAACAGGCTACTGAAAAAAAAGACACAACATAGTCACACTGCTGAAAAAAATATTGAAGACAGATGGAGCAAAAAGAAACATTACATTTAGAAGAAGAAAGCTGAGTGAAAATCTGGAGTACCATCACTTACATAATTTAATGTCATCAAAATAAGCTGTGATACTCATCTTGGCATCTAACAGAGTGTGTTTGATGTTTCCGCAGAATTTTCTCTCTGAGCATCTGCACTTTATTGCCCAGTACGTGGCCTATTTTCTTCCAAGAACTGCATTTGTTCACACAGACTTTTTAGAACCTTCCTTATAAGCTACATACCAGGTACTAATTTCAGCCCCAGGAGTCAGATTCTATATAAAGAGTCATCTTAAAAGTTCTGAAAACAAATCTTATATAAAGCCCAAGTAAAAAGATGGTTATACCCACACATAAGTCATTTTTTACTAGGATTATATTCAAGCTGCTGCTGCTGCTAAGTCGCTTCAGTCATGTCCGACTCTGTGTGACTTCATAGACGGCAGCCCACCAGGCTCCGCCGTCCCTGGGATTCTCTAGGCAAGAACACTGGAGTGGGCTGCCATTTCCTTCTCCAATACATGAAAGTGAAAAGTGAAAGTGAAGTCGCTCAGTCGTGTCCGACTCTTAGTGACCCCATGGGCTGCAGCCCACCAGGCTCCTCCGTCCATGGGATTTTCCAGGCAAGAGTACTGAAGCGGGTTGCCATTGCCTTCTCCTTATATTCAAGGGTAATCATCAAATTTTCAAAAAAATCGTTAAATCAAATAATTGAATTCCAAAATTAATAGTTTAGCACAATGTTTAAATAGATGGAATATTCAGCCTGCCAACTTTTCAGAAAGCGGTCACAAAGTGAACCTCAGGCATTTCACTCTGCTGTGAATGGGTTTGTTCTTTTTCTGAAAGTAGGTATTGACAGAAGTGGACATGAAACAACATACAAAGAAGAGTCTGGAACCAAATAGAGAACAATCGTTGGCTACTTCACAGTTCTACCTGACACCAGTCCTATTTAAAAGGGGATAGTGTGTTCCTCTATTCATATGAATAAAAGTGTTCAAATGATTTGGAAAGCATAGTTTCTACTATTTACAATTTAGATATGTTTGACTGAAATTGAAAATTAATCCTTTCAGCTGCCATATTCCATGAGCTAAAAAAAAAAATTTTGTGTAATATCTCAGTGTAAAATAACATCACGTCAAGGTCTGTTTAATTTTGCTTTTTTGAGTAATATGTTCAAACATTCCTGTTAATGAAGAATTTTAAACAAGCTAAATTGAAAGATTTTTAATAAGATTTGGGGGATGAAATCACCAAGTTACCTGTTTTTCCTCTAGTCTCTCTTAAGACTTCTCAATTTTATAATTTTTACATGAATTATCTTTGTACTCTGCCATGAATCAGAAGGACAGTACAACTTTTTGATGTCATTAATATAACTTCCACAAGTGTTGGTATTCTTGAATGGGACACAATTTTTTATGTATTGATGTTATTCATGTATTCATGTTAACATATTCCTATATTTCTTCAACTGCTGATTTCAAATTGGAATTCTCCATTTCCAACATATCTAGCCACAATTCCCAGCATATTTAGCCACAATTCCCAGCATATTTAGCCACTGTTAGTTTTAACTTTGAAACTGCCATTTTTGGTGGCCAAAATGGTTCCGTCTAATACTAAATTTGGAATTAAGGTAAAAGGTAAAACAAGTACTGTCAATTAGCAGTTTTACTTCTGCCTCTTACTGGAATGATTCTCAGACACTTTCCTTTCTACTATGAACTAAAGTATAATTTTCTGTCCTGGATATTTTCATAATTTTGAAAACATATACCTGAATCTGCCTCTAAGACTATCTTTCTGCTGTTTTGACTCAGCTGTTCTTGAATAGCCACCCATTCCAACTTTGAGGGAACCATAAGCTTAAATGCAATGTCAATGCAGATTTTCAAAGGTAGGATGGAAATAAGGGTATTTTATGTTCTTCTAAACAGTCTTCAAATTCTACTTCAAGTGGCTTCAAGGATTATTATATAGAAGATTCTTATAATTCTCTTGCAATGTGGTATTGTGCCCTAAAGAACCCAGAAATACTCAGAGACTGCAAATATGAAGAATTAATAGTATAAAAAGAATTGTAAATGGAAAATAAATCTTTCATAAACATATTTACTTTTTGAACATCTGGATATCAAAAAGACTGTACAGAAATTCCAGGAAAGAGTTATTTTTCTTTTGACAATATTAAAATGATATTATGTCTAATAACTTATTATGAAATATTTTTTGTAACCAATGCCTTTAACTTATATTTTCCAACTTGATTAAATATGTGTATTTTGCATCTGAGAAGGCTAATTCCTTCCCAGATCTCACCAATATAAAATACTTTGTCTTCCGTGTTCCCTGCTATTACTATCATCTGACCCTCCTGCTATCTTATTCTGTTAGCTTTGATACATACATACATCTCATTTACTATCTGAACACTCCTTGAGAAGAGAGAATATGTCTCAAATATCTATCTGTGTTTCTCCCTCAAAATCTTGTCTACTGGAAATATCCTTACACACCACAGCTCCCATCTCTTGTCCAGCTATTTTTCCCCTTAGACCAATTAGTTACTCTGATCGGCATCTTTCCTATTCCATCTTTCCTGCTGTTTCTAGAGAGGCAAGCACTAAACAACATACAGTGGTCTAGACACAAACACACCCTAGTTTTACTTCAGAGCTACACTCAGGGGGTAAACAGATTCATGTGCTTACAGCTTCTGTGGTCTGTGTAATCCCAGAATCTATGTAGGTACTATATGAAAAATTAAATCAGGTATTAGCTCGAAAGAGCTAATGGCCATCTCAGATGTTTCAGGTCTCAAGTTTAACCATATTAAATATTCTTGTATTACTAATCATTCAGAACTGTTAATAAGATCCAGGCACAGATTGAGTCACTTCACTAGAGAAAGCCACTCTCAGTAAGCCCAGAAAAATCAAAAATTTTTTATATAAGATCCAAAGGAATCTCCAGGAGAGATACCTTTCAAATAAGCACACAAATACTTTCTGCCTTATTTTCTAATGATTAATATTATACTCAAGTAGTACATGGACAGATTTTCAAGGCTAAAATCTAAGGCAAATGTCCAGATAATTAAAGTGAAATATCACAGTACTCATCTAAGTAACTCATCTAAGTAACTGAAATAATTTAGTTATTATTAACATGTGGAATCAAGGGCCTAGGGTTAAGTTCCTGGTCCTATCACTACCTTCTGCTGAGAGGACTTGGAATGATCATTTAATCTCTCCAAGTGTGTTTTCTCATATCTTGAAGAAACTATCCACCTACCTGTTGCAAATCTGGGCACTGTAGGATGTTCAGCCACATGTCTGGTCTCTACCCACCAGATGCCAGTAGTATACACACACACCCTAGTAAGAATAATCAGAAGTGTCTTCAGACATTGCCAAAAGTCCATTGTGGGGAGGAGGTAAAAATCACCCCCACACTCAGTTGAGACTGACTGAATTAAATGGTTTATATAAAAGCCTTCATTTATACATGGAATACATATAGACCTATTATGTGCCAGACACTGTGCCCAAGTCAAATAAGATGTGATTCAAGCTCTCTAATAGTTTATAGTCTAGTAAAGGAGACAGATAAACAAACCAACGTTTGCAGTGATGGCAGTATGGGAGCCTGTGGAGGGGCAGGGAACAAAACATTTCGATGTTAAAGAGTAGAAGCCACAGGAATTGGTAGCTAAATGGATGTGGTGGGAAAACAAAATGTTAAAAATGGTTAATTATTATTTGGCATATAAGTCAAAGAGTTTTTCCATAAAAACAGGAATATTTCCCAGAAGAAAACTCACACCGTGTAAGTGCTCACAAAATAAATATTGACTTCACTATAAGGGCTTTAATTTTAACCAGTGGGGGAACCCACATAGAACAACTACTCCCTTTCTTCCATTCAATTTGCACTCCTATCACCAGAATTATCAAGACCAACAGGGGTTGTCTAATTCCTATACTGTAATTGGACTATCAAGTCCACAAAAAAAAAGGCAGTAGCATGATAAGGAACAATGTGCATAGTTTATGGTTTCTTTATTTCATTCATTGAAGAACACATAATTGTAACATTTTTCTAACAGTTTTATTCTATAATGAACTTTAAGCCCAAGTCAAATGCATCTGTACTGATGTCACAAAAAAAAATAAACCTGCATCAGACTGAAAAACCACCTTTCTTCCGTAACAGTAGAGATGTGCAACTTCTCAGTACATTATCTTCATGTGAGGTCCACACAGAGGTGACTATTAGCTCCCCCTTGCTGACAACACCTATCCATTATCTCATGGCAGTTTCTAGCTTGTGTGGCACCAGGAAAGTGTAGCTTAAAGACACAGAACACAGTATTCATTAGAGGAAAGCTAGTTAGAGGCTGCTAATGGGACCCTTTGGCTTCTGGTCCTGCCGTGATTTTTGAATGAAATCCAAGTGCCTAACCACGTCAATTTCAGATGAAATTTTCTTTGCAATTGCATGTTACCCAATAACCCAAAAGATATGAAAGCCTTCCTGGTTTTTAGCATTTATAAGCCCCCTGACAATGAAGTTCTGTGTGGAAATATCAAAATTCAGTAACAAAGACAATTTTTAGAGGATCAAAAATAGAAACCATTATTAGAATATAAAAACATTTGTTACTTTAGAATCCACATTTCTAAGAAAAGCAGCCTTATTAAATGACATTTGCTCAATAGGCAATTTTCCTCCATTTAATTTTCACAAATAGATCACTTTGAAATGTATTTCCCCTAACAAAGACTGCACATTAACAACAAATGATACAATATCTTTAAATTTTAATTAATGTCAAGAGCTTTATTTTGCTTCTAAGCAACTTAGAGAAACATGTTATTAATATAATTTAATTTAAGGGGGTAGGCATTTGTTTTCTATTTTTAAAAGGGTAGTTCTGAAATTCTGGCCCTGTCAACATCATTTAAACATTCCTGTTCCATGCCTCAATACAATAAATTAAATCAGCATTTTAATTGTGCCCATGCTTTATGGTGCCTGGCAGCACAAAAAGATTCTCTGTGAGCATGATGCCCCCCAAAAAACCCCACTGAGTGATTAATTACTAGTCTGGAAGATATAAATACATCTCTCAATAAAGACAGTATGGACTGCTGGAAGCTCTGACCTTATACATCTCTGTAGGACGCCTTAACTTAGCAGACATCCTCCTAATTCAAACAAGACTCTGGCTCTAGCATTCACAGAAAGCTCTACTATAATACACTGTTTCTCTGCTGAACAGCGTGCTTATTTTAATTAGCATCATTTGGTACATTTACAAGAATCAGAGGGAAACTTGGATTTTTATGCATAAATATGTAACAACCTTAAAGTGTAACTGGTCCTTAAGTAAGGAAGAACTGAGAACAACAAAAAATAACCTTGAGTTTTTATAAAGCATCATCTTTAGTATTTCACCTTTAATGATACACCCTGACATTACTCATGTTTCATTCCGAGTTAAAGGTTTGACCAAGAAACCATAAAGACATGAACAAAGACATGAACCAGTAGGTCTATCTGGCTCTGTCTAAACCTCACATATAACTGTCTGGATTGAGAAACTATCATGGTCACTTTAGGGGAGACAAGCTCATTAGAGAAAGGACTTATTGGCCACCTTCCCTTACTTCCACATAGTAAAGCCTCAATTCAAGTATTCTACTATGCTCATGCCTTTAACAGGTACTAGTGTATGTACTCTGATGACCTTTGACTTCTGATATTACTTCTTTCTGTAAAAAAAAAATTAGCACTTAAGCTAAATAATGCCGTATGGTTTTCTCAGAGTGTAGGTAAGTATTTGTGATTCACATACAAATGCTCTCTAGAGTCCATAGTTTATATTTTTCATTATCTAACACACAAACACACAGGCGTTCCATAAATACTTGATTTGATTCGAAAGTAAAATAGATGGAATTTACAACAGATCTTTAAACTGTTTCTGCTTTGCTTTTCTAACTTGTGGTGTGTGATTAATATTAGCCTGTTTCACCACAAAGGAGACTGATTTTACGCTTCCATATCCCTTTACAAATACAACATATCATAAGTGTCACAGTAAGAAAACAAGAACTAGATAAAATTTAAAACTTCCATATATAGTAAAAGATACAAAGAACACCATTTTGAAAAGGCAACTAGGAGAAAATAGTCATGGTATATCCAACAAAGAGCTAAAAACCAATAGCATACAAAGAGCTCCTATAAAGCCATTTTTAAAAAGACAACCCACAATAAAACTGAGAAAAATGCATTGACAGTATTCATAAGTACAAATGAAAAATGTGCAAAGAAGATTAGTGTCACATATAATCAGAAAAAAAGTATGTTTAAATATGGATTTTACCCAGATTATTAAAAATTTTAAAGATTAAATAAAATCCAATATTGATCACTGTGTACGGAAATAGGCTTTCTTTCACAGTAGTGTGGCATGGCTTTTAGGATGTTAATTGGGCACATGCCTTTTAACCCAAAATATTTACTGAAATCTTGTTTTTAATATTAAAAAACTGAAAAAGTAAGTATTCATCAATACTCTCAGGTAAACACTGACTCACCTATCTGCAGAAAACTATGCAAAAATTTAGAAGAATGTGATAGATTTGTATATGCAGACATCAAAAGATCAAGAAATGTTAAATTTAAAGGGAGGTTGCCAAAGAAGAGTATAACACCATTTTTTATTAAGTATATAATTGCACAGAAAAAAGGCTAGAATGATATTTTTAAAAGGCTGGAATGATATACACTAAAATAATAGCTATGCTCAGTTAACAGGAGGAGCAGCTGAGAGAATGAAGGAAAATAGTCAAGTTTTTACATATTTATGTATCACTTGAATGTCCCACAAGCATAGATATATGTGATGTGCATACAATTTGTTTATACTACACATACTTGATCAGGAGAAAGGGGCAGAGCACAGACTCATTCAATCAAGGAGTCAAAGAAAGAGCTTCACCTTCACAGAGGAAATCCCCACTTACATTCTGGTTCACAGCCATGGAATGGTCAGCACTGCACACAGATGAGAGCCAGGACTGGCATCGGGTGCCCCGGTAGCATGACTTCCTCAGTGGCAGAGGAGAGGAGACACTGGGCAGCTAGCTGTGCCAGGGATACCATGTTTGGCATTTCAAGACTACTGTGGGGCATCCTTCCTGGAATCTGGAATTAAGAAAAAGCAAGAAGAAAGTTAAACTCGAAAATCAACACAGAAAGGATCAGAGGAGAGACATGAGAGGCTGCCTAAAATAGTAACAAAGTTCTCAGTTACCAATCTCCAAGCAATCTCCTAGGCCAACCCCCAGTGACTTTTCACACATTGTATCTCACTTAATTTCGACAACAACCCTCAGTTGTTTTTATTTTATTGAAGGGAAAATGAGCTTAGGGAGGTTAAGGAAATTAGCAAGGATCACATAGCCTATATGCACATGGTAGTGCCAAGGATTTGAGTTCAGCCCTGTTTAATTCAACACCTAAGTTTTCAACTATCATGGATGGTATGCCCTCTCCTGTCACAGAAGCAGAAAGTCTTCAGAGTCAGCAATACTGGATGATATTCTTGCTGTATGTGCTAATATAGCTAAGGATATAACAGGTCAAGTAAAAAAAAGTATAGCTTAGCCATGGAAGCACAGAACAAGGGTTTCAGACAAGCACAGGTGATAGTGCCTATTCAAAGAGTCAACAAGGACTTTGGTCCAGGGATCCATTTGGTTCCACCAACAGTCCAACAAGGCCACATACTATATGGACAAACTGAAATTTCTCAGTCTTCCAGCATAAAGGCCAGTGCCTAGGCTGCGGATTCACCAAGGCAATGTCACTCCAGAATGCCTCACTTAGGGCCCCCCTCCCTGGGCCCTAAGTGAGCTTCTTTTCTATTGGGAACTTCTATGGTCTTTCAGGTGTATTTCCACTCTTTTTGGATATTTTAAGCCTGTTTTGAATTCAAATGATCTAAGTGAATGACACAATCCATTGCTGAAGAATATATATATCACAAATCCATCATAAAACTAGGCCACCTGGCTTCTCCCCATAGACCTGGCATTAACACATACAGAATTGGGGCAAGTGGGGATGCAAGAAAGGAGTCGCAGGGAAGGATGCTGTGTCCTTAAGCTTGAGAAAGAGATTTATGTAAAAATTCTGGAAGGACCCACTAATATTTTGAAAATTCATGTACACTTTTACCTATTTTGTATATTAGAGGTCTACATGAAATTTTTTCAAGAATGGATTCCACTCCTTCAAACAAAAAAGGCTTGGACACCAGTGAGGTAGAAGGAAGGGATGGCTGATGTTAGGTTCAGTCATGTAATGACTACTGTTTCTTTGAAAATTAATTCTCAGGCATTTGTGACTATCACTGATTGAGATGTGGTTGGGAATGGATTCCAAGAAGTTTTCCAGAGTGGCTCTACCAGTGCTCTTTTTGATTTACAGCCATAAAAGATCCATCATAATTAAACCTTCACCCCAATCTTCAATCCTAAATAGATGTAGGTTTTTTAAGCACTATGTTGGGCACAAAAGGAATGCAGAGTTTTCCGGAAAGTGCTAAGCAATCCCTTCAGAAGGCAGAGAGAATAATCAGTATAGGTTCCAGACCTCAGCTGTTGAGTTTAAACCCCAGCTGCTGCTGCTGCTGCTAAGTCACTTCAGTCGTGTCCGACTCTGTGCAACCCCATATACGGCAGCCCACCAGGCTTCCTCATCCCTGGGATTCTCCAGGCAAGAACACTGGAGTGGGTTGCCATTTCTTTCTCCAATGTGTGAAAGTGAAGTCGCTCAGTCGTGTCTGACTCTTAGCAACCCCATGGAGGAGCCTACCAGGCTCCTCCGTCCATGGGATTTCCCAGGCAAGAGGTACTGGAGTGGGGTGCCATTGCCTTCTCCATTAAACCCCAGAGCTACTCCTTAATAGCCATGTGGCCTAGGGTAGGTTGTGTCATCTCTCCAAGCATCAGAATTTTTATATGTAAGATGTAAACTACAAACTACATTGGAGTATTGTCAGAATTAAATATCAGTAAAGTGCTTTTTACTGAGGCTCAGATCAAATCCCCTCAAATGTTAGTTTATATATTATCTCATTGGAAACAAAGATTTGAAGATAAAATCAAAAGTAATTTGGAGAACAGAAAGCAGTACAACACAGGGAGGCCATGAATTGAACAGTAAATAGGGAACATGAAGAGGGAAGAAGGGAAACTAAAGATTTCATGATCTGCTGAGATTTGGGCTTCAGTCTATAGGGTATGGGGATCCACTGAAAGTTGTTTAGTAATTCACTTGTTTAGAAAAATACATGCTAAGTGCTTACTCTGTGCCAATCACCATTTTAGTGAAGGAAATAAGAAAGCAAGTAAGGTGGGATTTCTGCCCTCGAACATGTCCATTTTTTAGGAGACACAGACATAATACTAAGAGATGGAAGTTATAATAAAAGTATATACCAAGTGCTGTGGAAAAGAGAGGGCGAAGTTTAGATGACTAAGTTTGGCAGAGAAGGGGAGATCTTCCTAAAAGTATAAGCAGCAGGTCAGAATGTGGGTTGATTAAAAAATGAGAGGTTTATCACAAATATAAGAGGATGAAGTATAACCACCCACTGACAGAGCAAAGAACAGCTGGAATTCAAACACTTGCACCTCCAGGCATTAGGCTGAACCTAAAGCAATGGACCCTAAAAATCTGTTTCCTCATAGTCCACAGGCCTCTCAAAGATACAGGGAAAACACTCTCAAATACTTAGGGAGTCATCTCAGAAAGAAGTTTACTCCTCTGAAACTAATCACTGCTTGGCTCTTAAGAGCAACTATGGAGAGGATGTCAACAAAACTTTTCTCTTGTACATTTAAGAATTTCACCATCATTGCCAGTTGAGGATGGGATGAAGAAGAAAGAAACAATAGAAGGATTACAAAAATTTTAAGCAGTTTAATGTTGAAGGGGTGATAAACTGGATAATATCTCCCCCTGACAAAGATGCCCATGTCTTAATTCCTGGAACCTGTGACTATGTTACCTTACCTGCTAATGAGAGCTTTTCATGTGTGATTAAGGCTCTAGAGAAAGAAACAGGGTGATAGAAGCTCAGGTTGGAGTGATGCACCTTGTAGACGGAAGAAGGGGACATAAGCCAAGGAAGGTAGTCTTTTCCTATAATCTGGAAAAGACAAGGAAACAGATTCTCCCCCTGGAGCCTCCAGAGGGAACATAGCTTCATCAACACCTTTAGCTCCATGAGACTCATTTTAGACTTTTGACTTCCAGAATTGGAAGAGAATAAATGTGCTTTCTTTTTGAGCCACTAAGCTTGTAGTTAGTTACAAAATAAATAGGAAAGTAATATGGGGAGATGGGGCTTCCTCCAGAGACCTCAAAGCTCAGGTAAGTATTTTATTAATCCTCTCAACAGTTTAGAGAAGAGAAAGAAAATCGAGACAGAGAGAAAAGTTACAGCAAGTCATCCAAGACTAAACAGCAGAACAGGGAAGAAAAGACTACCAAGTTTAATACCCGGAACACAACATGACTCTTCCAACTCCAAAAATGCAGAAAGCTCTCTGGAAGACTACCAAGCTTCGTTTGAGTGAGAAGTTCAGGTCCTATACACAGGAAAGCCCAGGCATTTCATTTTGATGCAATCTCAGGGTCACAATAAAAGGAAATGGTGGGTTATATTTGGTTTTTCTCACTGCCAGTAAAATAACGTCCTTGCTGTAAGCGCTAGTACTCATTCACTTCACAGCCAGGAATGTCCAGTCCCAACCCAAATAAAAAGTATGTCAATATTAGCCACAGAGACGGAGAGAAAACTCTCTTACCCTCCCAGGGCAGTCAGTTTATGCTAATGTTTATGAGAGAAAAAATGAAGTCAAGAAGAAAACATATCTTTATCACTCACATCCCCAAGCGGATAAACACACTAAGAACCCTAGGGAATGCCAAATTTAGTTCTTTGCATCATTCCCAACTTGCATATCTCGTGCAGATGTATTTAAATACTGTTATCAATAACACCACTTCCTAAAATAAATATTTTTCATTTATGATTTTATGCCCATTTTGACCATGTGAAACCTTCAAATTAAACATACACCAGGAGACAAAGACAAAGGCAATACAGCAATCTCCAGCTAAGAAATTTGAAAAAAAAAAAAAATATATATATATATACACACACACACACACATATATATAGGGAATAAAGAAAAAATCAACCTTTGATGAAATAATTGCTTCTGCTGTTATTTTTTGCTATTGCTTCAGAAATGTTCTCTCTCTCTCCCCCTTTCTTGTCCCTATAGCAAGGTGCCCTGCTGCTGTGCAGATGAAAGGTCCAGTCTCTTTAAAATTTCATGCAGAGCTCTTCACAACATTGAAGCTTTAAAGGCCCATGGCAAATACAACATATTGTTACACTTGATGGAAGCAGATAAAAATTACATGCAAAATATACTGTATATTCATTGTCTGGAAATAGTACAAAGTTAAAGGTTCCTGGTAACCAATATGGACTCATATATTGATTTCAATATTTTAAAAAACAAAAGATACACATGGAGTGAGTATTGTAGCAAAAATAAGAATGAAAAGTCAAATCACCTATGGTTAGATTAGGGTTTTAGGATGTGTGAATAATTTTATTTACAGTTTTCCTAAATTATTTTAGATATATGAAATGTATGTGTGTGTGTGTGTGTGTGTGTGTGTGTGTGTGTGTGTGTGTGTGTGTGTTAGTCGCTCAGATATGTCCGACTTTTTGCAACCCTATGGACTATAGTCCACCAGGCTCCTCTGTCCATGGAATTCTCTAAGCAAGAATATTGGACTGGGTTGCCATTCCCTTCTCCAGGAGACCTTCCTGACCCAGGGATTAAGTCCAAGTCTCCTACACTGCAGGAAGATTCTTTACCATCTGAGCCACCAGGGAAACCCTGTATATTTAAAAGACACCAAAAGACACAAAGGGCAAGAAAAAAAAATATTTTCTAAAGCTTGTATATAACATGGGGTTCTTTAAGTTATTTTTATATCTCTGTAAGAAAAAAATAGAGATGATACCTTTTTAATTTTCACATATAAAATTATCTAAAAAAAACATTAAGAGTTAGAACTGAAGATATTGGAATGCAAAGCATGGTAATTTCAAAAGCAAGTTTATCAATCATTACTCACTGAGGCTTACTTATAATGGGTGAATTTGATTTTAAAATTTTAAATTCACAAGTTAAACATCATTATTTATATATCTAAATTTTAGGAATTTTACTGTAGCTGCTTTCAAATGGCCCCATTTAGCCAGACTCATTCATTTGTATTTACTGATTTTCTTTCAAACGTTTAGTGGATATCTACTATATGCCAGGCACTGTGCTAGGTGTCAGGAATAAAAACACCAGAAAGATGTGGTCTCTGTATCCAGAGGGATTACAATATTGTAAAAGGAGATGAACACAGTAAAAGGTAAGTGTGACCAAGCCTCAGAGGTCTTTTTGCAGAAGTGGGGATATCATAGCAGCACAAAGAGTAGCTGATTGGTTTCTCCCGTAGGAAGAAAAAAGTTCTATGCAGGGTCAGTCCTTGAACAGAGGCTTAGAAACCACATAAATACTAATGGTATAAATCAAGACAGCAGTAGTAGAATGAGGGAAGAGGAGACAGATTTTGGAAAAATCAAGAGTAAAAAATCTGCAGGACTCAGCTACTGATTAGAAGTAGAAAGTAAGAGCATGAGAGAATCGTAGGATGAGTCCCAGATCTCTAATATTGGTATCATCCACCATTTCAACAATTATTTACTACCTAATAGGTGCCAGACACCATTCTAAATCCTGAAGACATAACAGTGCCCACATAAGAATTCAAACCCCTAAACTTAGAAAACAAATGGAAAGCTACAATGAAAGAGTACTATTAGAACTGATAAGTGCTGTGAAGAAAATAGAGCAGTTTCAAGGAACATAGAGAAAGCCAAGACAGCTTTGTCATGGTGAACAAGATGAAACTGCAGATTCAGGCAAGCAGGGTCAGGTTACAAAAGACTTACAGGCCAGGTAAGAATTTTGAGTGTAAAGAAAAAAATTTGCAGGTTTTCAGCAGAAGTGACAACAGATCGTGGGGAAATAGATTAGGGAGTAAGAAAGGAAACAGAGAGGCTAGCTCAAAGGTCTTTCAGTGATCTAGACTGGAAATGAAGGTGACTTGGACCAGGTGAGAAAAGTTGGGCATTCCCAGGGTCCCTTTCAGGGGTGGAGTTGGAAGTTCTGGCAAACGGGTTAGCTGTGCAAGGTGAAGAAAATAGAGCAAGTTTATTCTTGGGCTTTGCTTGGGGGACTGGGTAAATAAAGCAACTGAGATGGGGAAGACCTGGGGCAGAAGTAAGGCAGGGGACGGAATCAAAAATATTTGGGGGCATGTTAGGTTTGAGACACCTATTAGACATCGAAGTAGAGGTATCAAGTAGGCAGTTGGTCACATGAGATGAAGTCATAAGAGAGATCAGGGCTGGATATGAACTGGGGTACCTCTCAGGATATGCATGCAAAGGGCCTAGGACTGAATAAGATTGTGGGGCTTGGAGCAAGGGTGTTAGTGGGAGGGACTGTCAATGGATGAGAGACCCCTGAGGATCTCCCATACTTAGAGGTCAGGCAGAAAATATTATGAAAATAAGCAAAAAAAAAAAAAAAAAAGACCATGAAGTTGCAGCCACAGAGATAAGAAGGAAACCTGGTGAGTGTGATGTCACAAAAGCCAAAGAAACAGTGTTTTAAGGAGTAGTTTGCTATGGGGAAAACATTTGAAAGACCAAGGAATGTGAGGATAGAGAAGTAACCACTGGATTTGAAATCATTAAAATTTTTGGTAACCTCAGAGACTTTCTGTGCAGGTGAGAGGACAGAGCACCTACAACAGTTTTGAAAAGATAATAAGATGTAAGGAAGCACAAACAGCTAGTGTCAGCAACTTTTATGATTTAAATTTTGTTGTAAAAGGCAACCTAGAGATGAGGCCTTAGCTGAGATGGGGAGTGAGGAGATGAGAAGTTAAGGAAAAGGAGATGACAAGGCATGTGTTCATTTGCTGATAGTAACAATTCTGTACAAAGGCAAAAATTGATGATGCAAAGAAGTGAAGTTTTAAGAAGACCAAAGGAGATTTGATCCAGAATATAAGAAGTGGAATTCCTTTGATAGGAGTAGGCAATTGATTTTTTTTTAATCTATAAAGAACATTTCCAAATTTAAAAAATTTGAATACAGACTATATTAAGTGGTTTTATTGAATCGATGTTAATTTTCTTAAATATGAGAATGGTAATGTGGTCATGTAAAAGTGTCCTTTTCCTTGGCAATAAATGCTGAAGTATTCAGATGAAATAAATGACATCTGCAACTTACTTCCAAATGATTTTAGAAAAAAGAGATGAATAAGACAGATTCTTTTATCTAGTAAGATAGATGAACCAAATAGGTAAAATATTAACAATCTGTAGATTTAGGAGTAGTTGAGTGCTTTCTGTGCTATTTTTTCAGCTTCTCCATTGATTTGAAATTTTCCCAAATTAAAGTTGCATGGGGACATTATAGAGGTTTGGGGTAACCCTCACCTTATTAGACCTTCTAAATCATAATCTCTGGAGATGGGACCTAGGAATCTGTTTTTTATAAAAGCCCCCATGACGGTTTTGATTTGTAGTTCAACTGATTATCTATTACTGCATTTTAACCACTTCAAAGTATACTGACTTGAAAGAACAACCATTTTAACTGCTCACAAATCTGTGAGTCAAGAATCTGGGAAGGACTTGGCAGAGCAGTGACTCAGCTAGGACTTCAGGATTCAAGACTGCCTGACTCACTGTCTGTGGCCTTGGTGCTCAGCCTAGGGCTGCTCCATGTGGCCTCCTTCTCCAGGAGGATAGCATGGACTCCTTAACAGCTATGTCCCCCTGCTATGGGAACAGAAGTTATGAGACCTGGGCTTAGAAGTCTAAAATATCACTTCTATCACATCCTATCAGCCAAAGCAGGTCATAAAGCCAGA
The DNA here is from genome assembly GCA_024291935.2 of Okapia johnstoni. Lineage (NCBI taxonomy): Eukaryota > Metazoa > Chordata > Mammalia > Artiodactyla > Giraffidae > Okapia > Okapia johnstoni. The sequence continues at coordinate 99,393,869 of CM044310.1, read as the reverse complement.
TCAGACTCAAGGGAGTAGAGAAAGAGACTCCATTTCTTGATGGCAAGAACAATGACATCATATTAACAAAGCAGGTGTGGAGCAGAAAGGTATGATTCACTGAAAGGCTGTTATAACAATCTACTATAGACACCAGCTAAATTAGACTACCAATTTAAATAATACAAGCTGTGTCACACTGTAAGTATCTTGTCCATGTGTAAATGGTTCTTCTAAAACTGTCTGAAAAAAATTAACCTTCTTAATATGGAAGAAACTTGCAATTTTATGATGCTAGTAAGTTGCTCAATAGATCATAAACATTCCAAAAGTAAAATCCAATCTACCCTGCTTATTGCAAGACTCCAAGACCCAGATTCAGATCACAGCAGTTCTGTAAATAAGCTGAAGGACAACAGAAGAAGTTCTACAAGAGTCTGAGCAAGTTCTCACCAAACTCACAGATGAATAGAGAGCAGAAATGGGATGGGATGCTTGTCTAGTGGAGAGGAGTAGCCCTTCCTCATTTTTGCCCTATGGGTGATGACAGAGGTCAAACTTATAACATCTACTCCTTCATTAACCGTTTTAAGCTTCATTAGCTGATCACCATGTTAACAGAGGTAGCAAGGCCTCCACCCACGATATTGAATAGGAAGAGAAGTATAGGGCCAGGACCTCCCAAAGCAGAGTGAAAGAAAGAAGATGGGAGAGGCTACTCTAGCTCTCATCACCATTACCAGAACTTCCAATCTAGTGCGGTCTGAATTAACATGATTTTTGTTATGTGTACATATGAGACTTAAGTAACTTTACTTAAGAGACTTTACTTAAGACATGGGACAGGCAAAAATGGGTCCCTGAACAGAATGAGTTTTTGCACATGGTCCTTACTATGGAAAAATTTTATTCACATGACCTGTCAAAATTAAAAACAGCATCTGATACTACTCGAAAGAATTAAGGTATGTAGAAGATTGACCCTTTCCGTGCCTTTTGTTTACTTAGGCGCTATGAACATAAACTACTTCGTTATGGTACCTACTGGCACTGCACAGTATGGCAGTGCTACATTTTGAAGCCAAGGTTACCCTGCTTAAACTTTGAACTACTCGCACTACACTTAGTATTGATAAGACCAAAAAGGTATGAATCTCTGATTATAGAAATTAGAGAATCAATTAGCCAGATTAGGAGGTATTCTGATTTTCTCAAGGGCTACTAAAATTACCTACAGAGGAGAACTCAATAGTGGAAATGCATTAGAGTCCATGGGCTCCTCTCCTGACTCTTCTATCCTCCAGGGGATCTTCCCAACCAAGGAATCGAACCTGCGTCTCTTAAGTCTCCTGCATTGGCAGGTGGGTTTTTCACCACTAGCACCACCTGGGAAGCCCTGCATACGCTTTTTATTGATAGATAAATATTTGAAATACATGAAAACCATCATGGAGATGATGATTAACTATCAATACAATGTACTTTAAGAGCATATACCTTCACTGAGTTTTTATCCTACTATCTTCTAGGGGCTTTCCTGGTGGCTCAGTGGTAAAGAAGATACCTGCCAATGCAGGAGGCAGGAGGCATAAGAGATGAGGTTTCAATCCCTGGATTGGGAAGATCCCCTGGAGGAGGAAATGGCAACCCACTCCAGTTTTCTTGCCTGGGAAATCCCAAGGACAGAAGAACCTAGTGAGCTACAGTCCATGGGGTTGCAGGACAGTCAGACACGACTTAGCAACTAAACAACTGTCTTCTAGATAACTTACACTTAATATATTTAGTTTAAAACATGTTTTCATTTTAAAGCTGCATCTTTAAATTCTTGGGCATCCCAGAAATTCTTTCCTTTCTCCATTGACACTTTAAAACTTGACTCATGTTACCTACGTTACGAGATATTTCTGTCACTTTTGTTTACTACATTTTCACCCTTATTTTAGCTACTAGAAGGAATTATAGGAAGTATTCCCAGTGCCAATCAAGTTTTATTACACGATAGTACAAACTACTACAACTGAGTCAACATTTATAAGTATCACTATCTAACCAGTGTGTGTGTTTTACTGAAACAATCTATTGATAGGAGGGATGTGTACATGTGAGTAGCATTTTCTTGAACTTTCAGAATTTGGTCTATGTGATGTCCAGAGACAATCAGTTTAGGCAAAATCAAATGTTGAAACTGATCATAATGGTTCCAGTATTGATCATATATTAAAATGGTAATACGATGTGAGGAATGTTTTGTAAAATGTAAAATATATAGAATGTCCATGTACTACTAGGAAATTCAGGTAGCTGTCATATGGCTCCAAGTTTCAGCTGATAGATAAATCTTTGTAATGTTAAAATTCCAGGTGAAAGACAATTCATTGAAAGACAATTGACTAAAAGTCAAAAGACTCACTGAAAACAACATATATAATCTAAAAATCTGATGAATGTACAACTGTAATAAGTAATAATAGATGCTGACTTTCACTGGACAACTATGAGGTCCCAGACAAAGCTAAAGGCTTTACTTTCATCATATATTACTTTTAATTCTCACAACTGGCTTTGCCTCCTCAACTTTCCCACTACTCAGTATGTATAGAAACCCATGAAGCCTGTCCCACTGCTAGAGGCCTAAGGTGAAAGGGCCAAGAAGATCAACACTCACACCTTCTGTGGAAAAGGCACACAAATGAGGAAGTTCTGCCTAGCAAAGCAGTGATTTCCCAATTTTATAGATGAACACACTGAGGCTTGAGGCATTAACCAACTTGTCGAAGATCTCACGGCCTGCAAGTGGCAAACTGAAACCTGAAGCAAAGCAGTTCCCAAACCTCAATTTCAATGGCTGTATCCCAATGCCTGCTGGGGGAAAGTTTATCAGTAATCTTCTCATGTATGAATTAGAGATTTAAGGAACAACAATTCTTAAAATATCTGGACTTGCTTAAAATCATGCCCTTTAAGAAATTAAGACCATTATGTTGTTTTCAATCACTGAAATTACTAAACAGTGCTACTGCCACTTCTCTAGCTTAGGAATCAGACAAAGCTTCAAGGTTTAGAATTTATGCTGAAATATCTCATGGGGTTCTTCTCTGCCTATTTCTCTCAAATCTTTTTTCTATTAGTAAAATATTAAGATTAACAGCTTCGTCCCATATGAAGCTAACAACAGAAAGATATTATGTAACTGATATATTCTGCAAAAATATCTGCATGCAAATAGCTTACACAAAAGGGTAATTAAGGGACAACTGAATAGGTGCTACTTATTCAAAAAGTCTCCTTTAAGTTAATCAGATAATAAAGAACACACACCAAAAGAATCAAAGAAATAGAACATACCCTCAAGTTATATCACAAGGAAAAAAATCTCTCTGGATAAGAAATTCAGGTTTATTTTATCTTAAATCAGACCAAGGGGATTTAGGTTGCTTTTTTAATCTACTTGTTCATAATGATCTCTCAGATTAATCATACTGTTTAATAGAATATTATTATTAATTAGACATGTCATTGCTTCAGGCAGAAAATTATTGGAAAGTAAAAAGGTCTATATTCCAAAGGCTCATAAGAGAAAGATTTCCATTTCTATCACTGCACATCTCTTTCAGTTCCAATTCTCAATGGAAATTCCTCAGCCAATTCAGTCCTTGTAACACTAACATTTAGAAGTGTCTCCCATTTATAAGATAGCTGAACTAGGGTTTATTTTATAAGACTTTTTTGATGTTATTTATAAGCCAATTATATTTTCTTAGGGCACGTAGGTTCAGAAGACAACCTTTCTGTGTAGCTCAGATTTTTACCATCTTCCATTAGGGGTACTAGACTAGTGCTTAGGGAAGAACAACTGGGTCATCAGTTTTATCAGTCAGGCTGGTGTCCTCTGAAATGCTTTTGTTTCCATCTGGTTTCCTTCCACAAATCACTTCTGCTTCTTCTTCACTTCCATAGCCCCTTGTATTTTTATCTGTGCCACTCTAGCCACATAATAAAACTCTATTGTTCCTCCTATAGGCCAGGACTCCATGAGTCTTTCTCAGGTACCCTATACCTACATTCCTTTTGCTCCCACACTACGCTACATCTAAGAGGCTTCTAAAATCATACTGCTTTCCAGAACACCAGCATAAGAATGAGGGCACAGGTAACTCTGTCCCCAGGTTCCTCAGTTTATGATTTGGCCTTACTGTCTATCCACTCTCACCCTTCATCCTCCCTTTCTCCTCCAGCCTCCTTACTCAGAGCAGCCAAGCAGATGACCTAACCTCCCATTACACAGTGAAAAGTACAACTCTTTTTTTTTTATCCTTTTTTCAACTGATATATATTTATTTCTTTTCTTTTTTTTTTTATTATTATTTTTTTAATTTGTTTTGCCCTACATTGACATGAATCCACCATGGGTGTACATGTTTTCCCCTTCAAGTACAACTCTTAAACAAAGCCAAACTTCAACTTCTGGCACACTCGCCACTGATTTTTCCTAGCTGTACAAAGTTCATCTCTTCACTTGTATCCCATTTCTCATCCCACCCTCCTCTTTTGGAATCTCCCTCCATTAATTGCCATCCTCTGTATCTTTATCCTATCTCCTTTACTCTTTCCCCTCAGCTACTAAAATAAATACGTGGCTGTCATTAAAATACACATACAACATCAGCAAAAAGAACCACACACAAAGCTCTCCCTTGACCCTCCTCTCTCTCATCTTCCTGTAACAGCTAAGCTTCTTCAAAAAATATTGAGAAGAATGTTCCAGGCAAAGGGAAGAGTGTTTGTATAGACCCTGGGATGGCAAAGAACACAACCCTCTGAGAAACCTGAAGGTCTCTGTGAGTTGAAAATCAATAGAGTGGTGGGAAGTCAGACAAAGGCTAGAGAACACTGGACTTACGATTCATGAAGGATATAACATACATCATGGACTTGTTTGAAGATCAAGTAAGAGTGTAAATATTAAGTACCTAGTTCATGTAATAAAATGTAGCTATTGTATTTTAATATATATGACCCTGACTTTCTTCTAACTTCATTAAAGCACCCTACAAGGCTAGAGAAGTGAGAACAATCCCTTTGTCACTGGGTTGACAGTCTACTTGATGCAGATTTTATGCAGAATAAAGACAAAATCTCTCAACTGCTCATAGAGGGCTCATTTGGAAGCATTTGGAAACAGTAATGGGTACACAGATGATATGTGTAGCACAATCAACATGTGTTACAGATAAATATGTAAAACTAAGAAAAAAGTTGCCCCGAAGCTCCCATTCTGGGAGGTGGAGATTGGGTGTGTGGAGTGAGAAATTGGACAAGAAATTGTCAATTAAAGCTAATTCCATCTCACAAGACAAAATTCAAAAGGTAGCCCTGGACTGAATCCTGGAGTAGAAAAAACCTACTTAAAACGGATACCACTGGGACAAAGGATGAAATTGGAGTATGTACCATAGAGTACATAGAAGTACTGAATTTGATATGATTATGTATGAGAATATCCTTGTTCTTAGAAAACATACCCTGAAAAACTGAGGGGTAAAAAAGGCACAATTTATGCAACCTACTCTCAAATGGTTCAAAAAATAATTTTATATTATTATTTTATATACTATAAAATAATGTTTTTAGATACAATTATCTCATATATATTATATATAATAATATTAGAGCCAGCATGCTAAAGCTTAAGTTATAAATTGGTAGTTCTGAGTAAAGAATACGGAGGAGCTCTTTGTACTATTTTTATAGCATTTGGGGTTCAAGGGCCAGACCCTGAGCTGTCCTCTGGATCCTCACTGCCTTGCAGCCTCCAGAGAGATAGCTCTTTCCCTCCTGGTCACCCTGAAGTATCCCCTGCTGAAGTCCCTCGCTGATAGAATTTTCAATCTGTTCTGGCACTGTTAGAGCCCAATAGATACCTCCATTTTTGTATTCTCAACCTCTGCTTATTGTCTCTGGACAATGCAATAGGAGCTTTGAAAAACAGAAGTCCCTTCTCTCTCTTGACAAAGCCTGACTCTCAAGACTATTGTCTTACTGCAACTTCCCTCCATAACTTGATTTGATGCGCAAAGCTGAGCACTGAGTTATTAGTTCTCACCTTTTGCCTTTTCCCCAACACTGTGAAACCTGTGCTTCAATTAATGATACAACCATGGCATCTTTGTTTACAGGAATAAAAAAGTACCCACCTACTTAACATTTTCATAAAGATGGCACTTACATATAGTTTCCATTTCAACAATTTAACTAGTTTAAACCTTTATTACCTACTTCCCCAAGTGACAGAACCACCATAAACACTGAGTATAAAAATCCTCAAGATCTTGACAGTCACTGACTACAATTAAAAATGTCTGTACAGGAACTTCCCTGGTGGTCCAATGGCTAAGACTCCAAGCTCCCAACACAGGGGCTCAGATTCAATCCCTGGTCAGGAAACTAATCTCCACAAGCTGCAACTAAAGATCCCACATGGTGGATTCATGTCAATATATGGCAAAACAAATACAATATTGTAAAGTTAAAAAATAGATAAATAAACTAATTTAAAATTAAAAAAAAAAAGATCCCACATACCTCAACTAAGACCCAGTGCAGCCAAATAAATATTTTTAAATGGCTATACAGATATAAAATGCAAGCTTTAGTCAGAAAAATAAGTAAATTTTATACAGGTTTTTACAATTCTTTGATAAACCAAATTGTCAAGTGATTCTTTAGCTAAAATTTTAATTAAAAAAATTTACCTTGCATGTCCTACTCATTTTCACTATAATCAAAATTTCTAAACCACAGCTATTACACCAAAGCAAAGCATAAAACTTAAGGTTTTATAATGGGTCCTCTTGTCTCATCTCCCACATCTCCTGCCATCAATACTGGGATTAGGATCAAAATATTCATTTTCTGCTTAAACTAAGTAATCACAATTGTAGATATGTATGAACATGCAACATAAGCTTCAACAAGGCAGAAAGAATTTGAGGTGGTAAAATAATAACGGAGTACATAAAGTTTAGCTGCACTGGGATCGTCTCCAGTTCTTCCACAGTGAAAGAAGATCTGTGAGGCTTTAATTTGGGGTGAGTTGGCCTAGTTGGCTACAAAGCCACAATAGGGGCCTGAACATTGAGAGAAAGGGAAGTAGGAAGATGGTCTCTTCAACATGTTTAGGTTGGTCTCATTAATTCCCTAACACCTGTTTTGATGACTACATAAAGACCAGGATTTTGTGTGTGTGTGTTTTACCCATCATTTAATGCTTACAAGTCTCAGATGCAAAATAGAAAACTAAGAAAAATTCTGGAGTAATAAACTTGGGGGTTTACTTGAAAAACTGGGGTGGGGGGAAGGGCCTTGCTTTGTGTTAGGTGTGCCGTTAACTTTGCTAGAATGGCATTTATCCTTTTAAGGATAAGTAGATGCTTTTAGAAAAATGGGAGTTAATGAAGATATAAAGTAAACTTTTACTTTTAGGTTCACTTTACTTTTAGGTCATTGAAATAGTCCATAGCCTCTATCTTTGTATCCTACTTGTACATGCAATTTCATGCAAATGTATTGAACATTTTTCTTGTGAACTAACACAAGGCCTGAATAATCTTACAGAACAAATAAAGATTCTCTTCCTCTAAAACTAATGCCCAAAAAAGCAGTGCAATGTTTCTCCAAATAATTTTTAATGAAGAGCAAATTATGTTTTTTATTGAAAATTTTTTTCATTTTTTGAATAAACAGAAATAAAGAGTTATAAGGAAACTTTTCTGGAGCTTTAAGATTATAATTTATCAAGACTCTACAAAAGTACATATATATTAAATCTACATTAAACAAGATTATTATATATGTTTTAAATTATATACAAAAGAGACACATTCATATACCCTAAGATTATTAAACTTTACAAATTTACTCATAAATATTTTCTCTTTGTCTTTTTCTCTCATAAAAATTCCTGTTTCTGTATTCATACTACCTGATCACAAGGTAACCTAAAGCACATTCGCTTTAATAACTTTTACACATTCATAAATATTTTTAAACCCTATAAATGTTTAACATTAGTATAACATATCAAAGTACTGTTCTTTTCTCTGTAAATAAATCATTTCTAATCTAAAGACTTGGGGGTAGGGGAGAGGTACATAGAGTAACCAAAATCCTTCTGGCCAGTGAATCAAAGGACATTCCCAGACATTAACTTCTCTTTCCCAATATGAAAAACATATTAAATATATATCTTATAATAAGATGTTTTCCTCATGTTTCCTTTGGGTAAAGTCTGTTTAGTACATTCCTCTTTACATTGTGCTATGGAATTCTTAGTCAAACTTTGTCATTTTTCCCTCTGCAAAGGGCTGCCTGCTGGAAGGAAGCCAGTAATGCTGGGATCACTCACTCAACCAAGACTGACTATGTTAAAGTTGGGCAAAAATGAGTTACAATGGAAAATAAAAATTATTTTATATATATATATATAATATATAGATACACATACAGATACATATACACCCCACCCATTACACTACTTCTAAAGAAAAATAGTTAACTCCCACTGTCTGTGTTTTGAAAAGAAGACAAACTATGAAAAAATAAGACATGAAGCATTCAAAGGACTGAAATGAACTTTTAGGACTGTTACATATTCTACAGTTTCTTTTTCCCAAACCCATGTGGCCATCTGTATCTATAATGAGGAGTGAGACAATAAGTGATTTTTCAAGTAAACCTTTCGTAGGGCTGCAAACTGCCATGGCACTGAAAGGAAGGGGTGCCAAATGACTTGGAATTTCTGGACAGTCATATTGCAGCAAACAGAGCATGTGGGTGGCCATGTTGCTTATACTTGTGGTATACAAGTGAGCAATAGTTACACTTGCATCTCACAAGCAAAAAAAAAAAAAAGCCCCTATGTTACTTCTGTGATATCTTTCTCACATCTTTTCTCCATGCCTATCACCAAGCTGTGCCAACTGATCACGTCTGTAGCTGTCAATAATTTTTCTGTATAAACATCCTCTTTGAATCAATCTTTTGCCACCTGCATTGTTCCACTTCGCTTCCTTTTAGCAGCACTAACTGCTTTGAGAGGACAACTGCCACTAAAAACATGGTACTGAAGCAATCATTTGGTTCTGTGCATACATTTTAATTTCATGCCCTACAGGGGGGAATCACTATCGGCCTTAAACAAAAATTGAGTCTTTAATGCCTTATTGGTTTATACAATTTATCTTTCAAATTGTCTCTGAGCTCTTTTTTAAAAAAAAATAAGAAAGATAAGCAGAAAGAAAGAAAAAAATGTTCACTTGGTAGTGCATATTCAAGGAGCATTCAACTCCCAAATGTGAATCCTACAAATATTTCCCCAAGTATATGTTTATGAAAATAAACTGAACTTGTCAAATGTCTCCTCCTTCATGGCATATCCTATTGTTATGTCAGCACAGTGGGACCTAACATGTTAGGCCAACCCTGTTGTGATCATCAGAAGAAAGAAGCACTTAGTTTTTGATATCACAGATTTAGATGGGTTTTGTAGCATGGTCTATAATTTAAATCTCTCACAACAAAACAGATGAAAGTGGTGTGGGGGTGGGAGCCAGTGGGAAGTAGTGAAGAATAAAACTTAATATGAGCAGGAGAATGTATGAATGCCTATGGATGTTCAGGACTGGCCTCAAACATATTATGTGATTTTTGATTTCCTTTGACATGGGTATTATTTTCTTGTTGGCAGAAACAGCTAGTGAAATGTTGGTCTTTTCCTTACCACCGCATTTTATTAAGGGTCTAAAATCAAGAGTAGATGAAAAGGAGTTACTTTGGTTACTGATAACAGTAGCCTAACAATACTCATTTCAGCAATTAGAACCTAAGATTAGAATCTAGAAGAGGTAAAGCTAAAGAGTACCGGCCCAGAAGATAAAAGAAACATTAAAAAAAAAAAATCTACTCATGGATCTTTTAAGTGGAAACATTTTTATATTTTAACAAATATGTATGGAAGATAAAGTAAAACACTTCTTTCCATAAAAACTTTTTTTGGAAAAATTATATTTACAGCCCAGACTTTCCTGCCCTCTTGTGGAGAAAATACAGAGCTCTCTATATAAATATGACAATGGTTTTTTAAAACTTGCAGATGACTTCTTCCATGGTATGTGTTATTTACTGTCATGGCCAGATCCCCTGATGTTCACAGAGCTTTACTAGCTGTTAACTGTTGTACTGATATAAAATGTAAAATTTGAATAACAAGGCAAAGCTAAATCAAGTGTTAGACTGCAAGGAACCATTTAATCTGAAACAAGGAGAAAATTGCAATGATTAGTTTTTAGTAATACTCAAATAAATATTTTAGACAAGAAGGCAAAGAGAAAGAGCAGAGTTTTCAAAGAGCCATCAGAAAGCCTCAGTCCTTTCATTTTTCTACCCAAAGAGTGGGCTATCCTCTCTGTCTGGGAGCACAGGAACTGCCACTGCACATTGTCACCTGGGAGGATAAACTTGAGACAGAGAACACAAATTCCACTGGCAAGTTCTATAAAATCAGAGAGTTTTTTTCCAAGTTGTTTAGGTTGATTTTAGGAAAATTCTGTATAAGTTGGCTTAAATTTATACATGGAGACAGGGGCTGATGGTCCTGACCTCCACATTCAATGCCCAACTGCAGCCAACAGCCACTGTTATTTAGGCATAAGTTACTTAGGCAGCCAACAGCCATGCTGCCAACAGCCATGCTGCTTTTTCAGCATAAGTCTACTCTGGTCATGTATAAGAAGATGCTAAATTTTACGTATTTATCATGTGTTTTAAAATTATCATATGAAAGGTGTTTCAGAGAAATCCAACATTTTCTGTAGGGTTTTATAAGTTGTATCTCAGTCCTGGGTGTTCATTGGAAGGACTGATGTTGAAACTGAAACTCCAATACTCTGGCCACCTGATGCAAAGAGCTGACTCATTTGAAAAGACCCTGATGCTGGGAAAGATTGAGGGCAGGAGGAGAAGGAGATGACAGAGGATGAAATGGCTGGATGGCATCACTGACTCAATGGCCATAGGTTTGGGTAGACTCCAGCAGGTGGTGATGGACAGGGAGGTCTGGCGTGCTGTGGTTCATGAGGTCACAAAGAGTCAGACATGACTGAGCGACTGAACTGAACTGAAGTTGTATCTCTGGCCAGGTCCTCTTTCCTCCACAGGAATTCAAACAAACGGACAACCATGACAAACTGTGGAAAGCTCTTAGAGAGATGAGAATACCAGATCATCTTACCTGTCCCCTTAGAAACCTGTGTGCAGGTCAAGAAGCAACAGTTAGAACCCTATATGAAACAACTGATTGGTTCAAGACTGAGAAAAGAGTACAATAGGGCTGTCTGCTGTCACCGTTTGTTTAATCTGTACGCTGAACACATGAGAAATGCTTGGCTGGATGAGTTACAAGCTGGAATCAAGATAGGTGGGAGAAATATCAACAGACTCAGATATGCGGATGATACGACTCTAATGGCAGGAAGCGAAAAGGAACTAAAGAGCCTCTTGATGAGGGTGGAGGAGAAGAGTGAAAGAGACAGCTTAAGACTAAATATTTAAAAAAAACTAAGATCGTGGCATCCGGCCCCATTACTACATGGCAAATAGAAGGGGAAAAGGTGGAAGTAGTGAAAGATTTCCTCTTCTTAGGTTCCAAAATCACTGAGGACTGTGACTGCAGCAATGAAATCAGAAGATGATTGCTTCTTGGCAGGAAAGTGATGACAAACCTAGACAGTTGTTGAAAAGCAGAGACATTACTCTCCTAACGAAGGTCCGTATAGTCAAGGCTATGGTCTCCCCAGCAGTCACTTACAGTTCTGCAAGCTGAACGGTAAAGAAGGCAGATCACCAAAGAATTGATACCTTCCAACTGTGGTGCTAGAGAGGACTCCTGAAAGTCCCTTGGGCAGCAAGATTAAACCAGTCAATCTTAAGGGAGATCAACACTGAATAGTCACTGGAAGGACTGATGCTGAAGCTCCAGTATTTTGGTCATCTGATGTGAACAGACAACTCATTGGAAAAGTCTCTGATGCTGAGAAAGATTAAGGGCAGAAGGAGAAGAGGGCATCAGAGGATGAGATGGCTGGACAGCATCACTGATGCAATGCGATGAACATGAACTTGGGCAAACTCCGAGAGAGGGTGAGAGGCAGGGAGGCCTGGCATGCTGCAGTCCATGGGGTTGCAAAGAGTTGGTCACAACTGGGTGACTGAACAACAAGTAGGGGGAAAAGAAAAAAATTATAATAGATAAAATTATCATGAAAATATCACAAACTTTCTGAAAGGCAGCATATTGTACTATAGATAGAACTTTTGCCCAAGTTATATACCCTCAGATGTTCACTGAAGGTTCCCTACCACATTATAAGCACCACAGCAACACAAGAGATACACACATCATGATTTCCACTTTCTATCACTAGATATTTACTCCAGTACCAAGTGTGTGCCAGTGCTCAGTATATTAAGAGAAACCAGGCAAATGCAGCACCAGGCCCAACTGGACAACCCAGACCATCAATAAGCCAGAGAAGGGAGGCTGTAGCACCTATAGAGGGAATTCCTGTGTAGGAAAGACCACCTGGCCAGAGAGACAAAGTCTGAAGAAAAAGGAGGAAGAGAGAAATTGCTCCATGCAGCACCAACCACAGATGGCTTATAGAAAGATTAAGAGTGGTGGATTTGAAAGACCTCCAAGTTATGATTCCCCAAGTTTAAAAACCTCAGACATGCAGATGACACCACCCTTATGGCAGAAAGAGAAGAAGAACAAAAGAGCCTCTTGATGAAAGTGAAAGAGGAGGGTGAAAAAGTTGGCTTAAAGCTCAACATTCAGAAAACTAAGATCATGGCATCCGGTCCCATCACTTCATGGCAGATAGATAGGCAAACAGTGGAAACAGTGGCTGACTTTATTTTTCTGAGCTCCAAAATCACTGCAGATGGTGACTGCAGCCATGAAATTAAAAGACGCTTACTCCTTGAAAGGAAAGTTATGACCAACTTAGACAGCATATTAAAAAGCAGAGACATTACTTTGCCAACAAAGGTCTGTCTAGTCAAGGCTATGGTTTTTCCAGTGGTCATGTATGGATGTGAGAGTTGGACTATAAAGAAAGCTGAGTGCCGAAGAATTGATGCTTTTGAACTGTGGTGTTGGAGAAGACTCTTGAGAGTCCCTTGGATTGCAAGAAGATCCAACGAGTCCATCCTAAAGGAGATCAGTCCTGGGTGTTCATTGGAAGGACTGATGTTGAAGCTCAAACTCCAATACTTTGGCCACCTCATGCAAAGAGCTGACTCATTTAAAAAGACCCTGATGCTGGGAAAGATTGAGGGCAGGAGGAGAAGGGGACGACAGAGGATGAGATGGTTGGATGGCATCATCGACTCGTTGGACATGGGTTTGGGTGGACTCTGGGAGTTGGTGATGGACAGGGAGGCCTGTCGTGCTGTGGTTCATGGGGTCGCAAAGAGTCAAACACGACTGAGCGACTGAACTGAACTGAAGTTTAAAAAAAAAAATAATGCCATTTGCAAGGCAAGATAGGTTGCACAGGTAGAATGGAACCAGATTAGCCAGAGCACAGACTGCAAAGCTCCAGTCTGAATTTCATCAACAGGAAGTCACGAATGATGTTAGGGGACGGGTTCACTGACGACATTTCTGCAGATGATTCTAAGCAGAGAGTGTTTCCACTGCCCTGAGTGTGGGGATGCCTGAGGAAGAAAGGTAGTCAGGCAGTTGTTCAAGTGATTCACTCTGAGCTGGAGCAGAGGCAACAAGTCTGTAAACTGTTCTCTAAAAAGATTAAATATAGTGACTGGCTGAGAACTCAAAAAATTCCTTAGGTCTAAATTCCTTCAGGATGACTGAACAGGGCACTGACAGAATCAAGAAACTAAGTGAATAGAAAATTCACGTTTTACATTCACTCCTGTCTCTCAAGTCAGACTTAACTACTCTTTTATAAAGGTAATAATTTTGCCTCCATGCTGCTTTTTTTTTTTCAAATAAACTTCAAGTTATACCAAAGCTTTTTTTTTTAATTAAAACTTTTAATCTGTCCTCCAAAAGATTCAGTATAGATAACTATACTGAACTACAACTATACTATACTATAAAGTCTTTATTTCTATGCACAAAAATTGGAAGTTTTGGATGTCATCAAAATTTACTATCTATCATAATTAAATACCCTCAAAATCACATGAATAATAATGCCAACAATTTCTCACTGTATCTTTGTTTAGACATTTATCCATATAAGTGTATCAATAATGTATGCTCAGCACTGTACTAGGTGCTACAAAGAATTCAAGAACAAGAAAGTAAAATGCAGTCCCTGATCCCAAGCAATTTTTAATCTATTAAAGGAATAAGACAAGGACATAAACAACTATAAAATAGGGCAGAACGTAATGATGTCTTACAGGGAGTATGAATAAAGAACATAGAAAATCAGAGGAAATAAATCATTTCAACTAGAAATCAGGGTCAGGAATATATGTTCTGAGTCTTGAAAAATCACAAAGTATGAATGTTGAAAGTCTCTCCCATACTTTATATCCCAAGATTCTCTTGTGTAAATGAAAAAGTACATCCCAGTTCAAAACAGGAGCTTTTTTAAAAAAGTAAGCAGGTAAGAGAGCAAGAGTTCTATTCAGGGTATGAAACTGCAGATGAATCATGAAACACGCAAGGTAGGCAATAACATTTACAACTATGGGCTTTGACTGGCAGATAATTGAGTCCTACTAATTTCTAAATGGAAAGACAGCCACTCAAGATTTCAAAAGGATTTCGGCATGATGGGATATGATCTGTCTATAATTCAGCAAATTCATGTTCTTTAGACATTTAATCTAGCACTAATGTGTCTGGGATGGGGGAACCACAGAAGAGAATCTCAATAGTTGAGTAGGGATAACAGAAACAATGATAATCTTAGAACAACAATGATAAACAAATAAACTGGATGATCTAATATGCTTTTGCCAACTACCTCTCATAATCTAGTAAATATGGGGGATAAAACACAGACTTCCAGTAGCATTTAAATAAAGAGACACAAGCAGGATACCTCCATGCTACGGGTTTTTCATTGGAATTCCCAATACTCAAGCTAATCTTTCAACAAAGGTGCCAAAATAAATGGATATAACCTTTGAGTTCAAAATTGAGCTAGTGAGGTCAATCCATGGACATGTTAGTGAACTTATATTAGTGAGTATCTCAGCCTAAACCAACATCTTTATTATTATAATAACAATTCTTCTAGAAGAATATAAATACTGTTATTGGTTGGAATACTATCCTTTCATGCTATCTGGCACTCTTCTCCCCCCCAGGACTAAACTCAAAATATGAAAGTAATCTACTTACTCCTGGCTAGCCTATATCCAAGGCCACCCATGTGCTTCTTAATTATAACCCTGAATCAGACTCTTGCAGTCATTAAATTCATGGGACTGTATCAATCTCAAACCCATGGTTAGTTTTTTATATGTAAATTTTCTGAATTATATACAGGTAAAATCTCATCACAATGAACTTAATTGCAATAAAAGGCTATGGAGAAAGATCTGTGTCTCAAGGGAGAGACTGCCTACCATTGCAATGATTTCCACAACTGGAATTATTACTAATCCTTGAAATGAAAATCATTTCTTTTGAAGATATTCCATCTCCTTCCAGTACAAAGGAAAATTTTCTTTTGCTCTTTTATTATTTAAGAACTTAGCCTTTAAAAATATATTTCATGTGATAAAGGTAGAATTTTAACTCAGTTAAAATTAAAAAGTTATTGAATTTTCCCTATAAAATTTAGCAAATACATATATATTTTAATGAAAATGCCTGGCATTAGGGAAGGTGAGGGAACATGAACTGATATCTTCTTATTGGAGGGCCATTTGACAATATATATCAAAAGTACTAAAAGTGAATACTATTTACAAGTTAAGGTCTCAGGATGTTCACTGAAATGCCACTTGTAACAACCCCACTCCAGTACTCTTGCCTGGGAAACCCCATGGACGGAGGAGCCTGGTAGGCTGCAGTCCATGGGGTCGAGAAGAGTCAGACACGACTGAGCGACTTCACTTTCACTTTTCACTTTCATGCACTGGAGAAGGAAATGGCAACCCACTCCAGGATTCTTGCCTGGAGAATCCCAGGGACGAAGGAGCCTGGTGGGCTGCCGTCTATGGGGTTGCACAGAGTCGGACATGACTAAAGTGACTTAGCAGCAGCAAGCAGCAGCAGCAACAACCTAAAACTGGAAACAACCTAAATATCAAAAGTATCAATTTAAATGAATTATAATACATCCACATAATAGAATCCTGAAAGTGTTAGTCACTCCATCGTGTCCGACTCGTTGCAACCCCATGGACGGTAGTCCAGCAGGTTCCTCTGTCCATGTGATTCTCCAGGCAAGAATACCGGAGTGGGTGTATATGCTTAGTCGCTCAGTCATGTCCGACTCTTTGTGACCCCATGGACTGTAGCCCGCCAAGCTCTTTTGTCCATGGGTATTCTCCAGGCCAGAATACTGGAGTGGGTTGCCAATCCCTTCTCCAGGGGATCTTCCCAACCCAGGGATCAAACCCAGGTCTCCCAGAATTGCAGGCAGATTCTTTACCATCTGAGCCATCAGGGAAACACAATAGAATCCTATGCAGCTATTTTAAATGATGCCAAGAAAACTGTCATAATTATTGAAGTACAGCAAGTTATGGGCTTTCCTTGTTGCTCAGCTGGTTCAATTCCTGGGTTGGGAAGATTCCCTGGAGAAGGGAAAAGGTTCCCACTCCAGTATTCTGGCCTAGAGAATTCCATGGACTGTACAGTCCTTGGGGTCGCAAAGAGTCGGACACAACTGAGTGACTTTAACAGTATGATTCTGCTTTTGTAAAATATACTTATTTAAAGTTTTAATATAGAATGAAAGACCAAATAAACTATAAGAAATTGAAATTATAGTGGTGGTTTTTCCTATTAATAGGGTCAGAAGTATTTTTGGTTTATTTATTTATTTTTTTCATTAGTTTATCTATTTTTTAACTTTACAATATTGTATTTGTTTTACCATACATTGATATGAATCCACCATGGGTGTATACAGGGTGCTTGGGGCTGGTTTATTTTTATTTACCCATTATTTCTAAATTTTCCCCAGTGAATATTTATTTTTCTAATAAAAAATAGAACAAATACAAAAAACTACCCCTCAGCTGCCTTTTCCCCTCCACTCCTTACCCATCTCACCCCTTCAAAAAAAAAAAAAAAAAAAAAAAAAAAAAACCCCTGAAACTATCCAACTAACAATAAAAACACAAATACAAATAAACATGTACCACAACAGAAATGTAATCCAGTGCTGTGCCTTCATCTTTCCTACTCAATGTAGAGTACTTATTTTCATTGCTTATTCGTCATATTGAATCTATCTTTATAGTTTCTATTGATGCTGTAATCTCTAGGCATGCTCTCTTCATGGCAAATTCTAGTACAAAAGAAAACTTGTACTATTCACTTTAACTAAAATAGAAATTGATCTTTAATATTATGTGCTTGTCAAATCTGGAGAAATAGATCACTACTGCACAAAAACAAGGGTAATAGTCTTATACATTGTGTCTGTCACATGATAGGAATCAGCAAAAATTTATTTGAGACTGAGTTCTTTTAGAGCTTTAACCTAAAGAGCCTGTCCTAATGATGCCCCTGGTGGCAGGTAACATTTAATTTTCTTCTGTGTCACTGAAAAAGAATTAGATGTAAAACTCAGGTAAGAGATTAATATTTCACACCCTGAGGCTACATACTTCAACATGAATATTCATAGAGTCCTATTCTAAGTGAAATCTCATATGAGTATATATTTTAAATGCTTGAATATTTTACATAGTTCAGTTCAGAGACTGAAAATTCCATAGAGGAAAGCAAAATTCTGTCAACTATCAGGCTATTTAATTGCAGGCCTGAACATGCAACTATGGCAAACTGCATTTCACACAAACACACCCCATATTCCTACAGCCTCCTTCCAAAAGTCTAAGCTGAGCTGTCTTCTTGGTCATTTCTTATTGATGATGAAAGTAAATGTTAATGATCACTAGGAACAACAACAACAACAACAAAAAAGTTACTCCCTCAGGCTGAAGATGCCCAACTATGTCTGTGTCCTTTGCTAGGTTCTTAAAAAAAAAAATAGCAGGGAAAAGAAGAGAAGCAAAAAGCAAAGGAGAAAAGGAAAGATATTCCCATCTGAATGCCGAGTTCCAAAGAATACCAAGGAGAGATAAGAAAGCCTTCCTCAGTGATCAGTGCAAAGAAACAGAGGAAAACAACAGAATGGGAAAGACTAGAGATCTCTTCAAGAAAATTAGAGATACCAAGGGAACATTTCATGCAAAGATGGGCTCGATAAAGGACAGAAATGGTATGGACCTAACAGAAGCAGAAGATATTAAGAAGAGGTGGCAAGAATACACAGAAGAACTGTACAAAAAAGATCTTCATGACCCAGATAATCACGATGGTGTGATCACTCACCTAGAGCCAGACATCCTGGAATGTGAAGTCAAGTGGGCCTTAGAAAGCATCACTACGAACAAAGCTAGTGGAGGTGATGGAATTCCAGTTGAGCTATTTCAAATCCTGAAAGATGATGCTATAAAAGTGCTGCACTCGATATGCCAGCAAATCTGGAAAACTCAGCAGTGGCCACAGGACTGGAAAAGGTCACTTTTCATTCCAATCCCAAAGAATGCTCAAACTACCACACAATTGCACTCATCTCACATGCTAGTAAAGTAATGCTCAAAATTCTCCAAGCCAGGCTTCAGCAATACGTGAACCGTGAGCTTCTAGATGTTCAAGCTGGTTTTAGAAAAGGCAGAGGAACCAGAGATCAAATTGCCAACATCCGCTGGATCATCGAAAAAGCAAGAGAGTTCCAGAAAAACATTTACCTCTGCTTTATTGACTATGCCAAAGCCTTTGACTGTGTGGATCACAATAAAATGCGGAAAATTCTGACAGAGATGGGAATACCAGACCATCTGACCTGTCTCTTGAGAAACCTGTATGCAGGTCAGGAAGCAACAGTTAGAACTGAACATGGAACAACAGATTGGTTCCAAATAGAAAAAGGAGTATGTCAAGGCTGTATATTGTCACCCTGCTTATTTAACTTATATGCAGAGGACATCATGAGAAACGCTGGGCTGGAAGAAACACAAGCTGGAATCAAGACTGCCAGGAGAAATATCAATAACCTCAGACATGCAGATAATACCACCCTTATGGCAGAAAGTGAAGAAGAACTAAAGAGCCTCTTGATGAAAGTGAAAGAGGAGAGTGAAAAAGTTGGCTTTAAAGGTCAGCATTCAGAAAACAGATCATGGCATCTGGTCCCATCATTTCATGGGAAATAGACGGGGCAACAGTGGAACCAGTGTCAGACTTTATTTTTTGGGGCTCCAAAATCACTGCCGATGATGATTGCAGCCATGAAATTAAAAGACACTTACTCCTTGGAAGGAAGGTTATGACCAACCTAGATAGCATATTTAAAAGCAGAGACGTTACTTTGCCAACAAAGGTCCGTCTAGTCAAGGTTATGGTTTTTCCAGTGGTCGTGTATGGGTGTGAGAGTTGGACGGTGAAGAAAGCTGAGTGCCGAAGAATTGATGCTTTTGAACTGTGGTGTTGGAGAAGACTCTTGAGAGTCCCTTGGACTGCAAGGAGATCCCACCAGTTCATCCTAAAGGAGATCAGTCCTGGGTGTTCATTGGAAGGACTGATGTTGAAGCTGAAACTCCAATACTTTGGCCACCTCATGCGAAGAGTTGACTCATTGGAAAAGACCCTAATGCTGGGAAGGATTGGGGACAGGAGGAGAAGGGGATGACAGAGGATGAGATGGTTGGATGGCATCACCGACTCTATGGACATGGGTTTGGGTAGACTCCAGGAGTTGGTGATGGACAGGGAGGCCTGGCGTGCTGTGATTCATGGGGTCGCAAAGAGTTGGACACGACTGAGTGACTGAACTGAACTGAATGAATATGCAGTAATTAATTTTAGGCATTGAAGAAAAATGTTAAACTTGAATATGATCATTTAAAAACCACTATATAGTACAGCAGAAACTAACATAACATTGTATATCAACTATACTAATAAAAAAATTTAATAGAAAACCACTATATAAAGCACATAAAATTACAAAACATAAAAAATAATGGAATGAGAAAAATGTAACAAAAAGGTAATAAATTCCACAAAAGAATAAGGAAAATTAAACAAGAAAGCATAGCATGTTGGGAAAAAATATAAAATGGAAGATATAGAACTAAATGTATCTATAATTTGATACATATAAGTTAGTTAAATTCCAGTTTTAAAGGACAGAAGCTCTCAAGCCAGATTTTAAAAATCCAGCTACATACTATGTAAATGAGACATACCTAAAATAAATTTTCATGGGTAGAGGAGGAAGAAAAGGATGTTCAAAAAAAAAAAAAACAAGGATGTTCAGTACAGTTACTCAGTCGTGCCCGACTCTTTGTGACCCCATGAATCACAGCACGCCAGGCCTCCCTATCCATCACCAACTGCAGGAGTCCACCCAAACCCACGTCCATTGAGTCGGTGATGCCATCCAACCATCTCATCCTCTGTTGTCCCCTTCTCCTCCTGCCCTCAATCTATCCCAGCATCAGGGTCTTCTCAAATGAATCAGCTCTTCGCATCAGGTGGCCAAAGTATTGGAGTTTGAGAAAAAGATATTTAAAGGAACAGTGGCTTAAGCAAGATAGAAGTGTATTTCTTCCTCACGTTATTCTTCCTACCACAGGGCCTTTTCTAGCCAGCCTTGTATAGTTTTCCCCTAGATCCTGATCCAACAACACCTTCTTGTCATTTAGGCCTGGATAAAATATGACACTAGGCCCACCCAGCTAGGCCTTATTGACCTGTTCCTAGAGTGTACTATTCTTACCATTATATTTTCTTCATAACTTTTTTCAATTTCTTGATTTTATTAAATCTTATTGCACTAAGACATAAGCCCCATGTGAGCAGGGATCTTTATGGTGTTTCATCATCTTCTAGGGGAATGAAGGCAGGTTCTCAATAAGCCAGTTTTTGGTTTCATTATTTTTCTATGTTTTTCTGTTCAATGATTTCTGTTATTTTTTTTCTTGTACCTGTTTTTAGTTTTTCTCTTTCACTAGTTTCTGAAGTGAAAGATAGAAGTTTAAGATAAAGTCATTGAATTATGACTTTGTTTCTTTCCTAATATAGGCACTTAGTGCCCCATAAATGTCCTCCAGCACTGCTTCAGTTGTAGTCACAAATTGTGTATTTTTTTGCTTTCATTTTCATTCAGTTAAAAATACTTTCAAATTCCCCTTGATTTCTTCTTTGATGCATAGTTTACTTAATACTATTCTGTTTTGTGTCCAAACATTTGGGGGTTTTCCATATTTTCTCAGTTATTGATTTTTAAATTAATTCCATTAAAGTCAAAGAGCATAGTTTGTATAATTTAAATTCCTTTTAAATTTATTGAGACTTTTTTATAGACCTTTATATTGTCTATCTTACTAAAGTAATGTAAAAAATGTCTACCTTAAAGAAATGTAAAAAGCAGAGACATTACTTTGCCAACAAAGGTCCACCTAGTCAAAGCTATGCGTTTTCCAACATTCATGTATGAATGTGAGAGTTGGACTATAAAGAAAGCTCAGTGCCGAAGTACTGATGGTTTTGAACTGTGGTGTTGGAGAAGACTCTTTAGAGTCCCTTGGACTGCAAGGAGATCCAACCAGTCCATCCTAAAGGAGATCAGTCCTGGGTGTTCATTGAAAGGACTGATGTTGAAGCTGAAGCTCCAATTTTTTGGTCACCTGATGTGAAGAACTGATGATGCTGGGAAAGATGGAAGGTGGGAGGAAAAGGGGACGACAGAGGATGAGACGGTTGGCTGCCATCACCAACTTGATAGACATGAGTGTGAGCAACCGCCAGGAGTTGGTGATGGACAGGGATGCCTGGCATGCTGGAGTCCATGGGGTTGCAAAGAGTCAGACACGACTGACCGACTGAACTGAACTGATGGTTTATCTTGGCAAATATTTCATATACACCTGATAATAATGTTTATTTTGTTGTTGTTGGATGGAATGTTCTATAAATGTAAATTAGGTAAATTTGGTTGATAATGTTACTCAAGTCTATGTCCTTCCTTTTTTGTCTGCTTGTTCCATCAATAATTAAGAGACAAGTGATGAAATCTCCAGCTATGGTTGTCAATTTGTCTATTTTTCCTACATTTCTATCAGTTTTTGCTTAATGTAACTTGAAGATCTGTTAATAGGTCCATAAACATCTAGGATTATTATATCCTCTTGATAAAACTGACAGCTTTATCACTTTATTTATAAAATAACTTTTTATCCCTCGTAATACTCTCAAAAATCTACTGACCATGCTGGTCAAGAGAAAGACAACACAAATTATCAACACTATACCAGAAATGAGAGGTGGTATCACTATAGATCCCAGAGATAGGAAAAGTATAATAAAAAATATAAACAAGCTCACACGCAAAAAACAACATATTTCCCCACATATTTTATGAAGCTAGCATTACCTTAATACCAAAAAAGAATAACATGATAAGTAACATGGAAAAATACACATTACCATATGTAAAATAGATAGCCAATGGGAATTTGCTATGCAACTCAGGGAACTCAAACCCAGGCTCTGTGACAACCTAGAGGGTGGGACTGGGTGGAAGGTGGGAGGGAGGTTTGAGAGGGAAGGGACATAGGTATACCTATGGCTGAATCATGTTGATGTTTGGCAGAAACCAACACAGTATTACAAAGCAATTATTCTTCAATTAAAAATAATAATTATAAAAAAGAATAACATAAGAAAATCAGAAAACATGCTTCATAAACACAGATGAAAAAATTCTAAGCATTTTAACATATATCCAACAACACATAAAATGCATAACAGAGCATAACCAAGTGAGTTTTAACCCAAGAATACAAAACTGAATTAATTTTTAAACATCAAGCAATGTACCCATCACGTTAAATTAAAAAAGACACCTATGACCATCTCAACATATGGAAAGAAAATTTGACAAAATTTAACCTCCATTCCTGATAAAATCTCTCAACAAAGTAGGAATAGAAGAGAATTTTCCCAACCTGATAAAGGACATCTATGTAAACTTGTATCTGGCAGCACAGTTAACAGCATAAGACTAACAAATACTTTCTCCTTAAGATCAGGAACAAGCCAAAGATATCCACCCTCACCACTTCTATTCAACATTATGCTATTGGTTTTTAGCTAGTGAATAAGGTAGGGAAAAGAAATAAAAGGCATCCAGACCATAAAGTATAAATGGAACTATTTATTTACACTGTCAACACTCATATAAACAGGAAATCCTACAGATTCCATTTTTTTTAAAGTAGAATAAATGTGTTAAAATCGTTACAGAATACAAGATCAATATACAAAAGTCAGTCATATTTCTATATACTAGGAAGGGGGAAAATTGTAACATATATTTAAAGAGCAATTAGCAATTACATCAAAGATTAAGAAATACATAGATATAAGTTTTACAAAAAATGTCTATACAGTGTTCTCTATACAACAGAACACTGTGAGAAAAATTTAAGAATACATAAATCAATGAAATTATATCCCAAATGAAATATTCAATATCATTAAGATATCAGTTGTCCCCAAATTCATTTATAGATTCAATGCAATCTCAATCAAAATTCCAGCAGACATTCTGCAGACACAATACAATGAAATAAAGTAATGAACCTCTCTGTGCCCAGGTCATGGTGACAGAATAGCATTTCCTATCAAAAGAACATAGGCTTCTTGGTGAAATAACTGACTCTAAGTCTTTGGCAGGAAATGAATAAAATGAGCTTGAAAGTTTTGTTATCTCACATAGCAGGAAAGCTAGCAAAGTCTACCAGAATGATACCAAAAAGATTCAAGTGCCAATTTAAAGAGACTCCCACTGATCAAACCTGGGATAACTTACGCTTCAATAAGGGTTGAAACCTATTGAGTATGTTTCAACTTACGAGTTCATGACAAAATAATTGCTTAAAGAAATTAACTGGTCACCTTTAAAGTATAGTTAGAAACTAATTCATTATCTTAAAAGTGGGTAAGTATCAAAAATGAGTCAAGCATTTATCCTACTTTTCTTACTTGAACCAAACGAAAGGTAGTGTCTCTTTAAAATGTATATGCAATTAATGAATTAACAACCTACTTTGAGAAAACAAAATTGAAAGAGAAATACTAAATGCAAAACCAAGGGCAAAATAAGTTGAAATATGATTAGAACAATGGAAGATTTCAAGGATGCAATGACTATGACTAACAGTGGGGCTGAGATGCCAAAATACAAGAATAAGCTTTAGGGAAAAGAATCATCTGAGACTGCTAGAGAAGTACAAAAGGAATGTCAGAAGGGCTATGAAATAATGTGTCAAATACAGGATATGTAGTTTTATTGGGTAGTCTAATCTCTCTTAAATTAGGTCAAGTCACCCTCTGATGGAGACCATAAATTATTTGCAAGGAATATAGAAAAAAAGTAGAGGCAAAAGGCCAGAGCTTGTTGGATACTACTGTTGACTGCATGCTATGGATTTAGGAGGGAGAGTGTGAGTGTGTGTGTGTTTAGGGAAAGGCAGGGTCGGGGCAGAATAAGGAAAACTGCAAAACTAAGAAACTGCAAGTAGTAAAGTATCTGGAATAGGTACTGGAAAGGGCACTCTTATGATGGATAATCATAAAATTCTACCAAAAAGCCTGGATGAAACAAAGACACTGGGATGGCTGGAGGTACCAGTAAAAGGCAGAGAAAAGCAAGACTGGTAGACAAGATTGGCTGGGAGAGATACCATGTACTCATTCAACATTAACCAAGAGCCTAACTTACCAAACTGATGAATCCAGTAGAGAAGTTCCTAGAACAATAAGGGCCAGATGTTAATATGATGGTCTGGGACTACAAAGTGGTTAAACTGAAGAGTTTGAAAAAGAGGAACAGGAGGAGTGTTATGACATTAGCAAGGGATTTTGATGTTAAAGGGATGCACAGGGATATAGGAAAATAATAGCTATTGTCTTGTTTTTGTATTCTTCATTCCTCAAAGCTCCAAGAGAGGTGTAGCCATATTGTCAACTGTATTAAATTCATATCTATATTACTGATGATGCAATAGCTTGCTATTTTGATCCAAAGCTGGGGAGAATGAGAGTTATTAGTGTACAGTTTTACTACTGCTTTATTTTAATACCGCATTTTTGAAACAACCAAAAAAACCCACTTAAATAGACAGTCCATCTTATGATTCAAATCTTTTGTAAAAGGAAAGCCTGCTACACCCACAAATGTGCCTAAAATACATCACGTCATGAGCAAAACACATCAGGAAGTACGTGAGCATTGTATTAATCATTCGAGAAGGGGATTCTTTGAAAATGCAGTGACAGAGGTTGTAGTAACTTTCCTTTGAACATGTGCTGACTTCTGCTGTCTGTTGTTCTCATTTGTCAGGTTTCTTAATGTTCCTCTTAATAGTGTCTTTATTTAGTTCTCCCAAAGGAATATCAGCAATTTCTGGGAGCTAGAGGAAAATTTTCCATCAATTCTGCATAATGACCAAAACAGAGTGATTGAATCACTTAATTGAAACTCTAAGGTTCATAATGTGATGCATATTAGACCCTATTCACTGTGAAAAGGAAACAGCAAGTGGGTATTCATGTAAGCAGTAAGAACAGAGAACCAAGACTTTTTTGTCTTTATGTTTGCTTTATTTTTCTGAGGCTCATACAATTCACAAGGGATTCCCCCTCAACTCCAATAGCCAAAGGCTGATGAGTGGGAAAAAGAGGAAAAAAAGACAAAATGTAACTAAAATAGAAGCACGCAAAAGTCCCGCATATAGAGAGTTTTATAAGGCCAAAATTTCATTAGCTCACAAAATTGCCACCAATCCTGTGACCTCACCTGTTGGCATCACAGCAAAACTACAGCTGTTGAATGTGCAACTGCAGTTATGGGATGCATGGTGCTGATGCATTAGTCAGATTTTCAAAGGCAGCTAATTTTGAGTCTATACTAAAAGTGTTTAGTTCCCAAATCTATGGCTATCTACTTATATGACCGATCAGTACAGGAAATGTCCCGATGCTAAGAGATGTGAGTGAAGATCACAGCTTCCAAGTCACCTAAACGCCTATAAAGAATACAAAGTGACCTAAGTGGTCACTTTACCCTTGCCCTTCTGAAGATATAATATCCGTGTCACTTGGAAGACGCTGGAGCTAAGTTTGCTGACTCTGGATGCCTCTCAACTCTCAATTGATAAAGCATCATCTCACATTATTTAATCCAATTTGAGAAGAATCAAGCTAAGAGCAGCAACAGAAGCTCAGAGACCATATGTAAGAACAGTAGAAATCTTATTATCTTATTCAGAGTTGATGGTTGACGTGCTAACTTTTAAAAAATATTTTAATTTAGGTTAAAGGAAGAAAAATAATTTTAAATTCATATGTTAAACATTTTACCTTAAAAAGCAAATATATGTTCATTTAATAAATCTAATATTAATTTGTCAGACACAAGTTAATTGACATGCAACTTTCATATCTAGTTCCTCCATGTTTGTTGACTGTTGTCAGTTCAGACTGTGGTTAAGTATACTATGAAGGGGCATTTTTTTGGTTACAACATGAGAAATTTTGCCTCTCGATTTGTTCTTTTCTTCATATGCAGCTCCATCTCTTCTTCTTTTGGCATGCATAATTTCTGCATCATTCACAATTTCGTTTTCCTATAAATTGTCACCCTCAACCCTGTGTTATATATCATCCTCCTAAAAATCACTAGAACTCTTGATTTGTTTGAGATCAGGGAACTAATAAACAATGCCCTTTATTATTTTCTTATACATTTAGATTATCTGCAGTGGTTGTCAAGTTCAGGCCAGTTTTCTCCAAGATGCAACATATGCTGAACTGTAAACTATTTTTCTACATTATACATTTTTTATATTGTTTTCCAAAATAGTCAAAAATAGTATCTATCACACATTGATGGGGAAAAACGTGGCATTTATATCCCCTACACAGTCCTTACAATGGGGCTTCAGGTGGTAGTCTGCCCACCACTGCCCTGGTGTTTCTTGGGATCTTCATGATGCACATTCTACTTTTCATGTAATTGCTTTCATAAGCAGTGTCTTACACTTCAGGCCTGTTTATCAATATTATAAAAATATTCACCTATAAAATATTTTGATGAATGATTCACTAATCTGTAGACTACTAATCAACAGACTGTTCATTAATAATTTCTCCCTTCTATTGCCCAATATGTGACATCTTAATTTTCTTCTTCTATCCAAGCCATCTATTTGCTATAAAATATTTGCTGCCAAACTTCTGATATAAAACCAAGACTTTTATTTAGATATAAATCCACCAACTAGAGTATCACACTCACATGAGCTGCACCTAAGACAATGTCTATGGTTTCCAGTTCTTATACTTAAAGTAAGGTAAAGAAACTTGCCAGCACTCTAGGAAGAGAACACTTCTGGACTTGTGATATTTTCTAACACTAAACATCTAATTTACAGCATTGGGAGTGCCTCTAAGTTTTTCTAAAGTATTCAATGTAATTTTCATAAAACAACAACTCTTTACTTAACGCTCATAATTCATCAGTTTACATAATATTTAACCACAGTGCATAGTTAAAATATCAAGTAAAACTGGCATAAACAGGCTTGAGAACAGACTTGATTCACCATAAGTATATGACTCAAATTACTAGCACAGAAGTGCCTAAGAAAGAAGATTTTTGGCTGCAAACACTCACCATGCAGTGAGCACTACTCAACATGCCTTATGAAGGGAATATTACACTGGGACCAATTTTTAATTCTTTACTCTCCTGGTAACTAAACTGTTTCCACAAATATGATGCTATGATGGAATAGTCATGTTGGTACCCTAATATGACATTTTGGGGCCTACGTTCCAATTTGGGGGTCACTCTCAACAATTCCGGGCCTAAGACAGTATCCAGGAGAATTGCAAAATAAAATACTTATCCTGGAACTGAGCCCAGAGTAAATTTTCAAAAGGAATGGAGTAGGTCAAACATGTGATGTTACAGTACTTGGAATACAACCTCACAGACCAAGCCATTTTGGAAATGATGCCAGAGCTGAAATTACAATTTGAGAGAGATCCATGTTTTAGGATGAGCTATTTCAAGAGGAGAAATAAATTGTGCAAAAATATGATGGCTAAATGAGACAATCTAAAAAACTCCCATGCAAAGTTATAAATAAAACCACATTTCTTCAGAAATTAGGCACCAACAAAAAAGTGGGAAATAGGAGACAGTCATCATGCTCAGGTTTCTATATTACAATAAGTTAGCATTACACAGTTGCAACATATGCCAGGCACCCTGTTTAGTACTTCATACTGACTACCTTGTTTAACCCTTATAATTACCTCACAAAAGTGGGTTTTTCAGATGAGGAAACTACCATTTTCCTAGGTGCACAAAGTTAGCAAAAGGCTAGGATGGGTACTTGAATTCAAAAGTCATATCTTCCACTCTGCTATCCTGCCCCTCAATGACTCTCCAACTTGCTCAAAACTTCCTTCTAGCATCACCAAGAAAAACTCAAATCACCACTAACTAACAAAAATAAAACCTATCTGCACATATAATTATTTTCAATTATTTCCATCTTTAGACACTTTCTGAAAACCCCTTAATGAGAGGTTACTTTAGATGTTCAATGGTGAGCACCAAAAGAAAAAGCCACAAAACATGCAAATTAAA
This sequence comes from Okapia johnstoni, assembly GCA_024291935.2. NCBI lineage: Eukaryota > Metazoa > Chordata > Mammalia > Artiodactyla > Giraffidae > Okapia > Okapia johnstoni. The sequence continues at coordinate 99,364,869 of CM044310.1, read as the reverse complement.
ACAATTCTGTGTTACCAAAAGTATAAATAAGAAATTAAAAACAAAAAAGAAACATATATATAACAGTGGAATTCTTACCAACATTAATCATAGCCTCTCTACTATTTACAGAGGTTTGAATTCATACTTATTCTTACTAATTTTTTCACATTTTAGGCAGCAGTAATCACTGCTATCACCTGGTGCTACCACTTCTGAGTCTGTGGAATTTCTAGAAAGATTTATCACTTTTCTTTCTGGGTCAATTAATAGAATAGTTTGCAATACTTCTAAATCATTTTAAGAGACAAAAATTGAATTTAAATATCAGGGGAAAGAATACAAAGGAAAAGGTAGCTTTACCAACACTTTTCCTATAGCATTTTTTAAAATAAGAACAGACCACAAAAACACCACACTCCACATATCAACCCAAAATTGTTACTAAACAGTTAACCTTTTTTTATTAAGACTAAATTCAAAGAAAAGTCATTTCTGTATTTTATCAAGAAAGAACTGACATGCAAGGTTTTTTTTTTTGTTTTTTTTTGCCGTGCTGTGCAGCCAGCAGGATCTTAGTTCCCCAACCAGGGTTCAAACCTGGGCCCCCTGCATTGGGAGGTTGGAGTCTTAACCACTGGACCGGCAAGGAAGTCTCAAACCTTAAAAATCCATAGAGTAGCCCCTACTCACCCAATTAGAGAAAGCCCGCACTCAGCCACAAAGACCCAGGGCAACCAAAAATAAATAATATGGTAATTTTTTAAAAAATTTATGGAGACTGGTTCCACTATACACAGAGTCAAAAAAAAGTTTATAGCTATGTAATGGCATCTTACAGTTCCCCCAAAAGCAAACCCTAAGATAAAGCTATAGGCAGTCAATTTGAGAAGTGGTCCCAGAAGGCACCAGTGAGGAAGTGGGGAAAAGAAAAAATTACATAAGGGTGCATTGCTGAGCAGATTACCTGACAAATGCCGGGAGCACAGTGCTGCTGAGACCCTCCAAGACTTCTGTAACACACGCCCCAAAACCTACCTGTGTGAGGCCTGGGAGGAAGGTTATTTATCTACTAACTTCTAGCCCTCATTGGCTGAGGGTTGAGCACAAAACTAATCCCACCCTTATAGGCTGCACCTGTGCCCAGCCCAGATACTACAGAGCCAGAGAAAGCCCTCAGGTGGGAGCTGTTAAGATGAAAAGCTTGGCATACCCAGGACCGACCTCTGTGCAGGCAAATGTAGATGGGCTGATAGAATACTATTGGGTATCAACAACACCTGTCATGGCTGGTAATGAGCAGTTTTTCTTGAGCTTTCTCATCTTGAGTATGGAATTTGTTTTTCAAGCTGGTCATCACAGACCCGACTCTTCACAAACACTGGCATAACTAAATCAGAATCTTTGCCAATGGAACAAACTAGAGACCCTGAGTAACTCTCCCACTGCAAACAACTAAAAATGCTGGGTATAATAACTTCAAATAAAACTCAAATGCAGAATTGGGCTACTAAGAAAATAATGACATCTCTGAAAGTGTTAGTTGCTCAATTGTGTCCAACTCTTTTGCCACCCCATGGACTGTAACCCACCAGGCTCCTCTGTCCATGGAATTTTCCAGGCAAGAATACTAAAGCAGGTTGACATCCCCTCCTCCAGGGGATCTTCCTGATCAAACCCAGGGTTGAACCTGGGTCTCCCACATTGCAGATTCTTTACTGTCTGAGCCACGAGGGAAGCCCAAGGACACCTCTGAGGACAAAAAGTGGAAGCTGAAATCCAGAAATAGAAGCAAGAATAATCAATTACTTAACTAATTAATTAAACCCTAGAAGGCCATATAACATTTGTGGAGAACAGTTAAATAATATGTTCTACTTTAATTTTAGAAATCTTAATGAGGTCCATTTAGAGTTGCTCACTGTCCAAAATTTATAGGGACAACCACGAAGTTAAAATATTTTAGAGCTCAATTTTCAGATGTCAGCTTCATTAACTACAAGAATGCCTTTGACTGTATGGATCACAACAAACTATGGAAAATTCTTAAAGAGATGGGAATACCAGACCACTTTTACCTGTCTCCTGAGAAACCTGTATGTTGGTTAAGAAGCAACAGTTAGAACCGGACATAGAACAACTGTTGGTTGAAAACTGGTAAAGGAGTATGAGAAGGCTGTATATTGTCACCCTCTTTATTTAACTTCTATGCAGAGTACGTCATGCTGGGCTGGATCAATCACAAGCTGGAATCAAGATTCCTGGGGAGAAATATCAACAACCTCAGATATGCAGATGATACTACTCTAATGGCAGAAAGTGAAGAGGAACTAAACGGCCTCTTGATAAGGGTAAAAGAGGAGAGTGAAAAAGCTGGCTTAAAACTCATCCTTCAGAAAAACTAAGATTATGGCATCCTATCCTATCACTTCATGGGAAATAGATGGGGAAAAAGTGGAAGCAGTGAAAGATTTTATTTTCTTGGGCTCCAAAATCACTGCAGACAGTGACTGCAGCCAGGAAATTAAAAGATGCTTGTTCCTTGGAAGGAAAGCTATGACAAACCTAGACAGTGTATTAAAAAGCACAGTCATCACTTTGCTGACAAAGATCCATATAGTCAAAGCTATGGTTTTTCCAGTAGTCATGTATGAATGTGAGAGTTGGACCATGAAGGAGGCTGAGCACCAAAAAATTGATGCTCTCCAGCTGTGGTGCTGGAGAAGACTCTTGAGACTTCCTTGGACAACAAGGAGATCAAACCAGTCAATCCTAAAGGAAATCAATCCTGAATATTCACTGGAAGGACTGATGCTGAAGCTGAAGCTCCAATACTTTGGTCACCTGATGTGAAGAGTCGACTCATTAGAAAAGACCCTGATGACTGAAGGCACAAGGACAAGTGGGCGGCAGAGGATGAGATGGTTGGACAGCAATACCGACTCAATGGACATGAATTTGAGCAAACTCTGGGAGAGAGTGAAGGACAGGGAAGCCTGGCATGCTGCAGTCCACGGGGTCGCAAAAAGTTGGACATGACTTAGCGACTAAACAACAACAAAAGGTTCAGGATACGAAAGTCTCCATTTTCCATCTTGGAAATGATCACTTAGTCTACCATTAAATGACACAGACCACGTATAGCCACTTCCCCAGACTCAATCTTGTGCTTCACTCTGTTGCAACTACATGGCTCTCACCATGCAGATCACTCTATAGGACAGCTTGAGCATCCTTACACATGGTAGCTGATTTTATCCAGAGCAAGTGATATAAGAAAGACCCAATGACTTTTACAATCTAATCTGAGAAGTCACAAACTATCATTGTGCCTTATTCTATTCATTAAATGAGAATCACTAAGTCCAGCCTATACTCGAGGAACAGGGACACTAGCTCACCTCTTGAAGAGAGGAATATTAAAGAATTGGTGGGCATTCTTCATAGACACACACTTTTGACTGTTTCAGCTCTTCTAATATCTACATCTGTATTTTAATTAACATGCTTATCATTGGGACTCCCCTGGTGGCTCAGTGGTAAAGTGCCAATGCAGGAGACACGGGTTCAATCCCTGATCTTGGAAGATCTCAAATGCTGAGGAGAAATTAAGCCCATGCACTGACAACTACTGAACCTGTTCCTCTAGAGCCCCAAACTACTGAAGCCCTGCACCCTACAGCCTGTGCTCTGCAACAAGAGAAGCTACCGCAATAAGAAACCCATACAGTACAACTAGAGTACAACTAGAGTACAAATGCTTGCCACAACCACAGAAATGCCAGCACACAGCAAATGCTGGCATAGCAAAAAATAAAATAAATAAATAAATAAATATAAATAATAAAAAATGTTTCAAAAATATGTTTATCTATTGATTTTCTATTATGGACAATAAAGATTTGTACCACTATCCACCCATCTATTAATACTTACCACACCACAAACACACACACACACACAATTCCTCCTACCACTTCTTCCCAACATAACTGTATCATAACTTTTCATTAAATCAATAATCAGTGTTTAAGTTAACATGATCATATAAATAGTCTGTAACTGAACTTCACAATGTAACTGACTTCATTTCTTTTTTAATACAACTTACTGTTTTACCTACAGGCAAGAATTTTTTTTTTAGTTGTTTAATATTCTATGTACCCATCACAAGCTTATACCCAGTTTTTTAAAAAGCATTCAATTTCCTCTCAATGTGTTGAAACAAATCAGATAATGTATCAATTCAATTTTTTAATTGGAGTTGGATTTTAGTCCTTTCTCTACCATTAGTTATACAATCTTTTACAAAAGATGAAGAAACCTTTCATCCCTCTGTTTCTTTACCCATCAAATAAAGGTAGAGGTCAAAAAAGCAACCCTTCTTGATGCAATGACTTCAACTAAAAATCAACAAACAGGACAATATCATTTAGAAAAGAGAATATACTTGAATTCTAAATTTCTGAAATTTCTTATTCTGACATACGGGTCTAAAACAATTGGCTTTTTTTGGCCACTGGAATCCAATAGAGACAACTAGAGCTGACAGAAGCATGAACAATATAATGCCAATCAGATGGATTTGACCAAGGTAATTCAGGATGAGTTCAAGGGACTTTCTTGAATAGTGAAGCTCATTAACATTAATAGCAGCTGCAAGTTCACATCTAAACAGGAATATGCCTCACAGGGCAAAAATTCACTAATCTGCTGTATGGGCTACTTTGTCATACGCTTAATATTCTAAAGGCAAGACAAACTGAGAAAGCATTAAATGTATAAACAACACTTCCTTGTTAATCAAACTTCATTTCTCTACTGCTAACCTCTTTTATATGGGAAAGGGGCTTTTTAATGTAAAATCTCCATTTGGTCTTACTTCTCAAAGGACTTTACATGGTACAACAGGTACTTAGGTGTTTTTATAATAAAATATTTCCTCTAAAAAATAAATCCTAAAAAGTAATTTTGTTTTATCCCAAGAAAAAAAATAGTCACTCTATATTTCTCTAAGATATAATTCATCATTATTAAATTACCAGATTACATGCACAATTAAATTTATTTATTAAACAAGACATATGCCAACAACTTTACAATAATCCTCTAAACCATAATAGCAGATTTTCAACTTTAATAACAACATCATGCAGCTAACACCCAAAGGACTAATTTTAAAAGTAAAGGCATTTAGTAATTGAAACTGAAATTATACAATTAAGCACTTGAGTAATTTAAACATGAACATAAGTGTCCTGGCTGTGCTGCTCTGGGCTTTTAGTCAAATTTACTAGTGCTGGTCAGACTTTATCACTCTAATTATTTCTGCTCATATCAGATCCTGCCAAATAGAAATTGAGAATTATCTGAGGTATTTTTTATTCCTGCTTTTTCTGCTTCAAAAATATATTACTATACTTTAATTAAAGCTTCACACAGATAATCAAGAATAAGCCCCAAGATACTTATCAAGACTCCACAGAAATTCAAAAAGAGATACTTTATTTGTACACCTATTCCCAGAAAGAGGCACAAAAGAACTTTTAATAAGAAAGTTATCTAGTCAGTATATTCATCTTGCAAGCGCTTTTAAATCATCACCTCTCCATTTCTACCCATTCTCCCTTCTTTGCATTTTTTCCATCAAATATCAGACCCCATGTTAGTCTCATTTAGTCTGCCTTTAGGAAGACTCTAAATAGGCCTTTCCTTGACAGCAAACATGACAATCAGTTCAGTTCAGTTCAGTTGCTCAGTCGTGTCTGACTCTTTGAGACCCCACAGACTACAGTAAGCAAGGCCTCCCTGTCCATCATCAACTCCTAGAGCTTACTCAAACTCGTGTCCATCGAGTCAGTGATGCCATCCAACCCTCTCAACCTCTGTCATCCCCTTCTCCTTCCGCCTTCAATCTTTCCCACCATCAGGGTCTTTTCCAACGAGTCAGTTTTTCACATCAGGTGGCCAAAGTATTGAAGTTTCAGCTTCAGCATCAGTCCTTCCAGTGAATATTCAGGACTGATTTCCTTTAGGATTAACTGGTTTGAACATGACAGAACAGCTTCTAAAATTGGTAGAAATCATCTCTTTAATTTTTACTGTTTGATTAATACTTCTGACATTATATGATTACAGTAGAATTAAGAGATATTACTTCTTCAGTGAACTATAAAAATCATCAAAGTTTTAAAAGCAGAACAGAAAACAAGAAGCAATGTGAATATCCCAAAACAAGGTATATACCTTAAAACAGGAAGAGGCAGGCAGACTGCCTCTGATCAACAGAGGGCACAGAGATAATGTAAATCAGGCACCAAGGAAAGATGGCTCCACCATAAAGACCTCACTAACCATAACCAAGTACAAAGGCATGGAAAGGAGGGGAAAGGATGCTTCAAATTCAAGGAACCGCACAGGAAAAGGTACAAGGATGGGGGGAAGGCTTTAGAGCGAGGGGACATATGTATACGTGTGGCTAATTAATGTTAAACAGCAGAAACCAACACAACACTGTAAAGCAATTATCTTTCAATTAATTTTTTTTAATTTAAAAATAAATAACTAAGCAAATTTTAAAACAAAGGTACAGGAATAAAAAAAGAGCTGATAACTTTCAGGATATATGGTTGAGGTCTAGGGTCTGATAGGAGGAGTTATAACAGGTGAAGCTAAACAAGTAGGCATAGTCCAGATCCTTAGCCTGGAATTCAGGGATTTTTATCTGAAATTTGATCCTGAAAACAGAGGAGAGTCACTGTGGGTTGTTTTTTTTTTAATAGAAAATAGTCAGGATCAGACTTTTTAAAGATTTTTAAAAGATCCATTCAAAAAGATCCTTCTGGCAGCAAGGTGAACAGTCAATTGAGGCAGACTAGAATAAAGGAAAAGACACTTGTTAGAATACTGCAGACAGCACTGGACCACTTTACAACAGTCCAGAACAGCATTTTTGCTGTAAACAGAAGTCCAGTCCAGCACCTTACCATGTTACAGGTCTAGGCTACAAAAAGTGAGAACCTGAACCATCACAGCAGCAGATAAAAAAAGAGAAGGGACTAGACCTCAGGATTTAAGAAGAAGATACTTCATTCATGTTGTCCAACTGGATGTGGCAGAGGAGGACAGGAAACAATCTAGTTTCTGACTTATAAGATTCCAGGAAAAAGGTCCCTCCTCTGGCCTTGTGATGTCTACCCATCACCACATGCTTGGCCAAGTCTTTGCCCATCAATTACCCCATTTCATTCCTATGGCTCTTTTGCTACAACCTGTAAGACATGCAAGCCTCTCCCATCACAAGAAGCAAAGACTAGATATCTACTCTATGTCAGTCAATCCCTGAGTTAGCAGTAGGAGTTAAGATGGATTTTTTCCCTAATCTTCAAGGACATAGTTTATCCCAACCCCTACAATCCATCTTCAGAACAGGTCAAATAAATCAGTCCCTTTCAGGAAAAACAAAAAAAGGCTTTTTGTCTAGAAGTAGCAACACCTGTATGAATATCCTATCTGGCAAAAGATATAGCTAATGGAAGATGGCAGCTTAGTGATCTTCTGGGGCCACAACATGATGCTGAAGGTCACCATCAAAGGCACCTGTTTCAGGAAATCCAAAGAGTCAGGTCATCCAAACAGCTTGGGTGCATCATGCAACAGTCCCACTGTGTGCTCAGGACCCAGTTCTTCATTTCATTCATTCAGCAAATATTTCTTATGGGCATATCACATGACAGGTGCTATCCTAGGCTCTGGAGAAACAATAGTGAGGAAAATAGACACAATTCCTGTCACGATGTTTGGTTTCCACATCGATACTTAAAATTCTGCCATCATAAGCAAAAGATTGCTCCCCACAGGGGCCTCTATTTTCCACTGCATCTTCCATCAGAAGTAGGAATTTATTTCTTAGTATCTCATTTCCTCCTAAGAGCCACTCATTTAAAAAGTGACTTTGACAGTAACAGGAACTATTTTTAATGGGTTGATGCTGAGCATGCTGTTGTATAATCTATTTATTAGCCACGTGTGTGTTAGTCGCTCAGTCACGTCCAACTTTGCAATCCCATGGACTGTAGCCCACCAGGCTCCTCTGTCCATGGAATTCTCTACGCAAGAATACTGGAGTGGGTTGCCATTTCCTTCTCCAGGGGATCTTCCCGACTCAGGTATCAAACCCGGGTCTCCCACATTTCAGGCAGATTCTTTACCATCTGAGCCACCTGGCAAGTCCATTTATTAGCCATAAAGATAAGCTTATATGAAGCTTAACATATCAAAGTTCTGAAAGAAGAAGAGACTGATTCTCACTGGCTCAGAGTTTAGTAACACTGGGAACCGAGTGTTCCAGTCAAGTCAACTTTGACCATCACCAGGCAGAACAGAAAGGAAGATGGGCAACCAGAGCCCAGATTCTGAAATAACACATATTGGCATTAGGAAATCACGCACAGAGAGCAGAGGGAAATGATATGAGGCAGTATGAACTACAAAAGACTGAATTTACACAAAGGATTTCAGAAACAAGCATGAGGACTAAACAGCCAAGAAGAAAATATGATACCAATGAAAATATCTTATGAAACAGCTGCCACTGCTCAGTGATCAGAATCATTCTAAGGGTGGACGCAAGTCAGGGCCTTCAGGTAAACAGGAGTCCCTTACTGGCAAAAAGAAGGATAAAAAGAAAGAAAATACCAAAGTATGTCCTTGGATATCATGAGCAACCATTTTTAGGCTAGGATAACTTAAAGTACATCAAAAGAGTTGAAGGTTACTTTTTTTAAAATACAAAATTAAATTATGCATTTTGTTTAGTCCTGTGGAAGAGTAAATTACAAATTATAAAAATATAGATTGCTTACTTTATTGAGTAGAAGAATATCAAGAAAAACGACTGTGCTTTTTAGTCACTAAATTCTAGCATTTGTGCTCATTTGAGGCAGTTTTCTAATCTTGCATCTTGCGGTGAGATGGAGAGCATATGGCAGAGCCAAGGAGGCCCCCAGCAGCCCTGAGGCTGTGAGCTGCCTCATCATTGCCCTTGCTACTAAGCTAAGCAATTTACACACATTATCTCATTTAATCCTAGCACGATACTAAATATTGGACCAATGTGCCACTGGGTAAGTATGTGATAAAAGATAATATCTAGCAGTTCTGTTTGCAATCTGTAAACATGTAATTCTTCTTCCACATAGATGAATCATAAGCTTATTTTAAATACCCCTGGTCTACCCTGACAGCAAATGAGCAACACCTGGTAAAATTAGCAGAAAAACACAGAGTACCAAGATGTTATACATAAAAAAAAATATTTCCTTTGCCGTATAAGCATCTTCGAAGATTTCAGTCTAAGGACTTCTCTGGGAGTCCAGTGGTTAAGACTCTGTGCTTCCACTGCAGGGGACACGGATTTGAGGGGAACTAAGATCCTGCATGCTGCAGCATGTCCAAAAAATATATACTTAGGTATAAATAAAAGAGGAGAATTGTCCAACCAAGAGAGACTACAAGCCACTCAAATTTACTACCAAGCAAAATTACAGAATCATTTCAGAGACACATTAAGAAACTGGAGTCCTCTATGATTAAATATCTTTTTAAAAAAATCCCTTCCAGGATTAACATACTGCAACATTTTCTATGTTGCAACACTAAAGAAATTAAAATCTAAAGACTTGATCCTAGTTGTATTTAGAGGGGAGCCAGGGGAGTTAATTTATTTTAAGAACCCAGAACAAGCTCCACACAATTCAGCATTCACTTCTTCATTCAAAGGTCACTAAAATGCATACGTCAGACATTTGCTGATTTCTTTTAAGAATGCTGAATCTTAAACCCAATAATTCTAAACGTAGCTCTAATATAATCTACAAATGACCTTACTAAGTCTTTCTACATCCCATAAAAGTATATTAATTGTATCATCTTATTTAAGTTCCCAACTTGCTGTGATGTATTAGCATATTAAAATTAACTCTGCAAGCTCTAATCATTTCATTTTCTGGGCCAACTTACCAGGACAAATTTGATAAAATTATAGTACCCCCTTGTGGTGTTACCTTCATACCCTACTAGAATGTTTTGTAATATTACATTTTTTTAAAAGCTTCTTCAACTAAGATCAGTGGATAACTAATTAACCTTTTCTAAATTCTAATAAAATCTTGGGGAAATTAAAGGGACTATCACTAGATTGTGATAACAGATGAGACAATGCGGCATTTCATCATAAAATAAGACTATTTGGAGCCATGCATATTATTTTTTAGCAGAAGGAAAACACTTTCAAGAAATATTTTCTATGGACCAATTCATACAGCCAAATTAAAGGGCAAAATTCTGAAATTACTCACCAGATTTTAGTTTGTCTTGCAAATGAATTCAACTAACTTAAGGGGAGGAAATTATGTTTTTGAATGGTAAGCCAATATAAATTCATCACAAATCAGGAAGGCAAAAGAAATTTGGTAAAATTTAAATATAAAGATTTTCTTCTCACAGTTCACTCAACTTTCTTCTACCAGATCCAAATTAACTGTATATTACTGTCATTACTGTTATTAAAGTTTACAATATTATTTAGCAAAATGTGTAAGACTTTTGGGTACATACTTTGATATGAAGCTTTTCCTAGTGTATTTTATTTTTCCTACCTCCCCCTGCCAAAATAAAAGTTCCATACTCCCATTTCCTAATTTCCTAACAGATCTTCATCTTACTCTAGAATGGGTTTCTGGCAATAACGCAAGGAGTCATGGAATAACTGAGTAAATGAGAGACAGAGACAGACAAAGAGAAGACTACTCACAGCATTTTGGCAAGCCCTAGAATAATTCCAGTTAGGTCAGAGAATCTTATAAGAAATTCTGTGATCTCACTGGAAGAAAGAGGAAAAGATCTTACCTACAAGTTAATATATTTAGATCTACTGTCAACGAAAAAGTAATTTCATACTCAGAGAATGTCTAAGTACCTTACTAAATACAAATAAGCTGGTAATTTTTTCAAATTAGTCCCCTTTTTGCATTCAGTAGTGAAGCAGCTTATCTCTGGTTCAAGCCAGTAAGCAATTCTAACTGACTTATATTGAAAATATCAAGAAGCTTTACTTCAATTTAGTTCAGGTTCAATAAAATAACAGTTCTAGTTCAATTCTGGGAATGTGGAAATATATTTACTAGTTTCTAATTCATATTTCATTGGCTTACTGATTATGATTTAAAATAAAGAATATTGAATTGTACTCATTTAGGTTTTCAGCCAACATTTTTAAGCCCTTATTAGGTTTCAGGGACTCTTGTGGATGTTGAATACAAAAACAAGTAGAGCAAAATTCTTGCCTTAAAGAATATCATAGTAAACAGTTAAGTGAACATGTATAGTGATATGGAGAAAACTGCAGTATCACAAAAACTACAATAAAAATTTCTTATCGGGAACATCAACTTGGTTTAGAAAATGTTTTGATGGGCCCCTAAGGGTATGGTCCACCAAAGGGCCTCCTAAAATAATCAAAAACAGTCACTAAACCTCCTTCTACAGTCAGTGGTTCCTATTTCCCTTCTTCTGGGTTGAGTATCACTATGCATTTGGAGGACTAAATGGAGCAGGCTGAATTGTTTTGCGTAACAGGGAACAGCAACTGAAAGTCCCAAGGGTACAGGCAGATGTGCAATGCAGAAGACACAACTGGCCCAGGGCCAAGACACACAACTCCAGGGAGCACCACATACATCATTTTCTATGTGAATGGCACTGATCTAGCCAGCAGCCATGCAGAAGCCAGAGGGACTGGGCAGTGCTGGGCAAAGAATCTCTAATGACCAAGAAGAAATACGAAACAAGAGTAGAAATGTCCAGAAGGGATTTTTGTAGTTATTTGCCTTAGAGTATGATGTAAACCCTTCTACCACCTCCCTTCCAAAAGCATCTTTTCCCTTAAGACTTTTAACAAGTGAACCTAAATTTTTAGTATTAGTTTTTGTTTCCGTGCAGGGGGTAAGGGTGGCAGTTATCATTTCAGGTTTTGTTGTGGTGATGGCCACTTAAGATTGTGAGCCCAAAGCAGCACTGAAGTTCGCATTCTGTAGACCCAGGGCACACACTGATTGTGATGATGCTGGACCCAGAGGACAAGAGAAAAGCTGATATCTGAGTTACACACAAAGTTATAATATAAAAAGTAATAAAAGCTAAAACAAAGGTGCTGTAAGAGAATAGAAAAGGAAGTACCTGCTTTGCCTCAGGGAAGCAGACGCATCACAGAGAAAGTGACTTTTGAACTAAGCCTTGAAGGATGAACAGTGGTTATTCAAGAAAATAAAAATGGGGAAAGGCACTCAGCATACAAGAATAGGAACAAAAAGGAGGCATTTAGGGATAACCAAGAAGTCAAGGTTGGAAGAGAAGGCACTCCTGCCCCGTTTCATGCCACTGGTAGGCTTGCTCTGAAAGACTGTCACCGAAATCTGTTAGCTACACACCAACTATGTTTGTTGAGAACAGGTGTCCCATCTACCTACTTCCCCATCTTTCTACTTTCCTTAACAAAACCTCTTGGAAAAGACTTGCTATTGGTTCATGAGTGAAAGTTGCTCTGTACGGACTGTGGTTTTCAATTAAACAGTTTAATTCTGTGTAAACACCTGAATAAAAGTGAAAGTCGCTCAGTCGTGTCCGACTCTTTACGACCCCATGGACTGTAGTCCATGGACTTCTCCAGGCCAGAATACTGGACTGGGTAGCATTTCCCTTCTCCAGGGGATCTTCCCAACCCAGGAATCAAACCCAGGTCTCCCACATTGCAGGCAAATTCTTTACCAGTTGAGCTATCAGGGAAGCCCTTAGTGCTCTGTAGTGAATTCTATATTTGGTCTTCAGTGTTTCCTCTCCTCCGCACTAATCCCACAGGTTCATTGTGGATGGAGTACTGACCCAATCCCACTGACTTTGGGCTTGGTCGTGAAGCCTGTTTTAAACAACAGAATGTGGACTGAAGAGTCAGTTTGCCAGTTTCAAGCTACCTTAAGAGGTATCTTGTGCTTCTGTCCCACTTAGCCACAGGTCCCAGAAGGAGAAACACTGATGTGGGCTGAATTGGGGCCCCACCCCAGCAAATTCATATATTGAAGTCCTAACTCCCAGTGTCTCAAACTGTGACTGTATTTAGAGATAGGGTTTTCTAAGTGGTGATTAAATTAAAATGAGACTATCAGAGTGGACCCTAACCCAATCTTACTGGTGTCCTCATAAGAAGAGGAAATTTCGTACACAAAGGGATACACAGAGGAAAGAATGGACAAAGTGAGGACACAGTGAGACGCTGACAGCTACAAGCCAAGGAAAAAGGCCTCAAAAGAAACCAAACTTGCTGACAGCATGATCTTGGATTCCTAGCCTCCAGAACTCTTAAGAAAATTAACTTCTGTTGTTTAGACCACCACGGATGTGTTATTTTGTTACAGTAGCCATAAAAAATTAATACATATGTGAAACCAACCTAACCCATCCTATAGCCTGAAGCAGAGCCAACCCACAGATTCATGAGCAAGAAATAGCACTTATGGTTGTAAACCACTGACATCTTTGGGTTGCTTGTTACGCATTGTTACTGCAGCAAAAATTGACCAACACACTTTCATTTCTCAATTCACAACTGTTTACCTTCTAAATATACCATGAAGTTGCTATTACTAGACAACATCATGTGCTGTTGGTTTGAAACAATAATAAAAGAAATAAGCCGAAATAGAAAGCATCAACAATCTAAATGCCAACAGGGACAACTTTTAGTCCCTATTTTTATTTTACTTGCCTTTGGAGGCCATCTGGTATAGTCATTAAGACTCTAAGATCTAATCACTTATATGTGGAATCTAAAAAGTGATACAAATGAACTTATTTACAACAAAAACAGACTCAGACACAGAAAACAAATTTATTGTTATCCAAGGGGAAATGAGTGGGGAGGGATAAGTTAGGAGTTTGAGATTAGCAGATACCAACTATTATATATAAAATAAACAACGAAGTCCTACTGTATAGCGCAGTTAACTATATTCAACATTTTATAATAAACTATAATGGAAAAGAATCTGAAAAATACTATATAACTGAATCACAACTGAATCACCTTGCCACACAGCAGAAACTAACAAAACATTGTAAATCAACTATATTTCACTTTTTAAAATCCAAACAAAAGGGAAAAATATTAAAAGGAAAAAAAGATTGTAAGATTTAGAATCAGATTGTAGGTTCAAATTCCTCTGGCTTTATCAATTACTAGCTTTGCAGCCTTGGGCAAATTAATTTCTCTGTATCTCTGTAAAGTGAGAATATAATAATATCTACCTAAGAGTTGTTGAGAAGATTAAATAAATGAATAAAAGAACTTGGACCCATGTTTGACACACAGTATGCTTTCAACCATGCTCATTATTAGTACCAGTTGTCTGACGACACTGAGTATTATTTGCTGGCTCATGTCCCTCTGTCACCTTCTACCCCACTCCAAAATCTCCACTACCCCCAAAACCTCAGGGATCTGTCTCAAGCCTTTTCTCATTTCATTCTGAAATTCTCCCAAGATGACCTTGTCCATTCCCATCACCTTTGCTGAAGTGAAGTGAAAGTTACTCAGTGGTGTCTGACTCTGCAAACCAATGGACTGTAGCCCACTAGGCTCTCTGTCTATGGAATTCTCCAGGCAAGAAAACTGGAGTGGGTAGCTGTTCCCTTCCCCAGGGGACCTTCCCAACCCAGGGATTGACCCCAGGTCTCCCACATTACAGGCAGATTCTTTGCCATCTGAGCCACCAGGGAAGCTCATCACCTTTGCTATACCTACTCAAATCGATAACTTTTTTCTAGACCTCTTTCTGAACTCCAAATGCACACTTTCTACAGACCTCAAGACATCTTCAGGCTCTACCTCGTAGACTGCTGGTGAAATCCTACATCAGTTGGATATGACTATCAGAGTGACTATGACTCCTAGAGGAAAATGAGACAGAACAGCATACAAGTAAATATACTTAGGTCTCCTATAGCTTCATTAAAATAATGTCTTAGTGAAAACCCAAAGGCATGCTGAAGTCACAAGAGGTAGTAATAATATTTATTGAGATCCTTTCTATACACATTCTTTTCCAAATATGTTGCACATATTAATTCATTTAACCTTCATATGAACTCTGTATTAGCACTATTTTTCACATGAAGTTCCCTGAGAGCTCAGTTGGTAAAGAATTCATCTGCAATGTAGGAGTCCCCAGCTCGATTCCTGGGTTGGGAAGATCCGCTGGAGAAGGGATAGGGCACCCACTCCAGTATTCTTGGGCTTCCCTTATGGCTCAGCTGGTAAAGAATCTGCCTGCAGTGTGGGAGACCTGGGTTCAATCCCTGGGTTGGGAAGATCCCCTGGAGAAGGGAAAGGCTACCCCGTCCAGTATTCTGGCCTGGAGAATTCCATGGACTGTATAGTCCATGGGGTCGCAAAGAGTCGGACACGAATGAGCGACTTTCACTTTCACTCACATGAACTCTGTATTAGCACTATTAGATGAATAAGGAAACCAAAGCACAAGAAGCTTATAAAACTTGAAGAAGCTGGAAATGGTAGTATTTTAAACCAGGCAGGCAGTCAGCCTCTAGAGACCATCATTTTAACCACTATATTTTACTTTCAAAAATAAGGTCTGAACAATTTTTCAGACACTAAAACAACCGCAACTATTATTATTTTTAATGATAGCAATGGCTAACACTTTGGAGGCCAGGTACTCTTTCAAGTAAAATGCTTTACACATTTTGTCTGACTCCTCAACAATGCTATGATATAGGTCTTAGTACTGTGTCCACCCTGCATATGAGGAAACTAAGGCCCCGAGAAAGAGTAAGTAACTAGCCCAAAGTCACATAGTAGTAAGTAGCAGAGTTGGACCCAAACCCTGGCAGTCTCATATCAGCATCTATGATCTAAAACACTGTTGCCTCAGAAGATGAGCACTAAACTGCCTCCTGAGTAACTGCTGACATTCCCTCTCCTGTGCCACACATCAGTATGATAGATGCCACTGGAAGAAGGCCTCCCAGTTCCAGTTGCCACGAGGGCCCACGTTTGGGACACACACAGGCTCTCTCTCCAACTCTCTATGGAATTGCGTGAGTCTTGTGTCTAATTCTGTTTGTGTGGCTCTGCTCCATCCTCTATACACTAAGCTCCCTCTGACCTGTGGTTATGGCTGTACCATAACTTTAGTTCATCTGACATTGGTTTGCCATGTGTTGACTCAGGCCTCCTCTCCAACATGTCCCTTTAGCTCAGCTCCCTAGAGTTAACTACAGTTACTGTCTCCGAGTCAGATTCCAGAGACAGAAAACTGGATCAGTCACTGGCCAGCCAGTGGAACAGGTGACTTTGATAAGGTGTGCATCTCAATCAGCTGTGCTGGATGACAAGATGGACTCACACGGTGGGGGAATTAGAAATAATCAGCCTAGAAAAGAGAACACTTAAGTGGAAAAGTGACTTAAACTATGAACAAGCCATCACAGGAAGAAACTTTCTACCCTCTCCCCAGCTTTCCTTTAATGGTCAGAGTGGCAATCTCCACGACACTGATGTCTTGAAGAAGACACAATGAGGAAGGTCTAGAAAGAGACTTCTGCCTAGGGAAGGTGGTGACTTCAGGCAATCTCTAAGATTCCTATGTACCTGTGGAAAACTAAGGATTAATTGAAAATGTACCAAAAGCACCTTAGATAATATTTTAAATGTCCTCCAAAATACTACATTGTTGAGGCTTCTCCACCTAAACAGAAAGTCACACTGAGTTGAAGTATGCAACCCCACCCTTTAGTGACATCTGTCACCCTCTTGGCCATGAGGTCTCCTTAATAAAATAAAATTAAATTCCATCCACTAGAATTACAATTACATGACTAATTAATAGTTTCCAGAACTCCTTGACTATCTCATCTTATAAGGGATCTCCAATCATCCATGACTGGATTCTAATTGCTAAAGGTTTATCTACTACCTACCCTGTAGAACCATGTGAGGTGCTGTACATGACCACATGAAGGATACAAAGCTAAAACTCGGACACGACTGAGCGACTTCACTTTCACTTTTCACTTTCATGCATTGGAGAAGGAAATGGCAACCCACTCCAGTCTTCTTGCCTGGAGAATCCCAGGGACGGCAGAGCCTGGTGGGCTGCCGTCTATGGGGTCGCACAGAGTCAGACAAGACTGAAGTGACTTAGCAGCAGCAGCAGCAGCCCCTAAGTTCCAGAGCCCACCATCCACAGAAGAAGGGGGAACACACTAACACGGTAACAAATGAGTGTGGTAGGGGAGGAGGACAGAGAGAAGTCTACTCCATGCAAGTATATGCACGGCTTTGGAAATCACTCTCAGCAGTAATATACTATGACCTGGACCTTATACAATGCACAGAGATAGGTGTATAAGTATTCCGTCTGCACAGTGTGGGAAAAGGCACACAGATATTAGGTGCTAGAGAGGCAACATATGAGAGGGCATATGTGGAGAACAGCAGATAGTCTGGCATGGCTAGAAGATGAGAGTGTAGGGAGAAGGAAGATTAATTATCAGGAATAATGGAATACACGTTTGAAAATGTAGGTCCTTGACTTAAAGATAACTCCAAATAGATAAGGTATCTGTAATCATAATAATGAACTTCAAATCAAGTCTACTAAACATTCAAGTTAAAAAGTACTAACGAGAAACGATGTATCCAATATTTGATTTTAACACCAGACTCCTAAAATCAATAAGGGAGATCCTTGAAAGGTCATATCCCTGCCTTCAAGAAACACCATACATAACCCTCAAGAGAAGGCTGTAACTGGGACATCCAAGGCAATAGGCTGAACAAGAGTAATGCCCGTGCTTGCCAAAATTGCCTCTCAAACAACCGGTCCCACGTGTGACCTGACCCCAAATAAAGATCTCTTTCTACACTCCCTTGTACAAGTAACTATAAAAATGTTGTGCCCATCAACCAGCACGTTTAATTCAGCAGCAGCACTTAAATCTGCCTCTCATTTTCCTACCACTTGCCTAAAATTCCAGAGGACGGGGTTACTGTTAAACAGCAGCAAGCATTATTTTCACAGCAGTGCACATTAATAATAATTCAGTGCAGTGTCATGGAAGCCTATGGGCTCTTAGCTGAATTTATTGGAAAAATAAAGTTTGTTGTTGCTGTTGTTGTTGTTTTTCCCTCAAAGATTTTTACTTAAGTCAGCATGGAACTCTTGTAAAGATAACTACCAATAAGTCACAACTACCCAAGGAGCAGTCTTGTTATTTTTTTTAATTCACTGCTCACCATGACGACATAATAAACACACCTTTAGAGGCCCATGCATGCCCAACTACTAAAAATGTCAAAGTTCCTCCTTCATGGTCCTCCCAGGCATAAACTTCAACTGATTTTTTTGATTCTCTGAAATTCTGAATAAACACCAATTTTCGACTGCAAAATACTACAAATAATCCTCTGATAAATTAGCAACACAAGCCTTATTTCATAATCCACTAATAATTACTAAGCTCCTTTCCTATTTAAAAAAAAAAATAGCAAACTATCAAGTCAATATGGTTTTGACATCTGTTTTTTCAATTGTTGTTTGGAGTTCTCTTAGATGTTCCTATATCCTTTCACAAATGACTAATAGGAAAGATACAAGACTAACAGGAAACACAACTTTATGTAACTTCGTTGACAGTTGGTTTCAGTTAACAGCTGGTCTTTAAAATACCCAACATAAAAGCATACATTTTAGGGAAAAAAACTGACCTCAAAACTGCTTCATAAAATAAAGTATTTCATTTTTCAAAGCTTTAAGATTATTTGAGAGGCTATAGTATTAAAAAGTCCCTAGAGCTGGATTTTTAAGAAAGTTAAAAGTTTCCACCTTTAAATATCAGAAACTAGAGATTTTACAATACAATAAGTGTCAGAAGTAAAATACAATTCCCTTCAAAGCCATATAAAAAAAAAATAAGCATCTGTAAAAAGTTTTCCCTTCCAACATTGAAGTGTGGACCTAAAATCACAGCAAACAATTATGACAGTCTTTCTGCAACCGTTGCCCAGACATTCAAATCAGCCAAAGCTTCGAACTTCCATATGCTCAGGCTGGTAACAGTGCTTTCTCTGCTACCCAACAGCTGCTCCTTTTTGGTTAAGGAAATACTACAAGAAGCACACTATGAAGCATAGTATTCAATTTTCCACCATCTTCTGGACAGATGCAGCCCTTTCCCAAGTACACAGAATATAGCATAAAGTACATAAAAGATATGACTTCTTTATTCAAATGACTGTGCTTTTTTTTCCCTTCTCTCTCCCATATCTTCTAATACCAATGAATTTGTTTTGGGAGTGGAGAGTAAGGGGCAGATAACTTTGTTTGAGAAAATGTTAGACGGTTTCAAAAAGAATGTCTAACAATCAGTATCTTCCAGAAAATTAAAAAAAAACAAACAAAAAAAACAACCTTTCACTAGAACCTTCTTGCTGGGCTCATCTCTCTCTATGAAGCCTGCCAGGCCCTCACATATCAGGGGTGGTTTGCTTTCTCTCCAACAGGGATAATGGGTTTTTCAGCACTTCTTCCAAATTACTGACAAAAGGACCTATTTCCCCTTCCGCTGAAAAGAAACTGATAGTGACAGAAGCAAGCGAACAACTTTAACAACTAAATCATACATTGCAAAGAGCAGATGGATAAATGAAACTCCCACATAAGTCTATTCCTAATTCCTTTCCAGCTACAAGTTTTTAAGGGTGGCCAATGAGTCACAAAAGCACCTGGCTCGAATTTTTTTTCCTGAGTTTTTCACGTCTTCTGCCTTACTACTGTCTTTCAAACACACTATTTTTCATTAATACACCAATAAGAGCATAGTTGATTGTACAATAGGGAAAGGCCAGGAGATTTTATTGGAGTGTCCTTGTCTTTTTCTGAGACTAAATTAACTACATAACTTGCTCCATTAGGAATAGCATTCACAATTTAATATTTGTGTTCATTTTCCCAAAGGTATAAACACTACCACTGTCTCTGGTTCCATGTCATTGACCTTTTTCCCCATAATCTTTGTGCCCAGAACATTGTCATGCACAGGTAAGCGCTTAATAAATATTATTGAATGATGGATGTACTCAATTACAGAATATTCCAAAATGCTCCATTTTGTTCCATTTTGTAAGTCTCCCAAAGAGCAAAACTGTTGTAGCCTTTACGTCCACCTTAGCTCAAAGTCTGACATATTCATTTCAAAAACCCACAAATGTTACAATCAATGTTCAGAGACAACTTAACCTATAGCTGATTCACATTGATGTTTGGCAGAAACCAACACAATTCTGTAAAGCAATTATCCTTCAATTAAAAACTAAATAACTTTTTTAAAGTGTATCACACCTACCTGCCTAGAACACAAAATACAAAATCAAAATCAAATACAAAGAAAATTGAAAAAAAAATGTATACTGGAACTGATTTTGCTTCTCAGTATCAAAATTCAGATGAGGCATTCTTTAATACAACAAGAAATGTCCAGTTCCCAAAATCCAAATTTTATATGCTCTTTACTTAATAAATAAAACCCACATTATTTAATGTTTCCATCTACTCCCTTCTGAAACCAAAGAAAGTGTGCACACACATACACACACGAAGCACTGTTCAAGGTAAACTAGGAATTAATACTACAAATATGTTGGGAGCTAACTATTGTGTGTTGAAGGTAAACACATAGCACCTTTCACAGCCAGGTGTTCCAGGTGTGTCGTCAATGTTTTCATGTTAACAATTTATCATTAGGTGTGGATGAAGTGGTGCCAAGTTGCCACTAGAGAAGCCTGGTGTGCCCAAGTTTAGAGAGCAGGGAACAGAGAATATGTCTTGGTTACAGAACAAAAGAATTTGTTTTATCACTAGCCTTTACCGCTGGAGAAAATGGCTCCTGGTGTGCTGAACTCCATGATAAATGTGCCCCCTCTAGTTCTTTATTGCCTCTGTAAATCACAGGACTGACAGCAGTTAATAAGAAAAGCTTTTGAGTGGTTTTGAAGTTTTGCTTTGTACAAATAAAGTCTCATATTAAAGATTTTGCTAGTCCTCAAGGTGCAGAAAAAGCAGCATGCGTGGAACTTCCATACTTTTAACTGTTTGTCTCCTTTTTTAAACTTTCCAAACAAAAAAAAAAATGAAAATCTTTCAGACATGCACCTTGGAAAAATAAAAGCAGTTCATAATTTAAATGGCTTTATATACTCACAGAGTTGCTGGTATTATTGAAATTACAACCTCTTCTAGTTTTCATAAGCATGGATATTCAGATACATACCAGAAAAAATATGTGGTGGAAAGAAGGTTGTTACAGTAGATTTATTATTACATTTCTGACCATAATCGTATGTTTTACCTCTTGTAGCCAAGGCAAAGTTTGGTGTGGTGTCGAGAAAGAGAATGCTGAATTTCACTGAATCGATCAGCGGCCAGTTCAATCATAGGTCCTGGGATCCTGAAATTCTGAAATCGTGTTTCAGAACATAATTGACGTTAAAAGGAATAGCAACTTCACTGAGTAGGCTTTTTCTCCAAGGAGCTTAAAATACTTTGCCACACAGCCTTACAAAGTCCTCAAGAGTAGGCTTTATTACTTATACTTTCTTGCAGAGGAAGCTGAGGCACAAAAAATGAGAAATGTCTTTTCCTGATTATCACTAAGTTCTCCACAGAGCCAAAAAAAGGACTAACTAGACTTGGTATTCTTATCATAAGACCTCATTTATTTTACAGCACACAAAATAAGACTTTTGAATGCATTTCCCTCTGACAATATCTCCACAGCAGAGTAAAGAAGGGACAGCTATCCATTCAAATTGGCTGAATACAGAAACTGGCCAGTTTACAATGCGGGGTTCAACTTCTCTTTGCTGCAAGCAGCAGGGCAAATGAAAAGCAGACCTTCGAATTACCTATTTGTGGCAGTTTGCAGCTTGGTGGGCTACAAAAGTTAAAGGAGCCAAACAATAGCTAACTTCAGTGTAGGTTTCTAGAACATACAGATTAAGTACACATTTCACAGCAGTGTATATCCAGGACCTGGCTTTACCATTAGGATTTCAGTAAATGACACTTTACTAAAACAAAATAGAACTAATGTTCTAGGGATTTTGTTTCTTTTCTATTGTTTGCTCTATACGAGTCTAACTCTGGGCAATTCTTTCCAAAGTAAATTTTCTTAACCCACTGTCCCAAGTGAATAAGAATAAACAAGGTTCCAAACTCTTCTAGGGCTGTCTGTTGAGATTTCCAATCTGCACAAGTCAAACTGGAGTCATCTGCAGCAGTCAGCACAGCAGCTTGGAGAGCTGTCTTGGTTGTCAGTTCTCATATTCAGTTTAGTTCAGTTCAGTTGCTCAGTCATGTCCGACTCTTTGTGACCCCAAGGACTGCAGCACACCAGGCTTCCCTGTCCATCATCAACTCCCGGAGCTTACTCAAACTCATGTCCACTGAGTCAGTGATGCCATCCAACCATTTCATCCTCTGTCATCCCCAGACTACTGGAGGCAAAAGAAAGATGTGTGGTTACCTAGCAGAGATTATCCTGTGAGGCTCAAAACTCCACGTGTGCTATGAACTCCAAGGAAGCACTGGAGCATTTCTGGATTATCAGGATAAATTTCTTTGAATCTCTGATTGAGTTGATCAGAAACATAGCCCACATCTCTGGAGATAAAGGAGTCATGTCAAGGAACTAAGGTTGTTCAAATATCACATAGTCAAGTGAAAGTATTCAAGATAAAGTACAAGATAAATCTAAATTCCTGTAGATTTATAGCATACCTGACATTTAAGAAACTGATAAGGTGGAACGGGCACTAGAATCCAAGAGTATTAACCAGATTTCCCAGGATCTATAACAATATGGCCCATGCAAGGCTGTTTCAGAAGGCAACAGACCATAGTCCAAAGGACCTGAGACTCCTGTGTTGCATCAGAGTTGGGTTCAAATTTAAACTTAGCCACTTTCTAGTTTCGTGACCTTGCAAATAACCTAATGAGTCGGAGTTTCTCAAATCTATCTCCTAGGATTGGTTTATAAAGCACTTGCAGAGTGCCCCTAGAGAGAAGGTACCCAGTAAAACACAAATCAACTTATTCAACAGATAAGTGCCAGGAAGAGCTCTTTACATATGTTATTTCATTTAATCCCCACAACAATTGCATGATTGGCCCTTATGTAAAAGAGGCAGTCAGGGGGTCATTTAAAAAGAGATCCCAACTCGAGAGGGTCAGCCCCAGTAGAAAGAGGCTAGAGATGGACCTTGGAATGCAGAGGAGGGGCATGTGAGCTGCTGTCCTACATTCCTGGAGGGGGCATCCAGGGGAGTGTGCCTCCAGAGTCAGAGCATCTGCCACGCCCAGAAAACACCACCAACAGATCAGGACAAGACTGCCAAGGGAGACGTTCCTATGCTTGCCAGACTCCCTCACTTCTCTCAGCCCTACCCGGGGTTTGGGATAAGTGGGGAGGAGAAGCTCCAAAAGGAAAATGGAGAAGTCACCCCATCCCCACTTCCTACTGTGGGATTCTCAAACTAACCCATCACCAAGCTGGGCAAGAAGAGTGGTTTGGACTGTAATAAAGTTCAGAATGTTACACTGGACTGGTCATTTTTATTACTAAAAGCAGACTGTTATAATGACTAGAGGCAATCAGAATGTATCTTCTTAAATCTAAGAGTAGCTGGAAAACCTAAGCGGTGTGTCTGAGATATCATCCAGGTGTAGGTGAAGAACTGGCCCATAGGGTGGGTCAGAGAGGGAAGGAAAGAATCCTACAGAGGTCTACTTTTCAACATACCACTGACTTTAATATAAAACATATTCACCTATAAGTCCTATGAAACTAGAAAACAAAACCAAAGGAATAAGAGCATGGACATCAGCCAAATTATAAAAATACCTAATAATTCTGAAAATACTTGCTGCTAAATTTAAAGATGAGTATTCCATGCTGTCATGGATGTTTATATGCATGAAAATTTTGAATGAGTCTCCACATCCAAGTATGTGGCTCTACCATATGGCACTGAGGTTAGTCATTCAATCTGGACATACTGAGCAAGAAAAGAAAGGTCTGGAAAGCTCAAAGTGAAGCAGATATCATAATTTGAATAAATCAGACTATGCTCTATTTCAAATTTGACAATCATTTAGGTTATCCAAGACTCCCCCTTTCTTTCCACACACAACACACACAAAATAGCTTTCCATGTAATTTGAACTCCGTAGGCAAATATCAACCCATTTCTTCACTTCATCTTGCATGGACCTAACCAAAGGTAAGAATAAGGGGGATGTGGGCCTTCAGGTTTTTGTGTGCTTTGCAACTAGGTGTACTTTGAATATTAAATAATTTGAAGTGTTGCTAGGGCAGAAGAAAGCAGCTGGACAGGAATACATCAGGGCTTCAGAAATATTGGTAATATTCTACCACCTCAGCTGGAAAGTGAATACATTTTATTTATTTCACTTTTCTTTATACATCACATTTATTTTGTGTGTGTGTGTGTATATATATATACACATATATAATGGTGTATGAAACAGTTCAAATCTTTCAAAAGCTTTTGTACTACGGAGACAGTGAAAAGATCAGAGGGAAAGAGGGATAATTAGGTGGAGCACAGAGGATTTTTAGGGGAGTGAAACTACTCTTTGTGATACTACAATGGCGGATACATGGCATTATACATTTGTCAAAACCCATAGATGTACAACACCAAGAGTGAACACTAATGTAAACTAAGGAGTTTGAGTCATAGCTACATGTCAATACAGGTTCATAAACTGTAACAAATGTAGCACTCTGATGCAGGATGTTGGTTGTAGGGGAGACTGTGTATCTGTGGGGTCAGGGGGAATATAGGAACTGTCCATACTCACTGCTCAATTTTGCTGTGAAACTAAAACTGATCTAAAAACTGAAACCTATTTTTTAAAAACAGCTTTTGTATTGCTAGTCCCCCTACCTCTGAATGCTGATCTCTGTTAAAAATCTATTTTAAGTGACACCTTCATAAGGCCCTTCCTGACATCTCCTCTTGCCACAGAGGAACCTATTACTCTTCTCTATGATCCCACAGCTCCTGAACCTTTATTCCATTCTTTCCATGGGACATGCACGGTATGAGTTCATCTACCACCCTTCCTTCACTGAGTGAAAGAAGGGCATCATCTTGGTGCTCTTTATATTTCAAACACTTATAGGAATGTCTTACATACAACAATCCTCAGTATACCTTAAACTATTTCATAACATAGTCATATAGTATATAAATTAATATAGAATAATCAATAATGTTACAATCAAATCTGATTTTTAGCCTCAAAGAAATTAATTCTACAAAGAGGCTTCCAACGTGCCTGCTATATTTGAAACGACACCTATCAGCATTTTAACTAGTTTTTTTCCTTGCTGGTGAATAACTGCCACACTACAGATACAAGCTCATTTGAAGGAATGCAAAGAGCTCTCCCTAAGATCATTTAATAGACCTATGCATAATTATCAATTTCCCCTTGAAGCTAACATTTGTTAAAAGAAAAGGGAAGATTCTATTAATGATCAAAACACTTGACTTTATGGACCTATTCCATTTAATGGTGAAAATGCAGTTCTCTGTTCCTGGGTTACTGCCAGGTGGTCTTTTACCGGGAATCATTCTAAACTTCTAATCACAGTTCAACAACCATCTGCCAAATCATACACAGGTATTGATATTTGCCACTCTACGGCTAAATTACATCAAATGTCAATGCAATCAACTCATTAGCAGGCTTGTATCAAGCTTCAGTGGTCACTACCCACTTCTGCACCTCTTTGATTAAGCAGTGTATGGACCGGTGTCCCTGCCTATCTACCAGCTGATCAGCTCAGTAATACTGCTAACAGAAAATCAAATGAGCAGAAAAAGAAAGTGTTAAAAAAAAAAAGCTCTATGAGCACTCTGATTCCTTTTTATGCAGAATATCAATATATTATAATCTAGCAAGTAAAGCAAATGAAATTTAAAAATTGCTTAGAGAATCATTTTTTACCAAAAGCTACAAAAGGTCATTAAAAAGCACTATAATTGCCCCTGTATTATATTTTGCTATAGTTCTTCTATCTTTCCTGCTACCTGAGATTTTAAATCTGTCTTGCTGATGTAAAAACCATAAGCAAACCTGAAATGTGACTGTCACATGCAGAAGCTGAATGTTAGAGGTCAACGCAGCTTACTGGTATGCTGGCCCACTGCTCCAAATTTTATATATCTCTTCTGTCCCTCAGTTATTGCCTGACATGATTTAACAACTGTAATTCCTTATTTAACGATGTCAAAGGTTTTTAGGAAATTGACTGTATTTCACCAACGATATATTTCTTCTTGATTACAGAGTGGTTAAAATGATTTTAAACCAAGACAGCAAAATAAAGCAGTAATAAAATCAATAAAAGGTGCTTAAAACATTCCTTCTATTAGGTAATGGCATTTAAAATATCCGTAGCTTGTAATGGCACTTAGGATATGCCCAAAAATCAATGAGCTAAATTACTTATTGAACTAGTTAATTTGAACATTGAGTTTTTTATGTATATTGATAAAACGGGCTACAGAATACTCCTGGCAAGTCGCAGCAGCACGTTCATGGTCAGATGTCTCCCTCTGCTGGAAAAACAAATTAAATTTCCTCCAGTTACAGAACAAAAAGATAAAATATTAAAATTTGTAACCTCAAAAAGTCCACCATGGGACTTTGAATCTTAAAAGGCTCCAGGAATTCATGAGGACAATACAAAATCATTAAGGGTTAAAAAAAACACATGCACCTTTTTAAAACTTTGTCATTAACCTGGAATATGGTACTTTAGAGAGTCAAGATGAAACAGCAGATGAGAATCAAAATTTAATTATTTCAAAACCCCCTTCTTAATTTTCTAACCATTATCCCAGGGTTTTTGGTATTTAAGAATAAGATTCTAAAAGCCTTGAATCCTTTCTCTTTGATGTTAGAAGGAAAAGGGTTTGAATTTTAAAAGAAAAAGTATAAATCTGTGCTCAAGGAAAAGTCCACATTCTTAGTAGTTTAATTTGATCAAAATCAAGTTTGAACTATCTTTGCAAATGAAGGATTTTGAGAACTCAAAGTAAGAACCCACTAAACAGCTTCACATTCCTCTCTCTGCGTGGGGTGGTATGAGAGTTTCCAATACTATTATTACCACTATTTTTTTTCAAACATCTACTATTTAAAATGCTAAGTACTTTATTGAAAAGACTCTTCACTGCTTTTCAATTTTTCCCCCTGCCAGTTCAGCCCTAAGCAGGTGTTAGACTTCTGAAGAGCTTGCCTCAGGACTTTAAACTCGAACTACAAAGGGGAGCTTCAGAAATTATGATAAAAGGTGTTAAGAGAGAAATGAAGGTGAAGAGGTTATCTGACACTAACCTAAAATTGTACATAGTACCTTTTGAAAAATTACAGCTACCCAGAATATACCATTTGGTTTTGAATGGTTTCATCAATAATAGTCCATGAATTTTTTACACTCATATTTTAACACACTTCATTTATATTCAAAACAACGGGTATATTTAAAATGACACGGCAATGATGGGAAATTTTTAATCAAAGAGCTTTGCTCATTCCAAAACTTTGGTTTTGTTTTGGTTTTGCATACAGGGAGACTAAAATAGAAAATTATAGAGAATACTGTTATTTTTTTTTTGCATGCTGAAAGATCACTGACTAAACAGGAAACTACAGAGAATACTGTTACTTTTTTGCATGCTGAAAGATCACTGACCAACATTATGGATGTACTGTGTAACACACTAACCAAATTACACAATACAGTTAGCAAGTGTATGACTCTGGTGCAGACACTAATAAGATGACTAAGCTATAGTCCTGGCTTCCACATACACACTAAGACTAAAGAGATGCATGCCAAATGAATCATTACTATTGAGCACGATGAGCAATACAACAGAAATATGTACCAAGTGCTGTGGGGACTTCAAGGAAAGGAACCAACACTGCTGGGGAAGGTAAAGAAAACTAACCAGAAGAGATGGTCTACTGAGCGTGGTCCTTGAGAGATACCTAGAAATTCTGGTGTTTAAGAGGTCAAGGGCAATTCAGAAAACAGAAACAGAATGATGAGCACAGGGAACAGTACATTTCTTTGGAAACAGATTAAACGGTTGGAATTTCATGCTGGTTTCACAGAAGAGAGAGCAATAAGGGATGAGGCTCTGAGGGGATGGTTGAGGCAAAGTTAGGAAGAGTCTTGGACACCTTCCTAAAGTTCAGATTTTATCTGGTAGGCACTGGAAAGATTCTGAAGGATTTTAAGGAAGTTATATCAGCACTTTGCATTGGGAGAAAAAAACAATGTCAGCAATTTGAAACATGGCTTGAAGGTCCTGGCTGGAGGATGGAAGAGGTATCTGAAGGAACAAACTGCAGAAATTTGGAAAACTTGAGAGAATGTCAATAATAATGAAGCACTACCACAAACCCAGGTTAATGCCTACTTCTGACTTTCAGGTCTACAAGAAGAATCTTTCATGTTATATGAACAATGCACTGACTTTTGCCCTTTCTTGTTCTTGCTGAAAGCAAAAAAAAGACAAACACTGCTCTATTCTTAAAACACAAAGTACAGCAACTTCAAATTGATTCAACTCACCATAAATTTCTCAATAGCTTTTCTACTTGCATTAAAACTTCAATTTCAACTGAAGTATGTGTGCACGTGCCTAAAACTGAAAGGTAAACACCAAAATCTAAAATTAGTTGCTCCATTTGAGATTAGGATTATGGCTGCTTTTTTTCCTTCCAATAGCTGTTATTTAATTTTTTTGCCCCAGTTTTCTAATTTTAAAAAATGCTTCTTTGATTTACTATCTTGAAGAAAATAAAGGAAAATATATCTGTCCTTAAAATGATGAAGGGCTTCCCTTGTGGCTTAGCTGGTAAAGAATCCACCTGCAATGCAGGAGACCTAGGTTCGATCCCTGGGCTGGGAAGATCCCCTGGGGAAGGGAAAGGCTACCCACTCCAGTATTCTGGCCTGGTTAATTCCATGGACTGTATAGTCCACAGGGTTGCAAAGAGTAGGTCACGACTGAGGGACTTTCACTTTAAAAGGATCTGTCCTCAAACCTTATACTTGTTTCCACACTACATTCATAAATCTGCATCTAAAAATTTGGTAAAGGGACTTCCCTGGTGGTCCAGTGCTTAAGAATCTGCCTCGAAACACAGGGAACATGGGTTCAGTTCCTGGAACTAAGATCCCACATGCTGCAGAGCAACTAAGCCTGTGTCCTGCAATTACTGAGCCCACATGCCACAACTAGAGAGTCCATGTGCCACAACAAAGATCCCATGTGTCGCAACTGAGACCTGACACAGCCAAATAAATAAAATTTTTTAATAAATAAAAATTAAAAATCCGGTTAAAAAAAAAGTTTAATTTTACACAGTTATCTAGAGTGCCTCTGTATAGCACAGGGAAAGCTGCTCAGTATTCCGGTTAACCTAAATAGGGAAAGAATTTGAAAAAGATAGATACAAGTGTATATATATACACACACACATATATATATAACTGAATGACTTTGCTGTACACCTGAAACTAATACAACATTGCTAATCGACTATGCTCCAATATATAATAATAAAAAGAATAGCTCTGAAAAGAATAGGAACAAAAGACAAAAATGGCATTCAAGATATTTTAAAGTATTACATAGATGAAACTAGTTGCTTGCTTATATTTATTAATGAATACTAAAAAAAAAGAAAAAAAGCTGAATACATGTGTAATCAAAGAAGAGGTAAACTCAAAATAAAGGTCTTTGAGGCTCAAACCAAAATAGCTCCCAAGGCTGAATCTGGCCTCCTGGGTTTTCTTTTATAGTCAACTGTTATAAGTGTTCCTATACCAATCTTAAAGTGTCCTGTTTTAATCGCAGCAGCCACTAACACTGATCCTGAAAGAAAATTAACTCTTCAGATGGGAGATTTCCTACAGTCTGCACAGTCTCTCTGGGCTTCATCCAAGACAGATGAACTATGCTCCACTGTGGCCTCCTTACAGGCTTTCAAAGCACAATGGAAAATGGTTTTCTAACATATTTGTACCATGCAAGGGTTCCTGTGGAGAGTTCCATTTCTGGATATAAACTAGAAATTGCTGTAATTTTTTTGGTCCTTTTTAATTTGCAGTTACATGAAATATGACAACAACAAGAGAAATAACAATCATGCAGGTGTCCATGGCTAATACACAGGGCCATCACTTGTGTAAAGCATAAAACAAGGAAAACCTCTTTAAACGAATCCAATCTTTCTGCAACAATTAGCCTTTTGAAAAATCAAAATGATCACCAAGACATTTAGAAAAAGGAATTTTTTAAACATTCTTCCATAAACTAAATATACCTGAGGCTAAAGAAGGATAAAGAAACACTCAACAAGGACTTTCCTCACAGTCAAGTGTTAAGACTATGCTCCCAATACAGGGGGCATGGGTTCAATCCCTGGCCAGAGAACTAAGATCCCACATGAGGCACAGCCAAAAAAAAAAAAGAAAGAAAGAAACACTCAGCAAATGCAAAAGATCAATTTCAATTCTTTTACTGCTGGATTACTTAAAATATAAACACCAGCTAATAAAAAGAAAAAAAGCTCTTTTTTTTTTTTAAGCTGTGCCACGCAGCTTGCAGGACCTTAGTTCCCCAACCAGGGGTTGAACCCAGGTCCTTGACAGTGAAAGCAGGAATCTTAGCCACTGGACCACCAAGGAATTCCCAAGAAAATATTCTTATATAGTCTGCTATAATATATAATAATAATAATGATCCTACAATCTAATGATAACCATGTCTAACATCTGCTGAGTTCTTACTATGTTCCAAGAACCACGCTAAGCTCTTTATATCACAGACTTGTTTTTGCCAGCTAAGCATTCATTCCCCTCTTCCCATTACAGCATCCCCTTTTTCTTTCCCCACTCAATGTGGTCATGGTGAGCTGACCAATCCATCATAGTTGTACCATCTCCAAACTGATTCTAAACTGGACATTTAGAGAACTATATTCCCTTGGGCACAGCAGTCAGTTCAGAAAGGCCCCCAGTGCCAGCAAAGCTAATCAAATTTCATAAACAAAGGTTTGGAGACAAAAGTCCCCCTTCCCTTAAAGATTTAAACCTGTGACTATCTGTAGCCATCAACATGTTTCCCCATCACTAGGAGGAAAACTGTCTGAATGCAACCAAAACACTGAAAGATGCTAAAAGGTGGAGAGAGAAACTGAGCCCCTGGAACAAGCAGGGCCCTTGAATGTGTTTGTTACATGAGATAATGAATTTCCCTTTGCTTCAGCTGATTAGAGTAGGGTACCATTACTAGCAATTAAGAATGGTCTAGCTAGAACACACACCTACAACTAACCCATGCAGTCACATGGGTCTACACCAACAGCCAGGGTCCCTTCGGCTACTCATGAACTCGCAGCTGGCTCCAACCTCTGCTGCTGGCCCTGTCTCTCATCACTGCGTGTGTGTCTATAGTAGGCCCTGCCCCCACACAGGCACCTGCAGCTGGCCCCTTCTGCCAAGCATGTGCATACCACCAGATTCTGACCACCACTGCTACCTGAACCAGAACCTAGGCACCAGACCTAAAGGCACCACTGAGTACCTCAACAGCCCTTGCAGCTACTGCAGACCCCTCACAGCTCTCCCCAAGAATCATGCAAATATCGATGTGATGGACCCCTACCTGAGCCAACAAGTCACACACCCTTGAACCCAGAGGTTCTACTCACACCCATACTTAACACCCCACACCACTAGAGCCACAGCCATAGCACACTCCAGACTGCCTTCACTCACAAATGAAGGTGTTTATTTTTTTCTGAAGTCAGTCCAGAAAGTCTGGAAGAGGCGACTGCTTCTTCAAATGCAGAGGTATCTGTGCAAGGCTATAGGAAACACAAGGAATCGGGGAAACAGGACACCACCAAAATGGTGAACGTTCAGCACCCCTGCAGGATGTGTGAACCCCAGCAATGAATACAGCTTAGACTAAAGGTGGCATATCTTCTATCTTTTTCTTCCAAATCTAATAAGATGAAAAATAGAGGCTGCAGAGTTCAAAGTATTGCTGCCACGCTCACAGGACTATTATTCCATGTTCTGGACATAACAAAAATAAGAACTCTTTCAAGATACTAAGGTCTCTGGGAGCTATCTCCCTAAATTGAAAGACAAAGGTGAATTACGAATGACAGATATGGACAAGATGGTAGCATAGGAATTTCTAGCACTCATCCTCTCCCAGAAACATCAATTGTAACAACCATCCACATGCAAAAATAACTTCACAAGCACTAAGAATTTCAGGTAAGGGAATAAAGTACCTAATCCAATTTGAAATGGGCAGAGAATCTGATAGAGATTTTTTTTTAAGACATACAAATGACCAACAGGTGCATGAAAAGATGCTCAACACCACTAATCATCAGGGAAATGCAAATCAAAACCATAATGAGATATTGCCTTACACCTATTAGAATGGCTATTATCAAAAAAACAGGAGATAAGAACCATTAGCGAGGATATGGAGAAAAGGGAACCCTTGTGTACTCTTGGTGGGAATGTAAATTGATATACCCACTATGGAAAAGAGTATGAAAGTTCCTTAAAAAAAAAAAAACCTACAAATAGAACCACCATATGATCCAGCAACCCCACTTTCAAAGGAAATGAAATTACTATCTCAAAGAGATGACTGAACCCCCATGTTCATTGTAGCATTATTCACAATGGCCAAGACATGGATACAACCTAAGTGTCAATAAAGAAAATGTGGTGTATGTATACTCAGCCATAAAAAAGAAGGAAATCCAGCCATTTGTGACAAAATGGATGGATCTTGAGGGTATTAATACTAAGTGAAATGTCACACAGAAAGACAAATACTATATGATCTCTTTTAAATGCAGAACTGAAAAAAATGGAATCCACAGAAATAGAGTAGAATAGTTAGTTGTTGCCAGAGGCTGGCAGTGGGGAAAATGTGAGTTGTTGGTTAAAGGGTACAAACTTCCAATTATAAAATGGAGATCTAAGGTACAGTGTGGTGACTATAGTTAATGATACTATATTATTATATATTTGAACCATGAACCATGAACTTCCAGATGTTCAAGCTGGTTTTAGAAAAGGCACAGGAACCAGAGATCAAATTGCCAACATTTGCTGGATCATTGAAAAAGCAAGAGAGTTCCAGAAAAACATCTATTTCTGCTTTATTGACTATGCCAAAGCCTTTGACTGTGTGGATCACAACAAACTGTGGAAAATTCTGAAAGACATGGGAATACCAGATTATCTGACCCGCCTCTTGAGAAATCTGTATGCAGGTCAGGAAGCAACAGTTAGAACTGGACGTGGAACAACAGACTGGCTCCAATAGGAAAAGGAGTACGTCAAGGCTGTATATTGTCACCCTGCTTATTTAACTTGTATGCAGAGTACATCATGAGAAATGCTGGGCTGGAGGAAGCACAAGCTGGAATCAAGATTGCCAGGAGAAATATCAATAACCTCAGGTATGCAGATGACACCACCCTTATGGCAGAAAGTGAAGAAGAACTAAAGAGCCTCTTGATGAAAGTGAAAGAGGAGAGTGAAAAAATTGGCTTAAAGCTCAACATTCAGAAAACTAAGTTCATGGCATCTGGTCCCATTACTTCATGGGAAATAGATGGGGAAACAGTGGAAACAGTGGCTGACTTTATTTTGGGGGGCTCCAAAATCACTGCAGATGATGACTGTAGCCATGAAATTAAAAGACGCTTACTCCTTGGAAGGAAGGTTATGACCAACCTAGACAGCATATTAAAAAGCAGAGACATTACTTTGTCAACAAAGGTCCATCTAGTCAAGGCTATGGTTTTTCCAGTGGTCATGTATGGATGTGAGAGTTGGACGGTGAAGAAAGCTGAGCACCGAAGAATTGATGCTTTTGAACTGTGGTGTTGGAGAAGACTCTTGAGAGTCCCTTGGACTGCAAGGAGATCCAACCAGTCCATCCTAAAAGAAATTGGTCCTGGGTGTTCACTGGAAGGACTGATGTTAAAGCTTTTTGAAACTCCAGTATGTTGGCCACCTGATGCAAAGAGCTGACTCATTTGAAAAGACCCTGATGTTGGGAATGATTGAAGGCAGGAGGAGAAGGGGACAACAGAGGATGAGATGGTTAGATGGCATCACCGACTCAATGGACATGAGTTTGGGTAAACTCCGGGAGCTGGTAATGGACAGGGAGGCCTGGCATGCTGCGGTTCATGGGGTTGCAAAGAGTCGGACACGACTGAGCAACTGAACTGAACTGATTATATATTTGAAGTTGCTCTTAAATGTTCTTATCACAAAAAGAAAATGGTAATTATGTGAGATGATGCAAGTGTTAACAAACCTTATTGTGGTAATCATTTTGCAATACAAACATGTATCAAATCACCATATTGGACACCTTATACTTAATGTTACATATCAATTACATCTCAGTAAACCTGGGAAACAAACTTAACACTATAAAAGAAAGACATGGGGTAAGGGATTCAAAGGCACAAACTATTATTACAAAATAAGCTACAAAACTATACTATACAACACAGGGAATATAGCCAATATTTTATATTAACTATAAATGGAGTATAACCTTTATAAACTGTGAATCACTATCATACACCTGTAACATATAATATGTCAACTATACATCAATAAAAAATAAATTAAGTAAATAAATAAAATTTTTAAAATTACATTTCTTTAAAAAAAAGAAAAAATCAGTTAAAGGAAAATAAAATGTATTACACTCATGCTCTCATCAGAGCCTCTTAAAGTGAAGTCTAGAATTAAATGAACAAAAGAAAGTAGATTTCTTATGTCTTCTTCTACATTCCTCTGAATGAATTTATCCCCTAGTGGCTACAAAATCAGTTATTATTTCAAGTCAGCTTCATTAGCAAAGAAAAAAATAGGACATGAAAAATACCTTACTTATGGTTTCAAGCTGTCTTCTTTATATCCTTTTAAATAATTTAGTCCAAAAACGTGCTTCTTTTAGACTTCAAGTCTTATGTCTTACCTGACACATAAGAAAAATTAAAATCAACCTTTGATCTTAAAAAATTAGGGGAAAAACCCCTTCCAAGATCTTTTTGTAACAGTTACATGTCTACCCCGTGTTGAACAGCATCATATAAAAGATGAAACAAGAACATCTACTTTGAACAAGGCACTAAAAACCAGCAAGCAAGCTTTAACATATCACACAATGGGGCTGACTTAAATTTCCTTAATTTAAAATTTCTATTATTTAATATCTTAAGAAGTAGCAGCAATTATCTGACAGCCAAACCAAAACTATTAAAAGAAATGAGGAAAATCCAAAACAGTGTTTCCAAAAGTCGGATCAGTACATGAAAGGAAAGTGAGAGGCAGGGCCCAGAAAGAATATCAAAAGTTTGCAATCAATTATCCTCCAATTTTAAAAATTTAAAAATTGAAGAAAAAAAAAAGACTATCAAAAGCTTCCTGATTATACTGGAAGAAGGCTAAGGTTCAGAACAAGTCTCCTGATCATTCTTCAAGGAGGTCAGATTCTCTGGTGTTACAGGGAAGGTGGAAGGTGCTTAAAAACTGGTTGTGATTATTCAGTCGCTATGTCGTGTCCGACTCCTTGCAACGCCATGAACTACACAGTCCATGGAATTCTCCAGGCCAGAATACTGGAGTGGGTAGCCGTTCCCATCTCCAGGGGATCTTCTCAACCCCAGGGATGGAACCCAGGTCTCCCACATTGCAGGCGATTCTTTACCAACTGAGCCACCAGGGAAGCCCTAGAAACAGGACAAACAATAAATAATTCACGTTGTTGAAGTACTATTTTTGCTTACAGAAACAGCAACTTAAAGTTGACAGCAAACTAGACTGGTAAGGATTTTAAAGTTGCCTCCTTCCGCAAATAAGCTCAAGCCTTCTTTTCCTACATTTCCTCTTTTAGTCTTTTTTCTCTTTTCCAGCTAAATATGAACGTATTCCCTTACTGCTTTCCAGTTTTTCCGTCAATCTTTTTCTAAGTTTTCATTCTTATAGCTCTTGTTAAATGGTACGTAATATAAAGACAGATGGGAAAATATAGCCAGGTTGACTATCTGCTAAGAGCACACAGCAAAGATTAAGAGGAAATTATCCGACAATAAAATAATAATAAGATAAATTACCAAACCTATTTTAAGGGAATGCCCTAATGCTAGAGATTTAAACCTAGTTCCTCTAAGAAGCGCCTTTTAAGGACAAGGAAGGCGGGTGTGCTGCAGTCCATGGGGTCGCAAAGAGTCGCACACGACATAGCGACTGAATAATAACAACCTCTTAAGAAATTCTGGAGGATTTTGACTAGAATTGAAAGTGAACATTTTCTGAATGATGGAAACACTACTATTTACATTTTTTTCTCAGCATTTTCTCCAGTCTTCGGGTGGGGGAGGGGAGCTAAGAAGATTCTGAGGTGAAAAGTCACAGCGGTGACAGTACAGGGCAAATACCAGGAGGTCAACCTTTATCAGTCTCTAGTGAGCTGTTAGCTTTCTTGACCTGGAAAATTCTTAGCCTGTCACCCGAGCCAGGTCCCGCCTTCCCCGGCACTTCCCCTCCTCAAGGCTGGAGCTGGAGTGACACAACCAGCCCGACGCGCGCGGCACTCTGGGGGCGGAAGAAGGAATCGCGCGGCGGCGGCTCAGCCGGAAGAGGAGGAGCCAGGCCTGGAGGACAGCTGAGAGTTACTGCCTCTCCGGTTGCTGGTGTTTGCGGGTCGCGGGGAGCAGGGCCTGGCGGGCGGGGTGTGTCGTGATGCCGGAGCTGGCGGTGCAGAAGGTGGTGGTCCACCCCCTGGTGCTGCTCAGTGTAGTGGATCACTTCAATCGGTGAGCGGACGGCACGGGGCGGCCTACCGGGGCCGGTGGCGCCGCCGCTGCTGAGTCACGGGCGCGCTGGGTACGGCGCGGCGGCCGCGGGGGTGCTGACGCACCGGGGGTGGCCCTGAGTCGCCGAGGGGCCCAGATTAAGTCCATTCATGAAGCCCAAGTTACCCGGAGTCTTCTGCCCAGCCGGCATTCCCGGGAACTGAGCTATTCATTCCCTTTACCCAGTCCGTACGATGCCAGAGTATCGGGAGCAGGTTTCATTTGATCC
This sequence comes from Okapia johnstoni, assembly GCA_024291935.2. Lineage (NCBI taxonomy): Eukaryota > Metazoa > Chordata > Mammalia > Artiodactyla > Giraffidae > Okapia > Okapia johnstoni. Next base: position 99,327,489 of record CM044310.1, on the reverse strand, counting down.
TGATCCCCAGTCCTCCTGCCCATCTATCGCCTCGTCCGTCCCTTTTCGCCTAAGTGACTCGGTGTCTGGTAGGAAAGCCCTTCAGACTCGCGCTTTTTGGCTCTGAAGACTGTCGCCGAAAGTCTGGTCCTAAGGGGCTCCCTGCAAGAACTGTGCTCGTAACTTGTGGAAGTTTCAGAAGTGGGAATCTGGTTTGACGATAGCTTAAAACGTAGCTATATTGTCTTAAAGTCAAGTTTTTCTTCTAAAAACGAGACCAGTTGAAGGTGTAGGCGTTAATGAATAAGAAAACATCCCACAGATGTTTCTTCTGCCTTTGCTTGCTTGTTTTCGAGCTGTTCATTCCGAGGGACCTGTTACACGTGTTCGTAAGTTTTACAGTAGTTACTTGAATTGGAAAGTTGTAAGACCCAGTTGGGAGCATCTGCTATAAAGTCATAGTTGCTAAGTGCCCATTCTCTTGCTTTGTACAACTCCCAATTCAACCAGAGCCAAAACCAAACTCAAAGACTCCTTTGAGGTTTAGGGTCCCCAGTTTAGTCCCATTTCTTTGTAGGACCCTTAGCCTAACAAGAAATGTGAGCTTTTCCACTGTACAATTACAGTTTTTCTCCCATAAGATACAGGTGATAAGGCAGGCATCATTTCAGTTCTGTTCAGTCAATTCAACAAACATTTTTAAGGTCATAGTGAAGGCAGACACTGCAAGCTGCTGTGTCAGACAATTGTAGGGTTTTCTAAAACACAAATGCATTTTTGTAGATAAGAAGAAAAGCCCATATGTGTGGAAATTTCCTTTGAACTTAGATTTCCCCAAAAAATCAGAATACAAAATACTTAATTCTGATCCAAGCCCTAGACATAGTAAGCATTTATAAGTTTGCCAAATCATGTGTTTAGGTAAGTAACAGTTCAATCAGTGTGAACCAGCAACTGTTAAGAAATTGTGGTTCATTTCACAATGACTTTTGTCTGTCCTTTGAACATAGAATTGTTTGTTATGTCACATTTGTTAGCGGTTAAAGGAGAATTCTACATAAAGACCAATGAAATAAGTGAAACACTTGTCGTTCCTTAGCACAAAATTACTAAGGGGGTTTGATTTGCAGATAGAAATTCTGAGGTAGTTTTTCTTGTTCACTGAGCCCTCCTCCCAGTATGATTAGTTACCAGCTCAGTTCCAACTTCTGCCTAATTTAGAGATCACAAATGGCATACACATGCTTCTAGGTCAGAGTCATTTTCTCAGCCCCTAGATGATACAAAGAATTGTTTATACCATCTAGTTGGGCTTGTTTCAGAGAAGAGTTGGCAAGCTGGACCATAACACTGGTCCAACTTTAGCATCTTTATCCCTGAAAAGGTTGGAGGATAGAGAAGATAGAGAAAGTTTAAGAAAGAAAGGTAAGCTCTTATCAAAAAGTTAAATGTATTTTCAAACACCAACCAGATAACATTTAAAACTGTAAGATCTGGGGAGTTTTCATTTTCTCTATTTTAAATTTCTATAAGGTTTGAGGTTTTTAAGACTAACTTACACATTTGTTTAGTGGGATCAGTTCCCAGCTAAGCGAAATTGTATCGGTACATTGGTATTTCGTGTTAGGTATCTTATTGCTGAGTCTGTGCCTATCCAGATTGATCTTTTGTTTTCTCATTCAGAATAGGCAAGGTTGGAAACCAAAAACGTGTTGTTGGTGTGCTTTTGGGGTCGTGGCAAAAGAAAATACTCGATGTATCCAACAGTTTTGCAGGTAAAAGAAAAATCTGTCAATTATAACTCAGTTTTTTTTAAAAAATAAAGAGACAAATTTTACATTTTCTGATCATGGTTAAAATGTCAGTTAACTTTTAAAAAGAAAGAAAATTTCGTGGTCTCCATTTTTTACTGCAACCAAGCGATTCTATTTCAGAATTACTTAAGTATAGAACAGGGAGGCTAAAGGCCACACACAGAAGTAGATAGTAAATATTTTTAAGTATTTTCAGGCCATATGGTCTCCATTGCAACTGCTTAGCTCTGCTAATATAGCAGGAAAGCAACTAAAAACAGTATGTAGACAAACTAATAGCCATATTGCATAAAACTTATTAAAATAGGCAGTGGTTATAGTTTGTCAACCCCTGCACTAAACTATTAACTGTGGTTATGGGTAGGCAAGGGGGAGATAAAAACCTTCTTTTCACTCTGTTTCGTGAATGTTCAGAAGAATGTATCTATGTATTTTATGATTAAAGCAACAATAATGAACAACAAAATAATTGCTGGCATAGCTGCTAGACTAGAGGTCACTAACTCCACTGTCTACAAGGATCAGGCAGTAATGTAATTTGCCCAACACAAGTATTAGGAAATGATGGAGCTTTTAGCAAACTGAAGAACATGTACCCTTTTTAATGGAGGTGACTTCTGTATGGCTATAGCCAGTTATTGCCAGGTCGTCCAATTTTTCAAGAGAGCCTGGAGGTCTAGATTTGTATGTGAAATCTTCCAGTTTTTAATAAAAGCAACTCAAAAATACTTGTAATACTGTATTGGACAAGCTAAAGACATGGGTCAAATCTGGCCTAGAGGTCCACAGTTGTGGTGTGTGCCCTTAAGAGTTCTATCCAGCACCCTAAACTGTTTTGGGTTTGTTGTTTTTTTTTTTCTCCTCTCTAGTTCCTTTTGATGAAGATGACAAAGATGATTCTGTCTGGTTTTTAGACCATGATTACTTGGAAAACATGTATGGAATGTTTAAGAAGGTCAACGGTAGGTGGCATTGTGGCACTGGTATATGTGTGTGTGGTGTGGTGTGTGTAAATGTACATGTATGTCCCTAATGCCTTTTCTGAGTATTCACTTTTCTTTGTCTAATGTCAAAGACCCTTTCACTTGGCTAGACTAAAGTAAGGCCAATGGTAGTAGACAAATGAGGTAGAATAAATGAGAAACTGGAGTAGCAATTTAAGGCCAGCTAGACCACCTAGGTTTCACGGGAGAGCAAGCCCTCTACAGCAGAAAAGCAAAAAGTTATCAAATAAAATCCACATGCCTCTAGAGCTTTAGTACCACCAAAGTAAATATCTCTGTCATGTGTATCATTTTCATTTCATTACAGCAGCCACATTGCTTTGGAAATGTTTATTCCCATAACACTCACTGTTGTAATCTATGTGAGATGAATTTGCATTTGTTTATATATTCCCTTGGAATTGTTTTCTAGTTGCTTCATGTATGACTTGTTTCCTAAACTAGTCTGAGTTTATTTTCAGAGATTCCTGCTTTTGAATTTAGGATTTCATAAGCATGTCAAGGTTTAGATGTCTGGAGTTTTTGAAAAGGTAGAGAACATAACTACTGAAGTTCTTACCGTTTTTGAGGGAAATATATAGATCTTTATGTAACAGTTCAAAGCCACTATTTTTTTCCTTCACAGCCAGAGAAAGAATAGTTGGGTGGTATCACACAGGCCCTAAACTACACAAGAATGACATCGCCATCAATGAACTCATGAAAAGATACTGCCCTAACTCAGTAAGTGCACTTTATCTTTAAAAAACCGTGACTGATAATTGTTTGCCAGTTAACTCAAGAAAGAGAGCCTCCAATGGATAGTGAATCATTTCACCACTTTTTCTCTATAAACTTGTGTTAATTTGCAATGCTTGGTGTAGTATACAGTAACCCATTGTATTTAGTAAATTAAACATCTGTTCAGTGCTAAGTATGTAAATTACTTTCCTTAATCCTCTCAACTGTATGGGATTGTTATCCTTTTTACAAATGAGAAAATTGAGGTTCAAAATGGTTAGTAAGGTCTTCTGAGGGTGCAGCTGGGATTAAAATGCTGGCTGTCTTGACTCTAATTTCCTTCTGCTTGATTCCTTCCTCACTGTACTACCTTTCATTTTGTTAATGGATGAGGTAGAAGAGCAAATGATAAGAAATTTGAAATGTAAAGTCTTTTTTTTTTTTTCTGAAAATTCTGGCACATTATCTGGTTAAATGAATGAAAAACCTTCAGTAATCATCTTCAGGATGGCTGCAGTTATTCCCTATGTGCTTAGTACAAGGTGGTTTGCTAAGATGTGTTTTTCTGCTAGGTATTGGTCATCATTGATGTGAAACCAAAGGACCTGGGACTGCCCACAGAAGCATATATTTCAGTGGAAGAAGTTCATGATGTAAGTCATCTTGTTATGAGCCTAGGAGATTAGATTTGCTACTTTTAGGGCCATTGGGGTTTTCCTCCATTTCAAGTCAACAAATACTTTATAACAAAAGGTTATTGATTTCTGTCAACAGTTTGATATTATGTTTTTTCCTCCTTGAGTGTTTGAATCACCAAATTTTAGAAACGGAGGGGACCATAGAAATCTAAAGTCTCCTTTTTCAAACGAAATTGAGGCCAAAGTAGTCAAATTATCACCCAGAGATGTTCTCAGCAGAGTAATGCAGAGCCTGGTGAGCTTGATCTTAATCTAGCGCCATTTCCACTGTTGGCCCACCTCTGACAGTCTTCTCCTGGAAGTTACTAGTTTTTCAAATAGAGTAAGTCAGAACTGCCAGGAGCTAGATGGCAAAACCCACCTGTACAATTTGACACATATATAGTTTGCTCCGTGGTATTCAGTACCTCTGTGTGGTCTTGTTAGCTTATGCCTTGGGTATGGACAGGACAAGCTGCCAAAATAGCTTTTCTCTTTTTCCAGGAAACAGAATTGAACGCAGACTCGAGGATAAGATTTGTTGTGAAACTATTATGAGTTTTGTTTTGAGCATAAAGTATTTGCACTTAGGGTATACAAAGAGCTCAATCTTGAATTTCCAAAGACAAAAGTCAGAGAGAGAGAGTAAATATTGTCTTTCTTCCTTATAGTTATCCATATATTCAATTTTAAAATCTGGAAAAGGCTTTTTTAACTCAGCTTCCTGCAGATGTTCCTTGCACTGAGCTCTGTGCCCCCGTTTCTCTTTGCCTTACTTCTAGAGAACTTAGATCCAGATCTGTTGCCTAGTTGCAGTAAGGCTTTCATCCCTGGTCTTGATACGGTTGTTACAAGTTAAATTTTACTCTGCCTCTTTCAAAAAAGGAATTTGAGGCTGCTTGCACACACACATGCATATATGCATGCACACACACCCCCCCCCAATGAAACAGGATTTTTTAATAAAAGATAGAGGGGATACAAGGGTCATATTATAAGATGAAGCCAGGGAAAAATCAGTACCTGAAAAGACATGCCATGAAGTCCTGCACAGGTGTTGGAAGGCTTTGACCATCCTAGCATACAAAGCCAAGAGGAAAATGTCATTTTCAGGATTCACACTATCCTGGATAAAATAACAACAGCTGATGTTTATACCACTTGGTGTAAGTGAAGTGACTTTCCCAAGATCTCACAGCTCCCTTAGCACACACACGGCAGAGCCGGGCTTTGCATCTAAGCCGTCTGCCTACACCCTGTGCACGCACTGCAATGCGCTCCTGCTTGCAAACGATTCATAGCCTTTACAGGAGATGCACAGCCTCTTCTGGCACTAGATCTGAGAAAAGTTTCTCCTGAGTCCTGTCAAGAAATCACTAGGTGATACAGCAAACCACATCCACTAATGGGTTCCTTGATTAATTCAGGCCACCAGAAAATCAGTGATTCTCACCACGTTGTCTGGTGCACTGATCATTTGACCCAATGGACAGTGGATGGTTCAGTTATATTTTCTAACATAAGCTTGTCTCAGGCACAATGTTCAGAATATGGCCTATTTTAGAATGAACTATTACAGTCCTTAAAATTTAGCCAAATTGAGACTTCTTTGAGTGTCCATCTCTACTGCAGACTTAAGATAACATCAAGATTTTCCTCAGAAATAAGCTAAGGATGATGCCCCAGTACAGCTCAACCCTGAGTAGGACCGCTGTGACAGCTTTCAAAGCAAACTTTACCCACCCTTGCCACAGAACACCCAGTAATAACACCCCTGAAGTGATCTGACTTAAAGCAGAAGAATCAATGTGTGAAAAGAAATGTGTGCTAGTTTGTTCATTTGTTTGTAAGTAAATAACTATAGTTAAATCTCCTCTCCCAGGATGGAACTCCAACCTCAAAAACATTTGAGCACGTGACCAGTGAAATTGGAGCAGAGGAAGCCGAGGAAGTCGGAGTTGAACACTTGTTACGGTGAGACTTTAGGACAGCATCAGAATCCAAAGCTGCCCAAGAGGCTGCTCAGTGTAAGGAAAAGATCCATATCAAGAGTCCAGATACCTGGCGTCTAGTCCTGGATCATCTGTGAAGTGTCCTGAGTTATGATTTATGACTCTGTGGATAGCACACCTTGTCTGGAAGCTATAATGCTGGCTGTGACAGGAACAGATGCGTGTTAAAAGCAAGTGTGTCTTCTTTAAGTGTACCTCCTTTTCAATGAATGTAGTAGCCAGTTTTCTGCAGAGAATCTGCATCAAGGCCTTTTACACTCTAGGGGACTTCCTTAGTAGTACAGTGGCTAAGACTCCACACTCACAATGTAGGGGGCCCGAGTTTGATCCCTGCTCAGGGAACTGGATCCTACATGCTGCAACTAAAGATCAGAGTGCCACAGTTAAGACCCAGCGGGCCAAATTTTAGAAAAAAAAAGAAAAATACTTACATAACCCGACTTATTTGAAAGGGTCATAGATTTTCTCAAACATTAAGATTCCTTTCAGTTCAGAAAGTTACTACTGACTGATTTAAAAGCATCTCAAAATATCTTATAGATGCAGGCGAAAAGAATGCTACCCTCTTTAGGAACAAGAGAAATTGAAGTATAGGGGGATTTTTTTAAATTTTTTTAGTGAACATGATTTCATTTTAGCTCTCTTTTCTTTTGAAAGATGTCCTGTGATGAGAAAGATAAAACATATGCTTCCAAATGAAAACAGGGTTAAGGCACTTTATACACAAATCTTTATCAAATGGAGAAGTAACATTTTTGCTTTAGAAAACTTGCCCCTCCTCACAAACTGAGTTGTTTCCTTAGAATGTGAAAATCTGTGTGATGGTATAGGACACTGATGGATACCCCTGCTGTTTCTTGTGGGTTTCTACAGAGACATCAAAGACACTACAGTGGGCACTCTTTCCCAGCGGATCACAAACCAGGTCCATGGTCTGAAGGGACTCAACTCCAAGCTCCTGGACATCAGGGGCTACCTGGAGAAGGTGGCCACCGGCAAGCTGCCCATCAACCACCAGATCATCTATCAGCTGCAGGACGTCTTCAACCTGCTACCAGATGTCAGCCTGCAGGAGTTTGTCAAGGCCTTTTACCTGAAGACCAACGATCAGATGGTGGTGGTATATTTGGCCTCACTGATCCGTTCTGTGGTCGCCTTGCACAACCTCATCAACAACAAGATTGCCAACCGGGACGCAGAAAAGAAAGAAGGGCAAGAAAAGGAAGACAGCAAAAAGGATAGAAAAGACGACAAAGAGAAAGAGAAGGAAAAGAGTGATGTAAAGAAAGAAGAGAAAAAGGAGAAAAAATAAAACATGTAGCTTTTTAATTTGTAAATTAAAATCTTGTAAACTAACTCATTGTGCCACCAGAGGGTTCTTTAAAGTGCTTGTTAAAAAGCTGTATTGATGAGAGCTCTCTGGATAGAGGGACTGATCTTGAACCTAAACTGCAGCTTCGGCTACTGTGAGTTGGGGAGGTGATAGCTCAGGTTTCAGACTGTGTGAGAAAAGTGAAGAGAAGTAAGCATAACATTTTTGGTACTCTCCCTACTTTTATCTGAGACCAGGAGTTGAATTTTCCCCGTCTCAAGAGACTCTCGGGGTCTGTTCTGGCAGTCTGCAAAATTGCAGAATGGAATGCATGAATTCCATTAAGTGCTCTGTCTTGGAACACTTTGAGGCCTGACCCTCAGGACTCTGTGAGAATACTGCCCCACGGGACTTCTCAGACCCGTAGCTCTGGCATTCTCGGGGCTTGGGATCAAGATATTGTTTACCTTCAAAGACACAATTAAATGGCTTGGTTTTTAAGTCTGTGTTCTGGTCGTATTTGACTCTGGGAGTGGTCATCCATTGTTTTCAGAAGCAACGAAGACAGTTTTTATTCCTTGAAGCTGCCTGAAAGAATTATTTTAGACTGGATCCTTTATGAAAAAGAGAATTTCATTCCTTTAAAAATAGAGCTGTAATGAGAGTTCTCAACAGAGCCCAGAAGACCTGGGTCATAGTTCATGCCTCAGATTCCTCACTGGTGAAGTCCCTAGAGCAGTCTTTCTTACGTTTTCATAAGGGACACATTTACTTACTATTGCAGAGCCTGGTGGGCTGCCGTCTATGAGGTCGCACAGTCAGACACAACTGAAGCAACTTAGCAGCAGCAGCAGTAAGTACATCAAACGACAATGTCAGTGGGATGGAACAAAGCTTCCCAAAGTAAGTAAAGGTACTTATTCATTTGACTTAATAGTTGTCACTTGGATACTAACTTCCTTTTTTGAGTAGTTAGAACCTAATGTACTACATGGACTATCGGTGTTCAACTATTTAAGAATACAATAAAATAGCACTAAAATGAAGTCAGTGGAATCTCATAAACCACTTCATAATGTTACAATGCCTGAAAGTTGCCAGAAGCATCGATTTTTAATTGACAGACCTGCCTGCCAAAGAACGAGTTAGTGGCAATGTGGGGGTTGATTTTATCTGACAGAAACAGAACTACTCACATCAGTGGTCACTTCAAAGTTGATTAAGACGCTGAGATAAAAAGAAATAGCAAAGGGAAAAGAACTAGAGAAACAAGTTTTTTGCCTGTTGTAGCAGTCAAAAGTCAGATGGTTGTTACCAATACATCTAAGTAAAAGAAATCTGAAATACACAGTTCAAAGCTTGAGATGCATTTAAAATGAAAAGAGTGTGTTACAGTTTTTGAGATTTTGTTGCCATGTTTAGAACAGACTGGTGTGAGAAAGGGAACCCTTCTCCAGGGTAGGCAGCAAAGACCAGAGATGCCAGGGACCTGAGGCCAAGCAGGGGCAAGGAGAAAGTTATCCCAAAGAGTGATTCCTTTATGTAGGGTGGGGGCAACTCAAGACCACACAGGATCAGATCCACCTTTAGAAGAATGATCTGCACTTAAAAAGCTTTCCCAGGGACAATGTCACAGGCTTTTAAGTTTGTCACCGTTTGATAAATTTGAATGTCTATTGAACATGTAAGAACATGGGAATACCCAGGCCTTGTTATATTTTAACAGTTGGACCTGCATATGGAAAAAATTGACTTTTACCTTACTAACAGGATCTTCAATTCCTTCTTCTAACAAAAAGTGTCTGTAGCCTCTAGAGTCACGTAGGCTCATTTTCTCAGACAAAATTGCTGCCATCCTATATAAGAGGGTGAGCTTTATAAGACTGCTGATGAAGGCTTGCTTATATAAATAGCAGCTGACTTGACTGCAAAACCCATGGCCCTCACCTAAAATAAAGTCATGTGTTCAGACAGCTTAGCAATATCAAGGTGAGATTTCTAAACTACTTTTGTTGTTCTCTGAACACTGAAAAAGTATCCTGGGTAAAGTCCGATCCCATTTTTTGGACTTCATATCTAGAGTTGTGACATTCCCTTCCTTCCATTTTGAAAGGTTTCACAATGACAGTTCAGGCTGCTCCAGCTACACACATTACAGAGGATAGCGCTGATTCCTTACTGGTATTCTGTTTGATAACTAACATGTGAAATAGTCCCAAACTTACAGGTCAATTATCCTTAGTGAAAAGATAAAAACTGTCAGGGTGGAACAACAGCTTTGAGCCCACTAATTAGTTAAATGTTCTTTCATTTTACACAGATCTTCAATCACCAAAGGGGAAAAAAGGAAGTAATAGTCATTGAGGGACTACCATACTGCTTTCTCCAATGCTCATGATGCAGTCAACCTTTCCAGTGGGAATTAACAATCCCAGAATCTTACTCTAGTTTCTGGAGGACTCTCCAGCTTTGAGAACTTAATCATATACAGTTACCTTCACTTCAAATAAAAGACTTATTAACACAAGTTCTCATAAAAGAATGAAAGATCCTGTTCACTTGGAAGTCATGAACAGGACTTTCCTTCTACTATTTTCTACAAAAACATCTATGAAGCAGAAAGACTAAGAATGAATTTGGGTTCTTTGTTACGCTACAACATGCTGACGACTTCATGTGCCCCTGTCACAGGAAATAGGAAGGATATCTGGGACATACTGGAAAAGCAGAGAAGCATCTGAATTATGTGACCCACAAGAGAAGATCTCTACAACTTCCCTAAGCAAATTAATTCCAAATTATACATAATACAGGAAAGTGCTGATTTCCATATCTATGCCTTTCAACTCTTAGCATTTCTCTTTTGCTTGGAAACCACACCGAATTCATACCTTTCAAAAAAATAAATAACAACAAGAAAAAACCAGTGGCTATTCTAGTTGGAGGAGTGGGTAGAAAATGACTCCAGAAGTAGGGAAATGAAGTAGAAAAAGAAAATAGAGGAAACTGTTAGTGTGTTTCCAAGGCCTAAGTCAAGAGAAAGCTTCCTCTAAGTGTCCCTCTTTGGAGCCAATCTGTATTCAACACTAGATGGCACCATTGACTAACATCATCTCAGCAAGAGACATATTGGTTCACATTCCAGTTCAGCATGGAATTGGGAACCTTCCCCAAAGTTGCTTCCCACCACTTCTGCTTTTGGCTGCAACCATCTAGGCTAGGCTTTGAAGGAATCTGGAGAGCATCTTGCTGCAAAAGATTGGGTCAAGTTGCCACACCTTCACCCCTGCTATACTCTATGATAAATAGATAGTTTTCTCTGCCCTTCAGATAGCTCATGCTTTGATTTTCCTCACTACTGATACCACTCCTGGTTTGTTTAAGGACCATATCCAATGAAGGGCTGGTAAATGTGTAACAACCAGGTCTCTAAAAAAGAGGAGGAAGGGTATTGATTTGTGGCCTTTGCCAATTTCCCTGGTGTAAATACTCCCAACACAGCTGATTTCAAGGCCAACATGAATTGGGAAAAGATGCACATTAGCACAGCATTACATAGTACTACCCAAATATAGACACAATAGATAAAAATAACCTCAAGAAAACAGATGATAGTAAACTGTAGTAAAATCATTAAGCTACAGTGCGTAGTGAGCATTTATTACCCCTTTTCAGATATCATTTATTTCTTTGTAAATTTATACAATTTACCTACTGCATTAGAATCTCTGGGAATCTGTGTTTTTAAGAAATCGGTAGTTTCTGCATATATGCAAGTTAGACAGCCTTTATTTAATGTAGATAAAACTACTAATATTTTGCCTTACCATCAGCACTCGGTGGATCAGTCCTTTCCCAGCTTAAGATCTCTTCTCATACATATGTGTCTGTTACAATCCACGAAGCGTCGTCCTTCTCTGCAACATAGCACCAGTATCTATCTATATCTATATGCTACAGCCAGTGTCTGATCAGTGATAATCTGGCTAAACTTTTAACCAAAATAACCAACCAACAGCCTCAGTTCTTCCATTATCCCCTATGCCTCATTTTCAATCCTGGCTTCATCCCCTCAGCAGATAAGACTCTGGGACTGTATCCTACACTTGAAAGTTGCTAACAGAGTAGAACTTAAAAGTTCTCACCACAACGCAGACTTAAATGGTCACAACAAAATGGGAACTCTGTGAGGTGATGGATGTGTCAATAAACCTCACTGTGGTAATCATTTTACCACATGTACATGAATCATCACATTGTATACCTTACACTAACACATTATGTCAATTATACCTCAATAAAGCTGGGGAAAAATATACTTAACCTGGGGCTTCCTGTACCTCAAGGCAGACAGCTGATGCCTCAGGGATCTGTGCCCTTGTTCAAGAGTAGGGATGGGATAAAAGCCAAAGTTGAATGCATGAGCTACTCCTCCCCCACCCCATATGCCCCATATTTTAACCAACATGAACCAATCACAAGGGTTGGCAAACATGACTATAAAAACCAAAGTTCAAGGATGAAATGCATCCCATCCCAGGAGAAAAGAATGCTTCTACACCCACAACTCACCAAGGCCCAGATGCTCATGAGGGAGGCATCACTGAGGTGGGAGATGTGCCCCTTGAACCAACCCCAGTGGGAGTCCTGGAACAGCAGAGCCTGTCCTCCAAATGTATTCACTGATGTACCAGCATCGTCTACTCTACTGCTCACCCTGTAATTATACAGAAAACGGACCCAAAATTGTCCTTGAGAGTCCGGACAAGACTCCTGCCGACTCTTGCCCAAATAAGAACAAATGACAACCCAAGACAAAGCACCATTGCAGGCTCGGCCAGACCCAAGGCCTCTGAGGCCATCGGCGCCACCTAGGCAGTGATGTCAGGCCATGGACTCAGGATGGGGATTGAAAGGACTCCCACTTCTCAGTATTTTCTTTCCCCAAGAAAAGGAAGGAGAGTGATGCTGGTACCTTTCTGCCTTTATTCCTAGTTAGTGTGATTGTTTTTGAACTACATGCCAAGGCTCTGTCATTATTAAAAATCATGACCGTGGACTTCCCTAGTCCAGTGACTGGGACTCCCCACTGCCACTGTAGGGGGCACAGGTTCAATCCCTGGTTAGGGAACTAAGATCCACACATGCTGTGTGGCGCAGCCAAAAAAAGACAAAAAATCATGGCCACATTCAGGACCTGGGACGTGGAAGACATGCTAATCCAAGACCATTTCACCTGACCTAGGATACTGTATTAGTTATCTACTGCTGCATAACGAATTACCATAAACTTGAGCTTCTGAAAACAATACACGCTAGTTCTCACAGTTTCTGTCAGGAGCCCAGGCATAGCCTAGCTGGGTCCGCTGCTCACCAACACTCACAGGTGGCAATCAAGGTGTCGGCCGTGCTGCTGCTGTCTCAAGGTTCCAGGAGTATGCGGCTGTTGACAGGATTTAGTTCCTCACAGGCTGTCGGATAAGGGCCTCGGTTCCTCACTGGCTACTGACACGAAGAGGCCCTCGGTCCCTTGCCATGTGGGCCTCCCCACCACGGCAGCTTGCTTCCTCCAAGTACACAAGCCAAGGGAATTCCTTGGTGGTCCAGTGGCTGAGACTCCACACTCCCAACGCAGGGGGCTTGGGATCAATCCCTGGTCGGGGAACTAGATCCCACATGCCACAACTAAAGATCCTGCATTCTGCAACAAAGATTGAAGACACTGTGTCGCAACTAAGACCCAGCACAGTCAAATAAGTAAATACATACATACCGTTTTTAAAAAAAGAAAAGTACACAAGCCAAGAAGGCAATGGAGAGTCAGTAAACAAGAAGCAGGTTCTAATCTTTGGTAATTTAATCACAGAAGAGACAGCCCATCACCTTTGCAATATTCTGTTTGTTAGAAGCAAGTCTCTAGACCACTCCCACTCAAGGAGAAGGAATTATACCACAAGGTGTGCGTATCAGGAGGGGGTAATGGGGGGGCACTTAAGAAGCCTGTCCCCTTCAGAAAAAATAAGAATTCACCAGCGTAATCCACAGTCGACTACAATAGGGTTTTCATTTTAAATGTCAGTGCTTAATGAAAATCTTAGAATAAAGATGTTAATAGAAAATGCAGAAGCAAAACATCCCTCTTGTTTATAAGCAGGACTACCTATTGCCCCCAGTGGCTTTGGAGATAACAAACCAAAACAAAAATAAAATCCCTAGAGTTAGGAACCAGGTTGATGCTCTTAAGAGAGAAGGTGCAAAATCATGGCTGATTAGCAAAAATCAGTTCTGTTTTTAGAGATGTTGATGAACCTAGAGTCTGTCATAACAGTGAAGTCAAGTCAGAAAGAGAAAAACAAATATCATATATTAATGCATATATGTGGAAGCTAGAAAAATGGTACTGATGAACCTATTACGTGCAGGACAGAAATAGACACACAGACTTGTGGACACAGCAGGGGAAGGGGAGGGTGGGACAAACAGAGAGAGTAGCACTCACATATACACTATCGTGTGTAGAATAGCTAGCTAGCGGGAAGCTGCTGTGTAACACAGGGAGCTCAGCTCGGTGCTCTATGATGACTAGAAGACCAGGATGGGGGAGAGGCTCAGAAGGGAAGGGATATTATGTATACATATAGCTGACTCACATTGTTGTACAGAAGAAACGAAACATGACATTGTAATGTCCTCCAATTAACAACAATCCTCCAATTAAAAAAATAAACAGAAAAAAAGTTCTGACATATATGTATTAATATTTATCCTTCCTCCCTCCCGAGACTGTACTAAAACAAGAGTGAATGAATGTCAAAGATTTCCTATTTTCCCCTTGCCAACTGACCCAATTTGAGAGGCAGCAGATGAGAGGTGGACGAGGGAATTCGACACATTTCTGGAAGGAGGAAATTAGGAGTGGTGACCAAGCAGCAGGAGCCCCAGCCTAGAATTCACACGGCAGGAGCTAAGCCAACCAGGGTTCTGAGCTGGGAAACGTTCAGGCTTAAGATCGGAGTTAGTGCCATGGGGGTAAACACAGCAGCTTAGTCGAAAGTCAATATAACAGAACAGCCAAGCCCTCGTGGGGACCTCTTTGCACAGCTGCGAGCTGGCCACAGGCAGACCTATCAAAGAGAGGAAGTTAACTGAGACAGAAGATGAAGCAGCTCTTCTCCGTCTCCAGCCTCGCTGAAACAACTGTGAAGAAAGCTTTATGAAAAGTCTTAATCCACAAGGGCAGAGAGAACATTGGAGGATTCAGCAATGGACAAGGTCGTTTAACCAAGAGTTTGGATGTGGAGGAGTATAACTAACCAGGGAGAAATCTTAACCTCAGACACTGCACAGGGAGATGCAGACAGGAAATGAGTGAGTCCTCAGAGACTCAAGTACTTAGGGGCAGCAGGAAGGCAGGAAGAAAGTTGAAAACGGGGGTAGGTAGAAAAGCTTCTACACAGAAGAGTGGGTCCCTGCCCCCAAAGCCCTGTACAGTTTGGCTCCCTCCACTCTGCTGGCTGCAAGGACTCGAGCCAGAGCAGAAGGCCGGGGGAACGAAAAGGTCAGTGGTCAGGACTCCGAGAACCCTGGCTCCTTCCTGCTTCTTACTCCCAGGAAGCCTATAGGCAGGCCACCTGACTCAGGTATAGTCTCCCACTCAGGTGAGGTGCAGAGGACTCATCTCTGGAGAAACTTATCACCCCCCAGAAAACAATGACACTTAAGGCTCCCATGAAAGAGTCCATTAGCCACCTACTACCCTTACTGCAAAGACCATCAGGCAAGAGACCACTCATGAGTGTCTTTCTCGGAAATACAGAGCCAAAATTTTTCAGTAGGGAGTTGTTTTTTTCCTCCTTCTCCATCTGCACTCATTCTTTCCTGTCTGATGGTTTTGCAGCTGCCACGTCCTGTCCTGTTGTCCATCCATTCTACAGCCTGGTCTTTGAATGGCAGTTTGGGGCCCTAGCCTAGCGTAACCTGGGAATGTCACAGATCCAGGCCACAACCAGTGGGATGGATGGTTTGGCTTAAGCGGTTTGCCTCCTTGGGCCTCCATCTTTCTCAAAGCCATCCATATCAGGTACACAACTGGTGCCCACCCCCTTCTATTCGGGAGCATACTTGGATCCTTTACTCCACAGCAGCTGAACCGTCAGCGACCACTGCCAGGCTCTAGGTGCAGCAGACCCAAACAGTTCCATCTTGCCCAACGTTCTGCATTTTTGTTTTATTTATAACCCATGAACTTGTTTATCTTGTTTCTGAGCCAGCCTTTTCTCTCTTTTTTATATTTTGTGTCCTCTTTTTCTTTTATGGTTTTGGAGCCAAGAAGGTGATCAAGTCATGAGTTCATGGTACCATTTTGATGGAAACCCCACATTTTGGTTTCTAGTACTATTTTACACCAAAAAGAACCAGGGCTCTTGGTGGAGGAGTTGATTCTGTGTTTGGGCAAGAGAACTAGAGCTGGGATTCGATGTCACGGAGACCATCAAGGACATCTGGAGAGGTGACAAGAGAGTCAAGGGGAAGGGGCCAAAATTGTGACAACCATCAAAAAGAAAACAATGATCACTGTCACCGGGACTGACTGAGTTGGAGCGAGGCCCTGAGTCCAGGATGATGTTCAGAAGATACAAATAACAGCATGCCAAAGATAAATCACGTGCACCTCTCTGATTCAGCTGATTGGTGCTTGACTTGCAGCATGGACCACAGGAAAGTGAGTTTGTGACTGTGGAACTTGAACCAACCTCAGAATCAGAGGGACCTGGAGGAAAAGATTCATGGGGGAGACTGATGGGAACTGAGTAGAGGTAATAATTGTGGGCACTGACTCAATTTTCTTCCCCAAGATGAGACTGGGGCCTTGTTGCTAAGTTTAGCTCAAGACCAAGAACAGCCTGATGTTTATAAGCATTCCCCTGAATGGAAGCACATAGGTCTTTAGTGTAAGTTTTTCTAGAAGGTTGCTGTGAGCCCTGATATAGAAGGATGGTGGGGGAGCAACAGATGAGCTTTCCAAATCCAGTGAGGTCTTACTTATGTCAAGTCTTGAGCCCCACTTAGGACTTTGGGTGACAAACAGAGTCAGATCTACTCTTCACTTCCAAAATAATTTCATAGCTTTGGCTATTTTATCAGGGGCTTATTACAGCATGTAGAGGTGGGGACCCTTCCTGACTAATTTAACTTGAAACACTTTGGAGTAAGAAAAAAAATGAGGATATAATAAAATTATATAATAAAAGTAAGATCAGTAATTAGAAACCCTAGGGTTAAAGAGCTGTATGAAGAATACATAGTTGTATTACATTATACCATTCAGTTCTGGAGTAAACAGCATTTATATCATTATAGTAATATTAAACATTTTTCTTGCTTTTCAGTTTTCTAAATAAACCTTTAGAAAAAGTAGCTCATTATGGTTACAGAATAGGACATAAATGTTTAAAAACAAACAAACAAAAAACTTTGATCATGTAAAAGTAAGAGGGAAGATGCCCAGAGTTAGGAGATGGAAAAGTGAAAGGAGGACTGGAAGAACAGACAGGGGAGCTCACAGATCCAGTTCCCAGAGTGCGGTGGCAAGGGGTCCTGTCCACTGCTAAGGCTGCTAAGACAAGAACCTTTTTGAAGGGCAACTGAGTAGAATTTGCTGGGATTTTAAAGTCTGGAAGGATCCAAAAGAAACCAGCAACAATAGTTGCCTCCAGATGGTGATCAGAATGCTGGAGGAACAAAAGAGAGGGGCTTTCACTGTGAACCCTTCCTATCCTGGAATTTTAAACCTTTTTAAAATTTTTACTCAGTAGTCCAACTCTAGGACTGCCCCCTCCCAGAAAAGCACCATCAGTGCACAAGACCTGGCCGAGAGTCTTCACCAGCAAACTGTTGGACACAATTGCAGTGCCCATTAGGACAAAGGTGGGTGTGTTACAGAACAACCATGACATGGAATATCACGCATTAAAGAATTCACTGGACCTAGGCTGATGAACACGGAAAGGTGTCCCTACTATCTCATTTAATGAGATGAGTTGCTAAACATGTGTAAGATCTCATTTTTTATATACTTTTAAATTATATGTACATATGATTTATATACATAAAACAGTCTGGAAGGACAGCAAACTGAACAGCAGCTACTTCGGGAGATAGAACGGGGAGAACAATTTTGACTAGAGATGTTTTATTTGAATTTATTATGAGACATCTGTATAACATATGAACTTTTGTCAAAACCTCCTCAAAGTACAGCATAGCCCTGTCAAGTGAGAAACGGCTTTGGTGTTGGGGGTAGTGACTTCGGTTGATGAACTACCAGGAAAAGATGCTCTGCACACCTCTGCCTCCCCCAACCCCACCCCAGAAAGAAGCCAGATCAGAGCAAGGCTTGAATCAGGACAAAAATCACTTACATGTCAAAAGCATCAAGACTGTGCTGATGGGTCCCATCAGAACCTTTAAGTTCAAAAAAGTGGGCGGCAAGCCCCTGGCTGACCATGAGCTCAAGTCCAGGGTGTCCCTCTATCATCACGGAATTCAAGAAAACAGGAAATGTTTCTGAAATGAATGGCTACCCAGGAGCTGGTTCCTAAAACCTGTCCAACTTGCAGCCTCGGGCTGTTGATGCTCTGGCGCCATGGCAACTGCTCAGAGAAACCCAGGCCAAAGGTGGCTGTGAGGCAAATGAATGAAGGCTGAAGCCCATGATCCTTGGATGAAGACTGGGCCGTCCATCAAAAGTGTGGCTGTCTTGGTTAATGACACACAATTCTCAAAACCAGCATTTCCACCCCTGTGTGGACCTGGAGGGTCCATAGGGCCCAGAGACCTTTTGTCTGGAGGACAGTGACTTTGGACACATCCACGCCAACACTGCCCACAGCTGCTGATTGTTTATTGCACAAGAAACTGGCAATACCAAGGCAAGGGGGTGGGCATTACAAAACAATCTGGTGACCAACTCAGAGCTACCAAAGGGCATTCCGTACAGACAGCTCAGTTATATACACCTATGTACACACACACCCCCACATGAATGCACTCTGCACACCCATGAGCCTGAGTCTCCCCAACCCTGCATGGCATGGTGGCTTGCACCCCAATCCCCAACATGGTGAGACACCGCAGGGAAGCACAGCCAACAATCTGAGGGAAGGAGGAGGTTGGGCTGCGGTGAGCTGAGCCGCTCGAATCAGTACACACAACAGAGCAGACACGGGCCAGGGTGGCAGCAGGGAGGACGAGGACCTGGGAGCACGAGACCACGAGACTGTCCTCAGACAACCCCGTGGGTGGTCTGAGGACCCGCACGGGGACCCAGTGACAATCACCACTCCAGCATCCCAGAGGAGTGTGTTTGCCTGGAACATCTGAACACATGGCAGGATGCCCACAGCAGAGGTCGGCAGGAGCTCCAGCAATCAAATCAGACTGTGCACAGCAGCTCAGGGCCCTTCTGCTGGTTTCCAAGAGCATCATCTCTTTCATGCAGGTAAAGCCACACTTCGAGGCAGAGTGAACACACTCTACAGTGGCGGGAACACACTTCATTCTTCACCCAGACGCACAGGCCGCCTGGAGGTCCAGGGTCTTAGCAGGTCAGCCCCACGCACCCCATCGCTCCATCTAGCAAAGGAAGTTCTCCTTTCTTGGAGGCAGCGAGGTTGGGGTGACACTCAGGACAATAATCCCCTTCCCCCCTTCTCTGTCAAAGGCTCGGGGACAAGGCTGCTGGGAAGCTGAGCCACTGGGGCAGGCCTGCCCGAGCTCACAGAACTGCGAAGCAGGCTCCTAAGAGGAGCAGCTGTTTGGGAAATTCTTGGACCAATGGTGCTGGGTGCCTCTGCGTCTCAGCCATGCCTGGCGCACCAGCTCCTTGGCAGGAAGTGACAACAGCATACCAACCAGAGAACACAAAGCGGCCCTACACGCAAAATGCTTCAAGTTTATGTAAAAGGAAAAAGAAAATCTGAGGGGGTTTCCATCCCCCTGACATCCAAGCAGCTGGTAACGACCCTTTATCTGCTGGAGGGAACAAACTGGCCAGCACTGAGTGGAGGAAGGGGCCGTGCTGCTCAGCCTCCGTGGCTGGAGCTGGCTAGACAGGGACAAGAGGTGACCTTAGTCCAGAGCTCCCCTCCCTCAGACCTTCATTTATATAGATCACTGGAAAAGTTCTACACAAAATAGAACCTCTTTTACTGGCAAAGACCCTGGGCTTCCTCAGCCCAGAACAGCTACCCCAAATGGCCACTCTCCCTCTCACCTAACCAGCCTGTGAGGCCCAGGGCTTCAGCACAGGGTGCCCTCCCTTGCACACTCACATGAACCTAGGGTTGGTCTCAAGGGAGAAGGAAGATGAGCTTTGCAGACAGAGTCAGCCCTCCAGACTTTGCAATGGCTGACGGGGCCAAGGGTGACATGGGGGCTTTATTCTAGACTGCCACCAGTGGGGAGGAGCGAAGGGCAGGGCAGGGCCTCTTGAGGTCAGGCTTTGCTGCCACCAGCCTGATGACAGTGTGGTCCTATGCGGGACTACCATCCGCAGGGGCCTCCCGGGGGCTACATGGCCGGCAGCCTCTCAGGCAGGGAGGACTCAAGACTACACATGTGCTGGGGGTCGGGGATGGGGGACAGCCTCAGTTACTCCTGTCCAAAGCCCTCGGTCTCCTCAACAGCGTACAGCAGCTTCTCCTTCAGCTGTTCGTAGCTCTTGTATGGCGGCAGGTCCAGCCGGTTGAAACTGTCAAGAAAGGAGAGCAGGGCAGTCAGCATGGGGCACGGGTGAGAACTCTAACAGCCACAGGGGTATTGAGAGATCCCATACTGTGACTCAACCATGATGCCAGCTGGCCACACAGAACAGGGTCCTCAAAGGTCCTGCTGTGTCCCTGGACCACAAGGGGTTAGAGGAGGGGACAGGGCTACAGGGGAAATGAGGAACTGCAGAAGACCAAGGACAGCAGCTCTTTGCTGACTGGAATAGGAGTGTTTCAATACAGCAAGTTCCCTACATATGAACGAGTTCCATTCCAACAGCATGTCTGTAAGTCCAATTTGTTCTTAAGTCCAATAAAGTTAGCCTAGGTACTCAACTAACACAGTCAGCTATCCAGTTGTTGTTCTTCAGTCATTAGGTTGTGTCTGACTCTTTGCAACCCCATGCATGAACTGAGCACGCCAGCCTTCCCTGTCCTTCACTATCTCCCAGAGTTTGCTCAAATTCATACTGTAATATGTTTATAATACTTTTCATACAAATAATACATAAAAAACAAAGCATTTTTAATCTTACAATACATAGCTTTGAAAAATACAGTACAATAGCTGGAATACAGGGGCTTGGCATCCAGTGAACAGGCAAGAAGAGTTACTGATTGGCGAAGGAAGACGGTAGAGCTGAAGGATCATCAGCAATAGGAGATGGCAGGTAAGCTGCACTCCTGACATCGATGCCACAGGTTCTGATTCCTTGCTGGATTCAACTCTGTCTACCCTCTTGAAGAAAAATGATCCAGTGATCTCTGGGTGGCAGCTCTTTTTTTCCTCATCATAGGTGACGCGGTACCACTGGATTACATTCTGAACGGCTGCTGCAACCTTCATATACCATTCTACATTTGAGTCCTATGCCTCAAAAACTAACGGTGCCTCCTCAGCTAAAGAAAATCCCCTTGCCATTTCCTGCTCCACTTGTAGAGGATGCACGCACGTGACAGTGTACACCAGATATGTGAGCGAACTTACACGACCAGACACACGAACTCACGTTTACATCTTCGGAAGTTCACAAGTTGAAGGTTTCTATGTAGGGGACTTACAGTATTTCACACCTGGTATGGCAGTCAGGGCGCACAGAGACTGTCACAACTCCCAAAAGATCAGAGGCCCAGGAACACCTCAGCCCCACCTCCCCAAACCTAAGCACCGCGGAACTACACACAAGTTACCAGGATCAAGGCGCTGAAGCCGCCTTGCCCACAGGGCTGCCCTTGGGGGCTCATCAGGTCTCGGGTTCCAGCCACCTCCTCCCACAACCAGCACACTCACCAGGTGTGGCTCCTGGGCAGCCAAGTTTCCTTGCCAACCTTGTCAATGCAAAACTTCTGTGGGCCGTTGCTACCTGTTATCCAAAGGAACACATGTTGTCTATGACAAGTTGGCCCCTTCCTGAGGCAGGACCCTCCGACGCCACCACAGACAGCTTCCCACTAACTTGCTTCTAGGAAGACATGAGGTCTTGTCCCTGCTTTGAGCTGTCCTCACCTCCACCCAACGGCACCAGCAGGGCAGGGAAAACATACCGATGAGTTCTGTGAATCCCCCAACGGGCAGGCGGCAGGTCCCAGTGACAAACTGCAGCAGCCGGATCCTCTTCTCGTTGTCCATCTCCTTCACCACCTGGAGCCCCGCAAGCCCAGGCCGAGTCAGGGCCCAGTTGGCCCAGCACTTTGCCCTGACCTGTAACTCTGCAAAGAGCCAGGGCCCCTCTCTGGGGCTGAGAACATGGAGCCCCAGCGTGGTGTGTGGGGGTGGGTGAGTTACTCCCTGGGAAACCCCAAAGCCGTTCTAAGAGGCTGTGTGTGTACATCATTCCCCCAGTCTATGTGACATCTCTTGGCCTCAGGCCAGAAATTCTCCTCCTCATCCAAGTTCCATTTTTTTAAAAAACATGCATTTATTTAGCTACATCGGGTCTTAGTTGCCTCATGCAAGATCCTTCGTTGTGGCACACGGAATGTCCAGTTGTGGCAGGTGGGCTTAGTTGCGCTGCAGCACGCAGGATCTTACCTCCCATACCAGGGTTTGAACCAGTATCCCCCGCACCATAAGGTGGGCTCTCAATCACTGACCATGAGGGAAGTCCCTCAAGTTCCATCTTTAAAAGCATACTAAGGATGAGACTGACTGCTGTAATAGGTGTGAGATTTCTTTCTGAGGGAAATGAAATGCACTGGAATTCAACAGTGGTGATGGTGGGTACAACACTATCAGAAGCCATTGTAAGAGCCACTCCAAACACTTAATGTGGCAAATTTTATGATATGTGAACTTCACCTCCACAGAAAACCTACCTCTGCTTGTTCTTTTTTATGTATGCTATACTGCATGCACAATGATAACAACGACAAGACCCACACATACAAAGAAATTGATTCCTTATATGCAGGACAAGGAGCTCTTTCAGTTTCTCTGGAGCCAAGCCCATGCTTTCCATCCCACCTGGCTGGAAGGAGACCGTGTGACCTACAAGAACTTTCCTCCCTGCTCACAGCCCCCTCTCCACCAGCCCGCCCACCAGCATGTGAGGCTGACCCACTGCCAACAACACCTCCTGTCGAATGCAGTGGCCGCAACCCAGCTCCTACTGTCCCAAGGCTGGGTTTCTCATATCCTTTTGGGAGTTGGGGGAGGTGAGGAGAGTGTCAAAGACGAGGAAGATGATGACACAACAAGCGTCCAAAAGCTTGGGGTTCAATCTGGTCTCGCTTCCTAGGGGTACCGCCCAAACATGCCTGCCCAGAGCCCCTGCTCTGAGGGGACCAAATCGAGGGCCCACCTGCCAGAACCACTGGATCTGCTTGCTGTTCTTGGTGTAGTGCCGGTAAATGGTGTTCTTCTGCCAGTCGCTCATGTCTATCTCCTGCATGCCGCACAGCATCAGCTACGGAGGAGAGAGAGGGTGTCAGGCACCCAGCACTAGCCCCATCCCCATGGCACACAGGGCCCCGTCTGCTCTCTGCCAGGTGGAAGCACCCCACACATCTCTGTCATGAGATGTTTTAACAGTATGGGTAGCATAAGTCTTGCATGACAATCCCTTGCAAACAAGAGCCCACATTAGGGCAGGTGCAAGACCCAAATTAACCGTATTTGCCTGCTGCTGCCATCCTGGGAGAGCGTGGGGTTTTACTGGTGAGTCGCTGTGGGTGCTCGGCGAGGCTATCAAAGGGCAGGACAGCCCCAGGGGCTGGGGTTCAGAGTCCCCACAACCCCAGCTCTCACCTCCAGCTCTTTCTCGTCAAAGTAGCGCAACCACTCCAGGGGGGCCACCTCATTGAAGCCGTCCAGGAAGGCTTTGGTCTGCTCTTCTACGCCCCGGGTGAAACGCCAGTCGGTCAGCAGCCTGAAACCAAGACTGACCATCGGTGGAGCCCGAGACCCACTCCTCTGGAGCAGCTCAGGGTCTGCCAGGAGGTGGCCACTGTTGGCAGCAAGGAGGCAGCCGAGAGTCGACCTGGACAGGCAGGACACCTGGGCAACTTCGGCCCCAGAGCACAGCCTTTAAAACCTCACAGTAACCCACAGACACTTGAATCTTCAAAATCTCCTCCTCCTGCTCCTCCCAACACCGCTGACTGAGGCTCAGATGAGCGGGGGTTAAAAGACTAGCCCAAGGGATCCGAACTGAACAGGCATGTTCGTGTACAATCCCACGTGCGACAGTGGGTTTAAGCGGGCAGAACACAGATGCCCTTTCGGTTAGGAGAACAAAGAAGGAGTCGTCGAACTTTTATGCCTCTTCAAAGAAATTCCATCCTGCAGTCATGAATCTACGACTTGGGAACAAGGAGCGCCCAGGGGCTGGAACAGAGGGCCCTGGGCTCTGGCTACCCGGCTCTGGTCAGCATGTGACTGGCCACGGCAGTCATCTAAGGTCTGTGCAAAACGGAAGGTTATTCCCATCCCTGGAGACCCACGGGCCACACGAGGGGGCCTAGCTGAAGATGCTAAGAGCGTGAGCCTCTTTCTCTGTGGCCAGCTGTGTCTCTGCCCCCACTTCCCAGGCCCCCTGGCTCCCTAGCGCTTTAGACTCACATGATGTACTCTTCCTTGTTCTCCTCTGTCACTCGGATGCTCTCTCCACCTTCCTTTAGCTCATGGGTTGTCACTTTGCCCAGGATCTCCATGTCCTGGATGAAGTACAGCTCTAGGCCGCATTCCTCCAGGTTGTTCTCTCTGGGGGCACAAGAGACCAAGAGGGAAAGTGTCTGTCTTAGAAGGGTCTTCCCTCGGTCCTGCCCCGTCACTCACTTTCAGAGTGCGTGGGACACGAGGACTCACAGGTGGCCTAGAGCCCAGAATGGTGCCCCAGGACAGGAGAACCTAGAAGCTGGGCATCTCCACCTGCCTACTACCCACCCAGAGACCCCTCCTCTCCCAGCGCAGGGCAACAGAGGGGACCCACTTGATCCAGACGATAGAGTTGTAGAATTCGGGGTCAATGGATTCCAGGTCTTTCAGGGTCGGCCTCTTGTTTAGCATCCGCTTGTAGAAAGGGAGTGTGAAGCCTGTATCAATGAACTTTCCATGGTACAGAGCCTGGGGACAGAAGAGACATGGCAGAGGGGTGTCTGGTTTTCCTCGGATGCCCCAAATCAGAGCCCAGCTACTGCTCCCTGCAGTCCTGAGCATCCAGTTCTCCCAGGGCCTGAAGGCTAGGTCTGTAGCCCTCTTGGTCCCACCTGCAGACCACAAGGACCCACCTCTGGCCCACTGCATGCCCACCAGCCCCTCGCTCTAGCAGAGGTCTGCCCCCACACACACAGAGGAGACTCACTCAGCACAGCCCCAGGTGGCGGCCCTGACTCACTGCTGCTCAGAGCTGGGCAGCAGAGGCAGCCAAAAATAATGCAGACGCCCCTGCTGCTGCTGGCGGGCCAGCGGTGAGTAATAGTCTAGGGTTTTACTGGTCTGTCCTGTCAGCCACAGGGCCAGGCGGGTCTCTAGACCTGGGAAGAATGTGCCCACTTCCTGAGCCCAGCACCTTGGCCAAGAACCTCCAGACAAAGGGAAGGGACATACTTAGTCATGGGCTCCCGGGTCCTCCTGAGAGGGGAGCAGAGCAGATGCTCACTCAGGAAGTCAGGAGAAGAAGAAAAGGCAAATGAGCAGTGAAAGCTCTCCAACGACCAAACGTAGCAGAGCCTTCCATGGGCTCCCCTTTTTCCATCCTAGGTCTCGGTGCTCACGAGGTACTCAACAGGATGCACATGAGGTGACGCCCTTTCCAAATTTACACTGTGCTCCCGTTTCTACATAAATACAAACACTCGACTCCCCATTCCCTGCTCTGCCCTCCTCCTGCCAGATGACTCCAACATCTTGCAGCAGTCGATCAACTAGGGCCCTGTTCTCAGCTAGTGTAGATTCCCCATCCCCTTCCAGAAGGCCCAAGTCTCAGTCGGACACACCCAGACACTGCCACCCAGCTCATGGCAACACCCAGAGACGGGCCCGTCATCCCCACCCTTGATAGCGCATGCACTGAGTGTTAAGTGAAGACTTTGATCTGGGGATCCTGGGCTTTCTCTTGACAAGTCCTACACAAATCAACGTGAAAACCTCCTCAGTGCCCTAGGGTGGGCACTGAGAGAGCTCTGGACTATTTCCAGAACTCTCACTAGCATCTGCATCTTTAGTAAGGAGTTCTGTAAGGATGAGGGTAGAGCTCAGAGAGCAGGCACCTAGTCTTCAGAGCTGCTGGTGGTCTACAGGTCTGTGACCACACTCCCTGGAGGTCTGATGACAGAGAATCTTACCATGGCGATGAATCGGCCGATAAAGCGGAAGTAGGTGAGGTGGTCGGGGTTGATGGAGGAGGCAGGATTGATCTGCAGGCAGTAGTAGTTGTTTTCTTCCCGGCGTATTCAAATAAACAGTACATGGGGTTGAGCACCTCGTGGGACAGGAGGAAAAACCACTCTCTGTGAGAGAAGAGAGAGGAAAACAGGACTAATGGATCGCACCCTGCTCGCCTGCTCTGCAGGTACAAGTCTCTTCTGCCGTCAAACAGTACACAGTCTGGAGACATGCATCCTGAGGAGGCAGCCCCACTGGGATCAGCCCTGGGCTAACTTCTGCGAACAGCTGGTCAGTGAACAGGGCAGGGTCAGACCTAGGGTGAATCAGAACAACAACTGCACTTGACAACAATGCTCAGGCAAACCCGTGTGCGTAAGTGTTGGCTCCAGGTGTTATATTCTGGGGCTTTCCATCTGATATCCAGAGCATCTAATGGAAAAGGGGTTCCTTGCATTCTGGGCTGCCATGCACAGTTGTATAGACTGTACACTGCACAAGGACATGACGTTAAAATATCATAGATGTGTACATTTGTC
Organism: Okapia johnstoni; assembly: GCA_024291935.2. Classification (NCBI taxonomy): domain Eukaryota; kingdom Metazoa; phylum Chordata; class Mammalia; order Artiodactyla; family Giraffidae; genus Okapia; species Okapia johnstoni. The sequence continues at coordinate 99,300,841 of CM044310.1, read as the reverse complement.
ACAACAAATTTCCTGCAAATAGCGTCAAGCTCCCTTTTTTTTTTCCTAATAAAACCAGTATATTGTGACCATTTTCCAACACAGAAATGTCTTGAGAAAGGACATTTTTTTCTAAATCTTGCAAAAGGGCTCTATGACCAGCAGTCACCCTGCGTCCGCCCTACCTAAGCAATCTAATATGACTACACAGTAATGTGTTCCTAATCCTTGATGCAAGACAATTCTGTTCATCAGTCTGTGTCTACACCTCACTCCCCCACCCTCACCATCCCTTCACCCCAGACCCACCACCATACCCTTCCCCATATGTCCACGAATTCATCTGAACGAATGCCCACACCTTAGCATCTCTTTGCACCCTAGGTACAAGCCTCAAGCCAGAATTCAGAGTCCTTTGAGGCATGAGCTACACCGGCAGGGGGACGTCCCAAGGGGGGCCAGTCCCTGGCTGCTGGGCTGTTTGTGGCTGGGCAGACGAGGAGTCTCTTCGATGCAGAGGGTGCCCCGGTATCCTGTCCGTGGTTCTACCCTGTGGTAGAACAGCATGACGTAACCTACCATAGGGTAAAACCACTGGCAGGACACAGAGAGACAGACACACACGGGGCGGGAGCCACACCACCAAGGAGAGCCTAGAGAGGAGGTCACCACGGTCACCATGGGAAAAAAAGAGCAATCGATCCACGGGGGCCAACACAGAGGGCAACACCACCAGCACACACAGAACCAGGAGCAAGTTAACCCAACACCAAGTGAGAAGATGTCCCCACACCGAGAGAGGTCAGCAGGCTGAACGGTCACCACAGCCAAGACGCTCCTCTCTGCCAGGGCCCCTATGCCCCATCGTCCATGGCAACATTTTGCCAGAGAATCTATTAACTTTTGTAGCAGGACTGGGGTGAGGGCAAGACAATGCTTTGAGTTCTTTTTAGGAGTACATCGTTTGTTTTCATTTTATTGTCACTGTGCACATGACATATAGCTGAGTATTGATCAACGCCCTTTGGATTGGGACACAGCTTATATATGCCAGATCTACACCAAGACCCCCACTGAACCTGCCCCAGCTGCCTCAAGAGGAAGTGAAGCCCAGGGTCGATTCCAATGGACAATCACTTAGCACCGACATCTAACCACTGCCCACTGGTGCAACTAGATGGGGTAAAGAAATAATGACAGGTTGGTTGGTAAAGACCCATTGTTGTCAACAAGGACCTACTGTATAGCACAGGAAACTCTGTTCAAATGTTATGTGGCAGCCTGGATGGGAGGGGGGTTTGAGGGAAAATGGATACATGTATATGGACGGCTGAGTCCCTTTACGGTTCACCTAAAACTATCACAACAGTTTGTTAATTGACTATATCCCAATACAAAATAAACAATTTTTTTTAAAAAGAGCTATCATCCTGAACCCCTCCCCTAGAAACAATCCCCTCGGCCTCCCCTTGACCCAGCAACTAGAGGGTTGATGCCTAGCCCAGAAGGGGACCCCAGGACCCAGTTCCAGCGCCCCTTTGGACCAGCCACACCCCTGCCCACTCCTGAAGCTGCAGGAGAGCTTTGGCAACTGTGTGATCAAGAAGGAGGCAGCTTCCTGGCCAGGTGCCCTGCAGCTTGGGGAAACGGGGTGCAGCACAGCCTTCCGGGGCTCCCAGCTCACCTGGCGATGCCTCCGTAGTCCAGGCCCTCCTCGCCACGCATGATGATGTAGAGCCGGCGGCGCAGGTCGTAGGGTTTCATGTTCATGATCTGGGGAGACAGAAAGTCATGGCCAGCCTGCCACTCTCCCTTCCATGGCAGGCTGGGGGCAGGCAACCGGGGACTGCCAAGCCTGCTCTTCGGCTGATCCCCCATAACCAAGGCCCATGTCTTGAAAACCGTGTCATGTGGGCTTAAAGGGCCACACAAGAGAAGACAGGGTGGTAGCAGAGGGCCTTCTCCCTGCCCCGGGTCTTAGACTTGGTGACTATTCTCTAACCTGCTGGAAAGAATCCTCAAAAAGTGTCTGCCTGGAAACGCTGATCTTCACATGGCTGGGGAGAGCATTTGACTGAGAAGAAAAGGAAAACAGAGACCTCAAATTGGGACATTGGTGGTAACTATTCAATCTGATCACCTGTCTGTTGAATAGGCTTCCCCTACCCCCCACCCCCAAGTTTTGGGGGGAGAACTTGGTCCCCTAGGAATGGAAGACAATGTCACATAACTGCTCAGAGTGAGACAAGTGATCTGCTACCACCTAAGACACAGGCATTCCAACGCCTGCAACCAGGCTAGGAAACTGCTGAAATGACTCTGTAACCCCAATCTCCAGGGGGAGGCCCCAGTACCAGAACTCACATGGCAGAGGAAACGGAATTGGTGATACTTCCACCGAAAACTTCGGTCGTAGGCACCAGGGGAACCTTGCTTCGTCCTGGGAAGAGCAAAGATGTTCTGGAATCCACGAGGTTTCTCAAAACCTGGCAACATATTAGCCCTAAGGAAAGCTACTGCTGTGTTAATTTAGAGACGAGTAAAGTAAAGCATAAAAGAAAGGAAGGGACTGCCACTAAGATCTTCTGCAGACTTGAAGGTTAAAAAGAAAAGCTAGAAATAAAGCCAGACCACTTGCCTTTAGGGAAAGATCACCAGTGTTAGTCTCAATAGAGAAGCCCCTTCCCTCCCCACCCCTACTGGCGAGGCATCAAAACTGGCCACTAGAGGGTGGTAAGAGCAGCTGTACTAGGCCTGTGCTAACAGTGATGTCACCCGCGCAAAGTCCTTGGTGCTGGTGCTCAGGTGCTCAGTCTTGTCCGACTCTTTGTGACCCCATGGACTGTAGTCCACCAGGCTCCTCTGTCCATGGGATTTTACAGGCAAGAATACTGGAGTGGGTTGCCATTTCCTTCTCCAGGGGATCTTACTGACCCAGGGATTGAACCCATGTCTCTTTCGTCTCCTGCGTTGGCAGACGGATTCTTTACCACTAGCACCACCTGGGAAGCCCTACGTGCAAAGTCCTTACCCTGACTCAAACCCCGGGCGAGGATCCTTAAAGGTGGTGGTGCGGGTATTGTGGTCCACGAAGTAGCGCACCCCCTCGCTGGTGTACTTCATCTCCCACCCTGGGGGCAGAGCCGGCTCCTGGATCATCCTGGAAACATGGGAAGAGAGGGGCTGCAGGCTGGCCTCATATCTCACCTTCTGGGCTTCCATGCTAAGGGGGCTGGGGTCCCCAGAAGGCTGGAGATGCCTTCTCTCTGCTTTTACCCAGGCTCTGCAGAGGCCTCAAGGAAATGTATTTGGCAATATCCAAAGTCTGCAGCGAAGAGAGATCATTTACTGTCTCAAGGCCCAAAGAATCCCTGCCCTGGGTGGATGGCCGTGGCCTGAGCGGCCACCAGCAATCCCAAGACATCAAGCGCCCCGTCCCAGACTAGCTTCTGGGGGGTGGGTAGTAGAGAGTATCAGGGTCAGGGGGAGTTCTCACGTAACCCTTCTGAAATCACTTGATCAGCAGCCTGAACAACAGAGATCAGCAACACTGGCCAGTCAGGCCACGCTGCAGCCATGAGGAAGGCCAACGTAAGGTGCCACTTTCAAGCTCTCACTATATCGTGAGGGTCTGGGGGCACTTGTGTGTGCTTAAAGGTCCCAGAACAACAGCCATGCAGGCCAAACACAGTGTGAGGCCATCAGGCCAACGGAGGTGCACAGGGCCCACCCAGAGCCCTCGCGGCCTAAGTCCTCACCCCTGGGTGCGAGGGTCTTCCCACTGGGTTGTGCGTGTGTTGTGGTTCACGTAATACACCCGTCCGTTGTCCTGTCTCTTCTCTGCCGGGGAGGAGAAAGAAAAGTGGACGCTCAGATTGAGGCACACTGAGCCCATGTCCTCTCCCCTCGGGCCCCCGCCTCCTGGGTGCTAGGTCTGCGTCTCTGCCCCGTCCCCACCCTGTTAGAGAAGTTTAACCAGCGCAAGCCTGGCTCACTCATGTCTGTCACTGGCGAAAAAAAAGGACAAAGAGAATCTTTCCCTACTGGGGAGCAGGGGAGGGGTATACACGTTTTCAACTCAAGATGAAGCACCGTCTTCGGCTGGTCGGTTGGTTGGTTTGCTGGAGGGAAGGGGGCGGTGTGGCAACACGGAGGGGGAGCAGGCCAGCTGAAACCAGAGGCGTAATTGCATCCAGCTGTGCGCAAAGTGGAGGCACAGCCCAGCCTCCCCTCGACCCTGGTGCCCACCCCAGTCCATCACGGCTGCTCTCTGGTCCTCCGTTCACTGGATGCAGCCAACCTAAGCATCCTTGTCCCACAGGCAGGGGCACTGGGCGGGGGGCGAGGGGGGAGCAGCTGCCTTTTCCCTCATCCCTCTCTGCTCAGCACAACCGGGCCTCTGTACCCTCATGCTTAAAGGCAAAGTTTGGTTCTCAAACTCCCACATCCCAGCAAAATCACTATGTTGTGCATACATGCAGACACCTGGGGCTGTGGGAGTCCTGGTATTATTCCTAAGTGTGTGCTTCAAGACAGGCAGTGTCTGGTGAGCTCAGACATACTTTCTCCTCTAGACAATATTTACTCTCTGGCCCTTTACTGCTGTACTAACGATGGCTCTGAGTTGTTTGAGGGAGAAAGCATGGGATGCAAGGGCAAGCTCAACTCTAGCTGGTGATTCTGAGAGGGATTGAAGGGGGCACCCACTGGCTCCAGGTAGATGGCAGGCAAGATAGCGCTCACCTTTCCCAACTTAAAAGTTTCTCAGCTTTCAACACTGTTTCTGTCCTGAAAACAAACAATGCGCATGGCCCTCCCTCTTTACTGATGACAGGGAAAAATTAAAGAAGTAAAAATAATCAGTTCCAGAAGCTACAGGGAACCCAAAAGCTGAAAAAGATCCAGAACTAGGGAGCCCAGCCCCCTCCCCTCGCGCAGCAGCCTGCAGTGTTCACAGTATCAACCAAGGGTCCTGGTCCCTGTCTGCCTTACCTGGTATCCATTACTTGATGGAAATTTCAAAAAACAACAGACAAAAGGAAAAGAAAGAAAAGAAGGTGCCTGGGATCATGACAGAGCTCCCATCACCTCAGAACAGCCTGTGGGACCGTTCCACAGAGGACCGGCTTCCCCACACGGTTGTGGGGGAGCACTCCCAGCCCAGAAGGTTCTGCTATGAACTAGATTGTCCACGTACTCTTGGCCAAGGACCAAAGCCAAGCCCGGGGGATCTGTCAGCCGGCCAATGCCATTGTCACTACTTGAGGGCCTCCCACGGCCCATGGGAACCACCTAGCTGCATACAATGTGGTAGTTTGAGGACTGGGAAAGTCCTTAGGTAACATCTAGCCCAACTTCATCTAGGAAGAAAGGGACTCAGGAGCATTCAGTCACACACCCAGGGTCAGGGGAGTGGAGACAATGTGGATCTAAACCCGAGGTGTCCAGACCCCTGGGTCAGTGTTTGGGGAGAATGTGGAATCTCTGCTGGAGGAGCAGAAGGGGACCCGGGACTGAGCACAGTAGACTCAACAGCAGGCTTGCCCTAAACGCAACTCTCCTCTGGTTTTGCTACTCTTTCAGTACACTCTTAACTCTCCCTGGGGAGATGGGCCCTGGGGAAGCCAACACAAAGCCCAGAGGACTCCATCAGGAAGGTTCCCGGGCCCTTGACCAGATGCTCCTTTTCCTCTCAGTTTCACATCATCACAATCTTGTGTGTTTTCCTGATCATTCGTAAAACAGCACTGACTCCAGCCATGGCTCCTATTCCCATCTCGGCTATTTCACACCTGGCATCTGGGAGCTGTTCTCAAGACCCCATTGCGGCTCCTACTTGGTGACCATCATTTAGCAGAACTGGTACAGAAACAAACCACTTGACTCTAGAGATCCAGGAACAACTCTGGGATCCCCACTGTAGGACACCGGGTCTGCCAGACAGCCTTACACAATTCTCATTTCATCTGATGAGTCCTTTCCTGCCCAGCCAGGGAACCTATTTGACCCTCTCATGTTTGACTTGCCGTCGATCTCTGAGACAATGATGAACTATGACCTTTCATCCTTTCAGGGAGTCAGGTGGATCACCTGTGTGCCTAAGGGATTCCCGAGCTGAAAATCAAGAACTAAATGGGGGGACCTCACTAACAGATATATCCCACTAGAAGGACAAGAGGGTCTTTGCAGTGCCCTGGAATGCAGTGGTGATGACTAAATGATACCCTATGGGTCCATGGGGGTTGATGTGACCCCATAAATTACGACCAGGGAGTAGTTGTGTCTGCATCAACAGGGTCCAGCTCACAAGGTGCACTTTTCCAGGCGATGCTCATCCTATCATTGTTAGCTCCTTCGTCTTTGTTGGGAAGCACACCCCTGCCCAGCTTCACACCATCTGTGACCACCACCGAACCAGTGTCCACTGTCTCCTTCAGGCCTAACAAACAAACTAAACCCGACATATGCCAATTTTTTCTTCAGCTCCCAGGGACTCTCAGCATACATACTGAACAAAACCCTGACCCAGATCAGAGCTGCAGAATGCACTGAGTCCCACCATCTCTCATGACTGCTTTTGGCACAGCCACTCCTTCCCAAAATAGTCATAAGGCCTGCCATCTCTCTCAGGTCACAGTTGTCCATCCCTCTAACTCATTACTGGCCAACAACATGAAGGACTTGGGATTCTCCAGTGACAGGGAGAACCCAGCATAGCATTATAAACTAGCAATGGTGCACTTTCCTAATGTCAACAGCCCACACTCAACTCTCTCATCTGCTTCCCTCTGGCCCCTTTCACAGCCATTTATCACAAGTAAAAAGATGGCTTCCATGATTCAAAATTGAGCTGAAGTCCTCCACCATCTCAACTGCAAAGAAAGGTGTGGTAAGGTGTCTCAGACCTGAAACAAATGCATCTAGGAATCAGCCAGTGTCACAACGCCTTCATCACACAGGATGGATTCTTGAGGAGGCACCCTGAAAGTCAGCACTACAACCCAACAGTCCCAAGGCTGCTGGGAGATTTCTCGTACAGGGTCAGGCCCCTGCAGTGATGGTGGAGGAGGTGTTCCAAGGGTGCAGGAGAACTCGGCTATTTTCCCCACCTTCCCCATCGCCTGCAACTGTTCCAGCTGGGCATCCCTCGAGGGTGTGCTGCAAAGAGTCGAAACAGGGGAATGGAGGCAGGGGAATGAGGAAGACGCATGGGGAACGAGGACAGAGCACCATGGAGCTATCAGCTGATGCCCTGAGAGTAAAGAGCAGAGAACTCAATACTTACCCCAGCCAGAAGGGAGTGGGCCCAGTGGGTCATGGTCAGTGGAAGCACTTGAAGACTAAACACAGAAACACAGCAAAACACAGGGGTTAAAAAAAAGCCGCTGGATAAAAATAAACCAATTGATCAAAATAAAAACTGCCAAGGACTGGTCTCCACATTTCAGCACTTTGCAGAGCAAACAGTGGGGCCTTAGGTGGCATCTGCTCCTCTCCAAAGTCGTCTTCTTCTTCAAAGGAAAAAACCCGAAAAGAACCCTGGACACTGAGGCCAGGACAGGTAGTGGAGAGGGTGGAGCGAGGGGGAGGGAGAGGTTCTCAGGTGAAGGTGGGCCAGGGCGCCGAGGCCCGGAGCCGGCCCCAGGCGTGGCAGGAGGGCTCGGTGCGGGGCTGCCCGGCAAGCTCGGCCTGGTGCCTCCGCTCAGCTCCTGCTCAGTGCGGCCAAGGCGACTGAAATCACCACCACCACCTCCAACTTTCTCCAAGAACCACACACGGGAGGGGAAAAAATATCGCAGGCCTTTCCAATGAAATCATTCCCACAAGCCCTGCCCACGCCCAGAGCTTCCTGGCTGGGGGCTGGGCCCTCCTCCCTCCACCCCACTCCTGGGTGCGCAGGGAGAGGGAGCAGCCATGTGTGCGACGGACTGAGGGCACATTCAGGCCCCGGGCCCCTCACCTCCCCCAGGAACGCTTGGCTTCCCTTCACAAAGCACCTTTATTCTCCTCCGGCCTGAACCTGAAGTTGTTCAGTGTTCTGTGGGCGCCTGTCTGGGGAGGTGGGGCTGGGGGCGAGGTGGCGAGAGAGAAGGGGAGACAGGAGAAAGAAAGAAGCAGGGGTTGGGGGGGCTGACTCCAGGCCTTGAGGGTTACTGTTTACATTAGAGCCCCCCACCCCCTGCCTAATTCTGCTGTGGGGTCCCTGGGGCCAGGCTGCAGTGGCCCGAGAGTTCTCATATCCTGCGGGGAAGCGGGGGGGGGGGGGGGTGCGGGGGGCACTGTCAAAGACTCTTAAGAGTGAAATAAAACAAGTATTGTTCCCTGCTTGCTTTCTCTCTTTCTGTTGTTTTTTTTTTTTTCTTCTCTCTCTCGCCGAAGCATTTTTATTTCACTTACTAAAATTTAATCGCTATGTTAGGGGGATCAAGTTCTCAGCGCAGACTTCAGGCTGCCTGGCTGGTCCCGTCTGGGGCCGATGGAGCCACACACGGGCAGGAGAATGAATGGAGCTCAGTTTTAGCTTGAGAAAACATTGCTGGAACTCCACAGCCAACGAAACCCCTTCCACCCCCAGCTGAAAGGACAGAGCAACTTTCTTTCCGAGGTGGCGGCACAGGCAACTCTTCCAAATCAAGTCGTAACAAAGATGTTTCAAGTCTGGAAACCACAGGTCCCTTGATGGGACTGAGTCGCCTTTCAGCAGAGGCAGGGTGAGACTGCTCCAAGGCGTGGGGCGATAGGCTGTCCTCGATTTGGGGCACTTTGCCCTCAACCTTACGCTTGTGACCACAATTCAGATTTGTCTGATGGCTACTGTGGGGAAAAAAACACCTCCCAAATTCACAGAAGTTTTTTTTTTGGTGTGTGTGTGTGTGTGGAGGTAGGGGGATGAGGAGAGTCAGCATCTCATAAAATCCAAGCTCCTCTGACTTTTACGTGGCTATACTCGGCAACAAAGGAAAGGGACCACCTTATGAAACACACCTATACTTCAGATAATGAAGCCAAACAGAAAGCAGTGGGTGAGCACTGAGCTGGAGCAATGAATGTCCTTGCAAAAGGGAAGGACTATAGGAAAGATTATTTTAAGAAATAAAAAGCAGCAGCATTTGGTGTAATTTTGGGGTTTTCTTTTTGCTGATTTGGGTTTTCTGTGTTTTTGTTATTGTTTGTTTTGTTTTCAGAGTAAACAAATGATCTGCAAAGCATCCAGGAGCTCTGATGGTAAATTAGCTCCCTACTGGTATTAACCAGGCCTCAGTGGGCTTACAGTCATCTCCTGTCTAACTCTACAAATCAACACACCAAAAGGTCTTTCCTCACAGCCTCTGTGACCTGTACTGAACTAGAAACGAAAAATGTTTGGGGCTTCCCTGGTGGTCCAGTGGTTAAGATACCGCAATTCCAATGCAGGGGGCATGGGTGTGATCCCTAGTCGGCAAACTAAGACCCTGCATACTGCACGCTACAGCATAAATAAGTAAATAAAGTTTAAAAAAAAAATGTTTACAGGCCCCTTTCTTAATCTTTGCCTTCTTTTAATGTCAGAAACTTTATAGGATGTTAGCTCTCTCTCATTCAGGTGGTTTTTTTGACAAATGCCTTCGGTATGCTCTCATTCTCATTCTATTAGATCACCCCCTCCCCAGGAGGGGGAGAGAGAGAGAGAGGAAGGGAGAGAGGCCAGAGGCTGATAAACGTCAGCAAATATATGAAACAGATCAGTGGAAGCTGACACTCATGATTTTACCTCTTAACAGTTAAAGCAAAGCACTTGATTATTTCAGATATTTCTTCCCTAATGTGTACAGTACAACTTGAAAAATGTTTAGAGAAGATGAAAGGACGCCAAGGAGACCTTAAAAAAATTAAAATCTATATTTGCTGGCCAGCAAACCAAAACTCCAAAGTCCCATGTCTGCAATGAGCCAATCATCTGCCCCTTCTCTTCTACCACACCTTCCCCTGAAACGAGAGATCGCTAGTGTTACCTGGAGCACAGCCGGGAGAGCACAGAGAGAGGGGCGTGGGGAGACTGCTGGCAGAAGAAGGACCCTGGGGTATGCTGGCGACCCCAAAAGACCAAGACAGTTTCCTTTACTATCAGGAAGAGAAAGGAACGCTGTTGAATGATTTTCCTGGTAACCATCCCTGGGTGGGGAGAACTGGGGTGCAGGCCTCAAGCCAGAGGGCTCACGTGAGTTCAAGTCCCTTAGGGACTGAGCAATAAGTTCCAGTAATATTTTAAGATACCAACTCAGAAATAAAGAATGTCTCGCAAATACAGCCGAAGGCAAGACAAACTATGGGGAGGGCACAGAGGTTACACAGTGTGGAAGACAGGCTCCTTCCTTTTTTTTTTAAAGGATGCAACCAGTAGGCACAGAACAAACCTCAGGTGGCTTGAGAATTTGATCCCAGGGACTCTTTACAGAGTAAGAAACACTGTTTCTGGATAGAGCACTTTGGCGTCCACATGTTAGCAGCCACAGAGTGATGTGCTTCGGTCTTGCTGACACTGGCTATTCTCCTCTGATTATTAGGGGAGGATCGAGGCGGCAGAGGAGGAGGAGTGGCCACAGAAATGGCAGCAGGCTGCAAGCAGGGTCCTTTTGCAATTAGAAGATGCACAGGAACAGGCTGGGCTTGCTCTGCGGACAGCAGCAGGACCACGAAAACAGATGGCAAAGCAAGACGGCATGGGTCAAACGCAAGTGTGCAAGTGATGATCACAAGTAACAAAGGCACGCTGAGGCATCAGGAGAGGGTAACGTGTCAGAAATAAGGGACCTAGGGACGTTCCTGGTGGTCCAGTGGCTAAGATTCTACGCTCCCAAGGGAGGGGACCCAGGTTCCATCCCTGATCAAGGAACTAGATCCCACGTGCCACAACTAAAGAACCCGCAAGCCACAACAAAGATTGACGATCCTGCATGCTGCAACTGAGACCTGGTGCAGCCAAAATAAATAAATATTAAAAAAAAAAAATGATTGGGACTTCCCTCGTGGTCCAGTGGTTAAGACTCTGTGCTCTCAATGCAGGAGGCCCGGGTTCAATCCCTGGTCAGAGAACTAGATCCCATATGCTACAACTAAGACCCAGTGGAGTCAAATAAAGAAATGTATTAAACAAAATTAATTAATTAATTTTTAAAAAGAAGGAAAGGAACAGTAACAGAGAGATCGAAAAAGGTGTATGCTGAGGCTGGAAGGAATTGCAGGAGGCTGCCATCTGGGATTCCCTAGACTTCCCACGTCTAACTGTATCGTTCATGTTCTCTGCAGGGCAGCAAAGCAGAACAAGGTCTGGTTTTAGCCCAGCAGCGTCAGCAGCAGCAGCAGCAGCAGCAGGGGCAGAGGAGGAGGAGGGGAAGCCACTTCTATAGTATCAGCTCTTAAGTCTTCCGAGTCAAACCCTGGGACAAGGCCAAACCCCAAAATAACTCTATGAAAGCGACTCTTCTTACTTGTAACCAGGACATGGCACCACAGCAAACAAGAGGGGTAAACCAATTCCAAAGAGGAGGGAAGTCAAGAGAGACATTGAGAGCTGACCCAAAAAAAGAGGCCTACCACATTTTTCAACATGAGTCTTGTTTCAGGGAGAAAAGGGAATCATCACTCCATCTAGAACCCTCCTGGATCCCCAGCCATGCTGAGGAAACCGTGTTAGAGGACTCAGAATGAACTTTTTTATTTTCAACACTGAACTTTTACTTTCAGGGGACACTCCAAGTCAAAGTTCTACCTCTGCAGGCCCGGAATGGTGTTGCTGAAATGAGAGAGGCAGGCGAGGGCGATGAGGCCTCCAAAAGCCCGAGCAGATGTGAGTTTCAGAATCTTCCCTTTCGCATACCAAACATCTGGGCCACTGACAGAACCCACACAGTGTGTGGGAAGGGAAGGGGGGGAAGGAGTCCTTCAATGGATTTTTCTTTTTCAATTCAAGAAGGTGGGTAAGCAGGGAGACAAAACTATGCAAGGCTCCTAAAACGCATCCTTGTCTCTAAGTCAAAGGACAAAGCTGCCCCAGACCGTCCCCGTTTTGCAGCCATGACCACCCAAGGAAATGGCAGGGAAAGTCCTTGGGGACCAACTCAAGAGGAATAATTTCTGAAATGCAGGGAAGGGCCAGATTCCACCCAGTTTTGAAACATGCCTGAATGTAATATCCAGCATATGTAGAGGGGCTATGGAGCAGGCGGCCAGATGCCCAGCAGTATAGATTCTGAACTAGGTACACACCATGGGGCACAGGTGTAGACAGACATCAAGCTGACCTTGGAGGCAACTCAATGTGACAAACAGCAGACTTTCTGCTCATTCATACTAAGGAAACACTATATGGCGAGCAGTCAGCCCCAAGGACAGAAGAAGTAACAAGCCAGCCAAGGGCAATGCCACCATGCCTTATGGTTGATGGGGTGGCTCCTGCTTTGGGTGAACAGAGAAAGAGGTGGAAATGATGGCGAAGATGATGATGAATGCTATTCAGTTAACTGGAATTACAGGTTTTCTGAGCACTTAGACATGAGTTGTGGGGTTAAAGTTCATTTCAAATAGAAATAAAGTTTGTTAAACATGGTAATATCATAGAGCAGCTCAACAAGTTTCCAACTTCCAATATACCAAACCTTGTGCAGGTTCTATACTGCAGATCCCAAGCTTCAAATTCAAGGGGCTCTGAGAGAATGCAATCAGACTTCCAACTTGAGAATCCCACCTCTCTGCCAAAGAGGCTCCCCACCAAGCACTGTGTTGCTGGGAAAGGCTCAATGAGACGGAGACCCAGGAAGAAAGGTTCCTAAAGGGACACAAGACCACAAAACTCTGAATCCTGGACTAGAAAATTTAAATGTTATTCTGAAGGTAATGGCCACAGAAGGTTTTGAACCAGTGATCAATTCAGAGCAAAGCCCCCCTCCCTTAAGCCTCCACAGCAATTTTTTAAAAAGTGATGAAATGACAGTGATATCTGAAGATAGCTCTGCTCAAAACAGTACAGATCAGAGCGGGGGGACACCAGCAAAGAGACAATTCCAAGGCTGCCTTCACCTCCCAGGTGGGAGGAGAAGGGCAAAATCAGGAATCAGATAGAAGAAAGTTGATCTAGACTGGTGGGTCCATACAATTTTTCTGTAAAGGGCCATAAAAAAAAATACTTTACACTTTATCGGCCGCCTGGCCTCTGTTGTGGCTACTCAGCTCTGTCACTGTAGCACAAAAGCAGCCACAGTCAATACCTTGACTACCGAGTGTGCATGTGTTCTGATAAACTTTATTTACGAAACCAGATGGGGGCCAATTTGGTCCAGAGGCCATAGTTTGCCCATCCCAGATCCAGGTGAACATTAAAGTCCCTCCAGCTTTTAGAACCTGCCATATAATAAAGATCTAAAGAAAACCAGTAGCAGTGATGGAAAGGGAAGGATTTGGGTGACTGCTTTGATTTGAAAAAGTGAGGTATGGGAGAGGTCACAGTGACCTTCAGGTCTCAAGGCAGGATAAATGGACCTGGGTGGGAGGACCGGACGAGAAATCCAGTCTCAGAAGGAAGATGGGAAATTCGGTTTCAGACACAGGGACTGAGTCCATAAACACAAAAGCTAGACACTGAGTCACTAAGTTAGAAATGCCGGCGTTTTGAGGAATTTTGCTGCGATGAGTAAAATCTCCAGGGTCAGAACACTGACATTTCTACCCACAATTTTCCCTACTCAACCGAACAGGTCGAAGGAGAATCTGTGAGGCTGCCTGTTTCACAGCGCCAGCAGGCTCCCCGTCCGCCTTGTGGCCGGTCCCTACGTCTCACCTGGTAGAGGAATCTTTGGCTGAAGTGCTGCATGGCGCCCTGGAGCTGGTTGCGTTGGGATTGCCACTGCTCGTAGTTCCGCACGTACTCGGCTGTGGGGCGCTGCCATGTGGTGGTCCGGGTATTGTGGTCCACGTAGTAGAACCTGCCTCGGGGGTCTGTGCGTTTCTCCCAGCTGAAAACATCAAGCTCCGAGTGAACACAGTGACCACCTCACCCCTATGCTCACATAAAGAAATTTCAGGCAGGCTGGCAAGGAGGATGGTGAGGAAAGGTCTGGTGTAGGGTCTGGCTCAGGAGCTTGGCTGCTCCAGGGAGGCAGAGCCAGGTGGGCCCCAGTCACGGAGGCTTTTGGAGCCATGATGATTCTAACAGACATCTGTGGTTGCCCCTGCAGCAACCGATCGCAATATTTTTTTTAACATTTATTTTAAAGATTTTTTTAATGTGAACTACTTTTTAAAGTCTTTATTGAATTTGATACAAGACTGCTTCTGTTGCTTATGTTCTGGGTTTCTGACCATGAGGCCTGTGGGATCTCAGCTCCCTGACCAGGAATCGAACCCACACGCCCTGCACTGGAAGGTGAAGTCTTAACCACTGGACCACCAGGGAAGCCCCAACCAATCTCTTCTACCAACAGCCCCTGAATTCCATTTCAGAGATCCAAGTGGCTCTGGGGCAGCTGACTATGCTCCTGACCCTGGAGTTGAATGGCTGACTGGACCAGGAGTGGGAATGTGACCTATGTTGAACCAATCAGGGTGTATCTCATAATTTTTAGTACTTACAGTGGGAAAAATATAGTCTTCCTTGCCAGATGTGATTGAGAAAGCATGCAGTCCTAGGACGGGCTAACATCCTGGACCCAAACGCAATATGAAGTTGACCCAGTGGATGGCAGAGCAGGAAAATGGGGGAAAAAAGCCAGTCTCCTGGGGATACTGTTTGAACCACTGGATCATGGTTCCCTTGAAACCAGGATCTATGTCTAGAATTTTCAGGATCGTGAGGCAGTGAAATCTCTTCATTATTCAAGCCAATTTGGATCCCAATTTTTGTTGCTTGCAACTGAAATTATCCTGACATAAGATGCCAGCAAAAATATATTGACTGGTCATAGGAAGAGTTGGTGCAAAAGACAGTAGGACTCTCCACGTTATCTTTAGTGAGGAAGCAATCTTCCAAAGTTGGCTCTAAAATATCCACAGGCAAGGCAGGGCTAGAACAGGAAGTGAAAATTGTCAGCTGTGCTTGGCAGGTGTAGCTTGATTTCCACATATACAGTGAAGAAGTGATCAAAAGAAAATAAGAAAGGGAGCTCTGCAGGGTGACAGGAACGTTTTACATTTTGATGGGGTGTGCGTGACATGAATGTATGTACTTGTCAAAACTCAGTGAACTGCATAACAGAGATCAGTTTATCTCACTGTGTGTAAATTATATTGCAATTTTTTTAAAAATGAATTTGACTCTAATTAAGCCTCCACATCTAATGACCAGTTTGCCAGGAAAGGTAAGGAATAAAGGAGCATGTAACACAACACTAGGAATCACAATCAACCACATTCATTATGTGAGAATTTCTACAAGACAGATGTCCAAGATCTTCAACAAATATATAGTCATTAAAAAAAAAAAAAAAAAAAAACAAGAAAAGGTTGAAGGAATTTACAGATTAAGAGAAACTTTTGAGATTATCAGCCAAAAGAAATGTGTTAATCTTGAGTTTGGATCTGATTCAAACAAATCAAGTGTGAAAATGTTTTTAAGACAATTGGGGAAAATGGAACACAGACTGCATATGATATGAGGTAAAGGAAGTCCTGCAAATTATGTTGAGATAATGGTATTCTGATCTTTTTTTTTAATCTCCTCTGTTAGAGGTGTGTGTGGTGTATTTATAGATTCAAGGATAGGATGACCAGGACTTGCTTGACAATCCATCAGTCGCCTCCCCTGAAGAGTGGGAGGTCAGATGAAACAAAATCTTACTAACTGTTAGACCAGGCCATGGTTACAAGGGAGTCATTGTACTATTCTCTCAAATTTGGTGAATGCCTGAATTTTCCATTATAAGTCTGAAATGAGAAGGGGGAGAAAAGGAGTTTCAAGAAGATAAGACCAAGATACTGCTGAAGAAAACAGGATTCACCCAGTGCAAAAGGAACCCACAATGGATTACACTGGATGATTCTGAAGTGTCAGAGGGTCTCTGTTCCCTGACTACCTTCTCACACCATCTCTGAATTCTGATCTTACTCACAAAACTATCATGCTTTGGGCTGACTGATACTTTCCTCAGCTTTCAGGGTTAGCCTCCTAGCTGACTTTTGCTGCCACTTCTTCAATGATTCTTTCAAACTGAAAGCCTCCCTAAAAATGGCTTCTCTTCACCTCGCAAGGCCCATTCCTGGATTGTGCATGGATTCTGCCTGCTGGACTGCCTTGCTTGCGTGACCAGCCATTGCTCTGGATTCACCTAAACGCCACTGCTCTCGCCCCAACCTGAATCTTCCACAGTCTTCCTCCCATCAGTCCTCCAACCAGGAATGCAACCACACCATCGTTCCTGACTTCCCTTCCCACTAACATCAGTAAGCTGCTCAGCCCCAGGGCTTCTTTTCATTTTGTCTCCCTGTCCTTGACTTTCCATTTCCATGTCCAAGTACCCTTGCATGAACCTTCCTATGCAATCCAGCCCATAAACTGCCATCAGGGTAACCCCCGCAGACTGACCCTTTATGAAATGCTGGAGTCAAAATGTCAAATTAGTATTTAAGGCTCACAATAACCTGGAATCTTCCCACCTTTCTCATAAATTCTCCCAACGGGTGATCTTTATTTATTTTTATTTGTTAGCAAAGGAATCGTGTCTCTATAGTTTGAAACACAAACAGTACTACGGGAGAGACCATGAAAACCAGTGTCTTCTGCCCTCCTTCTCCCCACTGCTGAATTCTGCTTCCCAGGGGCAATAATTACCTTCAACTCTTGATTTTATCTTCTAAATAAATGCTTACTCCATAATTTCTTGATTTCTGCCAAGTCAGAGATTACTATGGACTTGCCACTATCGAAGCTGAAGAACTAGTTCTTGTACCCTACCGGCTAACACACACAAAGCTCTCTCCTTTCCTGTCCTCCCAATTTAGAAAAGCATCATTAAATCAATATTTGAAGTTTGGATTATAACTTTGTAGAATACTATACATACACATCCTTACTTGTACAACTTTTTCTTTTTCTCTAGAGTTAAGAACTGCATGTTTTATTCGGCTTGGACTTCAAGGACCTGCCACTAATTCAGCCCCAGACTCTGACAGGGCAGGTGCCACCCAGGGTCACTTA
This sequence comes from Okapia johnstoni, assembly GCA_024291935.2. Taxonomy (NCBI): domain Eukaryota; kingdom Metazoa; phylum Chordata; class Mammalia; order Artiodactyla; family Giraffidae; genus Okapia; species Okapia johnstoni. Next base: position 99,283,698 of record CM044310.1, on the reverse strand, counting down.
ACTCTTGGCCTCATCTGTCCAGCACCCTTTGTCTGGAGCAGACAGTTGTTCTCCAGGCCTGCTCTACATTCCTGTCCTAAGCATCCTCCTTCATCTTCCTCTTGGCCCCTGAGCTGAGTTAGTCTCCTGTGTCCTGCATCTCACCATTTCTTTCTGTTTCCTCTTGTCTGGTGGAAGAAAACAGCTAGGAGTTTCTGAGAGAGGATGGACCAAAGTTAATTTTTTGAAACCCTGCATATCTGATGATGGCTTTATATCAATCCTCACACCTGAGTGCTAAAATGTCTAAAAGTTGATTTCTGGATTATCTCAGTTGTTTCATTAGAAGATCCTCAAATATCACGATCTGTAGTTTTCTGCCCTTAGACTGGTCACTGAAAGAAAGTGAAAGGGAAAATCACTCAGTCATGTCCAACTCTTTGTGACCCCATGGACTATATAGTCCATAGGATTCTCCAGGCCAGAATACTGGAGTGGGTAGCCATTCCCTTCTCCAAGGGATCTTCCCAACCCAGGGATCGAACCCAGGTCTCCCTCATGGCAGGCAGATTCTTTACCAACTGAGACACCTGTCACCACCCCAGGAAAAAAAAAAAAAAAAACACACTTTCTAATCTTTTCCCTGAGGATAGCATTCTCACTTAATCCCTTTTTCCTGAGTTCATCTCTGCCTTCAGCTATGACCATGTTCACCACACTGGTTCTATTCTACCAGGAACTTCTTACACTAGCAGCAGCCATGTGGTTGCATGTGTGTGTGTGCACACATGCATGAGGCAGGGGGTTGGGAGTGATGGCTGACAACCTAGGAATCTAGCTGCTCCCTGCACAAGTTTTAAACTTCAGGTTTTTAGTCTCATTACACATAACACATTCACACACACATATCCCATATGTCCCTGACGGCTGAGGCTTTCTAGGGCTCCATGGTGCAAACTGGCTGCCTTTTAGGTGGAAACCCCACACTGGAAGCTTGGGTTTCAGCTTTCTCAGTTCTACCATTTATCCATCAGCAACTAAACTTTGATTACAATCTCCCACATGCTTTTTCTCCTCTTCCATGCCTTTATCATTATACTTTTTAAAATAACTTTTATTGCCATTTTAATGGGTTTTCAAGAAGGAATGGAAATAAACATGTTTGATCCATATGTTTAACTAGAAGTCCTCTGCATTGGTGAATTTCAGACTGTCAAACAGCATAATCACACCCTTGATAGCAGGTGAAATCTTACGCAGAATTACAATCAATAAAAACAGAGCAGCAGTTGGAGGCCCTTTCATGCTGTTTGATTCCAGGGGGCAACTGCACCAAACCCAAGGGCCTTACTAGACACACTTTGATCATCTCTGTTTCACACAAACCCTCCACTCCACCAAAACTGCTCCATGCATCATTCCCTAAATACACCTTTCACATTCACACTGTTCCCTTAACCTGGATCACCTTCCTCTTTTCCCTGAAGTCCACCCCCAGCCTTTCCTAAAGACCAAGTTGGAGTCCTCTGTGACAGTGGTCCCCAATACCATGCTCTATAGCACCTACTCCCCCTGCTCACCTCTGGTCTGAGAACCACCTAAGAGTGTCTGAAGACAAATTATCGCACTCATCCTGAATTACCAGGTCCAACACTTTTTGCTCCCGGATAAAATGACTGATTGCTTTTTTTTTTTTAACTGAGATCTAATTGACATGTAACATTATAATAGGTTTAAGTTTTATCTTTACAACATAAATATTCAATATTTGTATATATTGCAAAACAATCACCACAGTAAGTGTAGTTAACATTTGTCACTGCACATGGTTACAATTTTTTTTTTTCCTGTGAAGAGAACTTTTAAGATCTACTCTCTTAGCAACCTTCAAATATGTAATATGGTATTATTAAGTGGCAAGAGCTTTTGTAAGCTATGAACAAGCTAGGACAATATGCGTTTCAACCTTTATTCTAACTGGAATAATGATTCTCAAAGTGAGGATAAAACATGTAAATGACTGGTCTTTATACAAGAGTCCCGTGGGTGCGACAGAGGGGACAGACAATAACGTGAATCTTTCGGCTCAGTCTTGCTCCTCGATGACTAGGACTGCTGATACAATGCAATGGCTCCATCTGTAGTTTCAGATTGCTCTCACCATGGTAACACTTCCCTAGAGCAGAACTTCTCCCAGTAGTTAGCGATGAAAGCTTGAGAATTCTGTTCTCTCCAGGTTCCCTATTACATCATAGAAATAAATGCCAGGAGTTCAAAGGGCCTAAAACTCAGGAAGAACTCATGGGCTACAGAGGGCACAGATCTGAGTCAATGAAACATTATAGGGCTTTCCTGGTGGTCCAGTGGTTAAGAATCCACCTTGCAATGCAGGAGACACCGATTTGATTCCTGTCCGGGAAGATCCCACATGCCACAGGGCAACTAAGCCCTCACATCACAAGTACGGAGCCCTCATGCTGCAGCTACTGAAGCCCAAGCACCTACAGCCTGTGCCCCACAACAAGAGTAGCCCACACCCATCGCTAGAGAAAGCCCACACACAACAACAAAGACCCAGCACAGCCAAGAATAAATAAATGAATCTTTTTTCTAAAAAAACTTATAACTATATCTTGAAAATAAGAAAGCTGGCTCTAGTATCCCACCTCAACATTTAAACAAGAGTAAATCCTCAGCCATTCTTAGAAGACACCATTAAATATCTTCATTTAGATTTCATCATATGTTCACCAGGTCAAGGTTTCCATAACTTATAAACCAGAGAGGTTAAGAAGCAAGCAATCAACACACTTAAAGAGTTATATGTGCTGTAAACACACAAAGTACAAGTGTGCAACACATCCTGTTAAAAGTTGACGATTAATTTATGAGACAATTGGAGAAATCTGACTACTGACTGAGTATTTGATGGTAGTAGGTAAACACTTAAAAATACAGTGATTTTACTTTTAAAAGAGACCATTTTTTAGACATGTATACTGAAATTTGGATAAAATAATATGATGTCTGGGATTTGCTTCAAAATAATCTAAGATGGGGATGGTGGAGGGGTGAACGAGGATGACAGAGCAGGAGTTAGCAAATGTCTTTTACAAAGGGTCACAAAGTAAATATTTTAGTCTTTGCTGGCCATACAGTCTGTGTCACAATTACTCAACTCTCCCAGTGAGCACGAGAGCAGCCATGGACCGCAAGTAAACCAATGAGAGGGGCTATGTTCCAATAAAACTTTACTTATGAAAACAGGTGGCAGGCGGATTTTGCCAACAGGTCCACAGTTTGCCAACTCCTGGTACAGATGAAACAAGGATGGCCTTGAGTTAATAATTATTGAAGCTAGCTGTTGACGGTGTGGGGATTCTTTGTGCACATTTGAAAACTTCAATATGAACATTTCTAGAATTTCCATAATAAAATGTTTAATTTTTTTCCTAAGAAGTCAATGTTTAACTTTGGTAAGTTCCTTGGACTTATATTTATTTTTTTGTCCCAATTATATCTTTATTTTTTTTACTTTAAATTAGTTTATTTATCTATTTTTTAACTTTACAATATTGTATTTGTTTTGCCATACATTGACATGAATCCACCGTGGGTGTACATGTTTTTCCCTTCCAGAACCCCCCTCCCACCTCCCTCCCCATCCCATCCCTCCGGGTCATCCCGGTGCACCAGCCCCGAGCACCCTGTATCATGCATCAAACCTGGACTGGCAATTCATTAGTCAAAGGAGAAAACACAGACTTCCCTGGTGGTCCAGTGGTTAAGAAGCCGCCTTGCAGTGCAAGGGATGCAGGCTTGATCCCTGATTGGGGAACTAAGATCCCACATGCCGTGGAATAACTGAGCCCACACACTACAAGTAGACAGTCTGTGTGCTGCAACAAAAGATTCCTTGTGACACAACTAAGACCTGACACAACCAAATAACTAAATATTAGAAAAAACAAAATAAATGAGGTTTCCTTCGTTTAAAAAAAGAGAAGGGGGAGCCATGAGAACTAAGGATGGTGTACTACGAGTGTGATTTCCAGAAGGACAAGGAAGGAAAGGAAAACACAAGCATTCTACTAGGGAAACTGAAACTAAAAGCAGTCCATGCATGGAAACTTGTAGGACTGGGAAATGAGGTGGTATTTGCCCAGCACACACCTGACAGGTGAACAAAACAGAGCACAGGGTTCTCCCTGCCCACTCTGACATCCTCTCCCTCCGCCAGCTTCGGAGGAGGAAGTCAGTGTTCATGTTCTGTGTAGGAGGCCTTCATGGCTGCTCTACTGGTGATTCTTTCCTGAGAGCAGAATACACTCCCTTTCGAAAGCTCTCAGGATCGGGAGACACATGTGGAAAGAACTTTCTGTCCCTGGCAGAGAGGGAACCAAACCCCTTCTCCTTGAACTTGGACAGTCTTCCCTTACTTGGAAGCCTCACTTATCCTTGGGTTTTGGAGAACTTAGCTGCGTTCTCACAAAGCCCAGCCGAATGCCGCAGCACACTGTCTCTGGGGGCTGGCGGGATGCAGGGTGCTGCGAAACTCATCAATATCTTCTCTATCTTGGCTTCCTTGTGCACTCTATTCCCCCCATAGATGCTCTAAATATCCTAGTGTGTCCTAAGAAATGAGAACAGAATTAAAGTGGGTAGGAAAAACAATCAAGAGACCCAGGATAAATGTCCCTATACTTTGCTACACCTGCTGAAACTGAAAACTGCACCCTATAGGTTATTTCTGTAGGTGAAATGTCTGAAGCCACTGAGAGACCAATGGCCTCAGAGGCCTCCAAAGCCCTCCTTCCTCCAGAACCCAACAGCCATTGGGCTCTGAATATCACTTAAGAAAGCCCAGGGCCAGGGACTACATTGGTGGTCCAGTCACTAAGACTCCATGCTCCCAATGCAGGGGGCCCAAGTTCGATCCCTGGGCACGGAACTAGATTCCACATGACACACCTAAAAGATCCCACATGCACCAGAAAGATCAAAGATCCTGTATGTCACAACAAAGACCCAGTGCAGTCAAATAAATAAATAAGAAAGAAAAGAACTTCCATGGCCAAGGCAACAAATGGAGGGAGAAGGGAAAGTAGAATGAGAGAGCAGAGACCACAGAAGAGGAAGACTATGGGAGGAGGGGAAAAAAGAGAGAGAAAGGAGGGGAGTGGGGGAAATAAAGAGATGATCATGGCATAGTGGTGGAGAAGCCGGTGGGGGACTCTTGGTGCCAGTTCTAGAGCCTCGGGGCTCATTGGTCCAAGTCTTACCCTGGAGGAAGAGGCCGCTCCCAGGTGGTGGTCTTGGTGTTATGGTCAACATAATAGACACGCCCGTTGGGGAGCTCTCGCTGCTCCCATCTGCAAAATAAAGTCAAGGGAGGCATGAGACACGCTGGTGAAAGGCCTAAGTCCTGGTTCAATGGAGTCCTTCACTACCGATGTGGCTAATTTGACAGGAAACATCAGAGACAACATGCAAGACCAACCTGCTGGTCAGACCAGCTCCACGCCGAGCCTGACAATGGGACCCATGCCTGCTTCTTGAGAAAACTATGAAAACTCTCTTTTACAGACTCAAGGTTATTAGATATCCCACAGATAGTGCTAAATTCCCCTACATAACCCCTATGAATCTATATTCCTATGGATTTTTCCAAATCACTGTTTACTGCCCATTTTGGGATCAAAGATCCTTTTAGGGAGGTAATGAAAGCTGAAGACTCTTTCCCTCCAAAATGCACTTACCAACAAGAATGTGTGCGGTTTCTGGGATTCACAGACCCCCACACCTAAAGTTTACCCGTGGACCCTCCAGCCCTTGTAACCTATTACCTCTTAAAGTCACAAATCATACAATTCCCCTTGTTCTCCTAGCATCATATATATTCAAGATCACATTTCTTTTTAAAATATAGGACTCATTTACAGAGGGTCTTTAAAAGAGATCTGGATGAACGAAGAAAAGCAAACTGCTATTTATTGGCTGTTCCACTCCTGTCTCTGTATGTGGGTGCTGAGGGTGGCTCATCTGTGCCAATGGCAGAAAGACAAACAAGGTAGCAGATGATCCAAACAGTGGATCCAAAGGCAAAATCACTACAAAATACAGACAAGGACTACCCATCCCCATACTCCTGTTATTCCCACATTCAACACAGACTGACAGTAACTCCACTGACCTAGTAACCTACATATATGGGATGCAAAGATTTATCTTTGTTTATAAAATGACTACCATTTTCTAAAGGATGCGAATGGTCCCTTAGTCTTTATGTTTTACACTGATTTTATCTACTTCTACTTTTGGGTACTGCTAAGAGGAAGGTGGCCTTTACCAAGAAGACAGTACAGTCAGTTCTGCTGAAATGCTTATTTTAAAGACATAGGTCTATGCCAGTGTGATTTGATACTTAAGGGAACAACGTGAATATGGTGTGAATTTTGTGTTTGCTGTGCATGTATTTGTCTTCTAAACATACTATATGAACAGAGAAGACTTCCCTGGGCTGAACCCAGTAGTGTAGGAACACAAAAAAACCACACACATCTACCAGCTACCTCACTTTGGGGCATGTTACATACCACACTCACCCACATCTGGTGTTACAACTCCCATCTGAGTTCAGAAAACTCTCCTTGTACCACTTCATGACAACACTCAACAAGCTCTAATCCTCAGACACCTGCTTCCACAAGCAAACTGCAGGTTTTCTCGTGGAATCCTGCATCTTTATTGTAGTATTAGTGAAGTTGCTCAGTCGTGTCCGACTCTTTGAGACCACATGGACTGTAGCATACCAGGCTCCTCCGTCCATGGGATTTTCCAAAGGTACTGGAGTGGGTTGCCATTTCCTTCTCCAGAGGATCTTCCCAACCCAGGGATCGAACCCAGGTCTCCATATTGCAGGCAGACGCTTTACCCTCTGAGCCACCAGGGAAGTATTATGGTCTCAACCATTTAGCATGTGTAAAACTGTGCTACTATGTTATTACATTCTTGTTTGTGTATGTGTCACTGACAAATTTTTGTCTGTTATGTCCTTAACCCATTTCTTCCCATAAACCCTGTGGTTTTTGCTGCATGATTTGGCATAGCGTGGTGATTTCTAGGGACACATATGTTATAGCAGAGAGTTGACTGTATACTGAAATAAATGTCCTAACTTCTATCACTAAGCCTGGTGTGTCTACTCAAATAGATATGAGCTTTATTTGATACCGTTTCTCACATCTGATCAGTGGATAGCACTGATGAGCCCCTCTGAGGCTAATTCAGATAGCGATACATGCAAGGTTTTCAAGGCAAAAATGGGAAGGGGTAACTATCACCCACTGAGCATCCACAATGAGTTGCAGGCTCGTGTTTTACCTCATTCAGTCCTGCCTGCATCCTTTAAAGGGGGACATGCCATCACCATCGAAGAAACCGAGGCTCAGAGGGGCTAAATAAAACTCAGCTCAGATTCTCTAGCCTATGAGTTTTACCATGGCCTCCTGAAAGGGAGAAAGGAAGGGCAAGTGGTAACCTGGCCCAAGTGCCCTGGCTCCTCCCATTGCAAAGGAAGATCTATGCACTTTAGTTGGTATATTATTAAAAGGGCAGAACTAAAAGATCCCGCATGCCATAACTATAGACCCCGAGTGCTGCAACTAAGACCTGGCACAGCCAAATTAAAAAAAAAAAAAAGGAGCAGGGGGGAGAATCTTCTGGAAAAAGTGATCAGGTGAAAAGACACACAGGGTGAAGTTAAAGCTCTTCTCCCTCTCGATGCCCTTTTGAATTAAAGATAAAAAAGTAACAGATATTGCAAGTTCAAAAGGCTAATGTCCCATCTCTGGGGATTAAGTAGGGACTTTTCAGCCACAAAGGAGGCTAACATAGAGTGACTTCACACCATCTCTCCAAATTCCTCCTGTCTGCTTGGTAATCAAGCAGCAAATATGATACTCTCTTTATTCATCTGAATTTGGAAATAAAGAAAGTCTTGAGAAAGATACTTGGCTTAAGGATAAGTACTGAAATATGGAAGCTCCTCAAGGCAAGGATAGCAAACCACTCTTTCGTAACATTTGCTCCTAATAAAGATTTAAGGAGCCGAGAATTCCTCAGCATTTCCTAAGAAATTAGCTCTATCCTTCCTGTCCTTGGCAATTTTGTGGCACAAAAGCCCCAATAAAACAACTTTGCTCATTTTGCAGTCACTGTTTGGAAAACTGACCATAATAGGCGGGTGGGGCTGTCCCTTGAATAAAGACAAAATACGTGTTGTTGTAGTTGGAGAGAAAAGGTGCTAAAACACATTTTTCTTTATTCCAACAATTCTTTTGTTATAACTTTCATCTCATAAGTGGTCTCAACTTCTGGCTTCTATTTTATTTCATTTGAGGCAAGAAGAGAACTTTGGTTTTATTATACTTTGACTACTATTTTCATTCGAAGAACAGACAGTTCTTAAAATTCCATGAAGTAAATGCCTTTAATTGACACAGTGGTCTTCCTGCACTGTCAGGAAGGAAATTGGCGTGAAGTCCTCTTTGCTTATATTCAAGAGTTATGGCAGCTCCTCCCAAGCCTAGACAAGACCTGTCTATCCTGTCTTTGATCCCAGTTGATCCTTAGAAATGAAAGGCCCTCTTTCAGGCATTATTATTGTCCGGTGAATCTCAGTGTCCTTCTATGAACCCTCTCAATTGGCTTAGCTAGAAAAACAGTTACCAAGAGGAATAAGACCTTTCTTCCACTACCTTTCTTTTTCTTTTCCTTTTTTTTGATATCTACATTCTTCCTTTTAAAATTGGACTCCTGCTCGGATTAAATGTCCACGTGGGTCCTCCCTGATCTGTGACCTGGCCTAGCTGCTTTTCCTAGAGAACTCTCAACTCCTCCCTACCTGCACGGCTCCTCAGAATTCATACAAATTCCTCCCCTCCATTCCTGTGGCAGAGTCGGTCGATTCTCTCGTCAATCAAACAAGCCTCCCGATTCTCCTCTCCCCTCTGTAGCTGCTGACCCACATAGATTAAGCCTTCTGACTGTCTTAGTTTGGTCTCCCCATGCCAAGAAAGTGATACTGGCAGTGACCTTTCATCAGCGCATCCCTGGCAGGGGTTAGGTTTCTGAACCTTATAAGCATCTTCTTCATGCTGAGATTAAAAGGCTTTTCAATGAAACTACCCATGGGTCTCGATACTGCATCCTGGTCACGTGGGTCACATCCTCTCCCACTGAATAGCTTTCTTTGATGCTCTCAGAAACAGTGTTCAAAAGCCCAAGCTCGATTCAGGTCCCTTCCCAACACATTGCTCCTTGGCCTTCAATGCGTAACATTCAGTTGGACCATGGACTACACAAGGTCCTTCTATTTGAAAGGACTTAAAAAACAGTCTCCAGTTTCAATTAATCTCTGTACTTTTTTTAAAAACCTAAATTCCCTTTGCTCCTATGGATTTTAACTGTCCTTTATTCAGTTTGTAATAGGGAAGAACACATCTGGCTCCATATTAGATCTGTTTCTTTTACTTTAAACTTTGTGTGCTTAGTCATGTTGGCTCTGCACCTTTTGTAAAAGAATGTTACCTATAGTCTGAAATATACAAGGTAGCCCATTCTCAAGGTTCTAACCTTTAAGAGTCCATTCATATAAAAGGTTTCAGAACAGAGAATAATATTTGTCTTGTTGGAGGTTTATAGGAACATCGCGACCTGACCTATGTGGACAGCTGCAAGAACAAAGGATTCCAACACCAAGAAGTCTGCAACAACTAACCACGACCTTTCCTCACCTTGCCTTTGAAAGTGCTTTGCTGAAACACTTTGGAGAGTTTGGGATTTTAGGGGGCACAAGCCACCCATCTTCTTGTATGGTTCTGTAATAAACCTTTCTCTGCCCTCCAAACCACAACGTTTAGGTATTGTCTGGCCTCACTGTGCATCAAACACACGACTTTGTGTTTGGTATTAATATCAAGTTGTATCTCTTCCATGCCCCAGTTCTCCCCCAAACCACCATCACTATTAAAAAGGTAAAGGCAGAAAATCTCAATTCCATTATTAGGATGGCATGCAATCATTTCTATGTTACCTGAAAGGAAATTGTCTGGTCACCTGAACCACATTTTCTTGTGGAAAGTTTCCTAAAAGGTCTTCAGGAAATCAGTTCTCAGTTACTTGCCGTTACAGTGTATATTCAACCATCGTGATTAACACACATCTTGGTCAGAGTCCCGTAAGTTTGGACAGAATCACAGTTTCACCAAGAGTCAAATTAAACTGAGAAGGAATTTAAATCCAACAGTCCAAGGATTTTGGTTTAAGATCAGAGATGAATCACAAATTCTTACTAAGAGCATTATTAACTTGTGTTATTTATAATTTGTTAATAAATTTTATAAACACAAGCACTGGGCATTAGTGAAGCTGACTCTCATTCAAAATACACTCTCTTCATCAGAAAACAAAGTGCTGCCAGAATACTTAGGTACCAGTAAACAAAAGATGCCTTGCTGGTTACTTAGACCCAAACTAAACTTCAGAAAAATACACTGAAAGTATTCAGGTATTCTGAAAGCTGCCTATGTAGAGATTCAACTTCCCTCCGGCAAACATTACAGGAAATTACTTTATGATCCTATAACAAATTTTAACTCTGAACCAAATCCCATTTATTCCCCAAGCTCTGGCCACTTCCTGGGTGAACCATAAGATTTATTTCCTCTGTAGGGACATTGTCAGACTGCTTTATGAGTCAAAAATCTGTGTGCAATGGAACACATCTCCTCTTCACTGTTTTCATTGCTTCAGGAGGTCCTCTGTAAACTGGGTAAGAAGTATGTGAAACTCAGACCTTCCCCCAAGAACCCTTCTTGAAACACTGAGCTTCCCTTTAAATCCAAGCACACTAACCCCCTTTTTAAAACTACCAACAACCAGCACTTTATGCCCCCTAAGCATAGGGGGGCACAGTAGTAGCTACTGAGGACTCTGAATTAAGGTCTGTTTTTCTTCTCCTTTTTCAACCATTTTTTTTTTTTTTTTTGCCTTGGAAAAGTCCACAAAGCCCTTCAAAGGAAGATGGCAACATTAAAAGATATGCTTTCACAGAGACGCAAGACAAGTCCTAGAGATGGTGTCTACTAAAAAAATTAAACATTTTTAAAAATCAAATTTGCATATTTTAAAAACTGTAGATAAGTTTGGTAATGTAGGGAAATAGTCACTCTTAAAAAATAGTTGGAGAGGGCTTCCATGGTAGCTCAATGATAAATAATCCACCTGCCAATGCAGGAGACAAGGGTTCAATCCCCGATCCAGGAAGACCCCACTTGCCGTGGAGCAACTAAACCCATGGGTCACAACTATTGAGCCTGTGCTCCAAAGCCCAGGAACCACAACTACTGAGCCCACATGCTGCAACTACTGAAGCCCCAATGCCCGAGAGCCTGTGTTCTGCATCAGGAGGAGCCACTGCAATGAGAAGCCCACGTACTGCAACTAGAAATTAGCCCCCGCTCACCACAGCTAGAGAAAAGCCCAAACAGCAGTGAAGATCCAGTACAGACAAAAATAAATTTAAAAAATTATTTAAAAAAAATAGTTGGAGAGCGTAGGACAAATTGAGAAAGTAGCATTGACATATATACACTATTGTGTAAAACAGATAACTATCGGGAAGCTGCTGTATAACACAGGAAGCCCAGCCTAGTGCTCTGTGATGAACTAGAGCGGTAGAATGGAGGGGACTGGGGGTAGGGAGGCTCAAGAGAGAGGAGAGATATGTATCATTATGACTGATTCGAGTTTATGTAAGCAGAGACCACCACAACAATGTAAAGCAATTATTCTCTAGTAGGAAAAAAAAAAAAAGTTGGTGGGGGACTTCCTGGTGGTCCAATCATTAGGACTCCATGCTTCCAATGCAGGGGGAGCAGGTTCAATTCCTGGCTAAGGAACTAGGATCCTACAGGCTGCATAGCATGGCCAAAAAAATTAAATTAAAAAAAATTTTTAAGTGTTTTAAAAACATAGCTGATAGGAGCAAAAATGGATATATACGCTCCCAAGAGCAATTTTGCAACTTGGTTAAAAACTTCTCCTACATGAACATCCTTTAATTCAGCAATTCTACTTCAAAGATATATCCTAAGGAAATAATTATGTGTCAAAGATTTAGCTGTAAGTGTATCTGTCACAGTATGTTGTAGCATGCTACAGAAAAACTGGAAAAAACCTAAATGCTTTAAAATGGGAAATTAGTAAATTATGTTAATTCTATAATGAATATTCAGTCATTTAAAATATTATTTATAATATGCTGAGCGGAAAAAATGACATGCATAAGATAAACAAAATTTTGTTTAAAAATTATAAAAATACACTGCTGCTGCTGCTAAGTCGCTTCAGTCGTGTCCGACTCTGTGCGACCCCATAGACGGCAGCCCACCACGCTCCCCCATCCCTGGGATTCTCCAGGCAAGAACACTGTAGTGGGTTGCCATTTTCTTCTCCAGTGCATGAAAGTGAAAAGTGAAAGTGAAATCGCTCAGTCGTCCGACTCTTAGCGACCCCATGGACTGCAGCCCACCAAGCTCCTCTGTCCACAGGATTTTCCAGGCAAAACACACTACTGTTCATTAAATCTAAAATGCCACCAATTATAAGATTTTTAACATATCACCAAGAAAGAAAAAAAAAAAACCTCTATCAATTAAACTATAATATTCTAATGCTTGTAAATCACATCTTGATTTTAAAGAAATTAAATGTGAAATAACGTACATATCAGAATCTACAAAACACGGGGTTCAGGGGGAGTCAAGCATGCATGTAAAATTTTTACATGATCAGAGTAAGGAAGTATTTCAGACAAGACACAAAAGGCATGTGAAAAAGATGAACAAATTTGACTACTTAAAGTTTGAACTCCTGTACAATAAAAAGCAACATAAAAAGGTTAAAAGACAAGCCACAGACAAGGAGAAACTATTTGCAATGCACATAACTGAGAGGCAATTGGTACCCAGCACATATTAAGAAATCCTGCAGATTATAACAGCAGACAGCCAAACAGAAAAATTGACAGAAATATATGAACAGGCAATTCACAAGAAAAGAAACTCAAAAACCAAATTTTTTAAAAATATAGAAACTGGCTTAATCTCAAGGATAATGAAGAAAATTCAAAGTAAAACCAGCAAGAGACACCCATTCACATCTGCCAGACTGGCCAAAGTGAAAACTATCTGACAATTTTGTTTTAGCAGGAATGCTTATGCATGCTCATGGGAGTGTGAATTGGTGAACTGATTCAAAAAGCAATTTGACAGCATCTACTAAAAGTGAAAACCTTCATCCTCCTACAAAGAAGAAATTCCAGTTTGAGTACATGCCCTAAAGAAGCAAACATGCACACAAAAGGGCATGCACAGAAAACACTTCATTGTAGCTTTGTTAATAAAGGCGAAGAGGTAATTATAATACAAATAAACACAAACATAAAATGTTATTTTTGTATTTATATATCTATCACATACATGGTACATATAAATTTTAATTATAACAAATAAAATTTTACCTATTCATACAACAGAATACCATAGAGCAGTTTAAATGAATGTTTCCAGTTCCGTGTATCTCTGTATATAGGCAATGGGATCAAGGAGGCATTCACAAGGACTTTCAACTTTATTTATAATGTCTCCTTCATCAAGAGGTTAAATAACAAGGTAAGGAGGGGGAGATTTATACTAAATGCAGCATAATGCTAAAGTTTGATAAGACTGAGTTGGGGAGCCCACAGGTATTTCTTATATTACTTGCTATTCTTATTTGCATGCTTAAAATACTTTACAATTAAAAAAATAAAATTTAAAAGCACATGCCCTAAGATTATTAAATTTTGGTAGATGTGTGTTTAATGTTACATATACATGTCTGTATATGTGGTCTTGGGCAAACCACTTAAGGTTTCCTCATTTGCAAAATAAGGGTAAAAGTAGCATAGTAGCTACTACAGAGTGCCATGAAGACTGAAATAACCCACCTATGAAACCAAGCACTCCCAGCACACTGGAAGCATTTAACATGTGTTAACTATTACTAACGATCAGCCGAAAGTATATACAAGGTGCATGAAAAGTGCCAATGGTTATATCTAGGTGGGTGTCTGTTATTGTTGTTGTTCTGTTTCTTCTATTTTTTTTCCAATTTTTCAAAAACAAAAACTATAAAAAATCGTAACAGCTTTTGAGAATGAAAACACTTACCTAGTCATTCAACAACCACTCCTCACTCCATCTCTCTAGAAGCCAAGTACTATGCTAGGTGCTGGGAATACAAAGATGGAGGACACAGTAACACCAGCTCCTGAGTGTAGTAACACCAGCTCAAGAAAGTGTAGTAAAATGAAAATTCCTAATTACACACGAAAATATCCATAGAGCAGGGCAAGAACTTCTCATGAGCCAGCCCTGACACAGTAGAATCTTTGGAAACAAGGATTTCATTCTGAGATGAGGAGGAGGAAGCCAGTAACATGTACTATCTGGCATTACCTAAGCATGTAATAATCCTTGCAGAGTCAAGAACTAAATCATACTACTTAGCACAAAGGGACAGATTCTCCCAGTATAATCCTTTAATCCTTTGCTATTCAAAGTATGGTCCACGGCTCACACTGTTACTGTTCAGTGACCAGAAAAGTTCAGAAGTTTGTAGGCTTTTAGAAACTTTTGTACCAATTTGACATTGCCACATCCAAATACATGATCTGTAGATTTGTTTCATTCAATAGAGGACTAAAGTAAAAGTTCATAAGAGACTGAAAAAAAATTAAAACAAAAACAGTGAGGGGAAAAAAAGGACTAGTTTTTCACAGACAGTTTGAGAAGCACTGTTTTAAAACTCCCTGGGTAAGGATCTTTGGCTAGCGACAAAATTGAGTTTGGAATGAAATTCAATGGCAGCGGCTGGTTTATAACTTAGCAGAGAAGCTGCAAATTCCAACATCTCTTAAAGTGTCTCCACGAAGAAAACATCAAAGAACTCTTACCAGGTTGTCATCCTTGATACTGTGTCAAGGACCACCTGGAGAAAGGACCTCTAGGTCTGCAGAATTGGACTTGGGGGTGGGGGGAGATGGCAAATCCAACAGATCCAGAGAACACCCTCCTCAATTAATTCTCCTCTGAAGCAGGAAACAGCCAGGGCAGCCAATGACTGCGGGAGGAGAGGGATGGTGTGAAATGGCAGCGCTGAGGTAAGCCGGCAGAGTCCAAACACAACGGCCTCCCTTATGTAAGAAACCACAGCGCAGCACGGGCTGCCAGGCTGGAATAATGCACCTCTGTGCGCGAGGGCCTGGGCGAGGAGCAGGGCCTGGGACGCGCTTGGAGTTTATCTAAGCCATGTACACACGGTCTGTTAATGAGCGTTTGGTCCCCAAAGTGGGCTCCCTGCTGATAAAAACCAGATGCAGGGCCAGCTGATCAAAGCAGGCCTCCCTCCCCACTGCCCTTCGCCCGGGCCACTATCTCACCACGTCTCTTGAGCCTGGCTGGCACCCCTTCCCTTGACAGACGTTCACAGGCTGAAAGTGCCACACCCTTCCAATTGGCTTCTTTCTCGCTAATTAAATTAAAAGGTACAGAAGGCAGGAGGAGGGTTTGGAGACCGGGAGAGAGGAAAGGGATAAAGGGTGTTCTGTTTGGATTGAGGCAGCCCAGGTTTCGGTGGCCTTCAGTCACTAAAACACAGGCGGATGTGACATCTTTATAACCAGTTTCGTCTGCTGCAAGTTTCAGAAAGGCCATGTGGCAACTGGAAAAATAAGCTCTTGGCATCCCCAAGTGAACTGTGCCCAACCGCTCTGTGAAGGAGATGAAGCAGTTGAGAAGGTAAGGCTGAAAAGAGACAGAGTCAACTGGATGTCTCAAAAAAAGCAGTCTAGTGTGGCTCACAAAGGCCACGCAAAGGGGGAGACATGCTCTGTAGTGTTTCCCAGGCATGATGACCCCTAATGAGCAGGAAGGAGCATCCCGACCCTGTGAGAGAGTCATACGTGAACCCAAAGCCAGACAACCTAGTGAGGGACCCATTAAGGTCTTGCTCTTAGGAAGAAAATGCAATTCCCGTCATAGGTCCTCTTTATTTGAGGCATCAAAGCAGCAGAAAACATTCATCCAGGTGGAGGGAAAAAATACATATATATGTATATATATACACACATATATATATGGCATTTAAATTGATTCATTGTTGTTGCTCAGTCACTCAGTCATGTCCAACTCTTTTGCAACCCCACGAACTGCAGCCCGCCAGGCTCCTCTGTCCATGGGATTTTCCAGGCAAGAATACTGGAGTAGGTTGTCACTGACTCCTCCAGGGGATCTTCCCAACCCAGAGGTGGAACCCATGTCTTCTGCATCTCCTGCATTGGCATGAGGATTCTTTACCACTAAGCCACGTGTGTGTCAGTTGCTCAGTCATATCCGACTCTTTGCAAACCCATGGACTGTAGCCCACCAGGCTCCCTTGTCCATGGGATTCTCCAGGCAAGAATACTGGAGTGGGTCACCATTTCCTTCTCCAAAGCCACGTGGGAAACTCTCAAAAAACTGGTTCATTAATGCACTACAAGTATGTCTTGGGAGCTGACTTTGTGCCAGGCTCCTTGCCATCTTGGCAATTACAGCCCAGCTAGGTAGAGGGACGCAGAACACGCAATTATGCATGTGAGAAGAACTGCAATACACAGAGCGGTCTGACCTTGTCTACTGGGGATTGAAAAAGGATTCCCAG
Organism: Okapia johnstoni; assembly: GCA_024291935.2. Classification (NCBI taxonomy): domain Eukaryota; kingdom Metazoa; phylum Chordata; class Mammalia; order Artiodactyla; family Giraffidae; genus Okapia; species Okapia johnstoni. The sequence goes on along the minus strand of CM044310.1, from coordinate 99,266,910 downwards.
AGCAAGTGCTGATTAATCTGAGACTTGAAGATGGATAGAAATTAATGGACAAAATGGTGAGGAAGGTTTCAGAGAGGGGCAACCAGCATAGCAGATGGTCCCCAACCCAGAGAAAGGGTGGTATATTTGTCAAACTAAAATAAGCCATTATGGGTAGAGCTTAGAGAGCAAAGCAAAGCATGTCTTCCATGGAAGGTTCAAGGGGTAGGTGAGGCCCTGTCCTGCAGAGCTTTTTCAGGTCTTATTAAGGATTTGAGAATTGACTCCTAAAGACAAGATGAAACCAGTGAGGCATTATAGGTGGTGAAGTGTTATGTTCAGAATTTTATTTAAAAGGTTAAAATTGGTTCCCCTGACTCCTGAATGTAAGATACCAAGAAGGGAGGGATGATCCATCTTCTCTGGATCTCCTAAACTTGTAAATAAGCTGCTAGGGTGGAGACGGCAGGTCTGTGAATTGGAAGGCTTTGGGTGGAAAGTGTGCCCTTTCTGGCTTGCCATCACAGAGCAGAGAACTGAAAGCCTGCCATCTTCACCACCACGCACTCAGCACTGTCAGTGGCAATCGCCAGGCTCCGAGACAGCCCGCAAAGTACCGGGGCTCCCAGTGGGCACCTGGAAGCCCCTCTGGGCGGCAAAACTAGGTCTCAATGCCCTTCTCCAGACCATCACTCATGTTCAAGTGGGAAGCAAACTCCTCAGACCTACTATCCCATTCTAAATGCTCCAGGGAGAAGATGCTATTCAAACTCTACCCAAGAGAAGTGGTTCAGCCTCTGGTTGGGGTAAGTTGGGGGGCCAAGTAGGAAAACCAATTTCTCTGAGCTGCTCTGACCGCCAGACTCTGAATAAAGAATGTTTTCAGGGCCTGGAGTTTTCCAGCTGCCTGGAAACAGGAAGGGCCCAATCCAGGAGAACAGTAACCCTCACACACGCCCTACATAAAGACGCCTTGAGCCAGTAGCCTTAATTGCCTGTGACTGACACACGGAGGGAAGCCCACCTTTCAGGCTTTGCTCAGCGGAAAGCAAACAAACAGGCTCCTGAGGCACCCAGGCGGCCATCTTCTCTCCCTGCCAAAATGATCCCACTCTGTTCTTCCCAAATTACATACAGATTTCAAATTATAAACCAAACAAAGGTCTTTCGAGTATTCCTTACCACATACACGAGAAAAAAGAAAAAAAAAAAAAAACCTCTGTAGGAAGGAGTTGCACGCAAGCAAGTAGCTATAAATCTTTTCACAAAATGAAAAACTTCACAGAAGACTCTGGAGCCACCTCTCAGTATCCCCTGATTCTCTATGGGTCTGGGGGATTAAAAACCATTTGTAATATTTTTCATGTGTTCATTGTGTTTTGATAAGAAATGTAAGTTGAGTTGTGTGCCAGATGCTAGGGATGCAAGATGTAAGTGGTAAAAATCCCAAATGCCTTCAGATTTAGGATTGTTTGTTTGGACAATGGGGTTTTCTAAAGTGGCTGAAGAACAGTATGGCGTGTTATACATCAGCATACCATCCTTCCCTTTTATCACAAGGGCTTCCCTGGTTCCAACCTGATAACCAGGATGGGCAGTGGGACCGCATGGAATTGGCCCTGACAAGTGATTGGGAACCCTGAGATAAGACTATTTTCCAGCTCAGAACCATTCCCTTTTTTTATGATTCTTTCATAACCACTTCAAAAATATCATTCACCAGGTGTAACACTCACCATCGGGTGAGGGCTTCACATACACTGTCTTATTGGAGCCCGTTAAAGAAATCAATCCTGACTATTCATTAGAAGGATTGATGCTGAAGCTGAAGCTCCAACACCGTGGCCATCTGACGCAAAGAGCCGACTCACTGGAAAAGACCCTGATGATGGGAAAAACTGAGGCCAGGAGAAGGGGGCGGCAGAGGATGAGACGGTTGGATAGCATCACTGACTCAACGGATGTGAGTTTGAGAAAACTCCAGGAGATGGTGAAGAACAGGGAAGCCTGGCATGCTGCAGTTCACAGGGTCACAAAGAGTCAGACATGACTGAGTGACTGAACAACAACAACTTCCTGGGGAGACAGTTATGCATGATTATCACCTCTATCTTACCAAGATGGTAAGTCACTTGAGCAAGGTCATAAAGGGTCAAGTTAGGATTCCAATCCAGATCTATTTGATTCCAAGGTCCCTGTGCTTCATTTCCTCTCACTTTGGGCCTACTGGGGCCATCTTCCTGTCACCCAAGGCATTTAGCATCAGATTTCATTCTGAACCAAAAGGTGGCAAGAAAACTATGAGTCCATGTTAACATCAGCCCCAGCCATAGAAAAACATACAGTAATACTCAGGGCCTAAAGTCCTCCATGGGCCATTGAGATAAAATGCAAGGGAGAAAAGCTGTTTTCTAGGCAGGATCTGGGCAAACCCAGTGATTGTGCAGGGCAAAATGAGCTCCTTGTTCCATAACAGCCACACTCTTTGAGTCGAGCTGTTCATTTCAAGTCACCGTATAAGGTAGCATTGATTCGGCCCCAGATGATTTAGGTCTTTTTCAAGATTTATGTAGAACGAGCAGTCCTTCCACACCTTCCTTGCTCCTATGCATGGCAGCTTCCCCAGGGACTGCTAGCCACCAGGTAATAAATAACCACGTTGTTTCTGGCCTGGTGAAGGAGCCCCAGTTGGTTTTTTTTTAGGGGGTTGGGGGTGCTGTGGTGGGACAGAAGGCTACTCACCCAGCAGGCAGAGCATCGGGGGCCTGGGCAGCTGCGGGGAACTGCTGAGTGCCCGAAGTGCTGGGCTCCTCCCCTTCGGCCGGCGTGGCCGTGGCAGGGATAGCCGCAGTGGTGGGGTTCGGGGTCACACTGGACACTGCAACAGGAGGGGACGCCACACCAACAACAGAGGGTTCTTCGGGATCAATGGTTGCAGTGGGTTCGTCATTCACTGAAAATACAGAAATGGTATTTTAGAGATCAACTCAGTGTTGTGTTCACACTTACCAGGTTTTTCACTTAATGGGATAACACAGTACCTATGAGGGTACCACAAATGTTACCAGGTGACAGCAAAAGGTTTTACAGAACATACTACTGGAAAATACAGCAAGTCAGTAAGAGCCTGTGAGAAAAAAAAAAAAAAGGAAGATGGATCTGAAATAAATAATTAAATATTACCTCCTTTATATAACTTTATTAAATTTTTCTAACATACTACGGTTACATTTATTGCAATAAAAGTAGCAGGAAAAGTAAGGCACCAGGGAAGTGTGTCAGTGACACATGGAGTAGAGTCAAGGCCAAAGTCAAGTTTATAGGGTTTTCTTTAAACTTGTCACTTGTCTGCTAGGTACAAATAAAGATCACCTTCTTTCAAAAAGCTCCATTCACACTAAGAGGTAGTAAACTTTGAGTAACGTGCTTATTCTTTTAAAGATACATACTCAAAGTGGGGAGCATAGATTAACAGCCTACACAGAAAAGATGGCATTCAGAGATAAGGGACTTGTCTCCAAGGTAACAACAGACAAAGATAGAAGTGAAATGTGCTGATTCCTGAGTCTCCTCATTTCTCCATATCTTTGATGATCACTCATGTTCACAAGGATCCCAAGACACTGCAATATCCTCACTCAGAAAGGAACCAAACATGGTCTCAAACATTTAAAATTCTTTGAAAATGGATAAGCCATAAATATACAGAGAATTTTCTACATATGTGATTTGGGCTTCCCTGCTAGCTCAGACAGTAAAGAATCCACTTGCCAATACAGGAGACCAGGGTTCAATCCCTGGGTTAGGAAGGTCCCCTGGAGGAAGGAATGGCTATCCACTCCAGTATTCTCGCCAGGAGAATCCCATGGACAAGAGGAGCCTGGCGGGCTACAGTCCATGAGGTTGCATTGAGTTGGACACAACTGAGCGACTAACATATATGTACATTTACACTAGAATTCCATAGGAAAACCCCCGTGGTTTAGCCTCATCTTCGTAATTCAGAAACTCTTTCTGGTGTTTCCTAATGGCCATCCAGATCCTTATTGAACATTTCTTCTAAGAAACAGCTCACTATAGAGCCATTCCATTGTTTTTTTTAATTTTTATCTGTATTGAGGTATAGCTGGTTAACAATGCTGTGCAGTTTCAGGTATCTGATAGAACAGCAAAAGGACTCAGCCATATATATACATGTGTCCGTTCTCCCGCAGACTACCCTCCCGTCCAGAGAGCCATTCCACTGTTGAACAGAAGTAGCTACCAGAAAGACTTTTCTTATGTTAAACTGAATTCCACTAGATGGTTTTAATCCCCATGCTCTCAAGCAATACAGAATAAATATCTGGCCACTCTGTTTCTCATTCACTTTCTCTGTTCCAGTAAAAGGCCTACTATTTCTTTAATGTCTCTAGGTCACGCCCTGTTCTAAGGGCCTGGCTGCCCTTTTCTAGTTATCTTCTATTGTCTTTATTTCTAAATAATGATATCACAAACCGAACATAATAAATGAGATAATATCAGACCAGCAGAGTTAGATTTCCAATATAAATGATAACAGCAATGTTTAAAGAGCACCAGTATGTACCAGACAAAGTGCAAAGCCTTTCAGATGATCTCATTTAAGCCTCATACACGACCCCATTTTACAGTTGAGGAAACTGAAGCTCAAAGAGGTTAAATAAACTTCCAAGGTCACAGGGCACCTAATTCGCACCCTGCTGTCTGCCTTCAGAGCCTGAACCACTCACTTGCTACACACTACTTCTTCCTCTCTGCACATCCTCTGATGTGACCCAGGATTATAATAACTCAAAAGCAACCACATGATCCTGTCGGCTAACATAAGATTGGTTGTCAGATGAAACTATAATTTCTTCACATGATATGATGCCAAGCTTGATCTTAACAAACAGCAAAGAGCCTAGGAACCACCTACGATTAATTTAAATAATCTGCTTTCTCTCCAATATACAAAATATTGTCTGACATGCAGAGTAAATTAGTTAATAAACAACTGTATTTTGTGCAACTGATGTTTCCCCAGCATAAATGCAAGAATTTTTATTTATATTCCCAGTATCTTGGTTGAGTAAGTAAAACACAACAGATGGCAAGTCACTTTACACAAAATCTATAAATTTTACTCAATTTCAATTTAAAAAACCATGCGTTTTTTGAGAACCAAATACATTTATTCAACAATTTATAAGGAAAACTAAATACAGAAGAATAGCCATAAACATTCTAGAGATGAAGAGTCTTATGTGTATGAGGAAGTAGGGGCAGGGGTGTTCTCCAAAGTATTAGCTAACCCATACTATAAAGTTACAACAACTAAAACAATGTGGCACTGATAAATGAATAGGCAGATGTTGATTAAATAAACAAGAAAGCTCAGAAACAGAATTAAATACACATTGGAATTAAGTAATTCAGTATATGACAAAGGTGACATTTTAAATTCCTACAGAAAAGACAGACTATTCAGTAAACTGTACTATGACAAGTGGGTAGTGTACTAGACAAAAACTGAGTTACATCCCGATTTTACTCATTACATCAAAATCAACTCCAGATAGATCAGAGATTTTGAAATAAAGAGGAAGCCATGAAGGAACTAAAGAACATAGAGGAGAATACTTTTATAATCTCAAAGCAGAAAAGATTGTTTAAGGTATCATACAAAATCTATCAATAAAATTATACTCTGCACTTCCACTAGTCAGGGAACTTGGATCCCACAAGCCATAAGACATGGCCAAAAATAAATTAATTAATTTACAAAATGACCTCCAAAAATCTAAAAGTCATAAAAGATTGATGAATTCAACTACATTCATTTTTTAATTGAAATAGCCAAAAAAAAAAAAAAAGCAAAAGCAAAATTAAAAGAGAAAACAACAAACTGGGAAAGATCATTATCAACTCATATTACAGACCAGTGGCTAATTTCTTTGATATGAAAAGAGCTTCAACAAATCAACAAGAAAAAAAAAATGCACAAAGATACTCCACAGTGAAGGAAATACAAATTACCCCATACATATGAAGTACTCCCATCAGGAGGCACAGAATGTCTGGTGTCTCTCCTGCAATGTTAGCAGCCATTGATGATTATTGCCTGAATCCACTAATTGGTGAGAGACTGCAAAACAGTAATAATCTATCATGCCTCTAGAGAGGAATTTCCCCTATCAACCATTTGGCAGACTTACCTGGTGGTTAAGAATCCACCTTGCTATGCAGGGGACACCAATTCAATCCCTGGTGATGCCACAGGGCAACAAACCTGCACACTGCAACTACTGAAGCCTGCCCACCCTAGAGTCCGTACTTGGCAACAAGAGAAGCCACTACAATGAGAAGCCCATGCACAACTAGAGAGGAGCCCCTGCTTGCAGCAACTAGAGCAGCGAAGACCCAGCACAGCCAAAAATAAACCAATAAATGTATTTTTTAAAAAAACTATTTGGCTACCTCAAGGTTCAGTTTGTGAAGAAAAAGAAGGAGAATTGTTGGAGTCTTTCCTTTTATTTACCAGTTTTCAGAAAAATGAGCTGATACTCTCACATCCTCCAAAAAAAGTGAAATTTTATTCTGTTTAAAAATCATTATGAATTCTTGGATTTAAATATGTTTCTAGCATTTCATTCATGCTGGGAAAGACTGAAGGCAGGAGAAGAAGGGGACGACAGAGGACGAGATGGTTTGATGGTATCACTGACTCAATGGACATGAGTTTGAGCAAGCTCTGGGAGATGGTGATGGACAGGGAAGCCTGGCGTGCCGCAGTCTATGGGGTTACAAAGAGTCGGACACAACTGAGCAACTGAACAACAAAAAGTATTTCAATCTGCTGTGATTATTGTTCTTATTGGAACTAAAATTGTTTCCTTCTTTGACTGGGGTTAACAGGAGACGGAAGGGGCAAAGATTTTCAAGTTGGTTTCAAGTTTTTTGGAAAAAATTCTAAGATGATTTAAGTGGGAAAGTGAAGAACAGCAGGTATATTGTGCTAACATTTATGTGTATACATTCAAATAATATATATGGACATGCTTATATATTCAAATTGGAAAGAATTATAAGAAACAGAACAGGGACTGTCTCTGGGGAGGGAAGGGGAGGCTGGAGGACGAGAACAGGAAAGAGACTTTCTTTACACTGTTTAAACGTTTTTACTTTTGTATAAAGTGTTGACAATGTGTACGTACTGCCTATTAAAACATTATGATCAAATTGTTAACCAGGAAAAGAATAAAACCAGAGCCTTGTGGCATGCCAGTGGAAAAGACTGCCCAGTCAATATTATTTGGATTTGACCATTCATGCAGCTGCAAATCTAGTTACAAGGGTTCCCACCAGGACTGAGTCTGTCTACAGAGCTATCTGAGAGCCTATGATTTACCAGTCATTCATCTGTTTAAGAGTTTTGTGCTATCTCAAGTTTGGATTGGAGACAAAATATGAAAGCCAGATATCCTAGCATTGAAACTTTATGTGTCCATGCTTATACTCTCTACTCTCAAAAAAACTCTGTGTGTGTGTGTGTGTGTATGTACAGACATACTTCAGAGTTATTGCAGGTGTGATTCCAGACCACCACAATAAAGCAAATATCATGATAAAGCAAGTCACATAATTTTTCTGCTTGCCAAGGGCATATAAGTTATATTTACACTATACTATAGTCTATGAAGTGTACAATAGTATCGTCTTAAAATATAATGTATGCTTTATTGCTAAAATGCTAACCATCAACTCTTTTGCTGGTACATGGTTTGAAATATTAGCAACTAAACAACAAATGAAGCATAATAAAGGTCCCTCTGCAGAGCCCACAGTACCTGTGGTCTCAGCTACTCAACCACACAGCCCCTGTGACATCTACTGTGTTAGCACTTGGCAGACTGTGTCTTTTCAGCTTTTCCCTGAAACAGACTATAGAGCAGAGGCTTATTTTATACTTCTTTACCCTGTCATAGCACTTAGTAAAATGGCATTTGATAAACATTCATTGAACAAGTACTTATTTAATAGGCCTAATAATCTAGCAAAAGATATCTGAAATAAATGTGCCTCACATTTGGATAACACTATCATTGCAAAGCAGGTTCTTTTTAAATTTTTTAAATTTGGAAATAACTGCAAATTTATAGAAAAGTTGCAAACACAGTACCAAGATAGCATGCCCTTCATCCATGCTATATAATATTATTACCTTGCTTAACTATGGCACATTTGCCAAAGCTAAAAAAAAAAATAAATAACATTAGTACATTACTATTAATTAAATCCCAGGCTTTATCTGGGTTTCACCAGCTTTTCCACTAATGTCCTGTTACTATTCCAAGATCTAATCCAGGACTCCATGCTGCTTTTCACAAGTTCACTCTCATAGCTCACTTATCTTCCTAATAACCCTATAAGGAAAGTGGTATTATCCCCATTTTACTGAAGGTAAAACAGAGGCTCCCAGAAGTACCATTTAGAGAGGTGGCAAGCAAGTAGCAGAATCAGCACTCAAATCCAGAACACCACTAAACAAACACAATGGAAGGGGTTGGAGGAAAGAGAAACAGAGATGGCTTAGATGGCTCTCATGTATGGGAAGAAAAGCTAGGTACCAAGATGAGAGGGTAAATGGGGTAAGGAGGCAAAATGCCTGATTTATGCAACTGTGGGTATTTCACAAAGTTCCCTCTGTGATGCTGGTTAAACACTGTAACTTTATGAATTAGATATTCATTGAGGGCTCAAACATACTCTAGTCACAGTTAGCCAAAAAGAGATCAGGAATTGGAAATTCTTCTGCTTAATCCTAGACACGCTGCCAGCTCACTGTGTGTTCCAAGATCTTTAGGTGTGTGTGTGATGCAGCACAGACTCTCACTGTACACACACGTCTTTTCAGCCCCCTCACTCGGGTGTGGAAAAGGTGCCTGCCAACAATGGAAGCTTTTTAAATGGAAGACCAGCTCATAACATATGACACACAATAAAGCAGTCAGTATCTCTCACCCATGAAACCCAAGCAATGCCTTCCAATGCAATTGATCAACTCAGCTCTTCACGAGACCAACCAAAACTAGAAAAACCGTTCATAACTAGCATGACATGGGGGTGGGTGAGGATTATATAAAGAAAAGCAATTAAATTAGATGGAAAAAAGGAAAACTTGGAAATGGATAAAGTCATACTATGTCACCTGATGGGAAAGTTCCATCTTTCCTTGGTCAGTACATAGATTCAAACAATTTCCATTTACCTTCCACCAAGTTTCTAAAGGCTTCCCTGGCAGGCTACAGTCCCCATGGGGACTGCAAAAGAATTGGACATGACTGAGCGAGTTATACTTTCACTTTTTTTTTCAAGTTCCTAAGCATTCAAAGTCTGAAATTTGTTTTGAAAATATATAAGCTATCAAAGAATATCATGGAGAGAAAGCAGTAAGATGGGACCAGCCTTTCCAGGCATTAAAAAACATGTCGATAATTGAAATCACACAAGACTGGTTTAAAGCCAGAAACAAACGGGATAAGTAAAGAGTCCAGAAATGAATACTCACTGCATATAAGAATATAAGAAAGTAAGAATATAAGAATATAGTAAGTGATAAACACGAAGTATCGCCATAATAAAAAAAAAAAGCAACTAATGTTCACAAGATAATAGGATCTCGCTACAGGGAAAAATTAATTGAAACTCAGCCTTCATTTTACATATAATATGTATGTATACATACATATGCATATACAGATATGCCACTATAATTTGTGGTGGGATAAACATAAAACACAAGTAAAACAGAAGGAAATATTTATTCCATCTAGAGACAAGAGAGAATCTTTTCACTACGGAAGCAAAAGTTGAAATTACAAACACTAAAAAAAAATGCCCAGGCACAATTTTAAGTTTTTAACTACTTTTCTAGAAAAACCACAGAAAATGAGATAGAAGGCAAAACAAAAATAAAAACTTATAAAAATAACCAATAAAACTTGTATACCTAGATATTTCACACACATTAGGATGACTAGTATTAAAAAGAAAAAAACAAGTCTTCACAAAGATGTGGAAAAGTTGGAACCCTCATTCACTGCCAGTGGAAAAACAGCGCAGCTGCTGTGGAAAACAGTTTGAGGGTTCCTCAAAAGCTAAACATAGAATTACCATATGAACAATCAACTCTACTCCAAGGTATACAGCCAAAAGAATCAGAAGCACAGACTCAGACAGATACTCAGACATCCACATTCACCACAGCATTAGCCCCAGTAGCCAAGGGGAGGACATAATCCAATGTCTATCAACAGATGAATGGATAAATTAAACGTGGAATATTATTTAGCCTGGAAAAGGAGAAAAACCCTGATACGTGTTACAACATGGGCTAATCTTGAAAACATTATGCAAATGAAATAAGCCAGAGTCAAAAGGACAAATGACTCCACGTAAAACATGAAGTACCTAGAATAAGCAAATTCATAGAGACATAAAGTAGAACACAGAGGACTTCTCTGGTGGTCCAGTGGTTAAGAATCCACCTGCCAAAGCAGGTGGGTTCAATCCGTGATCTGGGAAGATTCCACATGCTGAGGGGCAGCTAAGCCCATGTGCTGCAACTACTGAAGCCCGCACTCAGAGCCTGCGCTCTGCAACAAGAGAAGCCACCGCATGAGAAGCCCACACACCGCAACTAGAGTAGACCCTGCTCACCACAACTAGAGAAATCCCATGCAGAGCAACAAAGACCCAGGGCAGTCACAGATAAATAAGCAAAAATAACATAGGACAGAGGTTACCAGGGGATAGGGTTGGGGAACAGAAGGAAGGGAGAATGCTTTTGTGTGAAGGGTGCAGAGTGTCAGTTTGGGATGATGAAAAGTTCTGGAAAAGGATAGTGATAAAGCTGCACAACATTGGGAATGCACTCAATGCTACTAAATTATCTACTTAACAATGGCTTAAATGGTGATTTTTGTTATGAGTATTTTACCACAATTTTACTAAAAAGATTATATAAATCTCCAAAGTTAACCTCTGTAACTCCACAAGTCAAATAACTGAACACTATGAAAGAAGTCACATAAGAGAAAAGCAACTGATAACTGTAGAAACATGATGAGCTTAAACAATGAGGTGGGACTCTATACCTGCTAGCAAAATGACACCCTAGTATTTACGAGGTCAAGGAAAAAATAAGCCTCACATGCCACGGGGAAAATTTTACAATGCCTTGGCATATGTGATTATTATAACACCAGATTTAGGCAATCTGGTAACACACTTCAGATTTTAAAAAGTTCACATCCTTTGACTCAAGAACTTCATTCCAGAAGAAACCAAGTTGTGTGTAAAGATGTTTACATCAGGATTTAGTTTTATGTAGGAGAAATGCACCAGGAATGAGAAGTGGTTATATGAGTTATGGCATATTAACTGATAAATAGTATGAAACCACTAAAAAAAGGTAAACAGAAAGACCCTGAAATATGGACACATACATCAAAAATAATGAAATGAGGACCTCCCTGGAGGTTAAGACTTTGCTTTCCAATGTGAAGGTGAGAGTGAAGGGGTGAGAGTGAAGGGATACGGGTTCAATCCCTGATCAGGGTGCTAAAATCCCACATGCCACTCGGCCAAAAAACCAAAACATGAAACAGAAGCAATAGTGTAACAAATTCAATAAAGACTTTAAAAATGGTCCACAACAAAAACGTCTTTAAAAAAAATAACGAAATGCAGAAAAGAACGTCTATCCATGCTACATAATTATAACCATATGAAATTATTTGCCAAGCTAACTCTGAGAGCTTACTGTGTACCTGGCACTGGGCTAGACATGCTACATGTCTTACATAATTTATTCCTTATAACAACCCTAGGAGATATAAACTCTTGTCCTGATTTTATTAATTAGAAAACTAAGGGCCATCAAGTCCCTGGGCATTATACACATGCTACACATGGGGATGTAGAATCTGACCACAGCCTGTGTGACTCCTGACCTTATATGCATGGAAATCACATTTAAGGGAGAATTGAGTGAGAGATGTAATTTTTTGAGGGGGATAAAGTTTCCAATAAAAAAAAATTAGAAAGTAAATCATCGCACACAAGTCTCAATAAAGTGCTATGCCATTATCCTAGACCCCGATTCTACCACTTCTAAATACTTAGAAATATTATATTTATACAGACAGGCTGCCATTCACTTTCTTTTTATAAAAAATGGATACTTTACAGTTGTGACAACGTGAAAAAACCACCTGGAACTCGGCTCCCTTTTTGCCCCAGATGTCTTTTTCATGCACAGCTGCAGAGCACGGCCAAAAACAGGCTTGCTAAATAAATCTTGTGGGTCTCTGGAAAACTTCCCTGGAGGCACGGCTCACTACCACCACCATTCTGGAACTGGTCCTCACAGTTCGAACAGAGACATATTGAGGGATGGAGGTGTCCTCAGTCAGAGCCACAACCCCCTTCTCGTTTTACGCTGCCAAAGAGAGGGGACCCCTGTCTGCTCCCCAAAGGAAAACTGAGATCTTTCTGTACCCTTTGGCTAGACACTAAAAAGCCTACTAGGTCCAGGCTGGCTGTGAGGCAAGGTGAACCATCTTCAGAGCAGAAAAGAGAGAGACGAGACAGGGGCCAAGGCCTTGGTATTTGAACAGGCAGAAATCCCTAACGTGCAACGACTGTCCTTCACAGATGGATTTGGGAGCGGTTTGGACATTCAGACACAGCACCATGAAACATCTCTAAGGCAGTTTGGGGTTACAGATACTTGGCTTTCCGAAGACGTGGCTGGCACCTGTCTCGTCTGCTGAAATACATAATGTTCCTGGAGATAAGGACAATACGCGAAGGTACCTAAAAATAAGCCAAGGGGAAACACAGACCTGTTTAAACGTCCAAGGAGAGTGACTCAAAGACCGTAACCATAGAAACGCAATTTACCCATAGCCGTTTTGGTTTTTTTTCTTTTTTTAAATGTGGATTTTTTTTTTTTAAGTCTTTATGGAATTTGGTACATTATTGCTTCTGTTTAATGCTTGGTTTTCTGGCCATAAAGCATAGGAGATCTTAGCTCTCCTACCAGGGATCAAGCCCACACCCTGTAGGGTGCCCATAGTAGGGACCTACCCCTACCCATAGTAGGGAATTGTCTTTATAAGACAAGCAGAGATGGCTGAGGGAGACCAGCACCACAAGAATGGAGGCCCCTGGAAGAACACAGAGGCTGGTATCATGGCTGTGGCATCAAGGTAACAACTGATTCCAAAAGCCAGTTCCCCTTGCCCATTTGTGAACACCAGCCTTCTTCTAAGGGTGACTTATTTTTCTAAGAGAAGCAATGTTTACTGGTCCTCATGGTGCTCACACGGTTTTCTCCAGCGTGGTCCATGGCCACCACCTTGCTGTCTCCACCACACAGATGGGAAACCAGGTCACCCTTGGCTTCTGTGACTGGCGATGCCAGCGCCTGGACACAGTGGCTGGCAGAGGAGCGCCAGGTGGGCCGAGACGGCAGCCCAGCCACTCATCCTCCTCACCTCCAGCGCGTCCTTTTCCTCAAGGCTCAGGGCCAGCTGGCCAACTCAGTTCCTGCAGCCAGGTCCCAAACTCCAGAGAGAAAGTCAGGCTGCCACACAGACAGTGAATCTCGCAGGACACAGGCTGCTCTGTCCTGCAGTCCGCCACAGACAATGTCATGGCCAACACCCTAAGCAGTCACAGTGGCTCTGGAGCCCTCAGATGGTGCTGCCAGAGAACTGAAAGTCATTAGAAGGTAGTCCCAAACGATGCCTCCTGCTTAATAAGTTTGTTACAGAAAGGACAGTAACAACACCAGGGTAATGCTTACATGAAGAAGCTATGCTGCTCACTGTTTATAATAGCCAGGACATGGAAGCAACCTAGATGTCCATCAGCAGACGAATGGATAAGAAAGCTGTGGTACATATACACAATGGAATATTACTAAGCCATTAAAAAGAACACATTTGAATCAGGTCTAATGAGGTGGATGAAACTGGAGTCTATTATACAGAGTGAAGTAAACCAGAAAGAAAAACACCAATACAGTATACTAACGCATATATATGGAATTTAGAAAGATGGTAACGATAACCCTACATGCGAGACAGCAAAAGAGACATAGATGTATAAAACAGTCTTTTGGACTTTGTGGGAGAGGGCGAGGGTGGGATGACTTGGGAGAATGGCATTGAAACATGTATATTATCATATGTGAAACGAATCGCCAGTCCAGGTTCTATGCATGAGACAGGGTGCTCGGGGTTGGTGCACTGGGATGACCCAGAGGGATGGGATGGGAAGGGAGGTGGGAGGGGGGTTCAGGATGGGGAACACATGTACACCTGTGGGGGATTCATGTCAATGTATGGCAAAACCACTACAATATTGTAAAGTAATTAGCCTCCAATTAAAATAAAGAAATTTATATTTAAAAAAAAGAAGCTTTGCTGCATGTTCAATCCAATGACACTTAATTTTTAATCTAATACTTTCAGTAAGTAAAAGAAATATTAAATAGTGATCTTGCTAAATAAAGATTAGAAATTAAATGTTGTATTGTAAACATAAAAAAAAAGAATAAAACAATTTTGTAATTATTAAAAAGAAGAAGCTATGCTGCTCTGAATTTCCTGTCCTTGACACACTTCTGCCACTACCAGCACCTACAAAATTATTTCAGTGTCACTTTCTGATTTAAACACCTGCATTCCCCCACCTACAGTTTATCAAAGCAAACGGCCATGACCCTCCCCAACTGCCCCAAATTAAGACAAATCACCAAATGACCAGAAATCACAAAAGATTTGACAATCTTCAAGACGTTCAGAGGAATAAACTTTTGGGGGATGGCTTTTCCCTTCTAAATTCAGCACTGTCCCGATGAGACGGAAGGAAAGCAGGACAAAAATGGATTTGTTTTGAAATAGGTCCTTCTCTTCCCACTTATGGGAAAGCAGGATCAAGTGCAGAGAAGTTCGGTGTGGATGTGGAAGGGCTCTCCTCTCTCAAATGGGACAAATATTCTCAATGGAACAGCCACAGGAGGCCCCCTGGTGGCACCAGGGCTTTGCCCCAGTTCAGCATCCCAACCCACTCAACAGCACCACCATCTTCTCTAAGCCAGCTCTTAACAATAATACTTAGCCTTCTTTCTCCTTAGTCTGATCATTTCCCTAAATTAGGGAAATGGAAAAAAAAAGTGTCACTTAAAAAAGATATCCTCTCTCAAGAAATCCAAGGTTGATAAGAAATGAATTTAAAAATTAATGCTTCTTATTTCTGTGCCAAGGAAGGTTTGAGAAGAGTGCAGTCAATGACCGTGGCTGTACAGACTATGCCAGAGAGAAAAGAAGATGGGTCATGGAAAGAATGATGAATTCAAATTCCACCTTAGTTTGGGAGTCTTCTCTCACCCACCCTGCATTCTGACCCAGGAGGCAGAGTCCCGGCTCCATGTGAGCACAGCTCTAGTCCGGGCTGGTGCTCTGCGCTGTCACTCACCTGTGCCATTGGCCAAGCCACTGTGGCTCGGGTTCTTGATGGGCTGGTGGTGCCGGCTGCTAGCACCAGGGCTCTGCTCACCGGCTGCTGTGGCTGGTCTGGCTGAACCACTTGAATGTCTGTGCGTCCTGCAGGTTCAAAATATAAAACAGACAGACATAAGTTATCATGAAGGAGAAAGCGCTGTGCCCCCACCTAAGTCACCGTGTTTCCTCTCTCACTATTTATGGGAAATAAGCCCTGTAATAGTCCTTCTGCTCTTTGACTCGACAGAAGCTGGCCCCAGACGGAGAAACCCAGGTAAGCTTCCTTCTTGGTAAAAAGTACAGAAGGTAACTTTGGGTAAAATTTTCCACTTGAAGTAAACAAATCCAGAGTGAATTACCCCTACATCTGAAATAACTGGCAAAATATCCTGTGACCATCACATTATTTTTATTGGGCTTGACCGTAAGAAGTAAACAAGAAAATCACTGGACGGGCTACAGACAACATATTTCTCCCATTAGCCAAAAAAGCAGCCCAAAACTTATCCAAATCCATCTGCTCTATAGCTAGAAACATGCCTGCCTTGGGAATAAATATTAAGGGCATTAGACAACTTCAACCAATGTGCACGTTGCCATGTTTTACCTAGAAAAGGTGACTCAACAGTCTATGCAAGTAAATGAGGAACAAAGCAGAGAGGGATCTGTACAGGAAAAGTGGTGGAATTCAGCAACAGAGACCGTCTGACATCTTCAGAGAACACAAGGCAACAGGCAGTATGTGTTTCCACAGTCTTGTCATAGCTTGACTTCCTTCACTCAGTGAAAATGACTGAGCTTCCCTGCCCTTCAGTTTCCGTTTTGTCAAAGGAGATTATTCTACTACTCCATCATTACACACAACTTTTCAACAGTGAGAGGATATCTATACTACCCAGGGAAGAAAAGACCACCCCTGTCCAGGCAGAGAAACAGAGGTCCAGGGGACAATTTATAACCATGGGACGAGGGGCAGTGAGAATACCACCTACAATAAGTGTAGAAGCAAGGACAATGCTGAAGCTGAAGCTCCAATACTTGGGCCACCTGATGGGAAAAACTGACTTGTTGGAAAAGACCCTGATGCTGGGAAAGACTGAAGGCAGGAGGAGAAGGGAACGACAGAGGATGAGATGGTTGGATGGCATCACCGACTCGACGGACATGAGTTTGAGCAGGCTCCAGGAGTTGGTGATGGACAGGGAAACCTGGAGTGCTGCAGTTCATGGGGTTGCAAACAGTCGGAAACAACTGAACGACTGAAGGACGAAGGAAGTATTTAATATGCACTGGGCTGGAATATCAGGTTCCAGGTACCCGTGGTGTGCTATGCATTTTGCACATATTATCTCATTTAACATGGCAACCCCAGAGGTCGCCTACTATTATTATGTCCATTTTACAGGTGAGAAAACAGACACGAAGAAAGCGAGCAATGGAGCAGAGATTTGAATCTAGGTACTCTAAGATCAAGAGCCCACACTCTCTGGTTGGAGGCTAGGGTGGGGGTGGGGGGAAGCCTCGACTTAAGTTGAATCGCTTTTGGGCTATTCATGGGTCACTCGGCCAATGGTGAGGTGAAGACCTTGAACAGAAAGCTCCCCCATGGGAAAGCTCCACACCCACCAGAACACCTCTGCTGGTGAGACATTCTGGTCCAGGATGTTGGGAAAAACTTGCAGCACAACAAACTAGGAGATTCCCAGGGGAAGGAAGTGGCCCCATGACTATCTTCTCCAACACGATGGGTACACACCCAAATGTTTACAGTGATTATCTTTGGACGCTGGGAATATGGATGTTTCCTTTTGTGCTTTCCTAGGTTTTTCTGATTTTCTTCATTAAGCTTGCCTACTTTTGAGGGAGGAAGAAACACAATTATTTAAAAAGAAAAAGGTCTTCTTGGGCCAAAACTACAAAAAAAAGAAGAAGAAAAAGGCAACCTAGCAAACCCTGGAGTCCTTGGTACCTAAGACTGCGTGGCAGTTAAAAATGGATAGGAGAGCACAACTGAGCTATGGAAATAAAGATTTAATTTGGACTGGTTTTCCATCTTATTTTTCCCTGAGCTAATTTCATAAATCAAAGCTGTCAACCACACCTCAGTCAAGAAAAATATTTCAGAGTCCCCACTCCATGGGAAGGAATATTAGCATTGAGCATTTTACCACAAGTCCTCATCGAAAGCAGGAGTGCAGACTAGTTCAAGACGGGAAGATGGTCGTTAGCTGCTGGTGAATGTGTGTGTATGTGTTGAGGGCTGAGAGCTTGAGAGAGATCAAATTGGTTAATAGAAGGTTTATTTCAGCCAAGAGTCCCCTTAAAAGGACAAAAGAAAGAAGCCTCTGTGATTGGGTGCTCAGAGCCCACAGTAGAGGGCTGGGCCCTCCAGGCGGGGCCAGCTGCGTGGGGCAGCACAGAAAATGAGACACCAGCTGTGTCACACACACGGGCTCTGACAGGCCTATGACTCCTTCCAGTCCCCTGGGCTCCTTGATCCTCTGCAGGGCAGCTGGGAAGGACAACAGGGTGGGTCCTGTTACTCTCCTGGCCCCTCCCTCCCTTCCCCAAAAGGGCGTGTGGTCAGAGTTGAGAGAGAACACTTTAAGAAATGTTCAACCACTAATGACAGCAGCACACCCTGAATGACAGGCTGGAGCAGCGCTGGGATTAGCCCATAAACCAGGGGCAGCTGGGACCACTTTGCGTGAATTGCCGCCTCCCTGCCCATGGCCCATGGCCACCCTGCTACCCGCCCACCACACACACACATGCATACACACAGACACACAGACACACACAAACACACACACATACACACACACAAGGCCATCCCACTACCCACCCACCATACACACACGCACGCATACACATAGACACACACCCTTCCCCCAAACACATAGGCTTACACACACACTTCCCCCAGATTCTTCCCTTGCCCTAAATCTGGAGCTTCTACTTTTCCCCTCTTGAATTATCTTTAAAATAAGACTCTTAGAAAGAAGAGAAGGCCTGAACATTTGAGGAAAATCTTCTCTTCAGCAGTTGTTTCTTTGGGAGGACTCAGTTCAGTTCAGTTCAGTTGCTCAGTCATGTCTGACTCTTTGTGACCACATGGACTGCAGCATGTCAGACTTCCCTGTCCATCACCAACTCCCGGAGCCTGCTCAAACTCATGGGAGGACTCACTCAATCCTTAAAAGATGGGACTGTGTCGTGATTAAAAAACTGGCCCAAATGCTGAAACCACACACCATAAGCCAAAATAGTACCAGGATGCAAGTGGGGTGATGGGGTGGAGATGAGCTGGGCTCCACCACAGGCAGCCTGGCTTTGGCTCTGCCAATGACTTCAACCTTGGCCTGATCCCTCCACCATTTTGGGGGCGGGAGGGAACAGCTATGCAGACCCCGGGGCAGTCCAAAGGCGGTGAAACAGCAAAACTCCACAAATGGTTTTGAGTCCTCTAGTTACCGAGATTAAGCTCTCACTAGAGTATGTGCTTTCTCAGAATGCTGGTGTGAACGTACCTAAGTTCCTCTCTCAGGTCAGAAACTAAGGCCTCCCTAAGAAATACCAGTCAAGGTCCGGGTCCTGGGATTCTCTCTCCATGCTCCAGAAAACGATCTGATGCAAGTGAGGCCCCCAGGAGAGGGCTGTTGGCTGTCCCTTGCCATTCAAGCTTTGACATTCAGTGTTGGCCTCGGTCCTCAGCTAACCCTAAGAGCCACGGCCTCAAATGCTGTGAGACATTCAGCACTGTGCTTCATGAGAGCCAGTAACTTGCATTCAGTCATTATTTTCTGACCTATTAGGCCGTGTTCTAGAGCTAGCAACAAAATAAAAAGAGTCTCTGACCTCAAGGACCTACATGTTAGGGGAAATGCAGTGATCGATAATTCTGCTCAGACACAAATTTGCATCACTCCCTATGACGCTGGTGTGTGGGAGTCACTGGCTAGTGAGTGAGCCTGGCGGGTAACTTTTACTGTCACCCAGTACAGCTTTGTTGATCATCACATATACAACAGTTTATGTGGAGCAATTAAACAAAACTTTGTTTAAAAAAAAAAAAAAAGGCAACCTTACTATTGGTAATGTAAATTAAAACAAAATGAAGAAGCAAAAGAAGTAATAGCTCACAAGACAGAAAAACAAAACTTTCTGCTAAATTAAAAAATCAAACTCAAGATATGGTGGCGGCTCAGAACTTAGGATTGGTATAAGTCTATCATATCCCTTACGAGGAAATGGATTTAAAAAGCATTTCATTAAAATTCAAACCTTCCGCCCTTACAAAAACACTATCAAGAAAATGAAAAGCCAGTCCCTAAACTGGGAATGACATAAATCTAAAACTGGATGACCTAAATCAAATCCCTTATGATTATACAGTGGAAGTGACAAATAGATTTAATAGACAAATAGATTTAAGGGACTAGATCTGATAGACAGAGTGCCTGATGAACTATGGACAGAGGTTCGTGACATTGTACAGGAGACAGGGATCAAGACCATCCCCATGGAAAAGAAATGCAAAAAAGCAAAATGGCTGTCTCAGGAGGCCTTACAAATAGCTGGGAAAAGAAGAGAAACGAAAAGCAAAGGAGAAAAGGAACAATATTCCCATCTGGATGCAGAGTTCCAAAGAAGAGCAAGGAGAGATAAGAAAGCCTTCCTCAGCGATCAGTGCAAAGAAATAGAGGAAAACAACAGAATGGGAAAGACTAGAGATCTCTTCAAGAAAATTAGAGATACCAAGGGAACATTTCATGCAAAGATGGGCTTGATAAAGGACAGAAATGGTATGGACCTAACAGAAGCAGAAGATATTAAGAAGAGGTGGCAAGAATACACAGAAGAACTGTACAAAAAAGATCTTCACGACCCATATAATCATGATGGTGTGATCACTCACCTAGAGCCAGACATCCTGGAATGTGAAGCCAAGTGTGCCTTAGAAAGCATCACCACGAACAAAGCTAGTGGAGGTGATGGAATTCCAGTTGAGCTATTTCAAATCCTCAAAGGTGATGCTGTGAAAGTGCTGCACTCGCTATGCAAGCAAATCTGGAAAACTCAGCAGTGGCCACACGACTGGAAAAGGTCACTTTTCATTCCAATCCCAAAGAAAAGCAATGCCAAAGAATGCTCAAACTACCGCACAATTGCACTCATCTCACATGCTAGTAAAGTAATGCTCAAAATTTTCCAAGCCAGGCTTCAGCAATACGTGAACTGTGAACTTCCAGATGTTCAAGCTGGTTTTAGAAAAGGCAGAGGAACCAGAGATCAAATTGCCAACATTCGCTGGATCATCGAAAAAGCAAGAGAGTTCCAGAAAAACATATATTTCTGCTTTATTGACTATGCCAAAGCCTTTGACTGTGTGGATTACAATAAACTGTGGAAAATTCTGAAAGAGATGGGAATACCAGACCATCTGACCTGTCTCTTGAGAAACCTGTATGCAGGTCAGGAAGCAAAGGTTAGAGCTGGACATGGAACAACAGACTGGTTCCAAATAGGAAAAGGAGTACGTCAAGGCTGTATATTGTCACCCTGCTTATTTAACTTATATGCAGAGGACATCATGAGAAACGCTGGGCTGGAAGAAACACAAGCTGGAATCAAGACTGCCGGGAGAAATATCAATAACCTCAGACATGCAGATGACACCACCCTTATGGCAGAAAGTGAAGAAGAACTAAAGAGCCTCTTGATGAAAGTGAAAGAGGGGAGTGAAAAAGTTGGCTTAAAGCTCAATGTTCAGAAAACTAAGATCATGGCATCTGGTCCCATCACTTCATGGCAAATAGATGGGGAAACAGTGGAAACAGTGTCAGACTTTATTTTGGGGGGCTCCAAAATCACTGCAGATGGTGACTGAAGCCATGAAATTAAAAGACACTCCTTGGAAGGAAAGTTATGACCAATCTCTATAGCATATTTAAAAGCAGAGACATTACTTTGTCAACAAAGGTCCGTCAAGTCAAGGCTATGGTTTTTCCAGTGGTCACGTATGGATGTGAGAGTTCGATGGTGAAGAAAGCTGAACGCCGAAGAATTGATGCTTTTGAACTCTGGAGTTGGAGAAGACTCTTGAAAGTCCCTTGGACTGCAAGAAGATCTAACCAGTCCATCCTAAAGGAGATCAGTCCTAGGTGTTCATTGGAAAGACTGATGTTGAAGCTGAAACTCCGATATTTTGGCCACCTCATGCGAAGAGTTGACTCACTGGAAAAGACCCTAATGCTGGAAAGGATTGGGGGCAGGAGGAGAAGGGGACGACAGAGGATGAGATGCTTGGATGGCATCACGGACTCGATGGACATGGGTTTGGGTAAACTCTGGGAGTTGGTGATGGACAGGGAGGCCTGGCGTGCTGCGATTCATGGGGTAGCAAAGAGTCGGACACGACTGAGTGACTGAACTGAACTGAAACTGGGAAAGATTATTTGTAAAATATGTATCTGTTAAAGGATTTCTATCTAGAATATATAAGAAAAAACTTTCAAAACTCAATAATAAAAAGAATAAACCAATAAAACTAACCAAAAAGTTTTAAAAGAGAAGATCTACAAACAGCAAATAAACACATGAGAAATGCTCAACATCGATAGTCATTAGGAAAATGCAAATTAAAACCACAGTGAGATACCATCACACAACTATATGAATAGACAAAGTAAAAACAAAACAAAAAAAGCCTCACACACACAAACAAAAACGAAACAAAAAAACCTGACAGTAAACAGTGTTAGGAAGAACACAAAGCACCCAAGCGTCTCAAACACTGCTGAAGGGAATGTAATGCGGTACTATCATTTTGGAAAAAAGTTTGGCAGTTCCTTATAAAGTTAAACATGCACCAACCAGCAATCCTACGCCTAGGTATTTATACAAGAGAAAATAAAACATGTTTATACAAAACTTGTAGGCAAACTATTTCAGGTGACTATTCATAATTTTTAAAATCATAAACAACCAAATCCGTGAATGAACAGATTGAATGTGGTACATCCACACAGTGAAACACTACTCAGCAAAAAAAGGAATGAACTACTGATGACGAAACAACATAGATGAATCACAAATGAATTATGCGAAGCAGAAGGAGACAGACACAAAAGGCTACAGAGTGTATCATTCCATTTTTATGACATTTAAGAAAAGGTAAAACTGCAGGGACAGGAAACAATTAGTATCTGTCAGTAGCTGGAGAAAGAAGCAGGGGCTGACTGCAAAGGGGCAAGAGGGAACTTTTGGGGAAAATGAAACATTCTGTATCTTGATTTATGGTGGTGGTTACCAGACTCTATGGGCTTCCAGATGGCACAGTGGTAAAGAATTCACCTGCCAGTGCAGGAGATGCAAGAGACATGGTTTCGATCCCTGGATGAGGAAGATCTCCTGGAGAAGGAAATGGCAACCCACTCCAGTATTCTTGCCCGGAAAATCCCATGGAGAGAGGAGCCTACAGGGCTACCGTCCATGGGGTAAGGACGAGTTTCAGGCACAGCTGAGTGACTGACAATACACCAGACTCTATACTTCCGTCAAAACCCACGGAACTGTACATTGCATAGGGTTTATGTTACTGTATGCAAATTATACCTCCATAGACCTATCTTCATTTTAAAAAGCAATCTGTGTGTTTCAGTCACTGCAAAAACAACTCATCACACGAGAAAAAATTTTAAAGTAATCGAAAAGTTTTAAAAGAAAACTTAGGTATGGTGTGAGGATATGTGTGTGTTAGTCACCCAGTCACATCCGACTCTTTGTGATCCCATGGACTGTAGCCCGCCAGGCTCCTCTGTCCATGGGATTTTCCATGCAAAAATACTGGAGTGAGTTCTCATGTCATTTCCTTCTCAAGGGGATCTGCTCCCCCCAAAAAACACCCAGAAAACAAGAACCTTGAAAGGAATATGATTCAGGCAATATTCAGAACTCTACAAACACTCTGTATTAATAAATATAAGGATTCTTCAATGCCCAAGGACACATCTCTTCCAAATGTCAAGAATTCGTGGCTGACCGATACTGGGTGCCAAGCATATTTTTCTATCTTGGTAAAAGAAGCCCAGAATACTAAAGGGAAGTTCTTTGACCTCAGAATTCAAGCCCATTAGCTTGGCAAAAGAGAAGTTTCTGGGTAGAACCACTGATAGTGGAGTTTTTCCTCCCTTTAAATTTATTAATGGAAAAAAAAAAAAACAGACACAGAAGTTAAAATTGCCTAGATAACTTAAAACTGTTCTCACATCCCAATCCAGGGAATTGATTTTTGCCTAGATGACTAGGAGCAAGAGGGTGGCCGTCCTGCCCCTCTTCCAAGTCCTCTTAACTGGGCATTGTCTTTTAATAGCAGCATGGAAACAAAACTGAGTGAGGCTGGGCCAGTTTCCAGTAAAAGAATCAGCAAAAAAAAAGAAAGAGTCACTTAAAATAGAATCATGGAGGGAAAAATGGGAAGCAGTGATGGGAAAAGAAATGGTTTCCATCATTCAGAGAGGCGTCACTAAGCAAACCTGCTCCCACCTACATGCAGCCTCCTCAATTCTTCCTGTTCATTCAAATGTGGACGAGGAGGAGGGGGAATGGGAAGGGGGTAAAAGGGGAGGTGAAAAGGGAAAGGCGCAATTAAGAGTTAAAAATGGGACCATTGGAATCATTCTGAGGGTAATTTACGGCTCCATTCCACACCCTACCTCTGGCTGCCAGCCTCAGAAATGACAGGAAAGGTAAAAATAAAACAACTGCCAAGTCCATTCTACATGACAGAAAGACAAGTGATTTACTTCTGCCCAATCTGAAGAAAAGAGAAACATTCTCAACGGTGGCAGCTTTCTGAGACTGAAAAATTCACTTTAAGAGAGACTATATACTACATTTCACTCATCTCATTCCAGGTTGTATGTTGGGCTTCTAGCGGAAGCGGACAGTGTCTCATTCCACCCCACTCCCACTTAGGGCAATAGGGAACAACCTGGGGTTCCCTGAACACAGAAGGCAGCCCCTCACTTATTTGTCCCATGTCCTGAGATGGTACAAGGGCACAGGACGCTCCAGCAGCTCAGGAGACACGCATGGTGGGCTATCAACCTCCACTGACACATAGCAGGAAGCTGCAGGGGGCCAACCCTGAGCACGAGGCTCCAGCTTCTGCTATAGGTGGGCCAGAAAAGGCTCTTCCACCTTCTTCCCCGTGGCATTACCTCTTGCTTGAACCTGGCCCATTCCAGAGCATCCCTGAGCTACAGCCGAGACCTGAAAGGACTACACGGTACCAGAATGACAGTGCCCAGGGCGTTATTTCTAAGTGTTCTGACACAACAAATCACAAAGGCAGGGATTAGGCAGGAGGGAGGCACACTCCTAAAAGAGTATGTTCATCAGACGTTCCTCCAAACTTCCCTCTAAACTCCTCCCAAGGAAAATTTAGAGCTTTTGCTGATCGACTCGCTGGCATCCTCTTCTGGACTCTTCACCCAGCTGGCTCCTCATTCAAATCCTGGTCTAAATGTCTCTCACCTCCCAGGCTGCACTAAACTCCCTGACTTCTCTGGCATAGCATTCTATCCTTTTCCTTAATGGCATTTTTTTTTAACTTTTTATTTTGTATTGGGGTATAACCGACTAACAATGTTGTGATAGTTGCTGTGAACAGCTGAAGGGACTCAGCCTTTCTATTTGTGATTTATGTTTGTTTATCTGTTTAATGTCTAACTTCAACAAGGCCCATGAAGTCAGAAGCCATGTCTGTTTAGGTGTAACTTTGTATAACCAGCACCTAGTACATGCTTGGCCCCACAGCAGGCACAAAGAAACATTTGCTGAATGAATAAAAGACGCAAGCTCTCAAGTACAAAAGCACTCTTGGGCCTGTAACCTCTAATATTTCCCATGTTCCTGGCAATCCAGTCACTCCTCACCTCCCTGTCTCCAACCACCTCTTTAAAGAATGGAATCTATGTCAAGAGATGGAATCCACAAGATAGTAGGTATTGAGAAGTGTCAGAGCTAGTGTCTTCCAAAAAGGTTAGCCCTCAACATCATGTAAGAACATTCTCTAGTCTACAAACCAAGGTCTACAAATAAAAATCATTTCATTACACTTTTTTCGTGCTGCATATACTAAAATTGCAAGACAATCTCCACATCCAACCAAATTTTATTTATCATGTTTTTTTTTTGTTGTTGTTCTAGCTATAATTTTCAAGCACTCTCCAACAGGTCAAGACTAGGCAAGTGATTGAACATGGGAATTAAGAGAGATAACCTTGTGTGGCAGGAATATTTTCTAAAATTCCCCTCCTCCCAAAGACACCCCACCTCAATGCATAAAACCAGGGAATATGATGACATATCACACAGCCCGAATTCCTGCTGAGCACATGGCCTCACTCAAGTTAGAGGGCTTTACAGAGAGATGGAGATGCCCTGTGGAATCAGTGCTCATCTCACAGGGGTGCCATTTCTGTGATCCAAATATCCTTCATGAGACATACACTCCTGACATTCAACCATCATTTGGGGATGTGAAGTTATCTATATGTGGGACATCACTGTTCTCAGAGGGTGAGTAAGTAACATTCTCTCCTGGTAGAGTTCAGGAACATGGACGTTAATACACATGCTTTTCCAAATAAGATGTATTTATGTGTCAGCTTATCTCTGATTCCAATGCTAACCATCGAAGTTGTAAGGACTTGAAAAGAAAATTCCAAGAAAAGGGTTCAAACTGGAAGTATCAATCATGAAGAATAAATAAAACAGGAGGAGCAGAGACTTCCCTGGTGGTCCGGTGGTTGGGACTCCATGCTTCTACTGCAGGGTGTGTGGGTTGGAACACTGGTTGGAGAACTAGGATCCTGCATGCCGCAGCCAAAAAACAAAAACAAAACCAGAGGGAACCCACCACACTCTCTCGCTAAGCTTTAGAAAGACAAGGCTGTCCTGATAAAAAGTCTCCCCTGTACCCTGTGCCCCTGAAACCATCACTTCTCAGGGAGTCAAGGTGCCAAGGAATGTAAACCAGCAGCAAGACCCACCCTGAAGTCCTGGCAAGTGAGAAGCAGGAACACAAGACTCTTTCAACTCAACAAGGATTCACTGAGCTGCTGCTACGTGCAGCAGAGCACTATTCGGGGCCCTGGTGGGGACATAAAGATGCATAAGGCCCAGATGAGTTTGGCTGAGAACTCCCCCGGTACCCCTCCCCACCTTCAAGAGTGCTGTAGATGGGAGAGAAAAAACCAACTCCCAGTCCCCATTTCATCATTCTTCTCTACATATAAAGCAAAACTGTAGGGTGTGATTTCAAATAAAGGTTTTGCTTACCTTTTTTAAAGGGAAAAATTTTAAAGAGAAAAAACAAAACCAACCATATCCTCATCTCCCCTTCTCCTTCACCAAACAGCAGTGATTCACACCATCTCCTACTCTAGACTTTCACTAATGTCATGTTAAAAATTGTTGTCAATTTCTTATTTGAAAGTTGTACCTTCGAAGGCCATTTATGAGCACACAAAATAGACCCGACACATAGACATGCCATGAAAGTCCAAGAGAAGTCCCAGTCCAAACAGAAAATCTTCAGACAGGGAGCCAGGGAAGAAATTCTTGTTTTCTCTATGCTGTTAGGTGCAGAATTTCACACTCCACTATCAAATAATCCGTGAGCCAAAGATACCTTCAACTCATAAAGACAAAGAAAAGGCAGGCCAAACACAGGCTTAACGTGGCAAGTTAGCTTAGCAAAGGGAGACAAAGAAAGCACAACAGACAGCACTTAAAAGGCAAGAGGATGAAAAGATATCATGAATCACAAGAAACAAATGGACCAACCATGACAGTTTAAAGATACAAGGTATTATATTGGTTTGGGTTTGTTTTTCAATCTTTTTTTTTAATTGAAATATTGCTGACATACAAACTGTACTAGTTTCAGGTATACCACAAAGTCATCCAATATTTATATACATTCTGAACTGATATATATAAAGTCTAGCAATCATCTGTCACCAAAGTGATCAAAAAATTATTGACCATATTCCCCACGCTGTACATTATATTCTCATGACTTATTTATTCTATAACCAGAAGTCTGCATCTCTTAGTCCCCTTCATCTAGTTGTTCCAACTTGCCACCCTCCTTGTGCTGTTTGTTAAAAATCCAGTTCAGTGATGTTTCGAGCAACACCATCTAATATATAAGCACCAAAAATGTGGAAACTAAATGGATGCAGAAAATATGACAAGAAAATACAAAACAAAAGGAAGCTGGGGAAGTCATGCTAATATCAAACTAAACAAACTTTTTAAATGATTTTTAAAATTCAGGCATAATTTACATATAGTAAAATTCACTCCCTTTGAAGGGTACAGTTAAATGAGTTTTACCAGCATATACAATCATGTTATCACCACCACGATCAAGATATAAAACACTTCCACTGCCGCCCAAAATTTCTTGGTGCCCTTGCCTCCCCTCAATTCGCAACAACTGCTAACAGGATTTCTGTGCCAATCATTTTGCCTCGTCTAGAATGGACTCACACAGAATGCAGCCTTTTGCGTCTGGCTTTTTTTAATTTACCATCTTAACCATTTTATTCTACTTATTTATTTACTTTTGATCCCACCGCCTGGCTTGCAAGATCTTAGTTCCCCAACCAGGAATTGAACCTGGCCCCAGGCAGTGAGACTTCCGATAGCTCAGTTGGTAAAGAATCCACCTGCGATTCAGGAGACCCCAGTTAATTCCTGGGTCGGGAAGATCCCCTGGAGAAGGGAAAAGCTATCCACTCCGGTATTCTGGGCTGGAGAATTCCGTGGATTGTACAGTCCATGGGGTTGCAAAGAGTCGGACGTGACTGAGCGACTTTCACTTTCTCTTTCACTTTCCAGGCAGTGAAAGCGTGGACTCCTAACCACTGGAATGCCAAGGAAGTCTTTTGTATATCTGGCTTCTTGCATTTAGCATAATTCTTTTGAGAGTCATCCATGTTGTTTAATGCTCTTCCTTTTTATTGCCCAGAACAAATAAAATTTAAAAGGTGCTAGAAAAAGAGAGGATCACAAGATAAAAGTTTCAATTCACCCATAAGACATATTTCAAACTTGTATAGTGGGTCCAAGAATATAACCTTTAAATACACAAAGCAGAAATTCTTGGATACAACCTGGCCCCACCTATTAACTGCCGTCACCTCCTCCTATTTTCCCATCACTCCCTCCACTCCAACCAGACTGGCCTTGTTCAACTCCAAAGGCCCACTCCCAGCTGGGTTCCTTGGCAAGAGCCACTCCTCTGCCCAAAAGTCTTCCCTGATGAGAGAGCCTCATGGAGAAATTCCTCACCTTCTCCAAGGCTTTGCTTACAGGTTGCCTTCTTAACCATACCTCTCTCAACTGCATTATTTAATAGTGCATCCTGTTGCTATGTAACGAGTCCACAAGGTCAAACCTGCAGACAAGGTCAGCTGGGCCTTTGCGGCTGTAATTTTGGCAGAATGGTAGGGGGTGGATGCCAGAATGAAGTGAATTAATACATAAATAGGAATAAGGATGGGAGACTCAAAGAATATTGAGACTAGTATTTTCGCTATATTCTCAATAAGGTATGGGTACATAACAACTTCTGGAAATCCTATGATATGTTCTGTGCTTTAGTTCTGTAACTATTTTTACCTAATGCAAAGTGAAAAACCTAAATATAGAATTATTCCAGTGTATAAAAAGAGTCATTCTATTTAGGTTATTGAGTATGCCATCATAAAGACAGTCGCTAAACCAAACCCTAAATCTCCACTTCCACAGACCTTGGCGCTTTTGAAAGGAGCCAACCAGGGCCAACAGACTCCTAAAGGAAACGTCTAACCTCATCACACCAAACCACAGCCACAAACACCATGGCTTCAGCAGTCCTTTTCCCCGCCATCCACATCTGTCCAAAGCATTTGCAGTCAGTTCTGTTCCAATTTTTGATCATCACATACCCAAACTGCACTAGTTCCCGTGACTCAAAAGTCTTTTCTCTGAGAACCATACTCTTTACTGGCTTCTCTGTAAACATTTTTCCTTTAGTTGTCTTTGTTTTTTTTAATTATTTATTTATCTGGGTACTCCAGGTCTTAGTTGCAGAATGCAGGTTCTAGTTCCCTGATCAGACTCCTGCATTAGGAGTGTGGAGTCTTAGCCATAGGACTACAAGGAAAGTCCCAACTGTTGCCCTTTCAATTACAATTTTCTAGGACTGAGAAGTCCTAGAATCCAGATACAGGTCTGGTTAAAGTAGAAATTTCACCCCTGTCCCCTAAATCATGGAGACCCTTACACTGGTACCATTTTTCAGTGTCAGGAATACACTCTGTTGTCCTCTGCATCTCCTAGGTTTGGCTTGCATTCTCCTCCTATGGATACACTTTGAGAGGAATGACTCTGCCCCAGAGTCAATCAGTACCACTGTTCCACAGAACCTACTAAGCACCAATCACTACCATTATGGGGGAAGTCCTTTTAAAGTGATAGCTTCAGACTTTCCTGGTGGTCCAGTCACTGAGACTCCACACTCCCAATGCAGGGGCCCCGGGTTTGATCCCTGGTCCAGGAGCTAGATCCCATAAGGTGCAACTAAGTGTTTGCATACTGCAACGGAGCCACCACCTGCAGCTAGTCCTCCACTCCTCTCTCCAGTTCCCATATCAATTCTCATATTGGTCCCTGAGTCTAGCCTCGACCTCCACTGTGTCAAGACATTCCCACCTTCTTCTGCCTTCTCCTGTGTCCCTTCTCCTACCCCCTCACTACAGGGGTTAGCAGACTCTCTGACAACAAGGCAGCTTGGTTCTGGAAGCAGTTTGTTGTTTTAGTTGCTAAGTCATGTCCATCTCTTTTGCAACCTCATGGGCTATAGCCCGCTAGGCTCCTCTGTCCATGGGATTTCCCAGGCAGGAATACTGGCGTGGGTTGCTACTTCCTTCTCCAGGGGATCTTCCCAACCCAGGGACTGAACCTGTGTTTCCTGCATTAGCAGGCGGGTTCTTTACCACTAGTGTCACCTGGGAAGCCCAAATGAATGAGTATGTGCTGTATTCAAATAAAATTTTATTTACAAAAAGAGGTGGTCAAGAGGATAAGACAAGACTCAGGCCGGAAGAAAATATTTGTAAAAACATATCTTGATAAAAGACTGTTATCCAAAATATACAAAGAACTATTAAAATTCAACAACAAGAAAAGGAAAAACCTGATTAAAAAAATGGGCAAAATGCCTGAACAGACACCTCACCAAAAAAGATATATAGATGGCAAATGAGTATATGAAAATGTGCTCTACACTGTGTGTCATTAGGGAAATGCAAATGAGACATCACGACATGCCTATTAGAAAGGCCAAAATCTAAAACACTGACAACACCAAATGCTGGTGAGGATGTGGAGCAACAGAAACACTCATCCATTGCTGTTGGGGATGTAAAATGGTATAGCCATTTTGGAAGACAACTTGGCAATTTGTTATAAAACTAAACGTACTCTTTTACTCTTACCATACAACCTAGCAATTGCTCTCCTTTGTATTTATCCAAAGAAGCTGAAAACATGTCCATAGAAAAATCTGCACAGGAATGTTTACAGTAGCTTTGTTCAAAATTGTGGAAACTTGGAAGCAACCAAGATGTCCTTCAGTAGGTGAATGGATAAATAAACTGTGGTATGTCAAGATTATGAAATATTATTTCAGTCAGTTCAGTTCAGTTGCTCAGTTGTGTCAAACTCTTTGTGACCCCGTGGACTGCAGCATGCCAGGCATCCCTGTCCATCACCAACTTCTGGAGTTTACTCAAACTCATGCCCATTGAGTCAGCGATGCCATCCAACCATCTCATCCTCTGTCGTCCCCTTCTCCTCCCGTCTTCAATCTTTCCCAGCATCAGGGTCTTTTCAAATGACTCAATTCTTTGCATCAGGTAGCCAAAGTATTGGAGTTTCAGCTTCAGCATCAGTCCTTCTAATGAACAGTCAGGACTGATTTCCTTTAGGATGGACTGGTTGGATCTCCTTGCAGTCCAACGGACTCTCAAGAGTCTTCTCCAACACCACAGTTCAAAAGCATCAATTCTTCAGCATTTGGCTTTCTTTGTAGTCCAACTCTCACATCCATACATGGCTACTGGAAAAACCAAAGCTTTGGCTAGATGGACCTTTGTTGGCAAAGTAATGTCTCTGCTTTTTAAATATGCTATCTAGGTTGGTAATAACTTTTTTCCAAGGAGCAAGCATCTTTTAATTTCATGGCTGCAGTCACCATCTGCAGTGATTTTGGAGCCCCCAAAAATAAAGTCTGTCACTGTTTCCATTGTTTCCCCATCTATTTGCCATGAAGTGATGGGACCAGAAATATTATTTAGTGCTAAAAAACAAATGAGCTATCAAACCATGAAGAGACACAGAGGAACCTCAGATGTATATTACTAAGTGAAGGACTACAATCTGAACTACAAATTTTATGATTCCAGTTAGATGCTGCTGCTGCTGCTAAGTCGCTTCAGTCGTGTCTGACTCTGTGCAACCCCATAGACGGCAGCCCACCAGGCTCTGCCGTCCCTGGGATTCTCCAGGCAAGAACAATGGAGTGGGTTGCCATTTCCTTCTCCAGTGCATGAAAGGGAAAAGTGAAAGTGAAGTCGCTCAGTCGTGTCCGACTCTTGGTGATCCCATGGACTGCAGCCTACCAGGCTTCTCCGTCCATGGGAGTTTCCAGGCAAGAGTACTGGAGTGGGGTGCCATTGCCTTCTCCAGCCAGTTAGATGACATTCTAGAAAAGGCAAAACTATATAGACAGTAAAAAGATCAATGGTTAACAGGGAGAGAGGGAGCACTGAAACTCTTTTGTATAATGCTTTAATGGTGGATGCATGTCACTATACATGTGTCAAAATCATAACGTACATAACACCAAGAGTGAATCCTAATATAAACCATGGACACTGGGAGATAAAGTCTCTCATTATCATTTGGGATGATGATGTGTCAATGTAGGTCCATCCCACTCTAGTGTGGGATGCTGACGGCATGCTCCCCACTGCGGGAGGCTGTGTGTATGTGGTAGGTGGGAAATCTCTGTACCTGCTGCTCAGTGTTGCTGTGAACCGAACACTGCTCTAAACAAACAAACAAGTGGCAGCCTGGATTTGACCTGCAGGCCATGGCTGGCTTCACCTACCATCTTGAATATCTTGTGTCAACATTACCAAATGACTAATATGTCCAAACGTGCCAAGTTCTCTTATTCTCAATTGCCTTTTCCCATCCTGTTCCCTCAGTCTGAGCGACTTCCCTTTCCCCCACTTCACTGGTCTGCAAACTCCTTCAAAATACAGATCAAACATGTGAGGTCTTCCCCTATTATCCCCTGGTGGATTTATGTAAACTTTCCACTAGCTTTGTTCACCACCACTATGGGCTCCATCGCACTACACTGGAACTGTCACCTCTGTCTGTCTCCCACCAGATGCCAGTCCTCAATGTCAAGGGCCATGACTTTTTATCTTTTTATCTACAACTCAGCTCACAGCCTGGCATTCATGTCTGTGGAACAAATATTGCCTCCAACAAAGACCAATGAGATAAAATGGATCTGAATAAACAAACATTCAATAGGGAATTCCCTGCTGGTCCAGTGGTTAAGACTTTGTGCCTCCACTGCCAGAAACCTGAGTTCAATCCTTGGTCAGGGAACTAAGATCCCACAAGCCACATGGCACAGCCAAAAAAACAAAAACAAAACCCCAAAACAAAAAAAGTACAATAATGCATAATGCATAATTTTAATCAGTGCAGAATTAATAAATTAACATATAAATAAATGGGTACTTCATCTCAATGATGACTTTTCAATGTCTAGCTTTGAGAATGCAGGGTAGCTCTTGTCCACGGTCTCAATCCTATTCCTTGCTGCTGCTGCTGCTGCTAAGTCACATCAGTTGTGTCCGACTCTGTGTGACCCCACAGATGGCAGCCCACCAGGCTTCCCCATTCCTGGGATTCTCCAGGCAAGAACACTGGAGTGGGTTGCCATTTCCTTCTCCAATGCGTGAAAGTGAAGGCTCTCAGTCGTGTTTGACTCTCAGCGACCTCATGGACTGCAGCCTAGCAGGCTCCTCCGTCCATGGGATTTTACAGGCAAGAGCACTGGAGTGGGTTGCCATTTCCTTCTCCCAATCCTGTTCCTTACATACCGTCTACTCAGAAGAGAGCCCTGCAAGCTCCTTGTGCACAGGAACCGGGTCTCAGTTATTACTATATGAGTAAACAAATGACTCATATGCCTTTTCTTACTCCTATCTCTTCCCCAATAATTGTAATGAGCCTACAGCTAGATTTTAAGTAGAAGTTATTGGGCGTGAGGCCTGAATGGAGACCATAAAGACATTTGGATCAGTGTCACGCTGGCAGGGTGACATCGCCACATCACTGCAGGTCAAAGGGAATTCCCTGGTGGTCAGTGGTTAGCAATCAGTGCTTTCACTGCTGGGGCCCCAGGTTCAATCCCTGGTTGGGGAAAAAGACCCTCCAGGTGGCACAGCATGACCAAAAATAACTAACTAACTACAGTTTCGAATCAAGCACCTTTAGTCATCTCAGTGGAAGGACAGGTGGCAGTGGCCAACAATGACAGAGAGTGGCCCAGCACCTGAAGGCTCAGTTCCCATCCACCCCTTGCTCCCATTAGCTTTGCTTCCTGGTCTTTGCTGCCCCACCCCCACCCCAAGGACTTCCAGCAGTGTTCCCAGCAGCCTCACACTCGGTGAAGTTTATTTTTCTTTCCTTTCTGGGCTAGGCTGTCTGCAGACACAGCTGATGAGCTATTTAGAGCTCACCAGAGACCTTGGGCCTTTCCATGTCTCCAAGATTAGGGCTTTTAAATCTCCAGAGGTCATTAATGCCAAGGCAAGGGAGTCAATAAATCTGATATGCTTTCATCAGAGCAGGATAAAAAGGGAGAGAGGGAAGGAGGGTGGATGAAAACTCTGCCATAGGAGGGTATGAACTTTCACATGTCAAAGAACTGTGTGGGAGCTTGTTAAAATGCAGATTCTGACCAACGCGGCCCAGTACTGACGACTGATGGGGAACGGAGGCCTCCAGCCCTTCACACCAAACACACACACAAACACGCTCATGCACATTCACACATATTCTTACAACAAATATGTATATAGTATATAATAAAGAAAAATTAACTACTTAAGCCCCTATATCTTCTTAACCAAGATCTCTTTCACAGATTTCAGACCTATAAGTGAAAAATTTATGAACCCAAAAGCAAATTCAATACAATTCTTCCATTTGCTCATACCATTTCCCTGTATGACGATGGAAAATCTATAGGGATTCTAGACAGAGGAGCTAGTTGTTCAAGTTGGAAGAAATCTTTTTTTTTCCTCATCTTTTTTTTAATTTTTTGTTTTGTTTTGGGGTATAGCCAATTAAGGATTAACAATGTTGTGATAGTTTCAGATGAACAGTGAAGGGAGTCAGCCATACATATACATGTATCCGTTCTCCCCCAAACTCCCCTCGCATCCAAGCTGCCACATAACACTCAACTGAGTTCCATGTGCCATACAGTAGGTCCGTCTTTGTTATCCATTTGAAATATAGCAGTATGTCCACGCCTATCCCAAACTCCCTATCTCTTCCCTCCCACCTCCCCACAATCATAAGTTCATTCTCTAAGTCTGAATCTCTTTCTGTTCTGTAAGTTTATTTGTATCATTTCTTTTTAGATTCTGCATATAAGAGATGTCAAAGGATATTTATCTTTTTCTGTCTGCAAGTCAGAAGAAATCTTAAGTCTGTGCTTGGAGCAGCAGCACAGCTCACAGACAGTCCTATTATGGTTTTACCTATCAGCTGACACCACCTTAACTCCCTGATTTCATGTAATAGCCAAGGAGGAGGGGTAAAATCACAGGTGATGAAGAATCAGCAAACCACAGAGGGATTCCGATGCCCTGGCTTTCCACCATCAGTCTGGAATTTCCCAACCATTTCTCACCTGACGGTATCTCTGAAGAGGGCTGCCAGTACCATCGGGGATCTCCCTGCTGGGTTCTTTTTCCCTCCATGCTCACCCCACTGTTAGCTTCTCTAATTACCACTGTTAGCCCCTAAGCCACTGTACTGAACCCTTGGACAGTGGACAAGTCTCTCTGCAAACTTCCGCCCTCCCTCTCCTCAGTGTCTTCCTCTCCACATACTCATCTCTTCTCTCTCAGAGCCTCCTATGGCGTGAAACTTCACATACATTGTGCATGCCATGAAGACTGCATGTGGAAAGCAGACACTACGCTTCTGGGAAGCCTTGTGCAAGGCGATGTGTGCACGACACCAGGCACACAGGAGATCTGCAAAATCTGAATTGACTTAGGCACAGTTCCCAAGTCAGCCCTCATTCCAGCAAAATAAAACAAACACTGGGGGATTACTGGAGGGTGTGGAAGGCCCTCCCTGTGCCAACTAGCCCACACTCTCCCAGGGGGCTCCGCAACACTGGAACAGGGAACACGGGCTGAGGACGCAGGCCGGGACGGCACACTCGCAGACAGAGCCCTGGGTACCCCACATAACGGTCCCCACTCCAAGCACAAAATGGTACCAGACTGGCCCTCTCGGTCCACCAAGATTACTGCTATTCTGACACATAGTCTGGCAGTGGTCAGCTTTCATCTGGATCCCGTTCCCAAGGCCCAGATGACATTCTCCCACCTGAGATCTCTAAGTGGTGGAAGCACAGCCGGCAAGGCCAGCATGGAGCATCATCTTAGAATTACCAGTTCCACTGCTGTAAAGATGAACAGGGTGGAAGAGAAATGAGTGCTTGTCATCCGGCCTGGAGAAACCGGAAGTTCTGAAACGCGTCTGCCTCAACGGTAGACGACAATCTCTGCAACCGAACACCATCCCTGTTCAGCTTACCTAGATTGGTAGATGATAGTTTCTGTATTGTGAAATATATCATGCAAATGAAAGAATATATTAAATATTCAGTTAAAGAAATAAAACCCTGTGCTAAGAAATAACATTCCCAGTACCCAGAAGCTTTCACTGTGCTTTTTCTTCATTAAACCCACCAGTGACAACCATCCTCCTGAATTCAGGGTTAATGATTCCCTTCTGTTTTTTATAGTTTTACCACCTACAAAGGTATCCATAAAAAAAATATATATATATATACACATGGTTTCATTTTACATTTTTAAACTTTATAGAAATGACATCATACTATATATTTTTTCTGTCATCTGCAGCTCTTGTTCAACATTATGTTTCTGAGATTCCAACACATTGATATTAACTATCTATTCCCCATTTTTTTGCTACCAGACAGCATTTCATTGCAAGACCATACAACAGTGTGTGATATTAACTCTTTCTTTAATCAACCAGACCCACTGAGTGGATACTAACGTGGTTGGTCTACTAATAACTTTATGCCATGGGTGGTGATACCATGCTGGCTTCCATGTGGCAGCCCAAATGGCAAAACAACTAGAGATGTTTCACCTGATGACCCGTAGCGAGTGGGAAAGATCCCACTAAGAGACGGAGCTATGAGGTCCTGTTCAGCAAGCACCTGGAAATGTTGCTGGATGAACCTGGGGAGATGAATCCTTAAGATACAGCTCTTACACGGTTCCAGTTCTATAGCTTTATAAAGCAGAGGCAGGAGAGGAAAAGGCTGCTTTCACACTGCAATCTTCACCTTCACGGGCACATCAGAGCACCTTTGATCATGGAGAATATCACCCAAGTCCAAGAAAAACCTACCCTTTCAGACGGCGAAAGCTAAATATTTAGTCTGGGAGGCAGCGGGCCGAAGCCCGTCATTCTCTCTGCCACAGGAAACCAAGCACAGCGGAGGATTGTCTCTGAGTCCTAAAGGCTTGATTCATCACCCTCCTAACTACAGACTTCTGGACGGGAATGCTTCATCATGCATTACGTCCCAGGTTTGGGGGTGGGGAAGTGGGGCGTGAAAGACAGTCTCCAGACGCAACTCCTGGCCATCTTTACTGCGCGATGCCTGTGTTCAAGGCCCTCAGATGGTATTGTGTTTAGTCACTCAGTCATGTCTGACTCTTTCCAACCCCATGGACTGTAACCCGCCAGGCTCCTCTGTCCATGGGACTCTTTAGCAAGAATGCTGGAGTGAGTAGACATTCCCTTCTCCAGGGGATCTTCCTAACCCAGGGATTGAACACAGGTCTCCTGCATTACAGACAGGTTCTTTACCATCTGAGCCACCTAACTCATCCCAATTAATTCCTGCAGTGATCCCGTGGGGCAAGTGACACCCCCATTTTACACCTGAAAAGACTAAGAGGCTGAGAAGTTTGATGACTTGCCCAATAATGTACAGCAAGTCAATGACAGGCCAGGATTCAGTCTACATCTGCTGCCAGAGCCTCACACTCATCCAGTAGACCACCCTGCCACTCCCTGTGTGCACGGTGACTTTATAAAGGCCATACATCCAAAAGTGTTTGCCACCAAATGGCAGTGGGTTCCATGTGCACACACAGTGAATACCTAGATGGCAGAGGCCTGTGAAAATTCACAGACCACACATGGAAAATGCAGCAGTAGCCAGGCAGATGGAGGAGGCTCCCACACGGCTTCAATTACCTACAAGCACTCTGTCCACTGACAATTAACTAGCATTAAATGTCTACTATGTGTCATGGGCAAAATTGCGATCAATTTTCTGTTGAAGTATGGCTACTGCTCTAACAATTAACAACCCTCAACAC
Organism: Okapia johnstoni; assembly: GCA_024291935.2. Classification (NCBI taxonomy): domain Eukaryota; kingdom Metazoa; phylum Chordata; class Mammalia; order Artiodactyla; family Giraffidae; genus Okapia; species Okapia johnstoni. The sequence goes on along the minus strand of CM044310.1, from coordinate 99,228,524 downwards.
AAACAAGAGCACAAAGGAGGGCTATCCAGATACGTGAATTTCAAGGTCTACCAACCAGAGAACTGACGAGCGCAACAAATACCTCAAGAACTTAAGCCAGAACCTGTTAAGAGGTGAACGCTGCTTTCCAGCCCCAAATTAAGTGACATCAGTTGTGCTTGACACAAATTTTCCAAGTCAGCTCAAAGACCAAGATGGCAGTGACGAGCACCAGGGCTCAGAGGCAGCATTCTCACAGTGAGCACCTGAGGTGTTCCTCTCCACCAGCCACTTGCCACTGAAGAGATTCTGTTTTTCTAGCTCTGGGTTTCAATGGTGCCTCTGTTGATACAAGATTTGCCGATTGCATTGTTGTTCCTTAACCCTGTGAGACTACAGTAGTCATGCACGGATGTGAGAGTTGGATCATAAAGAAGGCCGAATGCTGAAGAATTGATGCTTTCAAATTGTGGTGCTGGAGAAGATTCTTGAGAATCCCTTGGGCAGCAAGAACATCAAACCAGTCAATCCTAAAGGAAATCAGTCCTGAATATTCATTGGAAGGGCTGAAGCTGAAGCGCCAATACTTTGGCCACACGATGCAAAGAACTGACTCATTGGAAAAGACACTGATACTGGGAAAGATTGAAGGGAGGAGGAGAAGGAGACGACAGAGGATGAGATGGTTGGATGGCATCACTGACTCAATGGACATGAGTTTAAGCAAAGTCCAGGAGATAATGAAGGACAGGGAAGCCTGGTGTGCTGCAGTCCATGGGGTCACAAAGAGTCAGACACAACTGAGAAACTGAACAACAACCCTGTGAGACCCAGCCACTTTTCCTAACTTAAAGTCTCTCTTCTCCATGATAGACTAGATGACCCATCTTCAGGATATGAGGCCAGAGCTCTGCAGAAGCTTGGAGAAAAGACAACAGGGAAATGGTACCTCTGCTCCTAATGATGCTATAGATGGAAGATCCAAACATCTAACCCTCTCTTGTTCCTGATGCCTGCCAGCCATTGAGACCTCACAAACCCTCAAAACCACAAAATCCAGACAGGCTGATAGCTGTCCTCAGTGCAGTCTTCCCAGATGCTGTGGGTATATAGCAGCCCCAGCTAACTATATACTCTGTTTCTTAAAGCATTATCCCCCATGCTCCAGGACTTGTTTGGGAAGATTTTACCAGTTATTCACCTGCTCTCTGGTTTACAAACTACATTCCATATGATTCTTTTCCTTAAAATTTCTTTAAAATGTCTAGGAATTTTGTACAGTATAACAAACAGTAAAACAATAAGCAATATATAATAAAAACTCATCCTTATTAATATACTTAAAACTATTCCCCTGCCTGGGAATTTACTGGCCGTGGAGATGAGTATGCACCATTAACACAGGTATAAGATGGGGATGTCAATAAATAAAATTAAGTCTAAAAATAACATTATTTGTGACATGTATATAACAAGTATAATACAGCTCAGACTCTGAGTGCAGGAGGTCTGAATCAGCACTCCAAAGGGAATCATGGATCATCCCCACAAACAAAAATGTACAGAGAGAAAATGTCACATACAAAAAAACACTGCTCTGGGGACCTCCCTGGTGGTCTGCTGGTTAGAAATCTTCCTGTTAATTAATGCAGGTCACAGGGGTTTGATCCCTGGTCCAGGAGGACACCACAGGCCTTGGGGCAGGTAGGCCCGTGCACCACGACTACTGAAGCCCGTGTGCCCTAAGGCCCACACTCTGCAACAAGAGAAACCACCGCAACTAGAGAGCAGCCCCAGATTGCCGTTAACTAGAGAAAATCTTTGCACAGCAAGCCTAAATAAAAAGGAAAAAAAAAAAAAAAAAGAACCACTGCTCTAAGTGTTCCTTTGTATTTCCTGGATAACTGTGGCCATGGTACCTGAAAATCAAAAAGCAGTCAAGCTCTGCTCAACTGAGCAATAAACAACTTGGTCGATTCCCATCTTTGTCAAGGAACCACTGACCCTTCTGAGCATCCTAGTTGTGTATTCCCCTCTGGGCCATATTAACATACTTATAAGTCTTGCAAGTCAGTTACAAGCTCTCTGGAAATTTCCGACAGTTTCTAACATAAACTGTTCCCCGTCACTTTCCCACATGTTTTCAGGAGCTCTGAGCAACTCCTGGCTCCCCTTCCTTCACAGGGCAGGAGGAGGATGTCTTACCGGGATCTCCCACCAAAGCAGTTTGTGCTGGGGGGCTGGTGGCGGTTCTCTGGAGCAGCGGCTGTCCCGCTGGATTCTCTCGAAAGTGGCTGTGAACCTGGAAGAGGGATCCATGATAGGAAATAAGTGTTGAGAAGCTCACACCTCTGTTTGAGATGTTGGTACAGCAACACTGCTAACTGTGTGTTTCCACCCCCGAGGGACAGCAAGTGTCCACTAAGCTGCAGCTGCCAGCCCGACAAGGACAGGGACGGCCACGTGAGACCTGACTGGGGCCAAGGATCAGAGGGGCTCAAACTGGGAAACACTTTATCTTCCCTCAAGACCTTCAAGAACGTTTCAGGCACTTACAAGCATGTTGCCTTATACATTAAATGAAGCCACACCACGTAAGACAGAGGCCAGATGCTGGCCATGCAAAGTGGGGGCAAGGAATTGGGGCATCTCTCCACATCGCAATCAGCGAGCTTTTGAAAAGCCAAATCAGGGACATCCCTGGAAATTCAAGGGTTAAGAATCCACCTTCCAATGCAGGGGACATGGGTTCCATCCCTGGTTGGGGAACTAAGATCCTACATGCCACAGGGCAACTAAGCCCACAACTAGAGAGCCCATGGGCCACAATGAAGACCTGATGCAGCCAAAAAAATTAAATATTTTTAAAATAAAATTTAAAAAATTTAACAAAGTCAGATCAGATCCAATCTAAATCAAATCATGAGACTCTCCTGATTAAAAACCCTTCAACAGCTTCCTGCTTCTTACGTTGAGGTTCCACATCCTCATTGAGGTCTTCCAGGCTGTGTGATCCAACCGGCCTCACCTCCCACCACTCTACTTTTCTCACTCCTCACTATCCAACTGGCCGTCCCTGCGCCTACGAAAGGCCACACTCGCTTCCATCTGAGAGCCTTTGAGCCTGAGACCCCTCTACCTCTTACTCAGCCACCTTAACACCTCACATCCCCACCTTGGCCTGTCTAAACTCATGCTCCAGCGGGTCTCAGCGTCCTCAAAGAAAACCTTTTCTGGGTCCCTAGTTTAGATGAGATTCCTGCTAAAGTGGAGGAACCTCACACCACCCAGAACTCTTCCTTCATAGTTCAGGTCAGTTATTATATAATTATTTGCGCATTTACTCATTTGGTGTCTAACATCCCCTGCCCGTGCCAAGTAGATCACAAGCTCTAGGGAGCAGAGACCATGTGAATTTTGCCCCTGCCATCTGGCCAGCACCTGGTCCAGGAGCTAGTACACACCCAGTGCTCAATTATGGGACTATGTGCTGAATGAGTGAATGATGCGTGTTCTCTAGATGCACCTCAAGTGCCCCAAGCATCACGCAGCCCAGCTGAGGGAGGATTTGCAGCAGTCAAGGCCCATCCAGTCACTGAGACTCCGCCCAAATGCCCTTGAAATAGAACTTGAATCTCACCCCCTGCAGCTACGGAAAGCCTGGTTGGGGCCTGGAAAGCACCATAGTTACATCACATTTAACGAGAAAAAATCATGCAGAGAGCCAACCCATTTCAGACCTCAGACGTCATGAAATAATTTCCTGCTAGATCCAAAGGTGACTAATTTCAGACTAGATGAAAAGAAACAAACCGCCCACATTCAGGATGAGACAGGAACCACTCTCCCATTCCCCTGCTTCTTGTCTGTATGTTGCTGGTGTGAATCTCTGAGATACACGGTTCCTCTCTCCCAACCAAGACCATCTCATAAAAGACACTCTCAAGCTCCCCAGGGAGTTTAAGTGCATTGGGAAGAAGAAAAACGGGCCCAAGTAACATTTAATAAAGATGTTTTATTTTCCAAAGTCCGTGTGGGATGAAAAGATGCTTCTCTCTGCTCTCAAACCAAAACAACAACACATTCATGAAGACTTGACATTTATTTTGGTCCTTTATCAGAAAGCAGTCCTTGAAAAATCATGTTATGATTGGGATCCACGATGCTCAGAAGAGTTAGGGCCGGCTGAGCAGTACCTGAACCCAGATATCTGGTAGAGAACCAAACTCTGGGCACCTCATCAGCCCTGCCCTGCCCCACCCCACCCTGCCCTGTCCCGGCACAGCCCTGGGGAGCAGGGCGGCACTCACCATCCGTCACGGCACTGCCATTAGGCACGCTTCCCAGATCAACAGTCGGCCCGTCCAGGAAAATTGTCAGCTCACCACCCGAGACAACACCGCCTTTGTTCTCTGTCTGCAGGTTCAGGGTCAGCTGTGTGTTCTCCACTGTTGGACACAAAAAGCAATGTGGATGGACAAATGCAAACGCACCCAAGGTTAAGATTCTGTAAGTTATGAGCTCCCACTTCACCAACTCTGGCTTCCCTGGCAACATTTTTCACTGCATCTTCAAACTTGTCTTGTAGCATGGAAAAAGGAACACAGAGGAATATGCCTAACTATCACTGTTGTATCAGGCTGGTGGGGAAGGATGTGCTTGCTTTTTCTTCTAAACATTTTAGAACAATAGGTTTGCTAGGTAATTTCTATATTACTTATATGTTTGCTTGTATTTGCAGGACCGAAAGAAAAGAGTAAGAGATATTAATGGTATGCAGAGGAAGAGAGCAGTTCCAAGCAGCATCCCCCAACCAGTATAGAGTGGGAGCGAAAAGAGTCGAAACAGGTCAAGAGACACTAAGGAAAAGTCATCAGGAGTCATCTCTACATAAACAATTGTATGGACTTATTATTTGGGCTAAAAAGTTGGGGTTTTTAATTAATTTTCTTTTTTTGGCCATGCCTCAAGGCATTCGGGATCTAGTTCCCTGACCAGGGATTGAACCTGCAACCCCCTGCATTGGAAGCACAGAGTCTCAACCACTGGACCACCAGGGAAGCCCTAAAAAAGTTGTTTTTTAATTTTCAATCCTGGAAATGTTTTGCTTTGAAACAAGGGGTAAAAAAAGTTTACAACAAAAGCTCATACAGGCAAGTTAGTCCCATAGTTACATGGTCCCGGCTGAGTTCCATCAGGAGAGACTAACGGACACCTGGCTCTATGAGTTGAGGTGAGAGGGCAGTTCAGAGTCACCCAGGCCCTAGAACACTAGGCAAGTTCAGCCCTACGGGCAAAGAAGAAATAGAACAAGCCGACACAAGGCAGAGGCACCAAACCCCAGGCGAGCTGGAAACTGCTGCATACACACACCCGACCCCACCACTGAGACCAGCCACACGGAATGGCCTCCATCCAGTTACTGCTCGGGACCCACAGCCTCCAGCTCAGGGCTGTTCAATAATTACCGAGAAAGGGCGGCGTTTATGAGAACTTCCAAAGAGTATGCAGTCCTTCCACGCCTCCCCACATCTTACAAAGCCAGACCAGGAAAATGCCACATATTCCAACCTCCCTCCCTGCCCACACTACCCATCAAACCACCACTTCATTTTATCTCTTAGTTGCTACTGTATTATTATAAGCTGGTTTTCTAGAACAAGGCAGGGTATGTATAAATAACTATCTCCATGAGCATTTCCTAGAGACAACCGCCCCTCACCAAAAAAATTCTGCCCTGCATCTCTCTAAGAAACAGATACTGTCCTTTAAGAACTTAGACCCCCAAAAAAGTCTCAATCAATTCAAGGATTTAAGGTAGAAATCAGTTATCCTTCAGGTTTTCAAGCTCTCAAGGCATCTCTCCCTTCCTTTAACTTTGTTTCCCTGTAATGGATCTCTCCGAATCCTTCTGAGTCTGTTTTCAGTCAGTTTCTCTAGGGGGCGTAGTGAGTTCCAAATATTTCTAGAAACGAATACTTGTAGTCTGAAAACTAGTTCCTTCAAAAATCCAAGAGGGACTTCCCTGTGGTCCAGTGACTAAGACTCCATGCTCCCAATGCAGGGGATCAGTGTTTGATCTCTGGTCAGGGAACTAAATCCCATATGTTTCAACTAAGCCCTTGTGCAGCCAAATAAATATATATTTTTTTTAATATCTCTATAGGACCTCCCTGGTGGCACAGTGGTTAAGAATCAGCCTGCCAATGCAGGTGATCCCTGGTAAGGGATGATTTTACATGCTGCAGGGTGACTAAGCCTATGTGCCACAACTACTGAAGCCAGAGCACCTAGAGCCTGTGCTCCACAACAAGAGACGTGCCTGCACTGCAATGAAGAGTAGCTCCCGCTTGCTGCAACTAGAGAAAGCCTGCACACCACAATGAAGACCCAGCACACCAAAAATAAACTTCTTTTAATTTCTATAAAAGAACACTTGTAACCTGAAAACTAGTTCCTTCAAAAGTCCAAGAGAAGAATGGAGATTCCTTTAAAAAACTAGGAATAGAACCATATGACCCAACAATTCCACTACTGGGCATATACCCTGAGAAAACTATAACTGAAAGAGACACGTGTGCTCCAATGTCCATTCCAGCACTATTTACAATAGCTAGGACATGGAAGTAACCTAGATATCCATCAACGAATGGATAAAGAAGTTGTGGTGCATATATACAATGGAATATTACTCAGCCATAAAAAGAACACATTTGAGTCAGTTCTAATGAGGGAATGAACTTAGAGCCTATTATACAGAGTGCAGTAAGTTAGAAAAAGAAAAACAAATATCATATATTAACACATACATAGATTGAGGGCAGGAGGAGAAGGGGACGACAGAGGATGAGATGGTTGGATGGCATCACCGACTCGATGGACATGAGTTTGACTAATCTCTGGGAGGTGGTGATGGACAGGGAGGCCTGGCGTGCTGTGGTTCATGGGGTCACAAAGAGTTGGACACGACTAACCAACTGAACTGAATTGATACAGAATCTAGAAAGATGGTACTGATGAGCGTGTTTACAGGGCAGCAAATCGCTCAGACAGTAAAGAATCTGCCTCCTATACAGGATCTGGGTTTGATCCCTGGGTTGGGAAGATCCCCTGGAGAAGGGAATGGCTACCCACTGCTGTATTCTTGACTGGAGAATACCAAGGACAGGGAAGTCTGGTGGGCTACAGTTCATGGGGTTGCAAAGAATCAGACATGATTGAGTAACTAACACTTTTAGTTTCACAATGGAGACGCAGACACAGAAAACAGACTTGTGGACTCAGTCAGGGAAAAAGGTGAGACGAATTGAGAGAGTAGCGTGGAAAAATATAAATTGCCATATGTAAAACAGATAGCCACTGGAAACGTGCTATATGACACAAGGAGCTCAAATCAGGTTCTCTGTGACAACCTGGGGCAGGGTGGATGGGGTGGGAGGTGGGAGGGAGGTTCAAGAGGCAGGGGATATATGTATATCTATGGCTGAATGGTGCTGATGTATGGCAGAAACCAACACAATATTGTAAAGCAATTATCTTCCAATTAAAAAACAAAGTCCAAGAGAGGGGAAAGAACCGAGGCATCTGAACCAGCAGCATCATTTGCCACCATGCAAACAAGCCACCTTGGAAATGGACCCTTCAGCCTCAGTCTAGCTTTCAGATTACTACAGCCCACCCACTGTATTGAGTGCAACTTCATGGAAGAGCCCAGGCCAGACTGCCCAGCTAAGCCATTCCCAAAACCTGACCCACTGAAACTATGAGATAATAAATGTTCACTTTTTTTTTTTCATCAAGGAGCTGAGATCTAGGGCATAAGTCCCTAGCAGGCAGTAGAGCTCAGACGTCTAAGACAAGTACCAGTTAGGCAGACTAGATTCAAACACAGTACCAGTTAGGCAGTCTGGATTACTTACTTGAGCATTGGTCTCTCTACCTGCAAAACAGGAGTAAGAACACACTTTCCAGAGAATATATGATAAGAATTAAATAGTATCTAGTAGGTTCCTGGTAAGCTGTCATTTTTATTACATCACTGTTGTGTTGTTCCTTTAATAACTTTTAATTTAGAAGAAAGTTTTTTTTTTTTTTTTTTTGGTCACGTCATACAGTATGTGAGATCTTAGTTCCCTGACCAGGGATCAAACTCGAGCCCTCTGCACTGGAAGCATGAAGTCTTAACTACTGGACTTCCAGGGAAGTTCCTATTATCTCCCTGTTGATGCTCCTGTTTTTAGGCTGGAGAGTCCAAATTTCTCTTGATCTAACTCATTCACTGTATATTCACTCTTCTCCTGACCTTTCTAAGCCTTTTTCAGGCTTCAGCAAAAGAGTCAACAAAAGTCTTCCAAGGTCAGTCACATATCCATCACAAGGACAAATGGTCTTCCATCTTATTTCCAGGACACTTCCTAAAGATGTCCGGCATGCCACTGTCGGAAATGTGCTGGGATATGCATTCTAGAAGGGTTCCTCAATTCCCTTCTTGGTATCTCAAAGGCCATCACTTTACAAAGAGAATGTAGACACCTTCCTCCCTCCTTCCTGGAGGGATGATAATATTTGACAGGAAAGTAGAGGAGCCCAGGGCCACTTGCTGCTAATTTCCACCTCCTGACAGCCACCCCGCTGTGGTCTTCTGACAAAGCCAGGGGCACAGACTGCATTTTCCTCTCCATTGGGCTCATGTCAAGGTGCCAACTCAATTTCCTGCTCACCTTGTCCAGCAGAGTCATTATACACACGTAGGTTCAGAAGTTACAAGTCTTGGAGACACATTTGACTTTCAAAAAGAGCCAGTGACAGGGGAGGTTTTTCTCTTTAGTATTAGTCGCTCAGTCGTGTCCAACTCTTTGCAACCCCATGGACTACAGCCCACTTGGCTCCTCTGTCCATGGAATTCTCCAGACAAGAATTCTGGAGTGGGTAGCCATTCCCTTCTCCAGGGGAACTCCCCAACCCAGGGATTGAACCCGGGACTCTGGCACTGCAGGCAGATTCTTTAATGCTGAGCCACCAGGGAAAATCCCTTTAAACTAAGAACATAACTCTCTAGTGCTTTATTCACTAAGAGAAACAGTTCAGAGAGACCTCTGGTCGTTACTGTCATAACCAAGTAATTGAATTGAGCATCACTAGAAGTAAGACAACCCAACACCCACATGCTTCCTGACGTGTTAGAGGATGAAGTACACAACAGCACTTTTAAAGTCTTCTTACAGGACTTCCCTGGTGGTCCAGTGGTTAAGAATTCACCTGCCAAAGCAGGGGACATGGGTTCAATCCCTGGTCCGGGAAGATCCCACATGCCGAGGGGCAACTAGAGAAGGTCCCTGGGAAGCAATAAAGACCCAACGCAGCCAAATAAATAAATAAATACAGTCTTCAAAAGCATTTAACCTGAATCCAATCAGGCCGCTAAACCTCCTTCCCAGATTACATGAAATAAGGGGATAGAGGAACAAATTCAGCAATACCACAAGACAGCAATCAGACTAACCCAGAATATGGGACATCTATAGGGCAACTATCCCAGGCTCCTTGAAAAGCAAATGTCATTAAAAACATTTAAAATGGGAGGTGGGACAGGCAGGAAGAAGACTCTTGGATTTAAAGGAACATAACTACCAAACATGTTGTGTGAATTTTGACTAAGTCTTAGTTTGAAAAATATATTCTTGGGACAATTGGAGAAATTCACATCCAGGTTGGATATTGAGTGATGTCTTTAATTACCATTTATTTTCTTAGGTTCAGTAACGGACTATGTCTGTATTTAGGAATGGTTTCGTTCTTGGGAGATCCAAGAGTAAATTAGGATGATATCTGCACTTACTCTCATGGTTTTGTAGGAGAATAGACTGAAGTTTTCTGGAGTGAAGTGTCATGATATCCGCAGTTTACCTTCAAGCAGTTCAGGGAGAAAAAAAATGCACACACTCACAGGCTCACACACAGAGGTGAAACAAATGTAGCAAATTCTTAACAAGTGTTGGTTCTTGGTGGAGGGCATTTGGGTGTTCATTGTGTTATTCTTTCAATTCTTTCATATGTTGAAAAAACTGCATGTTAAAAAGTTGGGAAAGGGTTGTTTTTTTTTTTTTTTTTAATTGGCAAGGCTATTACAAAATTAAACCTCTGAGAACAGAACACTCTATTATTCTCTTAAAAAAAAAAAACAACACCTGAGCCAGGGGAGCCCTACAATGCATAATGGGACTAAAGAAACCATTAGCTAATTGAGTGACAGACTCGAGCATACAGGGGAGGCTGAAAGAAGTAAGTGTGGCTGGAAAACATATACTGGAATCTGAGCTATAAATAGCAGCCTTAGCCACCTCGCCTCTGGGGCCCTCAGGTTTCACTCCAGCCATGCCGTGCACTCCACAAAGGGCCTTTCTCTTGCACCAGGTCTTCCCCAGGCCTTTTCAGGCACTGCTCAAAAATCAAAAAGCTGATGAAAACATGGGTGCTATAAGTCAAGTTCCAGAACTGGAACCAGATTCAGCATCAGAGGCTCACCCACCTCCCTCAACCTCGTGCGGCCCTTCTCCATCTGCGGTCATGCCATTCACACATGTGTGGCAAGCAAGCACTCACTCTTCTGGTCTCTGAGATCCAACAGGTACAGGAGAGACAAAATGCTGTGCCCCTGGGTGTTTATATTCTAGCTGAGGCAAACAGACACTGTCCATTTTTTTTTTTTTCTTAGTACATCACATAATCCATTATATTGCAGCAAATGCAGTAGGAAAAAAAAATGAAAGGAGGGAAAGAGATGGGGAGTGACACAGGCAGAAGGAGGCCCTGGGGTGGTGAGAAAGTCTCACCAGAAAGGTGACAGTGAAGCAAAGACTTAAAGAAGAATGAGGCAGGGGAGCCATGTCTCTATCTGGAGGAAGGATATTCCAGGCAGAGAGTGAGACACAGAAACCCCAAATGGGGGCCACACCTGACTGAGCAAGGGCAGGGAGGTCTGAGCAAGGGCAGGGAGGCCACTGTGGCTGGAGTGGATGAGGAAAGAGAGAAGCAGGAGATGAGGGTGGTGGGAAACTGGAACTCACAAGGAAGGTCTTAGAGCCCTGGCAAAGTGTCTGGCGTTTACTCTGCATGAGACCGGGAGCCAGCAGAGGGTTGTGAACAAGGAAGGCAGGTGATATCTGTGGCAGCACCATCACACTGGTTGCAGGAGGAGAGAGAGAGGAAGCAAATGAGACCAGGGAGGAGGTCATGGCGGGCGGGCAGTCCAAGTGATGGCAGTGTCTCCCGGGTATGGGGTGCCAAAGGGAGACACCCCTTTCCTCCTTGCCAGCATGTGTTAGGAAAGCCTCATGGCTGCCCACCGAGCACACCAGCCAAGCTCCACTGGCCCACCAGGCTCTTGGAATCAAAGCTCTGGGCACATCACTGGCAAGGGCTACAAAAAGTGCCCACTTAGAGCATGGCTGGAAGAAGTCAGGTTCAATTATAATCAAGTGGAACATATATCATGAAAATTTTTCACTGGCAAGAGACTTCAGTTCCTTAAAGAAAGCTAAGGCCCTGAGTGCATGTGAACTTTAGCAAGCCTATTTCTTCTCTTCTGTTCTACAAGAACCCTCTGGTTACCAATACCTTGTGATGCTACTCTTTGGAAGTCAAAGACAGCAGTAGGGTTAGACATTAGAAGCTAGGGGGAAAGAATTAGGAAAATCCTCAAGTACTGTGCCAGGAGATCTCTTTAAAAGCTGGCAAACTGGGAGAGACAAGAAGACATTAGGTGCTTCCTAGTGGAAGCACACACCACCTCAGCATGTAGGGATTCATGGACTACTCTTTCCACTTTTGTGGACACTTGACATTTTCCAGACTAGTTTTTGTTGTTTTTTTCAAGCCTGCATACTAAAGAACAGAGATTGTAAACTTAAAAAAAAAAAAAAAAACAAAACACAAATTTAACATTGCCTACACATTTTGAAAAACGAAAAGGAGGAAAATATACAATCAAGCTGCTTAAGGAGGAGCTCTTGACTCTTATTTTGAGAAGCTTGCAAAGCCTCAGATTTGCAAGTGGCTTCAGGTTAATAATTTCCTATTGGGAAGAGTTGTTACATCCAACGAGGATGAGTAATATTTTTCTAAGAGTTACTTTTTCCCTTTCCTGACTTGGACTTTTTAATATGTTTTTTGCATATGGTACCAATAAGTATAGATAAATAGAGCATGGAAGCTACCTTCCTCATTCCCACAGAAGAAAAAAGAAATTACATACACCAGAACTGCCAAACTGTGCCCTTATAATGCAGTTCAGTTAAATCCAGAACCCCTACCTGGAGAGTCTCACCACCGAGTACAAAAGGACTTTCTACTTTAGAATCATCTTCTATCATGACTGTCCCTCCCTCCCCTCACACCCGCCAAAATGCATGTGCACATATACACTTCTATCTTATAAGAGGAAAAATATTTTCCTCCCTTTTTCTTCCTGACTCAGAATACAAATGGAAGGATCAACCTGGAAATTTGAGAAAAACCAAACAGGACACAAAGTAGGATACTTTTAGGGGAGACCAAGTCCTCTTGGGCCAAGCGTCTCAGAAGAAGCCTGATGAAGATGTGACTAACTTGGCCTTAACAGAGCTGTTCAGCGGAGCAAACAAACCTCCTTCTTCCTGCCTCCTCTGCCCTCGATCCCACAGGCCCATGAGAAGAAAGTGAAAATAAGCAGGGCATTCATTAACAGGTCAGTGTTCCTTCTGCACATAGCTGTGAAACACTGGTGCACAGAGAAACGGAACTGCAGGAAATTCCAGAAGAGCAGAGAGTAAACAGACTCCTTTCCCTTCCCTGGTTCCCTGTTAACTCAGACACACACAGGCTGGAGACTACCCCAGGTTTAAAGAGAACACCCTTTCACGTTTCCTACACAGTAAAGGAAGCGAAGGGGCTTCCAGGATTTACTGTTAACGATGTCTCTTTGGCTTCCAACCTCAATTGGAGCCTAACAAGAGAAAGCCTTTTCTACCAGGCTAGCAGCAGGTCATAAACACTGGAATTCTTGTTGGGGTACCAATGTTGACTCTGCTTTACCCCACCTTCCAGCAGCCCTCGTCACTCATGCTCTCTTCCCAGAGCACAGGGTGTAAGAGTCCTACCGCAGCCTGGAAGTCTCTTCTGTAGGCTAATGTTGGGAATTCGTTCTTAATAATCATCTCTAAATTAAAGTCTTGGCTGACAGAGGGTTGCATTAACTCCTCCAGAAATGAGAAGAGCTTCGTTTCACAAAGTGTGTGAACTTTTCTTTTTTTCTTGTGCATTCATTCAAGAAGCATTTTCTGGACATCCACTATCGACACTGTGCTAGAAGTTGTGTTAACATGAAGAATGGAAATAGACATGGTCTCTGCTTCTAGGAATCTCACCAAGTCAGTGACAAAAACAGAAGTCACTAAATAACCTCACAGAGAAATGTAAAGCTGCAACTGTAAAACAGATTTCATGCAGAAGACTTTATGGTGCCATGAGCGCTAGATACTTGGCCTGGTCAGAGCATCAGGAAAAGGTTCCTGAGGAACTGACAACTCAGCTGTGATCTGAAGTCTCAGGGAGAGAGCGAGCAGGTTTAGGGGGTGGGTGTCAAGCAGGCTGGACGGGCACATCTACGGGCAGGGAGATGCATCCAGGAAACAGAACAAAGATGAGTGTGTGTGGGTGGAATGGGATGCGATCTGAATGGGGCAGGACAGCCAGGTGGTGACCACATGTGGCAGTGGCTTGTGGGCCACATTGTTGAAGTCTTTCTCTATCCTAACAGCAGCAGCATGGTACTTAACAGTTTTTAATTAATCAAGGTGTGACACCATCAGCTTCATGATTTTAAAAATCATTCCACAGCATGGAAAACAGACAAGAGGGGAGTAAGAGTAGATGCAGGCAGAGCAGACAGGAGGCCAGAGGGAAGGACCAGACTGGTAGAGGTGGAAGTTTTAGAAGTGGGCAGACTTGCAAAGGTAAAAACCAAGAGAACCAGTAAACACACCAGCAAAGAAGGTGGACAAGAGGAGTGGATTGTAGCTCAGTTGGTAAAAATCTGCCTGCCATGCAGGAGACCCGGGTTCAATTCCTGGGTCAGGAAGATCCCCTGGAGAAGGAAATGGCAACCCACTCCAGTATTCTTGCCTGGAGAATCCCATGGACAGAGGAGCCTGGCGGGTTACAGTCCACAGGGTTGCAAGAGTCAGACATGACTTAGTGACTAAACCACCAAGAGGAGTGGAGGGATCAAAGACAATTCCTGGGTTTCTAACTTACTTAACTGGGCAAATGGAGGATCTATACATTGAAATATGAAACACTAGAAGAGGTCTAGGCCCAGTGAAGAGGGGATAAGTTCAGATTTGAACACATTGAATCTGAGGTGTTTCAGATGTATCCACAAAGAGACAGCAAGACAGCAGTCAGGCACTGGGTACAGAGCTCAGAGAGAAGGTCTAGGCTGGAGATTCAAACCTATAGGTCACCGCACAGGGTAGTTATGCATAAAGAGGACAGGAATGTGAAAACAGAAGAAGACGATGGAATGGTAGGAAACTCAGGTCATAGTCAAACCGAGGAAGATGACCTTGCAAAGAGGACAGAGAAAAACAGTCAGAGAAGCCGCAGGAAAGTCAGAAAGCAGTCCTGAGTAGGCAGGAATGGGTAGGCTCCTAAGCATGGATGGAGAGTCTGCCCTTCAGATGGGAGGAAGAGGGATAGCTCTCCTTCAACCAGAAGAATTGGGAGGAGAGGTTAGGCACACACAACCTCATTTCAGTTTATGACAGATTCATCAATCATGATTGCCCTAATTTTTTTTTTTTTTTTTTGGTAACTTTAAACGTTTTATTTTGTACTGGGGTATAGCTGATTAACATTGTTGTGGTAGTTTCAAGTGAATAGCGAAGGGACTCACCATCCTTATTCTTTTAGATGCAGGGTCTCAGTGTTCTAAAGTCCAAGCCCCTACAGCTACAAACGCTTTTCTCTACTTGCAAAAAAAACAAAAAAGCAATTGCGTAAACATTCCAGAACCAGCTATTCATCAGAGTCATCTATCTAACAAGTACATTATAGACAAAGAGTCCCTCTTGAATCAACAGAGTGTCTTCTCAACACAGGAAACAGACAAACAAAAAAAAAATGCCTCATCTGTCTTGGTGAATCTCACTGTCTGTCAAGCTATCACCTATTTTTAAAGTGATTTAGAGGGAATAAATACAGATCTGGGAAAGGTACATCTTTAGAATAAACTGTCAGTTTACATGAGTTATTGCTGCCTTGTCACCAAGTGTCCTTTTCCCCAAGCTGGGGAAAGTCCTCATTACCCATTAATTCCTAGGAGTCCTAGATCAGGCCTGTCTTAGCAGCTCATCCATTCTCTGTGCCTTCAGGGAATCTGGGCAACCACATCACCCCTCTCCATTACACAAAATCTAGGCCTTGTGTTTTAAATACTGCAGAGATTGGTTTTCAACGAACAAACCTTTTCAACCACATCTGAACAGCAAAATGTAGGAGCCCAGCTAGATGAGAACTTCCATGGTTTAGGTTCTGCTTTTAAAAAAATCAGCGGAGTGAGCACTTCTTGGTGGTCCAGTAGCTAAGACTCCACCCTCCCAATGCAGGGGGCTCGGGTTTGATCCTAGTTAAGGAACTAGATTCCACATGCAGTAACAGAGTTTGCATGCCACAACAAAGACTGAAGATCCTGCATGCTGCAACTAAGACCTGGAGAAGCCAAATAAATAAATAAATAAATTTTTAAAATTAGCACAGAGGAGGAATTGAATGAAGGCAGTCAAAAAGTAACTACCTCTAGCTGTAAGATCAATAAAGACTGCAGGTGCAATGAATAGCATATGGTGACTACAGTTGACACTGCTATATGGCCTACTGGAAAGATGCTAAGACAGAGACAGAGACTGCACCATCAGATGCAATGATGCAGGGCTGTTTTGTTGGTTTTGTTTTGTTTTTTTTCTGACAAGGAGAAGGAAACAGCTCATATCCAGCCAAAAGTCTTGTTTTCCTATCACCCATTCCAGGTTCTCTGCAAGGCTACCATTTCACACCTGAAACAGCAGTCAATTCAGAAGCGGATTGTAATGATCAGAGACAACATGGGCCCTCTAGGAGACAGCTCAGCACCACAGTGGGACAGGCTTGAGGGCTGGCAGAAGTTTCTAGAACTGCACGCACAGTACAAACTAGCAACCTGGTTTAGAAGAAAAGTCTCCCAAATCTTCCTTGAATAACTTAACCTCTAGACATGAGCAACGTCCAATGTGACAGCCGCAAGCTGCACATGGTTACTGAGTGCCAGATTGAGACGTGCTGGGGGTATAAACAACACACCGGGTTTTATATATCAAAATGGTAACACTTGGGATATACTGGACTGAAGAAAAGTGTTAGTTGCTCAGTCGTGTCTGACTCTTTGCAACCCCATGGACTGTAGATCACCAGATTCCTATGTCCATGGAATTCTCCAGGCAAGAACACTCACATGGGTTGCCACTTCCTTCTCCTGGACAGAAGAAAATGGACCATTAAAACCGATTTAACCCTCTTGTTTCTGTTCTTACTCTCTTTAATGTGGCTACTAGAAAACTTTAGGTTAGGTATGTGGCTCACTTCTCATTTCTAATGGACAGTGTTGCTCAGGTGCCACCTTCCTGCCATTTTTGGGGCCATAATCATGAGTGGCTCTGTCACTGCCCAGGCCCAGCCAGCATTCTCTGTGTGACCTGACTGAACCAAGTTCGTTCCTGCCTCAAAGCTTCCTTCAGCCTGGAATGCTTTTCTACTATTGGCTTCGACAATCACTTCTCATCCTTCTACAGTCCTGGTGTGGCCTTCCCTGGGAAGCCTTCCTCAACAGCCCCTGTCCCCAGGCTGGGTTAAGTACCCTGTACTTTTCCTCCACTGTATCTGTCACAACTGCAACAGTCTGCGCTGGTTACCTGTCCAGTCTGTCCACTCTCCTTTCTATATCCTAAATTCTAAGATGTCTGCCTTAGTTCACTGCTGCATCTCCAGCATCCAAGCTGGTGCTCAAAGGGACTTACTGTGCGAACGCTGATAAATAAAGAAGGGGGACTTCCCTGGTGATTCAGCAGTTAAGACTCCGCGTCTCCCAGTGCAGAAGGCATGGGTTCAACCCCTGGTTGGGGAACTAGGATCCCTCATGCCACACGGTATGGGTAAACAATAAATAAATAAAAAGAAGATGGAAATTTCCCTGTCCCACAAAACTCTGGTTCAACACTGACAAATTCGCAAGTCTAAGGAGGGAAAAAAAAGAAGAAGCGAGGCTTCACAAGGGAGCCTCTCAGCCAGTGACACAGAGAGCGGGTCTGTTTTCACATGCGTTGCTGGGGCCTGTGTGTTTACTCTTTGAGACTCCTGGCTAAAAGGACCTTTTCTTTCAACCAGCTCTCCACTGACACCGAAACCACGGATGGGCCCGGCTGTAACTCTGAGAAGCCGGCGGGGGGAGGGGAAGTCTGGAGGAGGGGGAGGGGGTGGCTTCTGGCTTCTTCGGGAATTCCTTGAGGTTCTGGCTCGGCCGTATCTGTCCTGAGGTGCACGATGATGGAAAGCAACACACAGGGAGCTTTTCAGAGACTGTTACAGACAGGTTTAAATCCTAGTGCCTGGCAGCTGGTGCCAATCAAGGAAAACAGTAGTCACCGATATAACTGCGACCGGAAGGAGGCAAAAATGAAACAAAGGCTTTTGCATTTGGAGGCTGGGGACGGACTCTGACCAATGTCTCCTGAGAGAGGGCACCCAGCACCACCCTGATCCCACCTCTGCTTCAGCCACGACACGGGCCACAAAACCTAAGTCACACAAAGAGATGTTCATCCTCACCAATCTAATTAAGTGTGCCTATTTTATATATGTAATATACTAATACTAAATATTATCAAATTACCTTATATTGTATTATATTATATTAGTATCTTCTCTGTGCTTTAGTCACAGGCCTAGGGGATATACAAGAGTTAACAAAAACCATACTTCTCTAGCGGTCCAGTGGTTAAGACTCCACACTTCCACTGCAGGGGACGTGGGTTCGTACCCTGGGGAAGTTCTGCAAGTCGCAAAGTGTGGTCAAAAATAAAACAAACAAACATGTTATATCAGGTAATCACTAAGATTAAAAAAAAAATGAGTTAATAAAAACCAAACAATGACTGCCCTCGTGGAGCTAACATTCCAGTTATAGAGGACAATAAGTCAGATAAATAAGTAAAATATATATTATATGGCATGTGCGTGCTCAGACACTCAGTCATGTCCAGCTCTTGCGACCCCATGAACTGTAGCCTGCCAGGATCCTCTGTGCATGGGATTTTCCAGGCAAGAATACTAGAATGGGTTGCCATTCCCTTCTCCAGAAGATCTTCCTGACCCAGGGATTGAACCTATGTCTCCTACATTGGCAGGCGGATTCTTTACCACTGAGCCACCCGGGAAGTCCAGGAAAGCAGGTAGCTGAGCTTTTACCACGTTAATTTGAGGATACTGATTAGACAGCTGGAAACACAGGGATGCCCAGGGAAAGGCCAAGGGTACCAGTCATAGGTGTGCAGACCAAATTTAAAGCCATGAGGTCAGATAAGATCATGAAAGGAAGAGGTATAAATTAACAAGTGAATGTAAGACTAGGTCACTTGGAGTATCCCAATGTTTTCAGACTGGAGAGGAGGAAACTAGCTAAGGAGACTGGAAAAGAGTTACCGGAGAGATAGGCAGAACACCATCCAGGCATGGTGTCCTGAAAACCAAGTGACAAGAGTAGGTCAGGGAAAAGCAATGGATTCCAACTCAAGAAATGAGAACTGAGCCACACCGAGGTGACCACAGACTTGGTACAATATTTGCAGCAGGGCAGAGAGACTAAAAGCCTACCTGAGAATTCCTCAAGAAGGAAATGAGAGGAGAAAAGAAAAGAGATGCAAATTAAAATAACAAAGAAAATCACTTGTTGCAGCCGAACAGACTGGCAGAGGTTAAAAGACTGGCAATGCCCATTGCCATCGGGGGTAAGGGAAACAAGGACACGTGCACACAGACAGTGTGTGTATGAACGGGTCCAGTCTTTGCAGCAGACCCAGGCCGTGGGTATCATGAATCTTGCGACTTGCCTGCCTTCTGACCCAGCAATGAATGCCTAGGAATTTACTACCCTAAGAAAAAGGACAGGAGAACAAAGGTATCTTTACAAGAACTTACTGAAAAGTCATGCTTATAGTAGTAAAGAAGGAGAAATGGCCAACAATAAAAGATCTGTTAAACTATGGTACATTCATAGTAAAAAAAATGCTATTGGAGCCATTAAAAGGATCTAGTTTCATTGAAGTAGAAAAACTGGGTGGAAAAAAGCAAGTTATAAGGCAATATGTATAGTCAGTTCCCAGTTTGGGAAAAAAGTTATATATTCACACATACATACATACATGATTGACACACCAAAAAAGCTGAGTGGATATATAATAAAATATTAGCCAGGTTAGCTCTGAATAAAAAAATGTCCATGAACCTTATCAGTTTTGCTGTGAACCTAAAACTGCTCTAAAAAATTGTCTTTAAAATGATACAAACGAACTTACTTACAAAACAGAAAGAGACTCACAGACTTTGAGAACGAACTTATAGTTTCTAGGGGGAAGGATCTGAGGAAGGGACAGTTAAGAGAGTTTGGGATGGACATGTACACACCACTATATTTGAAATAGATAACCAATAAGAATCTACCGTATAGCACATGGAACTCTGCTCAATATTATGTGGCAGCCTGGATGGAAGTCGAGTTGGGGGAGAATGGATACATGTACATGTATGGCCAAGTCCCTTTACTGTTCCCCTGAAATTATCACAACACTATTTGTTAACTGGTTATAAAAACAAAGTCTAAAAAACACAAACATCCATTGAGTTCATAATAACAGAGCATGATTTGCTAGCTTTGTAGGGGAAAAATAAAATTTCCAGTGATTTTTAACCTTCTCCTTCTTTGGAAGGCTTCCCTGGTGGCTCAGACAGTAAAGAAATCTGCCTGCAATGCAGGAGACCCAGGTTTGATACCTGGGTCGGTCAAGATCCCCTGGAGAAGGAAATGGCAACCCACTCTGGTATCCTTGCCTGGAGTATTCCATGGACAGAGGAGCCTTGCAGGCTACAGTCCATGGGGTCACAAAGAGTAGGACACGACTGAGAGATTGACATTTTCACTTTCTTTGGAAGGCAATAATTAACAGAGGTTGCAGACAAAGACTCAGAGACCAAAAGGCCTACCTAGGTTAAATCCCAGCTCTGCCACCACCTCCTATTACATAATACCTGCCTATATCTACCTATCACCTAAGGCAGTACAACCTACCTGATAGGTATACAGGAGGATTAAATGGAAAGAATATATATAATATTACATTATATAATTGCCAACATCCGCTGGATCATCGAAAAAGCAAGAGAGTTCCAGAAAAACATCTATTTCTGCTTTATTGACTACGCCAAAGCCTTTGACTATGTGGATCACAATAAACTGTGGAAAATTCTGAAAGAGATGGGAATACCGGACCATCTGACCTGTCTCTTGAGAAACCTGTATGCAGGTCAGGAAGCAACAGTTAGAACTGGACATGGAACAACAGACTGGTTCCAGATAGGAAAAGGAGTACGTCAAGGCTGTATATTGTCACCCTGCTTATTTAACTTATATGCAGAGTACATTATGAGAAACGCTGGGCTGGAAGAAACACAAGCTTGAATCAAGATTGCTGGGAGAAATATCAATAACCTCAGATATGCGGATGACACCACCCTTACGGCAGAAAGTGAAGAACTAAAGAGCCTCTTGATGAAAGTCAAAGAGGAGAGTGAAAAAGTTGTCTTAAAGCTCAACGTTCAGAAAACTAAGATCATGGCATCTGGTCCCATCACTTCATGGCAAATAGATGGGGAAACAGTGGAAACAGTGTCAGACTTGATTTTTTTGGGCTCCAAAATCACTGCAGATGGTGATTGCAGCCATGAAATTAAAAGATGCTTACTCCTTGGAAGGAAGGTTATGACCAACCTAGATAGCGTATTTAAAAGCAGAGACATTACTTTGCCAACAAAGGTCCGTCTAGTCAAGGCTATGGTTTTTCCAGTAGTCATGTATGGATGTGAGAGTAGGACAGTGAAGAAAGCTGAGCACTGAAGAATTGATGCTTTTGAACTGTGGTGTTGGAGAAGACTCTTGAGACTCCTGTGGACTGCAAGAAGATCCAACCAATCCATCTGAAAGAAGATCAGTCCTGGGTGTACACTGGAAGGACTGCTGTTGAGGCTGAAACTCCAATACTTTGGCCACCTCACGCAAAGAGTTGACTCATTGGAAAAGACCCTGATGCTGGGAAGGATTGGGGGCAGGAGGAGAAGGGGACGACAAAGGATGAGGTTGTTGGATGGCATCACCGACTCGAAGGACATGGGTTTGGGTAAACTCTGGGAGTTGGTGATGGACAGGGAGGCCTGGCATGCTGCAGTTCATGGGGTCGCAAAGAGTCGGGCACGACTGAGCGACTGAACTGATATTATATTATATTATATTGTACTATACTATAGTATGTTGTATATGTAATCTTAAGAATTCAGAACAATACCTGGTACATACTTAGCACTCACAAAGTTTTTGTCTTTTCTTTCAATAAGCATGGAAAATAAAAAAAATGTCCCCCATTAGCACATACAACCAAGTGTGGATCAAAAATATTCAGGGAACGACTTTCTTGGTGGTGGCACCACCTAAGACTCTGCACTCCCAATGCAGGGGGCCCAGGTCTGATCCCTGGTCAGGGAACTAGATCCCACATGCAGTAACTAAGAGTTCGCATGCCATAATGAAGATCGAAGATCCTGCAAGCTGCAACTAAGACTCAGCACAGCCAGATTAAATAAATAAACAATTGATTTTTTAATAAATATTCAGGGAAAAGAAATTTCAGAAGGTTCCCAGAAGTTAACCTTGAACTTGCTGTGCTCCAGCGACTGTTTACAAAGCACTTAGGTTGTATTAGGGCTTTCCTGGTGGACGGTAAAGCATCTGCCTACAATGTGAAAGACCCGGGTTCGATCACTGGGTCGGGAAGATCCCCTGGGGAAGGAAATGGCAACCTCCTCCAGTACTCTTGCCTAGAAAATCCCATGGACGGAGGAGCCTGGTAGGCTACAGTCCATGGGGTTGCAAAGAGTTGGACACAACTGAGCGACTTCATTTTCTCTTTCTTTAGGTTGTATTAGGTGTTATAAGTAATTGAGAGATGATTTAAAGTATATGGGGGTATGTGCACAGGTTATATGCAAACACTATGCCATTTTATAGAAAAGATTTGAGCATCTGCAGACTGTGGTATTGGGGGAAGGGGGTCCCACAGATACCGAGGGACAGTTATTACATTTTCAATTTTGGGAGCAACACTGAATTTCTCAGAAGTCTTCTGTGAGCATTCCATAAGACTGAAATAACTAAGTCTTAGTGGTTTGCCAGGTTCTTAAAAGTAACTACTTGTCTATGCCAGGACTGGTTTGGCCATTTCTCCTATCAGGCCTAATCAAGGCACTGGAGTCTGTAGCTATGTTCTAAATAACAGCTCCCTACCAGTTTACAGGACTGTCACATCCTTCCTTTCACTTTTGTCTCCTGCCCGCCTCCTCCTCATCTGAAGAAATTGGGAATAATTTCTCAAACTTAAAACTGTTTTTAACTGAGGAGCAATTCTTTAAAATTTTCTCTCTTCTCTGACTCAGGTTCCAAGGATCAGTGATTTTATTCATATTTCAGTTGAAAAACTGGAAAAACAGTGTGTTTACTTTGAAACAAATGCAAGCACTGTCTGTCAGGCCTGCCTCCTTGAGATGCCCACCCACCAGAACACTTTATCCTCACAGAAGAGGGAGGGAGGCAGTGCAGCCCATGTGACTGGCCTATCTGTTCTCGGAACATAAAGTGCAGTAACAGCCCTCTGCTTAAGATTTTTAAATAAATAGGGAGCTGTTTGCTTTTTCTCTCTCTCATTTTTTTTTTTAATCTGGGAGACACACATGGGGAAAGAAAACAGACACACATTGAAAAGGAAGAGCATAAGCAAGGAGCTTTTCTCAGGCACTTCATTTGTCACAGAGGTCTGGGTTCAACAATTCTCAAACCGCCTCCTATGTATATAGAACTGAGGAAGTGAGTAAATATATGGATGATGGTGAGAGCCAGGGTTCTCTATGGAAAGGAGGAAAGTTAGAAAGAGCCCTGTGAGATTGAATTACCAATTGCAGCATGAATTCATCATGTAGAATACTGGGTTGGCCAAAAAGTTCATTTGGGTTTTTCCATAAGATGTTACAGTGAAACATGAAAGAACCTTCTGGCCAATCCAATATACAGGCACAGAAATAGGTGTGTGTGTGTGTGTGTGTGTGTGTGTGTGTGTGTGTGTGTGTGTGTGTGTGTGTGTGTGTGTGTGTGTGTGTGTGTGTGTGTGTGTGTGTGTGTGTGTGTACATAAAGTCTTTTAGGAAAACTGAAGGCTCAAAAGCCAAGAACATTTTGAAGAAAAACCTTCTGGCCAATCCAATATACAGGCACAGAAATAGGTGTGTGTGTGTGTGTGTGTGTGTGTGTGTGTGTGTGTGTGTGTGTGTACATAAAGTCTTTTAGGAAAACTGAAGGCTCAAAAGCCAAGAACATTTTGAAGAAAAAGAGCAGTGAGACGAATTATATCCAATATACAGGCACAGAAATAGGTGTGTGTGTGTGTGTGTGTGTGTGTGTGTGTGTGTGTGTGTGTGTGTGTGTGTGTGTGTGTGTGTGTACACATAAAGTCTTTTAGGAAAACTGAAGGCTCAAAAGCCAAGAACATTTTGAAGAAAAAGAGCAGTGAGACGAATTATATCCAATATACAGGCACAGAAATAGGTGTGTGTGTGTGTGTGTGTACATAAAGTCTTTTAGGAAAACTGAAGGCTCAAAAGCCAAGAACATTTTGAAGAAAAAGAGCAGTGAGACGAATTATATCCAATATACAGGCACAGAAATAGGTGTGTGTGTGTGTGTGTGTGTGTGTGTGTGTACATAAAGTCTTTTAGGAAAACTGAAGGCTCAAAAGCCAAGAACATTTTGAAGAAAAAGAGCAGTGAGACGAATTATGTCCAGGGATTTCCCTGGTGGTCCACTGGTGGAGAATCCGCCTTGCAATGCAGGAGACATGGATTTGATCCCTGGTGGGGAAACTAAGATCCCACGTGCTTGCAGAGCAGCTAAGCCCATGTGCCACAACTAGACAGTCCGTGCGCTGCAACAAAAGATCCCACATGATGCAACTAAGACCCAATGTAGCCAAATAAATAAATAAAAGAAGAGAGATGTCCAACCTGAGACTGACACTCCCTCTGGTGAAATGAGTTTAACACTGTGTAAAACCCAGGAGGAAAAAGTATAATCAGATCCTCAGCCTACACCGTACGTCAAAGTAAACTCCAGATTGGTTAAAGAGTGAAACGTCTTAAAAACTAAATAAAGAAAACCATCGCAAGTGTTACATAAGGAAGGTATCTCGAACTGCTCTTCTTCCCACGTGGTACCTCAGCTGTTCTCAGACTTGAGCAGGCCTCAGAATCCCCTGGAACGTTTGTTAAAACAAAGATCACTGGGCCTTACCTGCAGAGTTTCTGATTCTGTAGGACTGGGATAAAGCCTGGGAATTTACGTTTCTGTTTCCAGGTGTCCCTCAGGCAGGTGATCTGGAGACCACACTTTGAAACCGCTGGGATAGCTGATGGTCCCAGCGCCATTTGTTCACCTTTCTTCACTGATTTTGTTTACTTATTTTTGGGTGTGTCACATGGCATATGGGATCTTAGTTTCTCCACCAGGGATAGAATCTGGGCCCCCTGCAGTAGAAGCATGTAGTCTCTAACCACTGGACTGCCAGGGAAGTCCTTTACTGATTTTAAATGCCACTTTCATCACATAGTAAATTCTATGTATATTAGATGATGTTTGGGAAAAAGAATATGATGGGGACTTATCAAAAGGATACAGGAGCAAGCTTAAAGAGGTTCCCACTGGCCAAACCAAGGATACCTTGAGCACCAAAATAATAAATTCAACACATGAATAAAAGAAGAATCCATGAGATAATAATACATACCTACATAATAATCCATGAGACTGATGATACATACCTACATAAAGGAAAAGGAAAAGCTCTTCCCTACTAGCAGTATACCAAATACTAAATGTAGAAGGAATGACTAAATTGGAAAAAAAAGAGTTCTGCAAACAGCACAGTATTAACTGATTCAGACAAAAATCGTTCACGAATGCAAAAACTAGTAGGTGAAGGCACCATGAGGAACCCATATTTACATAGTTCAAAGTATTGCATCTCCCCAGAAATAACTTTTCAGTTATGAAGAGAAAAACAGGGCTTCCCTAGTGGTCCAGTGGTAAAGAATCCACCTGCCAAAGCAAGGGACACGGGTTGTATCCCTGGTCCGGGATGATTCTGCATGCTCAGAGCAACTAAGCCCATATGCACCACAACTACTGAAACCACACACCCTAGAGCTTGTGTTTCACAGCAAGAGAAGCCACCACAATGAGAAGCCGGAGTACCACAACTAGAAAGTAGCCCTCACGCTCTGCAACTAGAGAAAGCCTGCGCACAGCAACAAAGACCCAACACAGCCAAAATTTTTTTTTTTTTTAATTTAAATAAAGAGAAAATAGTCATTTTACAGTGGAGAACCTAGCACACCCCACCTTAGCCCGATGGACAAAGTTCACGTCATCAATAATGAAACAAGCTGAGTCGGGTGCCCTCTGGTCTGACACAATAACAAGGATGCAACGTCACTTCTAGTGTTCCTGCCAAACATGTGTACTCTGAATTCAAACTGAAGGGATTCCACAAAAAGATGGCCTGAACTCTTCAAAAAGGACACTGCTCTCAAAGACAGAAATAGGCTGAAGAACTGACCCCAGATTTAAGGACAACCAAATCCAATGCATAATCTTGCATGGGATCCTGGATGGGGTGGGGGACAGGGGAAGAAGTCACTTGAAGTTCATTTCTGCAACAACTGGAAAGCATGAATTATATAATAATATTGTAAAAATGTCAGATTTCTTGATTTGTTTAATTTCCTCCAGGGGATCTTCCCAACCCAGGAATCGAACCCAAGTCTCCTGCACTGCAAGCAGATTCTTTACCGACTGAGCCACCAGGGAAGCCCAAGAATACTGGAGTGGGTAGCCTACCCCTTCTCCAGGGGATCTTCCCAACCCAGAAATCAAACTGGGGTCTCCTGCATTGCAGGTGGATTCTTTACCAGCTGAGCCACCAGGGAAGCCCCTCTTAGAAAACACACACTTAGATACTCAGGGGTAAAAAAGTATAAGGTTTGTAATTTGAAATGATTCAACAAATCACTACACACATAGATACAGATATACAGATGATGTTTAAGGCAAATGCATCAAAATATTAGCACATGGATGAAGAGTCTAGGAAATTCTTTGTCCGAGTCTTGTAACACTTCTCTGAATTTGAAATTATTTTAAAACAAAGGAGCTTGGGTTTGGGTGTTTTTTTTGTTTTCTTGTTTTTTTAATCTACTTCAAGCCATTTTCCCTCCTTGAAAGTGAGACAATCTGGTAGCCAAGTTCTGCAGTATTGATGAGGCCAGGTGCCGGAGAGGTGAGCTACAAGAGAAAAGCAGGTCTCAGGTCCTACCTGCTACCAAGCTAGAAAGAAATGAAGATCACCCAGAGGGCGGGTATAGATGAAACATATGCTGATGGTCACTGAGGCTGGGCGGGTAGGGATTATGTTTGAAAATACCTCGAACAAAAAGGGTTTTAAAAATCAATATTCAACCTCAAAAGCTGGCTTCCACACAGAGATGACTAGAACCGTCCTTAAGAGCCAGACCAGGACTTTTGGTCAAGTCCTATGTGCAGCCGCAGCTAGGTCAATGTCCCCGCTGAGTTGGCCAAGGCTGACCATTACGTAACTGCTGGACTTGAGTAAAACCCTCCACTGTAGCACTGCTGGCTAGCAGGGACACAGGAAACATGGGCTGGGTCTCCCAGTCTACCTCCAAGTCCACTCAGGGGAAAACAAGTGACAGAATGAAAGGATGAATTATGTCCCATGCAGCAGAAAAACACCAGGTGAAGCAAGCACCACCCTCATGCAATTTCCCAGGAAAAGTGGTTCCAGGAAGACCCAGCCACAGTGAGAGAAGAGTCACCTCACCTACTGGGAGCCACTTCCCTATGAAACCTTAGATGTTACTCTGGAAGCACTTCTGGCCTAGCAGCTCCCAGAAGAGAACAGATGCCAAGACCACAGTGCTGAAACGTCCTGTGTTCATTCAGCATTCACACTTGCAAAGACTTTGCGTTTGTCCACTCTTTGCATTCTCTCTTGGAACAACTTCAGGGCTGCCTCGCATTTAGGCAAGGAGGTCTCGTATCAGCAAACTGGGTCTCTGCCTGTCCATCTCTGGGATGTGAACTTTCCAATCTTTGGGAAGGAAAGTATCAGAGGAGATAGAATAATATTAATAACTACCACTGCTACTACTAATATAGTACCAACATATGTCAGGTACTGTTGTTAGCTCACTGAACCTCAAAACAATATTTTACAGACAAGGAAACAGAAGCATGGAGAAGTGAAGTGACTGTCTGATGTACAAAGCTGGGGGAATCAGGAGTCAAGCCCAGGGAGTCTGACTCCAGAGTCTACACATTCTTAACCACTTCTCTCTACACAACAGATCTGCAATCACCAGAAGCAGCCTTGCTCTGCACAGAAGGCATTATGAAACAGGGCCAAAGTGTTATCTGTTATCAGCTATGCCGTTGCCAGCTTAGGTTTGTCTTTCTAAGAAAAAGCAGCCCAGTGCCCAAATTTTTCCATCAGATTCAGATCTGATGCGCCTCACAACTCAACCCAGGCACACACTAAAGTGCTAAGGCTGGTGTCAGCAAGAGCAGCAGGAGCTGCAGCCACTGCCATAAGCAACACAGCTCCTGGGAGCCACAGAATACACCCTCCTGAATCGCTCTGGGCTCAAATAGAAAGTCTCAATAGCAATTACAAAAAAAAGGAGCAGAACCAGCAAAACATAGGGGATGGCAAACAGTTCACCAGCAGATAGTCTCCACTAAAGCTAAACATACACCCACCCCATCAACCAAGTCCACAAGATAGAAACAGAAAGGCAGATAGATTTAACAGAAGTGCGTGTCTGTGTCCTCCAAAACACATGTATAAGAATGTCCACAGCAGGCACTTCCCTGGTGGTCCAGTGGCTAAGACTTCACACTCCCAATGTAGCGGGCTCGGGTTCAATTCCTGGTCAGAGAGCTAGATCCCACATGCCACAACGAAGATCGAAGAACCCTCATGCTACAACTAAGACCATGTGCAGCCAAAATAAATAAATAAAATTAAAAAAAAAAAAAAAAAAAAAAGAATGTTCACAGCAGTATTGCTCATGATGTCTAAAAACTGGAAGTAACCCAAATGTCTACCAACAGGAGACAAGACAAATAAATTGTAGTATATTCATACAGTAGGATACCACACTCCAGTAAAGAAAAAAATAAACAACTCCCATTTCACGCAAAAGCACAGATGAATTTTACAGATATAATGAAGAGCCAGGCACAAGAAAACATACTAGCTGATTTCAGTGATACCAAAATTCAAGAACAGGCAAAACGAATCAATAATGATAAAATTCAGAATAGTGGTTATCTCAGGGCAGGGCAAGGAAGGGACATGGGGAGACTCCTGGCGTCCTGGGAAGATTCTCTCTTGATCTGAGGGGTCATTACACAGAGGTGGACATACGTATACTCACTGAGCTGTCTCACTTAAAATTTGTGCGCTTTTAAGAGAAAAAAACAACTTGAATACCAAGGGGGAAAGAAAATCAAAAGCATGATTGAAGCAAGACTGTTTTCATCAGTAAATAAGACAGGACAAAAGTAAAGGTACTAAGCTTTCAACTCAAACAGCTATAAATGATTGACTGAATAAATAAGGCAAATCTAGAGCAAAGGGTTGAAACAAGTTAACATTAAAAATGGAAATTAACATTAGAAAATACAATATAATTGGTAAGTCCAAATACAATAGCTGTCCTGTGAAAAAATAAATCAAAAGCCAAAAATTAAAACAAAAATGTTATGCCAGGCAAGAGAAAAACATTGGGAAAAAATACACAAATATCATAGCTCAGTTGGTAAAGAATTCGCCTGCAATACAGGAGACCCCGGTTCAATTCCTGGGTCAGGAAGATCCCCTGGAGAAGGGATAGGCTACCCACTCCAGTATTCTTGGGCTTCCCTTGTGACTCAGCTGGTAAAGAATCCTCCTGCAATGCGGGAGACCTGGGTTCAATCCCTGGGATGGGAAGATCCCCTGGAGAAGGGAAAGGCTACCCAGTCCAGTATTCTGGCCTGGAGAATTCCATGGACTGTATATTCCACATGGGGTCACAAAGAGTCAGGCACAACTGAGCAACTTTCACTTTCACACAAATATCAACATTTTTAAGTGAGAAAAATTAGAAACATTCTTAAAAATGAGAATGCTATCTAAAATCTTTATATTAATAATTTGAATATCTCATGAAATGCTTTTCTCAGAAAATATGAATTAACAAAATTGACACAAGATAAATCAGAAAAGATGAACAAACCAATCATTATGGGGGAAAAAGACTGAAAAAGTCATCAAAGAATTATTTCAGAGAAAGCTGCCAGACCTAGTTGGTTTTATGGATGAGCTCTTTCCTGCACTCATGGAACAGATAATTCCCATGTTATAGAGTCTATTCCCAAAGTTGGAAAGCACTTCAATTTACTTTATAAAATTAGCCTAGCCTCAATTCCAAAGCTGATAAAAATAGTACAAAACTACAAACAAGTGTCACTCATGAATATAGATGGAAAACTCCCAAATAAAATATGAACAAGCAATTCTAACAAAATTTTCAAGGAATAATCTACCATGAGCAATTAAGAATATTCTAGAAATTCTAAGGTTGTTACTACATGGAAATTAATGTAATACATTGAAAGGAGAAAAATCATGTAATTATCCCAATGGCTGCTTAAAAACTATTTGCTAAAAATTCAAACCCCATCTAGATTTTTTTTTTAAGACAACAATGATTAATAAACCAAGAAGACAGGTTACCAACTAATCAATCCTCAACCTCATACCTGAAGAAGTCACTATAAGCTTGGTTATTTAACCAATAGGAAAGGATACCTATTCCATCGACACTAGAACAAGAAGTTGTATGCAAAGCAACTGACAAGAAAAAGAAGTATAATTAACTCCTAAGAGGAGCAAAATTATCCATCTTAGAAACCATATATACATCTATCAAAGGACTTCCCTCGTGGCCCAGTGGTTAAGACTTTGCCTTCCAATGCAGTGGGTGTGGGTTGATCCCCGGTCAGGGATCTAAGATACCCTATGCTTCATGGCCAAAAAAAACCAAAATACAGAAAAACAGAAGCAATGTTGTAACAAATTCAATGAAGACTTTAAAAATGGCCCACATTAAAAAAAAAAAAAAAATGTCTACCAAAAAAATCCAAAAGAAACTGTTGAAAATCTATACTAAGAAGTCAGCAACTGACTGGCTATAAAAAATACAGACACTAATAGTCACATACCAATAATAAACACTAAGTCAAAAGACATAATAGGAAATGATCCCTCTGAAAATAATATCAAAGCTTCTTTAAAAATTAAAAGAATCTATCTGAAGATAACTTCAAATGACTTGAGTGAATTTAAAGACATTCCACGTTCCTGCGTAGGAAGAATCAGTATGAAAATTCTCCATAAAGGAAACTTTACATATGACAGGATATCTACAAAATATCAAGGGATTTGGGGTAGGAGACTAGAAAGAGGGGAGAACCCAATAAAATAAAGTTCATGCGATGGTATCATCCATGCAAAGAAAAAAGGCAGGAAGATTTTGAAAAGAAGAGAAACTTGAGCTGTCCGTTATAATAGCTAACACAAAGTGATTTAAAAAGGCCAATTAAAAAAACAAACAAGGACTTCCCTGGTGATCCAGTGGCTAAGACTCCAAGCTCCCAAGGCAGGGGACTTGGGTTTGATCTCTGGTCAGGGAACTAGATCCCACATGCTGCAACTAAAAGATTCCATGCACTGCCATTAAGATCAGAGCAAATACATAAATAGATATTTAAGAAACTAAACAACAAATGAAACATAAAGTCCCCATATAGGCCCAGATATGCATATGTTTTTAATATATGCTTAAGGTAGCAACTCAAGTCACTGGGGATATAGATTCAATAAGCAGTGAGAAAGTAACCAGTTAAATATTTGGAAAAATTAAATTAGATCCTCTTCAAGAGGGAGGGGATATATGTATACAAGTGGCTGATTCATGTTTTTGTATGGCAGAAACTATCATAACATTGTAAAGCAATTACATTCCAGTTTTTTTAAAAAACAGAATAAAAAATTATACCCCTACTCACAGTGAACACAAAAATAAATTCATTTGGATGGAGAATTAAGTTAAAAAAACAAAATCACAGTAAACTAGAGGAAAATAGAGGTAATCATTTACCTGTTCTCAGAATAAGGGAAAGCCTTTCAAAACATAAAAGAAAAGGCTGAAAACATAAAAGGTGACAGATTTGACTACAGAATGTTTAAAACATCTGTATGGAAAAAATTTTTTTTAAAAAGATTGCAAAATTAAAATGCAAATGAAAAACTGAGAAAACAAAAATTATAAGACAAAGAATAATAGCCTTAACATATAAAGAGCTCTTTCAAAATCAAGAGAGAAAAATGCAGTATAAATAAATTTAAAATGCAGTATAAATAAAATAAATGCAGTATAAGTAAATTTCAGTACAAAAATGAGCAAAGGACATTAATAAGGCAACAAACACACTTTTAAAACACATTCTGTCTCCTGGAGTAAATCACAGCCTTAAAAAAAGTGGAGTGGAGGTAGAGGGACTGCGAAAACATAACAGCCAAAATGAGTGAGGGGACCTTTGCTCAAACCCAGGTTCAGGGAAACCAACTGTAAAACAACACCTTGAGATAAATGGTGAAATCAAATATGAACTGGGTATTAGCTGATAATGAGCAATTCATATAAATATTGCCAGATGTGACAATGGTACTTTTGTAAAAAGAAAAAAAGTAATTATATTGAAAAAAAAAAAAGCCCTTTTTTTTAATGAGATGCATGCTGAAGAATCTAGGATAAAAGTTTGAAACATCTGTAATTTACTTTAAAATACTGAAAGGAAAAGGGAAAGGAAAGGGAAGTCGCTCAGTCGTGTCCGACTCTTTGCGGCCCCGTGGACTGTAGCCTACCAGGCTCCTTCGTCCATGGGATTCTCCAGGCAAGAATACTAGAGTGGGTTGCCATTTCCTTCTTCAGGGGATCTTCCCGACCCACGGATCGAACCCAGGTCTCCTGCATTGGAGGCAGACGCTTTAACCTCTGAGCCACCAGGGAAGTCCTTCAAATACTGAAGCCAAGGCTAATTTGGCGGTCCAGTGTTTAAGATTCCACCTTGTAATGGAGGGGACATAAGTTCAATCCCTGGTCCAGGAAGATCCCACGTGCCAAGGAGCAACTAAACCAGTGTTCCACAACTACTAAAGCCACAAGAGAAGCCACTGCAATGAGAAGCCCTTGCAATGAGAAGCCCGCACACTGCAACTAGACAGTAGCCACTGCTCATCACAACTAGAGCCCCCTGCACAGCAACAAAGACCTAGCACAGCCAAAAATAAATAATAAATAAAATTATTTTTTAAGTAATAATAATAAAATAAATAATAAAATACTGCAGCCAAAACCAAATAGATGAAGCAAACCTGACATAATGTTAATTATCAAGTACACACACACACACACATATTTTTTCTTCTTACAAACAAATCTGATAAATGCCCAAGTACAATAGAAACCAGCCATGTTGGCAACAACTGATGGCAGGATAAATGGAGAGAACTTCTCTGGAGAGTAATCTTGCAATATGTGTCCAAAGCCTTGAAAAATGCTTAAACCCAGAAAGACAGTGTTCAGAAATTTAACACAAATTCTCAACAACTGGTAAAAAAATCTGTAAACTCGTAAGAGTACCATCACAGTGTTATCTGTGACTGTGAAAATTATCTGTGACACTGAAAATTACTCAAGTGTTCAACCTTAAATTTTCACACAGTCATCTGACAGACGACTACCAGACAGACATCAAAAATTGACTTTTGAAGAACAATTAAAGTTATGTTGATATATTTTATGGTACAGCAGTGACAGAAAACAGTATGGCGGTTTCTCAAAAAAATTAAAGAGAATTACCACATGATCCCGCTATTCTACTTCTGAATATATTTCCAAAAGGACTGAAAGCACGGACTTGAAGAGATGTCTGCACACCCATGTTCACAACAGCACTGTTCACTACAGGAAAAAAGTAGCAGTACAAGTGTCCTTTAAAGGATGGATGGATCAACAAAATGTGGTGTATCCATACAATGGAATATTATTCAACATTAAAAAGGTGATTCCAGGGAAATACCTGGTGGTCCAGTGGTTAGGACTCTGTGCTTTCCCTGATGAGGGCACGGGTTCAATCCCTGCTTGGGGAGCTAAGATCCTGCAAGCCACACAGCATGACCAAGATAAAATAAAATAAGTTTTAAAAAAAGAGAAAAAAGGTGATTCTGATACATGTCACGTGAATGAGCCTTAAGGACATTATGCTGAGTGAAAGAAGAAAGACACAAAAGGGCATGATTCCACTTATAGGCAATATCTAGATTCAAAGAGACAGCGAGTAGAATGGTGGAGGTTGAGGGAAACGAGAAAGTTGCTGTTTAATGGATACAGAGTTCAAGTCTGGCAAGATGAAAAAGCTCTGGAGATGGATGGAGGTGATAGCTACAGAATCATGTGAACGAAATTAATGACACTCAACTCTACATTTTTAAACGGTTAAGAAGGTGAGTTTTATGTTATGTTTTTTATCACAAATAAAATAAAGATATATTAACACATTCTAATTTTTTTTTTTTTTTTTTATGGCTATGCCGCTCAGCATGAGGATCTTAGTTTCCCGGCCAGGGATTGAACCTATGCCTCCTACTTAAGACTTCCCTACAGTGGAAGCAGAGAGTCTTAAGCACTGAACCATCAAGGAAGTCTCTATATTAATTAACTTTTAAGAAAAAAAAAAGGGATGTTGCAAAATAATATGATCATGTATGATCTCAATTTTGTTTCACTGACATCTTAAATATTAAGATACTGTATACAGGAAAAAAAAAACCTCACAATGGTATATATCAAAAAGTTAACAATAATTACCACTAGGTACTGTGCTTCCAGGAGAATTTATTTTCTTTGTGTGTGCTTTTGTGTAAGTCCCAACTTTTCTACAATTACCTTTGCCATTGAAAGCAAAGGTACGCCAACTGGACACAAGAAAAAGGAGAGAAAAGCATACTCGTGTCAGTTGATGATCCTAATGGGAGAATGCCCAGAAGTATATTTCCAAGTGACATAGTAAACATAATTACCCTTGAGAATCAAATTATAAAAGGTAGACTAGTGTTTGGGAAAATAAAGACCAACTCAGAAGACAGAGCAGCGGGTAGTTCCCTGTAGAATTAGAACAGAGGCAGGCCCTGATTTCAGAAGATTCCCGGATTCACAGTGGATGCACCACGCCACTGTGTGCCCAGCACAAATGAAGAGACTGGGGGAGCCTTGCACAGCACCCGAGAGGCCCATCAGAAAGGACAGGCTCAAACAGGTGAGACCCTTGAATCTCAGCGCTCCCCACCCCCACCCCTCTCTCAAGCTACATCCACGTTCAGAAAATATTTGCTAGACAGCAGACATCAAGAGAAGAAGGAGCCTTTCTTTCTGTGGCATTCCCTCACCACATCTGGTGCTGCTCTGAATAGAGGCTTTATGAGGGAGGGTCCAGATGCCACAACAACGAGCTACTCCACTGACCACAAACAGCAATAAACAGATTTAGATCTCTGTGTAGCAGAGACACGTTGAATAATCATGATGGAGCTTCCATCACATTCCAATATCCAGGAAATGTTTATCAAGTGCCTGCACAGGGCACCATTTATAACACCATCCCATGCAGACACGCGCACATGTGCACGCGCGCGCGCGCGCGCGCACACACACACACACACACACACACACACACACACACGGAGCTCCTTTGTTCTGTTTGAGGGATCAGACTGGGAAAATAATGACTTAGGCTGGAGGCATTCAACAGTCTGATTCTACATGTCACACATGAGGAAAAGAGGGGCAGGGGCAGACGGAGAGTACACACACCCCTGAGGAAGATCAAGAGGGACACGTCACTGCATCCCACCACGAAGGGCCCTGGACCAAGGGGGCTGAGTCCCACAGTAGAGGCAGAGGGTAGCCCTCCGCTTTCCTAGAACTCCAGTAATCGCATGCACAGGGAGCAGAGTCACTGCAGCCCCTGGTCCAGAAGGAAACGGCATCAACCAGGTTTATCCACCACGTGAGAGAGATCCCTGCCTTCATATCCCTTCCCCATACCCACAAATGAATCACGTCAGCCACCCCTGCATCATACATACTTTTGCCCCCATTGTTCTTCAGGACATTGGAGAGGTTGATGGAGGCAGTGCCTAGCAGTTCATTTCTCAAGGTGTGGCAGCTCCAGACCTTCAGGTCTAAATGACTCTGGGCTGTGACATTCCTGGAAAACAAATACTTGATTCATCACATCCAAGCAGACCAGTCATTCCTGTAACTTAGAAGAAGGCAGAGATATTATACTGCTGTCATCTTGGAGATGAGGCGGGAACCCCAAAGACGAAGACAGTCACAGATACCCTTCCCCACCCTATCCCCACCCAAGCTGACCCTGTAACCTTCTAGCAAACAATGAATGCTCTGTGAGCTCGAAAATGCAAAAACACCTGAAGAGAAGGTGCCTCAGGTACCCAAGGCAGAGGACTAGAGGCTGATACACAAAACCTGGATCTCCCACAACCCCTTTTTCGACCTCCCCCAGGGGAGCTGCATTCGGAGAAAAGGGGTTTTCTCTTACAAAATGATGATCTCGTTCCAGAGAAGCTCGGAGCTCCCAATTCGCTTTCCAGTCTTCTTGGTCTCGCTGGGGAGTCCATCCACGGCCACTTCCACAAACGAGTTAATTCGAGGTTGACGACTATGCACCTTGGGCTTTGCTGACACCACTGGCCGGGAAAGACAGAAAAAGTCAAGGATGAGTCAGAGGGCTCCCAGCTGCCCCCCTGTGGCACATGTTCTCCCTCTTTTTTGTTGTTTCCTTTAAAAAAAGAAATTTTGCTTTTTTCCTCATTCTAAAAAGACTTTTTAAAAATGTGAGGATATAAAAATATATATAGCACAAGAAAAGAAGATAAGAAAGAAAAATCACTCCTAACCTGAAAACACTGGGATGATTATCATTAAGTCATATCAGACTTTTTCTGATATCTGGTGAATACAGACTTTTTCTAGACTTTCATCTCTTATGTCCCTAATACCTTAAAAACTCCTCTCCCCCCAAAATTCATTTCAAAAGCTACAACCTAAGCCCGTTTATAAGGATATGCCATAATTTAGTGAACTATTCTTCCATTGTTGAATAAATTGCCTCCAACTTTTGGCTCAGGGAAAACGACCACAAATGTATAAAGTATCTACATGCATTTCTGAGTATTCTTCCAAAGGACACGAACATTTTTAAAGTTCTTAAAACTGCTCAATTCCTTTCTAAACCCACGTAGATACCCATCAGTACTATAGGAACATAGCCATTTCACCAAACACTGCATAGCACTGAATACTATGGGTTTTTTTCACTCTTCGCAAATCATGTAGGTGAAACAAACAAAAAAAAAAGCATAAAGATAACAGCTAAGAGTTGATGAGCGCTTATTACAGATACTATGCTGTGCACACATTATCTCACCGAATCCTTACAGTGAGGCAGGAAATGACATCATCACTCCCTTTCACCCACGAGGAAACAGGCTTGGGGAAGCTAGGTCACTTCCCCAGGCTACACATCCAGGAGCTTCGAGCCAGGATGTGCCTCTGGCTGCCTCACTCCACACCGTGTGGTACGTCATGGCTTCGAGCCAGGATGTGCCTCTGGCTGCCTCACGTCCACATGACGTCATGGACTTTGCTTATTTGTTCTTATTTGTTTCTTCAGTCACTAGCCGGGTTGAATATTTTTTCCATGTACTTGTTAACCATGTGCATTTCCTCTGTTGTTCGTTTCCTTTGTATGGCACCATTTCTGATGCTCACGTGGTACCAGCTAGCCAGGGACTCAGTACCACCTATTCAAGCATATGCCCAGGGCTGGATGCTAGACAAGCTTCTTTTGTACTATGTATCAGCCACAGTGGAAACTCCAGGTCACTAGGACAAAACCCATCTACACGGCTTCTATCCTATGCCCCAAATCAGAAGATATAACTGACAATCCTCACCAGTGATGACAAGACTGCCTGAGCCTGAGCTCCCACAAAAAGTTAGCATACTTCTCTCTCCCAGATCCTTCTGAGGGGTGACAGTCCTACAAGGGTCCACAACCTGGGACAGGGCAAAGCCACCTCTGATTCTCTTCTAGCAATCCTTGTTTTCTCCAGGCCCCAAAAAACAGGAAAGAGAAACCAAGGAACAACAGCAACAAAGCTGTGGTGAAGTTTCAGAAACAACAACGGATGGTCCTAGGAAAAAAGGTTGTGGTGCTGGGAAACGTGGCCCCGAGTGGGAAAATGAGACCAGGACACACAAAGATCGAGGTTAACTGAGGCCACCTAGTGGTATGAGAGTAGCTCTGCATGCAGACCCTTAAATCTAAAAAGAAGAGGGACTACTTGCAGAGTCCTACCGTTTTGAGCGAGACAGTTTCTTTGAAATCAACAAGTTCAAGCCTTTTATTTAACAGTTGGGCCAACTAAGACCCAGAGAGGTAAGACAATGTATCCAAAATCATGGAGCTAGTCAGAGCAGTGCTCACCCTTGAACCAAGTCTCCCAGTTCCCAGGCCAGTTCTGTGAACTCTGCCATCATGTTTCCTTTCGGCCCTTGTTTTTTGTTTGTTTAAATACGTATTTATTTGGCTGCACCAGGTCTTAGTTGCGGCATGTGGGATCTAGTTCCCTGATCAGAGATGGAATCCTGGCTCCCTGCACTGGGAACAAGGAGTCTTCGCCACTGGACCACCAGAGAAGTTCTGGTCCTTGTTTTTTAGTATTTACTTAAAATATATATAATGTGTGTGTATATATATACACACACACATATATATAATTTCAGACATTTAGAAAAGTTGTGAGACTAATACAAGGAATTCTTATAAACCCTTCAACCAGAATCACCAAACATTAACTTCTTACTGTATCTGCTTTATCATTCTCTTTTTCTCCCTTGATTTTCTCTCATACACATATTCATTTTTAACCAAAACTCTAAGAGTGAGTTGTAGACACTACGCCTCTTTAGTCCTAAATATTTCAGGGTGTCTTTTCTAATAACTAAGACATTTTCGAACAGAACCATAGTACAATTATCAACATTGGGCAATTCAACATTCTTTAATACTATTATTTAAGGTATAGATCTTATTCAAATTTTGCCAATTATCTTATCGATGTCCATTATAGCAAGAAAAGGAAAGACATTTTTCTAGTCCTGGATACAAGCTTAGATCACATAGTGTAGTTAGTGGTTTTACCATGAAGTTTCCAATTTACAGAAAAATTGAAGAAAACTAATTGCATATTCTTCACCAATTGTTATTTTTTTGCCACATTCACTTTTTTCCCCCCTCTCTGTGACCATCACCAACGTTACCCAGAGAACTCCTACAATGAAAATATCCACCCATCACTGTTCAATGCACTGCTGCAAGATACACATGGCTACAAGCCACTTGAACTATGCTAGTGAGACTGAGGATTTGAGCTTTCAATTTTACTTAATTTTAATTCTAATGTAAATAGTTCTTTGTGGCTATACTTTCTAACCTATTGATAGAACAAGATACAGATATATGACATCTTTGTCTGTATGTGTACATATATACATATATATCCACATATTTTAATTTTTTGGTAAACTATTTGAAAGTAATTTGTAGACCTCGTGACAGATCAGCCCAAATTACTTTCAGAAAGCAACGGCTAACAACAAGGACATTCTCTCAGCCCACCTCCACCCAACCATTGTAATACCTAAAAAAAAATGTACAGTCACTCCCTCCTTCATTTGATATCCATTCCATATTCAAATTTCTCCAACTGTTCTAAATATGTTTTTAAAGCTGTTTTTCCCCCAACCCAGGATCCAATCAAGATGCATAAATTGGTTTTGGTTGCTGTCTCCTTAATCTTTTAACATCTAGAATGCACTCCCTTCTTGTTCCATGACAATGATTTTTAAAGACTTCCACCAGATGTCTCATAGAACGCACTGAATCCTGCATTTTTCTGTTTGTTCCCTCATGGTTAGATGCACATTAAACATTTTTGTCAAGAATACTAACCACGCAGGTTAGGGTGTAGACTCACTGTATACACCAGGCAATCCCCTTACTGGGGACGCTAATTTTGATCCTGTGGTTAATGTGGGCCCAGTTAGCCAGGTCACTTCACTGTAAAGATACATTTCCTTTCAATAATTTATAATTAATTTTGAATGCTTAAAATGGTATTTTGAATGTTTCTTGTTCTTAAAAGATAAGTCAAAATAAAGGTCTCACATTCATCTAGAGTTTATTTACTATTTGAGGGAACATAAAATGCCAGTTTCTTACACATGGAGTTACATCGTCACATAGGATTTAAATTTTAAAGTGAGCAAATAAGGTAAAAATCACATATTTCCAAAATGACATCCCTGAAGAGCTCTTAGGAAGACAACAGAAGAGAGGGTGGCACGTTATCCTTCAATAGATTCTAAACAGCCAGAGTTTTGCTTTGCTGTGCTGTTTTTGGTGTTCCTTCAGCTAAATATCAGATAAAATAGTTGGCTTACATTTGAGGGCCTTGGTATCTTTAAAAATTAGATCTTAAAACTCTAGGACTGGGGGAAAGGTAAACTGGGAGATTGGGATTGACACATATACATACTACTACATATAAAATAGATAACTAATAAGGACCTACTGTATAGCACAGGGAATACTACTCAGTACTCTGTAATGACCTATATAGGAAAAGAATCTTTAAAAAGAGTTGATAGTGCTCACTTTAGCAGCCTGTATACTAAGATTAGCATGGCCCCTGCACAAGGATGACATGCAAATTCGTTAGCATTTCATATTTTTTTAAATCAAAGATGACACAAATAGATGGAGAAATATACCATGTTCATGGATTGGAAGAATCAGTAGAGTGAAAATGAGTATACTACCCAACACAATCTACAGATTGAATACAATCCCTATCAAGCTACCAATGGTATTTTTCACAGAACTAGAACAAATAATTTCACAATTTGTATGAAAACACAAAAAACCTTGAATAGTCAAAGCAATTTTGAGAAAGAATGGAACTGGAGGAATCAACCTGCCTGACTTCAGACTATACTACAAAGCTACAGTCATCAAGACAGTATGGTACTGGCACAAAGACAAACATATAGATCAGTGGAACAAAATAAAAAGCCCAGAGATAAATCCATGTACCTATGGACACCTTATCTTTGACAAAGGAGGCAAAAACAAACAAACAAAAATGGCAAAAAGACAATCCTTTTAACAAGTGGTGCTGGGAAAACTGGTCAACCACTTGTAAAAGAATGAAACTAGAACACTTTATAACACCATACACAAAAATAAACTCAAAATGGATTAAAGATCTAAATGTAAGAGCAGAAACTATAAAACTCTTAGAGGAAAACATAGGCAGAACACTTTCTGATACAAATGACAGCAAGATCCTCTATGATCCACCTCCCAGAGTAATGGAAATAAAAACAAAAATAAACAAATGGGACCTAATTAAACCTAAAAGCTTTTGCACAACAAAGAAAACTATAAGCAAGGTGAAAAGGCAGCCTTCAGAATGAGAGAAAATAATAGCAAATGAAACAACTGACAAAGAATTAATCTCTAAAATATATAAGCAGCTCATGTAACTCAATATCAGAAAAATAAATGACCTAATCAAAAAGTGGACCAAAGAACTAAACAGATATTTCTCCCAAGATGGCTAACAAACACATGAAAAGATGCTCAACATCACTCATTATCAGAGAAATGCAAATCAAAACCACAATAAGGTACCATCTCACACTGGTCAGAATGGCTGCCATCAAGAAGTCTACAAACAATAAATACTAGAGAGGGTATGGAGAAAAGGGAACCCTCTTATGCTGCTGGTGGGAATGCAAACTAGTACAGCCATTATGGAGAACAGTGTAGAGATTTCTTAAAAAATTGAAAATAGAACTGCCAAACGACCCAGCAATCCCACTGCTGGGCATACACACCAAGGAAACCAGAAGTGAAAGAGACACATGTACCCCCAATGTTCATTGCAACAATGTTTACAATAACTAGGACATGGAAGCAACCTAGATGTCCGTCGGCAGAAAGAATGGATAAGAAAGCTGTGGTACATGTACACAATGGAATATTACTCAGCTATAAAAAAGAATGTATTTGGGTCAGCTGTAATGAGGTAGATGAAACTAGAGCCTATTATACAAAGTGAAGTAAGTCAGAAAGAGAAACAACAAACAGCATATTAACACATATATATGGAATTTAGAAAGACAGTAACGACAACCCTATATGCAAGACAGAAAAAGAGACACAGATGTCAAGACCAGACTTTTGAACTCTGTGGGAGAAGGCAAGGGTGGGATGATTTGAGAGAACAGCATTAAAACACGTATATTACCATATGTAAAACAGATGACCAGTGCAAGTTCGATGCATGAAGCACGGCACTCAAAGCCGGTGCTCTGGGACAACCCAGAGGGATGGGGTGGGGAGGGAGGTGGGAGAGGGGTTCAGGATGGGGGGACACATGAACACTCATGGCTGATGCATGTTGATGTATGACAAAAAACACAATATTATAATTAGTTTCCAATTAAAATAAAAAAATTAATTTAAAAGGAAAAAAAAGAGTGGATATATGTTTATGTAAAACTGATTCACTTTGTTGTACACCTGAAACCAACACAACATTGTAAATCAACTACACTCCGATACAATTTTTTAAAAATCTCTAGGGCCGCACTATGGAGAGGCACAGAGAACTAAAGCAGATAGAGGGGACAGCCGGCCACAGTTCCCGAATTACACCTGAGGCTCCATCCATGAAACACACAGGAGGAAGAACCACCCACACTGTTTAAATGGTTGTTTTTATCCTTCTCTCTTTCCCCCACCATTTTCCTGGTCGGTATTACCAACTTCCTATAGGTTGCTGCTGCTGCTGCTAAGTCGCTTCAGTCGTGTCCGACTCTGCGACCCCATAGACGGCAGCCCACCAGGCTTCGCCATCCCTGGCATTCTCCAGGCAAGAAGACTGAAGTGGGTTGCCATTTCCTTCTCCAATGCATGAAAGTGAAAAGTGAAAGTGAAGTCGCTCAGTCATGTCCAACTCTTCGAGACCCCATGGACTGCAGCCTACCAGGCTCCTCCGTCCATGGGATTTTCCAGGCAAGAGTACTGGAGTGGGGTGCCATTGCCTTCTCCGATAGGTTAAGTGCATGTATGATGAGATGCACCTGTATTATCAAGTTAGTTCTCGCCACACTAGTAAGAAAATACACACTGGGGAAAGGCAATAGAGAAACCTTAGAAGTCAGTGTTGTTGTGTTCCTGAATAACATGGCCCCAAAACAGCGACCTCAGGATATTGCCGGTTTCCATGGGCAGGCCTCTGTTTTGACCTAGTCCTGCTAATTATTAGTTAAGGCAGTACAAGCTGTAATCTCAAATTCAAAACCCTGGCAGTTCACTCTAATCCTTCTCCCGAGTGCCACAACTAAGACCCTGTGCAGCGTAAAAAAATAAAATAGGTAGAATGTTAAATACTACCAGGGGCTGAGAAGAAAAAGATAAAGTAGCAAAAAGAGGAGAGACATGAGGAAATCAAGGTAAGGAGTCTTCAGATGGGGGAGTCAGGGAAGGCCTAGTTGAACGGGATGACTTTGGGGTGAAGACCTGCAGAAAGTAAGGATGTAGACCAGGTAGATAACTGGGCCAAAATGGTTATTTCACTCAAAGAGGACAGCAAGTGCAAAGGCGTAGGGGTGGGAGTGTGCCTGGCAAGGGCAATGAATAGCAAAGGAGGTCCATACGGACCTGTGTGTCTAGCCAGAGCGGAGTAAACGTGGAACAGGAAATGAG
This sequence comes from Okapia johnstoni, assembly GCA_024291935.2. Classification (NCBI taxonomy): domain Eukaryota; kingdom Metazoa; phylum Chordata; class Mammalia; order Artiodactyla; family Giraffidae; genus Okapia; species Okapia johnstoni. The sequence goes on along the minus strand of CM044310.1, from coordinate 99,185,000 downwards.
GAGTGGCAGGGGTCGTATCATGTGGGATCTTCAACTTGTATGCTGAATGAGGGAGACAGTCCTTAATGTGTTTGAGCAGAGGAGTGACAGAAGCTGGCTTCCATTTTAAGGAGATCACAGGTTGTTGTGTGATCAATAGAATGAAGTGGGGCAAGGGAAAGAAGCAGGAAGCCAGGTTGGGAGGCTTCTGCCTTAATCTAAGGTGGAGATGATGCCAGCTGGTGGGACGGTGTGGGTGGTGAGAAGTGGCTGAACATGGCCCATGTTTTGAGGGTAGACACAAGCATATTTGCTGAATACAGGATTTTGAGAAAAAAAAAGAAATCAGGAGGTCAGTTGCAGGCGTGTCACATTTTGGATGTTTACTAAGCATTCAGGTGGAGATGACAAACGGGCTACTGGATATACAAACCTGGAGGTCAGAAACAAGGCCAGGCTGGAGGTACAACTGTGGCAGTAATGTTATTATTGGTGACATCTTAAAGTGAAAAGGTTGGATGAGCTCACCAAAGAGATGAGGGTAAATAGAAAAGAGCCCTGGGGAGGGAAGGAACTGCCATTTTGTATAATTCTTCCAAAAAGTTCCTTTTTTTCCTTCCTCTGCAAGAATTTCAACTTTAGGGGACTTCCACGGTAATTCAGTGCTTAAGACTCCACACTTCCAATGCAGGGGGTGCAATTTCAATCCCTGGTCAGGACACAAAGACCCTATATGCTGCGGTGCAGCCAAAAAAAATGTTTTAATCTAATTCTAAAAAAAATTAAGAATTCCAGCTATAATATGACAACTCTGTAAGAATGAATAGTTTTGCTCATAAGCCAAGATGTGGTATAATTCTACCTCTTTCCTAAAGATGGGGCTGGGCCTTAAATGATAAACTTCATACCATGCCACTCACCTTTCAGGATAAGCTGAGACTTCTCAAAAGGCAGGGCCACCCCTGCCCGGCTGGAGCTGGCAGATGCCATGTCATCACCAGGACACTGAAAGACAAACACAGCAGTAGGTTTAGAGGACATGTGATAAGAGACTGAGGAACTGAGCTCAATTTTAATATCTGAGTTTAAAGAGACAGAAGCAAGAAAATAGCAACATCCAAGCAACTGCAGCCATCAGCAGCCATGCTGCTACTGGCCAAGTGATGTCTGTCTGTCTCTCTTGCAATGACTACTGAATCTGGGTATGACTTGGATGAGCTGAGAAGGACACAGCACTGCTACATCCGAATCTTAAGGAGAGAGAGCCTAAAATAATATCTCTAAAAATAAAGTCACAGTTCAACAATTAAAAAAAAAAAAGTAGGGAAACTAAGAGAGAAGGTAATGACACCCCACTCCGATACTCTTGCCTGGAGAATCCCATGGACTGAGGAGCCTGGTAGGCTGCAGTCCATGGGGTCGCTACAAGTCGGACACGACTAAGCGATTTCACTTTCACTTTTCACTTCCGTGCATTGGAGAAGGAAATGGCAACCCACTCCAGTGTTCTTGCCTGGAGAATCCCAGGGACGGGGGAGCCTGGTGGGCTGCCGTCTATGGGGTTGCACAGAGTCGGACACGACTGAAGCGACTCAGCAGCAGCAGCAGCAGGGGAACTAAAACCCCACATGCTGCAGGGCAACTAAGCCCACACGCCACAAATACTGAGCCCACGAGCTCTAGAGTCCGTGGTCCACAAGAAAAACCTGCCTGCCACAACCAGAGAAAGCCCATGTCACAACAAAGACTTGGTCCAGCCAAAAATAAATAAATGGCCAGGAGCTTTTAATAAACATTTCTCTAAAGAAGATAAACCAATAAATATGCCTATTGGACACGGAAATGACAGGCCAGGATTCAATCTACATCTTCTGATTCCAAAGCCCCACAGTTATTCAGTCAACTACCCCGTGATCACCTGCATGTGCACATGAACCAGGCTAATGAGCACATGAAATCATTCTTGATTGACAACATCAGCCGTAAGGCATACCCGTCACTCCATCTTGGCTAGAAGCAGAAGTCTATCTTGCCTTCTGAATGGATCTTTTTACTCATATATAATTGCATAACATCGTCATTTGGAAAATATTGGTTCACTGAGGCCTGTAGATAGCCCAAATGTTGACATGTTTCATCATACTCTATTCAAAAAATCCCATTTGTGAATGTCACCACTGATCTCAACAGACAAGTTTTTGAGTATTGGGACGCTGTCAAGCTCTTGGTGGTAGATGTAAGGGTTCCAAAGTTTCTAATTTCACTTAAAACTCATATTTTATCATTGGCAACAAGTACTGTCAGTTGTTTTCCTTGAAGTGACAGGCCCACTTCATTCATCTTCAGGAAAACATCTGCCAAACAACCAAATCTATTAACATTAATTTGTCTGTTGATTTTTTTATAAAGCAAAAATGGTATTTCATGAGAAAAGCAACTATATAATTTAGCTCTTGATTCAAACAATCATACAAGTGCTTTTTCTCAACACAGCCATTATACTGCAGTACACTGGAAAAGGTGTTTTAGGCATATTTTCCATTTTCATCACACAGAATATTAGTCATTTTACTGCTTCATTGAGCACATTTTCAAGTGAAACTGGCTTTTTCTTTCCTCTTTCCTGAGTGGGTCGTGCACCGTGACAGTAGCCCGGGCCGGATGCACTGCCCTGATTTACACTATGGCACCAACACGTTCACTGACCTTTGCTTTTGCACCATGAGTCTAGATGTGTCACAGTGAAAGAAGGCAAAGTTATCATGAGAATAGCTTTGACCCTGCAAAACCCTAAAAGTCTTGAGGGGCCACCAGGGGCCTGAGGACCACACCCAAGAACAGCTACTGTAAAAACACTATGACTGGGGCTTCCCTGGTGGTCCACAATGAAGAATAGCCCCCGCTCACTCTTGTGCAGCCTGTGTGCTGCAATGAAGGCCCAGTACAACCAAAAATAAATAAATAAATCTTATGTAAAAAAAAAAAAAAACACCCACTATGACCCAATTTCATCCCTTTTTCTGGCTGAGTAATATTCTATTTGTAGAGACATGGATGGACCTAGAGGCTGTCATACAGAGTGAAGTAGGGCTAAAAGAGAAAACCAAATATCGTATATTAATGCATATATATGGAATCTAGAAAAATGGTACAGATGAACCTATTTGTAAGGCAGGAATGGAGACGTGGACATAGAGAACAGATGTGCGGACATGGGGTGGGGGGAGGGGATGAGCCGGGAGACTGGAGTTGATACACTACTATGTGTGAGATAGATCGCTAGTGGGAACGTGCTATACAGTACAGGGAGTTCAGCTCAGTGCTCTTTGCTGACCTACATAGGTGGGATCAGTTCAGTTCAGTAGTTCAGTCGCTCAGTTGTGTCTGACTCTGTGACCCAATGGACTGCACCATGCCAGGGTTCCCTGTCCATCACCAACTCCCAGAGCTTGCTCAAACTCATGTCCATTGAGTCGGTGATGTCATCCAACCATCTCATCCCCTGTTGTCCCCTTCCCCTCCTGCCCTCAATCTTTCCCAGCATCAAGGTCTTTTCTAATGAGTCAGTTCTTTACATCAGATGGCCAAAGTATTGGGATGGAGGGAGTCAAGAGGGAGAGGATATATGTATACATAAAGCTGGTTCACTTCATTGTACAGCAGAAACTAATATAACACTGTAAAGCAATTATACCCCAATTTAAAAAAAAGAACACTATGAAATTCCTCTTCTAGTCAACATCATTTGTACCTTCTTTCATTCTATTTGTATCTGATCTCTCCTCTTAACTCCTTCTGAAGAGCTGTTTAGCCTTAAAACGTGGTTATGAATGCACCATATTATTCTAAGAGTGGAAGTCCTTTGTATGAGAATTAAATGTAGCTACAGCTAAGTCACATTGACTTTGACATTTTCCACAGATGAATTCTATGCTTCAAGATTTTAGCAAAAACGAAACAAAACCATTTGCCTTCTTTATGAGATATATTCAGTCCAAAAAAATTTTTAAGGGGCCAGTTGTTTTTCTAGACTAGTCTGTAACAGGCATTTTTACTTCGATCTTAAATGTAAAGCAGCAGTGGAAACTTCTGAAATATTATGGGCAACATACAGGAATACAATACTGCAACTATTCTTATCAAGACTAAATCCAATAGTGAATTCTCAATCCTTGTCTTAGATGACCTATTGGCAGCTTCAGACACAATGGATGGATGACTCTTCCTTGAAATGCTTTCTCCTCTGGTCTCTTCCAGGACACCACAGCTGCCTGATTCTCTTCCTGACTCTTAGGCTGCTTTTTCTCAGCCTCCTCCGTTGGCTCCTTCTCTGCTTCTGAACCTTCAGCCACCCGAGTGTCCCACAGCTTAGCCCTTGCACATCTCCCCTTGGTTATCTCAGCACATCTTATGGTTTCAGCTACCATCTCTTTGTGGACAATCCCAAATGGTTGTGTCCAGTATGAACCTCACCCTTGAACCTCAGGTCCTCTTTGTCCATTGACAAAATTGAGCTTCTGACACTTGCCCTCAATTCTGTTCTGTGTCTTAATGACAATTCCTTCCATCTATACTTCTGGAAGCAGTGCAAATTAGATGGTATCTGGCAACCTCTGATTGAGTTAAAGATGCATCCAGAATATTCACTGGAAGGACTGATGCTGAAGGTGAAGCTCCAATACTTTGGCCACCTGATGCAAAGAGCCAGTTTATTAGAAAAGACCCTGATGCTGGGAAAGATTGAAGGCAGGAAGAGAAGGGGCCGACAAAGGACAAGGTAGTTGGATGGCATCACCGACTCAATGGACGTGAGTTTGAGCAAGCCCCAGGAGATGGTGAAGGACAGGGAAGCCAGACGTGCTGCAGTCCATGGGGTCGCAGAGAGTCGGACACGACTACGAGACTGAACAACAACAATAACTGCACCTCCCAGGATTCCACTCCTAGGTATTTGCCGAGGGGAAAATCTTCCAACCAGTGCAGGAGAAACCATGTTTAAAATGTTCAACACAGCAATGTTTATAACAGCAAACATTTGTAAATAACCCAAATGCCCAACAGTGAGAGGAATGAATAAATCATGAAATAGTTATAAAATGCGAGGCTATATACTTCTTGAAATGTAGGAATTCAGCCTACACACACAAACACCAAATTATAATACTAGAACTAAGAAAAAAAAGTATCAGCATACCAATAGGACAATGCCATTGGTATACATTTGCCATTGGTATACACAAAACAAGTTTGTCTACTGTTGTGGACATACATAAAGGGAATAAAAGTACAGAAGCATGGATGTGAAGGAACCACATTAAGCTGAGGACAGAAGTTACCTCTGGGGAAGCAGAGGAGGGAGCAGGGGAACTGGCGCAAACAGAGACAGACCAAGGGAACTTCAACAGTATCTGCCACATTTCATTCTTTAAAGGAAAAAGTATTGAAGCAAATATGGCAAAATGTTAATATTCATTAAATCCAGATGGTGGCTTTTATGACTGTTTGTTATCTTACTCTCTGAACCACTGCACATGTTTGATCTTTTTTCATAATTCAACAGTAATTTTAAAGGAGGGAAAAAAAGATGATATCTTGAGTAATGAAGGAAAGATTAATGATTGTAAATTAAGCCTCAGGGCTTTTAGTAACAGAGGTTCAAGCACTAAAAGTTGGAAATCCATTATTTGTAGACTTTAAAAAGAAAAGAATAATTTAAAAATCTTTATATATAAAGACTATGGGACTCGTTTTCTCCTAAAGCAACTCAACTGAGTGTAGTTTTTAAACTAGCTTGTTCTTCCTGAGCTTTAGCTGTTTTTAGCCTTTGGACGGAACTCGAGAGAATTCTGGAGGATGAAACTCAAAGCCCTCACATGTTCTGTTAAATGGGAGGAAGACCAAACCTCTTGATCCACACTTCATGGCCTGAAAACAAAATCAATCAGATAAATTCCAAAGGCAGCTCAGAACAAAACCAACAGGGAAAGCAGTAGAAATAGATGAGACTATCATGTTTTCTTTCTCTAATGTCTTTCATAATTAGAGTCCACTGTTTACTAACAATAACTCATGTTATTTATGCAGGGCTTTGTCTGTCTCTCCAGACCCATTAGCAAGATACCACTCTGAAACTACAAGGTAGGTATCTTGAATTGAACCTTTCCGATTCATGTATAAAGACAAATAACCATCACTATTGAAGGAAGTCAGATCCTACCCCAAAGTACCTACAATTTCTGTCTCAGAGCCCCATATTGGACATGGTTCCAATGGGCATGAGGTCCAAACTCCTAACACCCACTTTAGGAAGTTTATGAAACCTGAGATCCAGATTTTACACTTTGCCTGTCTAAGCAACACAACTAAATGACTCTTTACATGCTCAAGTAAATTTTTCCCCTGCTAAAAGTGATGAAAGTATTTGCATTCAAGTCATTCCCAAGAAAACTGAGTTAGAATAAATGTGGGACAGGCAGAGGGAGAAGGGAGAACATGCTAAAATATTACTAAAGGTTATAGATGCAAAAAAAATCTCATTACTCAAGGGAGTGATGGATTTATTGGGAGAAAAGGAAGCTAGAAGTAAGTGTGGTAGACCTACCCACATTTTCTTAAAAGATAAAAAACACTGTCTTCTGAACTTAACCTCTATGTAAATTTCAACAAGCACTTTTTAAAATATAAAATAACAGAGTAGAAAATATAAAAGTACATCATACATAAAGGAAAGTGTTATTTCACAAAAACTGTGTTCAGGGACTTCCCTAGGAGTCCAATGGCTTAGACTCCACATTCCCAATGCAGGTAGGTAGGCCTGGCTCCCAAGCCTGGTCAGGGAACTAGACCCCACATGCTGCAACTAAAGATCCTGAGTGCTGCAACTAAGATCAGTTCAGTTCAGTCGCTCAGTCGTGTCCGACTCTTTGCGACCCCATGAATTGCAGCATGCCAGGCCTCTCTGTCCATCACCAACTCCCGGAGTCTACCCAAACCCATGTCCATCAAGTTAGTGATGCCATCCAACCATCTCATCCTCTGTCGTCCCTTTCTCCTCTTGCCCCCAATCCTACCCAGCATTAGGGTCTTTTCCAATGAGTCAACTCTTCGCATGAGGTGGCCAAAGTATTGGAGTTTCAGCTTCAACATCAGTCCTTCCAATGAACACCCAGGATTGATCTCCTTTAGGATGGATTGATTGGATCTCCTTGCAGTCCAAGGGACTCTCAAGAGTCTTCTCCAACACCACAGTTCAAAAGCATCAATTCTGCGGTGCTCAGCTTTCTTCACCATCCAACTTTCACATCCATACATGACCACTGGAAAAACCATAGCCTTGACTAGACAGACTTTTGTTGACAAAGTAATGCCTCTGCTTTTAAATATGCTATCTAGGTTGGTCATAACCTTCCTTCCAAGGAGTAAGCGTCTTTTAATTTCATGGCTGCAGTCACCATCAGCAGTGATTTTGGAGCCCAAAAAAATCAAGTCTGACAATGTTTCCACTGTTTCCCCATCTATTTCCCATGAAGTGATGGGACCAGATGCCATGATCTTAGTTTTCTGAACGTTGAGCTTTAAGACAATTTTTTCACTCCCCTCTTTCACTTTCATCAAGAGGCTCTTTAGTTCTTCTTCACTTTCTGCCATAAGGGTGGTGTCATCTGCATAGCTGAGGTTATTGATATTTCTCCCAGCAATCTTGATTCCAGCTTATGTTTCTTCCAGCCCAGCGTTTCTCATGATGTACTCTGCATATAAGTCAAATAAGCAGGGTGACAATATACAGCCTTGACGTACTCCTTTTCCTATTTGGAACCAGTCTGTTGTTCCATGTCCAGTTCTAACTGTTGCTTCCTGACCTGCATACAGGTTTCTCAAGAGACAGGTCAGATGGTCTGGTATTCCCATCTCTTTCAGAATTTTCCACAGTTTATTGTGATCCACACAGTCAAAGACTTTGGCATAGTCAACAAAGCAGAAATAGATGTTTTTCTGGAACTCTCTTGCTTTTTCGATAATCCAGCAGATATTGGCAATTTGATCTCTGGTTCCTCTGCCTTTTCTAAAACCAGCTTGAACATCTAGAAGCTCACGGTTCACATATTGCTGAAGCCTGGCTTGGAGAATTTTGAGCATTACTTTACTAGCGTGTGAGATGAGTGCAATTGTGCGGTAGTTTGAGCATTCTTTGGCATTGCCTTTCTTTGGGATTGGAATGAAAACTGACCTTTTCCAGTCCTGTGGCCACTGCTGAGTTTTCCAAATTTGCTGGCATATCGAGTGCAGCACTTTCACAGCATCATCTTTCAGGATTTGAAATAGCTCAACTGGAATTCCATCACCTCCACTAGCTTTGTTTGTAGTGATGCTTTCTAAGGCCCACTTGACTTCACATTCCAGGATGTCTGGCTCTAGGTGAGTGATCACACCATCGTGATTATCTGGGTCGTGAAGATCTTTTTTGCACAGTTCTTCTGTGTATTCTGCCACCTCTTCTTAATATCTTCTGCTTCTGTTAGGTCCATACCATTTCTGTCCTTTATCGAGCCTATCTTTGCATGAAATGTTACTTTGGTATCTCTAATTTTCTTGAAGAGATCTCTAGTCTTTCCCAATCTGTTGTTTTCCTCTATTTCTTTGCATTGATCACCGAGGAAAGCTTTCTTATCTCTCCTTGCTATTCTTTGGAACTCTGCATTCAGATGGGAATATCTTTCCTTTTCTCCTTTGCTTTTCGCTTCTCTTCTCTTCTCAGCTATCTGTAAGGCCTCCTCAGGCAGCCATTTGCTTTTTTGCATTACTTTTCCACGGGGATTGTCTTGATCCCTGTCTCCTGTACAGTGTCACGAACCTCTGTCCATAGTTCATCAGGCACTCTGTCTATCAGATCTAGTCCCTTAAATCTATTTGTCACTTCTACTGTATACTCATAAGGGATTTGATCTAAATCAAATGTAGATCAGCTAAGATCAGATGTAGCCAAATGAATGAATAATTAATTAATTAATTAAACAATGGTAAAGGTCACAGCCCAGGGACAGAGACCCACCAAGATACTCAGATTTCAGGAATTCCCTGGTAGTCCAGTGGTTAGGACTCTGTGCTCTCACTGCCGAGGGCCCAGGTCAGGGAAGTAAAATCCCACAAGTCACGCAGCCCAACACCAACAAAAAAACGAGATTCAATCATAAAATTATAAAACGCTTCCCCTCCCCCACACTCAGCCACTATATCAAGGGTCCAAAATATTAACCATAACAGTGAATTACAGTTGAAAGAGCTAAAAGGTATACACTCTATTTAAGAAAAAGTTCTTAAGGAGGACCAGAGATACAAGGGAAACAAAAACAAGGATACTAGCATAAAATGAGCTTCAGGTACCTTCAATTACTTCAGTCATTAAATACAAGCCAACTCAAAGCCAGATTACACAAAACGTCCAACTAGAAAAAAGCCTGTTCACTCACCCCAGGTCTTATTACCTAATACATCACGTCTGGCTTTCAACTAGAAATTATAAGCTATCCTAAAATGCAAGAAAAAATAGTGTGAAGAGACAAAGCAAGCATCAGAATTAGACTCAGATATGACATAGATTTTCGAATGATCAGACAGGGAATTTAGAATAACTATTATTAATATCTTAAGAGCTCTAATGGAAAAAGAAGACAACACATAAAAACAGAGGGGTAACAGTAAGCAGAGACATGGAAACTCGAAGAAAGAATACAAAGAAAATGCAGAACACGGTAACAGAAATGAAGAAGGCCTTGACGGGCCCATGAGTAGCCTGGACGTGGCTGAGGAAAGAATCAGTAAACTTGGAAATAAATTAACAGAAACATTCCAAACTAAAATGCAAAGAGAGAAAAAAAAAAAAAAAAGAATTAAAGAAAAAGGGAAAAACAGAAACTGCCAAGAACTGTAGGACAATTTTAAAAGGTATAAAATACACATAACTGGAATACTAGAAGAAGAGAGAATGGAGCAAAAGAAATATCTGAAGTAACATGGCCAATAATTTCCTAAAATTAACAACATACACCAAGCCACAGATGCAGGAAGCTCACAAGAATCAAAAATACAAAAATCAATTTGACTTTTTAATACAAAAATCAAAAAATAAATTTAAAAAACAAGAAATAAGAGAATGCAATGGGATATTTACAGTGTTAAAAGGAAAAACCCACCAACCTAGAATTTTCTATCCAATGAAGTTACCATTCAAAGTGAAGGAGAAAAAATTATGTTCTCAAACAAAAACCTGCTCTGCAAGATATGTTGAAAATAAGTTCCTCAGAAAGAAGGAACATGCTATAGGTCAGAGACTTATATCTACACACAGGAAAGAGCATGCATGCGTGCATGTGTGAATGCCCAGTCATGCCTGACTCTTTGCAATCCCATGGACTGTAGCCCGCCAGGCTCCTCTGTCCATGAGATTTTCCTGGCAAGAATACTGGAGTGGGTTGCCATTTCCTCCTCCAGGGGATCTTCCTGACCCGGAGATCAAATCAAGTCTCCTGTGTCTTCTGCACTGAAGACAGAGTCTTTACCACTGAGCTACCAGGAAAGAGCATGAGAGAAGGAATAAGTGAAGCTCCACCCACTGGCTTCTTTATACAGTAAAAGATGGGTACTGAGGGAAATGGCGTGTGTGGGGAGGCGACGTCAAATAGGAAACAAACAAGAGAACTAGAGAAGGGACAATAGATATGGGGGAAAGCAAAGCAGTGAAGGAACACAGGGATTTGGTGGTGGGGGCTGGAAGTAAAATTTTAAAGGTTGCAGACAAGGCAAGTCTCATTGAGAAGAGGGTTTTCCCTTCCGAGCAAAGATCTGAAGAAGGGAACTGAGGATATCTGCCTTAGAACATGCCAGGCATACAGGGGCTTCCCTAGTGGTCCAGTGGTTAAGAAACCACCTTGTTATGCAGGGATCTCCCATGCCATGGAACAACTAAGCCAGAGCATCGAACTACTGGGCTCAAACACCACAACTAGAGAGTCTGTGCGCCGCAACAAAAGATCCTGCATGATGCAACTAAGACCCAAAGCAACCAAATAAATAACATTCCAGGCAGATAAAAGGGCAAGAACAAAAGCTCTTGAGATGGTGCCTTTAGAGTGTAAGGAACAAAAGGGGGCCAGTGCTGCTGGAGGGCAGAGAAAGAGGAGGATGATAGTGGTAAGAGATGTGACTGGAGAATTCCCTGGTGATCCAGAGGTTAGGACTCCGCACTTTCACTGCTTGGGGCACAGATTCAATTCCTGGTCGGGGGAACTAAGATCTCACATGCTTCAGGGCAACTATTGAGCCCATGCTCCACAGCAACAGAAGACCAAGTGCCACACCGAAGACCCAGTACAATCTAAATAGAAAAAAAAAATCTTGACTCGACCTGGACAGAATACAAGAGGTGAAAATGCCTGGCTGACTCTGTTTTTGTTGAAATATAGTTCATGTACCATAAGTTCACCCTTTTAAAGTGTATAATTTGGTGAGCTTTAATATATTCAGAGAGTTGTACAACCATCACCACTATTGAATTCTGGAACATTTCCATCACCCCAAAAGAAACCAATAGTCACTTCTCACTCATCTTTGCTCCCCTGTCCCTAACCACTAACCTCTTCTGTCTCTCTGGATCTGCCTATTCTGGATATTTCAAATAAATGAAATCAAACAATATGTAGTCTTTTGCATCTGGTTTCTTTCATTAGCATAATGTTTTCAAGGTTCCCCACACTGTAGCAAGTATCAGTATTTCATTCCTTTTTCTAGCTGAGTAACATTCCATTTGTAAGAACAGACCGCATTTTGTTTACCCATTCATCAGCCAATGGACAACTCAATGTTTGTGTTATTAGGATGGGTTGATTCTTATGTTGTTGCAGTTGGCTGGGCCGTACAACTTGCAGGATCTCACTTCCCTGACCAGGGATTGAACGTGGACCACCACAGTGAAAGTGCCAGTCCTAACCACTGGAATTCCCAGGATAGGTTGATTCTTGAAGCACGGGTTCATAAAGATTCGGATACAACTGAGTGACTGACACTTCTCACTTAGCATTGGCAGATTTTGGTATCTGCAGGGGTCATGGCAGGGGACTATAACTGTCAAGGGCACCTTCAGCAAGAGGGCATCTGGCCTTCTGACTGTACCCCTTCCAAACCCCTTTGATTCACCCCAACCAGTCCTGAGCCAGGGTCAGTCTTTCAATTGATGCTCACAGACCCCTGGTGAGCCCCGGGTCTGTGCCAGGCCCTGGAAATACAGAATGCCATGAGGCCCCTGCCCTCTGGGACTCAGATATCTTGATCTAAGAGACTCCCATTAAATAAATCCTCAGAGAGCTTTTGGCAGGAGAAAGCAACCACACATCAGATTTAGCAAGTGACAGTTCCTGCAGTGTCTGAAGTATTTGATTATTCTTATCACCCAACTTCAGCAACAACCTTTTAGACCAGTAAGTAAATCTTTTGGAAACAAACTACTTCATCAGTCACTAGCCATCAAGTGGCACTGGACAAGTTACTTTTCATCCTCTCTAAATTTCAGTTTCCTAGTCTGTGACGTGAACCTAATGATAGCATTTAATACTTACCTTGTAAGATGATCATAGGGAATAAACGAGTTCAGGTAAAGTAGCCAGCAAATACTACCAAGTGCTCTTTAAGGATTACTACAAGCTAAATGTGTTCTTGATGTTGAAATTCTAGCTCTGAGATTCCTGAAATTCTTGACCCAGCTTTGACTCAAGGAACCACTGAACACTGATCTTGAGACAGAAGAACTTACACAGCAGATGAGGTAGGGAAGAGCAAAGACAACTCACCAGCGCTAAGATTTTATTTTTAATTAAAAAATAGGTAGAAGGGCTTCCCTGGTGCCTCAGTGGTAAAGAATCCACCTGCCAGTACTGGAAACACGGGTTTGATCCCTCGTCTAGGAAGATGCCACATGCCACAGAGCAACTAAGCCTTGCGCCACAGCTAACTAGAGTCTGTGCCCCAGAGCCTGCAAGCTGAAGCTATTGAAGCTACACACTCTAGAGTGCATGCTCCACAACAAGAGAAGGCACCACAGTAAGAAGTCCATGCTCGCGACAACTAGAGAGTAGCCCCCACTCACCGCAACTGAAGAAAAGTCCATGCAGCATTGAAGACCCAGCACAGCCAAAAATAAATAAATAAATATTTTTTTAAAAAACAGGTAGAAACAGGCAGAGCTTCTTATTCATAAGTACAGACCCACTCTGTATCCACTTCTTGAAAGATGTGGATGAGACAGGTCTGTTCAGAAGATTCCTCCTTTCCTCCACCCTCTGATGCTTTTCCAACACTAACGCTTCTTTCTTGGCCTCTTTCCTCTGTCCAGCAATGAGTTCCCTTCCTCCTCCAAAGGCCCATCTTGAAAAGCAATCAAATGGAACTGAACTTGGCCAAAGGCCATCCGTACAAAGACCAAGCACATAAAAAGAGAGGGAGGGACAGGGAAGGTCATAGCACTGGAAGCACAGTGGAATTGTAAGTTAGTAATAAAAGAGACAGGGATATTCCCTGGTGGCCTAGTGGTTAGGATTCTGGGTGTTCACTGCTGTGGCCCAGGTTCAAACCCTGGCTGGGGAATTGCAAGCTGCACAGCTGGCCTAAATAAAACAGAGAGAAGAGACTGGAAAGCAGTTCCAAGGACAAACCAGGAAGCAAAAGGCATGGGTGACACAGAAAGAGGACCTGCCCTAGGTCAGGGCTGCCAAGTCTTGATATCTGGTATTTTCCTGGAAGGAGTGATTAACATGGGGACTGAAATCACTGAATGTTTGTTTTCAAGCTGCTGGGGGAGAAGCAGGAGCAGGGGACTGTAACCTTCTCAAAAAGATTCAGCTGGTTCTTTTTAAGAGAAACAAGATTTTCCCTTTTGTCCCTACCTCTCAGAAATTCAAGAGTCTAAAATTGTCTGAAGCGACTCAAAGTCAATCAAAAGCAGTTCACTGACTTGATTCCAGTGGAAGCTGACATTCATGCATCCACTACCACAGGTCCTGCTGACAGAAGCATCAGACCTGGGTTCAGAAGACCAAGAGTCAAACGCCAGCCCCTTCACATCTTACATTTCACCACCTCATGCATGGATCACTTCACCACAGAGAGGTTCTGTTTGTTTTAAATCTATAAAACAGCAGGATGCCTGGCAACAACATGCATTCAATACCTCTTAGGTAGAATCAACATTTCCAACATTAAAAAGCCATTACCCATCCTTGCAGGCTGTCTGTCTCTTTCCCATCCTTCTTGGAGGTCTCTAAATTGGTTGCCAACCCAGAAAGCCCAACTAATTCCAAAAACTGGAACTCAAATTGATTTTCGGCGGCACTACAGAGATGCGCTTGGAAGAGTAGCCTCCTCAGGAAGAAAAGAAACCCATTAGTTTGTGGTTTTTCAAAAGGGTCTTTAGATGAAAAGTGAAAAGGAGAGAAAACCAAGCTCCCCAAGGCACACTGCAATGCTTAAAATACCTGCTAGTATAAACCAAGATTTTTGTTTCAAAATTTAAGTTCTAGCACTCCTCCTGGCTATGATATGCACATTACGCCATAAGTGACCTTGTTAACCACTTCCACAAGTACATCCCCAGCCCAGCCCGACTCCGGACTTCCCTACTGAACTGCCCACGACATCATCACTGGGCATTTTACAATCAGTGTCAACCAAAGTGAGCCCCAGCCTTGTTCCTCCTACAGTGTCCTGGTTCAGTTAGTAGCAATCCCATTCTTCCAGGTGTTCAAACCACAGAGCATGTTGCCACGACTCCTTTCTTCCTTTCACGTCCCTTCCACACCGACTCGATGGACATGGGTTTGGGTAAACTCCGGGAGTTGATGATGGACAGGGAGGCCTAGCGTGCTGCGATTCATGGGGTCGCAAAGAGTCGGACACAACTGAGCGACTGAACTGAACTGAACTGAACCACCCCCCCTGTTGGCTGTACTTCAAAATAAACCCACGCCCAACCGCTGCTGGCCACCTCCATCACTGCCACCCACCCATCCTTCACCTGGATCATGGCAGGAGCCTCTAAATTTGTCTCCCTGCTTCTACCTCACTCCTCTCTGCTTTCTCCAGAAGGCACCCAGAGTCTGTTAAAAAAACAGGATGAAACGTGTCCAATCCACTGCACAAAATCCTCCAATGGGCCCAATTCACTCTGAGTGAAAACGAACATCCTCACAGTGGTCTGCAAGGTTCCCACAACCTGCTCATCTCTCCCTTTACCCCCAACGCCTCTCTGACCTCATCCTCTCCATTCCTCCCCTTTACCCTCCCACTCCAATCATACTGGTCTCCTGGCCACTCCACCAACCTGCCAGGGGTGGTCCATCCTTTCGAGCTTGCTCTTCCCTCTGCGTGGACCACTGTGTCCCCATTTAGCCACTTGGCTCCTCTCACCTCCTTCAGATATTCACTCAACTGTTACCTTCTCAGGAAGACTTCCTAAGCACTCTCTTCAAAATTGCAATGCCAAGACTTCCCTGGTGGTCCAGTGGCTAAGACTCTGAGCTCCCAATGCAGCGGGCCCAGGTTCAATCCCCAGCCAGGGAACTAGATCCCACACGCCCAAACTGAGAGTTCAGATACCACGACTAAAGATCCCATGGGCTGCAACGAAAGTTCCCGAGCGCCACAACTAAGACCTGGTACAGCTAATATTTATTACTTTATTAATAAATAAAATTTTAATGCCAGGCAACACTCCACATTCCGCCTCCCTCCTTTATTACAACATAATGTGCATTTTACTTGGTTATTTTGTTCAAGTGCCTTTCATCACTAAAATTAAAGATCCACAAGGACAGGGGTTTTTGCCTTCATTGTGTAACATAGTCCTGGTGCTCAGAATAGCAATGTGCACTATAATTTTTAATTTTTCAGGAAGCATTTTAAAAACTAAAAACAGAAGAAATTTCAATCCTATTGTATTTAACCCAATAAGCTTTAAATGCTATCATTTGTATCCCTGTCTCTTTTATTACTAACTTACAATTCCACTATGCTTCCAGTGCTATGACCTCCCCTGTCCCTCCCTTTCTTTTTATGTGCTTGGCCTTTGTACTGATGGCCTTTGGCCAAGTTCAGCATTTAAGTATAATATTCTTATTATATTTACATCATCATGTATTATAATATTTTTAAAAGTCAATTAAATATTTTGCCTTTTTTCTTCATATTAAGACTTCAAAAATCTAGTGTGTATTTTATATTCATAGCCTAACTCCAGGGCTCAACAGTGCAGAGTGATCACCATACTGGACAATGTGACTCTAAAACAATGCCTGGCACAGAGTGGGCTCTTATAAATATTCACTGAATGAAAAAATGTTTTCCCAGGAAGAGGCAGCTATGGTATAGCACAGGATCTTCTAAATCTCAGTGACACTCCATGTTCACAATTTTTGCTGTAACCTGTACTAGCTTTCCCTTAAAATGTCATCCTTTATACACTTCAAAAAACATTTTAAAATAAAACTTTATGTTGCTTCTATAAATGGAAAAGAATGCGCTTAAGGATAAAATGCCTGGGCCTGAGTCCCTACTCAGTCACTCACTACTTCCAGATTCTAAAGCAAGGACTTCACTAAGCCTCAGTTTCTTCATCTGCAGAATATGGACAATTCCAACCTTTACAGGATCATGGTAAAGATTAAATGAGATCCTGTCATAAATTCTTTGCAACTGGGAAAGTAGTCATTAAATGAAGGAGACTGAGAAGCCAACTCAAGCCTTATCTCGTGCCCATCATTTTCACATGTACCAATAACAGAACATGGCAAACACATCTGACAAGAGAAGACCAAGGGCTCAGGTTCAAATCTTGTCCTCCACTTACAGGTCTGTGACCTTTAGAAACTCATTTATTTACCAAACACTCACCAAGTGCCCACAATGTGCCAGGAATTAGGTTAGTAGTTAAATAAGTCAAATAAGATATGAACTCTACCCCTGAGGAATTTGCAGTCTAGCAGGGAGAAAGAGATCAGTAGATAAGAAAAAGCAAAAAATGGTCAAAAAAAAAAAAAAAATCAAGTCATCTTTCTCAGGTCTGTTTGTTCGTTGTGAGATGGGAATAGCACCTTCCCAATCTAAGTCACAGAGCTGCCACAAAATTCAATTTTTAAATGTTTGTCAAGTACTCCAAAAACTTGAACTCATTATGCATTAGGTTTTTTCCCTACTTGTAATCCAAAACGACTCTGGCTCCTGTTAATGTCCAGTTTATACATTCACTCCAATAATACCACATCTGTGAAATTCATTCCACTTTTGCAAATGTTAGTAAACACGAAGAAAAAGAGGACGAACAGCTTTAGCACAGGTGTTTTATCTCAAAATCATGATCCAGGTCACAGTTCAGTCTTGCTACCTAGTTACTAGTCCGTGGAGATAAGCAGTCACATGGTAAAGCAAACTGAATAATTCAAACTGAAGAAAGAGGAAAAGTCATAAAGCAGTGTAGGTAGACACTGTCCAAGGTTACAGCAGTATCTATATTGTTGAGGTAATGCTGGGATTAGGTCCTGCTCAACACCGGAGGTTAAAAGCCATTTTAAGACCAGAGCAAACTGCCCACACTCTGTTTTTAACTCTAGAAGTTGATCTGATCTGAGTAAACCTCTAAGAAAGATGATCTGAAGGACTAGGTTCCCAAGAAGTGGAAAACCTACCCAAGCAGGACTAAGTGAGTGTGACGAAAGCAAGATAGTCAAAATTCTGTGATCCCTCCTGAAGTTTAAAAACTGAATGGGAACAAAATCAAAGTCTGGAGTACCAATCATTTCCAAAGAGGAAGAAAGGAAAAGACTCTCAGGTGAGGCTCACGCTGCATCTTTTTGCTAATTTCTCCTTTTTTCCCCACCATGTCACTCGCCCATTCTCAGGCGACCCACTGCAACTCAATCCCCCAAGTCGCCCCTTCCCCCGACCCGCTTCCTCCACAAAGGTCACTCCTCTGCATGCCTGGCACCTATAATACTTTCCCTTCCTGGGACGACTTGCTGGCCGCCGCACCCAGGACGGCCTTCGCGCCCACCTCGGAGCAGCCCCCGCGCACGGCCAGCGGCGCGCCCACCCCGCTCGGGCGGGAGTCGGGACACCCCTCCTCGGAGGCCGGAACCGCCGCGCCAGGCCCCTCCCACAGGAAGCCCGCCGCCCCCCGGCGCCGGGGCCGCGCCTCCCCCGGCCCACTCCGCGCCGCCCGCCACCCCCGGACTTCCCCGAGCCCCCGCCCGCCCGCTGCGTCCCCAGTGCCAGCGCTGGCTACCTGCAGCGGCCACAGAAGCGGCGCCCAACTCCTCTCCCACTTCCGCTTTCCACAGACTGCTCTCGGGCCAGGTCACGTGACCACGCGCGGTCACCTGACCCGGAAGAGGCTGGCCGGGCCTCAGGTGTGGGCAACCTAGGCCAGGCCTGAGAACTTCTGGCCAGAAGGCCTTCTTGTCCTTTGTATGTTTAAAAGTGGGAGGGTTTTCCACTTGCTAGATGGTCTCCCAGCAAACAAACTGAAGTCTCGCAGAGTGCCAGGCGCTTCGTTTACTCCTCCCATCAACGCTGAGGGCGGGTCTATCTTAGCCCCATTTTACAGGTGAGCGGAGGCGTTCAATCTATTAAGTCAGCAGATATTTATTGAACTCTTTAGGGTTAACAGACAAGATAAACTACAGAACGCCGAGTTAAATTGTAATTTTAAACAGCCATTAATACGGAGGTGTGCCCCCAAATATTGTCTGGTACAGTACATGTTTATAGTAAAAAAAAAATAAAAACCTAGTTGATACTCATATGTAATGGGCATCCTATGTTTTAATTTGCTGTATCTGACAACCCTAAGCCTACTATGTGCCAGGCACGTTTCTAGGCTCTAGAAACCCAGAAGTAGCTTTTGTGGAGCATCTGTTCTTGTGACATAAAACAAAGGTAGAAAAGCTCCGAAACCTTTGCTGTTGTCCATAAGATCCCCAGCACACCAAACTAACCCCATTTCGATAATAGACTAGATAGAACTTTATGAACTGGAAAAAAAGCATTTTAAGTCAGTATTCTTTACAGATGGTCAAGAACTTCAGCTTTGACAAGTTGAATGAAGGCTCAATTTTTCACTTTCAATCACCATTAACTAAATTTAGTATTAATCACCTAATTAGCCTTAAGCACTGTGCACTAATTATTCTGTTATTTTTAGGTCTTCCAGTTGGAGGGATCAGATATGCATACAAATTAAACTGGTTGAGCATTTAGTCTCTACTTTTCCCATTCCAGATCCATCCAGGAGATGGCCTTTTAAGGAGCTACAGTCCTCTCAACACCTTAATTCTTACATTAATTCCATCTATAAAACTATTAAAATTTCTCTAGTAACATTCTCTAGATGGGCGTTGTACTAATTCTATTCTAGGGGAAAGCCTCTTTGATTTGGTGGCGTTTGAGTAGGTGTTCACCAAAAGGAAAAACGGGATTAGGCAAGGCAGTCTCTCACTGTGCTTTAAAGGAGTAAAAGCTTAATATATATCCTGAATAATGGCAGCCCACTCCGAAACTCTTGCCTGGAAAAATCCCATGCACGTAGGAGCCTGGTAGGCTACAGTCCATGGAGTCACAAAGAGTCGGACACGACTGAATGACTTCACTTTTCTTTCATAAAGTCCCTGGTCCCTTCCACCCCTCCCCTTTGTTTCTTTTATCTCATCTCCAACTGCACTTTCACTCAGTACCCTGCTTCAGCCACTCTAGCCTGAGGGTCTGTGGACTTGGTTTTCCCTCTTCCTGGAAAGCTCTTTTCCCGGGTAGTTAGTTGGCTCACCCCTCATCTCTTTCAGATGTTTGCTTAACTGTCCCTTGCAGTGAAGCCTTTCCTGGTCACTCTATTTAAAATCGCACCTCATCTCTTCCTTCCCCTCCTACCAGTCCCTTCCTGCTTTGTTTTTTCTCTCCGTATTTCCTCAACTTAGCACTATCTGCCTTTCACATGAATGTGTTTATGTATAATCTGATACCCCCTACAAAAAAATTATGAAGACAGGAGCCATAACCCAGCTTCCAAAGCAGTACCTGGCCAATAGGAGGCCTCTTTAAATAATCCATTGAATGAATAGACTTCATCAACTTTTATTGAGCATTGAACTGGCTGCTATAGGTTCTACAATACAAGAGATATTTTAAGACACATAAAAAATCTAAACTATGTCATTATGAAAGCACCCAAAAAAATTAAAAAGAAGTTGAAATGTTCATTTAAGAAAAAAGGCCCCTAAAACAGTCCCTGACTTCCAACCTACTTAAAGAAGACAACCAAGTAACTGCAATGCAAAGCAGAAGTAATAACCGCTTATTGAGGGCTAAATTTGAAATGTCTTAAGCATGGTGGGAAATAAGGGTCCAAATCTGTCCTTGGAGAAAACTCTGATTTGGGTAATCAGGACCAGTTTACAGAGGGAAAAACAAGAGTGGATTCTTGGAGACTAAGTAAGTGGGGGTTGGCAAGAAGAATTTTCAGGCAGAAGAGAAAACAAGGTCAAAGGCAGAGACAAGAAAGTCCGGGACACTCCCAGGAAAGTCCAGAGGAATTCTAGATATACTTACTGAATTCAAGTCGTGTTTATTCTGCATCAAGTTTTTCTCTCCCCTACCCAACTGTTAAGTATAAAAGTTGAATAGCCTGTAAATTTTCCAGTCCTGGAAGTGAAGTCAGATCTTCACTGGCACACAATCAAGACCTTTTCTCTTTCATAAAGGGTCTCACATGTTAAAGTTGTCATTATCTCCAAATGAGTTATACATGGAGTCCTTCTACGTATGTTTGAAAGTGTTAGGTAAACTGTTTCCAGTGACAATAATTTTCATAATAATGTTTGAGATTTCTTCATTTTCTTCATTTTTTAAAAAATAAGGAGCTTCAAACAACGTGTTTCAGGGTTCACTTCACTTCTGGATCCTCTGAGGTTTTTTGTTTTGGGGGGGGTTGTATTTTGGCAGCATGTGGGATGGTTTCTTAACCAGGGATGGAACTGGGGTCTCCCAGTGAAAGCTCCAAATCCTAACCACTAGGCCACCAGGGAATTTCTTCCCTTCACTTCTGAGAGAACCTGTCCCCAGACACCCTCTGCTACCAAAGATGTTACCCTCAACTCCCTGAACACTCCCTTTGGATTTTCAGACCTCGTGAGTCTTTACCCTCATCATCCTTCAAGATGTGGCTCCAAAGCTTAGGCCTCTAAACACAAACTTGCCCCTCAACACTACACAGGATATCACTTTGTTTGTAGCTATTACATCACCCAAATCGTGGTGGTGTAAATTAGCTCTCAGTATGTATTTTTTCACCAAATGACAGTCCCAAGGCTTCAGGGGACTTGGAGACTAACATTACAGGGAAAGAGAAAAGGGATTCAAGTATTACCAAAAAATGACAAAAGCTACAAAAGTGTCAAGAAAACTATACTGACAAGTATTTTTAATGTTTACTAGAAAATGAATGGCTCAAAGCCTGGTCTTTCTTTTCCTGACTCTTCTCCTAAATCAGTGGTTCTCAACTGTGATCCCAGGTCAGCAGCATCAGTGTCACCTGAAACTTATAGAAAGACAGCTTGTCCAGCCCTGCCCAGACCTACTGAATCAGAAACTGAGGACAAAGCCCAGCTATCTAGTTTTGCAATCTCTCCAGGTGATTCTGATTTACTCTCAAGTTGGAGAACATTGATCCAGGTCATTCTTCTTCACCATAGTGTCCACAGAATTCTTGCTAATTTCAATAAACCTCTTTTATTGTGGGGTCTAGTTTCTATATAATCCCTCCCTTTTCAGGCAACAGGAGCAGTCAATTAAGGAAGAAATTAGAGACAGGAATATTTGTGTCTCAAACTCTTTCAGAAGTGACATCAATAAAGTTGAGCAAGAGGAGTATGGGTTGAAATAAAGATGACTCAGAGATTCTTACATTGAATGCCGTTTTTGGTAATGCCATTAGTAAAAATAGGAACTCAACCAGGGAAGAAATTTTAAGCAGGGGGAAGGAGAGACAATTACCTAGTTTTAACCTTCCTCCTGAGTAACAATACCAAAAATTTTCATAAAGATGTGGCCAAAAGACTCGGTTAGGGAATAAACAGGGATTGGACCTACAGATTCCAGAGGTAGTCATATAACGTGATCATTGTGCCCAGCTTTGAGGATAGATAGTACTGGTGAAGGAGAAAACTTAAGAGAGACATGGAGGCCAAGACAGTTCTGTGGATGGTGCCCTGTGTGCAAGGCAGAAGACTGCACTAAAGGAAGCTGAAAAATCAGATGCAGGGAGACCAGGATAGTGATGCATCACAAGAATGAAGAGAGGAGGGACAGTCCGGAAAGAGGAGATGGTCAGCAATGTAAAATTCCGCAGAGGAACTGAGAATATCAGAAATAAGAACAACAAAATAATTGATATGATAGGGAATTCCCTGGTAGTTCAGTGGTTAACACCCCCAGAGATGTGAATGATTTTTTGGAGGTACAAGGGCTAAATTATAATCAAGGGGTGAAAACTGGAGTGAAGACTAGAAAGACAGTGTAGAATTAACTCAACACCACTGAAGATAGATGACTGAAAATTAAAGACATTATTCAGCCAAAGTTCACCAGCATGAATTTCTAACAGACCAAATTTCATAATTACGGAATTTCAGCAAGGAATTATGAGCCTTGCTTTATGTAAGTGGAGTAAGAATATTAAGGTAAAACATTGAGAGAGAGAGACCCCCGCCCCAAATTGCTCAAAATGAAGTAGGAGTGAGTAAGAAAGCAGCGGTTGGCCTGGCATAAAGGTAAGAAAGTGGCTCTGAGTTGGTTTGTTTCAGTGTTCATCTTAATACACCATTTAGTCAATGTTAGCCTGGCCTCGTTTTCTTGAGCAACCACCCCTTGCCTATAAAATAGTATTTCATAGAGTTGTTTAGTCACCAAGTCATGTCCGACCCTTTTGCGACCTCATGGACTGTAACCTGCCAATCTCCTTCTGTCCGTGGAATTTTCTAGGCAAGAATATTGGAGAGGGTTGCCATTTCCTTCTCCAGGGGCTCTTCCCCACCCAGGGGTCGAACTGGAGTCTCCTACCTTGGCAGGTAATGTTCTTTAGCACTGAGCCACCAAGGAAAACCAATCTTTAAATTAGGTCATCTGAACCGACTGACTCGACAATAAAACCAAATACAGACTATTTGAATTCAAGTGTACACAAGAAGCTGGGGCATCTCCAGGCAAGAATGTGACCCCATGGGGTGTCTCCAGGCAAGAACACTGGAGTGGGTTGCTATGCCTTTCTACAGGGAATCTTCCAGACTCAGGGTTCCGAACTTGCGTCTCCGGCATTACAGGTAGATACTTTAATGCTGAACCACCAGGGAAGCCCTAAGGGCCAACTAAAGTGTCTTAAGGGTCAATGCTGCTGCTAAGTCGCTTCAGTCGTGTCCGACTCTGTGCGACCCCACAGACGGCAGCCCACCAGGCTCCTCCGTCCCTGGGATTCTCCAGGCAAGAAGACTGGAGTGGGTTGCCATTTCCTTCTCCAATGCGTGAAAGTGAAGTCGCTCAGTCGTATCCGACTCTTAGCGACCCCACGGACTGCAGCCTACCAGGCTCCTCCGTCCATGGGATTTTCCAGGAGAGAGTACTGGAGTGGGGTGCCATTGCAATAGTTGACGCCAAAGCGAGTTTCCTCAGGTGGCCACCCCCCCCCCCGCCAGGCCACGCCCAAGATTTGACCCCGCCCACGCCTCCCAGGCAAGGCGGGCGGCCGTACTGCGCAGGCGCGCGGGTGGCCGAGAGCCGGAAAAAGCCGGCGCGCCCGCAAGAAGTCATCGCTTAGTTGCAGCTTCTCTTCTCGGTTCCCAGAGGCCGGGATTGGTACGGAGCGACGGGGAAGCTCCGCGCGCATGCGTAGTGTGGCCTCGTTGGGCCAACATGGCGCTAGTGGAGCACGTTGTAGCGGATGCCGGGGCGTTTCTGCTGGGTGCGGCTCTGCAGGTACAGGGTGCTCCTGTGGAGAGGAGCGGGGTCTGGGCTGGTTGCCCCTAAAGGGGTTTGGGAAATCCGGCAGCACGTTGCCTGGTGCGGGCTGGTGTGAGCTGGGCTGGTCTCCCCGCAGGACATCGGGAAGAACATCTACACCATCCGGGATGTGGTCAGCGAGATTCGGGACAAGGCCACGCGCAGGCGGCTCGCCGTGCTGCCCTACGAGCTGCGTTTCAAGGATCCCTTCCCTGAATACGTGCGACTGAGTGAGTACCTCTGCACGATGTTGATGGTGAAGCTGGGTCCCAGGTTGCTGACTGAGGCTGCTCTGGTGCTTCTTGGAGCCTGGTTACTTTATCAGAGTTGGTTTAGAAACCCCACGATCAAGATCGTGGTGGCAGAGAGGCTTCCTGCGTCATGAGTCAACCAGGCCTTGCTGCTTACTAGCTATGTGCCCTTGGCTGTATCACTCAGTCTGTAGGCGTCAGGTTCCTCATATGTAAAATGGGATTAACAGTAGTACCTATCCGCGCTGTTGCTGGGAGCATTAAAGGAAGAAGAATGTCACTCAGCACAGTGTCCAGCGTTTTGTAAATATTAAAATTGTTTGGATTAAAAATAGAAGTCCTGCCCTGGAAAGGACCTAGGTGGTTGAAAGTGTTTTAGGGTTTAAAGGCTGATAATGGAGATGATGTTACCTACACTACTCGTGACTTCTTTAGCTTTCTCTAACATACTGGCTTTGTGATCTTTGACAAGTTACTTAATCTTTCTGAGGAAATACTAATAGTATTTACTTCCCAAGATTTGGCTAAAGCAGTCCCACACCTAGGGATATATTGAGACAAAGCTATAGTAATTCACAAAGATACATGCACCCCTATATTCATAGCAGCACTATTCACATTTGCCAAGACATGAAAACAACCTAAATGTCTATTGACTGATGAATGGATAAAGAAGATATGGTAGAGATATACAATGAAATACTACTCAGCCATAAAAAAAAAGAACAAAATAATGTCATTTGCAGCAACATGCATACAACTAGAGATTATCGTACTAAGAAAGACAAATACCATATGATATTACTTACATGTGAAATCTAAAATATGACACAAATGACCTATCAGAAACAGAATCACAGGCATAGAGAATAGACTTTTGGTTGTCAAGAGGGAGGTAGTTGAGGGAGGGAGGTTGGGGTTATTAACAGATGTAAGCTTTTATATATAGACTGGATAAACAACAAGGTTCTACTGAATAGCACAGAGAACTATATTCAATATTCCTATAATAGACCATAATGGAAAAGAACATTCTTAAAAAGAATATAACGTATAAATGTATAACTGAATCACTTTTTTGTACAGTAGCAATTAAAAAACATTGTGAATCAGCTATATTTCAATTTGAAAATTTTTTGTAAAGATTTGACTGAAGGATAAAATGAAAAACTTTTAACATAGCACCTGGTACATAGTACCCAATAAATTTTAGCTGCTGTTAATTAATAGCTGCATTTTTAGGAAATGTGAGCTGTATACTTATTGTTTCTGGTGCTAATGTAGCAAACTAAGATCATAGCATCCGGTCCCATCACTTCATGGCAAATAGACCCCCGTCAGTAGCTGACTTTATTTTGGGGGGCTCAAATATCACTGCAGATGGTGACTGCAGCCATGAAATTAAAAGACACTTACCCCTTGGAAGGAAAGTTATGACCAACCTAGACAGCATATTAAAAAGCAGAGACATTACTTTGTCAACAAAGGTCCGTATAGTCAAGGCTATGGTTTTTCCAGTAGTCATGTATGGTTGTGAGAATTGGACTATAAAGAAAGCTGAGATGCTTTTGAACTGTGGTGTTGGAGAAGACTCTTGAGAGTCCCTGGGACTGCAAGGAGATCCAACCAGTCCATCCTAAAGATCAGTCCTGGGTGTTCATTGGAAGGACTGATGTTGAAGCTGCTGCTGCTGCTAAGTTGCTTCAGTCGTGTCCAACTCTGTGCGACCCCATAGATGGCAGCCCACCAGGGTCCGCCATCCTTGGGATTCTCTAGGCAAGAATACTGGAGTGGGTTGCCATTTCCTTCTCCAGTGCATGAAAGAGCAAATTGAAAGTAAAGTCACTCAGTCATGTCTGACTCTTAGCGACACCATGGACTGTAGCCTACCAGGCTCCTCCGTCCATGGGCTTTTCCAGGCAAGAGTACTGGAGTGGGGTGCCATTGCCTTCTCCGGATGTTGAAGCTGAAACTCCAATATTTTGGCCACCTGATGCAAAGAGCTGACTCATTCGAAAAGACCCTGATGCTGGGAAAGAATGAGGGCGGGAGAAGAAAGGGATGACAGAGGATAAGATGGTTGGATGGCATCACCGACTCAATGGACATGAGTTTGGGTAAACTCCGGGAGTTGGTGATGGACAGGGAGGCCTGGCGTGCTGTGGTTCATGGAGTCGCAAAGAGTTGGACTCGACTGAGCGACTGAACTGAACTGAATGTAGCAGAAGGCATCTTTCTGTTAATGTGTCAAAATATTGTATATGTTTATTATTGATGTCTCAGGAGAATAACAACACAAGAGCTGGCGATCACTTTGTGTTAAATAGGGGTGTGGGTTTTCTTGTTGGGGTGGATTTACATACAAAAACTGTTCAGTATTTGTTACCCAGTATTTTTGTCTCATCATAGACAATAATTATTGGCTGAATCACCTTTCCATCCCACTTTGAACTGTGATCATCTATTCTATTAAAAAGGATTGTTAGAGAACTTTATTGCTGAGGGAGGAGAGACGTTCTATTTTAATATAATACCAGAGCCTAGAAAAGGAACTCTCATCATTTGCAAATATTATGCTAACTTTCAATGATTTTCTATTAACTTTTTTCCTGTACCTTCATCTGCATTCACTAAGGATGTTACAGTAAACCTAACTGACATAAATCTTGAAAGATACAAATGTCTCAGTTCTGAGTAGAAAAAGATCAGGAGATGAATGAATGAGGTGTTTTGGGGGATACTGATCCAAAGTTCTTTTCATACTTTCATTACAGTTACCCAAAGTCATATGGCTCTTTGCTTTTAACTGAAGTTTGGAATCTCTTTTTACAGTGACTGAGTTTTCAAAGAAAACTGGAGACTATCCTAGCCTTTCTGCTACAGATATCCAAGTACTGGCACTTACTTACCAGCTGGAAGCAGAATTTGTTGGGGTGTCTCACCTAAAACAAGAACCAGAGAAGGTAAATTAGAAGGATTGTTGGTTTCATCCATTTTTGCTTTTTTATTATGAGAACTATCAGATGTACAGAAGTAGAGGGAGTAGTATAATGGACCCAGTGTCCCCACCATTCCGCCTCCATGATTATCAACTCATGATCTGTCTGTTGTCATCTCTACCCATCTCTACTCATCTCTAGCCATGAGCGTTTTGAATTCAGACATCTTATTTCACTGATAGATATTTCTTGGTGTGTCTCGAAAGAGATAAGGTATGTCTTTTTAAAAAATAACCACAAAACCAATATTATACCTACACAAAATTAATAGCAATTCCCTGGTATCATCAAATATCCAAATGTGTGTTTGTTCACATTTCTTAATTATTTTATCAATTTTTAAAAGTTTATTTGTTTGAATCAGGATCCAGATAAGACTTGTACATTGTAGTTAGCAAATGTGTCTCAGTCTTGACCTGTAAGTTCTTGGTGAGATTGGTTAAATTTTAAAATGCCGAAAGAGGAACTTTCCTGGTAGTCCAGCGGCTAAGACACCAAATTCCCAATGCAGGGGTCCCAGGTTCAATCTCTGGTTAGGGAACTAGATCCCACATGCTGCACCTAAGCAAGTTTGTATACTGTAACTAAAAGATCTTGTATGCCACAGCTAAGACCTAGCACAGCCAAGTAATTTTTTTTTTAATTTAAAAATGCAGAAAGAAGTAAAAATCAACTATATTCTCACTGCTTTTGAAAAAGTAGAATTCTTTTCCAGAAACAAGAAAGAACACCAAAAATGCTTACCATTTTTTTCAGCTCTTACTAACCTTCAAAATTCTGGGTTCCTGTTGTGCTTTTATGGATTTGTCCAGCTCGGTTAAGTTGAAGAGATTAATGGTTTTGTCCTTGGGCCTCACTGACTGTTTCCAGGACAGAGGATTTTGGAAGATAGATAGTTTATACTGTAATAAGTAATTTCAACTAGTGTTTACAAAGAATTACTTGATCTCCACTGTCTAAAGTCATCAAAACTGGTAGACTGTTTTGACTTCTCCACTGTAGTGGACTGATGTTCCTATTCTAGTTGGAACCGCCTTCACTTGTTCTCCAATCCAAAAAGTTTAGAGGTTTAGAGTCCTCCAATCCAAAAAGTCTGAAAGTGATGCCTAAAGTACAGACTTCTCTGTGTCACCAGAATGTTTTGGGGGGATGGGGAGTCAAGGGGATAGTTTTACATAAAGGCTGACTTTGTGGCTGAGCTGGGTTTCTGTTTTGGCATCTGTCAACTTGAGATTCCTAAAAACCACCCTTTCCTGCAGTCTTTTGAGCAGGAGTTAACCTGTTTTGTATCAGAAGCTTTAAAACTGCCTGTCTCTTGACCCAGCAATTCCACTTTTAGGCATTTATCCTAAGGATGCAACTAAAGATACTTCCAAGTTTTATACATAATGATGTTCATTAAAGCTTTATACCTAGGGCCAAAAAAGAAACATCCTAAAATGGTTATTTGGTGGTAGTGGAATCCCTGAATAAGTCTTCATATGTATTTTTATGTTTCCCACTTTTTAAAAAACATTGACTAAATCTTTTTATTTCAATAACCAGGGGAAAATACTTTGTTTTCCATTCTTTTTAATTACTCTTCCATGTTGAATTTTCAACCTGTATTTCTTTGCTTAGTGCTGTCTCTCTTTCCTTTTTAAAGGTTAAAGTGAGTTCATCGATTCAGCACCCGGAAACTCCTCTGCACATTTCTGGTTTCTATCTGCCCTCAAAGGTAATTTCTGAGACAGGCCAGGCTCTTCATGCTTTTTTCTGCTCCATGTCAGATCGCCACAAATTGTCTGATTCCAGGGAACCAAATTTATCCTTAGAGATGCTGCAGTATGTCCAGCCCTGTTTGATCTGACTTGTACATTGTATATCATTTCATCTATAACTCTCTCTCAGTTTTCAGGTTTTAAAATTACTTTTCTTTTAATCTCAGCCTAAACCCCCACAAGGAACAGTAGAACACAGACACCCAGCCAGTGAGCCTGAGGACCTAGAGTTCAGTTCCTTCATGTTCTGGAGAAATCCTTTGCCTAACATTGATTGTGAACTGCAGGAGCTGCTGGTAAGGCCCTGCCTTATGATCTGATGATCACAGACTAGCATCTTCTAGCTGCACCCGTGGGCAGCGAGTTTGAATTCTATTAATGTTTCAGATGAACGGAGGTGAGGATGTTCCAAGTGAGGAGGAGGATGAAGAGAATGGACTTGAAGAAAGAAAGGACCAAGACAGTGATGACGATGGGGACGGGTGGATAACGCCCAGCAACATCAAGCAGATCCAGCAGGAGATGAAGCAGTGTGCTGTCCCCAAGGACGTGCGGGTTGGCTGTGTGACTACAGACTTCGCCATGCAGGTGGGTGGAGTGGGTATCTGTTGGCCTGGGCTCAGTGTCATACCTGTTACGGGCAGTGGTCCCTTGGAGGTTGGGAATGAGGTGTGCACAACTGTTGTATAATGCTTCTTTTCCTGGTTCTAGAAACTTTGCCAATGCTCTTTGATAATTTACCGTTTTGCTTAGAGGTTGGGGAGTCATAATATAGTGACAGAATAGTACATTACATTTCTAATGTCCAACATTCACAATCTGTTGCTGTTTTTCTTTCAGTGTGTGTAATGTTCTGTGCTGTGTTCAGTATTTGGAGACCGTAGAGGTTTCCAATCCAGAAATGAGTGATTTTTCTCTGATACAGTGAATGTCTCTGTTAAGAGAGATTGCTTTAAAAAAAGAGATTACTCATGGGAGGTCTTGGCTAACTAATGCTCACAGTCAGTGGCACTTGCCATCAGAAGAATCGGGGTCCTTGTCCTAGGTTACCTCTCTTGAGAGGCATCCTATGCTTGCTTTTCTTGAGCAGAAACCCTTCATGAGCCAGACCAGGGTTTGTGAAGTCCTCTCAACTGTGATTATACAGATGTTAAAGATAATGTCAGTTTTGCTCTGAGTTCGGTTCCCCATTAATGTGTTGGTTGCAGAACGTCCTGCTGCAGATGGGGCTGCATGTGCTGGCCGTGAACGGCATGCTGATCCGCGAGGCCCGGAGCTACATCCTGCGCTGCCATGGGTGCTTCAAGTACGTAGCCGGTAGTGTGGGTGCCAGTGCCCCTCTGTCGAACTCCCCTCTCTTCCTAAACCTTCAGTGGACTTCTTGAAGGGGGGCCTTGCCTTCTGTGCAGGTGTTCCTTCCACCTCAGATTAGCCCCAGTGACGGATGGTTTCTTGCACAGAATGATTATTTCCTAGCTCCTGTTGAGATACTTCAGGTCAGGGGCCTGGCTTCTCTGGCAGTTGCACGCAGCTCTTGTCTCCTAGCCCTGGGAACTGTGGGAGAATCCCTCAAGGACAGACACTAGGGCTCCTGCTTGGTCCTTGAGAGCAGCAGCTTCTGTTTAGAATCCACCATTGGAGAAGGCAATGGCACCCCACTCCAGTACTCTTGCCTGGAAAATGCCATGGACGGAGGAGCCTGGTAGGCTACAGTCCATGGGGTCGCTAAGAGTCGGACACGACTGAGCAACTTCACTTTCACTTTTCTCTTTCATGCACTGGAGAAGGAAATGGCAACCCACTCCAGTATTCTTGCCTGGAGAATCCCAGGTACGGCGGAGCCTGGTGGGCTGCCGTCTGTGGGGTCGCACAGAGTCGGACACAACTGAAGCGACTTAGCAGCAGCAGCAGCAGCAGCAGCAGCATTGGGGCTTGAGAGGGTAGGAGAGCGGCAAGGCCTGGGGGTCAGCCTCAATGCCCACACTCATTCAACCATAACAGCTTCGATAGTGCTTCCTATATGATTCATTAATAAATTCTCAGCATCTCCAGAGCCACCTCCTGGCATCATGCCCAGTAGCATGACATTTGGGGCCAAGGTATTCAGTAATAGTTGTAATAATGTAATAGCATGCCCCTGGAGAAGGGGGCGGGGTGGTAAGAACACTGACTCTGGAGCCATATTCCTTGGGCGTGTGCCTGCCGCTTACTGGCTCTGTGACCTTGAGCAGCTAGCTACCTTGCCTAGCCGCCATTTCCCCACCTGTGAAATGGAGATATACCAGCCTCATAGGGTTGTTTCCATGGTACACCTGTAGCATAATGCCTGACAGAATTCGCTAAAGAGTTCACTGTCACCATAACAACATTCTACTCAGTTTTCTGACTTACTACCTATGTCATTTTTTCTCTGGAACCGTAGGGCAGCAATGTGCATATATCAGCAGCGTGATATAGCCGGGCAGCCCTGGTCCAGGATGGCAGTGCAATTCAGCCTGTCCCCTTCCACTTCTCGTGCCTCCTCCTCCCCTGAGGCCCAAGACTCGCCTTGCACCCTGGGGACTGGGTTTGCTGCCTGAGGCTCCAGTGCAGTGAGTCTCTTTTGTGTCTGTAGGACAACGTCTGACATGAGCCGAGTGTTCTGTGCACACTGTGGAAACAAGACACTGAAGAAGGTGTCCGTGACCGTCAGCGATGACGGGACCCTGCACATGCACTTCTCCCGCAACCCGAAGGTGCTAAATCCTCGCGGCCTGAGGGTGAGTGGAACGCTCCCGCTCCCCTGACGGCAGGGCCCAGGGTTGGGGAAGCTAAACCTCTTAGCATCAGTAGCAAAATGATCAGAGAGAAGAACAAACCCTCATGGTTTCTACAAGATAGTTCGTGAAAGCGTGTGATCCAGATGGGGAAGGCTCATGATTCAGCCTCCCCATGAGCTTTTTGAGGAGTTTGCAGTCTAAGAAGAAATCACCAGTAATTCCACACAATAAATTACATGTGGGGTCACAGAGAGGTCGTTTGTAAGGTGGTGGAGGTTGGCTGTGTGCAGGAGTTTGAGGATGGGCAGAATTTCCAGAAGCTCCAAGAACCACAAGGGAAGGGGTGTGACGTGCTCAGCACAAGAATTCTGGCTGGACACGCAGCCGAATGGATTTGTCTTGAGGAATCAGGAGAGAAGCGTTGAGAGACCAGCGGGTATGCCTATGGCCAACCCAGGACTGAGTTCTCTAGGCAGATGCCACTAACTTGAGAAGGGTTGTTCATTTTTAAACTTTCTATTCTGAAATAATTTTAGATTTATAGAAAAGTTGCCAAAAAAAAAGTACAAATTCCCATTTTACTTTTCACTTAAATTTCCCAATTCAATCCTTTACTACATTTGCTCTGTCATTTATATATATTTTTTCTTTTCCCCTAAAAATCATCTGAGAGTAAAGGCTACCTGATGCCCTTTGGCCCCTAGATACTTTGGTGTGTGTTTCCTGAAACAAGGACTTTGTCTTTCATACCCACTGTACAATTACTAAAGCAAATAAGTTAACATTACTTCAGTACTACTATCCTGGCTTCCCAGATGGCACTAGTGGTAAAGAATCTGTCTGCCAGTGCAGGAGATGGTAAGAGATGCAGGTTCGATCCCTGAGTCAGGAATATCCCCTGGAGTAGGAAGTGGCAACCCACTCCAGTATTATTGCTTGGAGAATCCCACGGACAGAGGAGCCTGGTGGGCTACAGTCCATGGGGTCACAAAGAGTCGGACACAACTGAGTGACCTAGCATGCAGTACTACTGTCTGCGGGTCATATTCAAACTTTGACACAGATTTCCTTTACAGCAAAAGAAGAAAAGGGTTAGGATCATACATTGTGTTTGTCATGTCTCTTTAAAACTGAAGTAGTTTGTCAAGTCTGTTGTCTTTCACACCTTGACATTTTTAAATGGTTTTAAAGAGTTAAAAGCAGATCCTTACATCCCTTACCTTGGGTTTGTCTGCTGTTCCCTCCTGCTTAGATCCAGGCTGTGCAGTGTTGGCAGAACACCCACAAGTGATGCTGGATCTTTCCAGTGCATCCTGTCAGAGGGTAAATGATAACTAGTTGTCCAGTTTACTGGTGATAATAACTTTGATCACTTAGTTAAGGCAGTTTCTTATGTAATGCCAATGTAATTAACTAAAACCAAGATGATCAAATTTCCCGTAAGGTTATTGTTTGTAATCAATAAGTAACTTAGAGAAAGATAGTCTGAAGTCTGCAGTCTTTCTTTAGCTGAGAGTATGTAGTCAGAATACCGCTTTGGGTTTTGCATCTGTGAGGTGAGGTGAGGCTCAGGTGGGAAGATGTGTGTCAGGGACTTAGTGCACAGCAGGCAGTGGTGATAGACTCCACTGGTGTCGTCGGCCTGCGTGCAGAGTTATCAGGTGAGTATCAGGTTAGCAGGATCTGGTGTGTATGAATATGAATCCCCGTCCTTCTAACGGCCTTTCCCCTTCTTGTTTGCAGTACTCTCTCCCCACTCCCAGAGGGGGCAAGTACGCCACCAACCCCCACCTGACCGAGGATCAGCGCTTCCCTCAGCTGCGACTCTCCCGAAAGGCCAGGCAGAAAACCGACGTGTTTGCCCCTGACTACATAGCTGGGGTGTCTCCCTTTGCAGAGAATGACATCTCCAGCCGCTCAGCCACCCTGCAGGTCCGAGACAGCACCCTGGGAGCCGGGAGGAGACGGTTAAATCCCAATGCTTCCAGAAAGAAGTTTGTGAAGAAAAGGTGAAGCATGGGCTCCACGGGCAAACTGGATGGCTGCCCAGAAGACCCTGTCTCGGGTCCCCTAGTGTGCTGGCCCCACAACTCCCTAGACACAGAGAAGGGGCCTGACTTCCTCAGCGCTGCCTTGGGACTTGCTATAGTGCCTCAGGTTGGGTTTATGGTGGAGCCTGGCCAACCCCTGACCTGTGCACATCCAGAGAACCGGGATTCCTGCCATGTTGAGGGAGTTTGATGAAAACAGAGCAAACAGTGCCTGGAACAGATCTTCAACCTTTAAAGACAGGAACTTCTAAGTGGTAATATTTTTCTAATAAATGTGATTATAAGTTTTTGTGCATTTTCTTTTTTTCTTTAAGGTAATTTGAGAGAAACACTTAGGGTGTGCACTCAAGGATCAAGCATTTAGGTTTTCTTTTTGCCAGAAAGTATACTAGGTACTAATTTTATTATTTAAAAAAAAAAAAATTGTAGCTCTTAATTTTAACTCATTTTGAAATGTTTCAGTCATCCAGGAAAATACCTAGACTCTCCCATAGTTAACATTTCTTATTTGCTTTTCCCTTTCTACATAACCACAGCACAGTGATCAAATCCAGGAAATTTAACATGATACAATACTATTACCTAATACATAACACTTCAGATTTTACCAACTCACCCCAATACGGTCCTTCATAACATTTTCCCCCAGATCTGAACAATCTCTCCGCCTTTGTCTTTTGTGAAGTTGACCTTTTTAATAGTATAAGCCAGGTTTTCAACATGCCCCTCTATTTGGGCTTGACAGGATGCTTCCTTGTAATTAGATGGAGGTGATCCACGTGGGACAAGAAAGCTACATACATGATCATTGGTTCTCAGTGCATCACCCTAAATGATGGTAACAGATTACGTGGTAAACAAACCTGCCAAGTAGATTTCTTAAGTTCTTTACATTAACAGTGTATTCACAGAGTGCTAGCTTCAAAATTTCCTTACATCAAGTTTTTCCCTGTATGGTTGTCTATTTAGTATAAAGCTAATGGCTGCTGCTGCTAAGTCACTCCAGTCGTGTCCTACTGTGTGCGACCCCATAGACGGCAGCCCACCAGGCTCCACCGTCCCTGGGATTCTCCAGGCAAGAACACTGGAGTGGGTTGCCATTTACTTCTCCAATGCATGAAAGTGAAAAGTGAAAGTGAAGTCGCTCAGTCGTGTCCGACTCTTCGATACCCCATGGACTGTAGCCTACCAGGCTCCTCCGTCCATGGGATTTTCCAGGCAAGAGTACTGGAGTGGGGTGCCATTGCCTTGGGGGGGGGGACTTAAATTCAGTTTAAGATATTTCCTTTCCTATGTATTTTTTAAATATGAAAACTCAGTTTCAAAAGTAAAAACTGTATAAACTAAACTATATGAAACAGGTGTGTGTAGAACTAGATGGCCTTTCCCTCTCATCCCCATTTCCTCTCTTCCTCTGGGTAATCCATTTCATTTGTTTCTGACTTATCCTTGTGTTTTCTTTTGCAAAAAAGTATGTGGGTATGTGTTACATTTTGGAAGATGCAAGGCAGTATTTGGTCCACTGCTCATATGTACACACACAGAACAGTACCTGGAACATGGTGAGTGCCCAATAAATACTTGTTGTTGCATATATTTGGCATTTAATACTAGCTGTGTAAAAACTGATATATATATAACCAAACTCACCACCTGCTACTCAAAAAGTGTGTTGACTAGCTGGCCATGCATCACAACTTTCTACTGACTGATTAAGAGTTTCAGTTGCTGAAGACAGAGCCAGAATACTAGCTTGGCTGTGGAGGCCCTTTAGGGTTGTCTTTAAACTAAGTCATACAGTTTCACTCCTGGCCAACAAGAAGTAAAAGGTTCATATTTACCCTCACTTGAAACAAAAAAGAGCTAAAACAGAAAATCACAGTATTCAGCTTCTGGAGGTCAAGCAGGTGATCCCCAAGAGAAGAGGAGACAGGTGAGCTCCATAATTGCACTGGTTTGGTATTTAGAGAATTTCCAGAAGGAAGAGGTGGACCAACAGTGCTGGGAGTCCAGGAGGGCCCAAACAAAGGAAAGGAGCAACCATCACAGCGCTTGAGTGCGTGCAAGCATTCCACGTCTGCAGAGGGGCCCCTGCAGACTGAGCACTTACATGAGGAGTTTCCTGAGGCTGGGGAAGGAAATACCCCTCCCCACCAAAACGAGATAATCCTCAAAGCTCACCCGAAGCCAGGGATGCTTCACATTCCCGCTGTACAGAGTGGAAAACTTCCTAATTCACAGGCATCAGGCAGGTACTGCAGATCAAGAAACAATTATTTCCAGACTAAAGGCTGCTCTGGTCTCACCCAACAAAGCCAACCTTGCAAGAATCCTACTCCTAGTTCAATGCCAAAACCAGTCTTGTGGCCCCACCCAATCCCACTGGAACAAGAAATAATCCCTGGGACTTCCCCGCTGGTCTAGTGCACCTGCCAATGCAGAGGACATGGGTTCGATCCCTGGTTTGGGAACTAAGACCCCACAAGCTTTGCGGCAAGTGAAATTCCGTGTCTCAACTAGAGAGCCCACGCACGCCAACCACCGAGCCTGCCTGCTGCAACTAAGACCAGACATGGCCAAAAATAATTTTTTTTTTAAGAGAAAGTTCAGTGTTCTCACATTTTCAAAACACTCTCCCAAGGAAGCAGTATCATCCTAATTCATAGCCAAGCAGCAACAGTATGGGGGATCTAGAAGAATATCCCATATACATTATTAGCAATGACCCGAGTTTGATCCCTGAGTCGGGAAGATGCCTTGGAGAAGGAAATAGCAACCAACTACAGTATTTTTGCCTGGGAAATCCCACGGACAGAAGAACCTGGCAGGCTACAGTCTGTGGGGTCACAAGAGTTGGACACAACTGAGCAACTAAACCTACCTACCTACCCCGGTATTTATGGACAGGAAGGAATCTGGAGCGGAAACATTCAACATGTCCACATCACTATGTTTTTGTGTTCATGTATTTGGAGGTAAATTCTTATAAATGAAACCTTTTGTGTAAGTAAGACAATGATGAAACTAGTTCTGTGAAGCACAGTGACATTGTGCATGTTTACTAACAGCTGCTTATACCTCTTCAGACAGTGGGTGTTCTCTTTCCACACTGTTCATGAAGCTCTGTGCCTGGATCTTGCATGATATTCAACAAATGCTTGTGGAGCTGAATGTGTGACTCAGACCACTTTGGAGAAGATAATTCAAGAGGCAAGAAATACTTTTTCCAAACTTTTCTTTTAATTTTCTCATGGAAAAAACAAATGAGTTCTCCATCCTGAAGGTGTTTGTGCAAAAGCTGAAGAGTTACTAGTGATGTGAAAAAAAATCAAGCATTGAAAATGGGTCCCCAGGACATCCCTGGCAGTCAGTGGCTAAGACTGCACTCTTAGTGCAGGGGACCCAGGTTCAAACCCTGGTCAGGGAACTAGCTCCCAGATGCGTCAACTAAGAGCTCACATGCCACAACATGCTGCAAGGAAGATTAAAGATTTCATTTGCCGCAACTAAGACCCAGCACAGCAAAATAAACAATTTTTTAAAAAAGGAAAGAAAAAAAGGAAATGGGTCCCTTCTATACTTTATGTTCTCTGATCTATCAGGGACCAAAACTCAATTTGCTACATCAGATAAAATTTCTTCACAACACATGCATGCCATTTGAAGAGAAATTTCACTAACCAGGGAAGGTCTAAGTCCAACAGAAGATGACCTACTTCACACAATATGTAACAGGACAAAATTCCAGCAAGTCACACAGGAACACAGGGAGTCCAACATAACAGTGTGTGTTCTGTGCAGCAGTGATTGTGACTGTGAGACAGGAGGGAAAAATGGGATGGGGCTTAAAGTAGAAGAACCGTCTCTCTCCTAATACCAAGGACCTATTCCCTCCACAGATACTTGGCTGGTAGCCATGGGAACCACTGAGGACAAGAGACGCCTGGCTCCCCAGACAGGCCCAAACATGGCTCTGAGCTGCTGTGCTAAGTCCATCACCTGCAGCTGGAAAAAACCAAGAGGACTTTGGGGACTTCTGGATGCAGGGCCTTGGCAGGTGACTAATGAGGCTGTTTGTGTTCTTTCATCGAGAGAAGGATGGGGGACTCCTGAGGGTTCTGCCCCTGCTTCTTATTTCTAGATAACAAAGACGATCAACAAAGCTTCTTACAGCTTCATGGTGCTGGTGTACTCCCTGGGGACGCAGGGAAGGCCCTGAGGACACTGTTTTCAGTTGATACACAATGCCCAGTACATACCTACACCTGGGACAGAGGCCTGCTTGGAGAAAATCCTGGGAATTGTACAATCTTAAACTGACAGCAAATTAAAGCTAGAGAGACCTTTAAGACAATGCAGTCCCAACCTGTATTTTTACAGATAAGGCAAACAGGGCACAGAGAGACAAGCATTGGCAGCTGACCTGGAGCTAGACTCAAGAATTTTGACTCTAACTCTGGTAACAAGGAGATAGAAGCTGGCTCTGGAGTCCGAGAGCCTGAGTTCAAATTCTGGACTACACCACTGACAAGCTGTATAGCCACGGACAAGCCGGTAATCACTTGGTGTCTGTTCCTCATCTGTAAAAAGGGGGGTTTATTCCTGACCTCATGGTTTTGGGAGTTTCTCAAATGTTAAACGTAGAGTTATTAGCAATTCTACACCTATTCATATATACTTACCCAAGAGAAATAAAAAACATATGTCCACACAAAGACTTGTGTACAAATGTTTATAGTAGCATTACTCATGATAGCCAGAAGTGGAAACAACACAAATGTCCTTCAACTGAATGAATAAACAAATGAATGAATAAACAATGTTAATGAATGAATAAACAAAATGTGGTTTATCCACACAATGGAGTATTATACAGTCATAAAAAGGAAGGGAGTACTGACATGGATGCGTAACAGAGAAAACAAACCTGACTCCATACCGAACCTATTTCTTTAGCTCTAATCTTTGTGCTCTGTTGCCTATGCTTAGTCATGCTGGCTCTGCACCTTTATAAATGAATATTGCCTATAGCCTGACATTTATAGGACAGCCCATTCTCAAGGCTCTGACCTTTAACACTTTTCCATTCATATATTAAGAAAAAAAAAATCCCTGCAGAACAGAAAATAAAAATTGTCTTATTGGATGTTTATAGGAACATTGTAACTAGACCTCTGTGGACAGCTGCAAAAACAAAGGATTCCAGCACCAAAAGGTTTGCAACGATGAGCCACATCCCCTTCTCCTTTTAGTATAAAAGAAGCCTTAATTCTAACTTGGGTAAGATTGTTCTTTGGGACAGTATTCTACCATCTTCTGGGTCTGCTGGCTTTCTGAATAAAATCACTTTTCCTTGCCCCAACAACTTGTCTCCCAATTTATTGACCTGTTGTGCAGTGAGCAGTACGAACTTGGACTCAGTAGCAGATGAACCTTGAAAACATTATGCTAAGTGAAAGAAGCCAGTCTCAGAAGACCATATAATGATATTATTTATAAGATGCCTGGAATGGCAAATCAGAAAGTAGATTACTGGTTGCCTAGCACCAAAAGTCAGGGACAGCCAGGGAAATGAGAGAGTGATTGCTGCTATGTACAAGGTTTCTTTTGAAGGTGATAAAATGTTCTAAAATGACATTAATGTTCTCACTGCAAAACTCTAAAAACATACTAATAGCCATTGTATTAGCCACTTTAAATTGGCACATTTTATGGCTCATATATCTTAATAAAGCTGTTAAAAAATGAGTTATAATAACACTTCTCTCAAAGGGTTTTATTGGGAATTAACATGAACTAATACATATGTAACTATATTTAGAACAGTCCTTGATGCATAGTAAGTCTTCAGTGATTGCATGATCATTATTTCCTACTCTACAGGGATGAAGGAATTAAACCTGTTGACTTTTCTTCCATGAAGGATAATGAAATTAGAAGAACTGTCCACTGATAAGCCTAGCATGGTATATTTTGATCATTTAGAAAAGCACAAATTAAAAAAAAAAAAAAGAAAAGCACAAATTAATACAATATGGTTTTCATAGTAATATTTAAATGTACATATTATATTTCATAGTAATATACAGAATAAGGGCATATGAGGCGGTTACCCCTATAATGTTCATTTTGGTAAAATTTCAGAACACTGGGAATAAAAAGATCTCAGGTGCTTACAGAGAAAAATGTAAATGATCTACATCTAAATGATCAGGAAGCAAATTGCATCAGATTTTCCACGACAACCATAGAATTCTACACAGAGCCAAATGGTCTGATATCTAACCAGATATATATCAAAAAATTTACCTTTCATTTATCCTTTCTGGGGAAACTACTGGAGAAAGTAATCCAGAGTGGGGTGGGGGAGAGTAAACGAAAGGGAAACAGTTGGGATCTAACACAAGACAGAGGTAAAAAGAATCCCAGAAAGATAGCTGTGCAGCAAACCTCAGAGAGTGATCGGCCCAACGTGGAAGACAAGACATCCAGCATGCCTTTCTCCAAAGACTAGAACTGGCAAGAAATCTGATGAATTTCACCAAGTGAAAAAATAGCATTCATGGTATGTATGCTATTTGTTTTTTTACACATTAGATGGCATGGTTGGGAACCATGAGTGTTTGCAATAGAGAAAAATCATGAAAAAAGAGAGGCAAATATTACTCTAGAAAGATATGAAGTTGTAGAAGAGAGGAAACATAATCATAATTCATTGCTTGGTCTGTTGTCATAATAGCATAAATACTAACTATTAATTTAGTCAGAGTTTTTTATATCACCATATTGGAAAAATAGAAGGGAGAAAAGGTGGAGTTGGCGGATATTGTCCAAGTACTCATCCTCATCTTTCATAATAGCAAGCCAATAAGTACTGTCTTAAAACAGGGGTCCCCCACCCCCAGACGCAGACTGCTCCCATCTGTGGTCTGTTAGGAGCCAGTCAGCAGAGCAGGTGGGAAGCAGCAGGCGAGAGAGCGAAGCTTCATGTGCCTCTCTCCCCATCACCAACATCACTGAATCATCTCTGCCCCGGCCCGAATCTGTGGAAAAATTATCTTCTACGAAATCCATCCATAGTGCCAAAAACATTGTGGACCACTGTCTTAAAATGAAAAGTCACACACAAGACATTACTTTAAAACACGGCATACCACAAGGCATCAAGATTTGGAAAAGGGTGTACTTCCCA
The DNA here is from genome assembly GCA_024291935.2 of Okapia johnstoni. NCBI lineage: Eukaryota > Metazoa > Chordata > Mammalia > Artiodactyla > Giraffidae > Okapia > Okapia johnstoni. The sequence continues at coordinate 99,143,934 of CM044310.1, read as the reverse complement.
GGTGGTCCAGTGGCTAAAATTCTGTGTTCTCAATGCAGAGGGCCTGGGTTCGATCCCTGGGCAGGGAACTAGATCTCACCTGCTGCAATGAAGATCAAAGATCCTGGCATGTCCCAACTAAAACCCAGCACAACTAAATAAATAAAATGAACACTTCCTCAGCTGGACTGTCTCCATTTCAAGTGCTCAACAGCCACCTGTGGCATGTCACTACCTTGTTTGGGCAGCCTAGATACAGAAAATTCCATTGAACTGTGAGGTCTAGACCTTTAAAAAACAAAATCCTCTTAAAGCTAGCTTCACACCACTTTAAAAAAGCCCAGATGAAATCCTCATGCCCCCCAAAAAACTCTTACTGAGTAGCAAACTCGCCATTAAACTCTCAAACCTGTATGCAGGTCAGGAAGCAACAGTTAGAACTGGACATGGAACAACAGACTGGTTCCAAATAGGAAAAGGAGTACATCAAGGCTGTATATTGTCACCCTGCTTATTTAACTTAGATGCAGAGGACATCATGAGAAACACTGGGCTGGAAGAAACACAAGCTGGAATCAAGATTGCTGGGAGAAATATCAATAACCTTAGATATGCAGATGATACCACTCTTACGGCAGAAAGTGAAGAAGAACTAGAGAGTCTCTTGATAAAAGTGAAAGAGGAGAGTGAAAAAGTTGGCTTAAAGCTCAACATTCAGAAAACTAAGATCATGGCATCTGGTCCCATCACTTCATGGCAAATAGATGGAGAACAGTGGAAACGGTGGCTGACTTTATTTTTCTGGGCTCCAAAATCACTGCAGATCGTGACTGCAGCCATGAAATTAAAAGACACTTACTCCTTGGAAGGAAAGTTATGACCAACCTAGACAGCATATTAAAAAGCAGAGACATTACTTTGTCAACAAAGGTCCGTCTAGTCAAGGCTATGGTTTTTCCAGTAGTCATGTATGGATGTGAGAGTTGGACTATAAAGAAAGCTGAGCACCGAAGAATTGATGCCTTTGAACTGTGGTGTTGGAGAAGACTCTTGAGAGTCCCTTGGACTGCAAGGAGATCCAACCAGTCCATCCTAAAGGAGATCAGTCCTGGGTGTTCATTGGAAGGATTGATGTTGAAGCTGAAACTCCAATACTTTGGCCACCTGATGCGAAGAGCTGACTCATTTGAAAAGACCCTGATGCTGGGAAAGATTGAGGGCAGGAGGAGAAGGGGATGACAGAGGATGAGATGGCTGGATGGCATCACCAACTCGATGGACATGGGTTTGGGTGCACTCAGGGAGTTGGTGATGGACAAGGAGGCCTGGCATGCTGCGGTTCATGGGGTTGCAAAGAGTCGGACACGACTGAGTGACTGAACTGAACTGAACTGATTGAAACTGCACAACTCAGATGGGATTTGAACTCAGCCAAAACTGACTGGGACTTGAACCCTTGGGTTGGGACTTGAACTCACTGTCTTCTAGTGGGAGGGAGGCCTGGCATGCTGCGGTTCATGGGGTTGCAAAGAGTCGGGCATGACTGAGCGACTGAACTGAACTGAACCCCTTAAAACAGTTTTAATTCTTAACTATAACAAATAATCTTCTGTCACTTTTCATTTCTAGAAGAAATATTTTGAAACACTATGTTTAATGGTTCTCGTGGTTACACTCTGATAATGTGCTCTATTTCTGGGTTTGTTAACTTTAGACGGTATCAGTATAAGTCATGCAGTATTTTAACATTTTTATTTATTATTATGATTATTGGCTGTGCCATGTGGCTTGTGGGATTTTAATTGCCTGACCAAGGATCAAACCAAGGCCCTCAGCAGTGAGAGAGTGGAGTCCTAACATTGGACTGCTAGAGAATTCCCTAAATCATGCAATATTTTATTTACTTTTTATTTATTCATTTATGGCCACACTATAAGGCATACAGGATCTTAGTTCCCTGACCACGGAATCAAACCGGCTCTCCCTCCAGTGGAAGCTCGGAATCTTAACAACTGGACCATCAGGGAAGTCCTAATCATGCAATATTAAAAAAAAAAAAATTAGTGAAGAAGAAAATCCAGGATGAAAAAAAATTAATACACTGAATTGTTTAAAATATGACAATAGCTTTTGCTATGTCCCACATCACCAAACCAATAAAGTTTCAGCTCTCCCAGAAACAGAACCTTATGGTAGTCAGTCATGAATTGCCTGATTAGCACTAGTTAGATGAGCTATATGATAGACACTTGCCATTTCCTAAAGGAAATAGCTATTAAGTATAATTGTAATAACAAAAGAAATGGAAAGCAAGTCAAAGAAACAGTTTCCAACATGGAGTCAGAACTGGCTTTTTCACTGCAACAAAATCATTCCCACACTATACTTAACGGCCCCCATTTCCACCCTTGAAGGAGGCCCATGTGTGGACACCTCCCATGTTGATGGGTCTCCAAGAGATTCTATGATCAACTTTACCACTTATTTCTTTAAATATCCAGTGGGAAACTAAAATCAAAATTAGTGAAAAACTGGGACTTCCCTGCTGGTCCAGTGGCTAAGACTCTGTGCTCCTAATGAAGGGGGCCTGGGTTTGATCCCTGGTCGGGGAGCTAGACCCCACTCACTCCAACTAAGAATTGGCATGCCACAACTAAGACTCAGCACGGCAAAATAAATAAATATTTAAAAAAACCAAACTGTTCTTACATTGCAAGTTGAGTCTTTATAAGAACTGAAATGTACCTCTAGAAGCAATTCAAACCACACCTTTTCTTTCTTTCAATTCCCAAACCTTTCCTATCCATCTTAAAAGGCTTGCTGATATTGTAAAACATTCGGACTTGGGGAACAGAAGTCTTTCTTGGTGAAACTTAAATTCTTCTTCTGTGCCATGTGAGAGGTAAATGTTCTACCTGGTTTCCTCTAGAAACAAAGGTAATTCTTACCAGAAGGAGTGTGGGGGGAGGTGATTTGGAAATTAGTGTGTTAGTTGCTCAGTTGTGTCCGACTTTTTGCAAGCCCATGGACTGTAGCCCACCAGGCTCCTCTGTCTATGGGATTCACCAGGCAAAAATACTCGAGTGGATTGCCATTCTCTTCTGGGGATCTTCCTGACCCAGGGATTAAAACCTGGTCTTCTGCACTGCAGGCAGATTTGGAAATTAGGCCTGTGAAAAAATCTTAAAAATCTTCACCACAAATATTAGTGAAAAGCTTCAGTTATTGGAGAAGGAAAACTTTAGTCCATCTGCCAGAAATACAATTTGGATCCAACTGTTATATTTTAAACTAGTGGATTTTGCATCATTGTACTTGTCCCAGATATAAAATTGAAAAACAAAAGCCATAAGATCCTATTTGCATCTGTCTGCATGTTTATGTGTGTCTATATGTTATAGATGAGTCATTCTTTTCTATCTCTAGAAGGTATTATTTATAAAGAGCTCTCTTCATATTCAGAGAAGGCAATGGCACCCCACTCCAGTACTCTTGCCTGGAAAATCCCATGGACAGAGGAGCCTGGTGGGCTGCAGTCCATGGGGTCGCGAGGAGTCGGACATGACTGAGCAACTTCACTTTCACTTTTCACTTTCATGCATTGGAGAAGGAAATGTCAACCCACTCCAGTGTTCCTGCCTGGAGAATCCCAGGGACGGGGGAGCCTGGTGGGCTGCCGTCTATGGGGTCGCACAGAGTCGGACACGACTGAAGTGACTTAGCAGCAGCAGCTATTCATATTCATGTGATAAGAATAATCTTTGGTATATAAAAGCTAGTTTGTGTTTTGATGAAAACAGGCATGCCTTTACAGTTATCAAAATTAAATATAATACTTTTATTCTACCTAAGTTTATTAAAAGTCAAGTTAAGTTCATGTTAGGGCTTCCCAGGTGGTTCAGTGGTAAAGAATCCACCTGCCAATGCAGGAGACACAAGAGACACAGGTATGATCCCTGGGTCAGGAAGATCCCCTGGAGTAGGAAATAGCAACCCACTCTAGTATCTCCACCTGGGAAATCCCAAGGACATAGGAGCCATCACAAAGAGTCGGACACAGCTGAGCATAGCACAAAAGAAGACCCCTATGTTCATCGCAGCATTATTTAAACAGTCAAAGCAAGGAAACAACCCAAATGCCCATCAACAGATGAATAGTTAAAGAAGATGCAGGGGTCTTCCCGTCTTCCCTGGTGGCTCAGTGGTAAAGAATCTGCCTGCCAATGAAGGAGACATGGGCTCAATCCCCCTTCTGAGAAGATCCCACATGCCGCAGAGCAACTAAGACTGTGCTCTAGAGCCTGGGAACTGCAACTACTGAGTCCACAAGCCACAACTACTGAAGCCTGGGCACCCTAAAGCCTCTGCTTCACAACAAGGGAAGTCACCGCAGTAAGATGCCTATACACCACAACTAGAGAGTAGCCCTCGCTCCCTGCAACTAGAGAAAAACCAGTGCATCAGTGAAGATACAGCATAGCCAAAATAAATAAAAAAGATGTGTTCTATATATATATACAATGGAATACTAATCAGCCGTAAAAAAGAATGAAATAATGCCATTTGCACCAATGATTCTTATAAGTGAAGGAACTCAGACAGCAAAAGACAAATATCACATGATACCACTTATGTAGAATCTAAAAAATAATACAAATGAACTTATTTACAAAACATAACTAGACTCACAGATACAGAAAACAAACTTACAGTTACCAAAGAGGAAAAAGGGAAAAACTAGGAGTTTGGGGTTAGCAGATACAAATTACTATATATAAAATAGATAACCAACAAGGTCATACTGTATAGCACAGGGAACTATATTCAATATCCTATAATAAACTATAATGGAAAAGAATTTGAAAAAGTATAGACTGTATACACAAATTACTGAATCACTCTTCTATACACCAGAAACTAACACAACATTGTAAATCAAGTACACTTCAATTAAAAAATTCTAAGTGGAGTCTTTTTTAAAAAATATTTATTTACTTGGTTGTGCCAGGTCTTAGTTGCAATATATGGGATCTAGCTCCCTGACCAGGGATTGAACCCAGGCCCCCTGCATTGGGAACAAAGAGTCTCAACCACTGGACCACCAAGGAGGTCCTTAAGTGGAGTCTTTTAAGCTCAAACTTACTTTAAGGCTTTCCAAAAGGCCCCTGGAAAATCTAAAGGATTTGTCGCTCACCAGAAAGATGTGGAGCTAATTACATTTATTTGAGTTGTTATATTACTTGGTAAGCATTATCAAAAAAAAAAGAAGTGATGTTAAACCTTCTTAGATTATATTTGTATGATGCATGTTATTAATATAGGTGGTGTTTTAGAAATTCCTAGAAATTTGATATATCCTAACAGTTGAGCTATTTCAAATCCTCAAAGGTGATGCTGTGAAAGTGCTGCACTCGATATGCCAGCAAATTTGGAAAACTCAGCAGTGGCCACAGGACTGGAAAAGGTCAGTTTTCGTTCCAATCCCAAAGAAAGGCAATGCCAAAGAATGCTCAAACTACCACACAATTGCACTCATCTCACATGCTAGTAAAGTAATGCTCAAGATTCTCCAAGCCAGGCTTCAGCAATACATGAACCATGAACTTCCAGATGTTCAAGCTGGTTTTAGAAAAGGCAGAGGAACCAGAAATCAAATTGCTAATATCCGCTGGATCATCAAAAAAGCAAGAGAGTTCAAGAAAAACATCTATTTCTGCTTTATTGACTATGCCAAAGCCTTTGACTATGTGGATCACAACAAACTGTGGAAAATTCTGAAAGAGATGGGAATACCAGACCATCTGACCTGTCTCTTGAGAAACCTGTATGCAGATCAGGAAGCAACAGTTAGAACTGGACATGGAACAACAGACTGGTTCCAGATAGGAAAAGGAGTACGTCAAGGCTGTATATTGTCACCCTGCTTATTTAACTTATATGCAGAGGACATCATGAGAAATGCTGGGCTGGAAGAAACAAGCTGGAATCAAGATTGCTGGGAGAAATATCAATAACCTCAGCTATGCAGATGACACCACCCTTATGGCAGAAAGTGAAGAAGAACTAAAGAGCCTCTTGATGAAAGTGAAAGAGGAGAGTGAAAAAGTTGTCTTAAAGCTCAACGTTCAGAAAACTAAGATCATGGCATCTGGTCCCATCACTTCATGGCAAATAGATGGGGAAACAGTGGAAACAGTGTCAGACTTGATTTTTTGGGCCTCCAAAATCACTTCTGATGGTGACTGCAGCCATGAAATTAAAAGATGCTTACTCCTTGGAAGGAAGGTTATGACCAACCTAGATAGCATATTTAAAAGCAGAGGCATTACTTTGCCGACAAAAGTCCGTCTGGTCAAGGCTATGGTTTTTCCAGTGGTCATGTATGGATGTGAGAGTTGGACAGTGAAGAAAGCTGAGCACTGCAGAATTGATGCTTTTGAACTGTGGTGTTGGAGAAGACTCTTGAGAGTCCCTTGGACTGCAAGGAGATCCAATCAATCCATCCTAAAAGAGATCAATCCTGGGTGTTCATTGGGAGGACTGCTGTTGAGGCTGAAACTCCAATACTTTGGCCACCTCATGCGAAGAGTTGACTCATTGGAAAAGACCCTAATGCTGGGAAGGATTGGGGGCAGGAGGAGAAGGGAACGACAGAAGATGAGATGGTTGGATGGCATCACCAACTCAATGGACATGGGTTTGGGTAGACTCCAGGAGTTGGAGATGGACAGAGAGGCCTGGCGTGCTGCAATTCATGGGGTCGCAAAGAGTCGGACACGACTGAGCGACTGAACTGAACTGAGTATAATGTTATTAATCCTAATTCCAGTTATGATCTTAAAATTTGTATATCACATAAATGACCAAATTTCCTTGTTAATTCCACTGTAAAAAATTCTCATCAAATCTTTAATCATGGGCATTTTAACATCTTTTGGCTACAGACTACTACTGTTTTATTCTGATGCATTGCAAAAGTCAGATTCAAGAAAAGAGTGCAACCAAGAGATTTTGATCACTGATACCCCTGTCAAATTATAAGGTGTTGAACCTTGGGTGCATAGTTCACAAATGAAGAATGCTCTACCTGACATATGGTCCTGTGCAAACATTGGAGACCTCAAAATCAAATTGACTAGGAAGAGAAGTAGCCAGCTGCAGGGTGGACTGTTTCCTCCTAAGATGTTGGATCAAGAATATTTCTACAACAAAAAACCAAATAACCCAATCAAAAAATGGGCAGAAGTCCTAAATAGTCTGTGTGTGCTCACACTATTTGCAGCAACACGGATGCAATCAGAGATTATCATACTAAGTAAAGTAAGTCAGAAAGACAAGTATCTTTTGCTGAGCAAGGGAGTAACTGTGCTGTATGAAGCCAATACCACTCGCTATACTTGGACTGACACTTCAGAGGAAGTTAAGACTCAGCTATGTAAGATCACTGGATAAGCTAGATGAGTTTGAAAAGAGACCCTCCTTCAATAGTGTCTTTCTTTGACTTACTTGATTCTGATTGGTTTGGGTCTTGGGGACTATGGCTCTCATGCGCTCCAGACACTCCTCCTTATAAAAATCATAGTTGTCTCCTTCATGTGCTATATTTTCTCAAAAGTTTTAAATGCATATTTGCAACTGCTAACCACCAAACCAAGGATTTCCCAAAGAATCTCAGAAGAGAATCAAAGAAAAACACCGACTTTAAGTGAACCTGATAGGAATTCCCTGGCAGTCCAGTGGTTAAGCCTCAGTGATTTCACTGGCCTCAATTCCTGTTCTGGGAACTAAGATCTCGCCAGGTCCACAGTGCAGCCAAAAAATGTGAGTCCAATATTGTGAATACAACACAGAGACTCATCAAAAACTGTGAGAATTCCAGAGTTTTGCTGGGAGTAGCACTAAAACTTAAAAAAATTTTTTTTTTAAGTCACATCTCTCAGGCTGAGAGTCTGATCAAAAGGAGGACATTGTTTAAAACAAAACAGGCCCAAAATGGAGTTGCCTAGGCTGTTTCTGTTCACTACACCTCAACTTAATTAGTTTTGGTTCTCACAGAAATGAACTCTTAAATTTAGTCAATCTGGAATCTTGGGTAATCTGCCTGAGAGATTCCTGCCATCCCTTAAAGGAAAGTAATCTTGCAAGAATTAACCCACTTTTTGCCTTGCATAACTTCTTGTTCCTGCTTCCTTTCACCTAGAAAATTCTTCAACTTGGACAGCTCCTCAGAACTCCTTTCTGTCTGCTAGGTCTTGAATGCTGTTGGATTCCTGAATTGTTGAATAAAGCTAGTAAGAGCTTTAAAACTTACTCGACTGAATGTTGTTTTCAAACAAAATAATCCGTTTCAACTAACTTTTCCTTTTGCTTTAGGTGCAACATGGCTTGGCTTGGTAAAAGTACTAAGCCCATCTATATTTAACATTTTAATTTTTCATCTTTTCAAGCTTTTTGCCTTCAGATGGATTTTTAATAAATTGCACTAAAAAGTTATCTTGATTACTTCTTGAGTTTTCTCACCATTAAATTTTGCTTCTTCCCCTAGTGTGCTTCCCATCTTTCTTCCCTCTGAGTTTTCTTAGTTATCACCTGTAAATTTTCTGACGGTTACACTTTTTTCTTTCCACCAGCACAGTGCTAACATGTGGGATCCAGTTCCCAGACCAAGGATCCAACTCGTTGATACCGCAATGGAGGCACAGGGTGATCCAACCACTGGATCACCAGCAAAGTCCCTCTGAAGGTTATGTTAGTATTTTAAAGTTCTATTTCTTTTTCCTTCGCCTTTTGACAGTGTTTCCTTTTGTAGGATGAAGACTTTACTGTAACTTTTACTTTGAGAAACTTAAAACTTTTGCTCTGTTCCGATCAATTGTCTTCAGTAGGACTTTGGGTAAAAAGCAGTACACTTTTATCTGTCTTGGCGTCTTTAAATGCTTCAGGAGAAAAAAAGCTCTTCTCCAGATTATGAGGAGAAGGGGTTTGTACCCAGGTAGTGCATTCTAGGGACCTCCCACTACCCCCACCCTCCTCGGCCACCGGCCCCACCAAGTGCAAAATGTGAACCTTGCAAAAGCAGGAACAAATTCATTTCTCTAGAAGCAAGTCTCCCAGGTCATATCACCCCTCGAAACCTAAGTCTAGTCACAGTGACTCAGCGAATCTGAGTCTAAAGAACTGCAGTTCTCTCTCTGACCGGCCCATTCCATTCAGAGCCGTTTCCCGGGGCTAGGAGAGGCCTGGATGGCGCGCCCAACGGAATCCCGGACTCCATCGGACACTTCCTCCTTTTGTCCCAGAGTGGTTTCAGAACAGGGTCCAGAGGACATGTCTCCCACACCCACCCAGACCCATGGGTTCCTTACTCCCTATTCCCTAGGAACTCTTCCACATGAGTCCTTATACCTGCACTCAGACTGCCAGTTCTTCCTAGAACCTCAGCCAAGGCGTGCTCCGCCCTGCACCCTAGGGCTTGAGGGGCGGCTCCGCCTTTGCTGGCTCCCTAGTTTATGGGCCGGGCCAGCCAGACTGGGTATAAAGTAGCAGGCGCTCTGCGGCGGGCAGCACCAGTGACGCCTTCTGCGCGGCAGCTAGCTAGCTAAGCAGCCTGAGGACCTTGCGTTCCACCCCTCCCCAGCTTGAATCACCCGGGCAACCAGCAGACCAACCAATCAACGCACCGCCGGAGCCATGGCTGGTGAGTGTCCGTCCCCCGCCCCCAACCACTCCAGGAGCCTTGCTGTCCGCAGCCCTCGTTCCTCAGCACGAGCTTGTAGTTTTCTTGCTCAACTTAAAACTGGAAACGTGGAGGCATTAGGATCGCTGGATGAGCCCTGACAGATGCCGGGAGAGGAGGGGCTCCTGTTCCCGCCCCCAGGAATTACGGTGGGTGGGCGGTTAGGAGAGAACTGACCTTGGAAGCAAAAGGTTCCTTCACTCTGGGGTCAGAATCAGCCGTCAGAGACCAAATTGGCCCACTTGCACGCCCTGTTTGACCTTAATAGTATTTAAAATCTTTTGGAATAAGTTGCTAACATTTAAAATAAATATAGGCAATTTCACTTAAAAACGTGGGTTCCCAACTTATGGAGGAAAATTGGAAGATCTGGTGATGGGGGTGCTTGAGCTGGGGAAGCTGCTCCCTTTAGTTTGATGGATACCAGACCCAGCTCCAGGCTGCTGGGCCAGCAGAATTTTCAGACTGTGACCGGTGGAATGGGCAAACCTGATCTGGGTGCTCGTCAAGTGACAGAGCCTCCCTTCTCCACCGTCAACTGTAGGGGGACCTTGGAGGTCACCACAACTTGAATCGAATGTGTGGATGGCCTCTCACACATACTGGACCAGCTGCAACATCTGCTGGGGCTGGAATCCCTGTTTTCCAGAGAGCCTTGCTCTGAGATTGGATAAAGAGCTAAAATCTAGATATCTACTTCCTTCCTAGAAGGCAGAATTCTACCTTTTTGTTCCTATGAACCTAGTTCTACCTTCTAAAAACATACACACACACAACCTCATCTTGCTAAAAGTAAGTGGGTTAGGGAAGACATTGCTTTTGGAGTTGACAGACTAGTTAGGTGCTCAAGAGAAAAGGGCCAAGCTGGGGACTGGAAGCCCACCCAAGGTTTCAGGGCCTAAGGGGTACGGCTTGGCTGACAAGGCTTCCTGCATTCAGATTAGAGGCTGTTTCCCGCTAGGTTATTTGTTCCTCAGCTGTCTGGAGGGCATCAATACCCCTCTTGAAATATTAGGGCAAGAACTATTTTCCCATTCTCCAATCCTATAGAATGTTCTGTATCTATGTGTTCAGTTCAGTGGCTCAGTTGTGTCTGACTCTTTGCGACCCCATGAGCCACAGCACGCCAGGCCTCCCTGTCCAACACCAACTCCCAGAGCCCACCCAAACTCATGCCCACTGAGCCGGTGATGCCATCCAACCATTTCATCCTCTGTTGTCCCCTTCTCCTCCTGCCCTCAATCTTTCCCAGCATCAGGGTCTTTTCAAATGAGTCAGCTTTTCACATCAGGTGGCCAAAGTATTGGAGCTTCAGCTTCAACATCAGACCTTCCAATGAACACCCAGGACTGATCTCCTTTAAGATGGACTGGTTGGATCTCCTTACAGTCCCAGGGACTCTCAAGAGTCTTCTCCAGCACCACAGTTCAAAAGGATCAATTCTTCAGTGCTCAGCTTTCTTTATAGTCCAACTCTCACATCCATACATGACTACTGGAAAAACCATAGCCTGGACTAGATGGACCTTTGTCGGCAAAGTAGTGTCTCTGCTTTTTAATATACTGTCTAAGTTGGTCATAACCTTCCTTCCTAGGAGTAAGCGCTGAGAGGGCATCAGAGGGCAGACAGACTGAAAGGACAATCACAGAAAACTATTCAATCTGATCACATGGACCACAGCCTTGTCTAACTCAATGAAACTAGGCCATGCCGTGTGGGGCCACCCAAGACAGACAGGTCATGGTGGAGAGGTCTGACAGAATGCAGTCCACTGGAGAAGGGAATGGCAAACCACTTCAGTATTCTTGCCTTGAGAACCCCATGAACAGTATGAAAAGGCAAAAAGATAGGACACTGAAAGGTGAACTCCCCAGGTTGGTAGGTGCCCAATATGATACTGGAGATCAGTGGAGAAATAACTTAAGAAAGAATGAAGGGATGGTGCCAAAGCAAAAACAACACCCGGTTGTGCATGTGACTGGTGATAGAAGCAAGGTACGATGCTGTAAAGAGCAATATTGCACAGGAACCTGGAATGTTAGGTCCATGAATCAAGGCAAATTGGAAGTGGTCAAACAGGAGATGGCAAGAGTGAATGTTGACATTCTAGGTATCTATGTGTAACTTAGACCAAAAAAAAAAAAGGTGGGAGTTGGGGGAGCTAGTGAGGGAAAATGGGAAGATTTAGATCTTGTATAACTAGTATTAAGCTTCCTAGGTGGTGCAGTGGTAAAGAATCCGCCTGCCAATGCAGGAGATATGGCTTCAATCCCGGAGTAGGGAAGATCCTCTGGAGTAGGAAATGGCAAAGATTTGTTTTGTGTTGATATGTTGATGTATCCCAAATGCCTAGAGAGGTGCCAGGTGCATCCTAAGTGCTCAGTAAACCGCGGTGGGGAGACTGGATCAGTGAGAACATTAGCATTTCAAGATGGGGAAAGAAGGCTGGCCGGTGTGGATATGGAGTGGAAATAGAAGGTGTAGGATGGTGGGGACACAGAGAAATGAGGATGGCTGCTGCTAAGTCGCTTCAGTTGTGTCTGACTCTGTGCTACCCCATAGATGGCAGCCCACCAGGCTCCACCGTCCCTGGGATTCTCCAGGCAAGAACACTGGAGTGGGTTGCCATTTCCTTCTCCAAGGCATGAAAGTGAAAAGTGAAAGTGAAGTCGCTCAGTCGTGTCCGACTCAGCGACCCCATGGACTGTAGCCTACCAGGCTCGCCCGTCCCTGGGATTCTCCAGGCAAGAACACTGGAGTGGGGTGCCTGGGAGCATACTGCTTATGGACAGACCTGAAGAGGAACTGGTGCAGGAAGAGAAAGGCATTAACAAGATGTGCTTAGCTATGTTACATAGTTGCTTCTAGCAGATGGGTTAATCACCTGCAGGACAAGCAAAACTGAATGGTAAAGTAGAGGTGCTGATAATAACCCCATTTGTCTTCCAAGACTCAGCTCAAATGCAGCTCCTTCTCAAGGCCTTTCCTGAGGGGCCGGCCCTGAAGTGAACAGTTTTCCTCTGATAGTTACTAGTGTATGTGTCTTATGCCTTTCTTGGAGTAAAATCTGATAAAGTCAAGCTTGTGTAGCTAGTTAAATGGCAGGAAGGGCAACAGAGCCCTCTAAGTCAAAAAAAACTCAGATTTGGCCATGAAAAATGACCTGAAAATTAGAGAGGTGGGCTTATCTCTTGCTTTACCCTTACCTTTAGCAAATACACACAACTGTTCTCTTGATTGCCCACTTATAACCTTTGACCATTTTTCTACTGGGTTGTTTTTAAGAAATCTATATATTTCAGATTTTGAACTCTATTGGTTGTATTTCTTGTGAATATATTCTTCCTGTTTGAGTATCGTCTTACTTTTTTTATTTTTGAAGGTAACATGGCTGTACTGTAGTTAGTAGATGTAAGCTCTCTGAAAGCAAGAGATAGATGTCTTGACTTTCTCATTTTCTGGGAAGCACCTTTATGTTTTACTACTTATAAAATGTTAGTGTTGGTAAGAAGTTAAACTGTATATATACATAAATTTAAAAATTAAAATATACATATGTATGTAAGAAGTAAGCCAAGAGAATAAAAACTGACCAAGTAGTATTTAGTAAACTGATATGACTAATGCAAAGATAAATCACAAAGAAAACGCATGTTCGAGTTTAATATACTCACGTTGCTCTCAGTAGTGTTCAATCCATGAGTTGGTAAGAAATCGGGTGGGAATTTGTTGAAGCAGCCTCAGGAATTCCTTTCCATTTTCCCAGGCTTCATCAGAAGAAACTAAATCACTTCTGTAGCATTTAAATCCTCACCAAATGTATACCCCACCGAATCTGAGTTTATGGAGTCCAAATGCCTAGGCCAAGCTTGGGAATCCTCTTTTTTCTTTTGATAAGCGGGAACCTAAAACTTACACATGACTGAGTTTAAGCCAATGGGAGATGCCTCTGCCAGGTGTGGTTAATACTGAAATGAGGGAGAGAACTAAAGGCTTACAGGTGCCTTAATTTTCTCCAAACAATACTATAAGAAGTTGCAGGTGTACTCTCTCCTCAGTTCCACCCACAGTCACTGCTTTTAAAGAGTTAGTAAGGTATGAAATTGTAGCTCCAATTTCAGGAGGATGGTGGTGGTAAACTTCCTTTCTCTGGTACTCTTCCCCATGCCCTGCATGTTATTGTCAGGATTTATCTCTCTATATTTTCAAGTTATTCCAGCTTCACCACTTAATAGGTAAATTTGGGTAACTTGCTTAAAGTTTCTGTGCCTCAGTCTTCCCATCCATAATGATATTAATTCTGTTTACCTCAAAGGGTTGCTGTGACAACTGAAAAAGAATACAGAGTACTTAGAACAATGCTCAGCATGTAGTAAGCACCCTTTACATGCTCTTGTTGCAGAAGCAGGCATGTTCTAATGACTTTATTAATACAAAGCGGGTCCAAGAAAAAGCTCATCTTCCCCTCTGTGTCTACCCCCTTGCCATCTCTTACTTACCTAAGAAAACTGTTAACAGTGTCATGTGATCATGCCACATCTTTTTCTCTTCAGAGCAATAGACTGTAGATCTACCTACAAATATGGAGTTTCTTTCTTTTTTATAAAAGCAGATTCACATTCACTTTATAAAGATTTTTAAAATGTGGACCACTTTTTAAAAAAGTCTTTATTGAGTTTGTTAGAATATTACTTGTTCTATGTTTGGGTCTTTTGGCCACAAGGCACGTGGGATCTTAGCTCCCCCACCAGGGACTGAATCCACACACTCCTTGCATTGGAAGGAGGTCTTAACCACTGGACCGCCAGGGAAGTCCTCATTTTATCATTTAGTGATATATCCTGGATATCTTTCAGGGTGACAGTATATCAGTGCATGCAGCAAACTCATTCTTGTTAACAGCATAATATTCTGTTCACTTCAGTTACTCAGTCGTGTCTGACTCTTTGTGACCCCATGGACTGCAGCACACCAGGCTTCTCTGTCCATCACCAGCTCCTGGAGCTTACTCAAACTCATGTCCATTGAGTCGGTGATGCCATCCAACCATCTCATCCTCTGTTGTCCCCTTCTCTTCCTGCCTTCAATCCTTCCCAGCATCAGGGTCTTTTCAAATGGGTCAGCTCTTTGCATCAGGTAGCCGAAGTATTGGAGCTTCAGCATCAGTCCTTCCAATGAATATTCAGGACTGATTTCCTTTAGGGTGGACTGGTTGGATCTCCTTGCAGTCCAAGGGACTCTCAAGAGTCTTCTCCAACACCACAGTTCAAAAGCATCAATTCTTTGGCGCTCTGCTTTCTTTATGGTCCAACTCTCATATCCATACATGACTACTAGAAAAACCATAGCTTTGACTAGACGGACCTTTGTTGGCAAAGTAATGTCTCTGCTTTTTAATATGCTGTCTAGGTTGGTCATAACTTTTCTTCCAAGGAGTAAGTGTCTTTTAATTTCATGGCTGCAGTCACCATCTGCAGTTATTTTGGAGCCCCCCAAAATAAAGTCTGTCACTGTTTCCATTGTTTCCCCATCTATTTGCCATGAAGTAATGGGACCAGATGCCATGGTCTTATTTTTCTGAATGTTGAGTTTTAAGCCAACTTTTTCACTCTCCTCTTTCACTTTCATCAAGAGGCTCTTTAGTTCTTCGCTTTCTGCCATAAGTGTGATGTCATCTGCATATCTGAGGTTATTGATATTTCTCCTGGAAATCTTGATTCCAGCTTGTGCTTCCTCCAGCCCAGTGTTTCTCATGATGTACTCTGCATATAAGTTAAATAAGCAGGGTGACAATATACAGCCTTGATGTACTCCTTTTCCTATTTGGAACCAGTCTGTTGTTCCATGTCCAGTTCTAACTGTTGCTTCTTGACCAGCATACAGATTTCTCAGGAGGCAGGTCAGGTGGTCTGGTATTCCCATCTCTTGAAGAATTTTCCACAGTTTATTGTGATCCACACAAAGGCTTTGGCATAGTCAATAAAGCAGAAATAGATGTTTTTCTGGGACTTTCTTCCTTTTTCGATGATCCAGTGGACGTTGGCAATTTCATCTCTGGTTCCTCTGCCTTTTCTAAAACCAGCTTGAACATCTGGAAGTTAATGGTTCACGTATTGCTGAAGCCTGGCTTGGAGAATTTTGAGCATTACTTTACTAGCGTGTGAGATGAGTGCAATTGTGCGGTAGTTTGAGCATTCTTTGGCATTGCTTTTCTCTGGGATTGGAATAAAAACTGACCTTTTCCAGTCCTGTGGCCACTGCTGTTTTCCAAATTTGCTGGCATATCGAGTGCAGCACTTTCACAGCATCATCTTTTAGGATTTAAAATAACTCAATTGGAATTCTATCACCTCCACTATCTTTGTTCGTTGTGATGCTTCCTAAGGCCCACTTGACTTCGCATTCCAGTAGTATGTATCATAAAATTTATTCAAATGTGCTCCATAAATAGGCAATTGAGGTTATATCTAATTTTTGCTAATGACTACAAGGGTCCAATGGTTCAGCACACATCCTTGCTCATCTGTCCTGATGCTTTCAATCTGTAGGACAGATTCCCCAAAGTTGGACAACTAGATCAAAGATTTATGTGTCTTTAAAATGTTTAAAGTTTCAGCTTGATTACTCCCACCAAAGGCTGAGGCAACACATATTCCTACTGGCAATGTGCCAGTTGTCCTGCACTCTTAATAGCCCTTGATGTAATTTGTCTTAAGTTGTTTTGCCAATCGATCAGTAAATAATGATGTCTCATTTTAACCTGCTCTTCCTCACAGGCCTTGCAGGGCACCTTCTCATTTGTTTATTATTGTTGCAATTTCCTTCTCTGAATCATATCCTTATTTTTCTATTGCATTGTCTTTTTCTAATTATTTGTAGGCATTTTGGGGGGATTTTAACTCTTTGTGGTAAGAGTTGTGAATATCTTCTCCTGGTTGTCTTTTCACTCTGTTTATGGAACCTTTCATTAAACACAATTTTTAATGTTTCTGGGGCTTTATCTGTCAAGCTTTTTCTGAAGCTGCAGTCTTTCTTAAAAAGTAGCCTCTGTCCAGAGGTTATACAACTTCTCCCTTTTGTCCCATACTTTTTTTTTAAGATTTTAAAAATAACATTTTTTAAAAGTTAACATGTGCATAATAGGAAACCAGAAAACACTAGAAGCAAAAACAAAAAAAAAGTTCTCCATAATCATAGTTTACCTTTTGATGTGTCCTTCCTAGGTCCAATTTGCATATTTATACAATTAAGCATCCTTTTTTTTTATAATTAAGGTCATACAGTTATGTGTTATGCTTTTTTCACAAATCGTGACTATTTACCATTTCAAAGCCCTAAAGCTATGAGTATTTTGACAACCAATGATACACTACACCAACTCAATCTAGAAGAGAAAAATGTAATCCTGCCTTTCTTGGCAACAAAAATTTCATAGAAGACAAAAATGACAACAAGCCCCTAGATAAAGGTATTGGCAGAGTTATAATTTAAATACGGAGTCCCTTGATGTTCAATTAAAAATGAGACATAAACCAACAGAGTATATAGAGCATTCCATACTAGTCTTAATAGTTTCAGTTTTTAAAATTTAGATCTTTAAGCTGCCAGTAAATTGTTGCTGTATGTGGTGTGTTAGTGGGAAACTTGTATTGAATATAATAGACACACTGGAAAGTGCACAAGTTCTAAGTGAAATTTTCACCAACTGAACACACGCTTGTATGATCTGCATCCATTTCAAGAAATAGAACAGGGGACTTCCCTGGTGGTCCAGTGGCTAAAACTCTGTGCTCCCAATGCATGGGGTCTGGGTTCAATACCTGGTCAGGGAACTAGATCCCACATGCCCCAACAATTTTCCAACCTGTAATGAAGGTCATAGATTCCCAAGTGCTGCAATTAAGGCCCAGCGAAGCCAAATAAATATTTAAAAAATAGAAGACAGACAGTACCCCAGGTACTTTGTCTCCTTCCAGTCATTATTCCCTGATGGAGGATAACCACTGTACTGACCTCTAACACCTTATATTAGATTTCTAAGGGGATAATTTTATTTTTATGCAGATGGTTAAATATGCCAACACCATTTATTAAATTAGCACCTGTTTTCACAGTGAGTTAAAAATCACTCCTTTGATCAATGGTACTTACAAGGAGAAAATATATTTCTGGATGCTGTGGATGGGTTGCATAACGCAGTGTCTAACAAAGTCACATCTTCCATTATGGAGCCCAGCTGGGCTCCCCTGCAGCCTGAGCTTTGCTGGTTGGTGACTGATTTTCTCCATGTGACTTGTGTGTGTCTAAATAGTCAGAAAAGCACTGATCGTACTGGCCCACTCAGAGAGGACGTCCTTCAACTATGCCATGAAGGAGGCCGCCATAGAGGCTTTGAAGAGGAAAGGATGGGAGGTCACTGTGTCGGACCTGTATGCCATGAACTTCAATCCCATCATCTCCAGAAAGGACATCACAGGTGGGAGCGGCTCTCCCCTTTAATTAGGTCTTTGTGGAACTTCTCCCTTGTGGGCTTTCTGGCCCCGCCTTGGCCCTCTGGCGTCAGCTTCTCTTTTCCTCTCTGCAGGTAAACTGAAGGACCCCGGGAACTTTCAGTATCCTGCCGAGACTGTTTTAGCTTATAAAGAAGGCCGTCTGAGCCCAGATATTGTGGCCGAACAAAAGAAGCTGGAAGCTGCAGACCTTGTGATTTTTCAGGTGTGGTAAGACATCAGAAGGGGTGTTGAGACACTTTCGTTTTTTTGTCCTAGACCTGACACCTAATTAGCTATGTGCTCTTAGGAAAGTCACAGCCCCTTGACCACTCTCCTTAAAGAAGGATAATTACTTCAAAGGTGCAGTATTACACAGATTTATAGATGTTATGAAGCTGGCTGTATATTCTTTGAAAGTATGACTGTGACTGCAGAGATGATACGCGAGCCTTGAGCTCTTTTTCCAAGAGCGTTTAGTCTTTTCTTCAATTAGTAATTTCTCATGGAATCACTCAAGTTTGCAGTTCTTACCCCATCTCCATAAGCATCCTGAAAACAGTATTTGGAGCAAGGCATGAGAGCTTGACTTCTCTGCGATGGGAGCTCCCAGTGCAGTGTGCACCGCTCTGCTTAATGTGTTCTAGCAGCAAAACCATGGCCTTTCTCCTCCTGGAAGCTGCCTCACCATTTAGCAGTCAGTACTGAAACTGGGTATGCTTCTTGTAAGTCACCTTTCCTGACACCGGACTGTACTCAGTGACTTTGCTGCTACCAATCCCAACCAGCTTTTTGGTATTAAACATGGAATGTATGCGTTCATAGAAGTTTGATACTGGCTGTGATTTTTGCAATTATTCAATCAGCTGCAAAGACTCTAACCTTTGATGTCCCTTATTCTACCTGTTGCTATGAATGAAAGCCACATAACATTAGCCAGTGTCCCAAAGGATCCCTTTTTGGTCTACATTTTCTACTCTCTCTTATTGCAGTACAGCCAAGGCAGCAGCAGTAGCAACTTTCAGTTCTGCTTCTAAGAATCACCATATTTTAGAACTGGAAAGGACAGCCTTTAAATTCAGCTTCTATCCAATGCATACGTTTTCTTTACTACCAGTACAACTGTACAAGTTGCGCACTGCAAAGTAGCAACACAATGAAGGGCAACGTAAACTCCACAGATTTGCATATTTATTATATCAGTTTTGCAACAGATGACAGGAAGAGTCTTATTCCAGCAAAATCAGTGTGCTAGAAATGATAGTCTGGCAACATTAAAATAAATGTCCTAAGGAAGGACTGCCTTCATTCATACCAATGTGCCACATGGGCTAGGCCCTGCTCAGCTGTCTGACTTCTCCAAAAGGAATGTGAGAGAGTAAACTTTTAATATCAAGCAAGCCAACCAATTCTATTATCAGCCCTGACTGTAGAACATTCACAGGGGACCAAATCTACTTGCTTGAATAACCTACACATCCTAAAAGCTGCAAATATGGCCCTTCACAATTGGAGCATCTTAAATGTGAGAATATGAGAAGCTACTAGAGACCCCTCAAGCCCCTCTTTTTATGGATGAGGAAGGGGCTTGTGTGGCAGAAGTCATGCCTCACATTATTGGCAGATTCAGGGTAAGAATGCAGGTCTCATTCTCAATCACGTCCTAAAACTTTACTTCCTTACTCTCTTTCCTGTAGGTCAACCACTCTTCAGAGAGAACTACCAAGTCCTACAAATTTCTTCTCTGTCCTTGCTTTTTCTTTTAACCTCTGGGTATGTTCCTGTCATCATAGCCTTTAAGTGAGCCAAGAAGAAATACTGGTATGGCCTTGCTCGACTTTTACCAGGACAAGAGCCCCAGTAGGTCTTTCTTGTGAGAATTCCCTGATGAACCTTGATTACACTGATCATTTGATAGCATTTCTCAGTGGTTCTGTTTATTCTAAATGATAGGATTTTACATCCGTGAGCACAAGGTACAGGTTTTGTATTTGTGATACCACACCCACTGAAGCAAGCTCTTGACAAAATATTGATTTAGGTGTCACACACTGAGGCCAACTTTGCCTGCAATCCTTGCTGTTTAGACTTTGCTGCCAAACGAGATTTCACAGAAACAAGTCTTTATTTCACGTGGCTCTCTTCACACCCACCTGATATTTGTTATTTGAACGCAGGAACAGGAGTGTCTAGTTGACAGACCAAGGACAATGATTTTCTTTAGAATTTTCTTTTCTTGAATGTTCTACCTTCTCCAAGAGGAATGACAGGGCCTGAAGAAAGTTTGCCCCTCAGTGATGTCATGGACAGCAGCTAAGCACTGAATCTTCTGTGCTGGGGGTGTTCCTGATCTAACCTCTCTGTCCTCTGTCCCTCAGTTCCCCCTGCAGTGGTTTGGAGTCCCTGCCATCCTGAAAGGCTGGTTTGAGCGGGTGCTCATAGGGGAGTTCGCTTATACGTATGCTGCCATGTATGATAAGGGGCCTTTCCGGGTAAGTGGATAATTGTTTGTTTTTTTTTTTTCTAATGCCTGGATTTTAGGAAGATTCTGTCTTGAGGCAGAGTTTTGAGTACAGTTAGATACCACAATCAGGCTCCAGGTCCCTTTGGGAAGTATGTATGGAGATTAGATAAACCTAGAATAGCAAAACACTGAGTTAAAGCAGGATGGTTGATGTATCATTATACTATTTTCTCTTTATGTACTGATATGTTTGAACTTGCCCATTAAAAAAAAGGAGTCTGTCTTCATTTTCTAGGCACCCAAAACTATACAAGAAGCATTTTTGAGACCTTCTAGATCACAAGCCTCGATACATGCCTAGTACTGTGAGGAGACAGACAGATTTAAAAAACTCCATCCACCTAGGCATCAGCAGTCAGCACTGATTTTGCGTTACCATGACAGCCTTCACCTGACTTGCCACATGCAGGAGTGTGGAATCCTGGGCCTGCCCCTCTGCGTACCACTTTCCAGGCTGGTACTTCTGCAGAGTCATACTGCACAGCTTAGAAGAGCCAATGTATTAAGTAATATATCTAGGCAGCATGGGGTGGGGGGGACTTTTATATTCTTTTCCCTGGGGCTGTTTCATTAACTTCCTGTCACCAGAGAGATGTGGATGATAATGACTTTTCTTTTACAGAATAAGAAGGCAGTGCTTTCCATCACCACCGGTGGCAGCGGCTCCATGTATTCTCTGCAGGGTATCCATGGGGACATGAACATCATTCTCTGGCCAATTCAGGTATCTTGTTTTCAGTGACCTTCAGGGGTATTAACTGAATTTTCTATTGGGTCCACATCCTCCAGATAGCATCTGGAAACAGATCTGAGGTATGAAGATGAATGGACTATAGAAGGGGCTTCCTTTTAGGACTGACTTGTCTTCCCAGGACCCCAGGCTTATAGAATAACTCATGTGTGCACATGGTCAAATACCACTCTCTCCTAGCCAGAGGATAGCATGGATGACTCCCCCAGGTTTGCACAGCCATGTGACTGGCATCTCTCACCAATCTCCCTGTCCTCCTCCAAGTTGCTGCTCTAGTCTCACAGACTATCAGAGCCCAAGAAAAGTTAAGAAATTATTTAGTTCAGCTAATAAAACTGAAGTCTGAAGCAGGTTTTTTGGCGGTCATTGGACCCTCAGGGTAACCTCCTAAGGCTGGCAAGAAGAGCACGTGAGATGGCCATCTACAGGATGAGGGACTCAGTATTAGTAATAACATTGGAGAACAAATGGCAAGAATAGTTTATGAAGACTCGCCTGGTAATGTGGAGAGGCAGAGAAACGCACCTGTGCAGGTCTTGGCAACAGTCAGCTGCTGAGAAGCTAAAACCCTCCCTGAGGTAACAGAACTTTGGGCGCTTTTGGCAGATAGTGCCAGGCTGGCACCGTTTCAAAGGCTTTATTCATTAAGAGAAGAGTATAGCTGAATAGGCTAAAATAGGTTAACAGCTAGGTACAGGGAGCACAAGGTGAGAGGATGGAGCTATGAACTAATTCTCAAGGCCTTCACATCAGGGTGTCCTATTGGGAAACCTAGATTAACTTTCATTGTCTGTGGTACAAGGTGTGTGGCGTTTGACCTGTGACTCACCTCTATGCTCTGTGTATCCCCAGAGTGGCACTCTGCACTTCTGTGGCTTCCAAGTCTTGGAACCTCAACTGACATACAGCATTGGGCACACTCCCAAGGATGCCCGAGTTCAGATCCTGGAAGGATGGAAGAAACGCCTGGAGAATATCTGGGATGAGATGCCACTGTATTTTGCTCCAAGTAGCCTCTTTGACCTAAACTTCCAGGCAGGATTCTTAATGAAAAAGGAGGTGCAGGATGAGCAGAAAAGTAAGAAATTTGGCCTTTCTGTGGGCCATCACTTGGGCAAGTCCATCCCAACGGACAACCAGATCAAAGCCATAAAATAAGATTCACAAGACTGGACTTCCTTCTAAAAATGTAACCAAATCTTGGTTTCTATTTTGAGCTTCCTTGATTTGCTTTAGTTTTTAAGATCTGTGTTTTTCTTTTTTCACGAGGAATGGATAGTAGAGAACAGATTAAATTCATACGTTTTTGGATAGCTTTATTAAATAATGTAACCAATCCTTACAATTGCTATCATGGCAAAATCTGATTAGGCTCAAAAGGGCTCTTAGGATGTAAAGAAAGACAAAAAGGTAGAAAGATGCCAGACAGTATTCTTTAAGGTCCTCTACACAATTTAATTCCTCTCTCTTTAGGGATATATTTTTAGGAATAAATCTGGCTAGAAAGCATCCAACTCCTCAATGATCTATTTTTCTTTAATTACCTCTCTGTGGTTTATGGCAGAAGGGAATTTCTCAGAGGAAGAAACGACAAAATCTGTCTGACCTAAGGGACTCATTTAATAATTGCTACTCTCTGCTTGTTTGTGATATATAGTAGCTTTATTACTACACAATGACTACCATGCCTATATGAATGTCCTTCTTCCTTCAACTTTTGTTGTTAGTTAACACAGATACCTTGAAATGAAAAGTTAATAAAAATCTTTTTCACTTCAATCTTCTGATTTAGCATCTGCAAATAAATGGATACATCTATAACTACATCTGCTATGACGAATGAATTCACAAAAGGAAATAGTACTCCTAATACCTAAAAAGAGCCTTCCACAAACAGTACTTCATTTTTTGATCCATATAACTAACCTGGAAATTTTCCCTGTATCATTTATAAACTGATGACTTTCCTTTCAAGGATGTGTTTTGGTTCCATGAATATGGGGGCAAAATTGTAAGCCTAGAGTTTCACTAACTTTGGTGAACGATTTTGGCATTCATAGTCTAACTTCCTGTTTAAATAAATGATTGAGGTGCATCTCTACTAAGTGTTGGTATAATCCAAGTTGAAAATGATGAAAGAATGCCCTCTTGTGGTCCAGAGAAAGAAAACATGAGAAACAATGCAAAACAAGGTTGTCTCTTACCTGCCAAGGAAATGATGGCATCAGGCAGGAGAACCTCATGTGCCAGATGCCAGCAGGCACTGGGTATTCTTTCCACAATATCCACAATGGCAGATGGCTGGGTGCTTCAGTTTGAAAACATATGAAAATGTTTTCTGTTGCCTTTATCCTCACTGCAGTTTTATGTAAATTTCTAAAAGTTCCAAATGAAATAAAATCCATTTCTATAAAACAAACTCAAATTCACTGGTTTCAGGCAAAAGTAGAATCTACCGGGGAAGGGATCAGAGGATTCAGTGATAAACTGTGGCCAGAAGCCTAAACGGTAACTTGGCTTGAGAGCTTGCCCAATAGGGCTGCTTCATTCTGAATGGTAATGAAACCAATTAAGATTCTCTCAGGGATTTAAAGGACATTTAAGAAGATCCAGGAAGGAGTGCTTAGTCGTTAAGTCATGTCTGACTCTTTGTGACCCCGTGGACTGTAGCTGGCCAGGCTCCTCTGTCAATGGGATTTCCCAGGGAAGAATACTGGAGTGGGTTGCTATTTCCTTCTCCAGGAGTCTTCCCAACCCAGGGATCAAGAGAGTGGTATAGAAATCAAGAAAAACACAGAATGTAATTAATAAATGCCACGGGGCAATATTTATTGTGACTTGCCTGAATTTCTTGGTTAATCAATGGGGCAGGCATTCTTCTAGGCACTGGGAATACAGCAGACAAAATACCTATCTTCATGGAGGATTGCACCCCATGATAGAAGAACAAATGTCTGTCAGGTGATAAATGCTAGAAAGGAAGAGCAGGAAAGAGGGTTAGAGATGGGATCCGAGTTTTATACAGTGTGATCAACAAAGATCTAATAAGGTTATATTTGAGCAAAGACTTGATAACATTAAGAGACTGAGACATGTGGATCTCTGAAGAAAAGGCATACCGGTAGTGATGTGAGCGCAAACCCATGAGGTACCAGCATCATCAGTCTGTTTTAGGGAGGGAAAGGAACTTAGTGTGACAAAGCAGAGAAAGCAAGAGAAGGATGGGTCAGACACACAACCGGGACAGACCACAAACGGCCTTACAAGCATTGTGAAATGTAGAAATAGGAAGTCAGTCACTGGATGGTTTTGAGCAAAGGTTACACAGGACTTATGTTTAAATCCGGCTGGTATGTGAAGAATCAAGTATGAGGAGCAATGAGAGAAGTAGGGAGAATTGTTGGGAAACTGCTATGACAAGGCAACAAATGCTTTGGTTCAGAGTGATAGCAATAGCTGTATTGAGAAGTGGCTGGATTCTGGATATATTTCAAAGGTCAGAGTAACATGATCTGATGACAGAGTATATTAAGGTCAAAAAACAAACTCTCAGAGGTATTTTGGCTTAAACAATTGGAAGAATGGAGATTTCATTTTGCTCAGATGAGGAAGAATCTGGAAAGAGTATTGGGGGCAGAAGAAGGAGATGGGAAGGGGAGAATCAAAATTTGACTTCAGACATGTTATATCTGAGATGTCTATTGTGACTGTCAAGTAGACAGTTGGGTAATAGGAACTTGGAGTAAAGTCAACACGTAGAAGTATCTAAAGCAATGTGACTGGATGGGATCAACTGGAAATTGAGTAACAGTAGAGAAGAGATCTAATGATTGACTTCTAGAGGTCTCTAACATTAGGAGGTCAAGAAGATAAGAAGAGAAAAGGCCAATAAAGTGAGAGACATGAGCATAGTGTCCTGCAAGCCGAGTGAAGAAAGTGTTTCAAAGACTATCAAATACTGCTGATAAGCTGAGTGAGTGAAACAGGCATGGAAATGACTTTTGAGAGGCCATTGGTGATGCTGTTAAGAACTATTTCTGGAGAGTGGGGTAATAAAACCTGATTGGGATGGAAGGAGAGGAAGTGGAAATAGTGTATATGTGGGATGTGTGGTCAAAGAAAATTGTTTTTTAAGAGATGAGAAACATTACAGAAAATTCATATGCTAGTGGGTATGAGAAAAGGTTTTGATGCTGGAGAAAGAGGGTAATTTTATATATAAAACTGAATCTCTTTGCTGTTTACCTGAAACACAACACTGTAAGTCAACTATACTCCAACAGAAAATAAAAACAAGAATTAAAATTAAAAATTAAATTACAAATAAAAAAAGAAAGAGGATAATTAAACGACCATGTGTTTGAAAAAGCAAAAGGATATGGATCTAGTGCACCAGGGGCAGAAGAAAAAAGCAGTATCAGGACTAGTATGACTAATACAAGGTTAACATTTACTAGGCACTTAGCTCCTATGTGCCAGGAACTAAGTAGTTTTATGCTGATTAACTTATGTAATTTTTATAGCAACCCTTAGGGGATCATTCTAGTTTTCTTTCCACTTTATAAAGAAACAAAGGAATGGAGAGGTTAAACATTTGGTATAGGAGCCAGAACTTCACCCAAGAGGCAAACTCAAGAGCTTATGCTTTTAAATACTATTGTGCCTCAGTACAGGCAGGGACAATGACACCATGAAATAGAGCACAAGAGCAGTAATCAGCTGTCTTTCTGAAAGACCATAAGTGTTGCTGTTGAGAAACTATAGCTATTTTTTAATTGGAGGATAATTGTTTTACCATGTTGTGGTGGTTTCTGCCGTATAATGTGAATCAGCCATAAGCGTGTGTGTGTGTGTGTGTGTGTATCCCCTCCCTCTTGAGCCACCCTCTCCCTGTTCCCACACCACCTCTAAGTTGTCACAGATCGCCAGGCCAGGCTCCTTGTGTTATATACAGCAGCTTCCCACTAGCCATCTAATTTATACATTGTAGTATATATTTGTCAGTAGCTGCTTTTACACTTCTAAAGTCCTCCTGTGTCCCTAAGCAGGGATAAATGATGTTCAACTTTCTGACAGGCCTAATTATATGGCTGCTGAGAATTGTTTGCTCCTCATGAGATGACAAAGCAGGACTCTTATCAGCTCGGAGTAAAGCAAGAAAACTGTCTCCCTTGTTCTGGACACTGTAACTTAGATTATGTAACCCAGGACCACATCAACCTTTCTGGCAGCCACTTGTAGTCCCATCTTCAGATCAAAAATACCCAAATATTTTTGATATTTATACTTACTAAATTGCATTTGGTTATTACTCCTTTCCAATGCTGCTGAAGTCCATAAATGCTAAAAGACAACTTTTAAGCATATTTAGAACAATGGCAGCAGTGTTATTACTTTAGACCCCTAAAGTGAAAACTCATTTAGATGGATTATATACATTTGGATGTTAAAAAAATTCACTCACTTTCACAGAATCAACAGATACCATCTATATTTGATAAGAAAGTATAAGAATATTGTTTAAAGCAGCACTACTGAAGCTTCAGTTATTTATACATCACATACATGATATTCATGTATCACCTGTATTAGTATTTATTTAGAATTTTGGCTTTGACTCACATTTCCCCATAGTCTAGTAGGAAGACACATTATATATTTTTCTAATGTACATCCACACACACATATATGTTTAAAAATAATGTTTACCCATGTAAATCACCTAAAATCATTCTGAATGATTAATTTACAGAAGAATAAAAAGAGACTGCCTCTGGATGTGGGACTGAGGGCTGGGGAGACTTTGTTTTCATCAAAAGCACCTCCACAATTCATAATTTGTCACCACATGCATTATTTTACTAAACATGAAACACTTTAAGTAAAACAAATAATTCTATCACACTAAGTCACTTTTGTACACTACCTGGTAAAACAGTAGGTACAGTGTCACTATTAAAAATATTTCTGTATTTCATACCTTTTCCTAATGACCTTTTTTAATTTTTTAAGTTCAGTCACATACTCATGTTGTTCAAAACTGACATTCTTAGATATGACTTCGTTCGCAAAGTCTGAGGAAAAAAGACAGTTAACCACTACAAAATGAAAACTTTCAATGTTTTATTTTTGACTGCAGCTGGTTACAGAAATATAGTTGCGAGTATACAAATGTTCCAATAGAAGCAAAATATCTTTTTAATATTTAACAAGTTATCACAGATAGCTAAAAACATAGATGCAAATGAAATTCCCCCAGAGAATAAACTGAAGTATCTGGTGTCAGTGCTCTGAAATACCAACTATGAAAGCCATATACACAAAAATGTAACCCTTATATCATTGCAGGACAATGGAAGAAGGCAGTTCAGTGGTTGATCAGTGTACTCAAGCAAATAAAATTAAATTAAAAACTTAAATGGCAGAATGGTAGCTAAACCACTTAAGAACAGGTTAATGAAATAACTGTAGTATACTTATTAAAAGCCTAAGTAAAACAAATGAATGAACTCAGTAAAAAGTATCCCAAAAAAGTAATAAATACTTGGAGCTTATCAATTCAAAGTAAGGGAACAAGGTGAAGCATATACATTCATTAGATCAAAAGAAATTAGCTCAATATCACTAGAATCAGTTTGTCACTCAAAGTCATAAACACTTCTGTGCAGGACAGTTCTTTAATCTGATTCCAAAGTCACTCTCAAACATCTGAGATGGCATGTGTGTGTGTGTTTGTGTGTGCTGTCCTGAGGCTCATTAGCTAAAATAATAATGGTTATACAAACTATCTCAAATTAGACAAATTACTTCTGGGAAAAGAAAGCATGGTGATATGGTTAAAAACAGAACTTTTAAAGAAAATATTACAAGTTGGAGTTGAATAATATTGTGGTATGGTAGAATGCCTTATGTAATAAGAATATAGTATGCAATAAGGTGGTAAAGATGGTAACAGGAACAAGAAAGCAGGAATGTAACTAGAGCATCTCCCAACAGTTTGCCTATATATTTCCAGCACCAAAGTACGTAGAGTAAGCCACTTACATTTCCACTGCTACTATTAAGCAAAGACAGCAGTGGTGATTTTTATTTTGAAATGTGCATTTTTATTTCATGAATTTATTAATTGGTGATTTGTAAACACCAGCAATTATGGAGGTACTGAATTATAGAGGGAGATTAAAATGAATAAATAAATCTATTTATCTTATGGTTAGTTGCATATAATTGGAAAGGGAGAAATGCCTAAATTAAATAACACAGTGTCTTATTTAACATCTCATCTGAAGCATAAGTTCCAACCAAGGGTAGTTATATTTCCAGTGCGTCAAAAAGCAAGCTATTTTAAAAGAAGATTTATCTATTAAAAAAAGAAATTAAATAAGGTGCTTTGTTGACCTGGCTAGCCATGTTGTTTAACAGCTCAGATACATATGTAAATATAAGGAATGACAAATAATTTTGTTCTGAGAGTTGGTCTAGCCAGGACAAAACTGTCGTCTGCTGGTAAGGTAAGAGGCAATGAAAATGAAGCTTGTATTATCACTGCCCACAATGTACCCATTTTATGGATAAACAGGAGACTTTAGCACCCGTCAATTATGTTAGCTACTTAAATGTCACCATAGTTAAAATAAAAATATAGACCATTGCACCTATATATTTAAATCAGTCATTTAATGTAAACTTTTTAGCATGTGGTAGGAATACACCAAACTAAGTTAACTGAATTATCAATAACTGGACTAATTGTATATGTACATAAAATATATTTCTATAGGTAGTACTGAGAATAAATTATCATTACCAGTAAATGATTATGGATAACCAGGTTAAACTGAATTTACACTTAGAACAATGTATAATTGTGTGAGTGGAAAAAAAGCCCTTTCTAGTAATACATTTTACTGTATACACTATAAACCAGTGGTTCTCAAACTTTGGCATGCATCAGAATCACCTTTAACAGAAGGTTTGTTAAAAACAGATTGCTGAGTCCCACTCCAGAGTTTCTGATTCACTGTGTCTGGAATAAGGCCCAAGATTTTGTATTTTTAACTAGTTTCCAGGTGATACAGACATTGGCTGGTGGGCTGAGGACCACATTTTGAGAACCACTGGTTTATATGCACATGTAGAAAACTATATACTATGTTATTAATATGAAACAAAAAATATAGGAAGAAAGCTGGTTAATTAACTCTCAAACATATAGATTAGCAAGCTGAACATTTTAATGTTTCTAAAATGATTTTCTGAAGTGTAATCATTTCCCTTATAGTCAGTTACATCTCAAAGCCTTAGTAAGTCCTACTGTACAGTCATTTTAGAAAATATTCCCATAACATACCAAGTTGGATATCCAAAATAAAAAGGGACATAAATATTCTAAACAGTTAAAATGTATTCATCAAAAGGAATCATCACTATACAGCATTTTTTACTTCTTTGGAATGATTAAAGTGCATAATATCATTAGGGTATTGAGAATATTGCATAAAGATCTGCAGTCTTTAGAGCCACCAACAGTCATGGAAATACTCACATAGGGAAAGCAGCTCTATCTCTAAGTCACTACTATCCTGACTTGTTTGCTGCTGATGGCCCTTTCTTTAGGCACCACCACTATGGTGAGGAGCTGGAACATAGGCAAAATTAACAACAACAACAAAAAAAACAGAGGGACATCCGATCCAACTGTATCCGGCTGCAAGGAATTATTTTAGTTCTGGGGGACTCAGATATAACTTCATTTCTTTTGCAACTATTTTTCATGGGCAGATTACTAAGGCTCTGATGGGCAAGAGGCACAAAACAATGAATTATTTGACTCTCTATCATTAGAAAAATTGACATTACCAAGCTTTATCTAAACTATGTGTTATTGATTTATTTTCATCCATCATATAATTAAGAGCAGAGCAGGTGCTTCAAACACTTCCTTTCTGAAAGTTAACCATACACATTTGAGCCATAGTCTCACATATAGTAAAATTTTTGATAGCATTCAGATTAAGACTTATTATTAGTTGGTCAGGATGAAGACAAATTTAGCTAATTTATATAAAGTCTAAAAGACGATCTTTTACTTATCCTCTTTCAAAGAAACAATCCTAGCTATATATCTTTTCTCTTCCTCTTCTGCCAATGGTCATTAGGAGGGTTTGAAACGTTTTTTTCTATGGTGATCAACAAACGGAGAAAAGAATTACTAAAAAGAAAAAATGAAAGTCTAGACTATTAGTCATTTGCCTATGTGTTTTTGGCAACAATGAAAAATGAAATCATAAGAAAGGGGCACTATCATGGTAAAAAGGCACTTTTCCATAAGCATTTAATCTAGATATAAAATATTAATTTAAAAAATTTCCTGAAAGAGAAAGTGGAATAAAAATAGTTATATTAATAAATGAGGCTAGAATGACACAAAAACAAAGGGGAATTAAAGAAGTAATCAGAATGCTGGGACAAGTCACAAATGATATTCTAGGTATTATTCTGGTATTTACTACATTATGAACATCATCTTCACTATTTAGCTCTAGTGACACAAATAAGCAGACAGGAAAACCTCTTTTTAATACATGTTATGAGATTATACTACCTCATTCACTGGGGTATATATATTCCGAGTCATTTTTCTAATAAAGCCACTGAACTATACACTCTCTCTTGTATTAAGTCCCTCCACAAAACAAAGGCATGCAGATATAACACAGCTGTCTTGCTAAGGGATGAAGCCTGTGGTCATGAAACAGAGTGGTCAGAAGCTAATAGGTCTAATATAATTTTCAATTAATTAGAAAAAAATCAACTAGAAAACAAATACTAAAACAGAAATTCTCACCAGAAAGATGAAAAAATTCTCAAGTACTCCCAGTGAGTATCTATAAAACCATGTTGAATTTTGAGGCTTTGATTAATTTTAATTTAAGCATTTAATTTCTGGTCTATAATTGCTGATGCATCTAAACAGGTTATACTTTTCCAAAATAAGCATCTATAATGGCTTAAATGGTCAAAAGGAATTATTCTCTTAGTTCTAAGGGGGACTTAGATACAGTTTCTTTCTCATTCCCTTTGACAGTTTTTCCTAGGTGGATTAACTGAGGTTCTGATGGGCAAGAAATGCACTGTAATGAAATTCCCAACTACAGCATAAGCAATATTACAAAAAAGAAAGGAAGGAAGGTCCCTCGCTAATACTGCTTCTACAATAAACAAAGCCCTTTAAAAACCTGTTCTAGGGAGACTGGTGAAAACAGATTTGCATTGGTTAAATAACAACATAATACTCTAATTACAAAGGTAACAAAATAAAGTTAAGAAGCAAAATACAACTTCTAATTGTTGTATACAACTTCTCCCATGTTGGTGTGGATAGATAATGGAATGACAATAAGGAATAAAGGACAAACACACACATACACACACACTCATGCAGACATACAGATAAGCTCCAAGCATTCATGTGAGTTCCTAAATGCAAGAACAATTGAATGTAACAATATAAAGGAATAAAATGTGGTTTATAGTTCACTTAAGTCCTTCTGCCATAAGTAAATTTAATAAATTGTTGTTTCCAAGGACTCTGCTGGCTCTTGGAATCTCTCCCTATATAGATGTAACTTGTAACAGTAATCTTGAATCTGTATTATTAGCACAAGTATCAACCACTGACTACTAAGCTAACTCTTCAATAAGAAGACAAATACTTTTTGTAACCAAATAATATGTTCTGAATGCTGTACTTAACATTGACCTTTTAGCGGTAATGAACATTTAACAATGTTAAAAAAAAAATCATTACTGAATTAAGAATATGGTATCTTAGCACAGCCCTTGTACAAATAACCACAAAATTTATGAAAATAAAAATTGGGTTTTCTGCCTCCATCCAATCAAACCACTACAGTTCAGGTATATGTTCTGTTCTAAACTGAGATATTACAAAACAGAAAATTGGTCCCTGGTGACTTGGCATTGGCAATCAGCATTTTACAATGATAAACTTCTTGCTAAATAACAGAAGTCAGCACACAAGCCAGTCTTCTTGCCACCACTTCATCCATAGAGCAGCGTTAACAGTGGAACTTGGTGAACAAATAGACTTTCCTGAGTCTCCTGTGTAATCTCTTGGGAAAAAATTCAGAAAACTCAGAAATAAACTTACAGCATTTTATTTCTACTTATTTTTATACCGGTGGATAAGCTTTCTAACATCAGTCAGCCCTCTGTAATTAGTTATCCATTTTAAAACTGAAGCACTGGATTGTGTGGCTGGTCCTTCTCATAACCTGAACTATACTGGGTAATTTTTCCTAATGGGGTGGGGAGATTATATATATATATATACACATACATACATATATATATATATATATGAAAATGCTTTTGGTTTAGAGAATTTATAAAGTAGCTCTGGTTATTACAAGATGGGGAAAATGTTATTAAAATTACAAACATGTTTTTTTTAGTGTCTTTATAAATAAAAGGCATAGAATACAGAAAGCCAATTAATAATAACAATAACAACAATAATAAAATATTAAATATATAGTGAGCAAAGACTGGATGGCTCATTCTTGTGAAACACCATTTGACACAATTGCCTACATGTGTTTCCTTACTTTAACACTTTGCTGAGTGTAAGATCCAGCGAACACACAGTAAGCTGACTTTAGCCCACTAATCACATAACTGCCTGATGGAATGGCCACAGATGAGCAGGTCATTTGTTTCAAAAGATACTTAAATACTCAATAAAGACATAACAAACCCCCCCCTCACTTTTATCAGACGCCACGTTGTGGTAGAACATCAGACAAACTCACAAATTTACCACAAAAATGTGTGGCAAAAAAAGAATAGTTTATATATATGTATATATATAAATTTCTATATTTATGCCAATGTACTCACTCAGTACAAATAGCAAAATAGTATACCATTTCCTAAATACAAAATATAGCTTTCCAAAAAAATGAAACACACATTAGATATAAACCATCCAAAACTTGAACGATTGAAAACTGTATTCAAAATTAAATGACCTAGAGTAGGTCTCTTTCTGAAAAGTTCCCTTCATATCGGCAAGAAGCCTGTACTACTGAAAACATAATTCAATGCCTCTCAATCAGAGAGAGAAAGAAAGAAAGGGTTGGGGGTGGAGGGAAGAATAAATGAGACCAAAGAGAAAAAAAACAAAGAAGGGTGCATTCAAAGAACCAAGGAAGACCATCACAAAAAGGGGGGAAAATCCAGCTGTATAAACAAAACCAACACCACAATTCCACAAAGTTCAACTAAATGTACAGGATAGAAAAGACAAAAATAAAGAACAGAAATGTAGCCTTGAACGAACAATTAAGAGGCTATTTTTTGTACATTTAAAAAATAAATGAAACAGACAAGAATGCCAAAACATCTTATCTACATATAGAAGCCACACACAATTTGGCCTTAAACTGTATTAACAGCTTTCTACATGCCAAAAGGAGAATAAGACATAAGCATATGTCCAGAGAACAGGTTGTAGTGAGAAGCAGGCATCCCATGGGTGGTGAGAACACCAAATCTGTATAACTAATACTACAACTGCAAGTTCTGGAGTGTGTTATTTTGCTCTCTATAGATGTAACACAAATGAATTCTTCACTTTAAGTCAATGATATGACCCTGGTAAAGCCTAAGGCTTGTGGGAACCATCAGGTAAATGATCACTTCAAACTGTAAAGCACTGAGGTGACAAGTGAATTACACTCACTACAGCTCAGGGAGAAGTGATGTTTCAAGAAATTTTAATTTGTCTCTCTTTTTTTAATTAACATTTACACTGCTTCCTATAAGAGGGAAAAATTTGAAGACTTCAGAACAGCACCGTTCATGGGAAAAAAATACATTGTTTCTTATTTCTCAGGAGTCAGTTCCCCTCATTCCTGAAAGGGTAGCTCCCTGCCTGTGCTGCAGGAGTTGCTGGATTATCCTAGATCAACATGGTCTTTTCATTTAAGTTACTACAGGGTCAGAAAGCTAGTAGCATATTACTAATTGTCTAAAATTAAGTGAAGAGGGGAAGAATAACACAGATGAACATAAAAAGGGAATACCAGTCCAAGACTGGGAAAAGAAGAAAACAAACTCAAATTGCTGTCAGTTTTAGAGGCTATCAAAACATAATTTACCATATATCATCCCCTTAATTTTTTTAATAAAGCAAAATATTTATTTTTCTATGCACAGTTATGGCTAAAACCCTTAACAGAAACATAGAGAACTAATGACTCTCTGAAAAATAAAATCAATAGCATTCCAGCTGTTCCCTGTTTGTAAGTGTGTTGTCTGTGATAAATAGAGGCCTCTTATCCGTGCAGAGCTCTTAATACAGCCTACTTGTCAGAATGTTAACCCTTCAGTTTCTCCATAAAAACTGAGAAAAGATTCCTTCACTGTAGCCAATAGCTGTGCTTTTTATACTGAAAAATCATAGCCTTAGTTATTATTTGAACTTTTTTATAAGCCACTACTTGACTAAACAATGCAGAAAAGAAAATACAAATGAACAAAAGTAAACATGAAACATGAATTATTTTCTAATAGCAATAATAACTGAGTGATCCAGCTTGTCAATTTAAACTGTACTTTCAAAGAAAGAGTGCCTACGAAAATAGCAATAATTAATTCTGTCAGCTGGAAACTCAAATAGATTCTCAGTCATCACTGTTATTAGGAACATAAAATATAAAAATGTTAACAATGGTGGTTAATCACTGCAATAGGTAGCCAACGTGTGCTCTTTTGCAGCCAGAGTAAAATCTATCCATTTACTCAATCACAGTTTTTCATATTTTGTTTTCTTTTTAAAGTAACAGTTCAATAATCCTCATGGAATCACAAGATCTCAGGATATCTTGAAATCAGGATTTTCTTCATGGAATTTCTAAAAAAAGAAGATGTTTAATATAACTCACTAGGGAGGGAAAGCATTTACAAAGTTCCTGTTGCCCTGAATGATCTCAAAGTATATTATAGTACTATAAATGATACTTTACCACATTTATACTGTCATATTTTCTCAGAGTCAAGGTTTACTTCTTGAGGAAGTGAAATATGAGATGTAATTATATCCAATATATAGTACATTCATAAGATGTTCTGTCATTCCAAGGGCAAAGAAACTTACAAGCCAGAAGGAATGCCCAGTATTAACAATATGACTATAAGCTATCATTCAGAGCAATCAATTCAGGGTAAAAAAGGTACCATTTTGTGATAAAGCCATATTTTAAAAGATCAGAATCTAAACAGTATTAATACTTAACCCAAGTATGCTAAGAATAATAAAATTTATTGATGCTTGTCAATAAAAAAGAAGCCAAAATGCATTACTTACATATCCAGTTAAAAGGAGCCAGTTAAGTTGTTCCCTTGGTTTTGCAATGAAACAAGCAAATCGATCTTTTCAATGTTCTGGTTGGTGTTTATAGACGATGCCATTGGAGAATTCTCTGGCATTTGCTGAGAAAGAAGTGTTGTCACAGGCGGTTGGCCCTCGTTTTGTGGCTGCCCTGGTGGACTTATGGCCATCAACTGATCTGGCAATGTAGCTGGTCCAGAAGTTAAAAGCTGACTACAGTCTGCAAAGATATTTAAAACAGAGAAACTACCTGATTAGTTATTTTCTGTTTAGATTCATAAGAAGGTATTTACTATAAATGCATTACTTTGTTCACTCATTAGAGACTTAAAAGTGAGGAACCTGACAGCCTCCAAAAAGGTTTTCATCAAACAGTAGTAGAATGCATCCTCGGTTTTCTCTAAGCAGTATAAAAATACAACATTGCTTAGTTATCAACATAAGTCCTATATAATTTCCTTGGTACATAAACATTAAAGAAACATGGGTTTCTACCTCCTTGGAAACTACTTGCTTTAACTGGCTAAAAAATTTTCTGTCATTTGTACTTCATCTTCCTTTCAAGGTTCTATCTCAAAATGGCAGACACTTATATTTATATATATCACCACCTTTAATCCTCCCAATGTCCTTGTCAAGTATGTAATATTACTACCATTTTAGATGTGGAAATGGAGGCTCTCATGCATGTCAAATAACCTGTCCAAGGTCTCAGTCTATAAGTGGTACAGCTGGGACTTGAACTCAATTCTGTCCAACTACAATCTATGCTCTTAAAACCACTGTGTTGTGCTTCCTTCTGGTAACAATAACGTGACCATTTCAACCAATAACATTTAAGAAATGGGAAATTAGAAAGAGTTTCTTACTATTTTGAATGCCAAATAAGAACATTCCAGATGTCTGCTGAGAAGAGCCAGGAGAATTCTGTAGCTGGTTCATTGTACCTCCTGTAGTGTTGTGAAATAAAGTAGCCTGTGGTTGAGGTGAAGATGTGGCTCCCTGGATTCCAGGCATGTTGTTCTGAGGGGAATAAAGGGGAGACTGTTGCATGTCTTGTTGGTTTATACTGGTTTGCAATGCAGACATGGATGCTGGAGAGAGGAAGAGTGTTACTTGCTGCTCTTGAGAACTGGGTGACCCTTGGACCAACTGGATCTGAGGCGAGCTATGAAATAAGGTGCTCTGTGATGATTCGGATTGGGCAGGGCCTGGGTTCTGAAGTGAGGAAACTGTGGTCTGGTTCTGAAATTGCATGGGCTGCTGCTCTTGATTCATTGGGGCCATATTATTTTGTTGATGGAAAATTGATTGGTTCTGCTGCTCCTGACTGGCCACTGGATTTTGACTTGGATTGAATATCATGTTTGGTGGTGGCTGCTTTTGAGACGCCATCGGTGCCATGGCATTCTGGTTGCTGAATAAAATGCTCTGTTGTTGCTGCTGCTGTTGCTGCTGCTGCTGCTGCTCCTGGGATGGAGAGTTACTCTGGATGGCAACCATTGAGTGCTGTGACTGAAAGATTGTTCCTTGTTGGTTTTGAGGCATTGGGTTAGGAGGAAGGGAGCCTAGGGAAACCTGAGGCTGAAATAGACCTTGCTGGGAGGGTTGTGCCTGTTCCTGTGAAAGCATAGGGGTCTGAATGTGTGATATTGGAGCCTGCTGCTGGAAAGCAGCTTGCTGCTCAGTGTTTGATGTTGACTGAAGCGGAGAAATTGAATTCTGAGCTGCAAAAAATGAAATCTGTTCTTCTTGGGCCACTGTGTTGGTTTGAAGATTATTCATTGGACTTTGGGAAAGAAATATGTTGGCTGACTGTTGGTCTTGAGGAACAGAAGAGCCCTGTAGCACAGCCATGGTATTTTGAGAGTGAAACATTGGAGGCTGCATTTGTTCAGAGGAGGCTGTAGAAGTCTGACTGTGGACAATAGGACTTGGACTATGAAAAATAGAACCTTGAGTTTCCTGGGAAAGGTTCTGAGCATCAGCAATAGGATTCTGAGGATGAAAAAGCTGAGCCTGTGAATGAGAAGACTGCTGCAAAAAATTCCCTGATTGAAGTGACATCATCTCATTACTTTGCTGGAATAAACCATTGCCTTGCTGCTGGGTACCACTATTTTGAACACTTATCATACCTTTTGTAGATGAAAAAAGGCCAACTTGAGGCTGACTGTCCCCACTATGTTGCATTTGGACCATGGTCTGAAAGACACTGTTCTGAATTTGTTTTGCTTGTGCTCCAGTTTCTTCTCCATCTCCTGAATTTGATGTCTGAAACAGGGTAGTGCCAGAAGTTGCAACCTGCTGTGTGGTAGTTGTAGTAGTTTCATTTCCAGAAACTGCTGGAGGAGAAGAAAACAATTCACATTGCATTTGCATGTCCTCATTGGCTGATAACGCGCTCATCATATGAGAAGTCTGCTGGTAAACTGGAGACTGCTGAAGGTTTCCATTTGCTGAAGCAGATGAAGGAAACAGCTCTGACTGAATCTGGGCAGCTGCCTGGCAGATACTCTGTTGCATCTCTATCACCATTGCAGCTGAGGATTCCATCACTTGCTGTTGCTGCTGTTGTTGCTGATTAGACAATGTGTTTTCACTCTGTGGGTGAACACTTTCAGCTCTTCCAGCTATTAAATTATCTGGTCTGGTATGGACTGCTGGTTCTGTTGAGGAAAACATTCCAGGGCTTACACTATTTTGAATTTGACTAACTTGTTGAAAAATGTCTGCACTAAGCTGTTCTTGAACATTCTCGTTACCATCTGGAGCAGAAAATAAAACTGAAGATAACTGCTGTTGTGCTTCTAAAACTTGTTGGACCAAGTCAACATTTCCATTGCTGCCACTGGCAGTACTGCTCGTAAAACTCCCTGCCTGCAAGTGTTGTATCGTATTTTGTAGTTGCTGACTCACACTATTTGGTGATGGGAAAATATTCGATGAAATCTGCTGCTGTAAAGTCTGTGCTTGTTCTTGCAGTGGAGACTGCTGCTGTTGCTGTGGTGTCTCAGTCAGGTGTGACAAGTTAACCACTGTACCATCTGACTGTAACACCTCTCTAGACTGAGTTTCTCTTGTTTGAAACTGTGTAGCCTGCTGTAGTAGTGCATCACTGTTGGGCAGCTGACTAGACGCAGAAACTGCTGGAAAAGTACCAGGCTGTGAAATGTCCTGTGTTTGGATAGTTGTCAGGGTCTCTGGGTTGTATGCCTTGGGCTGAATCTGTTGTTGCTTTTCATTTTCAGAAGTTAAGTGGGAAGATGATGATGAAAAAGACCCATTTCCTCCTATGTGAGAGATATTTTCTAATGTTTGTTGAGTTGATCCAACTGTCTTTGCAGTCTAAAAAATAAAAGCCAAATAATACGTATATGTATAAATGAGCTCATACAATTCTTCAAAAATTATTATTATAAAAACATATGCAGGACCAATCCCAGTCTATATTATTATTTGGAAAACAAGTGTAAGACTATGATTATAAGTGATAACATTATGTCTTACTGTCATCAGGATTTTTAAAGAAGCATATAAGCAAAGACAGTCAAACAACAGAAGTAGACATAGATGAATAATCAGCTATTGATATGCTTAGGGGAGAAGGCAATGGCACCCCACTCCAGTACTCTTGCCTGGAAAATCCCATGGACGGAGGAGCCTGGTAGGCTGCAGTCCATGGGGTTGCTAAGAGTCAGACACGACTGAGCAACTTCACTTTCACTTTTCCCTTTCACGCACTGGAGAAGGAAATGGCAACTCACTCCAGTATTCTTGCCTGGAGAATCCCAGGGACAGCAGAGCCTGGTGGGCTGCCGTCTATGGGGTCGCACAGAGTCGGACACGACTGAAGCGACTTAGCAGCAGCAGCAGCAGCAGATATGCTTAGGACAGTAAGTACACATTAACTCTATGGTTCATGAATTACTAGCAAATTTTAAAATATCTCCATTTGTGCATCACTTATAACATTATTGGGAGGGAGAAATAAGAGAAAAATGGAAAAGGAGTTATAGGAAAAGACTGGGGAAGAAAAAGGAATAAAATGTCTCTAGTTTTGAAAATGTTAAACCTGTACTTTTATTATACCAAACATCACAAAGGTCCAGCTAATGCATTAATTCCTCTATTGTCAAAAATGTATATTGGAAGTTGCTCTGCAGGCTATTCTATTTGCTCTGCAGTAAAATCATTTACTCTATAAAGCAAAATTCATTAAGTGCATCCAAAGAGAAACAGGTATAAAAGAAATAGGAAAAGTAAAAAGCATAATCAGGGAAAAGAAATCAAACTACTCAAAATATAACTATTTTTATATCTGAGGTTAAGATGTGACAGGGCACTAGTCAATGTAGCTCACCTTAAAAATAGAAGGCGATCTTTTCTCTGCTGTTACTTCCATTGGAGTAATGTCTTCACTCTTAATCATAGTGCTTGATATGAGTGGAGTGATCAGAGCATTAGGAGGAAGCATATTTACCTTATCTAAGTTACATCCAGTAGTTTTCATTGCTGCACATACACCAAAAAAAAAAAAAAGTTGAAAATCACTGAAATCAACTATATCATTCTACTGTGTGTTGACACCTTAGTCATGACTCAAAACATTAGTTTTTTGATGTTCTGATAGTAGCATGAGATACAAAATGTGTCCAAAGTGTGTCCTCCCTCTTTTTAAGTAAGTAGCAGTACCTTGAGGACTCCTGGTAATAGCCTGAGGATATGAGTTAGATATCAACAAGCTTGAGCACTCAGTTATCAAGTTATACCTCTCAGCACTCTTCAAAAGGCCCTGAATTACACTGCTTAACATGACCATGCAGCCTGGAAATCTCCAGGAGGTTAAAGCTACTCAGTTACAACTGTTATAGTCTTCTCTTAGTATCTGGTTGCCTGGAAATTACAAAGTCAAACTTTTGGGGGTTATAGAATTGCTTGAACATTTCTCTCCTCAACAAAACTCAAGCTTCTCATTAGAAGATCCCATCAACTAATCAAATAGATTCACTTTTCTAAATTAATGTCTTAGAAAACTTGAATTTGCCAAACTGACATATGAACACATTTCTCAAGATAGGACTTAATTTTTTTTTCTTTTCAGAAATTTAAGTACGACTAATATTTTAGGTTTACCAATTAAATTTCCAAAGCAAAACCAGCAAGTATTTTTCTACTTCCACCTACTTCCATTTTCAGAAGTAGTTATAGATTAGAAACCAAGGAGAGGCAATATGTAGCAGATACGTAGGTTCTACCACTTCATTCTACCTACTTTTCGCCCTTGATTCTCTTTCTTTTTTGTCTATTTAAGCCTGCCACTGGCACTTAGCGGGGCACACTGATGAAGTGCCGCTGACGGCAGGCTTCTGAACTGAACACAGAGCCAAATTCTGAGCTCAAGGTTTATCACTACTTTGAGACCCTGTGTAAAGAAATACAGATTCCTTAGAAAGCTTAGCTGTTAAACTTAATTTTTTAGTTGAAAAACCTAACACAATATTATATTAGCTTCAGGTGTACAACAAGGTGTTTCAATATTTTTATACATGATACTGGAAAAGAAATCCTGGCCACAAAGAGGGTTTTAAAATGGAATATGGTATATAAGCAGGATAGTTATTATTTTTTTTTTTTTAAATATGGAACGCTTCACAAATTTGCATGTCATCCTTGCGCAGGGGCCATGCTAATCTCTGTATCGTTCCAATTTTAGTATATGTGCTGCTGAAGCGAGCACAGGATAGTTATTTTTGTAAATATTTTGACTTAAAATTACTAGAAATCTTCTGGTCTTTATTCAACCTTTCTCACAGCCAATTGGCTAGAAACAATCACTATGGAAACTGATTATACTGGGGGAGGAAAAAGTGCCCACTTTTGATATTCTGCTTTCATTACTCTAAGAAATCATTTATGCATGAGTTCTCTGGATCTATTTTCACCTAGATTCTATCAATACCAACACAATTCAACTTACAACTCAATTCTGTCTGAGTCAAAGCTTCAGAAACAGGCAGGCATTTAAAAGTATTACAGGCCCATCTCACAGGATAATTTGAAAGACAATTAGTATTGTCTTACACTGATCCTGTAACATTAACTGCTATTCTTGCTTTTGGATTCTATTAGAATGTGTTTCATGAAGACGAGAGATTTTGTTGTTGTCGCCTGGTGCATACTAGGGAATAAATAAACATTTGTTGAATGAACGAAGAAATGAATGCTTTCCATGTCTGGACATAATGTCACATTTGTGTATCAAGTTCTAAATCTTATTGTTCAGTTCAGTCGCTCAGTCGTGTCCAACTCTTTGCAACCCCATGAATCGCAGCACGCCAGGCCTCCCTGTCCATCACCA
The DNA here is from genome assembly GCA_024291935.2 of Okapia johnstoni. NCBI lineage: Eukaryota > Metazoa > Chordata > Mammalia > Artiodactyla > Giraffidae > Okapia > Okapia johnstoni. The sequence goes on along the minus strand of CM044310.1, from coordinate 99,101,678 downwards.
ACTCCCAGAGTCTACCCAAACTCATGTCCATTGAGTCGGTGAAGCCATCCAACAACCTCATCCTCTGTCGTCCCCTTCTCCTGCCCCCAATCCTTTCCAGCATCAGGATCTTTTCCAATGAGTCAACTCTTTGCATGAGGTGGCCAAAGTATTGGAGTTTCAGCTTCAACATCAGTCCTTCCAATGAACACCCAGGACTGATCTCCTTTAGGATGGACTGGTTGGATCTCCTTGATGTCCAAGGGACTCTCGAGAGTCTTCTCCAACACCACAGTTCAAAAGCATCTATTCTTCGGCCCTCAGCTTTCTTCACAGTCCAACTCTCACATCCATATGTGACTACTGGAAAAACCATAGCTTTGACTAGACGGACCTTTGTTGACAAAGTAATGTCTCTGCTTTTTAATATGCTGTCTAGGTTGGTCATAACTTTCCTTCCAAGGAGTAAGCGTCTTTTAATTTCATGGCTGCAGTCACCATCTGCAGTGATTTTGGAGCCTCAAAAAATCAAGTCTGACACTGTTTCCACTGTTTCGCCATCTATTTCCCATGAAGTGATGGGACTGGATGCCATGATCTTAGTTTTCTGAATGTTGAGCTTTAAGCCAAATTTTTCACTCTCCTCTTTCATCAAGAGGCTCTTTAGTTCTTCACTTTCTGCCATAAGGGTGGTGTCATCTGCATATCAGAGGTTATTGATAATTTTCCTGGCAATCTTGATTCCAGCTTATGTTTCATCCAGCCCAGCGTTTCTCATGATGTCCTCTGCATATAAGTTAAATAAGCAGGGTGACAATACAGCCTTGATGTACTCCTTTTCCTATTTGGAACCAGTCTGTTCTTTCATGTCTCAGTTCTAACTGTTGCTTTCTGACCTGCATACAGGTTTCTCAAGAGGCAGGTCAGGTGGTCTGGTATTCCCATCTCTTTCAGAATTTTCCACAGTTCGTTGTGATCCGCATAGTCAAAGGCTTTGGCATAGTCAGTAAAACAGAAGTAGATGTTTTTCTGGAACTCTGTCACTTTTTCAATGATCCAGTGGACGCTGGCAATTTGATTTCTGGTTCCTCTGCCTTTTCTAAAACCACCTTGAACATCTGGAAGTTCACGGTTCACGTATTGCTGAAGCCTGGCTTGGAGAATTTTGAGCATTACTTTGATAGCATGTGAGATGAGTATAATTGTGCAGTAGTTTGAACATTCTTTGGCACTGCCTTTCTCTGGGATTGGAATGAAAACTGACCTTTTCTGGTCCTGTGGCCACTGCTGAGTTTTCCAAATTTGCTGGCTTATTGAATGCAGCACTTTCACAGCATCATCTTTTAGGATCTGAAATAGCTCAACTGGAATTCTATCATCTCCGCTAGCTTTGTTCGTAGTGATGCTTCCTAAGGCCACTTGACTTCACATTCCAGGATGTCTGGCTCTAGGTGAGTGATCACACCTTCGTGATTATATGGGTCGTGAAGATTTTTTGTACAGTTCTTCTGTGTATCCTTTCCACCTCTTCTTAATATCTTCTGCTTCTGTTAGGTCCATACCATTTCTGTCCTTTATTGAGCCCATCTTTGCCTGAAATGTTCCCTTGGTATCTCTGATTTTCTGGAAGAGATCTCTAGTCTTTCCCATCCTATTGTTTTCCTCTGTTTCTTTGCATTGATCACTGAGGAAGGCTTTCTTATCTCTCCTTGGTATTCTTTGGAACTCTGCATTCAAATGGCTATATCTTTCCTTTTCTCCTTTGGTTTTCTCTTCTCTTCTTTTCACACTAGTGCATAATTCCTAATTAACCTATTTTGGAAGTGTTGATGGTCAGAAATTATAATGGCAAGCCATACTGAACTGTATATGTGAATGCTGAATTTCACTACGACACAGGGAAAAATTGCACGGTATTTGATAAAATGTATTAAGGATATTATGCCCCTTAAAAATATAAGTATATAAAATTTTAAAATTTAAGTCATGAATTTAATGGCAAAAGTGTAAGAAAAAGTTAGAATTATAGAATAAATCAATGACCATTATGTAATTGACATCTTAACATACAATGGCACAAAAGCATCATAATTGAGCATCACAGATGTATTAGAAATCTGCTAAGAAAAGAGTCTACTCTAACACATTATAACACCCTAAAGATATCATCATTGTCTGCTTGGAAATAATGATATCAGAATAAAGAATGGTACCTAAAGCAACTTTTTCAAATGCCAATAGTTCTTATTTTGGTTCTTCAGCCTCAATGTCAAGTCCTACTCACTGGCAGCAAGAAACTTTATACAGCTATTTTGCATACCTTATTGTACTCTATATATACTTTTAAGATTTTTAATATTAAGGAATAAAAAACAAAACAAAAACTCCTTAACTGTAACATATGTTTTTTAAAAAGTTGTTTATATGGCAAATGAAGGGAAATATCAAGATGGGAAGCAAGTCTCTGCATTCAGTGAAGTTAAACAAGTATTTGTTTTACAATATCAAAGATAATCTGCTAACTGTTTCAAGTACACAACAGTAAATAAAACAGTAAGGTTTGTTAGAGAAAATATATAGCATCACTGATTTACAGTTTTTGAGCAGAATTAACTTGGTACCTTTCATGGCTTCTTCGAAAGAGCAAGGTCTTGCCGGACTAGATATTTCCTTCTTTACATTCACATTCAAAGCAACAGCTGCTGTTATTAAACAAAAAAGATTAATGTATTTATTTAAACTTACCCTGAAAAATATGTATCTTAAAATTCTTTAACAGGAGTATTTTCTCACAAAGCATTATTAAATTATTTGTTCAACAGGAATTCTAGGTTCGGATGAGTTTTTATAATCACTAGTCTACCCTCTAAAGTGCACCAGTCTCCAAGTGGGCAGAAGCATATGCTTATTATGAAAACAAAATAAAAATAACAGCAACTTTTAAAAATCTTTCTTGTAACAGTACAAATGAGTAGAAGACTGACATGAGATCTTTAAAAACGTATTGATACCAAATGTACTGTAACACTAGCATGAAAAAAATTTACCATTCACCTACATAAATGATTTAAAAAATACGGATTCAGAAACATAATTGAGATAATTTTTTTTAAAAACTGTGCTGAATATACAAAATATATAGTATTGTTACTTTTTAATAAAGCCTTAGAAATAATAATCTTTGCTATTATTAATGAAGAATTACTACATTATTATATCTACACATATCAAGTACACCTACTATGAAAATTTTAAATGTAATGAGCATTAGAGTAGAGATCAGTTCTGAATGGTAAAGTTAAATCCCAAATAAAAGGTTTTCTTAAAATGACTGTATAATAATTTTATTTAAATAGATGCTAATTTCTATTTTTCAATGTATTTATATTCTCTAACTTACCCAGAATAAGAACTGAGCCAATTTATTATCAATTTATTCTTGACATCATAATGCAAAATGACAGTTACAGAGAATATAAAGATAGTTAACTGTGAATAAAAAGACAAAATGTACATGTCTCCTAAGAATGAGGTTAAAAATGTATCTAAGCATGCTATATGTAAGGGCCAACAAATGATAATCTGAACGAACTGTTAACTGAGTGAAATTATCAAACTGAATAGAATTGACTGGAAAAGAAATTCACAGACAATTTTAAAGTGTAACATTTATTCCAACAATTACAGATTTAAGAATGGAAACTAATCTTTGAAAAATTTTTAAATTTCTACTTTTAACACAAGTTTTAGTCATTTGTTTTTAAAGCAACAAAAAATTATGAATAAATATTTTATCTTCCATTTCTTACAGCAATTACCACTGCAGAATCACTGCAAAAAACAACTAATATGATTTCTGTGTCTTAAAAGATGGAAGTAAAACAAATTAATGGTCAAGCAATGGTTAAGTGACTAACTAGCAATGAAACAAAGGTTTTTTAAGTCTGCAAAGCAATGGTCTAAAAGGATGCACATGTGATGTATTTTTGGCAGTATAGACTCAAAGGGCTTTAGAGGGGCTTGTGTCTGGCAAAGCATGCAGAGCCAGTTTATGTTCACTTGAGCCCCTGCCCCAATCCTACTTTTAGACTACATACCAAGTACATAAGATACCAAAATGTTCTGCACAACTACTCTACAGACTATGTGTGCCATCTTAAGCCTATAGGGTGAACGGAGCACGGAGCTTAGGAGCATCAGCTGGTGCATCAAGGCCCTCCAGGTGGAGGATGGAGCCAGGAGAGGGAAAAGAAGGGTGGCAAGCTGGGAAATCCTCTTTCTTCATGTTGCCATATTCCAGTTTGGATCTACAAGCAGTCTGAAAATCCTAAATTCAAATCTGGTCTTCCAGGTTATTATGAAGGTATCTAGGTCAAATTAGGATAAAATATATTTATTTGTTAATTTTTTATCTGTAACTTAAATATTTAGACAAAATGGTGTAGCAGTCACCATTTCTCCTCTTAACTCACAAAAATGAGAGTGGGTCTTGTTTTAGCTGTTATAATTACTATGTGCTAACTGCTAAGTCTCATCAGTCGTGTCTGACTCTGTGTGACCCCATGGACTGTAGCCCACCAGGCTCCTCTGTCCACGGAATTCTCCAGGCAAGAATCCTGGAGCGGATTGCCATTTCCTTCTCCAGGGGATCTTCCTGACCCAGGGATTGAACCCGCCATCTCTCACATCTCCTGCACTGGCAGGAGGGTTCTTTACCACTAGCGCCATCTGGGAAGCCCTATAATTATAATTACTATACGCCACTGGATATGCAAATCTTTAACCACAGTCCCTAGTTGAGTCACAACAGCAACTACCGTATCATAACGAGACAGTGCAAATTATCTATAACCAAGTTTTCCTGAAATATTCTCTCATATGCACACCTAAAAAGACATTCACATTTTATAAAATACAAAAAAGTGAAATTATGGGAAGATTCTGTAATTAGCTATATCATAAAGGCAGAAACTGAAGCATTAGATCTCACTATAAAATTTGCACAAAATATATTTATTCAGATAAGAGTTTCTGAGAGCAACTGCTATCTAGTATATATAAAATACAAGGGAGAAAAACATAAAAGAATAAACATATGTCAGTGATGGTCTAAATGTGGCCAAATATAGCCAATTAGTGTAGGCTTTATATTTGGTAATTTTTCAAAGGAAAATTTTTAATAATGAGCATTCATCACTAAGAAATGAAGATTCATAGTGCTGATACTAAGCACTTCAAAGTCCTGAAGATCTTTATTATTGATCAATAAAAAGAAACAAAGACAATAAAATCTCAGTATTTTAAGGATGGTGAAAACTTTAAAGCTATTCCCCCTCCCCCCACACACACTTCCTTCTGCCCTTCCCATACGAATGTATTAATTACTGTATGCCATTTTTCTCCCTCTATGAGCAAGATTCTCTTCACATAAAATACTTAAATATTCTAGCAATTACTAAAATGCTTTAACTACCATTAGGTTTTTTTTTTTTTGGTGTCTCACACGGTACATTTTTTATTGTAAACCTAAGAGGACTCACAAAGGTTCCATCTTTATTTTCTGAACTACACACCGAGTCACCAAGCGTGGCCAACGAAGAACTTTCCCGATGTCGTATTATTCTTTTACCTGGATAAGGCAAAAGTTCTTTAACACATTGCTGAGCTAGGCACTGCTGCTGCTGCTGCTAAGTCGCTTCAGTTGTGTCTGACTCTGTGCAACCCCATAGACGGCAGCCCACCAGGCTCCCCCGTCCCTGGGATTCTCCGGACAAGAATACTGGAGTGGGCTGCCATTTCCTTCTCCAGTGCATTTAAGTGAAAAGTGAAAGTGACGTCGCTCAGTCGTGTCCGACTCTTAGCGACCCCATGGACTGCAGCCTACCAGGCTCCTCTGTCCATGGGATTTTCCAGGCAAGAGTACTGGAGTGGGGTGCCATTGCCTTCTCCAGACTACCATTAGTTTTAAATCAAATTTTCTTGGATTTTTGAGACTTTCCTAGAAAGAAAACAATCAACTGATTTTTAAGTATAAACCAGTATCCTCTTTCCTAATTTTGTTGAAGCCAGTATATTATTTCCAAACTTTGCCTTTTTCTGTCTGAAATTTCTACACGTGATCTTTTATTCTGAGACAAACACTAAAAGAATTTCATAAGGGCTATATTATGGTGTATTTTTTTTTTTTTTAGTTCTACCAGTTTATTGCTACCAACCCATCTCCCTCCACCCTCATGCACGCGTGCTCAGTCATGTAACCCCATGGACTGCAGCCCACCAGGCTCCTCTGTCCATGGACTTTTCCAGGCAAGAATACTGGAGTGGGTTGCCATTTCCTTCTCCATTATGGCATACTTTTGCAACAAACTGGTGGGAAATAACCAATGTTATGGAAGTTGGACACGATTTACAAAAGAAAAAGGGAAGAGATAACATTAAGTGATAGAGAAGAATTATCAAGACTAATTATAACTCTGTCCTAGCTACTGTGTTCATTACTTCTGTTACCAGGGCTTTCTTTCCTTGCTACTGTTTTTCACTTTGCACCTCACTGAATCCTGAACAATTTGGGAAAAATGTTATCAGTAAACTTGGAGATATGGAAGAACTTCTAATTCTGGAGCATGCCTGAGATATGAATGGGATAAATCAATGACAGCATGGCAGCATCCAAGTCTAGGTCAACAAAACATGTGAAGCGTTTCCATTTCCAAAATGTTTTCTCTACTTTTCCAGGAAAAGGCTTCTCCAGGCAACTAAATGGATGTAGTCAAAAATCTCATAAGATACTTCTTACCCAGAGATATAAATTTTTAAACAACTGCTCTGGTTTCTAAAGCACCTGTTTTACCTAAATGGTTAAAATTATTTTTAAAATACTTATTCACCAAAAGTCTTTGATATTTTTGACTACACAAATTAGAAAATGTTACAGGCATATGACTCTATTTGTGATATTATCACTTATCTCTCTGAAATTCTCTCTCACCTCTCCCAAAATGCATCCTGTAAGACAGCCAGACTGAAAATTACTAGCAGTTTCCTAAAGTAATCACTTTCACCTTTCTGTACATAAGAGGTATTCAATGAATGGTAATTCTTACCTTATCTTATAAGGAGTACTTGTATGATAACTCTGGAGAGCCTGACTTCAGAGAATTGCTAACTTTTCTTTTATTATTAGACCCTAAGGCAGAAACGGTTCTCTTAACTAAGAGTAAAAGCAGAGTTTGGTGGCCATCTTCTTGGGAAATAATGCCATCTCCATAAAGTACTGGTATCAATTTACCTTTACACACAACTTCCTCTTTTAAATTGGCTGGTCTTCATATTCTTCTGAAGAAGCAGAAATGGATTACTCCTTTTGATTAGAACTTTTTATTTTGACATACCTGGGTCTGGAGTGTAAGTGAATGGCTGAACATCATGAGATCTTCCAGCATTGGTTACTACATATATTCCCACTGCTACTGGCAAAGTTATATGTTGATCATGATATGGGGGAACCTTCACAATAAGATGATTCTAATTGAAAGAAAATTACAAGAGGCAGAAAGAAAGCAATATATAAATTAAAAGTCTGAAATAGAATACTATAATTAAGTACTTTCCTGTTAGCTGTAAAGTTTAAAAAGTTTGACTAGGGGGAAAAAAGTATTATTTAAAAGTTCGGATTCATAGGCATCAAGACATTAATCTTAAAATTGCTTTTAAGGTAAAATACCAATGTTTTGCAATGGCATAAAAGGTCCCTGTCCTGTCAACTTTATCTCATTCCCATTCTCCTCTAGCTTGTTACACTCCAGTCACATTGACCTTCTTACACTAATACACTAAATTCATTTTTACCTCAGAGCCTTTACAACTTGCTATTCTCTTTCACTGGAATACTCTTTTCTTTTATCTCTTTAAATATCCAGTTCCTTACCCATTTCCAGGTCTCATTCAAATGTCATCTCCTCAGAGAAGCCTTCTCTGATCATCTTCTTTAAAGTGGTATCCCTCTCCAATCTGATCACAGAATCCTGTTTATTTCTTATCATCACCTAAAATTACTGTGATTATCTGCTTGTTTTTTTGTCCCCTCTACAACCACAAGAATGCAAGTTCCAAGAGAAGCTAGGATGTTCTGTTTTTCATCCTATCTCCACTGCTAAGCACCTCACACAGAATATACTCAAATAGATTTGTTGAAAAAAAGAATGAATATATTTTCAAGAAAAAAAATTGCCCACCAAGCACAATGTCAGTTACCATGTTTTGTAAACCTTAACAGTGAGATGTACTTTGCAGTGCAGTTCACTGCTTTCTAACCACTAATAACTAATTCTCATTTAGTCTATTTAAATTTAAAATATTTAAATTTGTATTTAAAACTAGTAACTAATTCTCATTTAAAGTCAACAGGGTTCAGTTTACCCAAAACCCAGTAAATCAAGGTCATTTTTTGTGTGTGAAAATAGTGGTAGAAGCATCCTTTTAAGAGAAGGGAAGAGTTCCATAAATGTTTCAGTAGCACTTATTCAAGGGGACTACATCTTCTTAGAAGATATCATGAACTGCATCTGACTTATTCTCTTCTTCCCTGCTATGTTATAGTACTGGAAAAGTACAGCAAAGGGTAGTGACTGTGCTTTTGTACTGAGCATGCAATATGCACGAGGCCAAGGGTGACAGCTGAGGATGAAATGAGTTTAATGTCATTTTTTACTTAGTCAGACTTTGGAAGTTGGCTGACTCAGTTGAACAGAACATGACAAATGAGGCCAAGATTTTGATTTTTGAGTACTTAATTTATTTCTAAGCCATCTTAAAACATGCTCCGAAACAGTCATATTATAAATTTAAAAACTGCTTCTTACTTATGGCAATAGTAGAATGCTTTCTGAGTCCAGTTAGCTATCTCAAAAAAATCACACTTCTAATTCAGGTGAAAAAACATATAAATGTATATACATCCACAGGAATTACGGGGCAAAAATCTGAAAGTACATACTCAATTGCATATGAAGCCATCAAAAAATGCATCTGTACTGAGTCAACTTCTAAGAAATAAGAGTTTTAAAATCTTGCCCATCTTCATTTTTCCTCCTTTGTTTAAACACTGCAACTACATCACAAAGCAGTTCGACCTACAGTTAAGGAGATGGCAGAATGGATGGACTTCTGAAGTATCTTCCCAGTCTTAAGATTATTTGACCAACTCAATAACTGAAATTATCTTTCTGAATAAAAATTTGTTCTTGGTAATTAGTAACAGAATTAGTATCTAAAAGTCAGATGAACATATATATATATATATTTTAAATCTTTTACTCCACTTGTTTTAGAGAGCGTAGTTAAACAAACCTAATTTGAAACTTTTTAAAAACCAAATGAACAAATTATTCACTCATCCTCAATCTGAAATCAAGAAATTCTACAAATGATTTGAATTAAAAACTAAGTAAACTGTGAGTACTGACAGTAAATTTTAAAAAAAACCTAATCTCAAAAATTAAGAGCAGTTAACTACCACTGAACTAGGAGTATAATACACACAAAACATACAAAGGGCTGGGAGGCCTGTGGAGCAGGTAGGATGTTCTCTGAGGTAAAAAGGGAAGAATATTTAAATTTTAATTTCTTAGAAAAATCTGGCTGGATTAAAAATAACGATTTCTTTACCCCAGCAGATAATCTTTTTTCAGAGTTTATAAGCAATGGTACTAGATATTTTTCACTTTCCTAAGGAATAATTTATCATTGTCAAAATTGTCATTTTGCAGTTGGGGATATATACATAAAAATAACTGGAGACACAAAACAAATTCCTAATAAAACCAATTTGAAAACATATAACCTCAAAACTCTCAAGCCTTTGTTTAGCCTAGTTGTTCCCCCAAATTCTGAGGATCTTTGGGCATTTCTTCTGAGAATTTTCTTTACATTTTTCTACTGAAAATTCCATCTTCTTCAAAGCTCCACCTTATTTTTTTTTTATTCTTACTCTTTAAAAAATACAATATAAAGAACCCAGAAGACTAGAAGTTGAGAAATTATAATCTATACATTTTTCTATTTTTAATAGGCTAATGTCTATTTCATGTTCTGTAAAACAAGTTATACTTAAATCAAATTATAGACTTCTGATACAAATGAACTTATTCACAAAATATAAACAAATTCACAGACTTTGAAAATAAAGTTATGCTTACCAAAGGGGAAAGGTGGGAGGGAGGGATAAATTAGAAGTTTGGGAACTTACATATAGGCATTACTATATATAAAATAGATAATCAACAAGAACCTACTGTATAGTACAGGGAACTCTACTCAATATTCTGTAATAACATATACCCATATAATTAGCTATATGGGAAAAGAATCTGAAAAAAGAATGGATATATGTATAACTGAATCACTTTGCTGTACACTGGAAACTAACATAACATTGTAAATCAACTATACTCCAATATAAAGTAAATAATTAAATAAAAAAACAAAAGAAGCTAAAAAATAAAAAATTGAGCTCTCCTAGGTTCTGAAATACTTGCTTCTAGTTTCCTTTTATTTTTTTTTTCTAGTTTCCTTTTAAAATCACCTCCACATTCAAGCTGCTGAACTCTCCTTCTTTCTTTTAAAACCAACTTATCTTTAAAAACAATACATATATATACTTATATATATGTAGAGAGAGATCTGTCTTTAAGATATGTATCTTATATATACATTTAATAGGCAATTAAGACCCTACAGAATTCATCTAAAGTTGTTAAAATGGGAGTAGATGTAATGACCATGTGCCTATTGTTTTTGGTATACATGAGTATGAGTTATATTATGGCATTAACTAGAAGAGCCAAATATTAACAAAGAATTATTTTCCCAGACTTTGTTAGCCTCAATTTTCAAGTAATAAAAAAGTTTAATATCTGATGAGTTGATTTTTGGAGTTTCAAATGAATAGCTATCACAATTATATTTGTAATCTGCAAAGTCATCATTAAATGGTCTTTTCTACCGTACCATCTTCTGGTCATTTTTTAGTATTGTAGAGGCCCTTTTAACTTTTCATTATAGGCCTGTTATTTCTTTATTGACCACACTCAAAGTTTCTTTACTTTTAATGTATTTTCTGATCATACTTTCTTCTAAATGTTTAATTTTTGTGTTTTCTCTTTAATATAATATAATCTTTAGGATTTATTTTGTATATCTCAGCTCTGATTCCACTTTAACACACTTCCCAGAAAGCCCTTTAGAAAGACAGAAAAAAAGAAAGTTTTCTCTGAAAAAGATCAAAAAATTTTAATAAATAGCAGAACCACAGAATTAATGAAAGATCATATTATGATTTAGCCTGTTTACATACTTGCTTGCAAAAACCCCAGGGCCTCTATATATAGCCACCAAATGAGGATATAATTCCTTTCCATTCCACCAAGTTTTTACGATTATTCTGCATTAATCCACTGTATAACTTGTTTTATAGAATATGAAATAGACATTAGCCTATTAAAAATAGAAAATTACATCTTCTTCAAAGCTCCACCTTATTTTTTTATTCTTACTCTCTAAAAAGTACAATATAAAGAACCCAGAAGACTAGAAGTTGAGAAATTATAATCTGATTTGTGTTCTTTTGCTGTAATAAAACTGAAATTGTTAAGTATAGTGCTTTCCTGAGTTCTGTGAGTTCTACTAGCAAATCTTTGGGGGTAGTGGAAATGCTTGAATTTGAAGCCAACTGTTCAAAAGTGAGACCTGTTCAGGGGGGACCCCTGAACTTGCAGCTGGTGTCTGAAGTGAGGGCACTCTTAGGCAGCATTGTACCTTTAGCTTTGAGTTTGGCAATATATTGGATATATAATGTTAAATTTCTTTATTTTTTCAGAACACAAAGGAATTTTAAAATATTTTAAACCAAAAACGAATATACACCAAGGTCCTACAAATACAGACTCTAAGTGTAACAAGTAGTGCTTCTGAGTGCAAAAGGTAATGAACAAATATAAAACACCTGGCACATAGCAGGTACTCAATAAATAAGTTTCTCTTACTAAAAAGTAGGTGAAGATAATCCAAAGATAATCCAAAGTAGGTAAAGATAGCAAATAAATATTAGGAAAGACAGGTTTCATTTAATAATGGTGATTTGCTCATGTTCTTAACTTTTCAAATACAGAACTGTCATTTCTAGCATCAGTGGAATAAATCTATTTCAGTTAAAGAAACTCAAGAAAGAAACTTGAAATGATTTACATCAATTTCATATAAATAAGAAATTTAATCTGTTGATTTAGGGAAATCTTGGAGCAAAACTCAGTTTCTTACAGAATAAACAATCAAACTATAAAAAGTTTAAATTATACCTGATGAAATAATTCCATATCAATTTCAGCTTCTGACTTCCAAGAGTTCTCATCTGCTTGAAATAAAAAACAGTGACTTACTAAAATTATGAAAAATTTTTTACTTTGTAGCTACAACTGTATCTTTATAACAAAGTGAAACACCCAACAATTTCTAAGGCAGTGCTATGCCTACTTACCAGAAACATTTTCTTGGAAAATAACTTTAGTTCCTTTCAGAAAGTTCTTGCCAATTAAAAATACTTCTTCCTCTCCTTTCACTGAACAGCTATGTAAGCTCTTCTTTAAGATTTCTGGCACTCCTGCCGGTTGAGCTGTAGGTATATATAAGCATTCCATAAGAAGAACCACCAACACATTTCTTATCTAACATCAACTCTCAATTATTCAGTTCTGTAAGTTGTCTTTGTTGACCCCTGAATTTGCCTTCTTTCATTCTACAATGCAGGAGACCCTGGTTTGATTCCTGGGTTGGGAAGATCTGCTGGAGAAGGGATAGGCTATCCTCTCCAATATTCTTGGGCTTCCCTGGTGGGTCAGAGGGTGTAAGAATACACCTGCAGTGCGGGAGACCTGGGTTCAATTCTTGGGTTGGGAAGATCCCCTGGAGAAGGGAATGGCTACCCACTCCAATATTCGGGCCTGGAGAATTCCTTGGATACAGGAGCCTGGCAGGCTTCTTGGGGTTGCAAAGAGTTGGACACGACTGAGCAACTTTCACTTTCATTCTGCAAATTAAAATTTACCATAACAGAAAGCAATGTTACATGTCATCTTTGTTTTCTCATTACATGAAAAAAAAAAGGTGTAAAATATGAACTTGGTCATGTTTTTGTCTTAACATTCAAAAGAAATCAATTTAATAACAAACATCTCACAATCCTAACCTTAAAAATGTTACCTGTGCTACGCCTTCACAAGACTTCTGAGGCAAAGTGAGCCTCTGGGTGGTATTGAGAGTATCTTTAAGGATCCAGACCTAGGACTTAGAGGCCCTAAATGAAAAGAACGCCTGAAAACAGACTGAATCCATTTCAGAATAATTCTTTCTACCAGAGGATCTCCCTGAATTAGGATACCCTGAGGATAAAAATAAAACACACTCATTTTTCAATTATAAAGACTAACTAACCACTAGTAAATTAACAAAGAGGTAGAGAAGTAATGAGGAGGAGCCAGATCTAATAAACTATAACTGGCTTACTAATCTTCCCGATTTTCTTAAGAAAATTTAATACGTACTGTTTAGTAAAATAGGTTCCAAAATTTCCCCGAGCATTTCACATTCTTATGTACACTATAAATAGCCAAGAAGTGGGTGTAGTACACAGTTTTCTCAATATATTTGACCCCAGAAACATTCTTCTATATTAACATCTAAGGACTAGGTTTCCACCAGAATACTCCCTGGAATACTGGTTAATGCAAATACATACATTTTAGGTACTCAGAAAACTGCTCCAGTAAGATTAAGCACTTTGAAACAGATTACACTATTTGTTGTTTTAGTAAATCCTAATAAAATATATACTGCAAAAGTAATTTTAAACATAGCTGTATAACTCATCAACTTCTAAATTAATGAGATAATCTAATACATGTTGAATGCTACGAACCTCTGTCCATAGTTCTTCAGGCATTCTGTCTACCAGATCTAATCCCTTGCATCTATTCGTCACCTCCACTGTATAATCCTAAGGGATTTGATTTAGTTCATACCTGAATGGCCTAGTGGTTTTCCCTACTTTTTTCAATTTAAGCCTGAATTTTACAATAAGGAGCTCATGATCTGAGCCATAGTCAGCCCCAGGTCTTGTTTTTGCTCAGTGTAACTTCTCCATCTTTGGCTGTAAGAATATAATCAATGTGATTTCGGTATTGACCATCTGGTGATGTCCATGTATAGAGTTGTCTCTTGAGTTGCTGGAAGAGGGTGTTTGCTATGACTAATGTGTTCTCTTGACAAAACTCTGTTAGCCTTTGCCCTGCTTCATTTTGTACTCCAAGGCCAAACCTGCCAATTACTCCAGGCAGGTTACTCTTGACTTCCTACTTTTGCATTACAATCCCCTATGATGAAGAGGAAATCTTTTTTAGGTGTTAGTTCTAGAAGTCTTGTAAGTCTACATAGAACTGGTCAACTTCAGCTTCTTTGGCATCAGTGGTTGGGGCACAGATTTGGATTACTGTGATGTTGAATGGTTTGCCTTGGAAACGAACTGAGATCATTCTGTTGTTTCTGACATTGTACCCAAGTACTGCATTTCGGACTCTGTTGTTGATATGAGGGCTATTCCATTTCTTGTAAGGGATTCTTGCACACAGTAATAGACATAATGGTCATCTGAATTTAAATTTGCCCATTCCCATCCATTTTAGTTCACTGATTCTTAAAACACCAATGTCCACTCTTGCCTTCTCCTGCTTGACCTTATCCAATTTACCTTGATTCATGGACCTAACATTCCAGGTTCCTTTACAGCATCGGATTTTATTTTCACCACCAGACACATCTACAACTCGGCATTGTTTCTGCTTTGACTCAGCCTTTTCATTCTTTCTGGAGCTATTTTTCTGCTATTCCCCAGTAGCATGTCAGAGAACTATCGACCTGGGGGACTCATCTTCTGGTGTCATATCTTCTTGCCTTTTCATACTGTTCATGGGGTTCTTGAGCAAGAATACTGGAGGGGTTTGCCATTTCCTTCTCCAATGGACCACATTTTGTCAGAACTCTCCACCTTGACCCATCCATCTTGAGTGGCCCTCCACGGCATAGCTCATAGCTTCATTGAGTTACACAAAGATCTGGTTCATGTGATCATTTTGGTTACCTTTCTGGGATTGTGGTTTTCATTCTGGAGGTTGTGGGGCTGTAGTTCTTGTTTCTTCTGTTTGCCCTTTGGTGGATGAGGCTAAGAGGCTAGTACAAGCTTCCTGATGGGAGAGACTGGCTGTGGGGAAACCTGGGTCTTGCTTTGGTGGACAGGGCCATGCTCAGTAAATCAAATCCCTTACGATTATACAGTGGAGGTGACAAATAGATTCAAGAGATTAGATCTGATAGACAGAATGCCTGAAGAACCATGGATGGCGTTTTCTAACACTATAGAAAGCAGTGACTAACACTATCCCAAAGAAAAAGAAATGTTAGAAAGCAAAATGGTTGTCTGAGGAGCCCTTACAAGCTGAGAAAGAAAGAGAAGTTAAAGGCGAAAGGGAAAGATATAACCAACTGAATGCAGAGTTCCAGAGAATAGTGAGGAGAGATGAGAAAGCCTTCTTAAGTGAACAATGCAAAGAAATAGAGGAAAAACAACAGAATGGGAAAGACTAAAGACCTCTTCAAAAAAACTGGAGATACCAAGGGAACATTTCATGCAAAGATGGGCACAATAAAGGACAGAAATGGCAAGGACCTAACAGAAAAAGAAGAGTTTAAGAAGAAGTGGCAAGAATACACAGAAGAGCTATACAAAAAAGGTCGTAACGATCCAGATAACCATGCTGATGTGGACACTCACCTAAAGCTCGACATTCTGAAGTGTGAAGTCAAATGGCCCTTAGGAAGCATTACTATGAACAAAGCTAGTAGAGGTGACAGAATTCCATCTGAGTTATTTAAAATTCTAAAAGATGATGTTGTTAAAGTGCTGTACTCAATATGTCAGCATATTTGGAACACTCAGCAGTGGTCACAGGACTGGAAAAGGTCAGTTTTCATCCAATCTCAAATAAAGGCAATGCCAAAGAATGTTCCAACTACTGTACAATTTCACAGGCTAGCAATATTCAAAATCCTTCAAGCTAGGCTTCAGTAGTGTGTGAACTGAGAACTTTCAGGTACACAAGCTGGATTTAGAAAAGGCAGAAGAACCAGAGATCAAATTGCCAACATCTGTTGGATCATTGAAAAAGCAAAGGAATTCCAGAAAAACATCTACTTCTGCTTCACTGACTATACTAAACCTTTTGACTGTGTGGATCACAACTGTGGAAAATTCTTAAAGAGATGGGAGTACCAGACTACTTTACCCGCCTTCTGAAAAACCTGCATGCGTGTTAAGAAGCAACAGTTAGAACCGGATATGGAACAATGGACTGGATCAAAATTGGGAAGGGAGTACGACAAGGCTGTATGTTGTCATCCTGCTTATTTAACTTCTGTGCAGAGTACATCATGTGAAATGCCAGGCTGGATGAATCACAAGCTGGAATCAAGATTGCCAGGAGAATTACATAGCAGCTTCAGATTTGCAGATGATACTAATTTAATGGAAGAAAACAAGAGGAACTAAAGACCCTCTTAATGAGGGTAAAAGAAGAGAGTGAAAAAGCTGGCTTAAAACACAACATTCAAAAAACTAAGATCGCAGAATCTGGTCCCATCACTTCATGGCAAATAGAGATGGAAAAAGTGGAAACAGTGACAGACTGTATTTTCTTGGGCTCCAAAATCACTATGGACAGAGACTGCAGCCACAAAATTAAGACACTTGCTCCTTGGAATAAAAGCTATGACAAACCTAGACAGCATATTAAAAAGAAGGAATATCACTTTGCCAGCAAAGATCTGTATAGTCAAAGCTATAGTTTTTCCAGTAGTCATGTATGGATGTGAGAGTTGGACCATAAAGGAGGTTGAGCACCAAAGAATGGATGCTTTTGAAATGTTTTGCTGGAGAAGACTCCTGAGAGTTCCCTGGACAGCAAGGAGATCAAATCAGTCAATCCTAAAGGAAATTAACCGTGAATATTCATTGGAAAGCCTGAGGCTGAAGCTCCAATACTTTGGCCACCTGATGCAAAGAGCGGACTCATTCGAAAAGACACTGATGCTGGGAAAGACTGAAGGAAGGAGGAGAAGGGGGAGAAAGAAGATAAGATGATTGGATGGCATCACTGACTAAATGGAAAAGAGTTTGAGCAAACTTTGGGAGAAAGTTAAGGACAGAGAAGCCTGGCATGCTGCAGTCCATGGGATCACAAAGAGTCAGACAAAACTTAGTAACTGAACAACAATAACTAAATTTTAACCAAATTTTTTAAGTTGTTTTCTCCTTAGGTACTTATATATTTGATAATCAATTTTATCTTTACAAGAAAATAATGTGGGAAATTACTATTGTCAAAGTATTTATTGCCCCGTTTTCCCTAGGCCTGCCCTTTCTGTGAGAAGACTCTTATTCCACACAAGGTCATTCTTGCCCCACTTATGTAAAGATTGGCCACGTGACTTGTTTATATAATGAAATGTGAAGTGAAGTAATGTGCCACTTCCAGGCTTTACCATCTCCACATGGTTCCACCATCTTTTTTTTCTTCCACTAAAAAAATAGCAATATCCCAGAAAAAGGCAGCTTCTAAAGCCTGGTTCCCACATTGAAGAAAATGGAGCTGTTCCTCAACTGCAGCCAATATTATCATAAAATGAGGGAAAAGTAAAACTGTGTTGTATAAGCACTTAGATTTTTTTGGTTGTTTATTTATTACTGTAGTATCATTTAGTTTCATTTATTGATACAAACAAGTATCTTATCCTAATTAAATGCCAAATAATACTTTCAGCAATGCCTAAGAGTTTAAAAAAATGATGATTGTATATACATATATACTGTCTAGAACCACAGGGTTAATGTATGAACAGATGGAAACAATTATCGGTCATACACTGGTAATCATCAGTTCAGTTCAGTTCAACGCTCATTCGTGTCCGACTCTTTGCGACCCCATGAATTGCAGCATGCCAGGCCTCTCTGTCCATCACCAACTCCCGGAGTCTACCTAAACCCATGTCCATCGAGTTGGTGATGCCATCCAACCATCTCATCCTCTGTCATCCCCTTCTCCTCCCGCCCCCAATCCTACCCAGCATTAGGGTCGTTTCCAATGAGTCAACCCTTCGCATGAGGTGGCCAAAGTATTGGAGTTTCAGCTTCAACATCAGTCCTTCCAATGAACACCCAGGATTGATCTCTTTTAGGATGGATTGATTGGATCTCCTTGCAGTCCAAGGGACTCTCAAGAGTCTTCTCCAACACCACAGTTCAAAAGCATCAATTCTGCAGCGCTCAGCTTTATTCACCATCCAACTCTCACATCCATACATGACCATTGGAAAAACCATAGCCTTGACTAGACGGACTTTTGTTGGCAAAGTACTGGTAATCATACACCCTTTTAAAACAAAGAACTAACTGAACCAATTTATAACTTTTTGGAGTAACACTGGAACTAGATGCTCTTTTTTAAATGACATTCAAGAAAAATATGATAAATATTATTTTGATTAGAAAACAGTAAGAGGTGCAAAATTATATGAATATATTATAGTAACAAAATGACTGGAAAGTCTATAATCTCCCCTAACCCACTTATAAAATATTATATGGAAACTCCACTTTGCTCATGATTATCAAAACTTTTTCCTATCTCCTTTTTCCCTTTTATGCATTAAAAGGCATAAGACGGCAAATGAGGCCCCTCTGAAGGTACAATGTATATTTATCTTTTATATATTTGTATTTACATTACACAAAGAACTAGTCTGCTCAAGATAATTTAACTTTTGACCTTAAAAGGTCTTATCTGTTAAAAAGTTTGGTGGTTACCTAACAGGACATACTCTATACCAAATAGAACTGAAGTCAGGATTATTTAAGCATTAGCTGTTTTATTTTTACCTTTAAGTAATTAGTAAGCTGTCTCTTGAAAGGGATCACATTGCTTTAACAAATTATAACAGAAAAAAGCAGCCATTTTTCTGGTATTATAAAAAACAACGTGCTTTTAGATGCTGTTCAAATAGCAGCCTCAAAAATAAAGCTGAAGAAAATGAACATCTGAATACCGAAAAATAACAAAGCAAATATTTCAACCTGTCAAAAGAATTAGAAAGCCTTTTTAAAGTCTGTGAAGATAAAACAAAAGTTTACTGAATGATATCACCCATTCCCTAAAGTTGTGAGTCCCTTGGACTGCAAGGAGATCCAACCAGTCCATCCTAAAGGAGATCAGTCCTGGGTGTTCATTGGAAGGACTGGTGTGCTGAGGTTCATGGGGTCTCAAAGAGTCGGACATGACTGAGACTGAACTGAACTGAAGTTGTGGAAGAGCCAGAGATAAGTAAAGGAAGAACTTGTTAATTTCAGTAAGACTTAATACAGTAAGTATTAGTAAGATAAAGCCTAATATACATTATATTGAAGAAAGCTATGATTAATTTTGCCACATTAAAATTATCATAGAAGGGTAGATACTAAAAAACTATGAAAATTGATAGATATTTTTACTTTGATCTAGTATATATATATTTTCTGGAGAAATCTAAACGTGTGAAAGGAGAGTATTCTTCTATCCCCTTAAAAATAAACAAACTAAAAGAAAATGGATCCAATGGCCACTGTTAAACCAGCAAGTAGAAGCAGGATTGTTTTTCTAAGGTCACAAGGCACAGCATGAATTCTGGCATTAGGCCTTCTTTCCACTGAGTGACTCTAGAGGGAAGATCAAGTATCTGTTTCCTCTCCTCCCTTCCACCTCTAGCACCTTTTGGCCCCACTTCCTTTCTACTTACCTCTCATCTTCCTGTTTCCTTCTACCTCCCATTCCATTTCTAACGAATTATTATTGCAAAGGTACCTCTTTCTTTAAAAAAAAAGTATTGCTCAAGTTTATCTAATTCAATTTCACCAAGCAGATGGCAATATAAATGCCAAATAGTCAACTAAAGGAATAAAAATATATATCCTACACCTCCATAATAAATGACATTTACAAAAGGAAATGGAAGGGATCATATAGGTATCCAAGCAAAATCCCCTAATATAAATTGAGACCTACTTTCTAAATTCATAAAAAAATCTAAATTACACAACACAAATCTCATAAGTAGAGGAAATAGTTTTATAACATAATTTCATACTGTAACTATAGTCCTAACCATCGGAGACTATAGCTGGGATAAAATGAATCATTCAAATTTTGTTTTAGCATTGCTAAATTCTAAGTGACTGTGGTGGCAACACAGCACAATGGCTAAAAAGGAGGCTTTTAATCCTGGTCTTACTATTTACTAGCTACGTGACCTTGAGGAAGTTATTTAAGTCTCAGTTTCATCAACTGTAGAACAGAAACAATAAAAGGCAATGGTGAGGGTAAATGACATAATGCTTATAAAATTGTTAATAAAATCTCTGGCATACTGTGAAGAATTCAAAAATGGCATTTATTACTAGCTCTATATGCCTTCCACTATATGCTGCTGCTTCTTAGGACTATCATATTCACACAACTTCAAAGGGAGATAACACTTTTTGCAACATGAACATATTAATATGTTACCATTAATTAATGAATGAAAATTATAACTATAGATGGAAAATTTCAGAAAATCATGTTTTCTGTTTCTTTTTTATTTTCTATCTTTGGCTGGATACATTTATATTTATATTTTAACAATATTTCAATTAAATAGGAAATAAAGAAATGAACTACTGAAAGAAGAAATAAACAATTATTAATAAAATAAAGTTGAGGGGGGTTTGGGACGGGGGGACACAGGTACACCCACGGCTGATTCATGCTGATGTATGGCAAAAACCACCATAGTGTTGTAAACTAATTAGCCTCCAATTAAAATAAATTAATTAAAAAATAAAATAAAATAAAGTTAACAACCATCCCCCAGTTCCTACTAAGGCAGTATGATCTGAATTATCTAGCATGTCCTGGATCTGGTCTTCAGAGAGTGGCTATGGTCATGCTCAAACTATTAGATCACATAAAAGAAGAACTGCATGTACCCCACTAAAATTGAAATTCCATCCTTATCATATTCAAGTTGAGGCATATTGTGATTTATAGTAAACTAGCACCCAAATTAGAAAAACTTTAGCATTCAATAAACCATCTACAGATTATTTATTCTGTCCCTATCTGAACACAACAGAATGGACAGGGAATCTACAAACTTTAAAAGGAGCATATTTATAAGTGAACATTATCCAGAAATAGTTGAAGGAAACACTAATACCATAACAAATTTTTCATAATAATGAAAAATAGAAGTCTTCTGAGTTCTCTTGAGATCACAAATATATTTACTACTACCCTTTTAAAACAAGGGTGTTTGCCAAGCTAACATTTAGGTATTCATATCTGAAATGAAGTAAAAGGAAGGGAAAAATAAGATTTACTAAGGGTGAATAATTTGACAAAACTAAGCTACAATTAAATAACAAAGGCTTTGTAATGTAAGTGCCTGGGAGTACCAAGGTCATAATACTCATAACCATCCAACAGGAAATTCAAGTGAATGGAACTCAGTCTCTTCTGCTCTTTTGAATTCAGAAGCAAGGTCAAAGAACATAACACTTAATGAAAATCTTAAGGGATGTACAAAGGAAAAAATTTTCCTATGTATTCCTTGTACTAATACTCATTACAGGGAAACCAGACTATATGGTGAGGCACATATAACACGACCGAATTTAAATACACACATATACACATCATTTATTTTCTATGCCAAGGTTAGTAAAGTAAGAATTTAATTTTCCATTATACTACAGCACTTTAATTTGTAATCAGAATTCTCACTGTTATATATTTACAAAGTTCTGCTTACCTTACTGTTACCTTACTGTTCTAACCTTACTGTTCTAACAGTTCTTATCTTACTGTTCTAACATAAAACACTTAGGATCACAGCAATTTACCACAAAATGAAGATGCTGTGAAAATCCTTCGGATTTGCAATTTACTTAGGCAAACTATTCAAATTACTTTTTAAATCAGTATAAGATTAACAGGAAACTACAAAATGATACATAACTTCTGAATTTTATTAGAAATTACCCACCTTTAGTTTAGTCTAGAAAACTTGACTATAGCTTTTAAAATGTTGCAAAGTTTGCATGATCATAAGCTCGAGTATGTAATATAACTGAAATTTAGAGATATCTGAACGATAAACAGAAAATGGAAAAAAAAACCTCTATATATTTAATATCTTCACATTTTCTTACTTACTACATAAAATCGGAGAAGACGGTGTTTGCAGTGTCAAAGTGGAGCCATCTTTCCTTGTGATATTAACTCGAAAAACCAATCTGGCACGAGTGCTCTTTTTCTTGGAACCAGCAATTCCTATTCTGGCTTCAACATCAGCATTCCTCAATTTCAATATCCCGACGCAGTCAACCCTAATACAGAAAAAATATATTAACTGATATTTTCTGCTGTATAAGTAAATAGTAATATATTCTTGAAAATTTTCTTTTTAAGAATAATTTCCTTTATTAATTTTTGAATATGTAATATAATTATATGGTTCCAAATTTTAAAAAATAGAGAAGGGTAAATTCTAAATATTCATAACTTCTCTGGTCAACTTTTTATTTATAATAATAATGGGAAAAATAGTACAGAAATCACTATTTCAAAATCTGAACATAAGTTATGGTTTACAAGAGATATTTTTGCTTTAAAAAATTAAATTTATCCTCTTCCTTTTTGTACCTAATTCAGATATTAAAATAAGGAACAGATTTTACTTGGAAAAAAACTAGCAACTGTCTCCCCCCAAAATGGAACACTGTGCAGCCATTAAAATATACGCTTTAAATAATATTTAATGTTACAGGAAAATGCTCATAGTAAGTGAAGAGTAGGTTACAGAGCAGTGAGTACAGTATCATCTCATTTCATCAGAAAAAAGGATGGAAAAATAAACGTCAAAATAGTAATTAGTTCTATTAATGTGGAAGTTGGCATTTGAGGAATATGTTTTTAGCTTTCTATTGCTACTAATTTTTGCTAATTTTTAAAATTTATTCTTGTTTTCAACTCATAAGGAATAAGTACTATTTTTATAATCAGTAACTCTCTATCTTCCACCATATACATTTACTTTTATAATTTCAAGTTAAGAAAAAAAAAACTTTATTAAATTTGTTTCAAAATTTCCCTTTTCCAACTTATTATTTCCCTCTGATTCATGTCAATGTATGGCAAAACAAATACAATATTGTAAAGCTAAAAAAATAGATAAATAAACTAATTTCAATTAAAAATAAATAAATAAATAAATAAAATAAAAAGCAGAGACATTAAAAAAAAAAAAAACACCAAGTAAAGAAAAGTCTTTAGCTATCCAACACAAATAATTACAACAAGGTCTATCCCATATCAATATTTGTTGTTGTTGAGTTTATCTTTCAGATTAAAGGTCCTCAACAAAAGGGTTAAGGAAAAAAAAATTTAAATTAAGTCCTTGACACTTGTAATATATTTCAGGAAATGAAAATGCATAATATGAAAAATAGGTAATCCTGGGACATAATTTTTTTTTAACACAGGAACAGAAATAGAAGGTAAATTTAGACTAACAATATGCTTTTTCATTCCAAGATTGGTTAAAGACACCATGAATGATGTCTGTCAGTTTCGACTGCAAACACTACAAAAGTGGAATTTAGGAAAGCAAATCAAATTGGTTGTAATTTTAGTTTTTAATGTTAATATTATAAAACCAACATATAAGTCTATATTATTTTCCAAAAAGCCAGCATTCCACCTTGCTTTTATATCCTTGTCTTTCACTATGGGAATTCTCCAGCAAAGAACAAGAATTCATTTCCCCCATTACAATTCTGCCATAATCTATTCTTTTTATTTGCAATGCTTAAAACTCAAAATCTTTTATATTTACATTAGAAACTAAAAACTTTTCCTCCTATTGCAAAAGTGTAATGAATTAACAAAACAATTTTTAGTAAGTACTCACGCCAGTGTCATATTGTTGCTTGGATCAAGGCCGACTTCTATAACAGTAGTGCCTTCGATATCCACTTCTTTGCAGGGAGTTGTATTTCGCCCAGTTACCCTGCAGGCCTGATAAAATCCATGTGGTTTCACTCGACCAGAGTCATTGCCCACAAACACCTGCAACACCACTGGCTCATTATGGCCTTCCAGCTGGAATGAGATAACATGGAGCAGAAACACTAATTAGCATTTCAAATAATCGAACTGTAAAAATCAAACATTCAGAGTCAAGTCTTACATTATTATATTTATAACTGGATTACAGTAAAGAAATAAGTTCTCCAGAGAAACAGAGGAAAAATGTTTTCATAAAGGGGAAGTAGCTAAATTTTTGAAGAAAACTGTAAGTTTTAGTTCTGCAACAATTACATTTTAATTAAAATTTAAGATGTGTAATGAAAACTTATTATTTGTAACTAATTTTTACAACCAGATGAGAATGAATACACAATCCTTTGAGGTATTTATAAATTTATGGACTGCCAAAGCATGTGGGTTACTCAGGATTTACCACCACCACTAACAGAAAATTCACTAAACTGTGTTAGTGGCATCATCATCAAATAAAAGTACATCTACTAAATTTTTACTCTGTGAAAGTTATTGAGTAGGAAGGCATTTGACCTTCAGCTATATAAATAATAGGGGAATGGGGCTCATTTTCATAGACTAGATGCATATATGCAACATCATAAAATCATGGGCCAGAACATTACGATCTGAAAAACTGCTGGTTCAAACCAGGACCTATGGGTCATTTACAGGTCTCTAGCAAGCCTTCATAAATTAAATTACAATTTGTATGCTGACTAATAAATAAATTGGGTTCTTGATAAGGTTTATAGTTAAACATTGAAGCTGCTAATACAGAACATAGAAAATCACAAAATAACTTGTACAATGCACATCAAAGTGCTTAAAAATAACTCATAAATGTTTTTTATTCAAGAATAGCTATATCTCAGTATCTACGGTATCATAATGAGTCGAATAAGCAGGCAAATAAGCAGTCTACCCAAACTGTTAGTCAGCAGTACCACAGAACAGTGTCTGGCACATTTAAGGGTACCATATCTGTTGAATGAGTGAATAAGTAAACTTTTAAGATCAGGCAATTCATCCCCTATTACAGGCAATTAATCTAACAATACTTCCATAGACAAGTACTTAGACAAAACTTACTTAAAGCCAGAGCAATTAGGTTAAAAAAATTCAAACTATCAAAGCATAATTTAAATGTCTCACTTGCCTGTTACTTATCCTAAGTTTGGGGGACTAAAGAATTGGTGTGGTGAGCAGTAGAGGGGTAGGGATGATACTGTACATGCAACTATTAACCAACCTTATAATGGTCATGAGTAAGTTTCTTGATTTCAAGTTTCTGCCATTATTTCTTTCATGTATAAAAAGAAAGGCAGTTCAATGAAATGATGTTCAACTAAAACATTTACACAAACTGTATTTACAAGAATCTACCCTGTGACTAGCCAAAATTCCTCCCTGTTTAGTAATTTGCAAGGGGTAGGAACACTTGTTAAATATCCCCTAGAACTGTGGTGTTGGAGAAGACTCTTTAGAGTCCCTTGGACTGCAAGGAGATCCAACCAGTCCATCCTAAAGGAGATCAGTCCTGGGTGTTCATTGGAAGGACTGATGTTGAAGCTGAAACTCCAATACTTTGGCCACCTCATGAGAAGAGCTGACTCATTGGAAAAGACCCTAATGCTGGGAAGGATTGGGGGCGGGAGGAGAAGGGGACGACAGAGGATGAGATGGTTGGATGGCATCACTGACTCGATGGACATGGGTTTGAGTAAACTCTGGGAGTTGGTGATGGACAGGGAGGCCTGGCGTGCTGTGATTCATGGGGTCGCAAAGAGTCGGACACGACTGAGCGACTGAACTGAACTCCACTTTTATTTTGGTTTGTCTTCAAAGAGAGAAAGTCTTTGTAATAAGGTAGGCCAGGTGCT
This sequence comes from Okapia johnstoni, assembly GCA_024291935.2. NCBI lineage: Eukaryota > Metazoa > Chordata > Mammalia > Artiodactyla > Giraffidae > Okapia > Okapia johnstoni. The sequence goes on along the minus strand of CM044310.1, from coordinate 99,075,544 downwards.
GAAATTTAACTGCTCCCTCTTTTTCCTTTTAGCCTAAGTTCTGAAAAGCTAAAGACTCAATTGATATCCTGTTTCCTAAACTGAAGACTAACTTAAGTTATCTATCAACCAACTCTCTTCAGAGTTGAGTGGACCTGATTGCTTTCGACATCTCAAAAACCTTATTTTCCAAGTCCACAATGATTTATACAATATTTCTTTGAATTCACTTTAAAATATTTTTAAAATATAGGTTTGGAAAGAATGTAAAAGAGTTGCTACCAATGTCAAACATAAAGGGAAGATAATTCATGATTGCCATATATTTTACTTGTTAGAACACATTCTGTTTCCATTTAAACTAAAATTCAAATGACATCAGAGTAACAATATTTGGCTTATGATTCAGTCAGACTTTTACTTTAATTTCTAATATATACAGTGATTAGCTTTATTTTAGACAGCTTTTATTGGTTAAAAACAAAATAACTAATAAATAAAAGTGGATAAAATTCTTCATTTACAGCTAAATAAAATAAGTACCTTCACTGTAGGAAAGCCTTGCTGTGTTCTGTCCTTTACTGAGCCACGACTGCCCTCAGTCAGGTACCGAGCTCTGTGCTGGGTCTCAGGTTGTACAACTATCTTCAGCTCCTTTCCCTCACTTTTAACAGGATACTGTCCACATAACATAGGGCTCTTCTTTACTCCAGTTCCTTTTTGGTTTTCCAATGTTCTGAGAAATCAAAGCACAAAGTGGAAAAAGTATCAAAAAGAGTTTTCTACAAGTCATCCAAGATAAAGGAAGAAAGAGAACAGGCAATAATATTAAAAACAACTAATTACCTTACTGACAAAATAAATACAGCCTAAGGAATGATACATTCCATAAGCAAAGCATCTTTTAAAACTTTGTAATTAAAAAGAATGTGTGTGTACATATATATACACACACTGAGTCACTTTGCTGTACAGCAGAGATTGGCACAACATTATAAATCAACTAAATACTTCAATTAAAAAAACTGAAAATTGAATTTTGTAATAAAGTTGGACAGGGAAGACAAAGAATGCATATGTGTGGCAAGAGGAAGGAAGACTGAATGCAATAAACCAAACATAACAGGAAAGAGAATAGCTAATGTCACTGTAACCTTTCACATTGTACTTCAGTCAAAATAAAGTTTAAAAATTACATATATGTGTGAGTGTTACATAAAGTTACAAGATTATCATTATCTTCTAATAGGTCTTGCAATGCAAAAGTAGGGGTAGCAAAAAGAAAAACAAAAAAACATAAAAGGCCTTAAAAAAACCAAAGGTACACGTGCATATTCTTTTGGATATCTTCCTCAGTATATCAAACTGAGAAAGTTATACTAAAAAAAAAAAAGTGATTCGATTTTTATTTGGAAATTAGCTTTATTTTAAACAATCTTTCCCAGAAGTTTAATTTTTCAGAGTATTTTCATTTGTGATTAAATAAGTAAAGCCTTTAGCATATAAAAAATGTATAATCTGGGCTTTACAGTTAGGCAGTTTAACTTATTTTTTTAAGTTGGGTTTCCAGTGTTTACTGATGTATCATGCATTTCCTATGCAGAATGTATGTTTGAAGAAATATTTCAAGTGGTGGTTAGGACTTCAGGTCAACACATTTAATCTGAAGTACTGTAAATATGTGATAAAAATAAATAGAAGACAATACTATTAGTTTAAAAATTACCTATGTATATTTAAAAACAGAAACAGGGCCTATAATGCTTTTGGCATGATTTTCCCAGTCCTAAAGTTTACACTCATATTGAAGATACAGAATCCAAGATATGACTGTGGCCAAAATCCTGTCCAAAAGCAAACAGGTCCCAGGAGAAATATTATGACTTCAAACATAGGTGGCTAAGCAGCCTAAAACCTAGCTCCAATGTTTACCTCTCCATTTTCTTTTTTTTAAATAAATTTTTTTTTAATATGTGGACAATTTAAAAACTCTATTAAATTTGTTACACTATTGCTTCTGTTTTATATTTTGGGTTTTTATTTTTTTGGCCTTGAGGCATGTGGGATCTTAGTTCCCTGACCAGGGATCAAACCTGCATCGCCTGCATTGGAAGGTGAAGTCTTAACCACTGGACTGTCAGGGAAGTCCCTACCTCTCCATTTCTCATCAAATTGTTGTCTCAGTAGTCAATAATAAAGAGGGAAAGGCTACATTCTCAATGGAATTTGGGACTGGGGTGAATGTAAGGCTAGAAAGGGATAGAAGAATGGAGGGAAGAAGGGATGCAAAGGAATTCAGTCAGACTGACTGAGAAAAAGGGTTCTGAGGCAGAAGTACTTTGCTCAATCATATTCATATTCCTTAAACCTTGCACAATTCCCAAAACAAAAGATGCTGAAAAAGTATTTGCTGATGAAGGCAAACTTGTTGATGAAGTTTGACATAATTAAGTCAAAGATTACCTGTATAAGTAATTTAAAAGGCCCTGGAAGAAAAAATTCTACGAACAAAAGTATGGAGTCAAAGTCAAAACAAAGGGCAATAAATTCTATTTTTTCATCATTCTGGGTAGAAACTCAAACCTTTGCAGGGAATACAGTATTTTGCATATGAAATTCTATAGTGATACTGTTTTTTAATCATTTGAAAAATCAAAGCAGGGACTCCTCTGGCAGTCCAGTGGTTAAGACTGCTCCCAATGCAGGGGGTGAGGGTTTGATCCCTGGTTGGGGAACAAAGATCCCACATGATGCACAGTGTGGTCAAAAAAAATTTTTTTAATTTAAAAATCAAAGCAAAAATATTCACTCAAACAATATAAAAACATCCCCAAATATGCACTGAAAGGGACTAAAAGAAAATATAACAAAATTCTAGTATTAGTTGTATTGATTTACTAGATTATAGATTATTTCTTGTCTTCTATTTTTCTGCATTTTTCAAATGTTTGTAACTAATATCTATTAACTTTACAATGAAAAATGGAAGACTTCAGTCTGAAATATAAGAAAACTGTAGCACATCATTAATTTGGCAAGATATGGCTTTTGTATTCACTTATGCTAGCCAAAGTAATATTTATGAGGATAAATAAGATACTGAGCTTGATTATTTCAATAAAACATTTCATTTGGGATGAAAACTATTAAGTTAATGAAGTATACACATTATGGTTTAAAGAACAACACATGTAATCAGTTTCTGAAATGATACTTTTAAAAGCCCTTAAAACTAACTTTATTCTCTAGGTTTAAATGTAAAAATGGAATACACACATATTTAGATCTCAAGCTGTGTAAAACAGAACATCAACTAATTGTTAGAAAAGTATTCATTCAAATTACTAAATTTTAATGCATTATGGCTTAAGGAAAAAATAAGAAAATAGCAGCTATTTGTATGGGATTTTACTTTTAAATTGACTATCTAAAAAGAAAATCCACTACTTTCGATATTCCATTCAGAAGTCTTAAAATGACACTTTAATTCTTTTGTGCTGCACATCCTTCTGGTTGCCTGTCACAAAAATAATTTTTACTACAAAATGCCTAAAACAGTTTCACATATATCATATCTTAATTTCTAGGAATATCCAGAAGAGACACTGGGTTACTCATTCTCAGGATATTTAGGTGAAGAATTTAAGAAAAATATGGCTAGGAATGCTTAAATAACTGAGTAGTTTTTTAAAAATAGTTTTGTTTTCTTAGAAAATTCTTTCATTTAACATTTTAATTATACAAAATACTATTTCTATCTTGAAGATAAATAAAAACTGCTGTATCAAAATATTTGAGAGTGTATTTTCTAGAATGTAGCTTTATATAAATTGAAATTTTATGGCAAAATTTCTTTCATTTTCTAACATCTATGAACTTTTGAGATCCTCTAAACAACTGTTTCCAAAGACCTATTTTTTTTATATTTACATATGGTTTTATCCTTTCCTCAATATAGTTCTTATAAATTCAAAGTTTAAACTTCTTCCATCATTTTCATAGGCTAGTGTCAAATGTTTTTCCATTACCTAAGAAGCTGGACATTTCTTCTGCTGCTTGATGAGTTTCTGTTCCATGAATTATTTCATGAGAGATTTTGTCTTGACAAATGTTATTATACTTTCCCTGGGTAACCTCAAATCATTTCTAAGATATATCTATCATACAAAAGCAGAAGCAGAAAAGATGTATGTCAAGATATCTTTTTAACAGCAACTGCAAATCATGTGTGTTGACTAACTGTTAAGTCAAAATTTTATTTGTTCTTCATCTGAACTTTAACATTTATTTCAGTATAAAAATGAAAATCTCTCTTATGGAACTTAAAAAAAACCCACTTTCTCCACAGAAGCCCAAATAAACACATACCTGTATTTAATGATAGACACATATGAACCTTTTCTATCTATGCTACTATGTTTCAGAGCATTATTCTATGCGTAATATTTCTACAAAATGTCCTACAATTGTTGACTCTGCTAACAGCAATACTTTTGGAAAGGGTATCTAAATATCTTTTAGATCATTTCCTAACCTGGACTTTCTAAAAATGAAAAATATTTAAATGGGCATTTTTATTTAACTTCATCACCCCAAAGGAGTTTTAGATGAGAGTAGAGAAGAGAGTAGTATAGAACAACCATTGCTTAAATGGTAGATATCACTTTTAAAATATACTGAGAAAATATTTAAGGACAAGTTTAAGAAACACTAAAGATATTCTCCGTAATTCTCAATTAGATTTTTAACTAAAAAATCCACCAATGATGTAATCAAATAATGAACCAATCAAAAGCATCTCCATCATATTCTGTGACAACCTAAAAGTGTAGGAGATCCTGGCCAACTAAAGGACCATCCAAAAAAAGTAATCTCTCAAGATCCAGTAAGTTAAACTTTATCAAACTACATTGAATATACTGTAGGAAAATGTAATCAGAAGTATAGCAATTAAATGTTACAATGAAAGTATCAAAGGAATTAGAAAGTTAAGTCATAGTATTCTGTACTTTAGAAGTGAACGTTCTGTAATATAGCTACTGAAATATATTTAGTATGTGTTGTAAACTGGCAGAAATGAATGAAAACTCAAAATAGGTACCATGATTCTGTTCTATTATCCTTTAACTACATAACCCAGAATCACAGAAAAAAAAGTGATATATTTATTTTTAAAGAAATCCTAAACTGGCAAAATATATTAAACAAAAAGCTTAAAATAAATACATGAATCTAAATTGAGACTCAAACTATCAATGTAGTTTTTCTGTTTTCATCAAATAAAAGGAAAATAAGGTCTTCACAAAAATGGAAATAAACTGAATCATATGGGGGATACAATGTGAAAGAGAAAACAAAGTAGCCCTCTGTAAAAGTCGGTTTTAGCTAGAGCCATTACATTACTAGCTATCTCAATGAGTAAAAATATTTTAAAAATCTTTTAAAGTATAAATTCATCTGAAATTTAAGTTATTTCTTAAACAGATTATTTTCATTTCCTACTACTTAATCATACCCTTACTAAGATACCTACTGGCAAAATCTGCTGGTATTTATTATCTTCTCTTATGAAACCTGATAGTTTTAAGTTAAAATTTTCATGTTATATCAATGACAAAATCAGTATCCTTGCTTTAGATGCAAATTGAGCTGAGCAATTAAGAAAAATGAGGAATGACTTATTTTTTTGTTTTGCATAATGGTGAGAGAACTTTAAAAAAAATGTGAATACCAACCCATTTCCTGCTTTTGAGTTGCCTTTGTTGTCCGTGGTAAGCTGAGAAAGCACATAGTGAGGTGCTTTGGCACTGTCGGCATCAAATATATCCATATTAGATTCTTCACAATCTCGTCGTTTGACCCCCGGCCTCTGCTTTGGATTTCGTTTTCGTGATTTACGAGGTACCTCAGTGTTATCATTGTAGGAACTGGTGCTCATGTTACTGAAGTTGGAGGGGGAATCCTCCATCCACATACTGCAGCTCTGCTCAGATTCCAATCCACACCCCTCATCCTGGCAGGACATCCGACTGTTATCCAGCAAGTCCTCAGGTGGTGGTGAGATGTACAAGACTGTGTGCCTCTTCGGTGTTGATGGATGCTGCTGAACTGTGTTACTGGTTAACTGCTTTTCACTTACCCCTCGGTTACTTACCCCCAAGGCTGAGGAGCAGCTCTCGACTTGCATAGCCTTGCTGTCGGTGACTGAGGTAGAATAAATGGTAGGGCTGGAAGAGGTGGTAAAGGAGCTGCAAGCACCGCCCATGGAGGAAGAGGAGGGAGCTGAAGAAGCATCTGCAGTGTACAATTTAAGAGTAAATACACTATACATGTTTTCACCTACGCTGGCTAGCAGTCCCATTGAAATGTGATTTGTGAACTGATTGTTTTTCCCCATAATGAATAGTTGGAATTTGGTTAAGTTTTAGAATATAAATGCTTCAAGCAATACAAGGCCTAAAAAAGCACAATTTAAAAAAAATGCCAAAATAGCATTATTTTACTTGGTATAATTGATAGATTTTTAAAAATCTAATTTAATATTTTAAGCTGTAAAGCAAGAATAAAGCTTTTATTGCCTCAGCTGGATATTTCTATTGAATTTTAATCATTTAAAATAATAAAAAAAAAAACCCAATATGAAATATATGCTTGTGGTCCACATTCAATGCCAATTAAATAATTCATTATAGAATTTGAAAAGTGGGACTGTGCTTAGCCACAAAATATTAAAATAAGTTTCTAACCTATGAAGCAGAGAACTACAGGTCATTTTTAATGCAGACACTCCCTGCTTCAGAGGCAAATCCTGGAATAAAAATATGAGAAAATAAATGAGAAAAGAGCTGCTGATTATTCCAGATATCAATTATAAAATGAGAAATAAATAGAAAAAATATATAATCAACTGAATCGGAGGCAAAATGGAACTGGTACCGTCACTATGATTATTTTAAAATCTAAAAGAATAAAAATGAAAAAGGTTTGATTTGGAACAGGCTGGGCTGCAGAAGATAAGCAAGTTAACTACTGAGGGTCTCCAGAAGTTGGAAGTGGCAGTTCAAAACCATGATCTCTAATAAATCCATCCTTTATAGCAGAATGAAAAACAGAGGAAGGATTTATTAATGGATGGATTTTTCTTGTAAAGTACTTGATTATACACATTCAGCACTTGGTTACCACTGTCCATTTACTCTCTCTTTAAAAGGTCTACTTGATTTTAACTATTAAGGGAATTTCTTCAGGTGAGTAAACAGCAAATTTTATTGAATGAAGTCTAATGAAAAAGAGTTGAACAGAAAAAAAATTCTCTGCAGAGAACCAGAATTATCAATAGTTCTTATAAAAAGGTTTTTCATAATATAATTTCCCTTGCCTATGCCTAACTAAAAAAGTCGAAAGTAGATCTTTTCAAAATGTGTGGCCACTGGCAGATCAGTTCATTGAAAAATACAATTACTAAACCCTTTAACAACATAATCTACGGAAGCACACTAATATTACAGTTGGAAGTTATCAGTCCTATACAATTTTATCTTGTATAAGATACAGAAAGGTTTATAATCATAAACATATACAAAAATGAAAATAGGCAACATGTGACAACTAAAAATATGTTTAAATTGAAATTAATTTTCATCTATAGCATGTATGCTACTATTTTAAAGTGGCATGATAAAATTTAAAACTGTGATGTGCAGTTACTAGAATTGCAACATCCACATCAATTATGTAGAGTGAAATGTAAGAATGCCAATGTTTAGATAATCAAAAGCCAAGTGCCAAAGATCTATGTTTAAATTGAAAAAATGCACCAGAACACTCAAATCATTGAAAAAATTAAATTCACCCACAATTTTTCACTGCTGTCAAGGCTGAAGAGTACTGTTATTAATATTAGCCATAAATAATGTAATCTACATAATGCCACATGGAAAGATTTTTCTCAACTACCATGAGTTAAGGCACTTAGTGCAGTTAGATGATACCAGTTCCATTTTCCAGTTTGTATCCTTGTCAAATGCAGTAGTTGAAATTGGAAAAATTCAGTCACTTTAAACTGCATTCCAATTTAAAGAAAAATTTTATCAATTTCGTATCATGCATTAATGCAATGTTTTCTTAGTAAATAAATATTTTAAAAGATTTGTAAAAACTACAAAATTCTAGATACTAATGTCAGTGACAGTTTAGGAGCTGATTTGTAGCCACTTTGGGTTTAAATAACACGGTTTTTCCTTATTTTTTTGAAAAACATGACAGAATTCACTTTAGAAAAGATAAAAATTGTATTATGTCTAACATTCCTCCATCTGTTCCAACTATTGGCAAAAAAGAAACTACATGTTGTTGTGTGTATGAGCCTATGTTCACCATTTTCAGAGAAATACAAGTATGCAGCATGCAGTATTTGCAGTGGAACACACAAGGCATGCAACATGAATGCTGTGAACTTGTATTTCTAAAAAGACGTTTTCTCCCACCCACTCTTTGAATCTAAGTACCATGCACATGAGAATGCAGAATATGAATATCTCAGGGATCCCTGTCCATGAAAGATGGAAAGTTAGGTAAAATGTAATCATGAACTCAAAAGTAAGTTATGTGATATTTATGAATTTAATATGCAAGATATAATCTAGTATTGCTCTTTAAAAGTATGCGTGATTAAATCTTGCAAGTCTTATTTAAAAATCATGGTTATAAAACCCAATTGATATAATCGTACATAAATATCTGTTCTGGGACAGGTATGCCAAACTGTGATACCATACCCTACATAAGTTAAAATATTCTCTACATTTTCCATGGACATCTAACACACATTTTGAATATTATACCTGCAGTTTCCTGGATATACTTATTAAATTAAAAAGTTCATGAGCACAAAACTATTAAAGCTGAAAACATAAACTGTCAAAAGACAGTAGTAAGCATTCTTTAATTTTTTAAATTACTTTTTAAAGGTTACCTCAGTTCAATCCTAAATTACCAAAGTTCTACTTATTTTAAGAACATAATGAATATAAGACAATTTTTTGAACTATAAAACTCTTTACAATAGTATCATTGTTCCTCTGATACTGATGAAGATGGTATATAAAACCCTTTACAAAAGCATGTTACATTTTGGTTAGGAAAACATCGGCTAAGTGCATTAATAATGCCAGGTGAGGTGGTAAAGTAAGGGATAAGAACTATGGGCCCCTAGAAAGCGTGGACAACATCTTTCTCATCTTAGACTCCCCAGACACATAACATACTATGACTTTCATGTAGTAAAAATTCTACTTTTTAATTAAATTGATTTATGGGAAGGTCAAAATTTCCTGTGTATGCTGAGTTACATTAAACTGGTAAATAAATGGGCCAACGTGTTCGTAATAGACACATATCAGTTTTTTTTTTTAATTTTTATTTATTTTTTATCTTTTGGCTGCATTATAGCATGTGGGATCTTAGTTCCCCAATCAGGGATTGAAACTGCATCCCCCAGCATTGGAAGCGCAGTCTTAACCACCTGACTGCGAGGGAAATCCCACATATCAGATTTTAAAAAAAAAAGATTTACTACTTAAAATGCTTAGACTATATCTTACTATAACAACATTATCTGCTACAGGGAAAGTTTGGGAGTAACTTAAAAGAGTTTAGAGGTAACTTACTATTTCTACAAAAATGTGCTAAGAACCTTCTTTCTTAAAACTCAGCTACCTACTTGTGTGCATGTGTGCTCAGTCATGTATGACTCTTTGCATCCCTATTGACTGCAGCCTGTCAGGGTCTCTGTCTATGGAATTTCCCAAGCAAGAATACTAGAGTGGGTTGCCATTTCCTCCTCCAGGGGCTCTTCCTGATCCAGGGATCGAACCCATATCTCCTGCATTGGCAGGTGGATTCTTTACCACTGAGCCACCTGGGAAGCCCCTACATACTTGTGTATTAATCCATAAATTTACTAAAAAATTTAGCAAATTCTTAATATTATCTATTAAAAATAAATGCATAAAATAATAGCAAGAACATTTTAGATTTCAAATCTGTGGATGAAGAACCAAGGATACAGAATGCCAACTGTAAAGTAATACATGATTTTTGACTGTGCTAAGGGACAGCACCCCTACTCACTCCAACCCTCTGTCATTCAAGGGTCAACTATATTATTAATTTGTTTGGAAAGATGAAAATGGAGTTTTAAATGATACTACATAGAGAAACCCATGTATATTTTATACAGTTTGCTTAAATTACATTTTAAAATTAAGAACTATTAGTTCTATATTTGTAAACAAGAAATTAAATTATCACATCATTTTAGTGCTTTAAATACCATAAAAAAGAGATGATACTTTGTGGACCTAACTAAACTTTTTATAGTAAGCTGTGAAATTAGAAACATTCTTTAAAGTCCTCAAAAGAAACAAATACCTTTCACTGATTTTAAAAAATATAACCGAAATGACATTTAACTAAGCTTTCAAGATAAAAATGTGGTCCCTAGTATTTAAATATGCACTTATATTTTATAACTTTTCAACACCAGTGCAAAATCAGTTGAGTTTCCTTAAAAGAAAAAAAAGCCATAACAATTTACAAGTGTGCTAAGTGAACCAATAGTGGAACAGAGAAGGAGTAAACAAGACTGTTCAGAAAATAGTAATAAAAACCAACACAGGTTATCCGGAAACCATTTCTGGTCTAAAACACTTACTGTTCGGCCTAAGTTATTCTTTGTAAGTATTTCATTTTTCTTACTGGTAACAATGACTTCAAATCTAAACATTTTGTTTGATAAAAGTCACCAGATATAAGAACATATTTTCAGATCAAAGAAGAAAGATATTGACAGGAAAAAATTTAAAAGGCCAACATTCATGTTGCCAAGGGATTGAAAAATCTAGAACACACAAAGTGGCTGCAAACCTGCTTTGTCAACACCTTACATGCCAACCTTCGTTTTCTACTTTTCTTCTTCTTCTTCGTAAAATATTAACGTAAAGTTTAAAACTTTACATAAAGCTTTAGTTTCAATCAGTATCAATCCACTATTTAGAAACAAAAAAAGAAAGGAAGGAAGGAAGAAAGAAAGAAAGAAAAAAAGACTTATGAAGAAGTCTGAAAACGAGACCGACCTATACCCTGGGTGAGATTGGATGGGTTAAGTGTCTCTGGCACTATTTGTCTTCACTATTGACAGACACTGTCACACAACCCACCACACGATGCCTGTCTCTGAATGGCGAAGCTAGAATGCAAGTTAAGTGTATTAATAGAAAAAACAACTAGCATCCCAGCATATAAAATAAGCAATCCAGATTACTTTACCAAAAAACAAAAATAAAAACAAAACAAAACAAAAAACCAAAACCCAAAAATTGTAGTGTCTATCATTTAATTTACATGTTTAAAACAGTTTCAATTTCTCATTTGTACTTTTCCCACCCAACATAAGTTTATATGCTACAATAAGCAATGTTTTAAAACAAACTTTAAAAAATTAAATTATTAACACCCAAATAAATGCATATGGGGAAATTTCTTATTCAAAATTTTTGTTAACTCATATTCACCAATTTGCTCTTTTGTTTACTAATGCAATCTAATCCATAAGCCAGAATGCTCTAAGTGTTTTTAAGCTGTTCCCTTACCCAAATTTCCTTAAAGAGCAGAAAATGTTATGTTCTGACAAATACACAAAAACAGGAAAAAAAAAAATCTGCATTTTACAGCAAAAGAGTATTTTCATTTCTCAGGCCAGCTTCCAAACACTTCTTCATACCCCTCCCCCCAAAAGTTACTAACGTACACTTGAAAATTTTTTTTTTCAATTTTAAAAAATTTTTGCCTGTGCCACACAGCATGTGGAATCTTAGTTCCAAACTAGGGATCGAACCCATGTCTCTGCATTGGAAGCTTGGCGTCTTACCACTGAACTGCCAGAGAAGTTCTAATTTACACTTTTAAATTAGATATGCTACTGTGCATACAATGCTTGATCCCAGTGTCTCTATTTTATAAAAAATCAGCTCTACTGCTGAAACTGAAAGGTTTGTTACTGATTTACTATAGACCATCCTTTTCTCCTCCAGTTCATCAAACTGCCAGTCAGAATTCTAATACTACACAATAACTACTTTCCCACTTTTAATCTAAATTTTCTTAAAATAATTATTTTTACCTTGTCTGAGTGCCATTAATAAATACATTCACAGAATATTTATTAAATAATGTTACTGAAAAATAAAATGCTTACAACATTTGCAAGTGTCCTGACACTTAAAGCAATGTGTTTTAAATATGTGTTTTGTCCTACTCAACCCTAAGGGTAAAACAGGTACCAAGTACACATTATACAATTAGTTTTTTAAATCTTCTCAAAGAGAAAGATGTCTTCTATCATCCAGTGATTTAAATACCACTAGGTAGCATCAGTCGTTGTTACTATCCTCACCCTCAAATAATTTAAACACAATAGGGAACTATACTAGCTGACAACTGTATTTGTTGCTGTCAAAGACCCCAGGAAGAACAGGTTTAAAATAAATAGACAGCAATTATACTACCTGAAAGGTAATGCTACTTGAAGACAAAAAGAGAGATTACCACCACATTAACTTAAGGACTGGAGAGAAAAAGCAGTTCTGAGGGATGCTATTTGAAGGTCACTTCAATGCTTTATCATATAATACATTTTAAAATAGTTTAGTTTAATAATAAAGGCACTCCTGTTAACACCAGTCCAATGTCTTTACATTTCTTTTTTTAGAAGTGACCAAAAAAAGGAAAAGAAAATAGTTTTTGTATCATCAAAATCTTCTAACTTAATTATTCAGAATGGTTTCACAACTTAATATGAAAAATTTACTGAATTTCCACAAGATTCTGTCTATATGATAGAAATGATAAGATAGCAATCAGATTCATATTAGTTCTTTATGATTCCAAAGCTCAAGCTAATTTTATTGTATTTCACATATAGGAAAAGAAAAATAATGTCATAGAAATAGCTGAAGTCTCTTGTTATATCCTACCCTTATCAATCCCCCTCACTCTAGTACAGTTGGAGTGTCTTTATATAACTTGATTACTATTACTTATATAACTAATTATTATAAAATGGTTATAGTAATACCTTTTGCTTATTATCAATCTTATTGGTAACAGAAAAAAAGTAAGCCCACTTCTGTACATTAACTTATTAATGTGAAATTCTACATAACACAGGGAAAAAAGATACCGTGTCTATTTGATATATGTATTTTGTCCATGAATGGTTGAGAATCTGTGCAGTTTCAAAATGCTATTCTAAAACTCAAGTGACACAAAAATGTGCTTATTCTATCAGAAAATGAATAAATCACAATATTTATAAAAGTTGCTAAAAATTAAGAGGACAAAAAAGGTAAACATTTATGAAATATATCATTAATAGGTCATGTGTACTTTTTGTCAATGAAAATTTACAATATGGACAGTCTCCCAAATTGGTAATTGTTTCTGAATTAACCATTATGGTCCAAGTCTGCTGATGTTTTTTTCATTCTAATAATGCAGATGTTAGTAAACATCTATACATAGATCCATACACATATTTCTGTATGTACAAATGTATGTATTTATATGTAATTTTAAAAGACAGAATGAGGAGTAGTTTTAAAACCTACTTGGCAACATGTTTGTAACTGACTTCCTTTTGGAAGTGGTCCAGTTTTCTAGGAAAAGTAGGAATTGATCATATGGAATAACCAAGATCAATTCACCTTTCAGTTTACAATAACAATATCTCAATAAAGCTGTTATTTAAGAAAAATACCTGCCATATCTCTTTAAAACCCCTAAATTCTAATGTGACTGTTTTAGTTCTTAGTAATTCTTACTAATATGTTTTAGTGTCTTATAACCTACACTATAGGATTAAAGAAACAACAAAAAGAATCCTTTTACAACTTGCATTTTTTATCTACTCCTTGAACAATTCCTTATTTTGCCAAAAAATATAATAAGTTCATTTGGATAACTTTATGTTAGAAAAATGGCCTCTGTCTTAATTACCAGACACCTACAATATTCTTCAGGAAGTCTGTACTTTAAAATTTTTATACATTCACATGTTGAATCTCAAACTACTAAGAAACTTTCTGGTGGGATAAAAACAGCTGTTTTTTAAAAATGGTTTAAAATACAAATTACAGACTGCGGATTTTCAACTATACCTCCAGACTGTGACGCTTGGTCCTCTGGAGAGGGGCGACATTGTGAGGAAGGAAGCCCTCTTTCCCCTACTCCCAATCGAGGGTCTTACCAGACTAAAGATATTATAAATGACAATATTAAAAGTGTGTATAGTGTAGAGACATAAAAGGAGGTTTAAGAGACATTCTTTTACCCAATATTCTGGATTGTGGATTAGCAGCATCATGTTTACTCAATCCTTCAGTAATACATAAAGGGAAAAAAATATAGATTGGCGAATCTGAGAAACACATTTTTAATAATTAAATAATTTAAAATGTACATGAATATCTATATTCCCAATCTCTAAATTTTAAAATTTAAATTGATTCAGAATTTGTGAAACACAAACCTTTATGGCAGAACTAGAAGTCTGTTCCCACCAGGCCCTCATACCTGATAGCAGCCAATCCAGCTCCTTCAAAACTCTGAAGAATTAACTACATCAAGAGTCATCATTTTTATGCATTTCATATTAAAACAGCAAATGCTATAGATTAAAAAAAAATCAGAAAAGTCTAAATTAATGTATCTTTCCCTAAATATCTAGTCTTTTGGCCAGGAAACACTGAGTAACTGGTAATTTACTCCAAAACTCTTTTTGACATTTATGTCACTAAGGATATTAATATGCCAAATTTTAAAAAAGCAACTCTAAATATACATACTAACTGAACTCCCTACAATAATTATTCTGCAATTTAAACTCTCTTACCTATAATGTTGTATGACGAAGGCTCTACCAATATGGGACTAGAATTCTAGAATAAGTTTATGTTGGTTAAAAGTAAATATGTGTAAAAAAAAATTACAAATGGGTTTTAGATCACAGAAACTTTCTGTGTGTGAATATATGAAAATTGTCAAGGTTACCTCCTTACTCTTTTCACAATCTTACAATGTCAATAACTGCTTGATCTAATAAAAGACTTCATTACTTCAGAATACTTCCTTTAGTGAATTCTTACTTTCATGATTTTTCAACTCAAAGCCTTCATTCTAATTTATCTGGAGAGGATTATGGAGGGAGGGAGGGAGAGAGGGAGGGAGGATCAACATTCCATCAGTGACTCAAATTCAAAAACTTTCAATATTTATATATAAAAACTTCTAAAACTGAGTTTGGTATTATTTAAAAGGAAGTGTTGTTCTTTTTCCAAACCTAGCTAACATTTTTCAGCTTTTAAAAGGAACTGGATCTACTGTCAACAGATGTTAAAAAGCACAGAAGAAACAGACTTTTAGTTCTATACAGATTCAACATGGCTTTAAAAAAAAAATCTCAAAAGATACAAAAGAAATCAGTTAGTCAATTTCTACCTGTGGATTTAAAGTGAAATATTTCATTTAAAATTTTTAAAAAATATTTTATTATCTGATACTATTTTAAAGCTAAATACTTAAATTCCAGGAAAGAATACTCAGTGCATATAAACTGAAACCAGGTCACCTTTACAATTCAATTACTAAAAATTTCACAATTAAATCCACAGAATCTGTTAGAAAATGTCTGGCAACACATGAACAGTGAGCAGGGCTGGTATGTTTCTTGGCCATGGTTAAAGTTTTCCTGCCCTCAACCAGGAAGGCCGCAGATTGCACTGTATGGCTCAGGGGAAATATTGGTACACAAAGTTGACTGGACTTAGGCTAATGCAAATAAGAAAAATACCCAAAGTTCTACTAGAGTACCAATATCCTCATTTAAATCACAACCTTCCACTTCACTGTTCTCTTTGAAACAAAAAGAATTTACTGAAAACAATACTCTGATGGATTTTAAGTAGAATTTTAAAAGATGAGAGGTATCATATTGGGCAAGAAACCTCTAATTAGTAAGAGACAGATAAAGCTTCAGAGTAGTACATATAATTTTCTAGCTTTTTTAAAAAACCAAACACACTTAGTAAACTGTAAACCCAACTAAAAAAAGAATTACAGTTGGGCAATCTAGTATTATTGAAGCATTCTTATTATTTATCATAATCAAGACATTTTCCTATTAGTTTATCTGTCAATCTTTTCTTTTAATTCAACAAAAATTTGAACCAATTTTATATAATTATAAAGTGTATGATTTGAGAGCTGATCAAAAATAAACCTGATAAATTTCAAACATTACTTTCCATACTTTTTCACTGATATAAAAAAGTATCTATATAACATTACATTCAAATCTTCCATTACTTTTGATTGAATTTAAAATAAGTGTAAGGTCACACATGTTTTTAAATGTAGGGAAAAGGTTATAGTAACATGCTATAAACAAAAAGAACACTTGAATGCTTGAGTCCTTTTTCAGATTACACAAAATAAAACATTTTCCCCTTTGAGCATACTTTCAAAGTAACTGTTTTATAGACTCAAATGTAATTTTCTATCCACAACTTGGTATTTAATAATTTTATTATGTGCAGTCAACCAAAGAGCTTTAAACTCACTCCCATAGTTGAAGATAAGATCGATTCTGGGAGATGGCACTAACAGATGTGCCAATGTGAAATTTTTAAGAAATAATAAATGCATCAAGAGTATTTTGTAGAAAATTTTTAATGTTAAAAGTATGTATTTTAAAACCTCCTGAAACAAACCCTCAAATCACACACACTCTTTAATATGAATTTTGCCAGCACTGTTCATGTTGACCAGATAATGCTTTAGTTTTCTTTAAAAAGTAAAATGAAATGCATACCAGCAGCAACTACAGCTGGAGGAGGCGAGCCTGCCTCACCACCACTTGTCTGACTCATTGATGCTACAGATGTTTCTCTAGAGGGAGGTAACTGTAACTCCTTTGGGAGAAGATCATAGACAGATTCTGTTGGGAGAAAGAGAAAAAATGTTTACGAGCACAAAATTAATGTCTTTCCACTCACAAGAATTATATTATCCATACACGCACACACTAAACTTCATGTAATTACTGTTGTAAAAATTATTAGCAAATATTTTTCTTTTATTATAATTTTAGTGAACTGCACAATGAATTTTCCATTCATTCTGACTCCCATTTTCTTCTTGGCTTTTCCTTTCATGCTGATGATATACAGAAAAAGTTACTAAAATTTTTAAACCATATAAAACTAGACAGTAGAGATGTCAAATAACCCAAGATGCTCCAACACCTTTCTTTGTTAAAAAAAAAAAAAGTATTATTTATCATCCTTTACATGTAAGATGGCATGTACTAGTGTATATCAGCTATAAATTGGCTTCTTCAAACAGACCATTAGTCTACTCCTGCTCTTTTATCCAGTACTTTCATCAAGTATTTCAATTTGCTATCATGTTGAATTTTTCCCTCCTAAAGAAGCTAAAAAGAGGAATGCTGTGACTCAAGGAACTACTTCTTACTCTGAGGTATCTCCAACTCAAGAAAGGCACAAGCATAGGATTCTCTGAAATGAAAAAGCATAAATGCCTTTATTAGACTATGATTACTTTTGTATCCCAGATTAAAGAATACTGTATCTTTTAAATATATTTTATAATATTATAATTGTCCATAAAATCAAATTTATATCTACTATTCAAAAATTATTTTATACTTATTATTACATGCATTTTGGACGGAAATAAAAATCAAGATATCCTCTAAAGATAGTAGAATCAATGTTGGAAAAAACTTCAGAAGACCAATTAGAATCCTATGTTCATTTTCTAAAGAATCAAGGCACAGAGTTTAAGGGACTTGCTGAGTATTCCAAGAAAAGCAACATTCCAACAATTAAGGAAGATTATTATTTGTACTAAGTGATTAAAAAAAATAAAAGCAGCACTAGAAGACATTTTATCCTTGGTAGCAAACAATATTGCTAGTTAACTGTTCACTGAATTCAAAAAGACTTTGATCCTCCCAGTTAAAATATGTATCCTGAATTTCACGAAGCTAGGAATAAGAAAGAATATCATGAAGGAAAGCTAAAATTAGAAGTTGTAGTATTAAATGATCTTTGTTCACAATAAAGAATCAACTCAAAATTATATTTTGAAAACCTATTACCTTAACACTTGAAATTTTCATCTTCATAGCATTTGGCAAATTTTATATATGTCTGAATATAATAAAAATTTGCAGCTTGTTAAACTGTTGCTAAAAGCCTTAAGTGTTAGTACTAGAAGGTCTTGTAGGTCTTCACAGAACTGTTCAACTTCAGCTTCTTCAGCATCACTGGTCGGGGCATAGACTTGGATTACTAATATTGAATGGTTTGCCTTGGAAATGAACAGAGATCATTCTGTCGTTTTTCAGATTGCACCCAAATACTGCATTTTGGACTCTGGATAACTATGATGGCTACTCCATTTCTTCTAAGGGATTCTTGCCCACAGTAGTAGATATAATGGTCATCTGATGTTCAAAAAAGATGTCCTTTTCATTATCAGTTCAATTCAGTCGCTCAGTCATGTCTGACTCTTTGCGACCCCATGAAACGCAGCACGCCAGGCCTCCCTGTCCATCACCAACTCCCGGAGTTTACCCAAACTCATGTCCATTGAATCGGTGATGCCATCTAACCATCTCATCCTCTGTCGTCCCCTTCTCCTGCTGACTTCAATCTTTCCCCACATCAAGGTCTTTTCAAATGAGTAAGTTGTTCGCATCAGGTGGCCAAAATATTGGAGTTTCAGCTTCAACATCAGTCCTCCCAATGAACACACAGGACTGATCTCCTTTAGGATGGACTGGTTGGATCACCTTGCAGTTCTAGGTACTCTCAAGAGTCTTCTCCACCACCACAGTTCAACAGCATCAATTCTTTGGTGCTCAGCTTTCTTTATAGTACAACTCTCATATCCATACATGACGACTGGAAAAACCACAGCCTTGACTAGACGGACCTTTGTTGGCAAAGTAATGTCTCTGCTTTTTAATATGCTATCTAGGTTTGTCATAACTTTCCTTCCAAGGAGTAAGCGTCTTTTAATTTCATGGCTGCAATCACCATCTGCAGTGATTTTGGAGCCCTAAAAAATAAAGTCAGCCACTGTTTCCACTGTTTCCTCACCTATTTGCCATGAAGTGATGGCACCAGATGCCATGATCTTAGTTTTCTGAATGTTGAGTTTTAAGCCGATTTTTTGCTCTCCTCTTCCACTTTCACCAACAGGCTCTTTAGTTCTTCTTCACTTTCTGCCATAAGAGTGGCATCATCTGCATATCTGAGGTTATTGATATTTCTCCCAGCAATCTTGATTCCAGCTTGTGCTTCACCCAGCCCAGCGTTTCTCATGATGTACTCTGCATATAAGTTAAATAAGCAGGGTGACAATATACAGCCTTGACATACTCCTTTTCCTATTTGGAACCACTCTGTTGTTCCATGTCCCAGTTCTACCTGTTGCTTCTTGACCTGCATACATATTTCTCAGGAGGCAGGTCAGGTGGTCTGGTATTCCCATCTCTTTCAGAATTTTCTACAGTTTATTGTGATCCACATAGTCAAAGGCTTTGGCACAGTCAATAAAGCAGAAATAGATGTTTTTCTGGAACTCTCTTGCACTTTCGATAATCCAGCAGACGTTGGCAATTTGATCCCTGGTTCCTCTGCCTTTTCTAAAATCAACTTGAACATCTGGAATTTTATGGTTCATGTATTGCTGAAGCCTGGCTTGGAGAATTTTCAGCATTACTTTACTAGCGTTTGAGATGAGTGCAATTGTGCAGTAGTTGAGCATTCTTTGGCATTGCCTTTCTTTGGGATTGGAATGAAAACAGACCTTTTCCAGTCCTGTGGCCACTGCTGAGTTTTCCAAATTTGCTGGCATATTGAGTGCAGCACTTTCACAGCATCATCTTTTATTTTCATTATAGTCCCCTTTTCATTATAGGGGACTGGAATGCAAAAGTAGGAAGTCACGAAATACCTGGAGTAACAGGCAAACTTGGTCTTGGCATACAGAATGAAGCAGGGCAAAGGCTAATAGAGTTTTGCCAAGAGAACTCACTGTTCATAGCAAACACCCTCCTCCAACAACACAAGAGAAGACTCTACACGTGGACATAACCAGATGGTCAATACCAAAATTACATTGATTATATTCTTTGCAGCCAAAGATGGAGAAGCTCTATACAATCAGCAAAAACAAAACTGGGAGCTGACTATGGCTCAGATCATGAACTGCATATTGCCAAATTCAGACTGAAATTGAAGAAAGTGGGGAAAACCACTAGACCATTCAGGTATGACCTAAATCAAATCCCTTACGATTATACAGTGGAAGTGACAAAGATTCAAGGGATAAGATCTGATAGACAGAGAGCCTGAAGAACTATGGACAGAGGTTTGTGACACTGTACAGGAAGCCATGATCAAGATCAACCCCAAGAAAAAGAAATGCAAAAAGGTAAAATGGTTTTTGATCTCTAGTTCAAAGAGATGGTTGTCTAAGGAGGCCTTACAAATAGTTGTGAAGAGAACAGAAGCAAACAGCAAAGGAGCAAAGGAAAGATATACCCATTTGAATGCAGAGTTCCAAAGAATACCAAGGAGAGATAAGAAAGCCTTCCTCAGTGATCAATGCAAAGAAACAGAGGAAAACAATAGGATGGGAAGACTAGAGATCTCTTCCAGAAAATCAGAGATACCAAGGGAACATTTCATGCAAAGATGGGCACAATAAAGGACTGAAATGGTATGGACCTAACAGAAGCAGAAGTTATTAAGAAGAGGTGGCAAGAATACACAGAAGAACTGTACAAAAAAGATCTTCACGACCCAGATAATCATGATGGTGTGATTACTCACCTAGAGCCAGACATCCTGGGGTGTGAAGTCAAGTGGGCCTTAGGAAGCATCACTACGAACAAAGCTAGTGGAGGTGATGGAATTCCAGTGGAGCTATTTCAAATCCTGAAAGATGATGCTGTGAAAGTGCTGCACTCAATATGCCAGCAAATCTGGAAAACTCAGCAGTGGCCACAGGACTGGAAAAGGTCAGTTTTCATTCCAATCCCAAAGAAAGGCAATGCCAAAAATGCTCAAACTACCACACAATTGCACTCATCTCACACGCTAGCAAAGTAATGCTCAAAAATCTCCAAGCCAGGCTTCGGCAATACGTGAACCGTGAAATTCCAGATGTTCAAGGTGGTTTTAGAAAAGGCAGAGGAACCATAATTCAAATTGCCAACATCTGCTGGATCACTGAAAAAGCGACAGAGTTCCAGAAAAACATCTACTTCTGTTTTACTGACTATGCCAAAGCCTTTGACTATGTGGATCACAACAAACTGTGGAAAATTCTGAAAGAGATGGGAATACCAGACCACCTGATCTGCCTCTTGAGAAATCTGTATGCAGGTCAGGAAGCAACAGTTAGAACTGGACATGGAACAACAGACTGGTTCCAAATTGAGAAAGGAGTACATCAAAGCCGTATAATGTCACTCTGCTTATTTAACTTATATGCAGGGTACATCATGAGAAACGCTAGGCTGGATGAAGCACAAGCTGGAATCAAGATTGCTGGGAGAAATATCAATAACCTCAGATATGCAGATGACACCTCCCTTATGGCAGAGAGCAAAGAAGAACTAAAGAGCTTCTTGATGAAAGTGAAAGAGGAGAGTGAAAAAGTTGGCTTAAAACTCACCATTCAGAAACCAAAATCATGGCATCTGGTTCTATCACTTCACGGCTAATAAATGGGGAAGCAATGAAAACAGTAACAGACTTTATTTTTCAGGGCTCCAAAATCGCTGCGGATGGTGACTGCAGCCATGAAATTAAAAGATGCTTGCTCCTTGAAAGAAAAGTTAAGACCAACCTAGACAGCATATTAAAAAGCAGAGGCATTACTTTGCCAACAAAAGTCCATCTAGTCAAAGCTTTGGTTTTTCCAGTAGTCATGTATGGATGTGAGAGCTGGACTATAAAGAAAGCTGAGCACCCAAGAATTGATGCTTTTGAACTGTGGTGTTGGAGAAGACTCTTAAGAGTCCCTTGGACTGCAAGGAGATCCAATCAGTCAATCCTAAAGGAAGTCAGTCCTGAATATTCATTGGAAGGACTGATGCTAAAGCTGAAACTCCAATACTTTGGCCACCTGATGCGAAGAACTTACTCATTTGAAAACACCCTGATGCTGGGAAAGACTGAAGGTGGGAAGAGAAGGGACGACAGGGGATGAGATGGTTGGATGGCATCACCGACTCAATGGAGGTAAGTTTGAGTAGACTTCAGAAGTTGGTGATGGACAGGGAGGCCTGGTGTGCTGCAATCCATGGCGTCACAAAGAGTCAGATACAACTGAGCAATTGAACTGAACTGAACTGAGAAGGCTTAAGTAAATTATTTCCATCTTTCAAATAATACAGAGGAAAGAGTAGGGAGAAACTAATTAAAACAGAAATGCCACATCATCAAATATTGATTTTAATACAATTATTTTTCTCAATCCATGCTGAAAACAAGAGATTCTTATATATAAAAGAAAAGCATACTCAAGACCTTCTTTTGGGGGAGGAGATAAACAGAACAAAATATGAAAGTAAAATTTGCTTAGATAAAAAGAGAAAGGAACTGCCAAAATGCATTTATGTCAAGGGAAAAAAAAAAAAAAAAAAAAAACCCTAGAAACAGCCCAATCACTAACCACATTTCACTTTCCTAAAGAGGAATACAAAGTTGAGTCTAAATTAGAAGTATAAAAGCAGTGTTAGTAAAAATACACTGGAAAGTAACTAAATATAGGACTTCTTATATGTCAGTCTTCTCCACAGCCTACCCTCCAAACCAAGTAAGTCAAGTGCAAGGTGTAGGACGCATGGATTCATTCCTTCACCAAAGGTATTTCTGATTAACTGACTCAAGTGTTTGAAAATTAGAGAATTCAGAAGTTTTATCCTATCTTTCCAAGGAAAACAGCAGTTAACAACAGTCCTTACCAACACAGGCTCTGACTTCAGACAGAACTCTGTTGGCTCCGCTACTTTAAGCAACTTAAATCCTCAATGAAGCTTTTATTTTAGCGCATTACCTCAAAGAGACTCCCTTCAAGATAAAACTATACAATCTGACCACATACACTGGTCTTACTCTCAGGCCTGGATGTGTACTAAGTTGCTTCAGTCATGTCCTACTCTTTGCAACCCTATGGACTGGGGCCCACCTGGTTCCTCTGTTCATGGGGATTTTCCAGGCAAGAATACTGGAGTGGGTTGCCATGCCCTCTTCCCAAGGATCTTCCCAACCCAGGGATTGAACCCAGGTCTCCCACACTGCAGGCAGATTCTATACCGTCTGAGTCACCAGGGAAGCCCAAAGAAGAGCACAGGCTCTTTAAATACATGAAACAACAAACAGTCCTGCCTCATGTTAAGCAGCCATATCTATTTTCCTTGCATTATCTGTTAAATTAGCTAAATAAATATGGGAGGAAAGAAATTATAGATTTATAAGCATAGGATATGAAGAAAGAGAATGTGAAGCCTCAAATGGAAAAGCAGTTTGCCGAGAAAAGACCTCCTTAGAAAACAAAATTATAATCTGTACTACAGTTTGTTTTTTTTTAAAGAACCTACTAGATTTTAAAAGAATTTTCACGATTTTTCTTTTAGAGAGAGAAAATGGTTACAAGGTTTCTTTTGGGGGTAGTAAAAATTCCAAAATTAGATTATGGCAATAGCTACACAATTCTATAAAATATACCAACCACCACTGATTCTGTACACTTTAAATGGGTGAATCTTATGATATGCAAATTATACATGGGTAAAGCTGTTTCTAAAAAAGAGAGAAACAGGAATAGAATAAGGATAACTGACAACTGCACAAGAGTGAGCTAGGTCTCTCAATGTTCCTAATAAACTTCATGGACAAAATACCTCTTCACATAGTTTCTGTTTGTAAAAAGTGAAACTGTGAAGGCTAAACTGCCAACTAATTTAATTTGCTTTTTAAGGCTCTTCCATTAGTTCAGGAAAATTTGACAGCCATCGGTATCCTACATTCAGTAAAATAACCTGATGAAAATCTTTAAAAGTTCTTATGAATAAGATGAATTAATGCAGACTTCATAAAACAGATGTTTCTAAGCAACAGCACTCAAAAACGTATGGGTTCCCCACCTTGAGAAACGCAGTTAGTAGTTACATCAACAACTTGAACAAAGATAAGGAATTTGCAAATGACACAGGCCTAAGAGGAATATATCATATGTCATAATTCATCACAGATAACGAAAAGCTGGAATAGCTGCCCAAAAGAATAAAGTGAACTTTGATACAGACCAATGTAACAGCTGGTAAAAAACTGCTCTTGTGCAGTGTACTCAAATGCACTCACTCTCTTTCTCATTCTTTTTTCCAAAATCTAGAAATGATTTTACTTTTGCTTTTTAAAGAATTCTTTCCTTGGTCTGTCAGAATTGGAGTGATCATATTTTTTCCATTAATGTGCTAATAATTTGTGCAATAATGTTAATCAACTCATTTAATGGTTCATTACAAATTTTAGTTGACCAAAATCCCAATATAAGTGGGATTAAGTATCCCTGTAACAGACTTAGATCAAGTACAATAGAATAGTTACCATAAATTATTAACATAAGTATATGAAAAAAAGAAGTTAAGCAGAAAAGGGAACAAGCTCAGAAGATCAAGAATTTGTTTTACGTTAGTGCAACAGTGCAGAGCCTATAGCAATCAGAGGAATGAAATCATTTTCAGATATTAAAAGCAAACTAATGCTTCCCAATGTTTGGTGGGAAGGTAAACAATGTAAAAATTGGCTAACTGGTTGGTGTGTGTGTTCAGTCAGTCATTCAATAAATTCTAATTGATCCTTTTATATCACTAGTTATTTCTGGGCCAATTTGGTCTTTAACTCTGCAACACTGGCTATAGGAGTCGACCCATCACACTGCATCAAATTCAAGGAGACAGAAATCCTATCCTGAGGGCACAAGGCAGTGAAAGAGAAGAAAAAAATGGTAACTTAATAGTGAAGCATTTTTTTTATTCTTCTCAATTAGAAACTCTGTTTCCTAACTGCTGATCAACCAAATCCCATTGTACTATTTTACATGTTGCCCAGTTTCAAAAAAGATGAAAGACTTCAAACCCCTATATGCCTCACTTTCCCACAGAAGAGTCCAGGAAGAAAAAAACAAATGAAACAGCTGAGAAAAGACATGCTTTTCTAGTTTTTTTCCTTTGCAAAATAACACCATTAATAATGCAATTATAGCTACCATTTATTGAGCACTTGTTTGTTGGCACAGGCACAGGTCTTTTATATACATACTCACTTAATTTCAAAATAATTATGTGAGGTCGGTTTTACCAGTAAAGAATGTGAAACTTGTTTAATAGTAAAAAAAAAAAAGAAAAAAAAGGAAAAGAAAAATACATGTGATAAAACAACAAAAGAAGGGAATGATAAAGTTTAGGACAGCAATTTCCTTTGATAGGGAGACAGGATATAGGACAAAGGAGTAGCAGAAATAAGCTGGTCTGGACAGCAGGCTCAAGAATATTCTTTTTACTAAAATATATAATCTAATCAATAAATACAATAAAAATTAAAGCTATCATGGACAGTGCATAGCCTTCAGAGTTGCTATAAGGCTTAACTAAGATGATCTGTTAAAAAGAACTCTGTAAATTATTCTTGGGGCTTCCCTGGTGGCTCAGTGGTTAAGAATCCGCCTGCCAATGCACGAAACGAGGGTTCAATCCCTGGGTTGGGAAGATCTCCTGGAGAAGAAAATGGCAACTCCCTGTAGTATTCTTGCTTGGTAAATCCCATGAATAGAGGAACCTGGCGGGCTACGGTTCACGGGGTCACAGAGTCGAACATGACTTAGGGACTAAACAACAACATTGCCATTTTGCCTTTGTTGACCTGACAGCTAGCATTCAATATTCAGCTGCTTCAGAGTCAGAAAGTAAAGATCAGAATTTTAAGAGTCCACCCACTCTTGAACTTTTCTGAAGACACTTATTATCTTTCAGGTAGCCAAACAAATCATAGCTGTACACAGCTAATACCAGAGACTTATCTTCACGCAGAGATGAACAATATAAAAGGTGGTGGTGGTGGTGTAAATAAATGAATGTTTCTATTCAACTGTCAAGCAATCAGCTAAACGGAAGTATTTGTTGTAAAAAATAATAATAATACCTTGTGTTGGAAATGCTTTAAAAAATTAATGAAAAGTAAATTAATGCTCAGCACAGATATTAGTTATTCAAATAAAGAGTGCTCCCTGACACTAGATGCAAACACTATAATAATAGTGGAAATGTATTTATAAAGGTTTGTGTCTTGTTTCTAAAATGGGATTTCACTTTGTTTTTTAACTCTATATACAAAGCTACTTTAGCATCCAGAAGAGTTAAAAAAGACTTACAAAGAGTTCTTGCAAATGGTTTGGGAACTAATTGCCTTACTCTTCCACGTCTTTATTAACTACCTCAATAAGCTGGTGAATCCCAAGGCTATGGTTTCACATCAGCCATTCTGAAACAAAATGCCTGGCACCTCCATTGTGCCAACATACTTCTGCATTGAAGAGAGACAGCATTCATTCTGTTAAAAACACTTTGGGCTTGACAGTCATCATACTTGGCATCTCCACTGGAAAATGTACTGGCTGCAGGTCTACTGGATATTTGGTTTCTAAAAGATTATTAAGTCCAAGAATAACTTGTATGTGATCTCTGTTTTAATAAATTTTTTCTCATTTAAGTTTAAATCAATTTACTAGTTTGCCGTTACTTATTTTTCTAATAGGTATTATTTTTCACTTTAAAATTTCACAATTATTTTCTACATAACTTAGTAACACTTAATGAGATACAGAATGGAGTATTCTATTTAACCACTTTTGTTATATATTATACTTCCTTAATTTATTTATATTATTTTCAAAAGAAGCTATTTAAGTCTGTTTTAGAATAAACACTTTCAAACTCCTACCTATGACCTGACTATTGAGTAAAACCTTTATCAATTTATAATTTCCAAACATCTTATAAGAATATTTTTTCAATACAGCTTTAAAGAACTGTAGAGTTCAGAGTTCAAGAAGGGTAAGGAGGACTAGGGCTGAGTGTCAGAAGTGAAGAATGAGAAGGGTGCAGGTGGGGGTGGTGGACGCCTGGCAAATGGTTTCAGAGCCCAAGCAGGGTGAGGAAAGTATTAAGGGGTAGAGGGAGGGAAACGGAAAAGATTACCAGGTGCAGAGTCCAAGCAATGTAAATAAAATATCTGCAGCCTAGTATGTGGTGTCCGAACCCAAGGATAATGAATAACTTATCTAGGGGTGGAGGTGGGGAAAGGTGGGAGAGAGTGGAAGGGTGGGATGGAACCCAAGAAAGCAGGATGAGAAGAAGAAATTTCACCTGACACACAGAAGGACAACCTACTGGGTTAGAGTCCAAGCAAAGTCAAAGTCTCCTGTGATGGGCAGCCCAAACAGAATGAGGACGGTATGCAGAGGAGGAAAGGCAGAGAGTCTAGCATAGGGTGTCGGAGTCAGAGCATGGTGAGAAATGTACCCTTAAGGGGATGGCACAGGATATCACAGCTGAAGCCAGTGAGGTGACGGAGGGTAGCCAACACAGGGAAACAAAGCTTGAGCAGGGTACAAACGGTATTCATGCAAGGGCAGCCAGCTCTGGGTGTAAGAACCCAAGCAGTAAGAAGGATGTCCATGTAATAGGGCTGCCTGGGCTGGGTATCAAAGATTAAGCAGGAAGTAGAGTGTACCCATGAGGGGAGTGTGGAAGACCAGCATGGGAATTAGAAATTTAAGCAGGGTGAGGAGGTCATTCATGTGAGGCCTTCAAGCCTGAGCAGGATCAAGAGGACATTCCCATGGATGGGCAGCCCAGCATAAGATGTTGGAGTCCCAGTGGGGTAAACAAGATATTCATGAGGTTGAGGGAGCAGGAGCAAAGGGCATCTTTTAAGTAGAATATCAAAATCTTAGTACGGTAAAGGCTACCTGCCTAGCAGGGCTGCCCAAAATGGGGAGTGAGAACCCAAGGAGGGTGAGGAGGGTGTCAACAGATAAGCAGGAGGGCAGCTCTGGGTGTCACAGCATACATAGGATGAAGGAGGAAAGCAGTCACAGTCTGTTGCTACTGCTGCTAAGTCGCTTCAGTCACGTCCAACTCTGTGCGACCCCATAGATGGCAGCCCACCAGGCACCCCCGTCCCTGGGATTCTCCAGGCAAGAACATTGGAGTGGGTTGCCGCTTCCTTCTCCAATGCATGAAAGTGAAAAGTGAAAGTGAAGTTGCTCAGTCGTGTCCGACTCTTCACGACCCCATGGACTGCAGCCTACCAGGCTCCTCTGTCCATGGGATTTTCCAGGCAAGAGTACTGGAGTGGGGTGCCATCGCCTTCTCCGATTACACAGAGGGAGATTGCTCAAATAAGTAAATATGTTAAAATTAAAGGGAATAAAGTTTTGCAGTGTTGAACAAAGGAGTTACAAACACAGGGAGAAAAACAGGGAGGTATGGTACTAAACTGCAACTGGAGGTATCAGCATGAACTCATAAGAGAAAGAAAAATAAAAATATAAATGTATACAGGTATATAAGGACTTCCCTCATAGCTCAGTCGGTAAAGAATCTGTCTGCAATGAGGAGACCCGCGTTCGATTCCTGGGTCAGGAAGATCCTCTGGAGAAGGAAACAGCAACCCACTCCCATATTCTCGCCTGGAGAATCCCATGGACAGAGGAGCCTAGCAGGCTACAGTTCATGGGATCGCAAGAGTTGGACATGACTTAGCAACTAAACCACCAGTGTCTGTAACTTCCTGAGTTGGTAGACTGAGATTGGTGGATGACCAATGACCAATATATGTATATAGTTCAGTTCAGTTCAGTTGCTCAGTAGTGTCTGACTCTTTGTGACCCCGTGGACTGCAGCACATCAGGCCTCCCTGTCCATTACCAACTCCCAGAGTTTACTCAAACTCATGTCCATTGAATCGGTGATGCCATCCAACCATCTCATCCTCTGTCATCCCCTTCTCCTCCCACCGTCAATCTTTCCCAGCATCAGGGTCTATAAGCATACATATATTCCCTAGCTCTGTCTTCTCAAAGATTCTGTAAGAAGCACGACCTCAAAAGCATACTCATGGAAAATAAGCATACCTAGTATCCAGATCCTGGTTTCTAACTACTCGTTTCTACTGAAAGTAGTTAGGGCTTCTTGGAGAAATAGCTGTTATCAGGACTGGGATACAAAAAGTACAAAATTAGCCTGATATATATATTGTTTTGCTAAAGTAAGGAAGTACTCAAAGAATTAAGGAGACATGTCAAAAGGATACAGAAACTATCTTGACCAGGCTCTCACTAACCAACGTGAGCATGAAAATAAGCAATGGAAGTTCCCTGGCAGTCCAATGGTTAGTACTCAGTGCTTTCACTGCCATGTCCTGGGTTCAATTCCTGGTTGGGGAACTAATCCCACAAGCCGTATAGCATGGCCAAAAAAGAGAGTAATAATAGTAACAGATTAAAATAGAATGAAAACATAAAAGTCCATACTGACATAAAATAGTAACGAATAAACTGGAAGTAAGATGAGGAATGAGATATTTATACAGTTTCAAAGTACAACTTCACAAAATATTTACTGATTACAAAGGAGAAATAGGGTAACTTTAAAGAAGTCTGACAGATATCATCTTAATCAAGTGATCAAAGTGAGTATCATCAGTAATGATGGAAATCAAAATTGTATGCCACCCTAGGATGCAGAAAGAATACATCATTATTTCTGTGCTATTTGTACCAAAGATGCATAATTTGAATGCAATCATCAGGAACATTCCACAAATAAGTGACCTGTAGTCTTCAAAAGTTATCAGAACTGTGAAAAGTCCAGGAAAGACCAACAAACTTGTTTGACACCTTATATTCCACACTCACTGGCTCAGTATTTTTAGCTCTGCCATCTCATCTTCACTAACACCCTCAACCTGACAGAACAATTAATTTAAACATGCATTCATCATCTATTTAGCTCCTGTACTGGACTAAGGACACAACATAAGAGGAAATCACTCTTAAGAAATTCACAGTTGAAAGAAAATAAAATTAATCAAGTTTAAAATAATGCAATATGCTACAAATGGGAGAAAATATTTGCAAATGATGTGACAGACAAGGGCTTACCCTCCAAAATATATAAACAGCCCATACAGCTTAACAACAAAAAACAAACAACCCAAATGAAAAATGGGCAGAAGACTTTAACAGACATTTCTCCAAAGAAGACATACAGATGGCAGTAGGCACATGAAAAGATGCTCAACATCACTAATTATTACATAAGTGTAAATCAAAACTACAATGAGGTACAACCTCACACTGGTCATAATGGCCATCATTAAAAAGTCTACAAATAACAAATGCTGGAGAAGGTGTGGAGGAAAGGGAACCCTCTGACACTGTTGGTGGGAATGTAAGTTGGTATAGTGGCTATGGAAAACAGTATGGAGGTGTCTCAGGAAACTAAAATCAGAATTACCATATGATCTAGCAATTCTACTCCTTGGACAAAACTGTAATTCAAGAAGACAGATGCATCCCTATCTTCAGAGCAGCACTATTCACAATAGTCAAAATAGGGCAACAACCTAAATGTTCATCAACAGACAAATGGATAAAAAAAGATGTAGTCCAAATATACAATGGAATACTATTGAATCATAAAAAAGAATAGAATAATGCCATTTGCAGCAACATGAATGCAACTAGAGATTATCATACTAAGTGAAGTCAAAATGAGAAAGCCAAATACCATATGGTATCACTTATATGTGGAATCTAAAACATGCAACAAATGAAACTATCTATAAAACAGATTCAGACTTATAGACATAGAGAACAGATCTGTGTTTGCCAAGTTGCCGGGAGGGAGAGGAATGGACTGGGAGATTGGGGTTGGTTGATGCGAAACTATTACATTCAGAATGGCTAAACAACAAGGCCCTAAAGTAAAGCACAGCGAACTATATTCAGTAAGTGTTAGTGTTGGTCGCTCAGTCGTGTCCAACTCTTTACCACCCCACGAACTGTAGCCCTAAAGGCTTCTCTGTCTATAGGACTCTTTAAGCAAGAATACTGGAGAGGATTGCCATTCCCTACTATATTCAATATCCTGTAATAAACCATAATGGCAAAGAATGTACAAATAATGTATATATGTGTATGACTGAATCACTTTGCTACACAGCATAGATTGGCACAACACTATAAATCAATTATACTTCAATAAAAAATATAATATGTGCTTTAATAGAAATACATACTGTTATGCAACTGGAGAAGAGGGAATCCTAAACACTGTCTGTAAAGGTCAGGGATGGGTGCATGGGGTATGTGAAAACTGAATTGGGTATTTGACAAACATTATTTGTGAAGAAGGAGGAGAAACTGTAAAAGAAAATCTGAACAAGGAGAGTGTTTGCATTTTGCTTATTTCCGTTTTTCAAGTAATTCAGTTAAATTAGAATACAGGAGTTACATGGAGAAGTAGCAAGAGATGAGTCTACTGAAGACATGCAGGGGTAAGATCATGAAACGCCCTGTATAATCATTCTAAGCAATAACGATTTTATCCCTCAGCACACAGGGAGCTTTTGAGTGTTTCAAGAAGAGACAAGATAAGCTCAGATTTATATTTGAGGACGATGACCTGCCCAGGTATATGCAAAACAGACTACATCCTAGAGGTGGTGAAGAGTTAAGTTTTTTACAATCCTCTAAGTAAGAAATAATGAGGTCCTGAACCAAGGCAGTGATAATGGCAAATAGAACACAAATTTAAACATGTTCAGAAAACTGATGAACTAACTGAATTGGATGACTGGAGAGGGAGAGACAGAAATAGTTCCAAGCAGCACATAGAAATTATGGCACGAAAAATTAATGTAAGGTGGTACAGTGTCCCATGATAGAGAGTTTAGGAGTAAAACTGGAAAGTCAATGAATTTAGTTTTAAATGATGAGGCTGACTACCTAGTGAATGTATAAACAGGAGAGAGATCTACAATTGATGATACTGGGTACATGACTGCTTTATCTATCGCTTTAATACAAATCTTGTGCTAGAACTGGGGCAGAAAATTGTTAAAGTTATTGCTTGTTTTTGAAAATACAGATGTGTATGAAGGAAAAGTAAATTTGCCCACGATCTTACCATCCAAAACATAGTAGTATATTTATGTTTTCTTTCCCTATTTTTCTACACATATTTTTTAAAAAGTTGAATAATGTACATAAACTTAGTATCAAACTTTTCACTGAACATAACATTAATTTCTCATGTGTACTGTAACTCTGACACCCTCATATTGTTATGTATCATCCTTATATCTATTTTCTCTCTCTCCAACTAGCTGAAAACTCTTCAAGGGCAGAAACTATGGTATGTCTTCTTTGAATGACTAAAGTTTAGCAGTACTATACTCACAATGGGAGTTCAATGTATGCTGATGAGGTTATCAAAATACTAAAGAAAGTTACTGGGTAATAATTTTTAGTTATAAAATAAGCTTCATGAAAATTTCTAATTTTCATATTATTTCAGAAACATTGCTAATATATAAAAGAAGTAATAAATGACATATCAGCAGTGACAACATTGTACCTGCTATAGAATGAAGCACAGTTGAATAAATATTCTCATTCATTTATTCATTCACTCAACAAACATCTACTAAATGCCTAATGTAAGCCAAGCACTCTCTCGGTTCCTGGAGATACACCAGTTATAAAACAGACAATCTGTGTCACGGATCTTTCACTCAAGTTTAAATTTTGGTGACAGCTTGCTTGCTAAAAAGAGAAGGAGGCTCCAGTATCCTGTAATTTTCTGTCCTTACTATACTCACATGTAACTGTGTGTGAAAGTCACTCAGTTGTGTCTGACTCTTTGCGACCCCACGGACTATACAGTCCATGAAATTCTCCAGCCCAGAATACTGGAGTGGGTAGCCTATTCCTTCTCCAGGGAATCTTCCTGACCCAGGAATTGAACCGGGGTCTCCTGTATTGCAGGTGGATTCTTCACCAACTGAGCTACCAGGGAAGCAAAATAAATTCATTTCTGGAATATAAGCAGTAGAAGCATCTCAACCAAAAGAGTCAGACATGACTGAGTGACTAAACACAGTGCGTACAATATGTATACACACTTGCAACTTAGTTTACTGTTTCCAAACCCAACACTGAATAGAAATCTGTTCCATTGCTTAATAGTCAACCATCTTAAATAGTCATATATTTAATAAGCTAAAATAACCATGTACTTATCAATGTATATAATAATCAATGAAAATGAAATAAACAGAGGATTATTTTATGCATATTTGGTTTTGAAGTTGAAAAGACAGTTGCTGCTGCTGCTGCTGCTGCTAAGTCGCTTCAGTCGTGTCTGACTCTGTGCGACCCCATAGACGGCAGCCCACCAGGCTCCTCCGTCCCTGGGATTCTCCAGGCAAGAACACAGGAGTGGGTTGCCATTTCCTTCTCCAATGCATGAAAGTGAAAAGTGAAAGTGAAGTCGCTCAGTCATGTCCAACTCCTAGCGACCCCATGGACTGCAGCCTACTGGGCTCCTCCGTCCATGGGGTTTTCCAGGCAAAAATACTGGAGTGGGTTGCCACTGCCTTCTCCGAAAAGACAGTTAATAAATGATAATCTGTTCATTCATTCATAAAGCACATTATTTAACTGTCCATTATGTGCTAGGCACAATAATAAAATAAATAAAATAGAGTTCTTAATTTCAATGTTATTTCTAATTGCACAGACTTTGGATTACAAGGTACCTCAGGAGTTTATTTTCTAAAAGAAGAAAAACATAATTTCATCACCACTAATTTATTTTGTGTGTGTAAGTGTAGACACTAAAGTGACCTGTACCTGTTTTCAAACATTTACAGTCCAGTGAGGCAAATTACATGTAATAGTCAATAATTAAATTCATTCTGCTGTTAAATAATTAATGTTTATAGTTTTTACCTTTTATAAAAATAATGCCATAAACATTCTTATATGTGCATATATATACTTCCATTGGATATATATGTAGGTTGAAATTGCTAAGTCAGAAGGTATGGTCTGTCAAGTCTTTTACCCATTTTTATATTTGGTTGCTGTTTTTTAAAAATATTAGTTTGTAGGAGTTCATTATATTTTCTAGATGCAAATCCTATGTTAAATGTACATACTGTAAATATCTTCTCCCACATATGGTTTGCCTTTCCACCTCCATAGTTACCTTTAATAAACAAGAGTTCTTAATTTTAATCAAGTTCAATATATGAATCTTTTCATTTATGATTAGTGATTTTTGCGTACTGTTTAAGAAATATTTGCATACCCCAAGAACATGAACATATTCTGTTTTCTTCTGGAAGTCTTTGTGCTTTATCTTCCATATTTATATCTATGAGCCATCTGGAATTGGTTTTATCATATTATTGAACTCAAAGTTCATTGTTTTTCACGTTGATATTCAATTGATTCATCAAGGAACATTTGTTTATACTCCAGAAAGAAATGTCTTGAAGGTATTCATTTTCAGAAAGATGGAGTAGACACACTTTTCACTATTCCTTCCACTAAGTTCAGCTAAAAACCTTGAACACTACATACATTTAAAAGGAAAAAAAAACAAAACTAAGAAGATTGAAAGGTGAGATAAAAAGAAAGTAGGCCAGCCAGGGATGGTGGGACCCACGAATTTGCTTTTTGCCTCATATATACCAGACTGGGTGGTATTGGGGAGGCCGATAATCTGGTAATGCCAATGTGTACAGGCTAAAAAAGCCACAAGTTATTTTAAAATCAGTTTCAATTTATTGATATCCCTCGTTACATTTTGTAATTCTCTGCCTCTTTCCATGACTGGTGATTTTTGATAAAAATAAAACAAACTTTTAGAACCATGGTAATGATTTTTGATTTGATGCCAAACATTGAGAATTTCACTTTGTGTCCTTATATTTTCATATTCCTATAAATATTCTTGAGCTTTACTTTGGGTTATGGGTTAAGTTACTGGGGAACAGTTTTAGCTTTTGCTTTTAAAGCTTTGTTAGCCGTGACCAGAGCATGTTTGCTCTGGTATTACTATCGAGGCAAGATCCTTCTTAACACTACTCATGTGTAAAAAGGTATTCTACGGATTCCCTGTTGGTCTGGCTGTTAAGAATCCACCTGCCAATGCTGGAGACATGGGTTCGATCCCTGATCAGGAAAGATTCCAAATGCCGAGGGACAACTAACCCATTGCACAGCAACTACTGAGCCTGTATGCTGCAACTAATGCAGCTCACGCACATAGAGCCCATGCTCTGCAACAAGAGGAGCCACTGGAATGAGAAGTGCCCGTGTACCACAACTAGAGAGAAGCCCCTGCCTGTTGCAACTAGAAAAAAACCCTCATGCAGCAATGAAGATCCAGGGCACCCATTCATAAATAAATGAAACAAAGAAAGTATTCTACTCTTGCTGCTGCAAACAGGCATCATATCCAGCCCTTAGTGAGATCTGAGCACGGTTTCCTCTCATCCTTTTAGGTAGTTCTTTCCTCAGTCATGGATGGTTTTCCACCTGCATGTAATGATCACCACTTAGCTGAATATTCAAAGGACACCCTCTGCAGATCTCTAGAATTCTCTGTCTCCATTTCCCTCCTTTCTAATATTCTTCCCTGAGAACTCTAGCTATCTTGGCTTTCTCAGACTCCTAGTTCTACCTCCTCAACTCAGAGATTACTGGACTCTATTTGTACTTCCCCTTTCACACCAAAGCCTGGAACTTTCTCCAGGGAGTAAAGCTCTTGCAGGGCTCTTCTTGTGTTTTTTTTTTTTTTTCTTCAAGGATCACTTTCCTTCACTGTCTGATGTTAAATGTGAAGAGAATCATTGTCTCATATATTTATATGGCTTTTTAGTTGCTTTAGGAAAGAGGGTAAGTAAATCTGGTCCCTGTGTTTAGCCTCATCTTGGCTAAACACAGAAGTCATTATAATTTTAATCCATAGTAGTATGTTCTTTACTCAGAAAGAACTTAGAACTAATATCATCATGTTCCACTTGTGAGAGTGAAGTGAAAGTGACAGTCACTCAGTCGTGTCCAACTCTTTGCGACCCCATGAACTATACAGTCCATGGAATTCTCCAGGCCAGAATACTGGAGTGGGTAGCCTTTCCCTTCTCCAGGGGATCTTCCCAGCCCAGGGATCGAACCCAGGTCTCCCGCATTGCAGGTGGATTCTTTACCAGCTGAACCACCAGGGATTTAAAGAACTTTTTTAGGTTATTCAATTAAATATCTGATAAATACTATAATGTGCCACATGTAAAAAATACTGGGTTAAGTCCTTCAAGGTTTTAAAAAAATGAGAATCTTGTAAAATTACAAAAATACTCTGTACATAAAGACCCATACAAATGTACCCTTTGTATTCTATGCACAAAGGAATATGTAAAAGAAAATAAAGACAGTAGGCTACGCCCCCCAAAAACTGAGTATCTGGACTTCCCTGGTGGTCCAGTGGTTAAGAATCCACCTGCCAACGCAGGGGACATGGTTCAATCCCTGGTCTGGGAAGATTTCACAGGCCATGGGGCAACGAAGCCCGTGCACCACAACTACTGAGGTCCAAGCACCCTAGAGCCCATGCTCCACAAGAGAAGCCACGGCAATGAGAAGCCCAAGCACAATTAGAGAATAGCCCCCACTCACTGCAACTAGAGAAGGCCTGCGCACAGCAACTAAGACCCTGAGGAGCCATAAATAGATCGTAGGCCAAGGTCTTGAATAATCAATAAAATAGACTTTCAAGTCAGATGTAGTAAAATAGGCAGCAAAAACCTATCATAAGACCAGTCTATAGCAAGAAGCAATTATCAGACTCAGATATCTTCTAAAACCTAGTTGTGATTGTTCATAGCAACAAGAGTGAAAATTAGGCTATTAAAATGTATAATTATGTGACACTATAACTATAAAATAATAGCACCAATACTTATTGAATGAATATTTACATGACTGCATAATTTATGACCATGCACCCTTACCCTTCCTCCATTCTCTTTCCCTTCACTCTCAAGATACAATGATTTTCAATACTTTAGCCATGCACTCCCTTATTTTATTTCTTTGCAAATGCTATTGTTTCTCCCTGAAATACTGACTTTCCCACAGCCCCTTTTGACTGTTATTTCTTCCCCCAAAGCTTTTCCTAACCACTCCAGTCTTAGTTAGGTATCCTTTCTCTGTACTTCCTCTACCAGAACACTTACCACCCACTGTTTCACAATTACCAGTTTATCTCCATGTACTTCTTATTAAACTACATATGTCATGAGGACAGTGGACATGACCATCTCATTCATACTGTCTTCTCAGCACAGTGCCTGGCACAAACAGGCATTTATTTGACAAATGAACAAGAAAACAGAAGCTGTGGGAATACATAAGAATGCTGACAAACCATATAATGAATGAAGAGGCAGAAGGGTCAGAGTGAGGGGAAAAAAACAGCCAGGAAAAAAACTAGAGAAAGAGTCAGAGGATAGCTTGGAGAAAGTGTCAAAAAGAACAGTCTTGGAAGCAGATGCCCCAAAATGAAAATGCCTCATTTAGTTCGAATAAGAAAAACTGGAAAGAATGTATTTATTTGATGTGGCAAAAGATATTTCTTGATACCTTTGCCAAGGAAGTATCAAGGGAGTGATGGGGATAGAAGCCAGAAGGAAAAGAGTTGACGACCAAATAGAAGTGAAGAAATAAATGCAGTGTAAGCAGATACATAGACAACTATGTCACAAAGTCCTTGCAAGGAGATAAAAAAGAATACTTAAGGAGACAGGGCCAAATAATGGGTTTATGTTATTTTACTATGTGGAAGAAGAAATATGTATGCTTGACAGTATAAGGAAAGCAGCCAGTAGTGAGGAAAAGTTTGAAGACCCAAGAGAGAACATACAGAAGAGATTTAATTAAAACACCACCACCATATCTGACAATTGTGAAGTCACAACTAAATTTCCAAAAGAATGCTTGCGTGCTAATAGAGGGTTATGGGACAATTAGATGGTAAAGTTGAAATTAGTGTTGCAATGAATATAATAAAACCGTTTTCTAGGGCATTGTTATAGAATTATACTACTATAAGGAGTCTGCTTTCTAACTTTCTTTTTAAGTATAATTTCTTTTAGAATTGTATTATTATGTGCTGCAGCAATTCCAGAGAAATTGTAGTTAAACAGTTGGACAACTACTACTATGAAGAAATAAAAACCATAATAGAAAATAATGAAAAACAATAGATTGCCATGCCCTCCTCCAGGGGACCTTCCCAACCCAGGGATCGAACCCAGGTCTCCCACATTACAGGCAATTCTTTACCATCTCAGTCACCAGGGAAGCCCATGAATATTGGAGTGGGTAGCCTATCCCTTCTCCAGGGGATCTTCCCTACTCATGAATCAAACCAGGGCCTCCTGCATTGCAGGCGGATTCTTTACCAGCTGAGCTACTAGGGAAGCCCATGAAGAAAAAAAACATAATAGTAAATAATGAAAAACAAGAGTTGAAAACTATTAAAGCAAAGTAGTACGTCACAGTGGAGAAGGAAATGGCAACCCACTCCAGTGTTCTTGCCTGGAGAATCCCTGAGATGGCGGAGCCTGGTGGACTGCTGTCTATGGGGTCGCACAGAGTCGGATACGACTGAAGCGACTTAGCAGCAGCAGCAGTACGTTGCAGAGTCAAGTCCAGGAGATTTGAGGGTGCCTTAGCATTTCTTCTACTAACATGAAAGAAAAAGAAAATAGAAAAATAAGAAGACCCAAACAAATTTTTGAGATACAGAAGCAAAAAGTTGCTTTTTCATGAAGAAGGCACCAAAAGTGAAGAAGGAAGCCTTTGTGCCTCCCTGCCAAAGCCAAAGCAAATGCTTTGAAGGCAAAGAAAGCAATGGTGAAAGGCATCCACAGCCACACACACAAATAAAGATCCACATGTCACCCACCTTCCAGCAACCCAAAACACTGTGGCTCAGGAGACACCCCAAATATTCTTAGAAGAGTGACCCTAGGAGAAACAAACTTGACCACTAGGCTATCATCAAATTCCCTCTCCTTGTTGAGTCAGCTACGAAGAAAACAGAAGACAACACAATGGTACTCATTGTGGATGTCAAGGCCAAAGAGCACCAAACTAAATAGGCTGTGAAGAAGCTCTATGACACTGTTGTAGCTAAGGTCAACACCTTCATCAAGCTTGATGGAGAAGAAGGCATATGTTTGAATGGCTCCTGACTATGATGCTTTGGGTGAGTCCAGCTGGTTAATTCCAAATATAAAAGTTTTCACTATTAAAAAAAAAGAGAGAAAGACAAAAAGTTGAGGGACTTTGGAGGGCGCACTTCAAAGTGCTCAAAGATAATTCAATTATTTCTTTTGGGCAGTGGCTGTGCTCTAGAAGTAGATGCTTAAGAGGCATGTAAGAAATCCTTCTATATCTATTAATGTTTAAAGGGCTAATTATATAGAGGAATTAGGGATTAAGACTCAAGGTATGAAACTTCTAATACTAGAGGTTGTCATTATTATTATTAAACAAAAATACATGAATTTTCATTTTACTTCAATCAGAAAGTCAGTATCAAGAGACACTATACATAGCAGATAGTTATTAGGTATTTCAAATATTACTGTAATCGTTTTTGCATGAAGTGGGGTAGGGAGGAAGGAGAAAACCACAAGGTTACACAGAAATGTATGAAAGCAGTATGATCCTTGTGTCAGGATACCAATATTGTTTACAATAAATAAGAGGTAAGTAGCATGTCATAATGAAGGAGCAAAGGTAGTGAGAACTGGGCTTTCATTATAGCTCTATCTACTTTCTGACTTTCTGACTTTACTCATCATAGTAAGCCTTGACTGCCTCATTTATAATATGACAGTAAGCTTATAATATGACATCTATTTATCTTGTAGAGTTGTGAGCACTAGCAATAATGTATACAACACACCTAAAACAAACTGTCCAGCATAATGCAGGCATACAATGATTATTATGCTGACAAGTAATTAACTCAACCAGAAGTAATTTACTGTGAGTTAAGGATACAAAAATTAAATAAGACAAAAAGGTCCTTGTCCGTAAGGAATTTTTCTGTACCGAGAGAAACAGGAAAACAAGAAATCATTTTTAACAATTCAAAGTGGAACGAATGCTATGAAAAAGACAAATAAGAATTTGTAATAAAGAACAAAGTGGAAACTACTATAAGAGAAGACAGTCAGGGAGGGCCTCTCTGAAAGGTTCCTGGGTATAAGTGAATCAGCAACTCAAAAAGAGCAGAAAGAGAAGTAAATCATCTGAGGAAACAACATGAACAGAAGTCCACAGGCAGGAAAAGACGTGGCTTGTTGGAGTAACCGAAAGGTGCACAGTGCGGCAAAAGCAGAGTAACCAAGAGAATGTGCTTCCTAGCATGAGATAAGGCAGGGATGGTAGAGGGCCCCTCTTGCAGGACCTTGGCATCTTTGATTAGGTCAATATAGTGTTTATTAAATGGATGGATAAATGAACAGAAGTATGAAACAGAATTCAAACTTCATACAAAGGACGCAAGGCAGAAAAGCCTAATGATGTGGCAGCATTTTTAAAAAAACAAAAATAAAAACAAGGAAGTACGCTTATTCAAATCAGTTAATTTTTTAGGGAAGTGAAACAAAGTAAAAATACAGAAATAATTACTATCGTCCTAGTAAAGCTAAAAATACAAATCTGAAGGTAAATAAGAGCTAAACATACACTAACAACACAGTACTACAGCTGTTTCCTCAACCTAAAATCTCCCAACCTAAAATGTGCCAGAAGTTTACATGTGAACTGGTTATAATCTACGGCTATCTCTACCATAAGTCTATAAACTTTGTTATAAAGGGAGCCACAGCTGCTAAAACTACATGCATTCATTGAGGGATTACCAGGAGCCACTGAGTTATGGAGATATTAACTGGAGCTAATAACACAAATAAAAGTCATAATTTCTGTCTCAAATGGGTATGCAATGAGGAGGTTGTTATGGATATGAGACATTCCCCGAGCATTATTTCTTTCATTCCAAAGGCAATCAAGTGAATATTCATGACCATTTTAAAATGACTAATTTCACTTTGAAATGCACAGCTTTTCTTTCTGCAGGTCTTGCACCTTCTACAGCACATATCTGGAGGGCAAAAGTGTTCTGTCTGGCCTGCACAGTGTTCTAAAACATTCTGAATTAGTAGTCAACATTTAATAATGGGATTTTACATAATCCAGATTTCTGGCTTCTCTTGACAAATCACAAGACCTGGCAACATTAAGTATATATTCCCACAAGGAAAACTCTTTTAGTGTGATTTCCAGTTACTGAGAGTACCACCCAGCCAATTTCACTGTTTTACATTACACCGAGTCCTGTAGGCATCTGAGTTTTCAATCTCTACACTAGAAGTTTTATGGCTGAGATTTTCTTGTGAAATGAGAGGAGGAAAAAACAAATGATGAATCTTTCCTGAAGAAACTTTACAAGAGCTTAAAGACTAAAATAGTGATCTCAACTTTCTTGATCATATGAATGATCTTCTTGATCCCTTTCCAGAGGCAAATTTAATGAGAAGGAAACTGTATATGATAGTCAAGGGCTGGGAAGTACCTGATCTTCCAGAGTGTGAAATTAGATGCAGTACCAAAACACTTCATATTTTTTTTTAAAAAGGTATAGACTTTTACAGAACTTAATAATCTGATTTTTAGAGTTTATTTAGTCTACTTTCTTATTTTATAGATATAGAAACTGTATCTATATAGGTCATAGATACCTAAACTTCATCTATATAGGGCCAAAGGTTAAGAATTTGCCCCAAATCAGACAGCTGACAGCTAAATCAGAATTAGAAAGCAGTCTCAAAACCAATAGTTCATTTTTAACATTTACCAAACATCTAATATTTATAAGGCTCCATGCAAGATAATAAAGACATAAACATGTACAATAGTACTTTTTAATATATTGCTTTTTCACTTTCTTTCTTGTTAATATTTTTATAGAATTTTAAAGAATCCCTAAAGGCTACTTTTAAAAAAACAAACAAAAAAATCTACTTCCTATACCCTGAAGAATAGAAAGCTGGTACTCAAACAAATACATGTATGTGCATATTCATAGCATGTGAC
The DNA here is from genome assembly GCA_024291935.2 of Okapia johnstoni. Lineage (NCBI taxonomy): Eukaryota > Metazoa > Chordata > Mammalia > Artiodactyla > Giraffidae > Okapia > Okapia johnstoni. The sequence goes on along the minus strand of CM044310.1, from coordinate 99,033,091 downwards.
TAGCAGCACTACTCACAGGAGATAAAAGGTAGAAACAACCTACACGTTCATCAGAAAATAAATGGACAGGACTTCCCTGATGGCTCAGTGCTAAAGAATCCATCTGCCAATGCAGGAGGAGACAAGGGTTCAATCCCTGATCCCAGAAGATCTCACATGCCACAGAGGAACTAAGCCCATGAACCACAACTGTTTTGAGTCTGTGCTCTAGAGCCCAGAAGCTGCAACTACTGAGCATACATGCTGCAACTGCTGAAGTCTACCTGCACTAGAGCCTGTGCTCTGCAACAAGAGAAGCCACTGACATGAGAAGCCCGTGTACTGCGACTAGAGAGTAGCCCCTACTCGCCACAACTAGAGAAATGTCTGCTCAGCAACGAAGACCCAGCACAGCCAAAAATAAATAAACAAATTTTTTTTTTAATATGTGAATGGACAAAAGACATTGTGGTATCCATGCAATGGAATAGTATTCACCCATTAAAAGAACGAAGTACTAATAGATGCTACAAGGTGGATATATCTTGAAAACACAGTAAGTGAAAGAAGTCAGACACAAAAGGTCACATGTTGTATGCTTTCACTCATGTAAAGTAACCAGAAGGATAAATCCATAGAGAAAGAATATAGACTGGTGGTTACCAGGGGCTAGGGAGAGGGAGAGATAGGGAACAACTGTTTAATGAGTATAAGGTTTCTTCTGAGGGTGGTAAAAATATTTTTAAGCTAGATACAGAGAGAGTGGTTGCATAATACTGTGAACTGCTTACTTTAAAATGGTTAATTCATGTGAATTTCATAACAATAAAGACATTTTAAAGAACAATTCCTTATCTGGCCACCAGGTGGAATATGCCACCTAATACAAAGTAATTGCTCTTCCTATTAGGACAAAACAAAAAGTCCTACATCCATGTAACCACCTATTAGGTACCCAAATGCAGTGCTAAATGTTTTAAATATAAATTATCCCAGCAAATCTCACACAACAACGAGGACAGATAAATGGGAGAGGCAGTTTCTGTACCAAATGAGTACCAAAGCATCACTACGACCAAAGCTAGTGGAGGTGATGGAATTCTAGTTGAGCTATTTCAAATCCTCAAAGATGATGCTGTGAAAGTGCTGCACTCGATATGCCAGCAAATTTGGAAAACTCAGCAGTGGCCACAGGACCAGAAAAGGTCAGTTTTCATCCCAATCCCAAAGAAAGGCAATGCCAAAGAATGCTCAAACTACCGCACAATTGCACTCATCTCACATGCTAGTAATGCTCAAAATTCTCCAAGCCAGGCTTCAGCAATACGTGAACCGTGAACTTCCAGATGTTCAAGCTGGTTTTAGAAAAGGCAGAGGAACCAGAGATCAAATTGCCAACATCTGCTGGATCATCGAAAAAGTAAGAGAGTTCCAGAAAAACATCTATTTCTGCTTTATTGACTATGCCAAAGCCTTTGACTGTGTGGATCACAATAAACTGTGGAAAATTCTGAAAGAGATGGGAATATCAGACCACCTGACCTGTCTCTTGAGAAACCTGTATGCAGGTCAGGAAGCAACAGTTAGAACTGGACATGGAACAACAGACTGGTTCCAGATAGGAAAAGGAGTACGTCAAGGCTGTATATTGTCACCCTGCTTATTTAACTTATATGCAGAGTACATCATGAGAAACGCTGGGCTGGAAGTAACACAAGCTGGAATCAAGATTGCTGGGAGAAATAGCAATAACCTCAGCTATGCAGATGACACCACCCTTATGGTAGAAAGTGAAGAAGAACTAAAGAGCCTCTTGATGAAAGTGAAAGAGGAGAGTCAAAAAGTCGGCTTAAAGCTCAACATTCAGAAAACTAAGATCATGGCATCTGGTCCCATCACTTCAGGGGAAATAGATGGGGAAACAGTGGAAACAGTGGCTGACTTTATTTTTATTTTGGGGGGCTCCAAAATCACTGCTGATGGTGATTGCAGCCATGAAATTAAAAGACGCTTACTCCTTGGAAGGAAGGTTATGGCCAACCTAGATAGCATATTTAAAAGCAGAGACATTACTTTGCCAACAAAGGTCCGTCTAGTCAAGGCTATGGTGTTTCCAGTGGTCATGTGTGGATGTGAGAGTTGGACGGTGAAGAAAGCTGAGCGCCGAAGAATTGATGCTTTTGAACTGTGGTGTTGGAGAAGACTCTTGAGAGTCCCTTGGACTGCAAGGTGATCCAATCAATCCATCCTAAAAGAGATCAGTCCTGGATGCTCATTGGAAGGACTGATGTTGAAGCTGAAACTCCAATACTTTGGCCACCTCATGCGAAGAGTTGACTCATTGGAAAAGACCCTAATGTTGGGAAGGATTGGGGGCAGGAGGAGAAGGGGACGACAGAGGATGAGATGGTTGGATGGCATCACTGACTTGATGGACATGGGGTTGGGTAAACTCTGGGAGGTGATGGACAGGGAGGCCTGGCATGCTGTGATTCATGGGGTCACAAAGAGTCGGATACGACTGAGCGACTGAACTGAACTGAACTGAATGCCAGTTCTACTGCTTGCTACAAAGTACCCCGGAACAAGTTACTTTTAGCCTGTTTTCTGAATTGTAAAATAGATGAGTTACAATGTTACCTATACTTCAGAGGGTCGGTCTAAGGATTAAATGAGATACTTCAAGAATTTAATGACCCAGCTTCTTTGAAAGAATTTTAGCTATTGTTATTATATAATTAATCATTAATATAATATAGCTAATTTCATTAATTAATATTAATATTATTGGAAATATATAACTGGTAGGTCTCTCAATCACCAAAAACTGCTTGTATATAATAGTACTGACAAGTAAACTGTTCAAATCTCAAGTTCTTTGATTTAGAATGTATGTGAAAGAAAAGACAATCCTGAAATTATCCACATCACAGAAGCAGACCTTAATAGAGAAATATGTTCTAAGCTCTGTATAAATGAAAAACATGAAGAGGACTTAGAGGGCTGAAATAAATGCAAACACTGAAAATTAAAATCTGTGAGGAAAAATTTAAAAGATGGTATCATAAAGGTTTCATTTAGTTACAACGTTCTAATACATGAAGCTTCCTATTTTAACATTTTGTTAAATTATAAAAGTGACAAAAGATATAAAAAGATATATCATTATAGAAAATTAGGATTATTTTTTAAGTATAAAGGAGAAAATAAAGCCACTTCAAATCTCAGTTCTCAGAGATAACCATTCTAACATTTTAATCTATTTCCTACTAGACTTTCTTTAATAAAATTGGGATCATAATTTTATATTTTCCTTAACATTCATCATGGACAATTTCTTTGATCAATAAGTATTCTTTGAATACATGATTTATAGTAATAGATTTAGTTTTATGAACATTTACTAGACAAAAGATAATGAAGATTTCTTTACCTTTCCTAACATAGAAAAGGAAATTCTAACATTAAATTGCATCCTGAAGGATTTTAATTAGCTAAATTAAAAAAAAATAATTTCTTCTTAGTTATAAAATTTTCACAAGAAAAAAAGGTTTTATGCTTTAAATGCCTTTCATTCAACAAACCGGAAAGCTAAAGTTTAGAGTTCTACAACTACAGTTAGTAGCAGAACAAGGATTTGAATCCAAAGCCTAATAAGCATTTAACCAAAACATTATAGGATGACCTGGGTGTGGTTTTATCTAATTACAATTACAAGTGAGTAGTCTCCTTTAGTTACTCCAGTCTCAAGATAAAGCTAAAAGATGCACCTCTGAAGGAAATCCCTTGAAATTTAACAGAACAGATTTAAAAATAAAAGACAAATTTAAGTGGGTAGACTAGAGGTCACCATAGAGAAAACAGTACATAAGTATTAGCTATTATCACTCACAGAAAATAACCATACTAGTGCAGAAAAAAAATTGCATGGTGTGTTTAAAACAGTTAAAAAAATAAAACATAGTGATGTTTTTAACAGTTAAAAAATAAAATAAAAGCCCATCAAAGATTAGTTGATTTAAGTATATTTTGTTATTACATTATGGAATACAGTCAGCCCTCTGTATCCTCAGGTTCTATATCCCTGGATTCAACCAACAGCTACAGGCTGGCAACTATTTACATAGCACTTACATTGTATTAGATATTATTAAGTAAACCTAGAGATGATTTCAAGTATATGGGAGGATGTGCATAGGTTATATGCAAATACTAGCCATTTTACACAAGGGCTACAAATTTTGGTATCCCCGGAGGTCAAATCCAGGATTGAACCAATCCCTGGTGGATACTAAGGGACTACTGTACTTTGAAGCTATTGTAATAGTTATAATAGATCAATACATAATAATATCAGGAAGCAGATAAGAAAACAGGATGTACTAAATCTCATTTATGCAGAAATGTACAATAAGAATAAATAATGTAAAGTAGATGGGGTTTCCCTGGTAGCTCAGTGGTACTAAAGAATCCAGCTGCCAATGCAGGAGAAGCAGGTTCCATCCCTGGTTCAGGAAGATCCCCTGGAGAAGGAAAGGGCAACCCACTCCAGTATTCTTGCCTGAAAAATCCCATGGAGAGAGGAGCCTGACAGGCTACAGTCCATGAGATCACAAAGAGTCAGGCACAATTTAGCAACTAAACAACAATACATACATAGAGTATAGAGAGAGATGTCTGAAAGAATAATTAACATATTAATGGTGGTCATATAGAGATACAATAGACTTTCAGGTAATTTGTTGTTTCATATCTTTCTATATTTTAAAAATTCAAGGTAAATAAATATGTAAATATTCATTATATAGATTAAATACAAGGCAGTATCAACAGGGAAAAGAAACACAAAATGAAAAAGACCAATGGAGAATAACTTCAAGGAATAGACGGTTTGTAGGTTGTGTCTTGAGAACTTCTTTATCTAGCCCTTATTGCTTTTCTAACATATTCATTCTATTAATCTTGCACAATCCTCAATAACTCTAACCACTCATCTTCAGTAACACTAACCATTCTTCTTCCTGAACCACAGCATCTAAGTTTCAATGGAGAAAATAAAAACAAACAGATTAGTACCACTATGAATTCATGATTTTCAAAGTAGCTCAGGAAGTCTTTTTTGTTTGTTTTTTGTTTTATTTTTTGGCCAAGCCACGTGATTTGCGGAATCTTAGTTCCCCAACCAGGGATCAACCCTACACCCTCAGCAGTGAAAGCATGGAGTTCTAACCTCTGGACCACCAGAGAGTTCCCTCAGCTATCCCATCTTAAAGCCACCAACTCATATCTATCATTCTTGGTAAATGAGTGTTTACTGCTCCACAAAGAAAATAGGCAGGCTGTAAGACACGAATTCCCCATACTTCCTTTCCCAGATACAAATGATCCTTACTTTGTCCCTTTAGGTCCAAAAGAAGAAGCAGTCCTGTGTACTAGATCCATTTTTCCTTCCTCAGTCCTTCAAAAGTTTCTTCTATTAATAAATTCCTATTCTTTATCTTCAACTCCCTCATTCCACAAAATTCCTATTCCTATTGTATCTCTTTCTAGTTTCCAACTTCCCTTCCCTTCACAATCACACTTAGTACAACAGTGGTCTTCACTAGCTGCCTCCACTTCCTCTACTTACATTTATTACTCAGCCTACTACTACTTGGCTTCTGTTCCCACTAGTCCATCAAATTATCTGTTACCAATAAACTCCTAACTGACTTATTTGCAACTTCTGACTCTATTACCAGTAACGCCTCTCTCCATTATCTTTTGTTTTCCTTCTTCCCTCTTTGATTCCTCTTTAGTCCACTACTTTTTCCATTCCTCTTAAATATTTTGAGTGTTTTGTCCTGGGAAAAGAATTTTCAACCTTCTTCTTTCTTATTTTCCTTTCTTGATTGTTAATTTCAACTTCAACCATAACTTCAATAATATTCATAAATCAATGACTATCAATGTTTGCCTCCAGTTCCAGATTGTTAGATATAAATACTGACCAGTATCTTCATTTGGATACTTACACAGACATTTTATCTTTAGTAAGTCTCAACCGAATTTCTTTATTTACTTCACCCTCCCATCAGTCTTTTACCATCTTATTAAAAGAGAACTCCATTTTTTCCAGTCCGCTCAGTTCAAAAAATGTGGTTATCATCTTTCACTTACTTTCTTCTCTCACACCCTACACATAATCTTTAAGCAATTCTTGTCCATTTTTCCTACAAAATATATTGAGAGCTCTTACATTTCTTGCTACCTCCACTACTACCATCCTGGTCTAATTATCTCACCTGGACTGTTATCTACGTTGCAGCCTGAATAATCCATTTAAAACCTAATTCAAAGAAATAACTGGAAAATAAAAACACAAGCAAAACCTAATTCACATCACTCCTTAGCTCCCATGTCAAAGTAAAACCTAAAGTCCTTATGTGATCTCAGCACCCTAACATCTCTCTCACTTTATCTCCTACAACTCTTCTCCTTATCTACTTTGCTCCAGCACACTAGCCTCCTTACTAGTAGTTTCTTGAACATGCCAAGCACCTTCCCAATCTCAAATCCTCTGAACTTAACCATTCCTCTATCTGGAAAATTCTTTCCCTAGATAATACCATAGCTTACTGCCTCAGTTCCTTCAGGTCCATGTACAAATGAAGCACAACTTCTTTGAGGCACTCCTACCACCTTATATAAAATAGCACCCACTAGCACTGTGTCATCTTTCCTAATGCTACTTAGTTTTGTCACTCCCATCATTTTTTAATCGATATAATTCACATAACAAAAGTATTCCCTTTTAAACTGTGCAGTTCAGTAGTTTGTGTTATATTCACAAAGTTTTAAAGTCATCACCACTACCTAATTCCAAAACATTTTCATAACACAAAAAGAAATGCCATATCCATTAGCAAGTCATTCCCCACTCCCTCATGCTGCAAATCTCTGGCAACCACTAATTTACTTTCTGTCTCTATGGATTTGTCCGATTTTATCCCCTAACATTTGATATTCATTTGTTCACTGTCTCTTTCCAACTACCAGAATATAAACTGGTGAGGGCAGGAACTTTGTTTTCTTTAATTCGGTGGCCCCAGCATCTAGATTAGTGCTTAGTATATAGGAGGTGCTCAATACCCCACAAGCATCTTATTTTCAGCATACTCAAAATGAAACTCATCATCTTCTGCTTGGCTTTCCAGGTCATGCTAGTGGTAAAGAATCCACCGGCCAATGCAGGAGATGTAAGAGATCCCTAGGTTTGATCCTTGGGTCAGGAAGATCCCCTGGAGGAGGGCATGGCAACCCACTCCAGTATTCTCACTTGCAGAATCCCATGGATAGAGAAGCCTGCCAGGCTACAGTCCATAGGGTCACAAAGAATCAGACACAACTGAAGTGACTTAGCCTTACTTTTAGCATGAAATAATTATTTCTAAGCAGCACTTTTCAAACTACGCTAAAATTGTGTCTGCTCTATTTTTAACAATGGTGAGTCTCTTTAAAGCACTGAGCACAAAATACATTAAATAAACGAATAAATGGCCACTTTCCCAAATACCTTAATATTCAGTGTATTAAAGACTAAAATTCACTTAAAAATTAATAACTAAAAAACATTATGGCAACAAATCATAATTCCTACCCCTCCATTCCTACTTTCTCCCTAACATCTTCTCCAGACAACCGAGACTATTAATGTCTATCAAGGGTAATGCTCACTTACTTATTCATCCTCAATTAACTTTGGGTCTAAAACCTAGTTTAGAACACACTGGAGGAAGATTAACCCACACGTGCCAGAGTAGTGAAGCCAAAGTAGAAATGGCTGTAGCCGGAGCTAATCTCCAAGATTCACCATGGTGAATAGTGCAATTACCTGTTTTCAACTATCAGGATACTGTGACTTTTACTGTACAAAAAAACACAAGACATATGTAATAACTGTATAAAATGTCACTAGTTGACTATGATACTTCTATCACATTTATTCAGCTTTCTATGATACTTGAGGGTCTCTTCACTTCATCTAGGCTGCACTAATTCAGGTTCTTAGCACATCCACTCTTGGTTTACCACATCTTGCACTGTTATGCCTTTTCTCTCACTTATTTGCCCCTTCCCCAATCTCTAGCTCTATGATCCAGCTGTACTGAATTTCTTTCAATTCTCCAACATACTCATCTCAATATTTTCCAATATGATATTCTCCCCTTCGCCTAAAACATTCTTCCTCCAACAAAGTGCCTTCACCTTTACCTGATAAATTATCATTTCAGAACTGAGTCTGGATTTCACCTTTTATCAAAAGCCCCTCTACAATTCCCTGGAACACTGGCACCTTCTCATGTCCTACCTCATCAATCTGTATTTATTTCCCTTTTCAGAGCACTTAAACATATTATTTTTGATGGATTATTTGTTAGTCTGTTTCCCCAATCAGAAGGCAAGCTAAGTTAGGGTAGGAATCACATTTTTTTCTTTTACTATTACATCTGCAGTCAGTTGGTAAATACATGATATTAGCCAAGATTACAGGGGAAAAAAAAAACGATCAGAAGTCAGAATACCTTTCAAAACCTAGCTCTTCTACTGATTAACAGTGCAAACTTAGGCAAGTCTCTCAATCATTTGGGGTTTTGGTTTTATTTTCTATAAGATGTGGATGATAACTATACCTCCCAGGTGCAAAAAGATTAAATGAAGTAATGCATATCAAAGTGCTCTACAAAGCTGTGGGCAAAGTGTAACACGAGTGTAAGCCGTCTACTTGTCTATTCTCCAACAACAGAAATAATCCTACTTGTTTATCATTACATTTTACATCAGTCTATTAAAGTTAAAAGGAACTTTTCTTTAAAAGGAACTTATCTTTAAAAGAAACCAGATTTGGAAGATACACTAGAAGCAGAATGGTTCCTATTCCATCTCATAGCAGTTTCACCTAACAAGCAGTAGGTTTTTCTGCACCTGTTAGTCAAGTGCTAATAGGTTAATAAACAACTAGGTAGAAAAGGATAAATTCAGCCCTCTAACAGCTATAGCTGAAAATAGCACCTGGGGGGAAAAGTTCTAACATAAAAACAGGTTAAAATATAAGGGTTTTTTATTAAAAAGTGCTGATAATCTTACATTCTTACACTGTACCAAAAATGGCATAGTTTCATATAATAATAAACTCAATTCATTTCCTCCTGTTTCCTTTTTCTCATCCTATTCTACATACCTACCAGTTTTAGAATTACAACATTTATATCTGTACTCTCAAAATTACTTTGTTAAAAATGTAACTGTGCTGCAATATTAGAGGTGAATTAAAGTTATTCTGATGGCAAATGCCATTTCGGTCTCCTCTGTAGGTATTTCACTATAACATCTTCTAGAGAGACAGAGAGATACAGAAACTTAGTAAAAAAAATATATATATATATATTTTTTTAAAAAACTTGACCAATTAAAATAAAATTCTGACTATATGATTTGTTGTTTAAGGACTTCCTTGGCGGTCCAGTGGTTAAGACTCCACACTTTCATTGCAGGTGGCATGAGTTGGATCCCTGGTCAGGGAACTAAGATACTGCACACTGCAGATAGATTTGTTTAATGCATTTATTCATATTTAGTAAAGGTATACACATAACCTATAATATTCAAAACACACTGGTAATCTAAAACTAGTTTATTCATTTTGGACACTAATATAACTAAAAAATGTAGTTAAATCTGGCATTTTCTCAACTCTCCACAAAAAAAATAAAATAATAATTTTTAATTTTAAAAATGTCTGCTAAATGCCAATTTCAGTCTTCAAGACTGACTTCTGGAGTCACATATCCTGTGCAGCCTTCACTGATCCTTTACAAACAGTGTTAAGGACTACCTCTTCTCTATTTGCATAACACCCCTTATTTCTAATAAAGCACATAGTGCATTATTTTAAAGTTTGCTGATTTTATTTTCTCTCAACTGTGAACTTTGTTAGAGTGATTCCCTCTTACATTGTGTCCTTAGTCCAATACAAGAGCTATAGATTGCAAACATATGGGGAAAAAATGGGGAAACACTTCATTTTCTTGGGCTCCAAAATCACTGCAGACGGTGACTGCAGCCATGAAATTAAAAGACACTTGCTCCTTGGAAGGAAAGCTATGACAAATCTAGACAGAGTATTAAAAAGCAGAGATAGCACTTTGCTGACGAAGGCCTGTATAGTCAAATACTGTATTTCCAGTAGTCATGTACAGATGTGAGAACTGGACCATAAAGAAGTCTGAGCGCCAAAGAACCGATGCATTTGAATTGTGGTGCTGGACAAGACTCTTGCGAGTCCCTTGAACTGTAAGGACATCAAAAGGAAATCCATCCAGTCCATCCTAAAGGAGATTAATCCTGAACATTCACTGGAAGGACTGATGGGGAAGCTGAGCTCCAAAACTTTGGCCACCTAATTAGAAGAGCAAGCTCTTTGGAAAAGACCTTGACACTGGGAAAGATTGAAGGCAAAAGGAGAACGAGGGCAGCAAAGGATGAGATGGTTAAATAACACCACTGACTCAATGGACGTAAATTTGAGCAAACTCCAGGCGATGGTGAAGGACAGGGGAGCATGCTACATACAGTCCATGGGGCCACAGAGAGTCAGATACAACTGAGCAATTGAACAACAACTAAGGGGAGGAAAGGCCAGAAAAAGAGAACACAACTTGAAATTTATAGAATATTAAACTTAAAATATTACTATTTAAACCACTTTGGAAGTTATTTTCTCCATATAACCTGAGACAAAGTTAACTGTAAACAAGAATTTTCTAATATTTACAAGCTGAAATTCAACTGAGTTTTATTTTAATGATACAAAGAAGAAATAATACTGTTCTGAGTTATGAAACACCTCTCCTGAAAAATCCTGAGTTTCGGCTAATATGGTTTTTGTTTTTAAATAAATGCTCAAACCCAAAATTATTAGGAAAACATTTTGTTATATCCCATTGCCAATCATCTAAAATAAGATTTGTCAATTTATTGGTTCATTAAGAATTATTTATTAATTAATAATTAATCAGTATTAAGTCAGTTGGTATTTACCACTCATTTAAATCTGTACTGAGAAGACTTACAAATGCCAAGGTAAGGAAAGCTCTTTAGATACCTGGGGTGTCAAAGAATCACCTATGATGATAGAATATATGGAGAAAGAATAGTGAAAAATTAACAAAGTATCAAAAAAAAAAAAAACCTTCCTGCTGAAGATAAGAAAGATTTGGAATGCAAGAGCCTCACCCTGAAGACTCAAAGGAGTTATCTGAATCATCCTGAAGTTTCTATTCAGTCATAGTTGAATGCTAAAATTAGAGATACTGCTTTTTACTGTCTATTCCTAGCTATTTTAAGTCAAAAAACTTCTTTACTCTCTTATTTTTACCAAATATTATCCTTTGAATTTCCACGTTGAAGTTTTATCTACATTTAAGGATTTTTAGCAATCCAAATGTGGATTTGCTTATCTGTCCTAATATAGCACATCCACATTTGAATTGCTTAAATGGTACTTTTCTCACAGTATACCCCAACCAGTCCCTTTAAGAAAAGCTATGTTTACTACAATCCATGATCTCTTCCCTATGCAATTAACACACAAGTAGATGAACAATGTCCTACTAAAAGGGAAGCAGGAAATCAAAGATGGAGCAGAGCATTACAGGGAGGGTCCTTCCCAGAGTATTGAAGGACCCTCCCTGTAAAGCTCTGCTCCATCTTTGGTTCCAGAACTAGACAGTGGTGAATATTCAAACAGTTCTTAACAGAAGGCCTAGAACCTTTCCACCAAAATCCCTCTAATTTGACCTATCCAACAAATGGTTTCTCTCTCCTGGGCAACATTATAGGTTCCAATTTACAGTGATTTTTTTCCAAAAGACCTTACTCTTCATAGTTCACTTTTTCTGTTTTATTCACATAATAAAGGTTTACTAAATTTCACTTTTAAATCTATTTGACTTGGGAAATTCCAACATACAGTTTATTTCTATATTGGTTGATAATTGATGTTCTGAAAAGGCCTAACAGTTTAGTTCAAGAAATACTAGTATAAATGCATAGGAGAACAAAGCACATCTAAATTTAAGAGAAAATGCACTTTGGATTTAGACATAAATAAGCAAGTAAGTATTGTGAGAACACAATTACTCACTAGCTATCTTTCAGCTTTAGGTTACCTTTCTATTTTTAGAATTAGTGGCCATCTCCCTTCTGAAGTTTGCCACCTCAAGCAGCCCATCATAACTTCACCAAATGAGTAAACCCGAGCCTGATTACAGACCTAATCTTACATATTCTTAGGAGTAGGTTGGTTTCTGTAATTAGGGGCAATATTACGCTTACAGGGTAGCTGGGGAATCTGTGATGAAATCAGTACTCAGTAAAAGCACTAATCATTCTACAAAAATTACTGTAAATTATTTACACTTAAAACATTATTTATTCATAAACCTACTTGTACACAGATTAATAAGCATTTACCAGTAAACTTACAAGTACTAGTCAAGATAAATTTAACTTCATTAAACTGAATCATGTTTAAGTTCTCTCACTTATTCTCAAACTTAAACTTGAGCTGTGGCAATAATTTAAGAGAACGTCCTTTTAAATAGGGAACATTTTAGTAGTTTGAGGACCAAAAGAAAATAAATTAAGCACTTTAATGCTTACACAAAACAAATACTGAACTAGCCAACAATGCATTTTACCCAAGTCCTCTGAGGAATACAATTACACCTTTATTAATATAGCAGAATTTGAAAAAGAATAGGTACATGTATATGAATAACTGAGTCCCTTTGCTGTACATCTGAAACTAACACATTGTTAATCAACTATACTCCAATATAAAATAAAAGCTAAAAAATAATAAAAAGATAAAAGAGATCATTAAGAAAATAAACAAAACTAATGATAATCTAGCAGTTATCCAGGGTCCTCATTATCCTCTACTAATTATTAATATAAATACAAAAAGAACACCTTAGTAGGGTTTACAGTTTCCATAAATAGTATGAAAAGGCCAGGTGAGCCCCCCGCACCCAGGTCAGAAGGTGTCCAATATGCTACTGGGGAAGAGCGGAAGGCAATTACTAACAGCTCCAGAATACTAATAGCTCAAAGAATGAAGCGGCTGGGCCAAAGCGGAAATGACCCTCAGCTGTGGATGTGTCTGGTTAAAGTCCGACGCTGTAAGGAACACTTTTGCATAGGAACTTGGAATGTTAGGTACGTGAACCTAGATAGTATAGTCAAGTGGGCCTTAGGAAGCATTACTACAAACAAAGCTAGTGGAGGTGATAGAATTCCAGCAGAGCTATTTCAAATCCTAAAAGATGATGCTATTAAAGTGCTGCACTCAATACATCAGCAAATTTGGAAAACTCAGCCATGGCCACAGAACTAGAAAAGGTCAGTTTTCACTCTAATTCTAAAGAAGGGTAGTGCCAAAGAAAGTTCAAACAACAGGACAATTGTGCTCACTTGCTCCCTCTTCATGCTAGCAAGGTTATGCTCAAAATCCTTTAAACTAGGCTTCAGCAGTATGTGAACTGAGAACTTCCAGATGTACAAGCTGAGTTTAGAAAAGGCAGAGGAAACACATCAAATTGCCAACATTCATTTGTTGGATCACAGAGAAAGTAGGGAATTCCAGAAAAACATCTACTTCTGCTTCATTGTCTATGTGAAAGACTCTGACAGTGTGGATCACAACAAACTGTGGAAAACTCTTCAAGAGATGGGAATACCAGACCATCTTACCTGTCTCCTGAGAAACCTGTATGCGGGTCAAGAAGCAACAGTTAGAACCAGACATGGAACAACTGAATGACTCAAAACTGGGAAGGAGTACAACAAGGCTGTATATTATCACCCTGCTTATTTAACTTATATGCAGAGTTTATCATGCAAAATGCTGGGATGGATGAATAGCAAGCTGGAATCAAGGTTGCTGGGAGAAATATCAACAACCTCAGATACACAGATGTTACTACTCTAGTGGCAGAAAGTGAAGAGAAACTGAAGAGCTTTTTGAGGAGGGTGAAAGAGGAAAGTGAAAAAGCTGGCTTAAAACTCAATATTCAAAAACTTATGATGATGGCATCTGGTCCCATCACTTCATGACAAATACATGGGGGAAACATGGAAACAGTGACAGACTTTATTTTCTTGGGCTTCAAAATCACCATTTGGCCATAAAATTAAAAGACACTTGCTCCTTGGAAGGAAAGCTATGACAAATCTAGACAGAGTATTAAAAAGCAGAGACATTACTTTGCCGACAAAGGCCTGTATAGTCAAAGCTTTGGTATTTCCAGTAGTCATGTACAGATGTGAGAACTGGACCATGAAGAAGGCTGAGCACCAAAGAATTGATGCATTTGAAATGTGGTGCTGGACAAGACTCTTGCGAGTCCCTTGGACTTTAAGGAGATCAAACCAATCCATCCTAAAGGAAATCAACCCTGAATTTTCACTGAAAGGACTGATGCTGAAGCTCCAATACTTTGGCCACCTGATGCGAAGAGCCCACTCTTTAGAAAAGACATTGACAATGGGAAAGATTGAAGGCAAAAGAAGGCAGCAGAAGATGAGATGGTTAGACAGTATCACTGGCTCAATGGACATGAATTTGAGCAAACTCCAGGAGATGGTAAAGGACAGGGAAGCCTGGGGTGCTGCAGTTCATGGGGTCGCAAAGAGTAGGACACAACTTAGCAACTGAACAACAACAAAATAGTTTCCATAGCTATAGAAGCATATCTCACTTCATTTATGCAGTTTTTCTTCCTCCTAGCTCACTGTCACTATTGTGCGACATTTATTGGAAAACTTCAATCCTCATGCTACTATTAAATATAAACATTTGCTTTCGAGAAATTAGCAAAATGAATCAACCATGCATATTAATAGTCAAAAAAATTTCCAATCTAGATGAGTTTAATCTACTTCATGAATTTTTCACAAATTCATCTGTAATCTAATGTGCTCATCAAAATTTTGTTTTTGATTATTTAAAATGTAGCACACTTGGTATCGAGATTATCCCATTTACATTTAAAGCACATTTAAATTATTCAGACAGCTAAAGTACACTGTGTTAAATGGGAAAATGAAACAGTCTCCCTTCCACGTGCCACCACACAATTACCTGTTTCATTAACTTTACCAAAAAAAAAGTTACTATATCTCATTCTTAAAATTACTTTTTTAAACATTTCATGTGTAGGGTAAAATATACATAAAATGTACCATTGTAACCATTTTTTAAGTCAACAATTCAATGGCATTAAGTTCATTCACAATGTTGTACAATAATCATCACTACTATTCATTTCTAGGACTTCTTTATCACCCCAAACATAAACTCTATATATACCCATTAAAAAATAACTTCTCATTGCCCTCTCCTCATAGTCCCCAGTGACCACTATTCTACCTTTTGTCTTTATTCTAGATACTTCAAGGAAACTGACAATATTTGTCCTTCTGTGTCTGGCTTATTTCACTTAGCATATGTTTTCAAGATTAATCCATGTTGTAAGATGATATCAGAATTTCATTCCTTTGTAAGAATGAATAATATTCCACTGTATTTATATACATTTTAGTTATCCTTTCATCTGTTGATGGAAACTTAGCTTTCAGTACAGAGTTGTGCATCCATCATCACAATAAATTTTAGAATATTTTTATCATTCTCCAAAGAAACTCCAAATGGTTTAACTATAATTCTGCATACCACTGTCCATCCCTAGGAACTACTAATCTACTTAATGCTTCTCTAGATTTGCCTAGTCTGTAGATTTTATATAAATGGAATCATACAATATGTGGTCCTTCATGACTGCCTTCTTCTACTAAGCATATTTTCAAGACTCATCCATGTTGCAGCATGTATCAGTAATTGATTCCTTTGGCCAACTACTATTCCATTAAATGGACATACTACCTTTTGTTTATCCATCCATTCATTAGTTAATGGACATTTGGGTTGTTTCCATACTTTGTCTATTATGAACAATGTTGCTAAGAACATATATATACAAGATTTTATGTGTATAGATGTTTTCATTTCTCTTGGGCATGTACTAGAAATGAGATTGCTGGATATGGTAACTCTGTGTTTAAGTTTTTGAGGAACTATCAGATTATTTTCCAAAGTGACTGTACTGTTTTATACTCCACCAGCAATGTGTGAGCTTATT
Source organism: Okapia johnstoni (assembly GCA_024291935.2). NCBI lineage: Eukaryota > Metazoa > Chordata > Mammalia > Artiodactyla > Giraffidae > Okapia > Okapia johnstoni. Next base: position 99,016,871 of record CM044310.1, on the reverse strand, counting down.
TCTCCATATCCTTATCAACACTAATTTTACCTGTCTTTTTGATTATAGCCATCTTAGTAGATCTGAAGTGGTATCTTACCATGGTTTTGTTCTGCATTTCCGTAATGGCTAACAATGTTGAAAATCTTTTCATGTGCTTATCAATTTAATATATTTTTATTAAATTAGTGCCTTTATTTTAAAACATTTATGTTTATCAATACTTATGAAAAATATATTAAAGTCAATATGCTCTTAAATATAACTTAAATAAATGTTTAACAGCACGAGCAGTATTGTGCTATTAAACTAAATACACAGGAGCAGTTAACCTAATCAATAAAATGAAGTATAGTTAGACTATTCATACTGTGTTTCTTTATAGCCAATCACCTATGTATTTCTTTCATTTAACTGAGATGTTTTTATTTAAATACCATCAATTCCTGTGCTCAAGAATGTCAGTCAGGTGCAGCCACCAGGAAAACAGTACAAACGTTCCCTCCAAAATTAAAAGTAGAATCATGTGATCCAACAATTCCACTTCTGGGTATTTACCTGAAGAAAACAAAACAACTATCTTGAAACGGTATCTGCACCCTCATTTTCACTGCAGCATTATTTACAACAGTCAAGACAAGGAAACAACCTAAGGGTCCATCGATAAATGAATGGATAAACAAGATGTGATATATATACACACATACACAGAGAAATATTATTCAGCCGTGAGAAGGAAATCTTGCCATTTAACAACATGAATAGATCTTGAGGGTATTATGCTAAGTGAAATAAGTCAGACAGAGAAAGACAAGTATTGTATGATCTCACTTATATGAGCAATCAGAATTTTTTCTTAAAAACTGAACTCAAAGATATAGACTGGTGGTTTGGGGGGTGGGGGAGGGTGGGTGTTGTAAATGAAATGGGTGAAGGTGGTCAAGCTTCAAGTTCAGTTCAGTTTATTTGCTCAGTCGTGTCCGACTCTTTGCGACCCCATGAACCGCAGCAAGACAGGCCTCCCTGTCCATCACCAACTTCCGGAGTCCACCCAAATCCACGTCCATTGAGTCGGTGATGCCATCCAACCATCTCATCCTCTGTCGTCCCCTTCTCCTCCTGCCCTCAATCTTTCCCAGCATCAGGGTCTTTTCAAATGAGTCAGCTCTTCGCATCAGGTAGCCAAAGTATTGGAGTTTCAGCTTCAACATCAGTCCCTCCAATGAACACCCGGGACTGATCTCCTTTAGGATGGACTGGTTGGATCTCCTTGCAGTCCAAGGAACTCTCAAGCATCTTCTCCAACACCACAGTTCAAAAGTATCAATTCTTCGGCACTCAGCTTTCTTTATAGTCCAACTCTCACATCCATATACTGTCTAGGTTGGTCATAACTTTCCTTCTTATTTGAGTATCCTAGATTTAGTGATCAAATCTACCTCCATTTTCATCTTAATTACCTAAACCTTTGTCTTAGATTAAATAGCTCCACTTCTTTAAAGGCCGAGGCATCCTTCGACCTGTAATAATTTTAATTTGCTTATTATTACAATCAATGCCTTCTACATGGTTTATATAACTAGAGCACAATCCTCAGACTTCCCAGACCATTCCTTCCTTCTTTTTTGGATGTGGTATTCGTTCACTCAAGCACCTTTCAGATATAAGGCACTTGTGCCACATAAGAGAATGTGAGGTATAGTCCTGTCCTTGAGAAACAAGGTATCAGTATAACTTTTTAAACAAAACTGGACTTTACTAAATGCTCTTTATGGTTTTTACTGCAGCTTTAATTTCCATGATTGATTCTAATATTATATAGTCAGTTACCTTATTGTGGTTTGGGTTTCATTTCCTGATCACATGCATAAGCTATTACTTTAATACTAAAGCTCTCCTATGTTCTAAGAGATCTTTCTTCAAGTTATTTCCATAGTTTTATTAAAAACAATGATTAAAAATAATAAAAGACTTAAAAATAGATGTTTAAAAGATGTGAAACTTATATTCTGAAAACTACAGAACACTGTTGAAAGAAACGAAAGAAAACCTAAATAAAGGAAAACACATCCCATGTTCATAAAGACTGAATACTATTAAGATGGTAATGCTCCTCAAACTGGCCTACAGATTCAATGCAACCCCTATTAATATCACAGCTCACTTTTTTGCATAAATTGAGAAGTTGATTCTAAAATTCAAATGGAAATTCAAGGGACCCTGAATAGCCAAAACAATTTCATAAAAGAACAGAATTTAAAGACTCATTCTTCCTAATTTCAAACCTACAGTAATCAAGACAGTATGGTACTGACATAAAAATAAACATATAGATGAATAGAAAAGAACTGAGGATCCATATGCTTATATCAACTGATTTTCAACAAGGGTGCCAAGGCCATTCAATGGGAAACAGCAGCCTCTTCAACAAATAGTACAGGGGGCAACTGGATATCCACATGCAAAAGCATGAAGCTGGACCCCTACTTCACACCATAGACAAAAACTAACTCAAAATGGATTGAAGATCTAAATGTAAGAGCCAAAACTACAAAACTCTCAGAAGGAAACATAGGTATAAATCTTTCTGACCTTGTATTAGGCAACAGTTTCATAAATATGACACAAAGCATAAGCAACAACAAAAACAGATAAAGTAGATGTCAACAAAATTAAAAAGATTTGTGCATCAAAAGACTCTACCAAGAAAGTGAAAAGACAATTCACAGAACAGGAGAAAGTTTTGGTAAATCATATATCTAATAAGGGACTTGTAAAAAGAATATAACAAGAGCTCCTACGATTAAACGACAAAAAGACAGTTCAGTTTTAAATAAGCAAAGCCTTGAATCGATATTTTTCCAAAGATATTAATGGCAAATAAACACATGAAAAGATATTCAGCATCATTAGTCATCAGGTAAATATAAATCAAAACCCCAGGAGACTGCTTCATACCCACTAGAGATATCTATAATCAAACAGACAGATTAACAGTAAGAATGACAACAATGTGGAGAAATCAGAACCCTCCTATACTGCTGCTGAAAATGTAAAAAGGTACAGCTATTGTAGAAAGCAGTTTGGCAGATCCTCAAAAAGATAAATATAGAGTTACCATATGACCCACCATTTGCACTCACAGGTACATACCCAAGAGAAATGAAAGCATCCGTACACACAAAAACTTGTACATAAACATTCATAATTGCCAAAACAACCCAAAAGTCCATCAACTAATAAATGAATGGATAAACAAAAACTATGCATCCATTTAATGGAATATTATCCATCCATAAAAAGAAATGAATTACTGATACATGCTACAACATGAATGAACCTTGAAAACATTATAAGTGAAGCAAGGAAGTCACAAAAGACCACATATTATATGATTTCTTTTATACGAAATGTCTAGAATAGGCAAATTCATAGAGACAAAAAGCAGATGAGTGGCTACCAGGGGCTGAGGGTGGGGAAGGGAATGGTGAATGACTGCTAAATGAGTAAGGGGTTTCTGCTTGGGATGATGAAAATGTTCTGGAATTATATAATGGTGCTGGTTGCACAACACTATGAATGGACTAAAACTCACTGAATGATACATTTTAAAACTATTAAAATGATAAACTTTATGCTCTATGAATTTCATCACAATTAAAACAAAAAGATAATCAGGAAACAGGTAGGTCTTTAAGAATTTGGATTTCATCCTAAAGCCCATGGGCACCATTATAGGATTTTTTTAAGCAAGCAATATGATTAGATTTGTATTTTAGGAAGATAAATCCTGCAAGACATACCACTGTGCATATCTAAGCTTTAGCATACAAATTTAACAACATCTGATTTGGGTGTTCAGAAGCTTATGCATAATAATAGAACCCTGTTTTCCTTAATCTTGAGTAAGTATGTTTGCCAAATAACTTACCTCTACATATGAATTTTATTTAACAAATATTTATATAGTGCTTACTACAAAGCAAGCACTATTTCAAGCTCTTTAGAAATATTTACAAATATCCAATCCAATCCTAACAAATATATGAATCTATTAGCTTCACTTTATAGAAAAACAAACTAGAAAGGTTAAATAACTTGCCTAAAATTACACAGCTATTAAGTAATACATGTTTTTGAAATTGTGTTTTTATTCACAATTCAGATAAGTATGTGAGACTTTGATTTACTTATTATCATCTCTACCACTTTTAATTTATTATGAATTTATTAGAAAATCACTTCATATTCTTCGATTTCAACTTTTTTTTTTTTTAAATCATGGAGATATTTTTTTTTTTAATCTTTATTGAATTTGTTACAATATTGTTTCTGTTTTATGGTTTTGGTTTTTTGGCCACAAGGCATGTGGGATCTTAGCTCCCTGACCAGGGATCGAACCAGGCACTCCCTGCATTGGAAGGCAAAGTCTTAACCACTGGACCACCAGGGGAGTCCCCTCAACTCTTCTTTTTACTTGTTCTCAATTCAGTATGCACTAATTTTTTCTTCCTATGCAGAATTTACAGTGTTATCTACTCGTATGAAGTTTGGGAAACACTCTCAAAAAAGTCATTTTTTAGTTTTTATTTACTATATTTTACACTATAAACATGTTATTTATGCTTACTATAACAGAGCAGTAATTTGGTTAACTAATGACTTTCTGTTCTTCAATAACTTCATTATCCAGGTTTTTTTTTTTTTTAAGCAATAAAGAGTTTTTAAACGAATTAAGTGGTGATTTTATCCAAGGCATATTATTCAATTATTATATATAAATTTTCACTCTATACTCAATATCATAGGCAAAAGTAAACTAAGAAAATGAAAAGTACTTCAAAAATAATTATAAAATTACAAAATTCAAGCTGTAGGTTTATATTTCCCATTCATTTACTTTACATTACCTAAAAGTCTAGACTAGAATATAGCCTAACAATAAAAATGAAAAAGAATAAAGGAAACAGTTTTGGAGTTCACAATTTTATAAAACCTTATTCAAGTAAACTTTTAATTTACAGTGTTTCTCAAGCACTTATAACTGCCCGTCATCTAGGTACTTATAAATTGAGCATTTACACTTGTGAACATTCATTTATTATTATTAATTACAATTTACAGTAGTATTTTTTTAAGTAGAAATCTTCCTTTCAGAATTTTAAACCCAACAAGCAAGTTGTTACTTAAAAACTGGAAAAAAACAGTAACAGTAACAAACTCTCTACGACTTTTAACTACAAATCTACAGTGAAGGATAGCTGCTTGTTAAGACTATGTTTGGATTTTTTACTGCTATCAGACACTTTTAAACACAAGGTTTTAATTGACTTCCCTAGAAAATTGTAATGAAAACTTTTTTATTTTTTAATTTATTTTTAATTGAAGGATAACTACTTTACAGTATTGCTGTAATGAAAACTTTAATTCAAGCAAATAGTTAAGGTTAATCACACCTTCATCAACAAACATTTAATTGTTCTGTTACACTGTTTTTAACAAAAGTATTTTACTGTCTAATGTTCAAGCTAGTAGTATAATATGATTACTGGGCAAACATGAATTTTACTCAAAATTAGCATTTATAATACACAATCAAGCACAAGATAGTACTCACATGGGACAGAAAGCTCACAGTTTTTACCTTTATGATCAGTATAAATAAGTACATACCCTCAACATATTCTTCAACTCTATAACCTTCTGAAGACTTAAACGGTTTCAAAAAGAAAGTTTAAAGTTTTAAACCTCAGTTTACAGTTATTAAGTAGAGGGACAAATAACACTCAGATACACTCTGCATAAAAGTATTTTCCTATTAACAAACAGGAACTTCATATTAACTTCATTCTCCATTCTAGAGTGAATTATAAAACCCTTTAAAACTCTGTGTTATCACTGTTTATTTACATACAATCTCTGTTACTAAACTATAAGCAATATGTGGCCAGGATACATGGGAATAAATTCACTTTGAGTGAATTAATAATAATAATATTACTATAATAATATAACTATAACAATAATATGACTACATAACCTATAACCCTGCACATAGACATAAAAAAATTATCTCTAAAATAAACTACACTTGCCTACATTCAGAATACAGAAATAAAAAATGCCTTACTAACTTCATGTCCTTTAGAAAACTAGTTTTCCTTTTTAGAAGGTTATGGTGGTTGAAAAACAAAATTAAAGAGAAGAGTACACACTGTATACTGTAAATAGAGTATGTACTGTATAAATACATTTATACTAAATTCTAAAAAAGGCAAAACTAATCTATGGTAAGGAAAAACAGATCAGTAGTTGCCTGAGGGGCTGGAATGGGCAGAATTGACTACAAAAGAGTAGAGGTAGCTTTATGGGATGAATAAAACATTCTATAGCTTGTCTGTAGTAGTTACACAATGTATACACTTGTTAAAAACTCAAGGAACACTTAAAATGGGTATACCTGTGTACCTCTATAAAGACGGTTTGTTTTTGTTAAAAGAGAGGAAAGAAAGGATACAACAAGGAACAGCAGAACCAACAAGCAAAATGTAGAGAGAACCATGAGAAAATGGAGACATGGGTAAAATGGGAAGACCGGGGGAAAAAGAGAGCGAGACAATGGAAAGAAGAACCAAAGTAAATTTAATAGGGCCTTTTGCAAAATATCACTGTTTTTTTCAAAATCCTCTAACATTATTTCAGTTATTCTTCCTCACAACTCTTAGGTAAGCAAGTCTGATGATAATGTCCCTGCTGAAGAAAAGGACCACTTATACGATTTTCCACGTGGTCTAAAGGCTTAATCAAAATTAATATCCAGATTTTCTACTGCCTAACAATTTTCAGCAAGCTCAAAAACTAACACCAACCACAGCAAGAAACAGAACTAACTCCCAGTACTCTGAGTACTGCTTCTTCTATTACTCATTTCTTCTTGGGTTTAGTTAGGCTCTGAAACATACCAGCAGAAATAGGGTGCAGTGACTTCTATGCTTCTGTAAAATTACTGCCAAAGAAATGAAGAGACCAACAGCATCCTCCATTTTTAAAGCAGTTCTCCTTAGGTGCTGGCTTGTTTACCCCTCCCCTTTCTTTTCACTTTTGAGCACTATCATCAGTCAAGACAGAGGTTCAAACTGCAGTGTGCTTCAGATAAATCTTAAAGACACCCACCAAAGTCAGGCATTGATTTGCTAATTTTGAGTGTTAAAATAGTCCTCAAAAGGGTCATCATCATAATATTTACTGATTTTTATGTGTGGCTTATAGAATTTCTCTCATTATTTTATGGGAACTGTTAAGCTAAAGAAATCTACACAAAGTATTCTTTTTACACCACTTGAACAGTGGTATAAACTTATTAGGGCCTGAAGTATAAATGCCAATTACCAAGTATTTGTACTGTTAAGAGAGTAAGTAAAAACTCAAAACTCTGAAGTAAAATAGCCAAGTTTCAAATTCCAGCCTCCTCTAACTAGCTAGCTACGCGACCTTAGAAAATCAGTGAATCCCTCTATACTTCAGTTTCCTCACTGATGAAACAGGGATACTCACAGGATTTTTCTGAGGATTAAATGTGGAAAATATCTGTAAAAGCTGATAAACACAAATTGCTCAAAAAATGTTTTCAATTATTACTAACACTGAATTTATTAATCTTCCTTCTCTTTACCAACATTGTTTCTTCTAACATGTCCTACAAAGATGGTTTTATGTAGATTTTTTTTAAACTAAAACTAAATTTGTAAAGAGTAATCAACAACTTGGCTCACTATTTATTAGTAACTTTTCTGTTCTTGTCTCATTTTAAAAACCAAGTACCAAATTTACTAAAGGACTAACAACAACATTTATGAATGGGAAAGACAGGATAAGGATTCATGGCTGGCCTGCAGTAATAATCATTACCGACTTTAGCAACTAAACAACATCTTATCAAGTAAATATTAAAAATAAAAAAGGAAAAAATCTATTTTAATAGTTATTAAGAATAAATAGAAGTAACTGAAAAATCTCATGCATTGCATCTTTAGTTTAAACCAAACACGTAGATTCTTCATCACAACATGAGGTTTTATTTACACTTGGAAGCTGAAATCATTAGTTAGTCCATAAAGATGATTTCTACCTTTTCATTCAAGTACATGTTTATAATTAGTGTATTATACTTCATTATGTTTTTTTAATCTTGATTTTTACTAAGACAACAGGAAATAAAAGACACATGAATCTCTTTCATGCAACTTGAAATAAAATCTTAATAACAAGAGAGGAGTATAATAAGCAACATTACTATTGAAGAACATCTTTTACCTCTTTACACTTAACAGAATTATCCTCTGTCACTATATAATCAGGCCCAACTGATGGCTCAGATTAATTTGAGCTTTATTTTTTCTAATTACATGTTATCCTTAATAGAAAACAATCTAATGAGTCAACTTTTTCTAACAAAAAGTGGCTATTTATGTCGTTATTGATCACAATAAGAAATGTCTTTCTGTACTTTCATTGTCAAGTTTTAGGGGACTCCTGGAATAAATACAGTAGAGTCAAGAGTAAATTAAGAGCAGACCAAGAACCATCTGATTAAATATGCATTTCTATCCTTTCACTGTAATAAGCAACCGAATTATAGTACTGAATAAAAATTAAAATTAAAAAAAAAGAGAAACAAAGTTTAGGAAGAGACAAAAAACAAATGAAAGGAAATTAGAGAGATGGATCCTAGAAACAAAAAGTTGGCATGAACTAGGCATAATTTTGTTATGTTTAAAATTTATTTCTATAATTATTTCCATAATAATATTTTTAGTTTGTTAGGTATAGACAAATAGAGATTGATAGATTTTAAACCAGAAAAGGATTCAATAGAGTACTTTTAACATTAAATATTTCCAAAAAGCCCTTTCCAGTAAGTTATCTTAATACATATCATCGTGTATGGCCTAACTATCTTATGAACACAAGCCCTAGGAAAAAAATAAACCAGACTTAAAGGTAATTAAATATCCCAGTAATATCCCATTAAAATCTGTTAAAGAAAAAAAAAACAAACCTGCTACTATTTTTAGGATTTTCAATTTTGAACTATAAAGTAAAATTACTGCACGGTACAATAGCTAATAGATTTAGAGTAATGGTTTTTTTAAGTAGTTTATTTTTCCCTAACTCATTACAATATTTTATCTTTTCTTTTAAAAATCTTCCAGTCTTAACCGCTTAAGTTGTATCAGGATTACATCATATTGTTGTTTAGCTCTTATCTAACCAGTTCTTTAATTTGATCCATATGTAATTTCTTGACTCATACTTTTAAAAGTATTTTAATGTAATCTCTTAACTCATACTTTTTGAAGCATTTTAAAATTTTAATTCCCTGTTTTTATTACTCTATTTTTTCTAATTTGCTTATATTATGTTTCCTGTTTTATCTGATTTTCTACCATCTTATATTACATCTCTATAGGTATTTCTAGAATGACCTCTTATTGCTTATTTAACTTTGTATGTCAGTTTTTACATAGCAAACTATATATGCCAAAATCAACATTTTTTAATATCGAAAGTATAAGAAATGGTACCTTTTTTTGTAGCTGAACATTTTTTTCCAGGCACAACAAAGACGAATCTTAGCCTTAAAGTCTGAACACTGTTAAGTGTAAACCACTTTATTTTTTAAAAACTAGATACAAACTACCTTCTTTAAAGAAGGTAGGGAAAATGCAAAAATAGAATCAAAAGGTAAAAATCTGCAGAATATACTTTTGTCCAGGGCTTTTTCTATACAAGCTATTTTTAATATAATTACAACGTCTTTCATTTACTTATTTTATTAAGAGTTTCACAAGTAACTATGGGGTCATCAGAAAAATTATTTTAATGGGTATGAATCATTATATTAGCTAGCTAGACCGTCTTCCTACTGTTGGGCAACTACTACATTAAAACAGCAGTAGCAGAACTATGTAGGGTGACAGATGTTGACTAGACTTATGGTGATCACTTCCCAATATATATAAATATCAAATCTTTGTTGTCAACTTGAAACTAATATATGTCAACTATATCTCAAATAAAAAAAGCAAAAGCTAATTTCCTGTTCTTAAAAAGGAGGAGACAGAGTAGAAAGGTCCATCACCGATATGTAAGATAAATGCAAACGAACTGAATAGTAAGGAGATTTTGAAACTATTTTTAAAGCTAAAAACTCAACTGTAGGTTTTCCAACTTTTGTTTCAAATCCCCCGCCCCCCGCCAAAATAACTTTAATTTGTAAAACCTAAGTTCTTTAAAAAGCTTAACAAATTGTATGATAACAACTAAATTCCCTCACTCTGGGCTGCGCACAGAGTGTTTAGTTACTAACTGTGGTGTTGGAGAAGACTCTTGAGAGTCCCTTGGACTGCAAGGAAATCCAACCAGTCCATCCTAAAGGAAATCAGTCCTGGGTGTTCATTGGAAGGACAGATGTTGAAGTTGAAACTCCAATACTTTGGCCACTTGATGAGAAGAGCTGACTCATTGGAAAAGACCCTGATGCTGGGAAAGATTGAGGGCAGGAGGAGAAGGGGACGACAGAGGATGAGATGGCTGGATGGCATTGCCGACTCGATGGACACGGGTTTGGGTGGACTCAGGGAGTTGGTGATGGACAGGGAGGTCTGGCGTGCTGCGGTTCATGGGGTCTCAAAGAGTCAGACACAACTGAGTGACTGAACTGAATTGAACATGTCAAGATTCTTAAGACCCAGGAGACTGTAGCCCACCAGGTTCCTCTGTCCATGGGATTTCCCAGGCAAGAATACTGGAGTGGTTGCCATTTCCTCCTCCAGAGGATCTTTCTGCATCTCCTACGTCTCCTGCACTGGCAAGAGGATTCTTTACCACTGAGCCACCAGGGAAACCCCACTTAAGACTGATTTTTTAGTTATCAGATGGAAATCTGGACTACTGACATGAGCATACAATAAATATTACTAAACAATACTTCATATTATATATCATAGCGAGTCAGTACAGTTTAGTACTTAAGAGTACAGACTCTAAAGTGAGACTACTTGGGTTGGAATCTTGTCTCTACAACTTATCAGCTGTGTGACTTTCTATATAAGTTATTGAAACTCCCTATGCCTCCTTAGCTTCCTCATCTGTGAAATGGTGTAATAATAATGATCTCAAATAGCTGTTATGAGAATTGAGCTATTTATAAAGTTCCTGGCACACAGTAAAAACTATGTAGATGACTGTTTAAATTTTTAAAATTTAGGTAACATTTACTGTGTTTACTATGTACCAGGTTAAATGCTTTACATGAATTTGCCTCAAATAATCTTAACAACACCTATGAAGATACTGTTATTGTCCCCATTTAAAAAACAGAGAAAACTGAAGCACAGAAAGTCTAAATGACTAAGCTGAGATCATACACAAATGTCGAACAAGGATCTGAACCTAAGTCTGACCACATAACCTACAAATTCAGCATAGATTTTCTTATACACTTTAAGCAGTAGCCTCCTGCTATATTATATCTTGTTGAAATAAATTAGAATATGTATTTCCTGGAATAAAAGAGTATTTTAAGAAGTAATATAAGAAATATCACTCTAATACAGAGGTATTTATACATGAAACAATTATGATGTCTGATACTTGCTTTAATACAGCTTGAGGGAGGAGAGAGGATTAAGAGTAGACATATTTTGATAATTGTTAAAGTCTGGTCATGGGTCTATGTGGCTTCATCATTTTATTCTCTCCACTTCTGTATATTCTTTAAAACTTCCATAATAAAAGGTTGAAAATAGAATAGGGTACATAGATTAAACTCTTTTATCATATAAGCAAACAACTTTCTTTTGATACTTTGTATCAAAGATATAAAAGGATATGACAAACTTGATATTATACATTTTACAATTTGTATATAATCCGTAAAAGGTGATCTTACTTTAAATAAGTGAATATTCTCTCAACCAAAATGAAAAATTAGTAAAAGCATTTTGGTTAAACATATAAATATGCATATTAAATTGATGTTTGCATTTCAAAACATTTGCTTAAGTAATTAACATTTTTTTCTTTTCTTTCTCCTGCCTGATATCTCTACAATTATAACACTCTAATTTGTTGCCCATATTTATACAGGCAAATATGACTTCACAACATGGTCACAAATTGAACATTACAAATAAAAACAACAATTATGCTTCACTAAGAGACACTTCAGAAATCCCTTGCCTCAGATTGTAGTTGATTTTTATACTAATATATATCTATGGACTTTTTATAAGTATAAATATAATAAATAATTCATTTGAGAACATTTTATATGTTTTAAATTACAGTTAAGACAACTTGGCTGATACTAAAGGAACAAATATACAACATTTATTAAGCCAGACACTATACTAAGCACTTTCATACACATTAGCTCACTAAATTTAAGAGATTATATACATTTTAATAAAAGAATATTAAGATTTAGAGAGATAAAATCACTTGCCCAAGGCCACAGAGTTAATAAGTAGTTAAATAGTATTCAAATTTAAGCTTACATACAAAACCCACTTTTTCCCTTGCTATATATACCAGGCGACCATATGGGAGGCAAAAACCTACACTCAAGTCAAACTTAAATATTTAGGGCCTTTTTTAAGTGGACCATAAAATGCTTAAGTTACAGGTTACATATATATTACAGTGGCAGCTTGGTTTTGGGTAAAAAGTACCATCTACAACACAAAAGCACTGTTTACTTTGCTACTGTATGACTCTCTCCCCTCCCCAAGTCTCTTAATTTCAGTCTCAGGTTACTCATCATAAGGAAGTTAATGCCCTTGTAGTCCAATTCGCAGGATTATAAGATTCAAAAATGGTATATGTGAAATCACTTCAAAAACTACAAAAACAAAACAAGTAGTCCTTTTTTGTGTCTTAAAACGCTGAAGGCAACACAGAATAAAGTTTTCTAAAGTAACTGTCAGCCGTTTGTTCTACAGTCTATTAACATTTCCAGAACTTTCTAAAACTCTTTTTCCTAAGCATAACTCAATCATTATCTCTATTACTTGGCTTTCCTCATTCTTAAAAATGATGCAAAGTAATGACATCAATACTTTTGTAATAAATAATTAATATGCCATTCTGAAATGCTCAGCCTATAGAAGTTCTAAATTTTGACTTTTCAAACTAAACATGTGTTTGGTGTCACTCTTAGTTATATTCATTATCTTACTCAATGTTAGAGCCTTTTCACATTCAGTTTGCTTTGTGAAAAACTTGAATCAAGATACGGAATTCTAAAGGAGAACACCCAACACATAATTTTTAAGTTTTGTGGGTTTTTTTCCCAAAGCTTCTCAAAACAGATACAATAGCTAACAAGGACATCAAACACAGCAATAAAATCTACTAAAACATTCAGCTGCTCTAAAAGAAGGATCAGGCTCTTCAGGAGAAAACTACATTGTATGAGTTTGCAAAGTTTCTCATTTAAACTCCATTTTAGAGAAAGCCTTTGCATACTCACACAATATGCTTTAAAATGGCACTTTGCTGACCTTCCAATAGTCCAGCTCTATGAAAATTCTGTGATGGGTGTAACTTCAGAGAATCTGAAAAACACAAAAAGCATTAAGTACTTTTTATGCTGAATGACTGAAAAAAAAAAAGCCAAGGATAGCATACATCTCTTATATAATTGTCACGTATTTTTAAGAGCTAAAGTCCATATTTGTGAACATATTCTCTGCAGAGGAAGGCTGGATTGCCTCTACACTGGTCTTCATGCTAAACTTAGATTTTCATAAAGCATTTGTTTCATGGAAAATTATCTGATGATTACTGCACAAATGGTGTTAATGTCCTGACTATTTTTAACACCCAATTGTATCACATTAGCCCTCCTCTAAGAATCACCTCTAGACACCGTCTCTTCCTTCTGACACTCAAAATTACAATATTTTCAAGCTACTTCAGGTAATGTTGCCAAAAAACATCCTACAGGATGGTGATTGCCAACTAAAGTCATCAGAGCAACAACAAGACAATGGCTACAGTCACTAAGTAGGACTCCACAAACGTCAGTCTATAAAGCCCAGTACCTTCCAGAGTAAACCATCGCACTCGGATTCACTTAAGCGATTTAGATACAAGAAGGTGAGGCTCAACCCGCCCTTTTTGGGGGAGGTGGGATCAGCGGGTGGATACATTAAACCCAAAACTGAAGAAACCCTGAATTTCTCGGTAAAGAGGTCCACATTGGTATACATTTTTTTTTAATACGTCAAAATAAATAGCTAATAGCCCGGTGATTATCTTTTAGCCCCTCTCAATGGTTTAAAAAGTGTTGAAGAGTGCAGTAAGAGAATTTTGGTTTGATAGCCCTCGCACAAGGAACCTGTTCTAACACATTCTTGTGTCCAGTATAGGAATTTAACCCCAGTAGAGATCAGCTCAAGTGTTAATATTTTATATCCCGGGAATCCCCTCCAAGCCTTGGCCAACAGAGTTTTAAAACTGGAAACTCTGTCCAATGCCCCCTCCCTGCAACAAGCCCCAGAATGGCAACGAAAGAGAAAATTCTCAAAGGACAGCTTCTGTGCCCTGAGCTGGTACCCCTGGGACAGGAGAGGAATAAAACTAATGCAGAGAGAGCACCCCTCTCTTTGTAAAACAGAGGGAGAAGTAAGTAATTAGAATGCCACAGAGGTGGAAAGAGAGAAAAAAGAAAAGAAAAGAAAATTCGGGCTCTTCCCAGCAATAAGATGACGAGGAAAGAAGGACGCCTGGTCGAGGGGGGCCGTCCCAACAAGGGGAGGGAGTGGACTAGGCCGGAGAGAGAGGGGGGAGAACCACGGCGCACAAACAACCTGGAGGGGGAGAAAAATGGTGATCCTGAACCCAGAACCAGCTCCAGGATACACTGCCCCTTTGGGGGCAACTTTGCTGGGGAGGGTGGTCCTGGTAAGAGGAGCCACGGCGCCCAGATCGCGGCGGCTCCAGCGCGGGGCCCAGTCCTGGGTGATCCCCAAGCCCGGGAGGCCGGGGCCGGCCGCTCGGGGAGAGGGGAGAGGCCCACCACCGAGGGGCGCTCAGAGCCACCGGGGGCCGCAGAGACGCGGGGGCCGACGGCATATGGGCCCCGGGCGGCAGGCGGCTCCACGGGGGAGGGGTCAACACTCCTCTCGGGCCGCTTCCACCACCATCCCCAGCCCCTCGGCCTCTCCTCACCACCCGCTCAAGACAGGCCATGCCGGCGGAGGCTCGGCCGCCCCCCAACTGGGACCCCTCCGGCTCCCCCTGGGTCGGGCCTCCCCGCTTTCCCCCACACACACCCCAGCCCCCAGCCTGACTCACCTCGAGAGTACAGGGACTTGGGCGACTCCAGGTCTAGGTCCGCGCTGAGCAATGAGATGAAGTCCGAGGGCATCGCAACTCGACCCAGCCCGGCCCGAGGGCAGCGGGAGGGGGGGAGCGGCGGTGGCGGCGGGCACCTCCTCTCCGGGACCGCGGGCACCGAACCGGGGGCAGCAGGCGAGGGCGGCTGCCGCTGCCTCCTCCTCGAGGGCAGTGACTTCCACCGAGCCGACGAACCGAGGAAACAGCGGCGGGGTGGAGGGGGAACTCCACGGGGGCTAATTCCCGGCGAGCCAGGAGGGGGGGTTCAGGACGGGGGAAAGGGAGGGGGAGAGCCAACGGGTCCGTTTCGTGCTTCTCCTCAGCGAAAACTGACGGTCGCCGCCACCGCCGCCGCCGCTGACAGGAATCTGAGCCCCGCCTCCCACGAGGCACTGCGCATGCGCGGAGGGGGGCGCCCCAGAGCGGGGAATAGCCCAGGCGACTACCGGCGGGCGGGGAGGCGCGCCACGGAACAGCATCAACAAGGGCTCCGCTTCCTGCTGCCGCGGCCCCAGGCTGCTGTTCCCGAGCTGGGAAACGGCCCCGCCTGCCGCGAGGGAGGGAGGCTGGGAGGTGTCCGCGCCTGGGGCCCCGGGGAGGGAAAAGGTATTTGCACCGACCTGGTGGCGGCAAGCCGGAGGCGGCCGGCCCAGCTCCGAGCTGAGCGCAGCAGGAACAGACCTAGGGGAGCCGAGGTGTCTCCGGGAAGAGGGGAGAGACCCCCCTCCCCCAGAGCCGGGACATCCCGTGCGGGCAGGCGTGGGGTCTCGTCCCTTGGAGTTACCACTCCTTTGGGGTTTTCATAGCAATGTCTGAATTGAGTTGGCCGAAAGACTATCAAACTCATTTCTTAATTAGGAGATGGCAGACCATATCCTGAAAACCTCGAGTTATTGGTTGTTTTTAAATTAAAGTACCTTCTCTCCCATCTCTACGCTTCCCCTTCTTTCTCTCCTCCCCCACCCCCAACTTTTAGAGGCTGAAAAAAAAAAAACAATTTAAGTCTCTCAGTGTGCTGGGAGATAAAAGTCAATGTAAAAACTGAGTCCTATGAATCCACATGACTGTTGTAGAGGGCAAAAAAGCAAACTTAAAAACCATTCTTACAGTTTTTCTTTTTCTTTTTTTTAACCTGTGGACTAGACAAGAATGGAGGAAGGACAAATTTAATTGAGTTTTTGCTGTTCTATTCACGAGACCAGAAGTTTCCGTTGCAAAAACTAAAAATTCTCACATACACCGCAGACCGTTTCCTGACTCTAATAGACTTCTGAGAAATTTTTAATCAAGTTATTAAAAATCAATCAAATCATATCAATTGGAGTGCAAGTTATGCTACATAGGAAATAATTTTACTCTTGTGTGAAATAGTAATGCCAGCAGCCACTGGGGCAATATTTTTAAGGTATTTGAGTTGGTTTAGTTTCTATTATTTACAAAGATAGTTACAAATCATAAAAAAAAAAACTGGTCTTTTCTATATATATACATATATGTGTGTATATACAGACATGCACACAAAAGGTTTGTAGAACCTTTCCCCTAAGAGTTTGAGCAGTTCATCTGGACTTGGAGTGGTGGGGATAAGGGAGAAGCCCTAAGCAAAGGAGACCCCTGTGCGGGTGTCTGTGGGGTGGGGGCCTCTGCAAAGCTTTACCTGCAGACCTGGAATTTAAACTTGTGTCACCAGAGTCTACCTATCTTTCCATCTTTCCATCTGAGTCAGGTTGCCCAATTCTCTTCACTGCCTTCTGTGTAGTAATCAACCCTGTGAACATTCTCTTCCTGTCAGAGGTAAGAAAGCTTTTCAGAGCCACCCCAAGATGGCAAAGCAGAACCAGAAATTATTCTCAAATGTACATCTCCTCTGTATGCTGTTGTAACAAGTCCCAACGGAAGTCACTTCAAAATGGGCCAAAGTCCCATTCATTTGAGAGAGGAAGATTCAAACCCCACATTGCCCAACAGTCCAAGGCTTAGGACAAAGCTTTTGAATCTAAGTGGGTGTGAACACCTGTTGGAGACCTCCCCACTCCATTAGTCCATACATAATGTGAGAAGAGGAAATTGCAAGGTACCAGGCAGAACCCCAATACAAAAAAAAAAAAAAAGTTGAGTGAGTCACTCTGAGCTTATCCCTCTCCCCCAGACCTATGTAATCATTCAACAAACTTAGGGTATAGGAAATCCCCATTGCTGTCCTGACCCTAATTAACAAGTCAAGAATTAGCAAGCCCTCTTCCTTCCCCTTTCCCTTAACACTTCTCTGCCCTTTTATGACTTTTTTCCTAGTACTGTGCTAAGCTTTGTTGTTTATGTTAATCAGATTTTCCCTGACTGAGTAAAAGCAAAGTGAATAAGGGTCCCCTAAAGAGTAACTTGACCTCAACTGAATTCCAGGGATTCTTTGGGCTCAAGACCCACTCCATCAAGCCCTGCATCAAGCAGTGATTATATCTAAACAAACATTTGAAAACTCAGTGGTTAACTCCACCTCCCATCCTTTCGCAGAGATACTTAAAAAAAAAAAAAAAAACCAAAAACGCTTAAATGGATAGTTTTCATGGTCATGCTTTGCAATAACATAGAGAGGCAGATTTTCAGTGACTAAAAATACAGATTCACTAGTAAACAGTGTTTGCTCTGCTCTGATCTGATCACAAAAATATAGTATGACCTTCCTAATATTCAAGGTTACCAAAAATAATTATCAATTATCTGATCATTGTGTTTTTAGTAAATTACATGCACCCTCAAGTTCCAATGGTATTTCCTTTTCTGGTCATTAATATCTCATTTGCTTTCCCTTTTATTTGATATTTGATATTTTGATTATTGGAGAAGGAGATGGCAACCCACTCCAGTATTCTTGCCTCGAGACTCCCAGGGACTGCGGAGCCTGATGGGCTGCAGTCTGTGGGGTTGCACAGAGTTGGACACGACTGAAGCAACTTAGCAGCAGCATTTTGATTATTTGATATTTGATTTGATATTTGAAATAGTCTCATTTTGTATTTTAAAAACCACTCTATTACTAGAACATATTAGCACCCCCTTGGTGGTTCAGACTATAAAGAATATGCCTTCAATGCAGGAGACCCGGCTTCGATCCCTGGGTCGGGAAGATCCCCTGGAGAAAGAAATGGCAACCCACTCCAGTATTCTTGCCTGGAGAATTCCATGGACAGCAGAGCCTGGTGGGCTACAGTCTATGGGGTCGCAAAGAGTTGAACACAACTGAGTGACTAACACTTTCACCAGAACATACACCTTCATAAAACTTTTTCTATGCACAACATGAGGTAAAACTTTAAGCATATAAAATTTGGAAATTTCCTCTCACTGGAAATTACAATAGAATCATGGGACAAAATATAAAGAAGACTTAATAGTTTGTAGAATTTCTTTACATTACTTCCTAATTGTTATATCATATTCCCTAGTTATTTGATTAAGATGTTCCCAGAAGCCCAGATTCAACTACAAGGTTGTGTAGATTATGCAATAGAGTGGCAGTTCTTACACTGACGGTGTGTTCTTTAACCCCTCCTGGACCTGTTTAGACACCTTAGTGAATAGCTGGATCTGCTCTCACTGAAAGAGGTTCAAATATCAACCACTGAAAAGGAATTAAATAAACTCATACAGAATAGAGGCATGTGTTGTCACAAGATCTTCAGAATTTTCGTCATTCTAATACAATTAAGGCTTTTAAAATAATTTTAGTCACACGTATATTGTAGTGAACCTGCTAAACAAACACAAAACCTGAAAGGAAAATTTCCAGAGCAATTCAAGAAACAGACAAAAAAAACTTTAGACTGCAAATAGTCTTTGCCCCACCTTGGGAGCACTCCTTCATAATAATGGAGAATTGATAGTGGTGGGAAATAGCAGTGACAGCATTTGTGCTGAAACTATAACTGAATTCTTGTTTGATGATGTTTATGCATCAATTTTCACCTCTAGAACATGTTCTAGCAAATATTTCTGAAGGTGAAATTTGTTTCGATAGTTTTGCCATGGAGTTTAGAATATTCTCACTTCTGACATCTTTCAAAGTGCACCTAAATCTGATAATCAGGCATCTCATTCACTTTGATGAAGTACTTTGGCATTTTATGAGTTGCTTGGTCTGGGTCGGAGTTTTCATTTGAAGACCCAATGGAGACAAAAGTCTCTCAAGATTTAGAATGATTGCAAGTTCTGAGATACAGTGCAATCAGTTTGAATCCAGAGGATTTAGCAGTGAGGAAAGAGGTAAATGCCAGAGGAATTCAAAGGGTGGATCAGGGAGGAGTAACTTAAATGGGAAAATAGAAATCCTTGATCCCTTTAAACCAAGAAAGGAAGGAAGACATCTCTAGGTCATCCCATCCCAAGAGTAGGCAGATTAGACTTAAGCAAACTGCTCAAGTCCTTATTCACACTGGCCTTGATACCACCACCTATCTTTGCCATGGTGCTCTTTCCACATCTAATTATAATATATATTGAGTCTAGTAGCCCCACCTTGGCTGTGATATTAGTTTGACCAGGAGTACAAATTAGAAGTGGTTTTACAATCTCCTATTACAATCTCCTATTACCCTCTCTCAATTCATGGAATTTTATCCTGAAGTCCCTTGGTTTTCTTCAAGACATCTGTGATCTCCTTAAACTTGTATACAAATTTTTCTAAGTGTGTACCTACATATCTCTCTTTCTTTAGGATGAAAGTCTTTAACTTTCTATGTTTTCGGAAAAAGAAATATACTTAACCTGGAAAAAAATGAAAAACCATTCCTCTGTATGAATACTATCTATTCTTATGTCTTTCCACAAATGGGTTCTGGGAACCATGCTAGGTACAAGAAACATGAAGATTTTTACAAAGATGAATATGAGAAATGTGTGTGTGTGTGTGTGTGTGTGTGTGTGCGTGCGCGTGCACGCGCTTAGTGGCTCACTCATGTCCAACTCTTTGCAACCCCATGGACTGTAGCCCACCAGGCTCCTCTGTCCATGGGGATTCTCCAGGCAAAAATACTGGAGTGGGTTACCCTCCTCTAGGGGATCCTCCCAATTTAGGGATCAAACCCAGGTCTCCCTCATTGCGGGTGGATTCTTCACTGTCTGAGCCACCAGGAAAGCCCTATGAGAAATTTACTCTCAGTCTAATGGAGGAGCTGACCTGTAAACAAGCTCACACTGTGACAGGTGCTTAGCTAGAATTCTATGCAGGTATCTAGAAATGATTTATCCTTTTGCTTTTTTAGCTGATAGAGGGGAAGAGGAAGGAATGGCACCTGTCACTCTTTCTCCTCCCCCACTATCCTCCACGGCTGATATCTCTTCACTCCAATCCTAATTTTGTCAAGTGGTTAAAAGAGGCTAGATCATTGCTGAGCAAAGTTCTAACATACCAATGTTTATATTGTGATGCATCACAGCTATTTTGTGTTGATACAAGTATTTCAAGAAATACCTGGGCTTCATTGGACTTTGTCAGTAGATGGTCAAAGAAGCAGAATGTCTTTTTCTCAGCTTTGCTGAGGATTGTGGCTAAATACTTAGGTTAAGGATGCACTGAAAAAATAGTTGAATTGGTCATCCACATCTAAGCTCCAGAATTGAAGGGCTAAGCTGAAGTGATAGAATAAACTAGACTGCTTTGGAAATAACATATTCCACCCGAGAAACATGTCTTTCAGCTGAATAAAGAAATGTGGACTGCTCCAGACATGGGGAAGTGACACAAAGGGATCTACCCACAGGTGTTAGGATCTAATTATAAAATATGAGGCTTAGAGAGAATATTCATTTATTTATTTATTCAGTTTCTCTACCTGCACCAATCCTACTTATCCTTCAAAGTCCAGCTCAGATATTAGATCATCTGTGAATCCATCCTGAACCATTCCAAGCAATATTAATTTTTCTCCCCTCTGGGTTCCCATAGCATTTTGTTCAAACTGTTAGTACAGCAATTAACACAGTGAATTACATTTCACGGGTCTCTCTCTAGTATATTGTGAACACTGCTTGTACAGTCTATAAGAAGATCAAAATAGATAAAACACATCCTTGCCTTAAATAACTTATAATTGACTGTGAGCACATAATTTAGCACCAAGACAAAATGAAACAAACTCTCTAATAAACCATTTATAGATATTTTAATAGGAATTTAATGCTGAGTACAGAGATGGATAGACTGAAAGGAGAAACAAAAGAAGAAAGAAAAGGACAGAGGTGAAAGGCCTTAAACTTTATGCCAAACATTTTGTTCTTTATCCTATAGGTACTGGGGAACCACTGAAGGTTTTTTGAGGAGGGAGATGACCTGCCCAGAGTTGTATTTTAAGAAAGTAACAGAGGTAGCAGTGTAGAGAGTAAGTTGGCAGCTGAGAGGCTGGAAAGAGAACCCAGCCAAGATGAATAAGGCCTGAAAAAGAAGAGCCTGAAAAAAATGGAAGGAAGGCTTTGTGTACATAGTACGAAAGTAGAATCAGAAGAACTCAAAAATGCTTAAAGGATGAGTGAGGGAGACAGAACAGTCTGAAGATATTCAAGAAAAGAAGATAATGGGACAAAGGTTTGAAATATTCACTAACAGTTTCTTCATCATTGCAGCCCAAGAGCTTAACCTATCAAAAAAATAATATTTAATGGAGATACAAATACCACTAAATGTGAACTACCCTCAAGAGACTTTACACTGTTATCCAGAGCAGCAAAAACTCTAACCAGAAAAGAAATTATCCTACATTTACTTCTTACCAATAGGAAATCCAAGTAAACACAATTTGCTGAAACTCAGTTAGGGAGTAAACTGGTAAGAAACAAGTCTATATGAACTTGCATTCCAATTTTCACTCTAAACATACATCAGCATTAACACTGAAACCCTTAAATCCTCACCTTCAGAGTGTCTATGTTTGGAAGAATTTCAAGAACCCTAGGGCTTCCCTGGTAGCTTAGTAGTAAAGAATCCACCTGCCAGTGTGGAAGATCCAGGTTCGATCTCTGATCTGGGAGGATCCCACATGCTGCAGAGCAACTAAGCCCTTGCGCCACAACTATTGAGCCTGAGCTCTAGAGCCACAACTACTGAAGCCCGTGCTCCACAACAAGAGAAGCCGCCGCAATGAGAAGCCCCTGCACCACAACTAGAGAGCAGAGAAAAAGAAGACCCAGCACAGTCATAAATAAATAAGTAAAATTATTACTTAAAAAAAAAAATCCTAAAGGCCAACAATTTTGGGAAAAAAAAAAAGGAAATAAACAAAAAGGCTTGTAGAAATAAAAAGCAACCATGATGTTTTTAAAGAAGATCAGTTTGCAAACATTACATTCATGGAAGAGTTGGGTAATAATGGACTTAAGGTTTACTCTGTGAGGTCTGGACCAAGACAAAAGCATTTAAAAGCCAGGTACAAAAGAAGGTGCAGGAACTCTGAACTGAGCCCTAACTACCTGAACTGGAGCCCTAAGGAACAAATAAATAGTCTGCCCTTCATAGTCATCAAGTAAGTATCCTTTTGGGGGTACAAGAGATAGGAAAAGGGGGGAAATTCAGGAAGAGAAAAACATGAGAGAAAAACCCATGGAGAGGTGATCTAGTAGATATCCCTCCAGAATGAAAAAGGAAGATGTAATTTTTATTACTGCTCTTGAGCAGATTCACCCTAAGGTCCAAATTTGACTTTGTCTTCAGAGTCGGAGGCAATCTTTAGAGTTCTAATTGCTTCTAGATAGACTTGGCATTTTCTCGTCAGGGTTCACATATACATCAGTGGCCAAAAACTACCTAAGGAGCATGTGATCACATGATCCAAGGAACTATGGGACAGATTTGTATTTCTCATGGATGTCACATATGCCTATTTAAGTCTAGCAGAGGGTATTTGATAAAGTGGCAAGTAAACTGAATTGGAACCAGGGGTCCTCTAAGTTCTAGTTCTCAGCACATACTAAGCAGAGGATGTGCCCTTTTGGAATGCCTAGCAGGCAGTCACGCTTCTCCTGAGCAGGGTGACTTTCCTCCGTGGAGGAGTTCTGGCTTGCCCACTGGACTTAATCGTGGGTGGGGTCAGGCTGGAGCAGCTGGCGTCACCTTGCCACACAGAGGAAAGAGCCTGTCTGAGGTGGAGGGAACAGAGAAAGCGATGCCAAGAAGCGGAGAGAGGGGGGACAAAAGACAACCCAAAAAAGTCATTTGAGTTTCTGGAGGAAGCCACGCCTGACTTCAATGCTTTGAATTGATGAATCCATTTTTCAACTTTTTTTCCATGGGAGGTATGGGATTGGGTATTCAGTCACTTCAAAGAAAGAAAGTCTTAACTTGATACACTCTGTCCAGGGTTATGGAACTTTCTTGGCCCTTTGTCTCCTCTCTGTGAAATAAGTGGGTCAGATTATTTATCAAGCAGGCATTGTGTTTAGATGCTAGAACCATGTTGTGCAGGGCCACTCAAGACAGACGGGTCATGGTGGAGAGTTCTGACAAAACGTGGTCCACTGGAGAAGGGAATGGCAAACCACTCCAGTACCCTTGCCTCCAGAACCCCATGAACAGTGTGAAGAGGCAAAAAGATAGGATACTGGAAGATGAGCCCCCCAGGTCAATAAGTGTCCAATATGCTTCTGGGGAAGAGCAGAGAAATTGCTCCACAAAGAATGAAGAGACTGGGCCAAAGCGGAAACAACACTCAGTTGTGGATGTGTCTGGTGATGAAAGTAAAGTCCGATGCTGTAAAGAACAATATTGCATAGGAATCTGGAATGTCAGGTCCATGAATCAAGGTAAATTGGACATGGTCAAGTAGGAAATGGCAAGAGTGAACATCAATCTCTTAGGAATTCATGAACTAAAATGGATGGGAACAGGAAAATTTAATTCAGATGACCATTATAGCTACTGCTGTGGGCAAGGATACCTTAGAAGAAACGGAGTACCCCTTATAGGCAACAAAAGAGTCTAAAATGCAGTACCTGGGTGCAATCTCAAAAACAATAGAATTATCTCGGTTCACTTCCAAGGCAAACCATTCAGTATCACAGTAATCCAAGTCTATGCCGCAAGCACTGATGATGAAGAAGCTGAAGTTGAACAGTTCTATGAAGACCTACAAGACCTTCTAGAACTAACACCCCCAAAAGATGTCCTTTTCATCACAGGGGGCTGCAATGCAAAAGGAAGTCAAGAGATACCTGGAGTGACAGGCAAGTTTGGCCTTGGAGTATAAAAGGAAGCAGGGCAAAGGTTAACAGAGTTTTGCCAAGGGAACTCACTGATCATAGCAAACACCCTCGTCCAACAACACAAGTGATGACGTCTACACATGGACATCACAAAGTGGTCAATTCCGAAATCAGACTGAATATATTCTTTGTAGCCAAAGATGGAGAAGCTCTACACAGTCAGCAAAAACAAGACCTGGAGCTGACCGCGGCTCAGACCATGAGATCCTTATTGCAAAATTCAGACTTAAACTGAAGAAAGTACGGAAAACCACTAGGTCATTCAAGTATGATTTATATCAAATCCCTTACGATTATACAGTGGAAGTGACAAATAGATTTAAGGGATCAGATCTGGTAGACAGAGTCCCTGAAGAATTATGGATGGAGGTTTATAACACTGTACAGGAGGCAGTGACTAAAACCATCCCAAAGAAAAAAAATGCAAGAAGGCAAAGTGGTTATCTGAGGAGGCCTTACAAATAGCTGAGAAAAGAAGAGAAGTGAAAGGCAAAGGAGACAAGGTAAGATATACCCAACTGAATGCAGAGCTGCAGAGAATAGCAAGGAGATAAGAAAGACTTCTTAAGTGAACAATGCAAAGAAAGAGAGGAAAACAATTGAATGGGAAAGTCTAGAGATCTCTTCAACAAAATTGGAGATACCAAGGGAACATTTCATGCAAAGATGGGCACAATAAGAACAGAAATATCAAGAACCTAACAGAAGCAGAAGAGATTAAGAAGAGGCAACAAGAATACACAGAAGAACTATACAAAAAAGGCCTTAATGGCCTGGATAACCATTATGGTATGGCCACTCACCTAGAGCCACACATCCTGGAGTGTGAAGTCAAGTGGGCCTTAGAAAGCATTACTACAAACAAAGTTAGTGAAGGTGATGGAATTCCAGCTGAGCTATTTCAAATCCTAAAAGATAATTCTGTTAAAGTGCTGCACTTAATATGCCAGCAAATTTGGAAAACTCAGCAGTGGCCGCAGGACTGAAAAAGACCAGTTTTCATTCCAATTCCAAAGAAAGGCAATGACAAAGATCGTTCAGACTACCATACAATTGTGCTCATTTCACATGCTAGCAAGGTAATGCTCAAAATCCTTCAAAATAGGCTTTAGTAGAACATGAACTGAGAACTTCCAAATATAAAAGCTGGATTTAGAAAAGGCAGAGGAAACAGAGATCAAATTGCCAACATTCATTGGATCATAGAGAAAGCAAGGCCGTTCCAGAAAAACATCTACTTCTGGTTCACTGACTATACAAAAGCCTTTGACTGTGTGTATGGAAAATTCTTCAAGAGAATTTGGTTCTCCAAACCACCTTACCTTTCTCCTGAGAAACCTGTATGCAGGTCAAGAAGCTAAAGGCAGAACCCAACATGGAAAAATGGACTGGTTCAAAACTAGGAAAACAGTACATCAAGGCTGTATACTGTCACCCTGCTTATTTAACTTCTATGCAGAGTACATCATGTGAAATGCCAGACTGGATGAATCACAAGCTGGAATCAAGATTGCCGGGAGAAATATCAACAACCTCAGATATGCAGGTAACACCATTCTAATGGCAGAAAGTGAAGAGAAACTGAAGAGTCTCTTGAGGAGGGTGAAAGAGGAGAGCGAAAAAGCTGGCTTAAAACTCAACAGTCATAAAACTAAGATTATGGCAGCTGGTCCCATCACTTCATGGCAAATAGATGGGGAAAAGTGGAAACAGTGACAGATTTTTCCTTGGGCTCCAAAATCACTACAGATGGTGACTGCAGCCATGAAATTAAAAGATGCTTGCTTCTTGGAAAAAAAGCTATGACAAACCTAGACAGCAGATTTAGCAAAGACCTGACTTTGTCAACAAATGTCCATATAGTCAAAGCTATGGTTTTTCCAGTAGTCATGTACGGATATGAGAGTTGTACCATAATGAAGGCTGAGCACCAAAGAACTTATGCTTTTTAATTGTGGTGCTGGAAAAGACTCTTGAGAGTCCTTTGGACAGCAAGGAGATCAGACCAATCAATCCTAATGGAAATACCGTGCATATTCATTGGAAGGACTGATGCTGAAGCTGAGGCTCCAATACTTTGGTCACCTGATGTGAAAAGCTGACTCATTGGGAAAATCCCTGATGCTAGGAAAGATTGAAGTCAGGAGAAAAGGGCGACAGAGTATGGGATGGTTGGATGGTACTATCAACTCAATGGACATGAGTTTGAGCAAACTCCAAGAGATAGTGAACAACAAGGAAGCCTGGCATGTTGCAGTCCATGGGGTTGCAAAGAGTCGGATGTGACTTAGTGACTGAACAACAACATACCCAGTGGCTCACAGATTTTATTTTTCTTATGCAATGAGTCTGGATTAGGCAATCCAGGACTAGTTCTGAAGTCTTGCAATGCCATCAGGCACACAGGCTTTCCCCTCTGCCAGAGTTTGAGATTTGGGCCCTTGTTCATATGTTTGCAAGATGACTGTCACCTCTAGGCATCCTATCTGCATTCTAGGTGAGAGGCAAATGGAAAGATGAAGGGTAGAAAGAGTAACTCTGATCCTTGGAACACCCACACAGTGGCTTCTACTTACATATCAGTGGCCAGAATGGTGTCACATGATCATCTCAGCTGAAAGAAGCCTGAGAACTGTGTAGGTACACTAGATGGCTACACTGATGCTCTAAATTCAATTGCAGGTCAGTTGGCAAGGAAAAAGGGAAAAACAGATGTTGGGTAGACAATTACAAATGACCACAGCACCTTCCATGGACTTTATAATAACAAAGGTAACCTCCCTCTCTGAAATTCTGTGATTCTAATCTTCTATTTCATTTTGCCTATTTCTTTCCTTTTTCTTTTCTGGCTGTGCCTTGAAGCTTGTGCAATCTTAGTTGCCCTCAACCAGGGATTGAACCCACAGATTTGGCAGTGAACATGCAGCGTTCTAACCACTTGACTACCAGGGAATTCCCCCTAATCTTTTCTTAACGAAAAAGAAGTGAATGTTTTGTGGAAAGGGAGCACATTTTTAAAATCTCAAATTTTGGAGAAGTAGCAGTACATCTCATGAATGAAAAGACTATAGGTCCATGTGAGCTATCAGATTATTAGTCAGAAACCCTTCATGTTTACTTTCTCTTTTGTGAAACTTCCTTCAACTTTTTTATTTCAGTCTTCAGGAAGCCTGTTCCTACTCATCTCCACTATTCTGATGTCTCCTTTAATTGAACTAAGTTCTCTGGTTTTCCCTCCTAGTTTCCAGTATGTACTTCTCAAATGATTTAGAGGCTCATCTTTTATCTCTACAACTAAATTGTAAACTTATACAGAATAGAGCCCAACACTTAGCACAATGCAGGGTGTGTAGAGAGCAATTGATAATGGCTGAGCAATGGCTGGATGAATGAATAATTGAAATCTGAATTTCTATTTCTTTTCTCTCCTCAGAACTCCTGTCCGAAATGCATGCTTGTTAACTGACTACATCTCAGAGTCATTAGCAAGGCAATTTGTATCCTGGGAAGCCAGCTTTAGAAAGTCTTCAGTTTTCTACCTTTAAATGTCTCTGGCACTCTTCATTCAGGTCAGCCCCAGGAGTCAGCAATCTGATCACCTCCCTTCACTTAAGTGTTTCACCTGTATCTTTACCTTCCCCTCCTCCCACCACCCTTGTAACTTGCAGGATCTTCGTTCCCGGATCAAATCTCAGCCCACGAAGTAAAAGCAGAGTCCTAACCACTGGAGGCCAAGGAAATTCCCTAGACTCTTACCATTTTAACAGATTTGAAGGTCTTACCTTGAAGAAATTCTTATATCTAAACTAAATTCTGGTCACAGCCATTTCCTCCCCCTTCACTCTTTAAGTTGACAGAACGTAGCAGTAAATCACATGTTCACTAATGCTTTATAAAGGCCTGAGTAGGGTTTTTTTTTTTCACTTAAAAAAAGTTATATGGAGGTTTTATACTGCAAAAACAATGTGTTCACTGTAAAAAAAAAAAAGCAGAAAATATAAATAAGAAGGTAATAATTAACAATTAGTCAAAAACTAAACCACCACCTAGAGAAGCTCAAATTTTCTATGTTTATTTGCATTATATATACAAGAATTGGTTGCACCATGTATACTATTATCCTGTTTTCTTGACATAACTGTGGACATCAGTACACATCAATAAATATTCTTAATAATGTGAGAAACACTGGGCTGGAGGAAGCATAAGCTGGAATCAAGATTGCCAGGAGAATTATCAACAACCTCAGATATGCAGATAACACCACTCTTATGGCAGAAAGTGAAGAAGAACTAAAGAGCCTCTTGATGAAAGTGAAAGAGGAGAGTGAAAAAGTTGGCTTAAAGCTCAACATTCAGAAAACTAAGATCATGGCATCCAGTCCCATCACTTCATGGCAAATAGATGGGAAACAGTGGCAACAGTGGCTGACTTTATTTTTCTGGGCTCCAAAATCACTGCAGATGGTGACTGCAGCCATGAAATTAAAAGACGCTTACTCCTTGGAAGGAAAGTTAGGACCAACCTAGACAGTATATTAAAAAGCAGAGACATTATTTTGTCAACAAAGGTCCGTCTAGTCAAGGCTATGGTTTTTCCAGTGGTCATGTGTGGATGTGAGAGTTGGACGGTGAAGAAAGCTGAGCGCCAAAGAATTGATGCTTTTGAACTGTGGTGCTGGAGAAGACTCTTGAGAGTCCCTTGAACTGCAAGGAGATCCAACCAGTCCATCCTAAAGGAGATCAGTCCTGGGTGTTCATTGGAAGGACTGATGTTGAAGCTGAAACTCCAATACTTTGGCCACCTGATGCGAAGAGCTGACTCATTGGAAAAGACCCTGATGCTGGGAAACATTGAGGGCAGGAGAAGAAGGGGATGACAGAGGATGAGATGGTTGGATGGCATCACCAACTCAATGGGCATGGGTTTGGGTGGACTCCGGGAGTTGGTGATGGATGGGGAGGCCTGGCATGCTGCGGTTCATGGGGTCGCAAAGAGTCGGACACGACTGAGAGACTGAACTGAACTGAATGTGTGATGACAAAGAAGTACTTAACTGTAGAATCTATCTTAATTAAGCAATCATCTGCTTTTGTCATTTAGTTTACTTCCTTTTTTTGAAAACCTTTGTAAATAAGGAACACTTATTCTATGAACTTTTATTGTTATTATTCAGTAAAAGTGTCTCTATACTATAATCTTAAGTACAAAAAACAAGAGTATATGGACAAAGGCTGAAAGATAGTAGGCAACAATAAGAATGAACTGAGATGAAAATCCTTGTAGCTAATCTGTGTTTATAGCCTTATCTTAACTATCTTCCTTGGATATATCCTCCCATAAGCTTTACTTTGATGGGCAGTAAGGGAAAAAAATGCATGAAATGAGAGAATGAAGCAAGTCCATAGTAGTTTTTCATCATTATTTTGGGACCTAAAATGCGTTTGGCTTGCAAGTTCCAGGGCTTACTCAGCATAACATAATGCAATGATTTTAAAATATTTTCCTGTGGCTCAACACCTGGAAATCTGAGCTCTCTCCAAAACACTGCAGAAATGCTGATGGGGAAACTTAAAATCACAAGACACTTAACTTCATGCTACATCAGAAACCATCTATTTCAGCATCTTATACAGACAAGCATGAGGTATCCATTTAAGAAAAACACATAAGAGAAAACTTTATAACTGAGAAAGTTTGGCCCATTAATTACTGTTCTACTCTAAACTGAAAAATGGCTAGCATTGGCTGATTTGGTGGAGCTCAAAAACTATTAGATGGAAAAGCAGAAGTTTGTGTCTCTACTCTGCCACTTAGTAAGTAAATAAATCTCTTAATCACTCTGAAGCCTCAATCTTTTCTTCTGCAAAATGGGCTTATAATAGTACCTATGCCATTCACTGAGTTATTACAGGGGAAAAAATGAGCTAAGGGAACAATAAGAATAGTTGCAACAATAAGAATATTTGTACCTAGCTGGCAGCTTTACAGATTTTTCTTTTTAAAATTCCCCTTAATCATATTACATCATTTCAAATAAAATTTTGAATGTATAAAGAATAAAGTCTTTCCTCTTTGTCTTATCTTTTTCTTTTCTATTTCTTAAAGTTCATAATCACATGGGCAGATTGATTTAAAGAAATGTATTTCAAGTTAACAGTTCTTAGAGTTCTATGTCCCTTAATCAGTTTATTCTTATCCAACTTACAAAATATTTATAATCAGGCAGAAAACATATTTCTAATCTATGTTCTAAAATAATAAAATCAATCTTCCTACCCTGGTTTGAAACAAGTCACAAGATAAATAAATGTTACAGGTGAGATGGAAATAATATTTTAAAGGAGACAAACTTATGGTCATCTCAATCAATGTAGAAAAAAACACTGTGTAATATTTATTACTCAGTCATGATGCAAAAAAAAAAGCAACAAACAGCAACAACAAAAACTCCAACCAAACTAGGAATAAAAAGGAATTTCTTTTATCCAATAAATGTTTAATTAAGTTTACTTGCAAACAACAAAAGAAAAACAGTGGGTCAAACAAGAATTTATTTCTTACTCATGTGAATATGGGCAATCCTGGCTAGCAAGAGAGCTCCATGATCATCAAAAGATCAGCTATCAAGAAGGTATACCTGGGAATTCCCTTGTGGTCCAGAGTCTAAGACTCCGAATTTCTACTGTAGGGGGTGTGGGTTTGATCCCTGGTTGGGGAACTAAGATCTTGCATGCCTCACAGCCCCAAAATTAATTAATTAATTTTAAAAGTTCACATACTTTAAAAAAGAAAAAAGGTAAAGCTGTCAACAGAAAGGAGGAGGAAAAGGAAAGGAGAGAGCACTCCCCCTTCACTTTAAGGGATATGGACCACCTAGATTACACATTCTTGGCCAAAGCTTAGAGAGGACCGTATCTTCTTACTGTGAGGGAGGCTGAGAAATATAGTATGCATTTTGTATAGCTATTTGATCAGCTAAAAATCTGGGGTCTTATCACTGTAAGAAGAATAAAACAGATAATGGAAGATAACTATATACCAAAAATCTACAGCAAATTTACAGCAAACACCATGGTTAGTGCTGAAAAATTACAAACATTTCATTAAAATAAGAAACAAGATGAGCTTTCCTCTCCGTGCTACTATTCAACATTGTGCTAGAAGTCCTAGCCAATGCAATAAGAAAAAAATAAATAAGAGGAGTAAAGATTCAAAAATAATACAGAAAAATCTTTGCTATTTGCAGTTGAAATGGTTGTCTATGTAGGAAGTCCAAGAAAAACATTCAAACAGTTCAGCAACTTGCTAGTAAAAACAACATCCAAGAATCAAAAGCGTTGGTAATGACAAAAAATATAATAAGAGCAACGAAAACTATGAGATATCCATGAAAAAACAGACAAAAGATGGACAAGACCTTTAAGAAGAAATTTACAAAATATTATTGAAGGATAGAAAAAATGACTTAGGTAAACAGAGACTATACTTTGTTAGTGAATAGAAGGACTCAAAATTAGCCTGTAAATTCATTAGTCTATAATGTCAGTCTAGAAATTCATCATAATAATCAAAATTCCAAAAGGACATTTTATGGCTCTTGATAAACTGATATTAAATTTCACATGAAAGAACATAATGCCCAAAATAGCCAAGATAATTTTGAGGGGAAAAAATATGGAGGAGGGAACTTGACTTACCAGATAAGAAAAATTTATCATAAACACATATTTAAAAAAAACAATTTGAGGCTGATTTAAGGATACACAAACAGATAAAAGGGACAAAGGCCCAGAAACAGCTGAAATACATATGGAAACTTGGCATAAAATAGAAATCACATTATAAATCAGTGGGAAAAGATTAAAAACTCAATAAATGATGTTGGAACAATTAGCTACTTACACAAGAAACAGAATAAATTTGTTTCCTA
Organism: Okapia johnstoni; assembly: GCA_024291935.2. Taxonomy (NCBI): domain Eukaryota; kingdom Metazoa; phylum Chordata; class Mammalia; order Artiodactyla; family Giraffidae; genus Okapia; species Okapia johnstoni. The sequence goes on along the minus strand of CM044310.1, from coordinate 98,984,308 downwards.
CCTTACACTAAATAAAAAGAAATTCCAAGGGAATTTAAAAATTTTAAGGTAAAAAAGTAACTTGCAAAAATTGTTAGAAGAGAGCAAGCAATATCTTTGTGACATCAAAATAGGGAAAAATTTTCTACACAAGACTCAAAAGTACAAATATAAACAAAAGCAACTGATGCTATTAACATTTTAAATATCTGCCCAGATCATAATATACCATAGAAAGTATCAAAGGATGTTTACCAACTGAAGATATTTGCAACTTGACACAACAAAAAAATTAATAGATGACCCAATAAAAGATTAATACACTGAATATATATAAATTACAACAAATCATTTAAAGAAAACAAATGTGTGTGTGTTAATCAGTGTTACATGCTCAGTCGTGTCTGACTCTTTGCAACCCCATGAACTGTAGCTCACCAGGCTTCTCTGTCCATGGAATAACACATTTTAAAAAATAGGCAAAGGTTGTAAACAAGAAATTCATCAATGAGAATCCTGGATAGTCAATAAATATATGAGAAGATGCTCAACCTTACCAGTAATGAGAGGAATGAAAATTAAAATAACAATTAAATACCTTTACAAATACAAAGATGGAGAAGCTCTATGCAGTCAGCAAAAACAAGTCCAGGAGCTGACTGTGGCTCAGATCATGAACTCCTTATTGCCAAATTCAGACTAAAATTGAAGAAAGTAGGGAAAACCACTAGACTATTCAGGTATGACCAAAATCAAATCCTTTACAATTATACAGTGGAAGTGAGAAATAGATTTAAGGGACTAGATCTGATAGACAGAGTGCCTGATGAACTATGGATGGAGGTTCGTGACATTGTACAGGAGGCAGGGATCAAGACCATCTACAAGAAAAAGAAATGCAAAAAAGCAAAATGGTTGTCTGAGAAGGCCTTACAAATAGCTGTGAAAAGAAGAGAAGTGAAAAGCAAAGGAGAAAAGGAAAGATATACCCATCTGAATGCAGAGTTCCAAAGAATAGCAAGGAAAGATAAGAAAGCCTTCCTCAGTGATCAGTGCAAAGAAATAGAGGGAAACAATAGAATGGGAAAGACTAGAGATCTCTTCAAGAAAATCAGAGATACCAAGGGAACATTTCAGGCAAAGATGGGCACAGTAAAGGACAGAAATGGTATGGACCTAACAGAAGCAGAAGATATCAAGAAGAGGTGGCACGAATACACAGAACTGTACAAAAAAGATCTTCACCACCCAGATAATCACGATGGTGTGATCACTCACCTAGAGCCAGACATCCTGGAATGTGAAGTCAAGTGGGCCTTAGAAAGCATCACTATGAACAAAGCTAGTGGAGGTGATGGAATTCCAGTGGGGCTATTTCAAATCCTAAAAGATGATGCTGTGAAAGTGCTGCACTCAATATGCCAGCAAATCTGGAAAACTCAGCAGTGGCCACAGGACTGGAAAAGGTCAGTTTTCATTCCAATCCCAAAGAAAAGCAATGCCAAAGAATGCTCAAACTACCGCACAATTGCACTCATCTCACATGCTAGTAAAGTAATGCTCAAAATGCTCCAAGCCAGGCTTCAGTAATACGTGAACCGTGAACTTCCAGATGTTCAAGCTGGTTTTAGAAAAGGCTGAGGAACCAGAGATCAAATTGCCAATATCCACTGGATCATCTAAAAAGCAAGAGAGTTCCAGAAAAACATCTATTTCTGCTTTATTGACTATGCCAAAGCCTTTGACTGTGTGGATCACAATAAACTGTGGAAAATTCTGAAAGAGATGGGAATACCAGACCATCTGACCTGTCTCTTGAGAAACCTGTATGCAGGTCAGGAAACAACAGTTAGAACTGGACATGGAACAACAGACTGGTTCCAAATAGGAAAAGGAGTACGTCAAGGCTGTATATTGTCACCCTGCTTATTTAACTTATATGCAGAGTACATCATGAGAAACACTGGGCTGGATGAAGCACAAGCTGGAATCAAGATTGCTGGGAGAAATACCAATAACCTCAGATATGCAGACGACATCACCGTTATGGCAGAAAGTGAAGAAGAACTAAAGAGCTTCTTGATGAAAGTGAAAGAGGAGGACAAAACAGTCGGCTTAAAACTCAACATTCAGAAAACTAAGATCATGGCATCTGGTCCCATCACTTCATGGCAGATAGATGGGGAAACAGTGGCTGACTTTATTTTTCTGGGCTCCAAAATCACTGCAGATGGTGACTGCAGCCATGAAATTAAAAGACACTTACTCCTTTGGAAGGAAAGTTATGACCAACCTAGATAGCATATTAAAAAACAGAGACATTACTTTGTCAACAAAGGTCCGTCTAGTCAAGGCTATGGTTTTTCCAGTCGTCATGTATGGACATGAGAGTTGGACTATACAGAAAGCTGAGCACCGAAGAACTGATGCTTTTGAACTGTGGTGTTGGAGAAGACTCTTGAGAGTCCCTTGGACTGCAAGGAGATCCAACCAGTCCATCCTAAAGGAGATCAGTCCCGAGTGTTCACTGGAAGGACAGATGTTGAAGCTGAAACTCCAATACTTTGGCCACCTGATACAAAGAGCTGACTCATTTGAAAAGACCCTGATGCTGAGAAAGATTGAGGGCAGGAGAAGAAGGGGAGGACAGAGTACGAGATGGTTGGATGACATCACTGACTCAATGGAAATGAGTTTGAGTAGACTCTGGGAGTTGGTGATGGACAGGGAGGCCTGGTGTGCTGTGGTCAATGGGGTCGTGAAGAGTCGGACACAACTGAGCTACTGAACTGAGCTGAACTGAGGAGTACAAAAAATTAATAGACATTACATTCTGAAATAGCTTTAGATTTACAGAAAATCTGAGAAAATAGAGTTTGCATGTACCTCATGACCAGATTCCCGGTACGTTAATATGTGTGGTGTATTTGTTACAATTAATGACACATCATTATTCATTAAAGTCCCAGATTTTCTTAGCTTACCTAACACCCTTTTTGTGTTCCAGGATCTCTCATCCGGGACCTTTACATGTGATCCTCGTGTGTCCTTAGATTTCTCTTGGCTGTGACATTTTCTCAGGCTTTCCTTGTTTTTGATGACCTTGACAGTTTTGAGGAATGCTGCACAGATATAGTGTGGGATACTCCTCTATTCGAATTTGTCTGATATTATTCATGTGATTATATTGAGGCAATGAATTTCTTAAAGGAAGACCACGGAGTTAAAATGCCACTTTCATCACATCATATCAAGCGAACCTACTATCAACACAATTTATGATGTTGATCTTACACACCTGGCTAAAGAGTAGAAACATTTAGGGATCTTAAAATTCAAAATATAATCAGACAAAAAGTAAATGAGAACTTTCATACACTGCAGATCCTAGTGGAAATATAAATTGACAAAACAAAAAATAAACAAATGAACAAATCCCTAACTTTGTGTAGAAATTTGGCAACAATGTTTGGAAAGTAGGACGTCTCTATACTCTTGACTTAACAATTCCCCCTCTAGATCTGATAAACTTTCACTCATGTATATAAGCATGCAATAACATGCTTATTGCAATATTATTTGTAATATAGAAAAAAACAGAAAGTGAGAATAGATGTCATCATTTAAGACCCTGGATCCACTGGTGCTTGAAGCCTGACCAGCTCTCCTGCAACCCAGAATTTTTCACTTACACAGCCAAATAAAAGTCCATCTTAAGCCTGTTTGAAATGATTTTTCTGTCACTTGCAAGCTTGTTGAGACCTAACTGATACACCTAAATATTATTGTCAAGTGAATCTAAATCCATGCCTAGTTTTTTTTTTTAAAAAAAGGAAAAAGGCAACAGCTATTAAGCCAAGACTAAATGCCTAGATGCTAGACCCTAAGAGGATAATTAAACCACAATAATCAACATCTCTGGGGTTTACAGTGTATAAAATATTCCAGACAGGTCTTGCTCAAAGTGCAAAATCAATAAATGAAAGACATGAAAAAAAAAATAATACTTGAAATTGAAGAAAATATTTTTATGAAGTGATATCTTACAAAGTTTGACATTCATGTAATCAAAGTGAAGTCTTCCCTTTTGTTTATTTTACAATAGGAAATACTTCAAATGTGCAGGGAATAGATGCCATATATCACCCAGATTTAACAAATTCAACTTTTCCCTATATTTCATAATTTTTAGAAAGACAGAGGACATTATACATAACGTAGAAGTCTTTCTCATCCTTTTTACCTTTTTCTACCCCTACAGTAACCACTATTCTGAAGTTGGAGTGTGTCATCCCGTGCTTGGTTATGTACTTCTACTAATTTATCTCATTATTCGAATTTGCATTTTCTTATTATTAATGAGTTTGAGCATCTTTTCAGATATTTACTGACTAATAAATGTCCTCTTCTGTTTATCTCCTTTGTCACTTTTTTTTCATTCGGGTGGCATGTCTTTTATTATAGTCTTCATATATTCTGGATACAAACTTGTTGTTGGTTAATGTGTGTTGCAAATATCTTCTCCTCCCTATCCATAGTTGGTCTTTGCCTTGGTTTATGGTGTCTCAAGAACATCTGAATGACCTCAGACTTGAAAGCCAAGTCTTGGGTAAGGTGGGTCTTCATCTATTAGAGATTTGCTCCTAGTCACAAAACTCTGTCCAATATATGAATGGACAACTGCCTCTAAAATAACTAAAGAAAGCTCTTTGTTTCAGGATCAATAATCTGTAACTCTCTCGGAACTTTCTGAGAATCTGAGAATTAGTACATGGTTGTCGACACATATTCTAATTTATGCCAGTACTCTTTTATCACAGATTTTTTGGAGTAGCCAACGAAACTTCCATGAGTAAATTAAGTTTTCTTGAGTGGACACAAAAAGAAGGCCCCCAATTCAGATGCTTCTATGTAATATGAGGGAGTAATATCTTAAACTAATATTCAAAATGTGTTCCACACAGGACATTACTTTTTTGGGATGTTTATAGATGTAAATAGGAGAAGGCAATGGCACCCCACTCCAGCACTCTTTCCTGGAAAATCCCATGGACGGAGGAGCCTGGTGGGCTACAGTCCATGGGGTCGCTAAGAGTCGGACGACTGAGCGACTTCACTTTCACTTTTCCCTTTAATCCACTGGAGAAGGAAACGGCAACCCACTCCAGTATTCTTGCCTGGAGAATCCCAGGGACGGCGGAGCCTGGTGGGCTGCCGTCTATGGGGTCGCACAGAGTCGGACACAACTGAAGCGACTTAGCAGCAGCAGCATAGATGTAAATGGAACAAGAGAGTTTTGTGATCAAATATGTGGGAAATGTTGGGTTAAAATTCTTTTTACTTTGGACTTTTTTTTTTTTTTAAACTTCTTCACTTTTGATATCTTACTATGCACTGTGAATCAAGGGCTAGCTAGAATAGACAGGGTTTCCCAAATTCATCTGACCACAGAACATTTTTTCCATGAATTTATTTTCAGCCATTAAGATTGATTAAGCAGGATCAAGCTTTCATTTTCAAGGATAAGGAGATAGCAATAACGAGAATAGAATCAACTAGTGCCATTTGCAGCAACATGGATGGACCTGGAGATTGTCATACTGAATGAACTAAACTCAGATAAAGACAAATATCATATGAAATTGCTTATATGTGGAATCTTAAAAAGGGGTACAAATGAACTTTCATGCAAAACAGAAACAGAGTTACAGCTGTAGAAAACAAACTTATGGTTACCAGGGTGCAAGAAGGAAGAGGGATAAACTGGAAGGTTGGAATTAACATACACACTACTATGTATAAAACAGGTAGTTTTCTCACTAGTAAGTGAGAACCAATTATATAGCATAGGGAACTCTACTCAAATACTCCATAATGCTTATATGGGAAAAGAATCCAAAAAAACGTGGATATCTGTATATGTATAACTGATTCACTATGCTGTACATCTGAAACTAATGCAACATTGTAAATCAATCATATTCTAACTTTAAAACATTTTCATTTTAAAGGATAAAGAGATAATAATAACAGCTGTCAGTTCCTTAGTGTTTACAACATTGGAAGTCCCATGCAAGGCACATTATTATCTCATGTCCTTGTCACAACAACCTAGAGATACATAGTATTTTGATCTGCGTTATATGAGAAAAGTGAGGTTCCAAGGGGTCAGGTATGTGGCTTAAGGTCACACAGTAGTTGGAATGGAACCTCATTCAATAGCTGGAGGCTCTCAGTGCTAGGGAGAAACGGCAGGGAGCATGTGTGCCAGGCACAGGGTGAGTTCTTGATATTCCTATTATTGTTAACTCTCATCAATCATCCACTCTGAGGCAGCTACTATTATTGTGTCCATTTTGCAGATGGGGGAACTAAGGTTTTATTCTCCTATCCTGCTCAGAATTCCCATGCCTCAAGGTGGATGTTAAGATGCAGAACAATGGTTATAGTACCAGTACTGATACCTCAAAACAACACTATATGTCACCAGACAATTTTTATAACCTGTAAATAGGAATACATTAAAAAAAAAACTACTCAAAAGAATACCATATATTGTTCATATAAAATTTATGTATGTATTTCTGTATGTATACACACACATATTCAAAAATAAACTGGAAGGGAAAATCCCAACCTCATGATACAGGATGGTGGTTAAATCAGCCTTTAGCTTTATCTTCAGTGTTTCTTTTTTCTTTAAACAAACAAACAAACAAAACAAAGATTGGTAGCAAACATTAAAAAATGTTAATGGTTATTCCTGAGTCAGCAGTGAGAACATAGGTCTGGTTTTTATTTTGTTACTCTGCATTTTTCCATATTTTTGAAATGTCTCAAAATATAAAAGAATTTCTAAAGAAAAATGGGAAGGAACTACACCAAAATAGCAATAGTGATCATCCTTTCATTCTTCCTTCTGCTTTTCTATCATCATTTCCGAACTTTTGTAATAAGCACATCCATACTGGGAGGGAAATTACCACATCATTTTTGTCTTGTTCTAAAGTTTTGTTTCTAGCAGACATGATCCTAATATCTGGAGGTAATTTCAGTATAAAATCAACACTGAGCTATCATCTTATGCATTTTTATATACATTCTTATTAATATAATCCAAAGGACTGAGTAGCTACAATTAAATAGGAAAAGTCCATACTGTATTAATACTATTCCTAACTCATATCAGTAGGTGAAAGCCCTCTCAAAGAGCTTGGAGTCATGAGGACATGAGTCATGGACATGATGTCAATGAATCTTTAATTTCTAAGGAATATAATATATATTTGCCTGCACATGTGAGTATTCTGATATCCTGAATTGTGGTTACTGCCCGGAGATTATGGACACATTCAAGATAAATAGAAGTGAGGTATTTATTGGAATTAGATAGGGTTCCCCTTACAAACTGTTTTATCATTCACTGCATTGATATTAACAGTTGGGTAACAAGAGGTGTAAGTGGGTAAAATGACCCTAAATCACAATCATGTGGCGGAAGTTAGGAAAACTGTTCATAGTATGGAAACCTTTTTACTTTTGTAACTATCCGAGCAAGCAGAGCTTGCGTTTCCAAATATATTGACAGATTTATTTTAATGTAATTGAATAATTGGAGTTTTCCACTGTCAGAAAGTTTTATCCACTTCATTACTTAGAGGATTAAAAGAAAATCTGATCTGGTGTTTTATGGAGTTTTCGCTTCCCAGGGACCTAGAGAGGGAACAACGGGCAACACATGACCCTGGATATTATCTGTTTCCACTGCATCTGACTGAGCACAGTATATATGAGATCACTGCCAAGAGTTTAAAGTCAGCCTCTCCCCTCTATTGTATCAGGATGATTGTGTTTTACAAGCTGGCGGAAAGAAACCATAGAAATCACTGAAACCCTCTCATTTTACAGATGAAGAAATTAGGGCATAATTTTGGCAGGAACCAGTGAAATTAAACTTAGGTATTCTCTGTATCAGGCTTCCCTAGTGGCTCAGCGGTAAAGAATCTGCCTGCAATGCAGGAGATCTGGGTTCAATCCCTGGGTAGGGAAGATCCCCTGGAGGAGGGCAAAGCAACCCACTTCAGTATTCTTGCCTAGAGAATCCCACGGACAGAGGAGACTGGTGGGCTGCAGTATGTAGGGTTGCAGAGAGTCAGACACGACTGAAGTGACTAAGCAGCAGCATTAGCATTTTCTATACCCCAGCAATTACACTCTTGAGAGCAACCAAGAAGATGTTGATTGCAGTATTGTTTGTAACAAAATGAAAATAAAAAGCTAGAAACAATTAAAATATTCATCAGTAGGAGAATGGCTGGTAAAACATAAAATGGTCATACCATGAAGCATTATGCAGCAGATAAAAGGAAGGCACTAGATCTAAGTAGACAGATGTCAAAACCAGAGTGAATCCAAGAGCTAAGTTGCAGAAAACTGTGGGAAATACATTTATATAAAAATTCATAAAACAAATGCTTTGAATGTACTTACCAGGGGCCTGATGTCATCTTTAAGGAGTAGATGAGGAAAGCTTCCCTGATCATGTGACAATATGGCCTGTTCTTTTCACCAAACATGGATAGCACCTGTCTGCCATGGGCACAATTCTGAATAAATAAGTTCATGCCAGTGGTCTGTGGCAAGGACATCAGATGTGACTTCTATTATCTAAAGCTTGCTCCCCTGGCATATCTTGGGCAGACTGCCATGAACCTAAGACTAAACCAGCTAGGGGACTTCCCTAGTGGTTCAGTGTTCAGGACTTAACATTCCAACACAGGGGGTGCAGGTTCAATTCCTGGTTGGGGAGCTAAGATCCCACAGGCCTTGTGGCCAGAAAACCAAAATGTAACACAGAAGCAATATTGTAATAAATTCATTACAGACTTTAAAAATGGCCCACAACAACAACAACAACAACAAAAAACCCTTAAAAAAAAAAGACTAAACCAGCTGGTAAAAAAAAAAAAAAAAAAAAAATGGAGCCCGGCTATAGGCACTGTCCTCCTCACAAGAGGTCTGGAGGTCATAAACAATAAAGCAAAAAGAGAATTCAGGATTTTAGTTCAGTTCAGTCGCTCAGTCGTGTCCGACTCTGTGACCCCATGAGCTGCAGCACACCAGGCCTCCCTGTCCATCACCAACTCCTGGAGCCCACCCAAACTCATGCCCATTGAGTCGGTGTTGCCATCCAACCATCTCATCCTCTGTCATCCCCTTCTCCTCCTGCCCTCAATCTTTCCCAGCATCAGGGTCTTTTCCAATGAGTCAACTCTTTGCATGAGGTGGCCAAAGTATTGGAGTTTCAGCTTCAACATCAGTCCTTCCAATGAACACCCAGGACTGATCTCCTTTAGGATGGACTGGTTGGATCTCCTTGCAGTCCAAGGGACTCTCAAGAGTCTTCTCCAACACCACAGTTCAAAAGCATCAATTTTTCGGTGCTCAGCTTTCTTTATAGTCCAACTCTCACATCCATACATTTACCATGTTTTATATTCCTCTAAGAATTTGAACAGAATCTTTCTCTCTCCCTCAAAATTTGAACAAGGCTCCCTCCATTTAGAGCCTTGACAACAAAAATACAACCGAGTAGAGAGAAATGGAAAAGACCTGTTAGATCACCAAATACCTCCATCCTCAGTGACTACGGAAGTTGGGAGTCCCTGGTTGGAAGATGTGATCAGATCTTTGTTCCTTTTCTTAATGAGGCCAAAAGGGACTCCTTGGAGTTGAGGCATCTATTTTAACGTGTCGGCAACTCTGTTTTGAAAGCACATTTGCATCCCACTTTAACTTCCTAATTTCTCCCCCCCCCCTGAAAAAGAGTGGTACCTTGGACTTGAGAGAGGGAGCTTAGTGATCTTTTGCCCTACCCATTGATATTATAGATGAGAAAACCAAGGCCCAGAGAAAGGAAGCATCTGACTCACAGTTGCACAGCTCTTTATGACAGAGGCATTCTCAATCCTCTTGACCTCTTCTTTCACCTATATTTGAGTGAAACATATATATATACACACACACACACACACACACGAGAATGTATGGAAATATATATATACATTCCCAAATATAGGGGAACAGATAGATACATAAATTCAAAAGTGACACAGCTAAATGCAATGTGGGTCTGAGAGATCTTGGAACAGGAAAGGGACACTAGAGGAGAACCAGTGAAGTCCAAATAAAGTCTGAAGATAAATAGTAGTAATTTACCATATTGGTTTCTTTGTTTTGACAAATATTCCATGATTATATAAGATGTTTACTGTAGGGGAAAGTGGATAAGGAGGATAAAGAATTTCAGCACTATTTTTGCATGTTTTCTGTAAATCTTTAATAATTCCCCAATAATATTATTTTTAAAGGTGCATTAAAACGAGTTCAAACAAAACAGAAATGTTCAAACACAAACCAAAAGGAGACCTCATAGAGTCTTCTACACTGTTGGTGGGAATGTAAGTTGGTGTAGCCACTATGAAAAACAGTATGGAGTTTCCTCAGGAAAAAAATAGAATTACCATACAATCTAGCAATCTCATTTGTAGGAAAATACCCAGACAAAACCACCATTCAAAGATGCATGCACCCCTCTGTTCATAGCACCACTATTCACAAGAGCCAAGACATGGAAGCAACCTAAATATTCTTTGACAGATGAATGGATTAGGAAGATGTGCTACATTTATACAAAGGAATACTTCTCAGCCATAAAAAAGAATTAAATAATGCCATTTGCAGCAACATGGATGTAACTAGGTATTATCATATTAAATGAAGTCAGTCAGACAGAAAAAGACTAATACCATATGATATCACTTTATATGGGGAATCTAAAATATAACACAAATGAATACTTGTGAAACAAACAATCATGGACATAGAGAACAGACTTGTGGTTGCCAAGGGGGAGAGGTTTGGGGGATGGATGGAGTAGGAAGTTGGGGTAAGCTTTTATATACAGAATGGATAAACAACAAAGTCTACTGTACAGCACAGAGAACTATATTCAATATCCTATGATAAGCCATAATGGAGAGAATTTTTTTTTAGAATTTTTTAAAAAATAATGTGTATATATATATATATATATATATACACATACACATATAACTGAATCACTTTGCTGTACAGTGGAAATTAACATAACATTGTAGATCAACTATACTTAAATTAAATAAAAATATAATATGTACACCAAAAGAGGCCTTGTAATTCTGCCCCTAAATTCTAACCACTTTTAATAGCTCCTTGTGTCTCTTTCCAGGCATTTTTCTTTTATGTTTATTCAAAGAGTCGGAGATGACTGCATGACTGAACTGAACTGAAACACACACATACAGTATTTAAATAGTCTATCTCATTTAAGCCTTCAAACAATCATATGAAATCACAATCAAAAGAGGAAACTGAGGCTCAGGAGGTTAAATAACTGGGTCAGGGTCACAGTCAGACACTTCAGTTACTCAGTCTCGTCCAACTCTTTGTGACCCCATGGACTGCAGCACACCAGGCTTCCCTGTCCATCACCAACTCCTGGGGCTTGTTCAAACCCAGGTCCACTGAGTCAGTGATGCCATCCAACCATCTCATTCTCTATCATTCCCTTCTCTTGCCTTCAATCTTCCCCAGCATCAGGGTCTTTTCCAATCAAGTCAGTTCTTTGCATCAGGTGGCCAAAGTATTAGAGCTTCAGCATCAGTCCTTCCAGTGAATATTCAGGACTGATTTCCTCTAGGATTGACTAGTTTGATCTCCTTGTAGTCCAAGGGACTCTCAAGAGTCTTTTCCAACAGCTAGTAAATATCTGGGACTAGATTCAAAGCAGATTCTACCTAACTCCAAACCCATGCTGTTCCCAGGGTCCATGAGGCTGTGCATGGCATCAGGGGAGCCCCACTATATGCTCTGTCAGTCATGCACTCTGGCAAGGGCTGTATCTGCCTGTGGGGTGGAGGCCTCATTTCCTTGACATGAAGGCTTATCTTCCTCTCTCCTATGCCAAGAGGATGGTGATGCTGGCCATGGCCATGATTTTTATAGAAAATAATGAGTGTAATTTTCAATGTGTTTTGCGTTGCCAGTGGTGAAGCGTACAAAGAGGGGCGTATCCTGTAAATATCAGGAAACACAGGGGCATGGCATTTCATAACAGGTTAATAGCCAGCCCATATTCTGCCCATCATGGGCTCACGTTTTGGATCCTCCGATGTTAACCAATAGCAGAAGATTCAAAACACAAAATCGGTTCAGCTCTCGTCCCCAAAGCAGTGTGCTCTGCCTGCCAGGAATGGAATTTTCACACATTTAAGGTCAAAGTGAAATTTCTGGGAGGGATCTCAGTGAATCATAAAGCCAGTCACCACGTGCAGGGCCTCTGAATAGCAGGAAATCGGAACAACAATATGCTGAGTTTTTCAACGCTCGCCTGTGGGCAGTTCCTGAGCTCTGTGTGACCTTCCCAACAGCAAAATCACCTTTGGTTACATTATCAGAGCAGCATTCTGTAAAATTCACTGCCAAAACAATATATAAACGTTGACCCTTAGAACAGAAGAAACTACACTGGTATTAACCTTCACCTTGTGCCGAGTCCAGCATCACACACTTTTATGTGCTCTTATTTCATCCTCCCATCTCTCTGTGATGAATGTACTATTATCATCCCCATCTCACAGGGGAGGAAACTGAGACCCAAGGAGGAGAGGTGACTCCACTAAATGTCACACAACTACTAAGCAGCTTAAAAAGGACTGCAATTCAGATGCGTTCGACTTGGAACCATGTGTTTTTTCTAAATGTTTAAAAGTAACTTTGCAAACAAACTATATATATGTACATATATTTTTTAATCTCCTAAACTAAAAAAAAAAAAAAAAAAACTAAACCATTTCTACAGCATATGCTATTCCCACACTGTGGTTTATATTCTGAGACCAGATGGTAAAATAACCAACGGTCCTTTCCAGCACTCACACAAGCTCTGCTCACACTTTTCTACTCAAGAAAGATCTAAATACATTGGGTCTGATACCCAAGGAACAGATTACACATTTCAAATTTTGGCAAAACGTGCTTACCTTGTGCCTGACTTTTTCTAAGATTTGTCCCATTCTCTTTTTAGTAAACAATCCTGAGATCAATTAACATTGATCTATGAAGTTGTCCCTTCTCAATATTTTATTATGAAAACTTTCAAACACATAGACAAGTTGAAATTATTATTAATATATAGGGAACATATATACCCACCACCTAGATTATACCGTTAACATTTTAATACTTAACATTTTTTAATTGGTTTTAATAGGTGCCAAGAACTTTGCACACCTCACCTCAGCTACGCCATGAAGTTGGTACTACTATTACTCCCACTTAATGGATTAGGACACTGAAGTTAAAAGAATTGGAGTGACAGACAATGAGGTTGTCTCCAAAGCCACGATTCTAGTTATAGTCATAAAGAGGGAAGCCAACTTGAGCTGAATTTAATGGAATATTACTAGTTCAGTTCAGTTTGGAGGTTTGTTTCCTGAATCAGGGAAGGAGTTTCCAGGTATAAAATTCAGCAAAGGAGATTATATGTTGAGTAGGAAGAGGTTTGTTCTTTTGAATTCTTTATTTAAAAAGTGTACAGCAGAAATATGTACACAAAGATGTTCACTGCAGTGTTATTTAAAATAGGAAAAAATCTGAAACAATCTAAATACCCTAAATTAGAAAAACAGTTGATCACAGTATGCTCAAAAGATGGCATATGATGCAAATGCTAAAATTCATCTTTCCTTTGCCTCATAGAAATATTTGTCAGTCTAGCATAGGACATACGTGCACCGTCCAAATGTAATGTGATAGTCAGAAATGTAAATGCTAAGACTGCATATTATTCTCTTTGGTATAGGAGAACAACAGATTGAATATCAGAATCTGAAAGGCATAGAACTTCAGGAGAAATGGATCTGTAAAAAGGACTATCACTGAGGACATGTATGGGGTGCATTTAGTTCATTCTTGAAAAACCTAATATAAAGTGCGACAACAACAACCAATCACCAGCATCTTTCATTGTGCACACATTTATCAAGTCCTTATTAGATGCAGATACTGGAGACTTACTGGCGGAGGAAAAGACTCACTATCTTAGTGAGAACAACAGTCTCTATAGGAAGTAATCGTCCTACCTCATCTCAGGGTCACATCAAATGACTTGGGTTAGCAAAGACTTCTCCATCTAATAATATTTAGAGCAGTGGTTCTCAAACAGAGGCAATGTTTTCCCCGCCCCCTCACCCAATGTTTCCCCCACTCCCTCACCCCGACGGCATCTGGAAGGAATGGTTTCTCACAGTTTGGAGGGAAGTGCCACTGGCATCCAGTGTGCAGAGGTCAGGGATGCCCTAAACAACCTATAGTGCACAGGACAGCTGCACATTTCCCTCCTTCCCTGAGCAAAGAATTATCTGACCCAAATGTCAACAGTGATGAGGTTGAGAAACTCTGACTTAGAGAGACTCTCAGGATTCTTCCTTGGAAGTTACAGAGGAGGAGAAACATGGAAGCAGAAGGGTATCCCACAAGCAGATGACAGCCCGGGGCGGGGGGGCGGCGGGGCGGTGGAGAGGATTTACCTGGGTGATTTCAGGGGTCGTTAGGCAAACCCAAGGGTAGAGACAGCTCCGATTTATTGAGAATCCTAATGCAAAAGTTAATTTGTAAATATTTCTTTGGCATATCTTGGATCCCCTGCCTGCCTCCCTACAGGAGAAGACCATATGGTCCAAATGAAAGGCTCCAGAGACAAAAATCATATGATCTGGGTGGAATCCCAACTTTGCAGTAATGAAAATCACTTTTGAGAAATGGGAATGCAAGCAATCCCCCTCCCACTGAGGAGATGAGCACAGGTGTTTGCACCTGCCTGGCTCTCTTCAGAGGCTCAAAGGTGACACTGTCATCATTATTGTTTGTATGTTCATAATGTATCCTTGAGTGAAAAGAACAGTTATAAAATAGAACATATCGTATGTGTCCAATTTCTGCTCAATATGAATACCTAGGAGAGAAGAGTCTGGAGATAATTGTATCAGGTGGCTAACACACATTGTGCCTGAGTGAAGAGAAATAAAAACAAAATAGAAGGCAATCTATTGCCAATATATGTTGATTAAACTCTTAAAAGTTTTCTTTTCCTTCAAAAAGATATTTTATGATATGAAGAAACACTTAGGATACAATGTAACCAATAACTAAGGCAAGATAGAAATTGTATAGAGCTGGGCTGATCGACAGTGTTGCCACTAGCCCCACGTGTCCACTGAATGCTTGAAACACGGCTAGCATGAATTGAGATGTGCTATAGTGTAGGAGAAAAATAAAGATTTCTTTTATTTTTTTGCCATGCCACTCGGCATGCAGAAACTTCCCCAAGCAGAGATTGAACCCACGTTCCCTGAAGTGGAAGTACGGAGTCCTAACCACTGGACTGCTGTGGAATTCCCCCCAAAAAGATTCCAAAGACTTAAAAAGAATGTAAAATCTTTCATTAATAATTTAATGAAATTATTAAATTTTAAAAATTTATATATTGATTTTATATTGAAAAAGTAGATGGATTTTATATTGAAAAGGTTAAATAATTATTAAAATTAATTTTACCTGTTTATTTACATTTTCCTTTAATGAGGCCACCAAAACAGTCACATATCTTTTGAACAGCGCTGTCTCAAATATAAACAGCATAAACTTGACTGTAGAATCTGAGAAAAAAAATTGAATGGAAAAATACCAAATTCACCATCATGACTGAGTCTAAATGATAGGACTATTGGTGATTTTTTTTTCAGCTTCTTTACACTCTTCTGAGCTTTCCAAGTGTTCCGTGGGGTGCAGATACCCCTGTGATAATCTAGAAACGGGCACAAAGAATAGAGAATCTCCCACACATTCCAAGACAAAAACTGTCCTTTCTTCAAATGATTACATCATGCGGGGACTATTGTATTTCGGATTGGAAAACGACCTGGTAGCTAGCTAGCTGACCTCTCCCCTGGTCCTGGTTATGACAGAGAAGGTCCAGTACTCTGTTCCTGCTCTCCAGAGGAAGGCAGGACGATCCTTCTGGGGTCTTCCCCGCAAAAAGGGAACAGAGGGTGTGAGGATGAGGAGCAGCTCAGTGGAGGCTCACATCATCCCTGGGCAAGGAAATGAGTCAGCCAGTGAGTCAGCCCCGCGGCTCGGCTTTCATTCTTGGTATTGTTCCACCTCACTGCTCCTCTCTGTCTGTCACCCTTTCCCCCTAAACCATATGCGAGGCCTCGAGGTGGCCCAGGCAGAGCTGGCTGAGAAGGGCATCTGGGTGTGAGCACCTAAGGTGCGTCCTTCGTCCTTCCTTCATCCTTCACCCCCACTTCATCTCTCACCCTCGTGGCCGCCCCTTCCACACAGGTGTTGTTAGCATTCTCACCTCAAAAATGAGGAAACTGAAGTACAGAAATCCTGAGTCAAGGGCTCACCCATAGGAAGACGTCAAGGTGAGATTCAAAGTCAGACCTGACTCCAACCCAAGCCAGTCCTCCCAAACATGACAGACCCCATGGCTTGGCCCTTCCTAGAGCTCTCAGCCAGGTCTACCCCACTCCACCCCCAACAAGACTGAGAAGTAATCAACTTGTGTCTTTCCATTGCCCTATATGTCAGGTGTTCTGAAATGGCCCAGGCACCTGAAATACAGGTGGTCTGCTTGCTCTCTCCCAAAATATGTCTTTGGGAAAGCATCTAAAAGTCTGATACCAGACACACAGACCAAAGCATGACTTCAGGCTTATAATTTACTCCTTCAGGGAGAATCTGTAGGTGAAGTCCTACTGCAGTTGTGGGGTGAAAGACAGAAAAAAAGAGATTTCTACCATTGGGAGACATGTGGGAGAGAGGTCTGAGGGAGAACAAGGGTGTTCTCAGTTCTGTTCCCTCTCGAGAACCCCATCAACCCAAGGAGCCAAGTCCTGTCTTCAGTCTATTAGCAGGGTGGGTGGGGCAGAGGCCGAGAAAGCAGACGCTCATGTGATGTGACTGCCACAGAATGCCACCCCCTCACAGATTCCACTGGAGGGGAGTCATGCCTGGGGATTAAAGACTTCCCCTTCTTTTAAACATTTTTATTTTTTTTGTAATTTTATGTTTATATGGGTAATACTTCCACATAATTCAAAAATTACATACCATTTATATAAATGCATCTAAAATGACATACATTTTTAACCATGTGAATGTCTTACACACACACACACACACACACACACACACACACACACACACAGAGTTACACTTAAAAGTCCTTCTCCGATTGGATCCCCCATCTGCCCAGTTCCTATCCCACTCCCAAGGTCACCTCACCGCTGTTACTAGTTTCTTGTATATCTTTTCACACATACAAATAAATATAAATACAGATGCACAGACTGCCACCCCCCCCTTTTTTTTCCTACAAAAGTTGCAGGCTCTTTTTACAAAAGTAAAAATGTTGGAGAGAAGAATGCATTGTTACTAACACTTTTGTGCAAAGGAGTCGGTAGCTATTTTCTTCCTGGGGAGCATTGAGCCAGGCCCTCTTCCTTTGTTTGAACATTAAAAAAAAAAAGTCTTTATTGAATTTGTTACAATATTGCCTCTGTTTTATGTTCGGTTTTTTGGTGAGGAGACATGTAGGATCTTAGCTTCCTAACCAAGGATCCAACCCACACCCCTTGAATTGGACTGCTAGGGAAGTCCCTGTTTTGCATCACTTACATGCAGGAAAATTCACCCTTTTCAGTGGACAGTCCTGTGAGTTTTGACTGTTATCTATACAGTCATCTAACCACTAATGCCATCAAAATATTTAAAGATTTTATCACCTCCCCCCACCTTCAAAAATTCTTTCCTGATCCTTTGTAGTCATTCACTACCCACCCTCTCTGCCACTCAATTTACACTCCCATCTCTGGCCCCTGAGCCACAATGGGCTTTCCCTTTGGCTCAGCAGGTAAAGAATCCACCTGCAATGAGGGAGACCTGGGTTGGATCCCTGGGTTGGGAAGATGCCCTGGAGAAGGGAAAGGCTACCCACTCCAGTATTCTGGCCTGGAGAATTCCATGGACTGTACAGTCCATGGGGATCATGGTGTCGCAAAGAGTTGGACAGGACTGAACGATTTTCACTTCTCCATCCCCTAGCAACCACTCATATGTTTTTTGTCCTTATAGTTGTTCCTTTTCCAGAATGTCATATAAATGGAATAATTCAATACTGTAACCGTTTATGTCTGCCTTCTTTCACTTAGAATACATTTAAGATTCATCCCCACTATTATTGTATATGTTGTGTGTATCAATACAGTTGACTCTTGAACAACACAGGGGTTAGAGGCACCAACTTTCTGCCTAGCTGAAAATTCATGTATAACTTACAGTTCACCCTATGTATATGAGGTTCCTCTTTATCCATGGTTCCACACCCTCAGATTCAACCAATGGCAGACCATGTAATACTGTATTTATTATTGGAAAAAAACTGGCATGCAAGTGAACTAGTACAGTTCAAACCCATGCTGATTAAGGGTCCATTGTAGTTTATTCCTTGTTTTCAGTGAGTTCTATCCCATTGTATGGATGTATCAGTTTGTTTATGCATTCATCAGTTGAAGGACATTTGAGTTGTTTGCAATCTGGTGCAATTATGAGTAGAACTGCTGTAAATATTCAAATACAATTGTGTGTGTGTGTGTGTATGTGTGAGCATGCGGGAACATGCATTATCATTTTCTCTTGGGTGAATATATAGGAATGGGATGTCTGGGTCATATGGAAAGTATATATCATCTTGTTTTAATCCTTTCGATAGCCCCATGTCCTGATCTTGTTAAGCCTCATTCTCAGAAGGGAAATTTGAGGGCCAGAAAGGTTTAGCCACCTGTGACCCACATCACCCATCAGGTTAAGTGAAAGAGCTGCAACTTGAACTCAGATCTGAAAAAACCTCCTCTGGTAACTGTGATATAATACAGTTCTTTTTGCTTCTCTTGTTAAAAGAGGTCAGAGACACATATAAGATATAAAGGCTCCAGATATTAATGAGACACAAACAGTATTTCTAATTCCGGCTCCTTTACAAGAATTCAGACTCCCAGTTGAGAGGAAATCCTAATGCCCCACCCCCTGCACTCGGCTGGTATACGCTCTGTTGCCTCAAGAACACCAGCTTTCCCAAAGGGAATGATTCCTAATGCTTATGAGTGGGTCTGGAATGTTCTTAAAAGTTTATAGGTCACTTAACATGCATCACCTCATCAGGGAACGATTTCATGATAAGTGGACCTGTCTCTCCCTGTAACCCACCCAGAGCTACCGACAGCTGGTGAGCCTTGGGCAGAGGGATCCTCTTTTCACCCTGATTTCACTCTACCCTGAGTTGCACATCCCTCCCTTTGTGCAGTGACAACCTGGCAATCCCAAACGCTCTCCCAGCACACCTGGATTGGCAATGTGGTGGCCTGGAAAGGGTGTGGGTCTGGGACTCCAGTTCTTCTCTCAGGAATCTGTTGGGAATTAGGAGGGCTAATATGGGTACCCAGCATGGGACTTGGCACCCAGAAGACTGTCAGCAAATGCTGGCCTCCTTCCCTTTCCCTAACAGAGAAGACAGGTACCGAGCCAGCAAATAAGACACTCGGGGTTAATTTCTGCCATCAACATACGGTTCACTTCGAGCAAGGCACCTCCCAATTCTGTGCCTTCAGTCTCCACATTCATACAAGTGGACCACATCCAAGTTCACTATATGGAATGTAATTATAAATGGAGCCTTTCTTTAAACCTAAAGAAGAGGGATTAAGGAGAAAAACTCCTTAATCTCCTGGCTGCCCAGAGGCCCTGTCCTCTCCAAGCAGAGAGGAGATTTTAGAGCTACGGAGGGGAAGCAGTAGGGAGAGGCCTTAATCGTACTGATCACACATTACTTACTAGATCGTTCTGGGGTGAAATGAGACCATTTCATTTCACACCATGAAATGTGAGCCAGAGGTCTCACAAGAGTTCTGTGTGGCCTGCATGTAAGATAACCAACCTGTCCTAGTTCACAATGCAACTTCCACACCCCAGGAAATCCGTGAGTCCTAGGCAAACTGGGATAGTTGGTCATTCTACCTACACGCCCACTTTTTAAAGTTGAAATCACAGCCAAAGTTCAAAATTTAGAAGCTCACATTAAACATCCCAAATGTTCAGAATCTCTTAAAAACTAGAGGCTCTGTCAACCCTTTGCCTTTATTTGTACATGGAAACAATAGGCTGGGGCTGAGTGGTAGCAGCTGTTTTAAGACAGATCAAGCACTCACCACTTTGCCACAGTCCCCACGACTCCCTTTTGTATTTCACCATCCATGCACCTCACTTACTGACACTACCTGCCTGGCTCCTGCAGCACTGAGGTTTGCAACCCTTGGCGTAAATTCACTCTAACTTCAGAAGAACTCAAAAATTTAATAGATGTAACTTGTAAACGTTGCCCCTGGGTTGCTCTTTTCAAATGGTCCAAGATAGTATTACATCCAAATCCCAACATTTCGGTGGCTACAAATCACCATCAATTTTTTTCACTAGTGTTCTTTATTTAAAAACAAAGTAATATAAACTGTAATAACCTATATTGTTTTGCCATGAAACTTAATGTATTGTTGTTTTCTAACATAAAAGAAAATGCAAACTCAGATGTTCTCCTCCTGAATTGACCCTCAAGCACAAATTCTAGTTGCAAATAACAGAAAAGTAATCTAAAGCAGTTTAAGAAGGAAAAGAGAATGGAGGTGGGGGATGAGCAGAGAGCAAGAAAGCAAAATCAGGCAGGAAAGAGAGATTAATTTAATGGCTACTGTAATCAGACTGCAGACAAGTGGGAGTAGGGGTTTGGATCTAGGGTCAATAGGACTCAGAAACTTGGGCTCTGCCCAGCTAGGAGACTCTGGCCTAGGTGCAGTTTAGTTTTTCGGTAGCAATTATGGTGATGATGATTGTGCCAGGTACTGACTTAACTGCTTTGCCTATATTCTCTCATTTAATCTCCTCATTGACCCTCATTAAGGATTTAATCATTCTTGGTTTTACAAAGAGAAGAAACTGAGATGCCAAGCAGTTAAGCAACCTGCCCGAGTGTGCTGTGAACCTGGGGAGTCAGGGCAGAAATCACGTGACCTGCTTGTATTGCAGCCACCTATCTGAAAAGAGCTACCTGCTAGACTATAAAATTTTTGTCACAAATGCCCATGTGTTGGCAGTGTTCAAAGGTGTGACCACTAATGGGGTGGCTTTCCATCTGTGAGCGTGGGTGGGGGACTGGGTGAGAGGTCTGGATTCCTGCTACGCTTACTGCCTGTGCAGGGAAAGCCAGCTTTGATCTGCCTCTGAGCCACTGGGCACAGGCTATCTGTTCATCTAGCCCTCTGCCAGGCACCTTGGCCCAGACTTTCCTTCTGCTGCATTTTTGTTCCTCATCAAGTCTTTCTCCAGTGACCCAAGCCCTGAATCAGGAGTCAGAAAAATCGTATTTTGATTTTTGTTTTGTGTTCCTTGTCCTGGCTTTGACTCAAACAGAATACAAATAACAATGTGTTCCTTGTTTGGGTTTTAGGGGAGTTCGATTCAGTCCAACAAATGCGTAGTTTCTTACCCTGAGCCTAACTATGAGGCCAGGGTTAGAGCAATTAAATGAGAAGCAGACTCTGTCCTTAAAATTTTTTTCAGGCTACATTTTTGTTTTTTAATTCCTGTTCCTAAACGGATCCATTCTGGATTAGGCAAAAGCTTTCTTAACTCTCTGGGTCCCTTCAGTTTCTCGATTTTTGGAAAAGTCCTATGGACCACAGCCAGCCTAAATGCTTTAAAATGCTGCTTTCATCCATAACTGGGGTGTTATTTTTTCCCCTAACACTAAGTCAGACCTTTAACTCAGGCCTTGCTTAGCAGTGTGAGAGCCTTCTCTCTTCTCCACTCCTACCAAGTGAATTGATTTGCTCCCAGTATCTTTAACCTATTACTGCCTCCTGGTTCACACTTCTTTGGAATTCACCTTCAACTGCAGGTCTTAGTAAGCTGGGGCAGCCATGTTTGAATCATGAACTTTACCTCCTGACCACAGTTGATTGGTTCTGAGGGGTCACCTGACCCAGGGTATTCTCTGGAGGCTGAGCTGAGCCAATCAGCTTTTCTTCCCTTGATGTTCTGACCTAAAAAGCTCAGAAAGCAGATGGGGATGGCTGGCCCTGGAGCAGGAGGGTATTGTGGTGTTAAGGTATGAAGCTTGCACCGAGTAAAATCCTAGCAAGAGAGAGAATCAGGGGAAGGGAGCCGTGTGTGGAGGAAGTGGTAGAGGTCAGAGACAATCCAGGAGGCGTTGCAAGGGGAAAGGGAAGGAGAAGAATCAGCCCGATGTACCAAATCGAACCTTCTGGTTTCCCTTTTGAAAGAACTCTACTTTCTAGCCTTGGATATCTGGTACACCTTTCCATAGATTCAAAACTAATTTGAGCGAGATGGACATGGCTTCAGTTCCTTGCATCCAAACAAACTGTGATTAGACCCTCAAAAGGTTTCTTCCCTACTATCATGTGCACAATTATTACAATAAAGAGCAGCCATTCTGTCCATCCCCAACAGATGCTGATGCCTTTTAATTCATCTTTAGATCTCAACCGCTTTCTTTGGCCTCAGCACCTAGCAAACGGTCCACGTTCAATAAAAGCCTGATGGAGGAAGGTTGATCTCCTCTACATTTTTTTGCCTAGCTTTCCAGCCTGCCCTCCTGGCCCCATATCTAACCTCATTCCCCACTACTCCTCAATACACACCCTTCACTGTGGTTAAACCAGTCTCACCAAGACATCCGACTAATTTCTCGGGGCCTTTCCTCATGATGGAATGCCCTCCTCCCTCTTCCTCACGTATTTATCCTCCTAATATCGGCCCCCTCCTTCTACATTCCTTCCTTTAATATTTACTGAATCCCCACTCTGTATCAGGCATTATACTAAGTACCAGACTGCAGCAGGGAACAGAAGACAGAGGCTGTCACCATGGTGCGTCTGGTCTCTCTCTCTGAAGGCTTCTCCCACCTTCTCCCTCTTCTCATACTTCCTGTAAGATTAATTCTTAGTACCTCAAAACTGCTGTCAGTTCAGTTTTCTTGGAGTCAGTTTTGCCCACCACGCCTACTCCTGCTCACTGGATTTTATGTGCCTTGAGGGCTGGAGCCTCAATTCTGTACTTTCTCTATTTATATTTATGAGGCTTAGCGTTGGGGACACCGTGGGCACCTCGAAAATAATTCTTCACTGCCTGGCTGCTTGATTGAAAGTGTCTCCTGCCCTCTTGGCCTGGAAAATGGAAGGACAGAGAGGCATCTGTCTCTGCAATCCCAGGAATAAACAGCAGCCTGGGTTTTGGCTGATCCCCATAACCCTGGCCATAAAGCACCATCTAAATTCAGGGGCGAGAGGGACAAATAGAGGTTTCTTTTGTTCTGTTTAGTGCCAGGTCCTCCAGGGAGGGCTTCACCGACCTCCTTACCACAAACCCACGATGACAAACAAGAAGCCACTTCTCTCCGGCAGCCTCCTGAACGGGCACCCTTTTTACCTACGAGTCAACTCTCTCGTCTCCAGGTTTTCTGAAAGACATCTTTCAGCTCTGCGTGTCTACTGGGTGGGAGGGGAAAAGGAAAAAAAAAACAAACCAGGGGCACTAGATTTCATTCTCTCCCCAGACATAAGCAAAAGTGGTTCATCCCCAAACCAAGCCCAGCAAGCCCTCACCACAGAATTTCTCTGTATAAAGAAAGTACCTTTTTGAAACACAAAGTTACTCTTTCAACTCAGGAAGGGGGAAAAAAAAATTAATGCACTGAGCAACCCTTAAACCTGCACTTGGCTGGAATCCTGAGGTCGATGGCGGGATTGAAGTGAATCATTTCTCTCTGCTCTGATTGCATCAGCGACAGAGCAACAGGCAGACATGTCTGGGAACTGCTCGGTCCCCAGCAGAGGCCTCACACCACACTTGCATCTAACTCTGATTGCCTTTTTGTTTGGAAGCAGGGCCATCTTAGCCAATGCAGGTCAGGAATTAGGTTCAACCCAACCAGCTGAGGCCAGGGACTGAGAGTTCTGAGGAAGAATCTGTTGTGTACCCATGAGGGATTGCTCCTCCTGAGTTGAAAAGTCAAGCCCAACTAGCTCCATCCCTCTGTCCCATTTGAACGCTCATCAGTGCCTTCAACAGGAAGTCTTACTTTATAGGTATTTCTTCACCATAACAATAACTAGCAGTTTCTGAGCCAAGTCTTCGTAAGTACCCTGCCCTTGCTAAATGTTGTTTGTATGTCATTAGTTCCTAAAAACAAAAACAAGCAAAAAAACACCCATTAAAACAACAACAACAAACCTATGAGGTCAGTGCTATGGTTATCTCTGTTTTATATACATGGAAACTGAGTTCTGGAGAATTGAGGTGGCTTGTCCACATCTAGTAACTGACCAAGGCAGGATTTGAACCCACAGTAGCCGACTCCACAAGTTCTCACTATGCTAAAAGTTCTCTTGCTCCTCACTTTTCCAAGGACTCCCCATTCCCAAAGACTGAAGAAAATTCCATCTCCTCCCAGGTATCTGTAGGCCCCTCTGGCCTTCTCTAACCTGACTGACTTCCTCTTACCTGTTAGTATCTCTCAGGCCCTCGGAAGAAACCATTCACTCATGCAACAAAGACTGAGGGGAACTTCCCTGGTAGTCCAGTGGCTAAGACTCTGCACTCCCAATGCAGGGGTCCTGGATTCCATTCCTGGTCAGGGAACAAGATCCCACATGACACAGCAAGGATTCCACAACCAAGAGTTCACATGCCACAGCTGGAGGAGGGGCAGGCAGGGGAAAGGAAGGGGTGGACTTCCCTGGTGGTCCAACACGGTTAAGAATCCACCTACCAATGTAGAGGGCATGGGTTCAGTTCCTGGTAGGAGAACTAAGATCCCTCACGCCACAATGAAGGTCCTGCATGCAGCTAAATAAATAAATGAGTAAGTATTTAAACAAACAAAACCCCCCAAATACTGAACACTTACACTTGACAGGCACTGTTCTAGAAGACTTGGCAGTGAACCAAACATATAAAAATCCCTGCCTTCGTGGACTTTACATTCTAGTGGGGGGAGATAGATTTTAAAAATATACATACATGAAAATACATGTGTCTAAGATGGCAAGGAGTGCCAGCAAGAGAAATGAGGCAGAGAAAGGAGAGAGAGAAGACATAAGAAAATGTAGAATTTTAGGCAAGAGGGCTAGAGCCTCACTGAGAAAGTGATACCAGACTTAAGCTCTCATAGACAAGAGAAGAAATTGAGCCGTGCAGGGGGAAGGACGTTTGAAACAGAGTGAAGGGGATGTGCAAAGGCACAGAGGCAGGAGTGTGTCTGAGGAATGCCCAGTGTGGCTGGAGTAAGACCAGTGAGGCAAAGAGCAGTCAGAAGTGAGGCAAGAGATGTAAGGAGAGGAGGCTAGGCCGTGCAGAGCCTAGCAGGCCATGGTAAGGATGCTGGCGTTCACTCTGAGTGAGTCAGGAAGCTGATGGAGTGTTTCAAGCAGACGTGCATTTTAACAGAATCACCCTGGCTGCTGTGTTGAGATCAGGCTGAAGGGGGACGAGGTTGGGAGGCTGTTGATAATCCAGGTGAGGAATGCTGGAGGCTCGAATGGAACGAAGGTGGTGAGAGCAGTCAGAGACTGGGTGTCTTCTGCAGTGAAGTCAGCAGGACTTCCTGACAGATTGGAGGTGGGAGGTGAGAGAAAGGGAGGAGTCGGGAATGACACCCATGTTTTTGGCCCAAGCATCTGGAAGAACGGAGGTGCCATTTACTGAGCTCTCTGTGGGAGGAACAGGTTTGGAGGAGGGAAAGCAGGAGCTCGGTACTGGGTATGATAAATGTCAGATGCTTATTAGAGATCTAGGTGAACAGGCAGTTAAATAAACAGTTCTGGCATTCAGGGGAGCGATCTGGCTAGACACACAAATGTGGAAGTCATTAGGGTGTGGATAGTATTTTTTTAAGCCACAAAATTGAGTGGAGTCACAGAGAGTGAAAGTAACTAAAGAGGTAGGGTGTAAGGACCATGCCCTAGGGTGCTCAATCATTTGGAGGTCAAAGAGACGAAGAGAGAGTCGGCAGGAGACCAAGAAGGAACAGACAGGGAGATAAGATGCCACCTGGAGGAGTCTTTCAAGGAAGAAGGAAAGATCAACTGGCAAAGGCTTCTGATCTGTCAAGTGATGAGAGAAATTCACCCATCCGAGCAAAAGAAGAAATGTTTAATTGAATAGTTTTCTTGTTTTGTTTAGATGTGCATTCATCTAGACTTCTCAACCAATCACAAGGGTGAGAAGAGCAGAGTTGGATCCTCACCCCACTATGCTTCTGTCCCCTACTCTTCTTCCCACCTCCCTCTTCTCCTCCCCTCCCCCCTGTCATCCCTTAACCCCTTCCCCCCCACATCTAACGTCACCTCCAGCTTTTGGTAGGGGTTGACTTACCTAAGCCAGGGGAATCTTGGGCCTGAGCTGAAACACCAGAACAATCTCTGAGGCAAGTCTTCACAGATTTGGTGAAAGGAGTAAGCTACTATCTCACTTTAAAAGGGCTTCCCAGGTAGCACTAGCAGTAAAGAATCTGTCTGCCAATGCAGGAGGCATAAGAGATGTGAGTTTGATCCCTGAGTCAGGAAGATCCCCTGGAGGAGGGCACGGCAACCCACTCCAATATTCTTGCCTGGAGACTCCCATGGACAGAGGAGCCTGGCGGGCTACAGTCCAAAGAGTCGCAAAGATTCTGACACGACTGAAGTGAAAGAAGGGGTGTGGGACTTCCCTGGAGGTTCAGTGGTTCAGACTTTGCCTTCGAATGCAGGAAGTGTGGGTTTGATCCCTGATCGGAGAGCTAAGATCCCACATGCCTTGTGGCCAAAAAATCAAAACACTGAAAAAAAAAGCAATATTGTAACAAATTCAATAAAGACTTTAAAATGGTCCACATAAAAAAAGAAATCTCTAAAAAAAAGGGGGGGGCAGTAAGAGGGATAAACTGAAGGTGGCAGAAAGGGAAGACACAGACACCCATGTAAAGGGAAGACAATTTTTTTTTTTTTTAAATCAAACCAGCTTTAAGACAATTTTGTTTTTAAAGAATGCCTGCAGCAATTTTGTTGTTGTTGCCATCAGGAAGCAAAGGAATTTATCTTGGGGCTGCACAGCTCTTCAGGTTAGGTAAAGTCTTTGGTGAGCCTTTTCCAGCTGGCTCCATCCTGGAACCTAGAATAGGGTAGAAGTTGAGAACTAAATTCCTCTGCACTGAGTTTTCCCCTAGCAGGTGAGGGAGATAGGCGTGTCAGAGGCCGGGAACTGGGAGAAGAGAAATGGGAGAAAAATGGCTGGCAAAGAATTCCCAGGGGTGGGGTGGGGCTGAGGAACCTGTTTTAAGAGCAGTGAGGTCTAACATTAATTTTTTTTTTCTGGAACTCTTTTATTGAAGTAATAATAGATGTAGAGAAAAATGTCTACTACTTGCTAACTTTTCACACACACCCATATAACCAGCACTCAAGTCAGGCAATTTAGCAGCTGCCCTTGTGTTCTTTTCCAGTCGTGACTCCACCCCAGGGCAGTCACTATCCTGACTTTGAACAGCATGGACTAGTTTTGCCTGTTTTTGTATATTATCAAGATGGGCATGCCCTTTAGTATCTGCCTTCTTTCACTTGACTTTGTATTTGTGAGGTTCAACCATACTGGTGCATACAGTTATATATCTTTCATTTTTCATTGCTGTAGACTGCTCCATTTTAATGATTATAATGCAATTGATTTATCCTCTCTATTGCTGATGGACAGAGATGTTATTTCCACATGGGGGCCACTGCAAACTGTGCTGCTACAAAGGTACTTGGACATTATCTAGTATTCACTTTTTCCCCTGTTTATTTTCAAATACTACAAACATAGGAAACTGCAATTATTACATAGTGAACATCTATACACATATGACTTTGGATGTTTTTCAAAGCAAGTTGCACTTTCCCTAGCATTTCAGAATATGTATCATCGACAAAAGTTTACTGTTTATTTATGGGGTTTCCTTTGAGGGAAGACTTACATGAAGAGAAATGCATTCACAGTTAACAGTATATAATTCATTGAGTTTGAGAAATGCATACACCTGTAATCCAAATCTCTAACAAAATTTAAAATGTTATTATCATCCAGAAAGTTCCGTTGTGCCTCTTCCCAACTCCCCACTACAGTCATTGTATTCTCCTTTTTTTTTTTCCCATCAAAGATTAGTTTTGCCTGCTTTAGAACTTCATATAAATGAAATCACACAATATGGACTCTTTTGTCTAAGGCTTCTTTCACTCAGCATAATGTTTCTGAAATTCATTCATGGCGTCGCATGAATAAGTAGTTTGTTCCTTTTCATCGCATGAATGTACCACAATTTGTTTATCCATGCTCTTGTTGATTGACATCTGGGATGCTTCCAGTTTGGGGCTTTATAAAGAAAAATGCTATTACCATTCTCATACTAGTCTTTCTGTTGGACATATGCTTTTATTTCTCTTGCGTAAATAACCTAAAACCAAAATTGCTGGGTTGTAGGGGTATGTTTAGCTTCATGTGAAACTGCCATACCTTCATTTCAAAGTGGCTCTATGACTTTAAACTCCCAGCGACAAGACAGGAAAGTTAATACTGGTTCAGTACCTTTGCTAACATTTGATGGTGTTCGTCTTTTTCATTTAAGCTGTTATGGTGGGTGTGTAGTGACACCTCACTGTGGTGGTGCCTTTTCTTAAAGATTTTTTTTTTAATATGGATCATTTTTAAAGTCTTTATTGAATTTGCTCCTGGACCAGGGATCGAACTTGAACTCCCTGCATTGGAAGGTGAAGTCTTAAGCACTGGACCACCAGGGAAGTCCCCTCACTGTAGTTTTAATTTGCATTTCTCTGATAACTAAGCCATCCTTGTTAGTATAGTGGTGATTATCCCCACCTGTCATGCAGGAGACTGGGGTTTGATTCCCCGATGGGGAGGCAACACATCGTTTTAGGGCTTCCCATATGGAGCTTCCAAATGTACTTCCAGATGTACAAGCTGGATTTAGAAGAGGCAGAGTAACCAGAGATCAAATTGCCAACATCCGTTGGATCATAGAAAAAGCAAGGGAATTCCAGAAAAACATCTACTTCTTCTTCACTGACTATGCTAAAATCTTTGACTATGTAGATCACAACAAACTGTGGAAAATTCTTGAAGAGATGGGAATACCAGACCACCTTACCTGCCTCCTCCAAAACCTGTATGCAGGTCAAGAAGCAACAGTTAGAACTGGACATGGAACAACAGATCGGTTCAAAATTGGGAAAGGAGTACGTCAAGGCTGTATACTGTCACCCTGCTTATTTAACTTATATGCAGAGTACATCATGTGAAATGCTGAGCTAGATGAAGCACAAGCTGGAGTCAAGATTGCCTGGAAAAATACCTATAACCTCAGATATGCAGGTGACACCACCCTTATGGCAGAAAGCAAAGGAAGAAAGAGGGAACTATAGAGTTTCTTGATGAAGGTGAAAGAGGAAAGTGAAAAAGCTGGCTTAAAACTCAACATTCAAAAAATGAAGATGATGGCATCCAATCCCATCACTTCATGGCAAATAGGGAAACAATAGAAACTGTGAGAGATTTTATTTTCTTGGGATTCAAAATCACTGTGGATGGTGACTGCAGCCATGAAATTAAAAGACACTTGCTCCTTGGAAGAAAAGCAATAACAAACCTAGACACAGTATTGAAAAGCAGAGACACTACTTTACTTACAAAGGTCTGTATAGTTAAAGCTATGGTTTTTCCAGTAGTCATGTACGGATGTGAGAATTGGACAATAAAAAATGCTAAGCACCAAAGAACTGATGCCTTAGGACTGTGGTGCTGGAGAAGACTCTTGAGAGTCCCTTGGACAGCACGGAGATCAAACCAGTCAATCCTAAAGGAAATCAACCCTGGATATTCATTGGAAGGACTGATGCTGAAGCTGAAAGAAGAGCTGACTCATTGGAAAAGACCCTGATGCTGGGAAAGATTGAAGGCAGGAGGAGAAGGGGAAGACAGAGGATGAGATGGTTGGATGGCATCACTGACTCGATGGACAGGAGTTTGAGCAAGTTCCGGGTGTTGGTAATGGACAGGGAAGCCTGGGGTGCTGCAGTCCGTGGGGTTGCAAAGAGTTGGACATGACTGAGTGATTAGACAACAACAAGGTGGAGCTAGTGGTAAAGAATCCACCTGCCAATGCAGGAGACGCAAGAGACACAGGTTCAGTCTCTGGATAGGGAAGGTCCCCTGGAGAAGGAAACGGCAACCCACTGCAGTATTTTTGCCTGGAGAATCCCATGGGCAGAGGAGCCTGGAGGGCTACAGTTCATAGGGTCGCAAAGGGTCGGACATGACTAAAGCGACTTAGCATGCACGCACTGATAATTAATGACATGGAGCATGTTATCAAGTGCTTACTGGCCATTCATCTAGCATCCTTTGTGAAGTGTTTCTTCAAATTTTTGCCATTTTTTAGTGGGTTGTTTGTCTTTTGTACTCTTGACTTAGAGGAGTCCTTTCTAAATCCAAAATACCAGTCCTTTGTTAGATAAATGCTTTCTTTACAAAGAATGTCTCCCAGTCTATAGCCTGCATTTTCCTAAAAAAAAAAAAAAAATCTTTGCTTATCAACCAGTCACAAAGATATTCTCCTAGAGAAACTTTACAGTTTTAGTTTCTACGTGTAGGTCTATGCTCCACCTCAAAATACTTTTTGTATATAAGATAATGTTTGAGGTTTTTTTTTTTTTTTTTAATTACACATAGCTAGCTGTTCCAGCATAATTCAGTGAAGAGTCTCCTTGCTCTGTTAGACTGCTTTAATACTTCTGTCAAAAATTAAATCATATTATATTTCTGAACTTCCTATTCTGTTCCATTAACCTATTTGTTGATCCTTATAATAGAATCTTGATATAGAGTCTTGACTACTATAATTTTACAGTAGGTCTTGAAATCAAGTAGCATGAGTCCTTCTTATCTTGTCCTTCAGCTTCTTTTTCTTTCAGTTTGGGTATTCTATCAATAGATCCTCCATATAAATTTTAGAATCAGGTTGTCATTTTTAAAAGGTTGCTAGGTCAGCCATTAAAAAAAATACATTTGAATCGGTGCTATTGAGAGGGATGAAACTGGAGCCCATTATACAGAGTGAAGTAAGCCAGAAAGAAAAACACCAATACAGTATACTAATGCATATATATGGAATTTGAAAGATGGTAACAATAACCCTATATGTGAGACAGAATAAGAGACACAGATGCATAGAACAGTCTTATGGACTCTGAGGGAGAAGGTGAGGGTGGGACGTTCTGGGATAATAGCATTGAAACATGTATATTGTCATTAGTGAAGCAGAACACCATTCCATGTTCTATGCATGGGACGGGTGCTCAGGGCTGGGGCATTGGGATGGCCCAGAGGGATGGGATGGGGAGGGGGGTGGGGGTGGGGGTCAGGTTGGGGGGCACGTGTGGACCCATGGCTGATTCATGTCAATGTATGGCAAAAACTACTACAATATTGTAAAGTAATTAGCCCCAACTAAAATAAATAAATAAAAAATAAATAAATAAAAATAAAGCTAAACTTCTGTTTAAAAAAATAAAAATAAAAATAAAAGGTTGCTAGGATTATGAAAGAGACTTGTTGAATTTCCACATTTGTAGTGATATCCTTTATTTCTAACATTGGTGGTTTGTCTTCTGTTTTTGCAGGGGGTGGAGGGGGAAGTAGTTAGTACAGCTGAGGGTTATTTCTGTTGATCTTTTCAAATAACCAATTTTGGCTTTGTTAAATTTGTTTATCTGCTCTTTTATAACTTCTGTCCTTCTCTTTCTTACTTCCTTCCCATCATTTACTTTAGGTTTATTTTGCTCTTCTTTTTCTAGCTTCTGAAAGTGAAACCTAAGTCTTTTTTCTGCCATTTGGTTTTAAAGCTATAAATATATCTCTAAGAACTGTTTTGTCTGATCTCACAAAGCTTGTATATTTTATTTTTATAAACAATCAGTTAAAATACTTTCTAATATTTGCTGAGGCTTTTTGTATTAATTATTTGTGTGCATGCTAAGTTGCTTCAGTCATGCACGACTCTTTGTGCCCCTATGAACTGTAGCCCGCCAGGCTCCTCTAGCTATGGGGATTTTCCAAGCAAGAATACTGGAGTGAGTTGAAATGCCCTCCTCCAGGGGATCTTTCTGATGCAGGAATTGAACCCCGCATCTCTTATATTTCCTGCATTGGCAGGCAGGTTCTTTACCACTAGCGCCACCTGGGAAGCCCACTAATTATTTAGATCTGTGCTATTTAAGTTCCAAGTATTTGGCATTTTTCTACATACATTGTTATTACTGACTCATCATTTCATTGTGGTCAGGTAACATTCTCTATATGATTTTAGCCATTTTATTTCATTTTATTTTTTATTTTGGCTGCACCACACAGTTTTCAGGATCTTAGTTCCCCCAGTAGGGTTGGAACCTGTGCCCCTTACAGTGGAAGCACTGAGTTTTAACCACTGAACCACCAGAGAGGTCCCAGTTTTAGCCACTTTAAATTTACTGGGAATTGTTTTACAGCTTAGCATATGAACATTGGTGAATACATCAGGGGCACTTGAACATGTGCATTTTGTTGAGTACCCTGTTCTGTAAATATCAATTAGATCAAGATAGTTGATGTGTGTGTGTGCACGCGCTCAGTTGTGCCCAGCTCTTTGCAACCCCATGGACTGTAGCTCGCCAGGATCCTCTGTACATGGGATTTTCCTGGCAAGAATACTGGAGTGGGTTGCCATTTCCTTCTCCAGGCAATTCTTCTGGACCCAAGGATTGAACCTGAGTCTTTTCCATCTCCTGCATTGGCAGACGGATTCTTTACCACTGCGCCACCTGGGAAGACAGAAATAGTTGATGAAAAGTGAAAGTGAAGTCGCTCAGTCATGTCCGACTCCTTGCAACCCCATGGACTGTAGCCTACCAGGCTCCTCCATCCATCGGATTTTCCAGGCAAGAGTACTGGAGTGGGTTGCCACTTCCTTCTCCAGGGAATCTTCCCAACCCAGGGATCGAACCCGGGTCTCCTGCACTGTAGACAGACGCTTTACAAGATAGTTGATAGTAGTGTTCAAATCTTCTATATCTTTTATGATTATTTTGTCTTGGCTGAATAGGTGTTAAAATATCCAATTATGATAAGCAGATTTCTGTATTTCTTTGAATTCTTTCACTCTGCTTTTCCTTCATGAAAACTCTTTGAAACTCTGTTATATATGATTGCTATACCTTCCTGGTGATACTTACTACCCTTTTTATCTCTGATAATAGTCACTGTTCTCGTGTGTATTGTAGACAGGGTACAGTTGGAACAGGCATTTTTATCTGTTCTGACAATTTCAGCTTTTAATTGAAGTGTTATAGACTATTAACTTTTAATGTTATTATTGATTTGGTTGGATATATATGTCTACCATTTTATTATTTGTTTTTTCTTTGTCCTCTGGTATGTGTTTGCTTCTCTCTTCTTCCTATCTTGTCTTCTTTTGGATTAAATATTTATTTCTTCAGAAATCTACTTTGTCTATCAGCTTTTTGCTATGCTTCTTTGCACTTTTAAAGTGGTCACTGTACTCCCCTACACTGTTGGTGGGAATGTAAGTTGGTGTAGCCACTATGGATAACTTAAAAAACTTTTATAGAGATTCTTTAAAAAACTTGAAAACAAACAAACTAAAAATAGAACTACCATATGATCTAGCATCCTACTCCTGGCATATTCAGAGAAAGCCATAATTTGAAAAGCTACACGCACCCCAATGTTCACTGCAGCACTATTTAGAAGCGGAGACATGGAAACAACCTAAATGTCCATGGACAGAGGAATAGATAAAGAAGATATGGTACACATACACAATGAAATATCACTCTGCCATAAAAAATAATGAAATAATGTCATTTGTAGCAACATGGTTGGATCTAGACATGATCATACTAAGTGAAGTAAGTCAGATAAAGAAAAAGTCATATCATATGATATCACCTATCTGTGGAATCTAAAAAAAAAAGTTACAAATGAACTTATTTACAAAACAAACAGACTCAAAGACCTCAAAAACACATTTATGGTCACCAAAGAGGAAAGGATAAAGAGGGAAGGATAAATTAGCAAGTTTGGGATTAACATATACACACCACAATATAAAAAAATCGACAACCAATAAGGACCTACTGAATAAGCACAAGGAACTCAATTCAATATTCTATAACAATTTATATAGGAAAAAAATCTGAAAAAAGAATAGATATATGTGTATGTATAACTGATTCACTTTGCTATACAGCATTGTAAATCATCTATACTCCAATATAAAATAAAAATTAGATTAAAAAATTAAAAAATGAGGTTGTCGATGTAGAAATTAAAATATATATCCTTGGGAATTCCCCAGCAGTCCAGAGGTAAGGACTTGGCACTTTCACCCTAGGCCCTGTGTTCAATCCTTGGTCAGGAAACCAAGATCCTTCAAGTCATGTAGTGCAGCCAGAAAAAATATATACATATATTTCAGGATCTTAGTTTATATATATATCCTTAATTTATATATATATATATATCATATACATATCCTTAGTTTATATATATAACATATATACCCTTAGTTCATATATATATCCTTAGATTATATATATATCCTAACATTTCACAGTCTATTTAAAATTAATATTGTGCCATTTAATGTAAAATACTTATTATTTCATAAGTATTTTAAAGAAATGAAGTATTTTCAAATGGTTCTTAATATTACTCTTTTTATTTGCCCTTCATTCTTCCCAAAGATCCAAGTTTCTATCAGAGACCATTTCATTTCACTCTGAGAAACACCCCTTTAGTGTTTCTTACAGTGTAAATTTGCTGTCAGTGAATGATCTTAGACTTCGCTCATCCAAACCTATCTTTTTAAAAAATTTAAATAGTTTCCTGTCCTGAACTGTGCTGTAGTCTCTTTGTTCCCCACAAACCTTCAGGAAAAGTCTCTTACACAAAAAGCCTTGTTGCTGATACCTTGGGGATGTGGGGAAAGAAGTGTCTGCATGGAGCGAAAAGCATTCCCCAGAGAGGATCACAGCTGCATGGGCAAGAACTTTTTGAGGGTTAGCGAGTCAGGGTAGCAGAAACTGAAAGCAGGAGCGGAAAGAGGCAGTAGAAACCCTTCTCCTTTCCCCTTGGGAGCATCCCAAACTCTATGCAATGATGCTCAAGCCTCTTGTTTGATTGTTAGGGGAAAAATAACCTCAGATTTTGTTGTTATTCAGTCTTTAAGTCGTGTTGCGACCCCATGAACTGCAGTATGCCAGGTTCCTCTGTCCTCCAATGTCAGAAACATGGAGCATTTGAAAACATTCAGGTGACACCAAAGAGAAGTTGAATTCAATTTGACAGGTATTAAGTGCGTGATGTGTGCCTTTGTGCCTTCGTTAGGACTTTCAGAAGTTTTACTTTTCATCCAGGGAATGTGGACACTCAGCAGGAAGACACCCTCCCTCACTGGTCTGTCGGGTCAGCTGACCCCATGACAACACGTGGCTGCAGGATGTGCCCCGTGAGCAGATAAATGTGTCCGAATGGAAAAAGCTGAAAAAAAGTTTTCTCCTGCCATCGGTGATGCCAGGGAGAGAAATTTCAGCTCACAAAGCCAGGCACACACGGGGTGGGTGGTGTGGGAGCTTCTTGCCAGCTTTCCCTGGCAAAGATGTTCAGGGCTGGGGTGAGACAAGAGAGATTATTTGTCTCAACTGCAGAAAATTTAAGGAGGTGCCAAAAATTCAGCAATCAAGATAAATAATATTTTAGTGCAATGTTTTCTCTTCCAAAAAAGAAATATCCGTGATGAATATCAAAATTCTAAATAAGACAGAATCTGACTCTGCACTTGTAGAACTCACGTCATTCATCATTTTCTGATTCTAACCCTGCCGGGTCTTGCCTTTACTTAAAATACTAGCATTTTGTTCATCATGGATTCTCTGCATTAATTTTGATTTTTTAAAAATATACCATTAAAATGGCATTTATCTTGATAGCTGTGGGTTTTGGCAAGCCCTTAAATTTTGCATCTCCCTCATCCTTGTACCAGCATTGAGTATCAGTGAGAACCTCTTTAAAATCCCTCCTTCTACACCGCCATACCCCTAAGAGAAACCCGCCAGCATACCATGATGATAAGAAGGCATTGTTTTTCATATATAAAAATAAAACGCTTACTGGTGACACTAATAACAGCCAAATGAGGAATTTGGGTAAGTTGTTGGCACAGTTTGTTTAGCAGTTTTATAACTGGAAGCTCTAAAAGACTTCTGGATCTCAGAGTAAAAACTCACAACTAAAAATGATCCTAAATTTTCTCATTTCAACAAAAAAGACTAAGAGTTGAGGCTGAGAAATTCAAGAAATTTGATATATTTCATTATGTTTCTTACAGTGCACATTAATGTATTTGTTATATATTCAGGAATGGCTTCAGTTGGATAGAAAAATTAAAACTCAGGTGAGATACTTAGTGGTTGAGTATGGTCATCATGAGTACCATTCATAAGGTACTGAATCCCTTTTATTCAGTGCCACTGCATGTGGATAGAGGTAACACAAAATAAAAGTAGAATTTGAGATTGAGAATACCAGTTGTATTTACCTGTATCAATTTGAGCAAGTCATTAAATGTTCCTAGGTCTCACTTTCCTCATCTGTGGAAAGATTGCTACAATTTACTTTAAATATCATGTCACTTAAAAACAACAACAACAAAAAGGACTTCCCTGGTGGTCCAGTGGTTAAGAATCCACCTTAATGTGGAGAGCATGGGTAGAATGTAGAGAACATGGGTCCCATCTCTGACCCAGGAAGATCCCACATGACAAGGAGCAACTAAGCCCAGGAACCACAACTGCTGAGCCCATGCACGAGATCTTGCGCACTGCAATGAAGAGTAGACCCCGCTTGCTACAACTAGAGAAAGCTCATGTGAAGCAACAAAGACCCAGTGCAGCCAAAAATAAACAGATAAATAAATAAATACTAAAAAAAGCACGTGGACTTTGAGTTCACGGAATTTACAAAACACACACACACAAAACATAATACAACAATGATACTGATCTATATGAGATGATGAACGTTAACTTATTGTAATTATTTCACAACATGCGTAAGTCAAATTGTTATGCTGTACACTTTAAACTTTTATAGGGCTGTATGTTAATTATATCTCAATAAACTGGAAAAAATTGTCATCTGAATGTTAATGACATCTAAACAAAAAATCTCTACAAGAGTGTGAAAAAAGAAACTATGATTGCCCTGTTCTTTATTTATGCTAAATAACTACAGGCCATCTTGATTATGCTTGATCTCAAAAATTATAATTTTATAAAAATTATAAAAAGAGATCTCAAAATTTTACAAAAATTATAAAGTTCTGAAAAACAAAGAATTATTTCTAAAAGAACATTTTGAAAAAGGAGACGGAATTAAGCAGAGTCAGATACTGTTTTAAAAGTAAGAAGAAGGGCTTCCCTGGTGGCTCAGGGGTAAAGAATTTGCCTGCCAATGCAGGAGACACAGGTTTCATCACTAGATCAGGAAGATCCCACATGTTGTGGAGCAACTAAGCCCATGGGTCACAACTACTGAAGCCCGCATGCCCTAGGGCCCACGCTCTGCAACAAGAGAAGCCACTGCAATGAGAAGCCCTCACACCACAACTAGAGAGTAGCCCTGTTCGCCATACTAGAGAAAAGCCCACACAGCAACGAAGATACAGTAATCCAAAAATAAATAAATAAAATCATGAAAAAAAAATGTAATGAGAGTTCCTTGGTGGTTCAGTGGTTACGACTCCGTGTTCTCACTGCCAAGGGCCCAGGTTTAATCCCTGGTCGGGGAATTCAGATCCTGAAAGTCATGAGACATGGCCAAAAATAAACATATACAAATAAATAAAGTAATAATTTCAATGGTTTTTCCAGCTATAGTTTTTCCAGTAGTCATGTATGGATGTGAGAGTTGAACCATAAAGAAAGCTGAGTGCCAAAGAATTGATGCTTTTGAACTGTTGGAGAAGACTCTTGAGAGTCCCTTGGACTGCAAGGAGATCCAACCAGTCAATCCTAAAGGAAATCAGTCCTGAATATTCATTGGAAGGACTGATGCTGAAGCTCCAATACTTTGGCCACCTGAGGAGAACTGACTCATTGGAAAAGACCCTGATACTGGGAAAGATGGAAGGCAGGAGAAGGGAACAACAGAGGATGAGATGATTGGATGGCATCACCGACTGGATAGACATGAGTCTGAGCAAGCTCCAGGAGTTGGTGATGGACAGGGAAGCCTGGTGTGCTGCAGTCCATGGGGTCACAAAGAGTCAGACACGACTGAGTGACTGAATAATTTCAAAACTTTTGGGGGCCCAACATATTGGTCCGCATATGCCAGAGGCAAAGAAAGCAGAGACCACTTTTTTTTTTTTGCCATAGGGCATGCGGCATCTTGGTTCCCAGACCAGGGATGGAACCCGCATCCCTTACGTTGGAAGCTCGGAGTCTTACCCACTGGGCCACCAGGGAAGTCCCATGACCACTTCTAATCCGAAACTTCAGAGAGTTGAGAGTAGACGCTCTGGGCTAAAACATCAGTGATCTAGGATGACAAAAAAAATGAGGGGGGGGGCACTTAACATATGAGCTAAAGCTCCAGCAGGCAGAGGAAGAAAACTGCTCTTGACAGTGGCTGACTGTCATAGAGGGTGGAAACCACATTCTCACCAGGACTTAATTAGGAATTCAGGTTCTATTATTAATTTCCTCCCCAAAGTCTAATCTTGTCAGGGTTACGGTTCATGATTCTGATTGTACAGCATTTGGTAGGTTAGAATTACTCTTTAATGATTTTAGCAGAACATATATTTGCTCCTTGCTTCCAATTCCAGCAGTTCTTTTCCACCATGTAGCCAGGTGAATCTCTTAGGACCTTTTCCACGCACCTGACATGAGAGACACTAACAGTCATCGAAAAGAACAGGAACTAAACCCCAATGAGGTTCCTAGGATAGCTTGTTTCTTTACAATTTTTTTTTATAACAGCCTTATTGAGATGTAATTCACATATACAAGTTACCTATTTGAAGTATACAATTCAGTGGCTCTTAGTGTATTTCATAGAATTCTGCAACCATCACCACAATCAAATGTAGAACAGTTTCATCACCACTCCAAAAAGAAACCCTGTATCCACGGGTGCTCACCTCTCATTCTCCCATGTCCCATAGCACTAGGCAACCACTGGGCAACCACTAATCCACTTCCTGTCTCTATAGATTTGCCTGTTCTGGATATGGTCTATAAATGAATCTTACAATATGTGGTCTTTTGTGACTGGCTTCTTTCACTTTAGCCAAATGTTTTCAAGGTTCATCCATGTTACAGTATGTATCAGTACTTCATTCCACTTTATGGCCAAATAATATTCCACAGAAAAAATATACCACATTTCATGTATCTATTGATCAGTGAACGTTCGGGTTGTTCCTACTCTTTTTTTGGCTATCCTGAGTAATACTGCAATGAACATGTTGGAATATGTTTCCAATTCTCTCGGGTATATATCTAGGAATGGAATTGCTGGATCGTGTGCTTCTCTATACTTTTCAATGGAATAATGTATCAATTATGTATTCCTGCACAGGAAATAACCCCCAAAGCTTCACGCATTAAAATAACAGTAACTTCTTATCTCTCAGTTTATGTGAGTCTGGAATTTGGGAGCACCTGGAATACGAGGTTCTGCCTCCAGGTCTCTCATAAGGTTGCAGTTAGATGCTGGTCAATGAGGCAGTCGAATGAAGGCTTGGTGGGAACCAGAAGATCCACTAAGATGACACTCACATAAACAGCAAGGTAATGCTGGTTCTTGGCTAGGGGGCAGGGAGGTGCTCAGTTCCTCCCTATCTGGGCTTCCCCATCAGGATGACTGAGTGTCCTCAAAATATTAATAGCTGGTTTCCTCTAAAACAAGCTAGCCAGGAGACCAAGGTAGAGGCTGCCTCATCTTTTACGACTTAGCCTCCTAAGTTAGACTGTATTGCTTTCACCATATTCTACATAGGCCAGCCCAAATCCATGTGGGAGGGGACTAGTTCCATAAAAGGGGACACCAGAGGAGGCAAGGTTGGAGACTGTCTTGGAAGTTGGCTGCCATCTTGGACAGGATGACTTTGAAGATCTGTTCTCTGTTGCTCCTAAGGAGATGATCCAAATTTACAGACTCCAGGCAGGAGGTCAAAAAAGTACACATCAAAATCTGTAGGATCCTAACAGCTCTGTGATTCACTACTTCCATGTGATGCATTTAACCTGCAGTGGAGCTTCCTGACTCCCCTGCAGGGGAATTTGAGGAGGAGAACCTCAGTATACTTAGTGCCTGGTGGAAATAAGATAAAGAACTCCAAGCCTGCTGCTGACCTTGGGTTAATGCCCTAGGTATTCACTTCTGGAAGTGCCAGCACTTTGCCTCTCTATCCACACCAGCAAAACCTTCCTGGAATGTCATTTGGGTTATTTAATCCAGAAGTCAAATCCACTTTCTTTCCTGGCAAATCAACAAGTACTTATTAGCATCTACGGTGTACCCAAGAGCAAACTCCAGGATCATTTGAGACCAGTGTAGATGGAGAAGCCAAAAAAATGCCCAGGCATGACCAAAATAGATTGTTGTCAAACCCACCTGTCTTGAGGCTTCAGAGGCAAGGAATTGAAAAGGGCTTTTTTTTTTTTTTTTGAGTTAGCATTTAGAGAAGTCACAGTCATGAAAATGCTTTCAGATTTAAACTTGCTTAGAAAACTCCCAAGGACATGAAAAAGAAACAAAGATTGGGGAAGGATTCTAGAGTAAAGAAGTTAAAGACATCTATCTCTAAAATGAAATGCTTAGCCTGGATGAGATACTGGACAAATGGAAAATAGCTATAAAATACATAATTGGAAATTGGTGCAACTGGAATTCAAACTGGAGAGCAGATAACAGTGACAGATCAATGTTCTCTCTTCTGAATTTATGTATAATCATAATAAAATGTAATAAAATACATTTGCTCTTAGGAAACACAAACTTAAGTATTAAGGGGCAAGTGTGTCTACAATATACTTTCAAGTGGTTCTGAAAAAAAAATTCTGTCTACACACACACATATACATGTATACACACACACATATATATAAGGCTCCCCTGATGTCTCAGATGGTAAAGCATCTGCCTGCCAATGCAGGAGACCCAGGTTTGATCCCTGGGGTGGGAAGATCCCCTGGAAAAGGAAATGGCAACCCACTCCAGTATTCTTGCCTGGGAAATCCCATGGACAGAAGAGCCTGGTGGGCTACTGTCCATGGGGGCGCAAAGAGTCAGGCACAACTGAGCAACTAACAAACATGGAAACAGACAGAATATATGCAGCAAACAGACTGAAAGATATGGAGGAATTCTTTGTAGTATGTTTGGAGCTTTTTTCTAAGTTTGAAATTATTTCAAAATAAGTTTTTTTTTTTTTTTTTAAAAAAAAGGAAGCTCCTGAGGGTCTTCTGTGAAGAACAGGATTACTGGGGTGCCACTGCTCCTTCGAGGAATATGCAAAGACAAATCGAGGTCAGATGGGTGTCAACTCCCCACATGACCCAGTCAACATTGTGGCGAGGGTGCTGGAGGTGACTTCTGTCTGAGCTGACATCTCCTGGCAATTACTAGGAACCTGAGCATTACCACAACTTTGCATGGTGTTTGTGACCCCACCTTCAGCCCCTGGAAGTGGTGGTTTCAGCTCACTCCATCCCTGACCTCTGGTCTGACAGCCATCTGCATGGCTCCTCCATCATGTCCCAGGCTGGCCAGTGGCACCACCTGGCCCCTTGCTCCCCAAGAATCAGTTTATTGAGCCCTGAGTTGGAAGACAGAAATCTCTCCTATTCCCTCAGAATCAGAGGCAGCCTAGCCAGAAAGCCACAGTGCAGAATCCCCCAAGTTTCCAAAAACATCTCAGAGCCACAGAGTTAGCCAAATGTCTCAGAGCTGGCCCAGTCAGAAATGCTCAGTCTCAGATATAGGGCGCACACTCTGATTCCCATTCTACTAGGTGGGTAGGAGGCAGCCGGGAGCTCCACTTACTTAGAAGAAACAGATTCAATCAAGGTCCAGAG
The DNA here is from genome assembly GCA_024291935.2 of Okapia johnstoni. NCBI lineage: Eukaryota > Metazoa > Chordata > Mammalia > Artiodactyla > Giraffidae > Okapia > Okapia johnstoni. The sequence continues at coordinate 98,941,865 of CM044310.1, read as the reverse complement.
GTTGCCCTAGTGAAACGGACTGGCCCTCTGGCCTGGCAAACTCATAAGTCCTAATTCTACCAAATACTCTCAATACCAGCCATATCCGAGTATCATCATCTACCTGCCAAAGCCAACCCACTGACTTCCAGTGAGCAGTGAGAAGAAGTGGAAATGTCATCAGTCCCAAGGCTTTCAGAGAGAAGGTGGTCAGGGAGCTCCCTGACAAGACCCAGTCACAGCACCCACCATGGGGACAGGACAATATAGCATTTCCAGTTCCTAGGAAAGTGGCTACTGGGACTTCCCTGGCAGTCCAGAGGTCAAGTTTCCATGCTTCCAATGCAGGGGACACAAGTTCAATCCCTGGTCAGGGAATTAAAATCCCACGTGCTGCACAGTGTGGCTAAAAAAAGGTTAAAAAAATTTTTTTAATTGTTTTAATTAAAAATAAAAGTGGTTACTAGACTGTGATGGCCCCTGGTGAGCCCAGAGCCTGGTGGCCACCTGCTGGGGACAAAGATCTGTCACCTCCAGCTTGAATTCTCTGCTGTGTGTGTGGAAAAGATCCGCCTCGGTCTCTTCACCAGTCCCCAGGATGTTCTCAGCCTTCCTGACCACCCGAGACATGGCAAATGAATCACACGCCCAACACACAATTTCTCAGCAACGGCAAACACTGTTATAGCGCTTACCAAGTGCCAGGCACTGTGCAAGTCACTTTACAGATAACACCCGTGTAACCTCCCAGTAACCCTATGAACATGGTAACTCTCTTATTACCCCCACTTGGCAGCTGTGGAAACTGAGGTAAAGCAACATGCCCCAAGTCACTGACCTAGTAAATAATGAAGCCAAGATTTGAACTCTGGTGTCTGGCTTGCATTTGTGCTTCTAGCCACTTCCTTACATGAGGCCTCCTGGCTTGTTCTGTGAGCTGCTTCTAAAGAACCCATAAGTGAGGAAATACACACTCATATTTCAAAAATCATATACAGACAGGAAGAGAGGGATAAGGGGTCTGCAAAGCAGGTTGATAGGTGATAGGATAAAGGGAGAGGGTCTCACCATTCCCTAGTACACTCATCATCTGTACTGAACCATCCATCTGCCAATTCATTACTCACTCACCCCCTCATATTTAGGATTCAGGACCTACTAGATGTTAGGGTGGGAGGAAACAAGAGGAGTCCACTTTAGTTAATGAAATGAAACCTGGGCACACAAATAGTGAAATAATCAGGGAAGGAGGATTTGAGGCAGAGTGAGTGGTGCAGACACCACTCACCACTCAGGAGCAGGGTGGGATTGGGAAAGGAAATTTGGGCAAATTGCAGGGGCACAAGTCTTGGAAGTGTTACCCTGATCACTATCACCGCCCTCACCGGTTGAGGGGGGCCCCTTCTTTAGTCTACCTGTATCCACCCACACTCAGTATCCTGATTTTAGCATTTCCTACACTGAGTTGAAGTTGCCTATCTGCTTTCCTGCCCATTATTAATTTCTGTATCCCTTGTGCGAGGCTTGGGATTAGTTACTCAGTATTTGTTGAGTGACTTTCTGAATGAAGAAGGCACAAACGTACTTGTGAGAGAAAAAGAAGCCCGTAAGGGTACTGAGGGAAAATGAGCAAGCAGGCTCATCTGAGCAGGGTGGGTTCGGGCAGTGTTTCTCAACATGTGGGCACATGAGAATCACCTAGGGATCTTGTGAAAATGCAAACCTGACTCAGCAGGTATGAGATGCAACCTGAGAGTCTTCCTTTCCTACAGTCTTGCTGGTGATATGGATAATGTGGATACTGCTGGTCCCTGGACCTCACTTTGAGTTATGGGGCCCTCGATGATCTCTGGTCCCTCCCCACCCCAAGAGAGCCTCATTCCACCCTAGGACTCCCTTCCTCTGCCCTTGTGCTTCTCTTAAGGCCCTTCACACTGCCTAAGCTCCTCAGCCTGTGGTTTCCATTTGGTTTTGGCCAATGGGGTCACTGCTAGGAGACCTGAGAGCAAGAAAAGAACATGGAGGGACTTCCATGGTAATCTAGTGACTCCGTGCTCCCAGTGGAGGGGGCCGGGGTTCAATCCCTGGTCAGGGAACTGAGATCTTGCACGCCTCAACTGAAAAGATCCCAAGTGCTGCAACTTAGATGTTAGTTCAGTTCAGTCTCTCAGTTGTGTCCGACTCTTTTGTTACCCCATGGACTGCAGCATGCCAGGTTTCGCTGTCCATCATCAACTCGTGGAGCTTGCTCAAACTCATGTCCATTGAGTCGGTGATGCCATCCAACCATCTCATCCTCTATCATCCCCTTCTCCTCCTAAGATCTGGTATAGCCAAAAAAATAAATAAGAAAAAAACCAAAACAAAACATGGAGATATTTCATCCCCGCTGCAGACTCACACACCTGGGCAGTGTTGCATCTCTACAGCCTCATCCCCCTCAAGGTGACTCCTCCACAGCTCAATACTCACTGGGCTCCCTTCAGCCTTGCCACCCCAGGATGCTAACAGCTGTCTGCTGTCACAAGTCCCAAGGCACCTCGCCATCCCTGCCGTTTCTTTCTGTCCTCCCCACTTCACTGGATGGAGTCCTGTCACCAATTACCTTACTTGATTTTATTTTTCAGTTAAACCCTTTGAGTGGACCATCTGTTCCCTGCTAGGACAGAATGCTGCATTTTTTATCAGGTACAAGGTCCTAATTTGGCTTAAGCCAAAGCAATGAAGTTCTGATCGTGGAACCTGGGGCCAGAGGGAGTCCAGAGACAGAAGGTACTTTGTGATGGAGGAAGTGTGCTGGTGCATCTCAGTGGCCTTGAAATCCAACTACATCAAGACCCAAAAGTTGGCTTCAAGATAATTTTATTCTGTTCCACTGCTGTGTTCCAGACACAGTGTTCAGGCTTGTGGGAACCAAGGGCAATGGAGCCCAGGCCCTGTGTCTCCGAGCCTCACGCTCAGAGACACTCAGGCCAAGGCAGAATGAAAGCCCTGGAGTGGAATTGAATGTGACAGGCAGCCAAGCAGGGCAAAGCCGGCTGAGATAAGGACCTAATCAGAGTTCAGACAGAGAACAGTAGCGGAACAGCAGGCAGAGGCTTTTTTCCAAAGCTCAGGACCTGGGAGGACCTCACAGGGTGGAGGAGGAGGTCACACAGGACCTTGGAGGATCATGAAGCCAGCCAATCAGCTGCTCAGCGCAGAAGCCAGAGCAGGGCCCCTTTCCGCAGTCTCCCGGGGAAGCCTTCTTGGACGCTCAGGCAGTTTTATTTGCTCTGAATTCTTCCCGCACATCTAAATACTCTCCTCCTACAGCTCGCACTGATGGAGTGCTTACCCTGTGCACAGTGCTGGGGCTTTGCACCGATACGTGCCCAGTCAATCCTCCAATCCCCCCCCTTTCGGTGGATGCTATTTACCCCCTTTTATAGCTAAGGAAACTAAGGCTCAGTCCAAGTGACAGGCACACAGTTTTATGAACAGGCCCTGGAGGAACCAGGATTTGAATCCAGACTGCCTGGCCCAGAAACGCACTCTCTCTCAATCACTTTTATTTTATCTGCCTTGATTTCTAACTGGAGGCAGCAGTGGCGCTGAGCACTTTGTATCAAGTATCTCATTTGCTCCTCACAGTGCCCCCATGAGGTAGGTCTGAGTATTATACCCACTTTTCGGAAGCCAAATCTGGCCTCCAAAAGGGCTCTTTCAAGGTCATGGTGGAGTCAAGGTTTGGACCCAGGAGAGCAACTAGGAATTCATGCCCCCAGCCACTACATTCCTTGAGAGCACAGCCTAGATTATTAACACATCTAGGTTTTAATATATCTTATTTTGTAGAATGGTTTTAGATACACAGAAAATCTGTGAAGATAATAGAGTTTCCTAACTGTTCTTGCTAGGACTCTCAATACTATGTTGAATAAAAGTTGCAAGAGTGGGCACCCTTGTCTTGTTCCTGATCTTAGAGGAAAAATTTTCAGCTTTTCACCATTGAAAAGGAAGTTAGTGGTGGGCTTGTCATCTATGGCCTTATTATGTTGAAGTACATTCCCTTTATAACTTTGTTATAAACTTTGTTGAGTTTTCATCCATAAATGGATGCTGAATTTTGTCACATGTTTTTCCTGCATCTATTGAAATGATCATGTGGCTTTTATCCTTCATTTTGCATCCCTAGAATAAATTGATCATGGTGTTCAATTCTTTTAATGTGTTGTTGAACTTGGTTTGTTAATATTCTGCTGAGGATTTTTGCATCTATGTTCAACAGGGATACTGACCTATACTACAATTATCAACATTCTGTCATTCTTGTTTCATCTATCTCTCTACCCACTTCTACTCTATTCATTACTATTTTCTTACAGCCCACACCTCCCCTTTTCTTTTCATGCTCCCTCTTCAGGCTTCTTTCACTGAGTATAGTGTCTCTGAGGTTTCCCCTCACTGTTGTGTGTGTGTCGGAATTGTATCCCTTTCTGTTACTCAGCGGCATTGCATTGAATTCATTTGCTGCAACTTGTTTATCTGTTCCCCTGTTAATGGGCATTTGGATGGTTAACAGCTTGGGCTACTGTGATAAAGCTGCTGTGAACATTTTTGTACATTTTGGGGTGTATGTTCTCATTTCTCGTGGATAAATACCTTTTTGTATGTTTCTGTAGCCACCAATGTTTACGAGCTAGTCACTACTTGAAAAGAAGTGTGATAAAACGAACTGAGTGGTGTAACCAAGAGCTGCTAGGTGGCAATAATCATATAGTAAAGTGCACTCCATAAAGTTCCAAAGTTGAGCACAAATGCCAACAGCAAAGCCTGGATAAAAAGAAAGGACATCTGAGGTAGGAATTAGGTGATTCAGTCAAGAAATTTGCAAAAGAATAGGCTGTGAAGGAGAGCCAATGTGTAAAGACAAGCAGGAGACTTCCCCCTGCAAGGGACGGAGACTTCTCTCCAACACATTGGCCGGACTGGAAGACCAGCAGGGTGTCCCTGCTGGGGCCAAAACTAAGGACACTTTGGGTGGGGCAGACGCAGCTGGAGCAAAATCAATGCCCAGAGTTTGTTAGTGAGATTTTTCATGATGTTTTATTATGTCTTATTGAAGATCATTGTTACCCTTTGTTTTTTCCTTTCTAAATCCGCTCCTGAACTGCCACACCAGTACAAGAGACCATCCAGCAATCTTTCCTCTTTGGCGTGGGGAGATGTTTGTGTATAGTTGGGAAACCTGGGCTTCTGCCATTAACTAGCCATGTGTGCCTTTGTCTCCAAAGCTCCTTCCAGCTGTGAAATATTATGACCCAGAGACTATACTTCTTTTTTCAATTCATGCTGCTTATTACCAAGGTACATGTATTCACCATAGTTAGAAAATGTAAATAAGAGAGTTGAAGAAAATATAAAATTACTCATTGGACTTCCCTGGTGGTCCAGTGGTTAAGAATCCACCTGCCAATGCAGGGGATGTGGGTTTGATCCAGGGTCCAGGAAGAGTCCATATGCCGTGGGGCAACTAGTTCTGTGAGCCACAACTCCCGAGCTCGTGCTCTAGAGCCCATGCTCTGCAACAAGTGAAGCCACCACAGTGAGAAGCCCTCGCACCACAACTGGAGAGTAGCCCTGCTGTTCGCAACTAGAGAAAACCTGTGGGCAGCAACGAAGACCCAGCACAGCCAAAAATAGATAAATAATAAAAAATAAAAATAAAATCACTCATCATTTTGTCACACAGTGCTAACCCTTATTAACCTTCAGTCATTCATTAACACATATTTATTGAGTGTTTGCCATGTACCGAGCAGCATATGAAACGTATCTTTCTAGGAAATTCATATTTTAATGAAATTGTCCTGCTTTGAAACGTGCCTTTCACTTAATAGACAGTTGTGAACATAGTCTCACGTCAGTAAATATTTTCCTACAATGTTCCAGTTTCTCAAGTTAATGAACACTCTCAGAGTTAAGATTTTGAACAAATTCATAGCCATTACTTTAAGATAACTCCCACACATAGAAATCCTAGATTAATTAGTAATCACCCTTATGAAACCTCTGGCAGGCGAAGCCAAAACAGTCAGCCTCCCTAGCCTCTCTTTACATCCTTCCACTCAAACATCTGCATTGAAAGGGTCTACAACCCCTGCTACCCATTACAGCAAACACTAGACACACAAGGCTGTGGATAGTTAAGTTAAAATTAATTAAAATAAAGAATTCAGGTCCTCAGTTGCACTAGCCACATTTCAAGCAGAAAACATTTCCATTATTGCAGAAAGTTCTACTGGACATCACTGGTCCAGATGAGAGGTTTTATTTTTGTCAATTATTGTTAGTTTGGGGTACAGAGATTTGGGGGGATTTTCTGGAGATTTTCCTTTTTATTGCATTTCTTGGTCCTTCTATGTTTTTTATTTGGCCATGAGGCTTGTGGGATCTTAGTTCCCCAACCAGGGATTGAACCTGAGCCCTGACAGTGAAAGCACCAAGTCCTAATCACTGGACCAACCAGGGAACTCCCTCTTGGGTCCCTTTATAACGAGCATTTACCAATTACTGTTTTACATATATCATGTTTAAAAGCTTTCCCCTCTTTGGAAAGGTGTACCTTCTGCTCACTGGTCCCCTGGAGATATGTCTAACTATGGGAAAACCTCAGAGCCCTTATGTCTGGTCACTGGGTTTAGAGTCTGATTTCCTTCCTAGAGACAGAACTCCAAAAGAGTTGCCTTAATAATCTCTATCCAGGGCCTTCCCTGGTGGTCCAGTGGTAAATGATCCGCCTGCCAATGCAGGGGACATGGTTCCACCCCTGATCCGGGAAGATTCCACGTGCAGCAGAAAAACTAAGCCCGTGCACTACAACTACTGAGCCAGCACTCCAGAGCCCGAGAGCCGCAACAAGAGAAGCCACCACAGTGAGAAGCCCACACATAGCAATGAAAACAAAGTGAAGCCAAAAATAAACACAAAGAATCTCTATCCAAATTTACTTATATATACATAAAGAAATTCTAGAGGGATACAGAAAAAAAAAAACAAAACCTTAGGAACGTAACTTACATTCTTTATGGCATGCATAGCACCTGTCTTTGCAGGTGAAGACAAAAATGGGAAGGAGATTTTTCCATGTGAATGTATCACCTATTTAAAAATAGATCAAAAATAAATTTAAAATGTGTCTCATTAAATTACACAAATAGCATACAACTGTAAAAAAAAATTAATACTAGACAGTGAAATTCCTTTCACTGAAGGTTATTAATGGGAGGCTGGTGAGACTCCTTTCAGATTTGGGTCTATTATGAACAATCATACATAATACCCTTTTTTTATATAAACAGGGTCATGGGTAATTATGCTCTTCAGCGTGCTTAACATAGCTCTAAAATTTTATCTTGTCAGTGTGATTTCACTCCTTAGACATCACCAGAGCCTTCTTTTCCCTTCCTGACAGCTGGAAAAAGTGGGCTTTTAGAGCTCTAGGAATTTTTTCTCTTACGTCTCCAGGTGGCCCTTGATAACACCTCCACATTTCTCTCTGGAAAGCTTGTCTGTCAGACCCGTTTCTAGACGATGGCATGCCGGAGTCCAGCTCCGGCAGCCAGGGAATCACCCTGAAGGGATGAACGGGGTCAGCGAATGATGCAGCCTCTCACTCATTTGGACTGCATCTCGGCGGAGAAAATGATGCAGTCTCTCGCTCAAAGCACTGGGCTGCATGTTTATTTTAAGCATCAGGTTTTCTTTTATACTTTTACAAAAGCATTAGGTCAGAGGTATGACAACGTCAGTTTCCCCTCACCCATATTTACTGTCTCCATAAATCATTGTTGTCCTTCAGAGTTCCCTCTTAAGTGTCCTTGTGATAACATTGTAATTCAAGTTTGTCTCTGGGCTGTATATCACATTCCTCAGTTTATTCCTTATCTCTTTAAATCCTGTTATCCCCTAGTAACTTAAGCTCATCATCTCCTAAAAAGGCTTTTAGCTATTAGTATCTCTAAAATACCTAGTTTCCATAAGCTATAGTAAAATATGCCAACACTACAACATACCTTAAACTTTTAGCTTCTAACTATTTTTAACTATTCCTAACCCCTAAACTCAGCAAACTTCTTTTGCCATGAACATTCCCCTTACAGGCAAGTTTCAGATAACAATGTTTCCCATGGTCTCAAGCTGCAGCCTATGTGCTCATACTGGAGCATTCTTTGTAAAGATCCTTGAACAAATGTCAATAGTTAACTTTATGGATTATAGCATTCTTTTCAGCCAACTCAACCGGAGGAAGGAAAGGACAAGTCAGAATCACAAGACCTAACTCCTTCACCCTGGGACCGTGCCTGTGGGATGAGGAGAGGGGGTTGGGGCCGTGCCTCCATTTTGTCAGTAATGCCTATCGCGGCTCCCGACAATGGCAGAACTGGCGTCAGTTGATCCAGGCCAGTCCTACCCTCACTGACGTTGCAGAGTCAGTTCCCCCTCACAACTCTCTCCCTTTCTCAGGTATCTCCTGGTCCACACCTCCCCCAGTCAGTGGGAGTGAAGGGACTAAGAGCACTTCAGGATGGAGTGTCAGGGCAGGAAAGAGGCAGGGACATGGGGGTATGAGTCACCTCCAGATGCCCCCTCTCCTCCTCCAGGCAGCCAGTAACAGCCCCATTTCAGATTCACTTCTAGACGATGCCTTGCTGAACATGATATGCCTGAACATGCATCTTTTTCTGCATTTCTGTGACGGGTTTCCCACAGTGACCTTGGAGAACCCCTCCCATACCCCTGCTTGGGTGCATCCTTGTTCATCATCTTCCACAGGAGAGGAAGGGGTATTTCTAGAGGACTGGGTAGGCCTGGGGGGCCACAGCGAAAGATCCCGTGTGCCACAACTAAGACTTGGTGCAGAGAAATAAATAAAAATATTTTTAAAGAAAGAAGTACAGGCAAAGGGTGAGTCACCACAGGTGTCACTGATGCCCTTGGAAGTCACACAAAACTTGGACCAAAAAGAGAAATCCCAGTTCTGGGGGGTGAGTGTGCCCCTTCCCCAGGGGGCCCAGTAACCAGCCCAGCTTCAAAGACTCTGATACTGGCCCCGCAGGTCTGGAACCAGCAAGTCCACAGAGACAGAAAGTAGATTAATGGTTGCCAAAAGCTAGAATTGGGGGAATGCGAAGTGACTATCAGTGGGTACAGCGTTACTTTTCACAGTGATGAAAATGTTCTGGCTAGTGGTGATGGTTGCTCTGTGAATATGCTAAAAATCACTAAACTGTACACTTTAAAAGGATGAATTTTATGGAATGTAAATTGTGTCTCAATAAAAAAGTAACTTGGAGGGTTGCCAATCTATTAAGATATAATTGACAAGCACTAAAATGCACCTATCTTAATGTAGAGTTCAATGATTTTTGACAAAGACACCCACGCCACCACCACCCTAATCAAAATATAGGACATGTCCATCACCCCAAAGTTCTCCTGTGCCCCTTTAGCATTAGTTTTTCCCACAAAATTGAATAGAGTAGAAACTATCAGACTCCATCACACATAGTAAGGGGTGTTAATTCATAAAATTTACATTTTACTTATATTTAAAGGTATACACACACATTACAGTGTTGTGATGTGAATCACAGCAAAAAGATCTGAAAGTTCCTACTGAAACAGAAGTACCATGGAAGGTATAGGGGGTCATGGCAGAAATGTTATGCACTTGCTTTGAGGTTGCTATGAGCTGAGCTCTCTGCTCAGCACATAAATGCACGACTTCATTCAATACTTACAGCCACTTTCTACGATTGCCTCATCACCTCTTTCTGCAGATGAGGAAACCAAGACTTTACGATCTTTGCTGGAAGCTAGATCTGATTTCAAAATGTACTGCCCTTAATGTCTCAGTTTTCTCTTGTTTGTTTTTCAGTCGCTAAGCTGTGACAGACTCTTTTACGACCCGACAGACTGTAGCTTGCCAGGCTCCTCTGTCCATGGGATTCTCCAGGCAAGAATACTGGAGTGGGTAGCCATATCCTTTTCCAGGGAATCTTCCTGACCTAGGGATCGAACCCGTATATCCTGCATTGCAGGCGGTTTCTTTACCAATGAGCCACCAAGGAAGCCTCAGTTTTCTCTTTGTGGGCTTATAATTCCGCTGAAATGTCAAATCCTAGAGGATGAAGACAGTATCTGTCAGCCTCCGTTCATTCATTCAAGCACAGCAAAAACAATAAAAAGAAGACATAGTCCTCCCTTCATGGAGCTTGCAGTCTAGTCACAGGTGTGCACACCCACCAGAGAGCCTGAAACACCAAAGACAGGAACACAGTGTCATGTTTCTCTTTGTAACCCTGGGTGTAACCCTGGGTGTGATGGGCTGGCTTTTCCTGTGTCCAGTTGCTGGGAATGTTGCCCCAGTCTTTCTCTGAGACAATCCCAGGCAGTCAGACAAGGTGGACCCCTCGAGGCCCACTCCCTTCTGGGTTGTTCTGCAAGGACAGAAGGAGTCTTCATGACACACAGAGTCCTGAGGCTCCAAGGACCCCAGGCCAGGGGTCCTGCTCGAAACACTGGAGTCCTCCAGAACCCTCCAGAGTCCTCCTGCCCTGCAACTAGCCGCAGAGCAGCAGGGGAAGGATTTAAAACACAGAATTTCTCAGTAGGGTCTCTGTCCCTGAGTTACACCTCCATGATAAACCGGTAGCCACCATCAGTCTCTCATTTTAAGAGTCAAGCCAGGTGGCATAAATTCCACCTTCCAGTAAGCCCTAATTGAGTTCACCCTTACTGAGTTGCTGCTAGTTAATGAGCCTGTTTATCCGAAGACTCAAATCCTTCTTTCTCCCTTAGATTCTCTGGCATCATTAAATCTTCTAAACATTAGAGAATGTCTCTAAATGCAAGTCTTGGACATTACCGTGCTCAGCACACCCCATGTTCTGGAACATTCAGGGGACTCCCCAACTGAGGCCAGTTTTCATCCAAGGAGTAGCTAAAACCCTGAGAGCTTTGAGGTTACTAAGTCCTCCTCAATGTGCTCACCCGGGATGGTGTAGAAAGCTTTGGAACCACAATGGCCTGGGTTTGGGTCCCAGCTCTATCACTTGTTATCTTTGTGACCTTGGGCAATTTACCTAACCTCTCTGAACTTGTTTCCTCATTTCAAGAAAAAAAAGAAAGAAAGAAAACACCAAAGCAAAACAAAACAAAAACCATGAGCCTTGTAGGGTTACTGTGGGATTCGTTGAAATCAAGGTATACAGTTGGTACCTAATACATACCAGCTCTCCTCCCCCTCCTCCTGCCTGCCAAGATGATTAACATGCTGCAGAGACAAGAACAGCCAGCAACTTTCTTTAAAAGAGGATTCGTTTCTTTGTTCACATTTTTCCTGGAAGGGCGCTAACAGGAAACCTTAGACTGGCAAGAGCACCTTAACTTTGGTCCTTCTGTGCAGTAATTAAAGGTTCCCACAGAGTCTCACCCGCCTGGAGTTGTCATATATTTCATAATATGAACCACATGCATTCATTGGAAAACGGTTCTGTCTTGCCATCTGTACGGCCACCAAGAGGTCAGAGCCCCCATCTCCCACTCACCTGGGCCACTCGTCAGCCTCGCTTCGGTCCACCTTCCACTCTTGCTCTCCCTGAAGACACTTCTTCCGAGGAGGCCAAATCTCAAAATGCAAATACGCAAATCCAGTCACAGACCCCTGTTCTGCTCTCTCCATCATCTTTCCTGCAAAGCCCAATGCGGCCCACCTGCCGCCTACCACTCCTGTCCCTGTCCCGGCCTCCTTTCTCCAGGAAGCTGGAGCTTCCTTCTCCGGGAAGCTGCACCAGCCATAGGTGTTTTTCCTTTTCCTTAAGCAGCACAATTTGTTTCAGCCTCAGGGCCTTTTCAGCAGCTGCTTGCTCCACCTGGAGCTCTTCTCCTCCAGACGGAAGCTTCTTTTGCAATATGTAGGTTTTGGCTCCAATGCACCTTCTCAGTTCACATCTATCACTTCACCCTATTTTATTTTCATCCTTGCATTTGTCACTACCTTTAAAACTCTCTGGTTTGTTGTCTGTCTGATTCACAGTGCACCCCAGGGACGCAAACCATGCCTGTTAAATAAATGAACCCAGGGAATTCCCTCGCGGTCCAGAGATTAGGGAACTAAGATCCCACAAGTTTCACGGTGTGGCCATAAATAAATAAATAAATGAACCCTCTAGTCTCACCATTTAAGTATAAATCAATGATCTTCAGGAAGGTTTCTCTTCATAGGACAGCTTCTAGTGTGTGTCTAGACAGTCCTTTTATTTTTGGCATTTTTGGCAAAATGACTTGCTTCTGGAATTTAACAAAACCAGACAACGCCTGTCTCCCTAGTCTCACCCAAAGCTGTGCCACCTCCTCTAGAATCTCCGAGACTCTGGCTGCCCAACTCCTTCATAATAACCAGGCATGGATGAGACAGAGATTTTACAAACCCCACTGGAATATCCTGCTGCCTGAAAAACTGAAGCACCATGGACCTGGAGTCTTGAAACCAGAGGCAGCCCAAATCCAGCCAGTGTCACTGCTCCTCAGCAGGGGTGATTAATTCAGGCAGGAGCCAGGCAAGAAGTGCTGGGGGATTTTAAGATCTAGATGGAAAAAAAAAGCTGGGGGTTGGGGGCGGGGTGTGGGGTAGGAAGAACACACTCTTCTTCACCCAGGGGATTTTAACCTGCTAGGATTGATATTAAAAGTGAAATTGGGGGTATCTGTGTGTATGTACGTTTGGGAGACAGGGTCCATAATTCTTATCAGAGTTGCAATAGGGTCTCTACCCTAAAAGGTTAAGAACTCTGGATCTGGAAGGCAGGCAATTAGGTTAGCAAATCATCATCCTAAACATGACCTGAACTGAGACAATCACGAGAAAGGAAAAGTGCTTTGTGCTCCAAAGAAAACAAAAGCTATTTCCAACAGGAATTGGCTGTCACATTCTCTGCACTTGGGAAAAAAAAAATCAACAGAGCATCCGCCCAGCCTGCCCAAGGCCCATCCCTTAAGCCCAGGTCTCCAGGGAAGGCTTCGAGCCTTTGTTTTCCAGTCTGTGGGCAACTGGTTGGGCAGAGAGCCAGAGGGCAGAGACTTTGATGGAAGAAAATATAGAGATGTGTCAAGTTGTGTGGGCTAGAAGCACCCGAAGGTGGGCTCTGGCTGCTGCCATGGGACCCACCAGGTGAGGAAAAAGGTGCCGGTTCAGACTCAGTTTTCTTCTGATGCCTTGCTTTGGCTCCAGCCATGATGTCAGGCCTGCTGTTTCCTCCAGGTGCTCTGGTACTCATCAGGGGCCTGGGTGCCTATTTCCAAGCAAACTTTGGACCTTCATAGTTAGCAAGCCCACTTTTCTCCCTGTGGCCACTGCCTATTTAAGGCTATGTGTCCCATCTGGTGTTCAGAAGGGACACTCCCTTCCCCTGGCCCTTCTTGCCTTTGTAAGGGGAGGACCTCAGACGTGGCAGAAGGCCCAATAAACACTGGAAGGAGCCCCACGAGCAGGCGGGCGGGCTGGGAGCCAGAGTGCTGTGCCAGCACTTGGTGTAACCTCCAGGGAGGGTGCAGTCCACACACGTCCTGGCTTCCGAGGCAGGCGCTGGGTGTCAGCCCGCAGCCATCGCCTTGCCTCCTCTGCCTCTCTGTGCACCCCATGGACTCTTGCTCGGCCTTGATTTGTTATTCTTCTGCGTTTGTATAGGTTCTATCTTTAATACGTCCCTGTGCCAAGCTTTCTGAATTTCCTCCCCTAAACCTGACTCTCCTCTGAGCTTCCCCATCTCAGCCAGCAGTGCCTTCGTCACCTTGGGGCTCTACCCTTCAGGTCCCAGCTCAACAGCGTCTCCTACCTGGAAAGACCTTCCCAGCCACCCATACCTCAGGATGCTCTCCTTCATGTCATCCTGTTTGTTGATCACCTTCTGTAATTGTTTTTCTCTTTGTCTCCTCACTCAAAACCTAAAGTTTGTGACAACAGGGGCTCCTAGGCAGTTCTCCATTTGCCTCTGCAGGGCCACTACCCAGCCTCCTCCCTCAGGTCTTGCTGGGCTCTCCTAACCCTGCTGTCTTCCCAGGCCCAGGTGGCATTGGCTGCCAGCTGTTGCCACCCCAAGGTGCCTCACCACCATTCCTTCACCAGGGATCTCTTAGCCCTGCCTGCACTTCTACAAACTGTCCCTGCATTCAAGTCTCCTTGGTGAGCCCACCTGAATGTGCATTGGCTACCCAACGGTGGTTCTGACCACAACAAGGTTCATATCTAACTCCTTGACCACAGTTTTGCCAACAATGTGCTAAGGAACATCTGGCATGTCCTAGGTATTCAATACATGTGTTTTGAATAAATTTATGAACAATAAGGAAACTGTGTTTGTATTGACATTTCTGTTCAGATATAATTCACATACCATTGATTAAATGGAACATGCTTGTAATACTTAGTGTGCCATAGAAAGTGTAGGAATCAAAGAATGATGGAGGGCCTGAAGGAAACACTAAATACATCTCTGATAAGTAAAGAAAAGTTAAAGAGAATTAGAAGAGTTGGTGATTCCAGTAAGTAAAACAAAAATGCTTCCCCTTAGGATTTGTCTGATGGTCCAGCGGATAAGAATCTGCCTGCCAACACAAGGGACATGGGTTTGCTCTCTGGTCAGGGAAGATTCCACATGCCTCAGGACAACTAAGCCCGTGTGCCACAGAACTACTGAGCCCATGTGCCCTAGAGCCCAAGCTAGACAACAAGAGGAGCCACAGCAATGATAAGCCTGCGTGACGCTCTAGAGAGGAGCCTGCCTGCAGCAATGAAGGATCTGGAAGCACCTTCCATCACAGCCAAAAATAAATAGTTGTTTAAAGAAAAAAATGCTTCCACTCCCACGACCATTGTCTGAGGTTCAACATCGGGAGTTTATCAAAGAGGGGGAACGTCCAGCTAAGAATAATACCTCAGAAGGTTTAACAGAAGGTTAGAAACACACCTATTTTAAGGTTTGCAGCCTAAACGTCAGATAGGAGTAATAAGGAACTCTAATGAAGGACTCTTCACATAGAATTCCATCACAAATTAATAACAGGTTATCATAAGTGAGGGAAATGGCAGTATAGCAGAAAGAATTTATTTTAATTTATACCTCTAATTAAGCAATATTTGAAACTTCTTTGTTTAGTTGAAAGTCTGTTTATCTACTGCTGAATAATAAAATACCCCCAAACATATATATATATGTATAATTCACATACTGTTAAATTCCCCCTAAGGCATACAATTCAGTGGTTTTTTCAGTATATTCACAAAGTGGTCAGACCATCACCACTAATTCCAGAACATATAGTGTCAAGTGTAAACTGTTGGTCACTCAGCAGTGTCCAATTCTTTGCGACTCCATGACTGTAGCCTCCCAAGCTCCTTTGTCTATGGGATTCTCTAGGCAAGAATACTGGAGTGGGTTGCCATTTCCTTCCCCAGGGGATCTTCCTGAACCAGGGATCGAACCCTTGCTTCCTGCATTGCAGGCAGATTCTTTACCATCTGAGCCACCAGGAAAACCAATTTCAGAACATATTTATCACCTCAAAAAGAACCCTGTACCCATCAGTGTCACTCTCTGTTTTCCCCGCCCCCTTGCTCCTGGCAATCAGTAATCTACTTCTGCTTCTATGAATTTGCCTATTCTGGACATTTCATATAAGCAGAATGATACGTGACTTTCTGTGTCTGGACTTCTTCCACTTATCACAAAGTTGAAGTATAATCAGCATTTCATTCCTTTTTATGCTGAATAATATCCCATCATAGGTACAGACCACATTTCACTGATCAGTTGATGGACACTTGGCCTATTTCCACATTGGCTATTATGAATTATGCTGCTACAAAAATTCATGCCCAAGTTTTGTGTGAACACGTTTTCAGTTCTCTTGGGTATATACCTAGACGTGGAATTTCTGGGTCACATGGTAATTCTATGTGTAACTTTTTGAGGAAGGATTCTGTTTTATTTTTTTTTTTTTTTTTGCCAGCACATGGGAATTTAGTTCCCCCACCAGGGATCAAACTCACGCCTCCTGCATTGGAAGCTTGGAGTCTTAATCACGGGACCACTGGGAAGTTCCAGGATTCTGTATTTTACATCTGTGTATCCCACAGCACTACACAGTCATTTCCTTGTCCTGTGGCCCCAGGTACAGGCATCTGCATGAAAGAGAACCCAAACTGACAAGGATGTGGAGCAAAGCAAGTCACACGCAGCAGGTCGTCTCCTACTTACACACCCACGAGACAGCCTTGCACATGTGCACCAGCATACAAACAAGGATGCTTCCAGTCATACTGTTGGCCAAAAATCAGAAATAATCCAGTGCCCATTCACAGTACCTTGCATAAACACATTGTGGACTATACATCAAAGAAAATAAATGAACTACAGCTACACATCACAGCATGGATGAGCCTTACCAACACGGTGTTGAAAGAAACAAGTCACAAGAGATTATGTAGAGTACAGTTTCATTTATATAAAGTTCCAAAACAAAGAAAGTGAAATCATGTGGTTTATGGATGCAAATGCGGGTGGAAAAACTATTAAAAATTATTTCAACCAAAAAACAGGATATTGGTTACCTCTGGCAGGGAGAGCAGGAGACGACGTGTCAGGGAGGGACACAGGAAGGTCCTCTGAGTGGCAGCCAATTTTTGAGTTCTTGTCCTGGGTGATGGATACACCAGGGTTCACTGTGAATTATTTTTAACTGTACATAGGTACTTACTTACTCATGCACTATTCTTAAAGCTTTATTTCACAATTCAAAGGACAGATGGAACAGAACCCATGTCAAGGGGTCAGGACACCTGGATTCTAGATTGGGTTACCCCTAAAGAGCCGAGTGACATAAGACCAATTATTTAATCTCTCTGCCTTGATTTCCTCATCTCTAAAATGGGAACAATGATAATAACTGACACTTACTTAGGACTATTCCCAGGCACCATGCTAAATGTTTTTACATACATCATCAGTAATATGTCCCAAGAGCACAACAAACGTAACTGAAGCCAGCGCAAGCAAGAAGTATGACATGGTTGCAGAAATGGCCTCAATCACCTACGGGCAGGGTGCAGCAGGGAACAGAATCTGTCTCTTATTGCAGCTCTTCTCTCTGGAACTGTTGCATTCTTCTCTTTTGCTGTAAACTGGTTGTTTTTGCACTCCACTCACATGTGAGAAAATGACAATCCACAGCTGCCAGGTTCATAACTTCTCCATACAGTAACAGACTTTATTTTTGGGGGCTCCAAAATCACTGCAGATGGGTGACTGCAGCCATGAAATTAAAAGATGCTTGCTCCTTGGAAGAAAAGTTATGACCAACCTAGACGGCTTAAAAAGCAGAGACATTACTTTGCCAACAAAGTTCCATCTAGTCAAAGCTATGGTTTTTCCAGTGGTCATGTATGGATGTGAGAGTTGGACTAGAAAGAAAGCTGAGCGCGGAAGAACTGATGCCTTTGAACTGTGGTGTTGGAGAAGACTCTTGGGAGTCTCTTGGACTGCAAGGAAATCCAACCAGTCAATCCTAAAGGAAATCAGTCCTGAATATTCATTCGAAGGTGGGAAAAGATTGACAGTGGGAGAAGGGGATGACAGAGGATGAGAAGGTTGGATGGCATCACTGACTCAATGGACATGGGTTTGGGTAGACTCCGGGAGTTGGTGATGGACAGGGAGGCCTGGCGTGCTGCAGTCCATGGGGTTGCAAAGAGTAGTTGGACATGACTGAGCAACTGAACTGAACTGAACTGATTCAAGACACCAGCCAGAGCCTCGACATCTCTCAGTACAGATTACACAGTTCCTTGGGGAATGAACTCTTACTGCTCTAGTTTGGATCTAGCCTCTGCCCTGATCCAATCAACTGTGGCACAGGGGCAGAGACACACCACACAAAACGCCTGCCAGGGACAAACATCATGAAACCAAATGGGAACTATGGACAGTCGGCAGTTCAGCCTGTGGAAATGTAACTCTGGAGAGATGTCTATCCAAACAGGGCAGCTCTGAGAATGGCAGGGAGAATGAAAGAACAGACAATCCAACATCAACTATTATTTCATCTGTTCTTCATAACAACCCAACTAGGTACTGTCAATATCCCCACTGTATGGATGAAGAAACTAAAAATCAGATTAGAGTCAGGGGTTTCCCAGCAGCAGCACTGCTGACATTTTGGGCTGCAGAGTCCTTTACAGTAGGGAGCTGTCCTGTGTGCCACGGGATGTTTAACAGCGTCCATGGGAAGCTAAGGGCACTCCTCTAGTTGCGACGATCAAAAACGTCTCCATAGGTTGCCACATGGTGGTAAGAACAACTGACCACTCAGCTTGAGTACATTTCACAACACAGTTCCACTGGTAAGACAGAGACAGGATTGAAACACAGGTCTGAGACTCTAAGGTCTGTTCTCTTAGTCACTGTCTCTTTAATGATCATATCTAAATTACCTACCTCACAAGGCTCAGCGAGGATATACTGGATATGTAAGTGCCTTGATGAGTTAGGTGGGACAGAAATTATGATGTCTCCACATTCTGATGAGTTTCCAGTTTTGCAGGTCAGTGTAACTCCTCAATCAGGACAGGGCTATAAGGAGCCAAGGAATTTGAATTCCATGGGTCTGACCACCAACCAGATTCCCCATTTAGTATCATGATGTAATCACTCTCCAAATCCACTCCCTCATGAGGATTTATATTACCAGCAACTTGTTACCCCAGGTCCAATTCCACTCTGCAACCTACGATTTATGGTAACTTTAATCTTAAAAAAAAATTTTTTTTTTAAAAAACGTGAACCATTTTTAAAGTCCTTATTGAACTTTTAACAATATGGTTTCCGTTCATTATGTTTTTGCTGTTTTGGTTGAGAGGCATGTTGGATCTTAGCTCCTTCACCAGGGATTGAAGCTGCACCCCCTGCATTGGAAGGCAAAGTCTTAACAATTGGACTGCCAGGGAAGTCCCTATGGTAACTTTTCTTACCTGGTTTTCCTCTAGTGGTGCCAAGTCTTTTTCCAGATAATTTGGTCCCCAAAGCCTATATATTCTTCTTCCACAAACAGTTAACTCAACATCTTCCATCCTTTCCTCCATGAACCAGAGGTCTCAACTTAGGCTGCATGAGGTTGCTGGCTGCAGTCTTCAAACTCTGTGGTTTCTCTGGAGTGGACCCTCCTGTAACTAGAACGACTCTCTGAGAAAGACCAAGCCTTATGTGGACAGGCGCCAGCCTGTTAGCTTTCATTTTGATTTTTAATAGTCATTGTGACTGAACTCTAAAAACAATGAAGTACTTCATCTGCAAGGATGTGACACCCTCCCATCCAGACCCTATGGGGAAGCATTCTGGCTGAGATTAGACATGGCTGTCCACAACCTAAATGAAAGTCTTGCTGCAGGGTGTGCTTCAGGGTTCACTGTGCCAGCAGCTGGCAACAGTCTCCTGTTCTCTCCTTCTCCACTCAGCCATCTTGGTGTGTTGCTTTCTTCTCAAGATGGTGGCAAAACAGCCATAGCAGTTCTTTCTGTGACCTCTGTCTTTGGAGAGAAAATTTCTTCCACAAGTTTCATCCCACTGGTGAGAACTGGATCACATGTAGAACCATGTGGGACAGAAGACAGGCCCAACTGTACTAGACTTATCAGCTCGGGTGTGATGGATGTTGAGAAGCCCACACCAGTGCTCCCTACAGCAAGCCACAGAATGAAAACGAAAATGCCTGCCTCCACTCGTGTATACACATGCTTTATATTGATCAGTGGTAGCAAGGGTCATAAACAGGGGAGATTTGTGGCTGAATCTAATGTTAAAGAGATTCAAGATTAGAGGTAAGTAACTCTCTAGGAGGAGAGAATAAATTGACCGTGGCAAAATAAACACAGCGGCCTTCTGCCCTCTCTTCCTCTGCTCTGAATGTCAATGATCCTTCCTCTCGGAATTGCCCATTTGGGCACTGAGTCATAAACATTTTTTGAAGTTACTGGGATGGTGTCTGTTACCAGTTATGTTGAGCACAGAACATAATGCTTCACTATACTCTTAGGACAAATCCTACTTCTTTACAGATTCCATGATGGCAGGCAGGACTTATATAGGTAATCAAGGCTGACCTGGTGATCAAGGACAACCTCATCAATCATATATCATATTGATAGTACATACCCCTGACATGATACGATAATAACAAATTACATCTAGAGCTTCCCTGGGCCCCAACCAGACCTATAACCTCAGTCTAATTATAAGAAAAACGTTAAGTTCCAATTCAGGGCATCCTTCAGTGTACCTAGCCAACACTCCTCAAAACTTTTAAGGTCATCAAAAACAAGAGTCTGAGAAATTGTCACAGTCAAGCAGAGGCAAAGAGCTGATGACTAAATTTAACAGTGAAACAGAAAAAAAAATTACGTAGAAGTAGGAAGCATGAATAAATTGCAGACTTTGACAATAATGTATTGATAGTGGTTCATTAACTGTAACCAATGTACCATACTAATGTTTAAGATGCTAGTAATAGGGGAAACCGGGTGCTGAGTTTATGTCAACTCTTTGTATTATCTTTGCAATTTTTCTAAAGTTAAAACTGCTCTAAAAAATCAAGTTCATTTAAAATATATCTATGAAACCAATAAATGCTGGCAGCTGAATTTACTTACAGAGAAGACAGAATGGATTTGTAAGGACACAGGAGTGAATGCGGTTCTTGGTTGTTAGTGATGTGGGCAGAATTAGAATTCATCTCAAAATTCTACTTGGGAGTCCTAGATACTTCTGCAACAAGTTTGGATAGGTTGCTCATTTAGACACAGCATGATAAACCATACAGAATGTACTTAGTCCTTCCTATGGTCCAGTATAAAGCAGGGCAACTTGAAGGATGCATTAGATGCTTCCTTCAGGGGGCATAGTCTATCAATGAAGGCACTCAGACAAAATACACAAAGTATATGATAACAGTACCTGCATTGGCTATCTGCTTCCCCCTGATCCTTCTCCCATTCAAACCTGAGGAATGTGTCCCGCTGTCTTTGATGAGACCAGAAATGGACACTCTGATACTATCTGGCTAACTACATTCTCACTTCTAAGAGTTAGTCTTCCTCACAGGTTTGGACTGGAAACCAGTGTAGCCACCTTGATTCCTACTGGTTCTAGTGCACATGAGGTTCAGTTGTGCTCCTTACCCCTAGGTCCCATCAGATGCTCATTCATAACTGATGCATAACAAGTTAAGTTCCCTTTGCAACTGTTATCTTAAATACATTTCTTATTTATGTATCTTATTCTATGACAAAAATAAACTTGCATTTTCTTTTTGAGTGTGTATCTTTTTAAAGTAATGAATAGTTCTTCTTTGCAAAGATACTTAAGACTTGGCACAGAATAAGAAAATGAGTCTCTGTCCTACAGGAGCTAGGTATACTTGGAGAGGCTGAACCTTTTCAAAGATGCTATCAAGGCAGGGATTTTAAGGTCAGGTAAGCTGCAGAGGCCACTGTATTTAGGATACGTTTTAGAAACCAAGTCTGAACTAGCTTAAGACAAAAACCAAACGTATTGACTCATACATGAAAGGTCCAGAGGTAGAATTTAGCCCTGAGCGAGATCAATAAAGATGTTTCAACAGGACTGCACTAGTTTACATGGATGGCCCAGCTTATAAACAAATCAGTTTTATTTCTTCCAAATGTTTTCTAAGACAGGCTAGTGGGTATATTTTTGGACCATAATACTTAAAAATGAAGAGACGCATAGTTGAGGTGTAACCTTGTCACTTATTAGTAAAACATGAGCCAGAACACTGTAGTTTAAGGGGGCCAGATGGAGCAGAATGAAGTGTAGAAAAAGTCTAAAAACTAAAAAGGCTTTAAAAAAAATAAAAAGATTCAGGGAAAAAAAACAGTGGGGGGGGGTGGTGGTGTGTCAGATTGGGAGTCTTAGAAAACTCATTTTCCTGGATTGCCCTTGATTAGATTTCTTGGATAGAGTGGACAGGTGTGTGAGAAGATTCCTTTTGATTGTGGACATCTCCCTATCTAAGATAGTACCTATTTTCTGGTATCTACTGATTAAGAAAAATGATTGTATTCATGATTCTATTTTATTGACCATACACAGAAATATCTATATACATAAATGAGAATCAGTAGTCGATATACCAGGCATATTATTTTGATACAGCTAGAGCTCAGTTTTGGGGTCGTTTTGGCCATACTGCATGGCCTGTGGAATCTTAAGTTCCCTCACCTGGGATTGAACTTGTGTCCCCTGCAGTGGAAAGTGCAAGGAGAGTCTGAACCACTGAACCAACAGGGAAGATTCTAGAGCTTAGTTTTCATATGGGAACAACCAACAGTAGAAATTGAGAGCTGTAGGGCTAGATTTGGGGTTAAAGTCTAGCTCACCTCTTAGCTGTGTGGCTTCAAGTCATTGGTAAAATTTGGATATCCTCGATTTCCATGTAAAGACGCTGCAGAATCAGAAATGTGTGGAAGCCTAAGATACTGCATGACAGAACAGGTGGCACATAAATTAGTGTTACAACTGTGTTCTCACATTTTACCTGAAATCCAACCCTAGTCTCTCCTGAATGCTTCATACAAGAATTGTCTTCTAAAATGTTAAGTTTGTGATTAAGCTGACTGGCCCTGGAAATACAGTTCCAGGCTTAGTGTGGTTTAACTTATAATTTCTCTATTTATGATAGTGGAAGTGATATGCATTCAGTAAAAATCATACTTTTGAATTTTGATCTTTACCTGGGCCAGCGATATCCAGTACGATACTCACTACTGGGATGTAACCATCTCATAAATGGAGGAAAACCTGCAGAGTATACAGATATCTATTAAGCTAATTAATGTTAGGTTACCTACATTACCTGCAATTACCAATCATTTAGCAGACTGTGTGGGTGCTTGGTCCCTTAAATTTATACAACTGAAATCACAATCTTCTATCTCATGTTTTCAGGAATCAACCAGGATTTGTCAAATACCTGCCAAACACTCAGCATCAGGAACAGTGAATTATTAGGACTGAAGATTAAACATTAGACTCAAACACTAGCAACAAGAATGGGACTTTTCTATTAGTAACCCTCAATTCATACGATAGTGAATAACTACACCCTAAAGAACGATGTCTCATTGGTAATGTTAGCAGGCTATCAGTGTGTTTTAAAGGTAACTATAAAAATGGCTTATTTACCTTGTTTTATTAACAGTCACTAGAACTTCGATCTCAATGCTTAATTTCCCCCAACAGTTTAGCTATTTCCAAGAAAAACAACCATTTGAAGACTGGCATTATAGATAACAAATATTATTACCTTGAACTGATTTCTCTTTATCAGATGGTTTCAGTAAAAACCTGTCTACCTCGTTGCCATATCACATCTGTTAATACAGCAAAAGTCTTGGTTTGTGCCTCTCGTTATTATCAAATGAGCCACACTCATCAAGGAAAGAGCAACGGCAGCAAGAATCCTGAAGAACCGCAGAACTCTCTCCAGTTACACTAAACCCAGTATTAGCACAGACACAGGTGGCTTTTACACTCTCCAATTCTTTTCTTCTAGAACACCTGAGAACTACAGAACCGATATTTCTACTAAAAAAAGATTTTTTTTTTTTTTAAAATAACTGTAGTCAGGGCAAGAAAAGGAAAACAGTATCTTTATTGTGTGTAGTTCTAAACAAACATTCACTGTGTGCACATTCCAGCAGACAAAGATCTTTGTTCAAAATATGCTGAAATGAAATAGGTAAACAAACTCCATTTATTGAATACACAAAAGGAATGTTAATATTACTTCCTCAGAGTGGAGGGTAAAATCAAAAGAAAGTGAAATCATCGTGCTTTGCCTAAACAGCAAATGGAGAATATAGGTGCAGGTGCAAATTGGCCCCTCAAGGTCATGAGTGAGAAGCTAGGTGTGGAGTAGGTAACCTGAAAAATACCTGTTTCTTGGAACCTTCCCTCTGAGATCACCCCCAACAAATTACAAACCCAGATCTCTCAGAGCACAACTGCCAGATGGGACTAAACTCATCACTTTCATGATATTTGGCAAAAGAACAAGATGGTTGAAAAGAAAGAAAAAAAACCAGTCTCTTGTTGACGCAAGACACATCTGAATCCATTTCTCCTGGGGAAGGAAGTAACGAACATTACTGTTCTGTTTCTAAAATGGAATTTAATCAGATGGGTATCACTTGAGATTTTAAACATGAGATACTCTGTAAGTAATGATATATCTCGCCTGAAAAGCATTTTTCATTGCTCCACATGGGAACTGAGTGAGTGTAAACACAACAATGTTCCTATTTCACAACATGTGCACTTATGACAATTGCTGAAAGAACTTTACAGGGTCAAATTATAGGTTCCAATGGATTTTTGTTGCAGCTTAAGTGGTCACATGAGAACTAAACACAGTATAAACTTTGTCCCCACCACTTTCCTGTCTTTACAAAACGTAAGTCATTTGGAAACCAAAACCAGCTCCTGAGAGACAGAGGCAGGAAATCTTGGGACCCGGCACTAACATCCTTATTTGGGGGCACTAATTTCCCCACATCTCCTCTCCTGTGATCTCCAGCCATTATGTTGACAGTATGGTGGGCGCTGGCGGTTAAGTCTTCCTTGGGAATAAACAACCCAACACTCCAGAGACACCCCAGGAGGCTCCGGACAACAGGGACTGGCCCCACTGGCTCTGCAGAGGGGTTTTTCACGACCCATCAATGTCAAGGCTGTTTCGAGAATTCCCATCTATGTCTTAAAACAAAAGTCCTTTTTGATAGATTTGGCTAATATACTGTATTACTTCATTGTCTAGAAAAAAACCTCTGCAAGCTCTCACACAAGCTCTACCTTTCACCTGGCTGTTTATGTAGGCAGCAGAATAATAATAAGTGGACCCAAAAGTGGTTTTTATAACACAAAGTGACATCACATTAGCAGATCAAAAGAGAGCCCTGGGTATTGGATGGATTTCATGGCTGGCTGAGACAGTCTGAAAATCTTTTCCTCTGGCTCTGAATAAAAACAAGTCCAGATGTAAACAGGAAACGACAACCAATATGAAACAGAAAAACAAACCTTTTGCAGTGGTCTTTACCTTAGAAAATACCAAAAAACACAAATTTTATTTAAGAATATTGTTCTTTAACATTTCTTCTAAGCCAGATGTTTTCTATTCAATTTTGGGGACTGCCAACACATTTTTCATTGATCCAAGTTATCTTCTGGATTAGTTTTAGCTTGAATGTTCCCTTTTCCAGCTCCTCAATACTCCTTTGTTCTTCATTTCTACCCCAGTGTGGGCTCATGTCATCAGGTGACCTAAATGATTACAGCAATTAAATATCAATTCTTATTCAAGGCAACCCTTCTTTGCCTTCAAATTGAGGAGTAATCAAGTCACACCACCTCTGTTACATAATCATCAAAGATTTTCTTTCAGTAAATTGTCTTAAAGTGGCATGTTAGAATGCATACAAAATATTTTCTAAAGATAAAATTTTAAAAGTTAACCCACATCCCTGACATATAAAAGCTGGCCAGAAATCCCCTAAAATTACTCCATAATGTCATAACCAAGTGCACAATTACCAGGTTAATGTTATTTTTATGAATTCTGAATTCGCTCAACTGCTAAATCACAGGATACAAGACCTGGGTTGAACTTTTTCTTAAGTAGTTTGCATGGGCAGACACTGGTTTGCTGTGTAGTTTCCTGTCTTGTCAAGTCTCTGGCAAGCAGGAAGAGGGGAGGAGATGCTGAGCAGTGACCATGGTCCTTCCTGAACCACGCGGTTCCCTGCTGTACGTGACAATGGCTCAGAGCAGACTGGTCATCCTCAAAGGATAGGGAGGAAGAATCACCACAGATGTCAGCAGAAAACTGCCAGTGGATGGTCTCCTCAGGTGCTTCCACAGAGAGGAAGAAAGTAGTCAAATATGCCAGAGAAACGCCTGAACTGAGGAGAAACAGTAATATAATTCCGAATAATAACCTACTCCTCACGGAAAGTTATCCAAGGAAAAAAAAAAAGTACCACTTTTTTTTTCCCCTTCTCAATGGAAAAACAACAAAACCACAAATTGGAGCCATGGAGGTAAAATACAGATGAAGTGGAAAACACTCTTGTCCTGCTCTCCTGCTTCCAAATGCCGCTTTACCATGGGAATTACTTTACTGGGGCAAGCAAAAGATCAAATACTGTATCTTTGATCAATTTGGAGTCTCTTACTTCTATAAAATGGGGAATAAAAAACTGCCAATTGATTAAAAAAACAGCAAAATCCTTTACAAAACTGTAAAGCTCTAAAGATATACTTACTTGCATTTTACCAATAAAAGATGGTAACTTTAAAAGAAGAAAAAAGATGGTTACAAACTGGTGCCAAATCAAAATAAAGGATGCAAGTTTTAGTGCTTCTTCTGAACTCTTGCCCTTAAAGTAGTGTTTTTCAATATTTTTCAAAAGAAAGATTACTGTGAATTCACTCTATCATCCTAATTCATCTCTCCCTCTCCCTGTTTCTCTCCACTCCCAATGAACAAAAGGGAAGCCGAGTTCTGCCCAGCACCACCATCTGATGCCTTAGCGGGTGGCAAGGGCTCCTTGCTACACTTGGTCAGTTTTAACAAATACAAACAAGGAACAGGATAATTCTGCAGTTGTGTTTTAAGTCACAGATGTGCAACCTGATGCCATGAATTAAAACTTCTTATGATAAACAATAAAATTAAGTCATAATTTAAAAAACAGGAACATTTACTTAAAAGAAAAAGGGAAAAAGAAAAGCTTCAAAACCAGAACGTGACACACTGTTAAATATTCTAACGTGCGTTCAAAGTACTGGAAACCAGGCAATTTTACCAAAGGGAATGCCACGATGACATGTGGACTGTAATCACAGAAGACAGTTCTGAAACATAAAGGCACTCATTGAAAAGAGTAAACAGAGGAAACGAAGGCAAGGATACAGAAAAATGATCAGGTGCTTTGAGAGCAAGGCTCTGAGAAATGACTTGGACACGGCCGTGGAGCTGAGGTGGATGTCTGGCCAACCGTCTGGGTTCCAAGGGGTGAGAATACAAATGGCAGGACTCAAGAACAGGGCACCGCTGCAGGCTCCAAACAAGTCTCTAGTTCTTGCTCCCAAGTGGAAATGCTTTCCAGACTTCAACAGGTCTCCTCAGGAGGACTTGCTCTCCGCCATGTAGTAACGATAAAGAAAACCTAAGAGAATAGCACCCACGATGGGGAAGATCCAATACGACCAGTAGCTAGATGTTCAAGGGGGAAAAAAGCAATAAAATTATGAAAATTTCATACCAAACGTTCCCTATCATTCAACATTCACATTTTAATACTAAAGTATTTAAATACTTCCACATTTAATATTCTCCAAATCAAAGAATTTTGATTTGGAGAAATAAAAAAACAAAGATTTTAATTAAAGTGAAAGTTCAACAATAATTTTAAAAGGACTAAAAATGGAACACATAGCATGATACCAAAAAAGATAATACACACACACACACCTCAGTATGTGTTTTCACAAAGACATAAATGGTTATTTCTGAGTTATGGGATTACCAATAGTTTAAATTTTTCTTCAAGCCTTTTCACATATTCTACAATTAACATCCTTAAACAGGAAAAAGCCACCATTTTATGTATATAATTATCAGTGTAGAACCAATGATACCTAAAACAATTGCTGATATTTTATCTGCCCCAAATGTATTTTTAAAATTTAATCCTCACAACAATCCTATGAAATGAGTACTATCATTATTCTCATTTTACACACAGAAAACACAAGCTCTGCACCCAAAATCATAAACAGAAGTTAGTCAAGCAGCTTGATTCCTATCCTCTTGTTTGGACACTAATAAGGACACACACACAAACACACACAGAACATACTGATAATGCTAATAAAGTAAGGCAAATGGTAGCTGGCTTAAGAAGTCCTACAAAGAAACTTTCCTCAGTTTCAGGACAGTCATTATTCTCCTCAAAATAAAGAGAATTCCCTGGTGGCCCAGTGGTTAAGACGACTCACTTTCACTTCGGTGGCCCTGGGTTCAATCACTGGTTGGGGAACTAAGATCTTGCAAGTCATATGGCACAGTCAAAAATAAAATTAAAAAAAAAAAATCCTTCCTCTCTATTAGAACTTATTAACACTGCTAGTTTTAATCCAAATGACCTGGCTGCCCCTCCACTTAAGACATATGCAGTCGTAGTATTAAAAGGCTTTGACGTCCACAAAAACCAGCTGTGGTTCAGTAATAAAAATGATTCTCTTTGCCTGAACATGTCAAGCACTTTGTACATTAAAGTGTGGCAGAAAGCTGTTCTGGACAAGTTTAGAATGTCAGCCAGGTAGCTTTGCTTAAAGACACAAGCAAGTTGGTCAGCATGTACAACAGCAATATGGCACAGGGAAACATAAAAGTAATCTCCCCAGAAGAGTAATGATTTCAGGAACCTTCCAGGGCAGCCCAAGAGGCAAAAGAGATCAAAAGCAGGACCCTTGACAAAACACAGAAGATAAAGCCTTCAGTGCAAAAGGCTAAGAATGGTTGGCCATCAATCCTCAGATAATCCTTTGTAACTTTATGACCATTTGAGAACAGAAGTAGAGGAAATGCATCTATACTGCAGCAAAGTAGATACAGGTTCAACAACAACCTCTTGCCCATAAGACAGAACTTTATTCATTCAAATTTATCCAGGTTATTGCTTGTAGCTGTGACTGTTATTTTTACTGGTTTGTAGTATTCCACTGTATGAATATCCCAGAATGAATTCATTCATTTTACTAATGAATGGTTATTTGGGTTGTTTCCAATATTTTAATATCTTGAATAATGTTGCTATGAGCATTCCTGTAATGTGTTCACTGGTATATATGTATACACATTTTCCTTGAGTGTATACATACATACACACACATATATATATATATCCCTAGAAATGGAATTGCTGGATCAAAAGTTACTATATTATCAAATTTACTTGATGATGCATAAACTGTTTTCCACAGTGATTGTACCCATTTACATTTCCTCAAGACCCTAACAGGGCCTAAGAATATTGGTTAATTCACTTCCTAAACAACTCCTCTTATTTTTAGAATTTTTAATTTTGGCCAATCTGATAGGTGTGAAATATACCCTATGATTTTAATTTGCATCTCTCTGATGACAAATGAAATCAAACCTCTTTTTTTTTTAATATGCTCACATTTGTGCTTCCTATTCTGTAAGGTGCTTAGGTCTTTTTCTCATATTCTACAAGTTATTTTTTAACTTCTTTGTAAAAATTCTTTATGTATTCTACGTAATAATTCTTAACCAATTTTAAGTGTTGTAAAAGTCTATAGCAAGTTTATGGCCTGTATTTTCAAATTCTTTATGGGGCTTTGGGCTGAGTATAAATCTTTACTATCAAGGAAGCTGAATTTACTAACAGTTTCCTTTAATTTCCACTTTTTAAAAATATTCTAACCATCATCTCAAACAAAAAAGACACGGTACTTTTATGGGGGGAAGACACATTTTCTCTTTCTATGAAATGCCTTAAATGAGATCTCAGAAACAGCTCTATATAATCTCTATATTAAGCCAAGGATGCTACAATTATCTCAAGTAGAGACACTATTTAAGGGATGACAAATGTATACTTTTCAGGGCTACTACTACTGTATTAGCAACATTACTGCAAGGGACATTACTAGGTAAACCTTTGAGAAAACTCAAACTCCTGAATATGACTGTGATACACAATTTTTTTCTTTTGTAAAATGTAATAATAGCATCCACATTATAGGTGTGTTGTGAGGATTAAAAGAGAATAAGTTTTTAGGGGCAACGGCATAGCTGGGCTGAGCTGCAGAGACTGCGGGTCTGACAGGAGTAATACTTGTCCATGTACTCTTGCCTCTTACTACATATGACTCTGATTTATGCCACAACAAGATTTAAAAATTACTCAAAGCAAGAACTTTTTTGAGATTATTCAAGATGACTGAAACTGGAAAAATTAATTTTGCTAAAGCTAAGAGACTACTGATTTGCAATAATTTTGACCAAAAAAAAGAGAATCAGCTGTCAAACTATACTCTTAAGTTATGTTACATATGTATATTTATGGAAGGAACCTCTTTGCCACATAGTATGTTGGAGCATAAGAAAGTCTATTAAGGGAATACCAACCTTTTGCACGTATTGCTTTTCGGAGGTTCCTGAAGAAGATGCATATTTAAAAACAAACAAAACAAAAAAAGATTAACACAGAGTATATAAAACTTCTCATGAATATTCATGTAAACTATGAAACTAAATAACAACTTCATCTTTCATGTAATTTGATGTTCTCAAGTATCCATATGTAATGGGAAGATGGGCAATTCTTTTTCTGATAATATACTGGCATTCTCTAGTAAACAACCACTAATGAAAGCATACAGAAATGACCTAAACTCTTTTTATTTATTGGGGAAAAAAATGCCATTGATACAAACTACATTACAATAAACTAATGAACTAATTTGCAGTCACAATGATAAGCCTAGTTTAGCTGGACTTGCCACTGGCAGTAGTTAAAATCACATTTCCTGAAAACATATTTAAAAAATAAAAACTCCTCTCTTGTAACATAGAAATCAACTGGGAAATGCTCAAAAGCATGCAGATGACTGCTCTGTGGCTTAGAGAAGCAAACTGGTTTACTCTCTGAAATCATAATAATTACGATTAGAGATCTTGGGGCTTATTTCACACCGAAAACAGGAAAAATGGGGTTAGGGTGAAGAAAATACCAAAATAAATTTTTTAAAAAATGTGGCAGCAACTAATCAAGAGATACTGATACATCAGTGCCAACACTGATGAACCCTGAAAATGTTACTTGACAAAACCAGACAAAAAGACTATGTATTACATAAGTCCATTTACATGAAATGTTCAGCACAGGCAACCAAGAGGCAAGAAAGAAGATTAGTGTTTTCCTAGGGCAGGGAGAAGAGGATCTGGAGGAACACAGAAAATGACTGCTGAAGGTTATGGGGTTTCTTTTTAAAGTGATGAAAATGCTCAAAAATTGATTTGTGATTATGGTTGCACAACTCTAAATATACTAAAAACCCTTTACCTGTACATCTTAAATAGTTGAATTGGATAACATGTGAATTACATCTTAATAAAGCTGATATCAAAATTTTAAATTCAATTTATGTAAACATCAAATGAATTTATGGATTTCATTAATTAGTTGTAGAGTACAAAAAAGCACGCTAACTTACCGCCAGAGGACAGTAACCCATTAGCATAGGTTACTGTTGCCCGAAAGATCATCTCTGCCAATAGTCAGCAGTATGCCAGGGTATGAACACATAATTACAGTTCTCAGTAATCTCCAAGAATTCCAACAACCCTACATATACTGGCCTAGATACTTTAGAGCAGACCATGAGGTGAGTTTTAGCTTCCTATATCCAAAACATTGTAATGCAAATGAGACCATGCCTCAAACCTGAAAGAAATTCACCTACAGGCAAGTAAAACCTCTAATAAGTTTTAGATAAATCTTATTACTTTACTATTACACTTCTTTGAGACTCTGATGATAACAATCTGAGACATTTCTCCTTGAGTAGAATGAGTCAGGCTAGTTAAAACATGTTACTGTCAATCTTTGAGAAATACAGCAAATGTTTTGCAGAGTTGAAAGGTGGGAGTGGTACTGATGGTTGTGTCTGCATCTCATTTATAACACTGCCTTTCAAAATATTCCACTACTGTAACCAAAAAATGATTGAATTCTATGAAGAAAATGTCCACAGTCTTTTATGCTTTCATTATCCACAAATATACCAATGATTTATAAAACAAAAAATGTAGAATAAGCATTTTTTTTTAAAAAAGAAGGTAATCTGAAAGGCTTACATGAGAGCATAATGAATAATATATGTATTACTTTGCTTAAGCTATAAAAACATTAAAAGCCATTAGTTCATATAAAGGAATTCTCTAGAAGTTTTTAGTCTCTTTTACAACCACAAGCACTGGGTGTGTGCTAACTCGAGTGAACCTGAAACAATGCAGTGAGCAACCCAGGGAAGAGGTGGGGAAGAGAGGAGACATACCGAGACCATAATGGTAATAGTTCCTAACAGGCAATTTTTAAAAATTGAAATATATATGGTTTACATCCTTCTTTCCTACTGCTCATTCCTCCTTTTAACCAAGTATCTGAACCCGTTTTAAGATCAAGCTTCCATGAAGGCAAAAAGAATAACTACCCTAACACTGGAGGAAAGAGAAGAGAAAGCAGCATATCCTCTTTAGGATACTGACAGCCAAATAAATGCCAAAGTGCAGTTACTCCGCTTTTAACCAACTATAAATGAAAGAGTTGTTTAAGGCACTGCTCATGGTAGCCAAGTGCCTCAGCCAACTTCGGAAAGAAGCC
Organism: Okapia johnstoni; assembly: GCA_024291935.2. Taxonomy (NCBI): domain Eukaryota; kingdom Metazoa; phylum Chordata; class Mammalia; order Artiodactyla; family Giraffidae; genus Okapia; species Okapia johnstoni. The sequence continues at coordinate 98,909,296 of CM044310.1, read as the reverse complement.
AAAGAAGTTATTTTTAATTTAACAAAATTCAAAAGAAAAAAGTTCTAGTAACATAAAACCTTTCTTCAAGTCTACCTTTCTGTTCTCATAGTGCATAGTTCTCATTTCCACTCCAGAGCTCTGTGCTGAGTCTAACAGATGCTTAGGTGAAATTCCTACAGTTTATGACTGACTTTAATTTACCCCTGTGGGTGTTCAGGCATATCTTGGCTGCTTACGTTCTTGCCCACACGTTAATTTACATGCAAGATTGGTCAGGAGAAGGCACTGGTCTCCATCTTTGGCACAGGTAATAGTAACAACAACACCCTATGATTTTAGTGACAAAACAGCAGTTCAAATCCAGAGTTCTTCTACCAAAAGCTTTCTCAAGTAATTAACATTCATGTTTCTTTCTCCTCCAACAAGCCCGGAATACACTCCCAAACAACCACATCACTCTAAGTCTACTCTAACTTCAATTCAAAATTAACAGAAATTAACTGTTTAAACAAGGTGGTTCCTCACGTTCAAGATTCACTAAGGCTTTAATTCCCTCATAAAATAAATACATAAATAAATACATGCACATACATATAAATACTAAACAAAGGAAATATTTCATATTTTTTGAGTAACCTTTTTATTAATGCCGATTATAACTGAAATTACATCTGATATCTTCAGGCTCCATGCTAAATCAGTTTCCTCACTTGTGAACTGAAAAGCTCAGATCAGATGAACCTGAATTCTAAAGTTATATTCAATTAACTCAACACATTTCTCTGACCCAAGGGCACTGTAGCAAAACCTACAAGAGCAGACTTCTAAAGATCAGAGAGATGTTAATACCATGCTCCCACATCCAGGAAGACTGAAGGAGCACAACCACAAAGAGATGCTTCTATCTCACAGTAGAACATAAAGATGCTTCTTCCAGATGCTCTTCTGATATGCTTTCATGTGGTTAAAAGAATGATAAAGAAATCTCATAACTGGCAAACATATGGGAAAGGATTTAGGGATCAGTGGGAGGTGGTTTCACTATGAACCCTGTTTAGGGAAAAAAACAGGAGAACACATGCTTAAGGAATGGTGTATTTTGTCACCAGAATATAAACACAGGAAGCAATGAGTCAAAATTATGGTTATGAGGCATTCAAATATATAGACAGGGCATTATACATATACCTTCAAGCCTAAATAGCTTATATTTAGACTTTCAGAGATTTAAATAAAAAGGAAACATAAGGTATATAAGAAGCTTACATGTTAATTCCTAAATTGAATATTTGCCATTCCTAGAGGATTCCAAGTATTTAAAATTGGAAGAAGTAGATTTTAAGCCACAGGACACCTTCAACAAATTTAATGAGTATTTGGGTGTCCTGGTAGTTTTTGTTGCCTTTTATTTAGAATAGTTTGGTTTGTACGTGGCCAGAAACATGAAAAACAACTTGGGAAGTTTGGGCTTCAAACTACTGCAAAGGATTCTCCCCTCAGAATACAAAAAACTGTATGTAACATTAGCTATCACTATATGATTTCTAATGTTAGGTTCATCGTACAATCTAGGAAGTCTGAGTTTTGAAAGTACATGATGTCAATATGTTCATGGCCATGGGGTATGGATCTTGAGGACAGTCTTCTCATGAAGCTCCAACGTACTAAGATTTCTTTCTAGATGAGAATACAGTCTTAACAACTACTGTCTTGTAAAGCATAAATGCCTGGTCAGCCCAGTCATACAAAAAATAATTCCCTGTACATAAGGGCAAATGCAAACATGAAAACCACCTGCTGAGACAAATTTCTACACGACTTTCTCAAGAATCCATTGTGACAAGATATAGAAGATAACACGGAAGGAAAAAATTAAAACACTCAAGAGACTATTCTACTGGGACCTAAGAAGTGAAAAACTTATCACCACATTGGAGGGCTGATTTGAAAAAGATGTTACCCTTGTCCTTCTGACATCTTGTTTTGCAAAACTACCCATCATTCCTAAATAAAGCATTACAAGGAGAGGCACTAACCCTTGAGATTTCTCAAGAAGGGTATTTTGTCTTTCAAGAGTGACCTTGCCATTATGGTCTGCTTTATTTCAAAAGATTATGTTACAAAATACAAATACTAGGTTAAAAAACAAACAGTCAACAATAAAACAACCACACAAAATTCTTTGGTAAATAGCAAGCACTACTCATCCAAAGGCATATCCATTTCAAATATTAATCAATTGGGTTGTAGGTATGATAGGAATATTTAACAATTCTTAAAAGGAAATTCTTAGTAGGATGCAACCAACTACATCACAAAACTATAAAGTACATGTTCTTTTTAGTTTCCCTCTCATTAACAAGAAGGTAAAAAAAACATTATGTATGTTCCTGTATGTACCTATAATAGAAAACTCTGTATAACAAAAGTCTGTAGCATCTGGGAGAGAAAAATGTATCTGCCTTTAAATGCAATTTACAAATTGCTTCTAACATAGATGGAAGTGACTAGATTTCTTAAGTTGAAAAATGACGTTTAAGAAACATGCTACGCTTTTATAGAGACAACCTTACTTGCTTAAAAACATGTTTATAAATTGATAGGGAACAGTCACTAAGGTAAAATGCTTTAGTAGAAAGAATCAAGGGTCAGACAACACCTGTGAGATTTTTAAAGGATGGGGTAGTTGGTCTGTTGGTCAATCCATCCGCCTTCCATCCATCTATTCACATTTATTTATGCACAGAATCTCTTCAGAAGAGTAAACGAGGAAAATGGCATCTGGCTACCTCAGGAGAAGGGGACCTGGGAGACAGAGCTAGCGATGGGAATCATTTTTATAGTATACTTTTTTGTACTATTTGAATTTTTAACCATGTACACCACAAACTTCCCATTCAAAAAATTTAAATGGAAAAATGGTCAAGTTATTGTGTCTATTCACTGCAATGAGACTTGACTAGTGAAGCAGTTGCGAACTGTAACCTAAAAAAAACCTGCTGAATAAATGAATGAACAGTACCACACTTTTTGGTCAGGTTGCATCTGTATGTTACCTTATTTCCTGAACTGAAGGTAGACTCTGACTGATAAAGATTTTAACCAAGAATTAAATGCATAATCAAGAGACGTCACTGACCACAAATGTATCTTGGTTACTTGCAGCACAGTGGACAGGCAAATGGGCATAGAAAACAGTTTCTAAGGTGAGTTTCCATAACTCAAAAGCAGACCAGAAAAATGTTAACTCAAATGTGAAGAGAAGACTGATAGCTCTCAGCATGGGGACTAATTCAGCTGAGAAGAAATTTAAGAGATAAAAATGTTTTTAATTCTAGTTATCTTCAACTGAAGCAGGTAAGAAAAACATCCGTAGTCTCTAAGCTTTTAAGCTTTGGTATTGTAACAAACACTTCACGGTCTTGAACATCAGGCATTATCAGTCTAACAAGGAAACAATGATGACCATCGGTGTCAAAGCAAAAGTAGTATGAAAAGTAGTTTCTAAAAAACTGGGAAAAAGTTCCTGATTTGCACTCTGGAATAGCATGTTTTAGATGCTTTAAAAAAAGTTTGTTTTTTTTTTTGCAGGGGTGCGGGGGTAGTTTCAGATGGGGAAGAGATATGGAGTTGTGGAGGGAGGAGAAAAGCAGAGAAATAAAGGAAGGGAAATGAAAACTCTGTCCATAAGGTGGAAGAAACCTCTAAATGAGGCACTGTAAAAAAAATCAATTCTTTACAGAGGTTCTGAAACCTTAACCAAAAGAATAGTAATGAAATGACTTTGACATTTACTTCTTCATGGTAAATGTAAAAAAAATTAAGAAAAGAGATACCTGCAGCCTAGATGCAGACTGCTACTGCTGCTGCTAAGTCGCTTCAGTCGTGTCCGACTCTGTGCGACCCCATAGACGGCAGCCCACCAGGCTCCTTCGTCCCTGGGATTCTCCAGGCAAGAATATTGGAGTGGGTTGCCATTTCCTTCTCCACTAGATGCAGAAGGGCTTATTTAAAACCCATGTAAGAAATAAATCTGAAGGCTCAAGAATTTCTTCCTGGAACTAAAATCAGGCTGGACTATATAAGCTCTATGACAGCCTATGTAGGTGGTCTTGAAAATTTTCCCAAAGGTTTCCCTTGGCGGGTCTGCCTGAAGTACAGCAGTGTGACTGGAAAACACTCAGTAATCAGACTCTCTATTTAAAGGAGACTGTCCTTTGAGTACAGCAGACATGAGGAAAACAGAGCCTTGAAAACACTGCCCTTAATCACTGTTTAATTTAAGCCGGGCTGGGGCCAAACTACATTTGGAGACTTCTAAATTCTTACCAAATTTCACCAAATCTCACCAGCTAAAAGGGTTTCTTTTTCTTTATTTCTTATAAAAAGTTCAAGGCTCAACAGTTTTAATTTATCTGAGACATCTCTAGTTACTTCTTTGGTCTACAGAAGGCAGACAGTGCTTTCCATAGAAGAGAATTAAAAGCTCCCTAAAAGTTTCCCCATGAAAAGACGGGCATGTCATTCAGCCAAATGTCTGGCGCTTGACTACCTGGGTTACTTTAAATGCAAACTCCCACCTCCAGAGAGCATGAATCAGTAGTAGTAATGTAAGCCCAGGGAATACGCATTTCGGAAAACATGCCAAGAGATTCCAATACATACGGTACAAAGAACAGAACTGGAAAAACACTGCTCTCCATTCCTAAGAATGGTCCTAACTACATACTATACCACCAAGGAAGAAAAATAGCAACAAGAAGCAATTTGTAAGACTTCTGGACACTGGAACTGCCCCCCCACAAATCGATTTTACTTGTTTTAATATAAAAAGTACTCTCAGGGTGCTGTGAACAAGAGGGTTATGGTTCCTGAATATCAGGTGCATCTCCTGTACAAACAGGCATATCCCTCAAGTCAGATGTTGACCTCTGAGAGCAATGGTTTCTGGACATGTTCAATATACCAAACAAGCCATGCTTAGTTCATATTTTACCTTAATTACACAAGTGAAGATTTAAGAAAGGATAGTACATGTGTTAGGAGGGGAGGACAAACAACTACCAGTGCTCTCAAAGCATTTAAGGAACCATTTCACATCCCCTTCATAAACAATCCAACAGTTCAGAGTAGCAGAGTGCAACAAGATGGAAGAGTTAATTTATACAAACACTCTGGATGGTGGGGGAACAGGTGGCAGAATCTGTCAAGCAACCTCTTGAGCTGAAAGAATCCGTGTGTCTCGGCCAATTTTGCTGTCACACAGGTTCAGTAATTCCAGCTCAATGCGGAAAGGGAGGCTAGAAGGAGGAAAAGGGGAAGAAGCATTGCCTCCATGAAGTTCTGGTGACAACTAACTGCTGTGTCTTTAAATTAAGACAGTAGAACAGTCAAGGAAAACAGAAAAAAAAATGAGGGAATAAGGGAAGTGAGGCATCCAGCTTGTGGGAAACAAAAAGGCATTCAAATTTTCTTCCTGGTACATTATGCAGTTCACATTAAAGTTTTCAAATATTTAATCTTTTACTTTTGTGGTATCAGTGAGTGAATGGGAAGGGCGTGTAGACCTATTTGAGCCCAGACAACAGGGTAATGGGGACAGAAAGGCCTGTTCCAGCCAATTACTCAATTATTCCAGTCTACAACTTGTTCTAAGACTTGCAAGAGTAAATCAACTTTCCAATTCTTTTTCCAACACAGAAGCAATTATTATCGCCTATACTATTGAATGTAAGAACACGGGTCATAGCTTCAGAGTTTCAATTTTTTAAAGAAATGAATAGGGGCCTGAACGAAATGTTCCTATTGTTCAAGACTCTGATACTTTTTTCTGAGATGGTACAAGATGCAAATTCCTGAAAAATGGGATTTTTGCTTAGAGGGAAAAGTAAACATTTCTCGTTAAAATACTTCAAAAAAAAAAAAGAAGCAATTCCATTTGAGTAAATAGAAATATAAACACGTGAAACACACAAGAGAAATAGAGGACTTCTTACCTTGCTACCACCTCCTGGTTTAAGGTCGTTCTGTTTAAAGAGGAAAACAAATAATATTTTAAGACACATCCAAACAAACTCTCATTAGGTGCCTATTTCTAACTTTGGGACATGAGACTACCTTCTGTTAGCAATGCCCTAGGAAATGTCAGGGACTATAGAAGGGTCCCGGAGAAGGCAATGGCACCCCACTCCAGTACTCTTGCCTGGAAAATCCCATGGATGGAAGAGCCTGAAAGGCTGCAGCCCATGGGGTCGCTAAGAGTTGGATACGACTGAGCGACTTCACTTTCACTTTTCCCTTTCATGCAATGGAGAAGGAAATGGCAACCCACTCCAGTATTCCTGCCTGGAGAATCCCAGGGATGGAGGAGCCTGGTGGGCTGCCGTCTATGGGGTCGCACAGAGTCGGACATGACTGAAGCGATTTAGCAGCAGCAGCAGCATAGAAGGGTCCTGCCCACTCCCCCCCCACCCCCCACATCCCTGACTCTGAGCACATCATAGTCCCTTGTTAGAATGGTATGGTCCACAGTTACCACTTTTAGCAAAGAATTTGCAAGAACAATCAAAGCATTATTTTAGATCATGATATTAACCTCATTGCAAAGAAATTAATCAACTAAAAACCCACTTCCAAAATCAGTTCCTTTTCAGAGATACTCTATGTGCTGATTTACAAACAAGAAGCTCCAGCTTAGCACAGTAAGGCTGGATGATTTTGGAGAAAATTTAGCCTGATGGCTGGGCTGAATGAATTTCCATTTTAGTCATTCATTCCCTCATCACGATCTGTGGCTGCTAGATAGCTTCCTCTCTCTACAAGTACTCCTAGCTCGGCTGGTTCTTACCGGGTGCACATCACCAATGTAATACTGCTTGAGCATTTCTCTGGCGTCAGAGGAGTGGCCTACATCTTCAAAGCTTTCAGTTGCATCTCCTCCAGCTTGTTCCATCAGAACCTCTTCTCCTCCAGGATGCTACAAGAAAAAGATATTTATTAAAGTAAGGGCTCTCTGAAAAGCTAACTGATATAAGCTCCTTCCCCGCTGCCCTCCTCTTTTCCCTTTTCTCCTTTAAATGGCAGCAATGGGATGAACCAGCACTGTATACCCTGTGACAGGAGCAATGGGGAGAACACTACATAATTCCTGTGTCTTCTGGCCAAAAATGCACACTGCGGGTTTAATTATGAGGAAACCTAGGAAAAATCACAAACTGAGAGACATTCTACAAAATGATCAGCCTGTGATCGCCAACAATATCAAAGTCAAGAAAGCCAAGGAAAGACGATTATTCTATTCCTGGTCTGGGATGATTCCACATACTGCGGGGCTACTAAGCCCATGTGCCACAACTGATGAGCCCACAATTACTGAGAAGCACAGGCTCTAGGCCCACAGGTTTCAGGAGATTAGTTACTGCCTAATGGTTATGAAGTTTGTTTGGGGTAATGAAAAAGCTTTAGAAATAGACAGCAGTGTTGGTTGCACAAACTGTGAGTGCAGTTAATGTCACCTAATGGTACAGCTAAAAATGGTTACAATGGAAAATTTTATGTGTACTTTACCACACACACATACAAAGCTTGGTTTACATACCTATAATTAATGTAACCCCAAAATTTACTTTTGTCTGAATTACAGCAAAATAAAACAAGTAAGACCAAAGGAATCTGGAGGTTAGTGAACTAGATTGGTTACCAGTGCTATTCAAATCTATCCCACAATCATAAATTTCTCCCTGTTTTTATTAAGTAGACCTAACATAAGGTGGCAATAAGGACTTCATGATCTGAGCCACAGTCTGCTCCCAGTCTTGTTTTTGCTGATTGTATAGAGCTTCTCCATCTTTGGCTGCAAAGAATATAATCAATCTGATTTTGGTGTTGACCATTTGGTGATGTCCATGTGTAGAGTCTTCTCTTGTGTTGTTGGAAGAGGGTATTTGCTATGACCAGTGCGTTCTCTTGGCAAAACTCTATTAGCCTTTGCCCTGCTTCATTCTGTACTCCAAGGCCAAATTTGCCTGTTACGCCAGGTGTTTCCCGACTTCCTACTTTTGCATTCCAGTCCCCTATAATGAAAAGGACATCTTTTTTGGGTGTTAGTTCTAAAAGGTCTTGTAGGTCTTCATAGAACTGTTCAAGTTCAGCTTCTTCAGCATTACTGGTCGGGGCATAGCCTTGGATTACCGTGATATTGACTGGTTTGCCTTGGAAACAAACAGAGATCATTCTGTCATTTTTGAGATTGCATCCAAATACTGCATTTCATTGATGCTTTTGAACTGTTGTGTTGGAGAAAACTCTTGAGAGTTCCTTGGACTGCAAGGAGATCCAACTAGTCCATCCTAAAGGAGATCAGTCCCGGGTGTTCATTGGAAGGACTGATGTTGAAGCTGAAACTCTAATACTTTGGCCACCTCATGCGAAGAGTTGACTCATTGGAAAAGACACTAATGCTGGGAAGGATTGGGGGCAGGAGGAGAAGGGGATGACAGAGGATGAGATGGTTGGATAGCATCACCGACTCGATGGACATGGGTTTGGGTAGACTCCGGGAGTTGGTGATGGACAGGGAGGCCTGGCGTGCTGCGATTCATGGGGTCACAAAGAGTAGGACACGACTGAGCGACTGAACTGAACTGACTGAACATAAGGTGGTACACATTTCCCACGTCTGCTTTGCTTTTAAATCTCATATAAATTTGCAAAAAAGATTCTTCTGAATTTGACAGCCTTTATGTTTTAAGACTAATGGATCTTGTCTCAGCTTTTATTGTATAAGCAATTAAATAACATTACAAATATTTCAAATAAACTATATGGCAGTCAAGATCATAAACTTTCAATTGATGAAACAATGCCTGCGATGGATTCATTTCTATTTCAGTCCAGCAATAATCAAGTTAAATACTTTACAGATACAAAGGAAATTTTGTGATGTCTTCCTGTGAAGGGTTTTAGTAAATTCAATTGTCCACGGAATATGTGGCAGGGAGTGGGGGAAATATTTCAGCTTCTCATTAAGTGCATGTACTAAGTATTATTGAAAGGAGGAGAGAAAATTTATATTTTAGTATAGAAAATAAAGAGGACAAATTGCTAACAAATACTTCTAGATTACTAATTCTATGGAACGGATAAGGAACAGATGAACAGAAAAGAGAATGTGAAGAATGACAGTTACAGAATAAAAATCTTGTTGGGAAAAAAATTACACAAATTCTGTGAATGGAAATTCCATGGTGATGTAATAAAAATGTAACAATAGGATATGCTAAAGACCACCTGACTTGGAAAATGAAATCTAGAAACATTAAGATTACAGAAGCTGCAAAATTAGGCCAGGCTAGCCAAACAGATTAGCAAAATACTAATCATCAAAATAAGATATGGAGGTTAAAGTTTTGGAGAGGATAAAAACTACTTCCTAAAAAATAGTCTGGGGAAAAAAAAAAAAAAAAGTCTGACAACTCAAAGAAAGATAAGAGACCTGGGTGGTGAACAGCAGGAAATGGTGCAGGTCCATAGGTATTTGCATTTGGACTAGAAAGAACCTAGAAAGGTAGGGGTGTCACCTGCTGCTGCTGCTGCTGCCAAGTCGCCCCAGTCGTGTCCGACTCTGTGCGACCCCATAGACGGCAGCCCACCAGGCTCTGCCATCCTGGGGATTCTCCAGGCACCTAGGAGAGGTTAACTTGATGGCTGCCAGAAAGGGTGTAACTTTGGCAGTTCCAACTGCTCAGGGTCTAAATATCAGGTCTGCAGATCCAAACATAACTCATCCCCACCAGATGATATACCCTTATACCCCACCATGTTAGGTCCTACGGCTACAGATTCTCACGATTCCTTAGGTATCTTCATGGTGTTTATTTATCACAACTGCAATTATTTATTTAATGTCTTCTTCCTCTACTAGACTATAAGCTCCCCAAGAACAGGAACCATGGCTGTCTTACTCATGGCTATATTCCTGAATATAGCACAGAACCTGGAACACAATGAGATCTAGGGGGCGCTCCCAGTGACCTTCTCCACTCCCACCTGCCCTCTCTCCCTCTCTGGCATTTATGCCACACAAATACACACACCAAAGTCGATGTGTCGATCAGGGCAGCTCACCTGGACAGTGCTGGAGGTTAAATTTTGCCTCATGTTATTTCTAGCTTTCCCTAGGACTAGCCACATGGGCCTGTTCGAGGAAAGAAAGCATACTTGCTATAGATTTGTTAATTCCACAAGCTAGATAACGACTGAATTGCACTTTCATTTGACCAGCCTTGGAGAAAGACAGTAAGAATTGTGCTTAGTCAAACTCTGAAGCTTTCAGGGGGTCTATGCACTCAAAAGATGCTATAGGAAACAACATAATTTTTAATTATTAGTAAAAAATAGCCACTAACACTCACTGAGCTCTTTATGTCAGGTACTATGGTAAGTCTTTGTATGAATTACCTAAATTAACTGTCTCGACAACAACTCTGTGGAGTACGTACTATGATCTCCCTTGAACAGATGGGAAAAGGTCTTTACAGAGCACATTTTCCTAAGTTTACAGTAAAGCAGGAAACTGAACAAGACTCTTTAATCCCACAGCACACATCCAGCCATTATAAAGTTTTATATACCAAATGTGTGTGTATATATACATATGTGTGCATGTATGTATATATATATATATATATATATATATACATCTCACCAAAATTCTCTTCAAAAGACACCTAAGAAAACAAAAAGGCAAAATACAGACTGTGAGAAAATATTCACAATACATATTTCTGAAAGGACTTGCATCCAGAATACATAAAGACTGCCTTCAAGTCAGGAATAAGAAAAAAATACAATTAAAAATGAGCAAGACTGAACACACACTTTATAAGACACAAACAAGGCCAATTAGCCCTTGAAGATGCTCAAAATCATTAGTCATTAGGGAAAAGCAAGTTAAACCCATTATTATATACCGGCACACATCTATCAGAATGGCTAAAAGTAAAAGCACTGACAATACATCATGTGTCAGTGAGGATGTAGAGAAACTGGAAGACTGACACGTTGCTGGTATGACTGTAAAATGCTGGGGCCACTCTGGGGAAAAAGTCTGGCAATTGCTTCAAAAGTAAAACAAAAACAAAAGAAAACAAAAAAAATATGACCTATGGGAATTCCCTGGCATCCAATGGTTAGGACTCAGAGCTTTTACTGCCAAGGGATCCCTGGTTGGGGAAATAAGATCCCACAAGTCATGTGGTACAGCCAGAAAAAAAAAAAAACACAGCAATCTCACTTGTAGGTATTTCCCCAAGAGGAATGAAAATGTGTCTACGCACCAGATTTGTACATGGAAAGTTCACAACAGCTTTATTCATAACAGCCAAAAAAAAGGAGGAAACAACCCAGTGTCAATCAACAGGTGAACAGCTAAACTATACTATACTTACAATGAAATAATAAGCACTAAACAGGAACACGCTGCTGACACACAGAAAAAATACAGATGAATCTCACAGATATGTTAAGGAAAAGATGTCAGACACAGAACAAAGCATACTGTTCTGCAGTGAGAAATCAATCACTGGTTGCAAAGGAACACAGATGGTAGAAATGTTCTAAACAGTGATGGTGATGGGGGCTATACAAGTGAGACCTTTGTCAAAGCTCACGGAACTCCACATATAAAATCTGTACGTTCTGTTGTATGGACATTATTTAGCAATAGAGTTGACTTAGATGGGGGAAAAAATCTACATGGCAAAATATTACTAACAACCCAAATGCTTATAATAGGAGACTGCTTGAATAAATTAGAATCAGTTCAACAATTTCTATGAATAATAAGGAATGTGGATATGGAAAGACTCCTGAGATATACAGTTATGTGAAAAAGGCAAGGCATATATCAGTTACCTTATGGGTGGGGGAAAAAAAAAAGAATGCAAGGAACTACATTCACTTTTGCTTGCAGGCACAAAACAAAACTCTGGAAAGATTCACAAACAGTAGCAGTTAATTTTAGGAGGAGGTGGAAGTGGGCAGATGGGAAGAAGGCTTTGCACAGTATACCTATATGACCTACTCAAAAAATTAAAAATTACCTGGGTTCCAGAAAAAAGGTGCTAGTTCTAACTTCCCTCTATCACATTCCCACTCTTCCAAATTACATCTAAGATGTGGAAGAAGGTGGCTGTAAAACAGATCTAATTCCACATTCTACAGCCATGAAAAAAACAAAAAAACAGAGGCAAATCCTAATATCATGGGCACAGGCTATCTGGTCATACTGCTTGTACCACTTAGCATTATGACTTTGTGAAAGTTATTTCTCTGCTCCTCAGTTTTCTCATCTCTACAATGGGCTATTAAGTGGATTAAAAAAGAAATTATATGCAAGCTGTTAGAATAATAAGCACCTAACACATACTGTTACACTGAATCAATTAATAAACACTGTAACTTGATTATGGGATACTATGATTCTATTTCTGTGTATCAGTCAGTTAAGTTGCTCAGTCATGTCTGACTCTGCAACCCCATGGACTGCAGCACTCCATGGAAGATGGAGGATTCAAATTCTTGGGATTTAAAGAGTTCCTTTCTTCTCTTCTATGTTGTTTTTCCCTTCAATCTATTCTCAAAACCTCAGCAAAAATAATATATTTGCAATAAATTCCTTCAATGTCACCCCCATCTTAAAACACATCAGTGGTTTTCCATTTACTTATGGTATGGTTCACAAATCCATACCACCTACCCAGCCTTGCCTGTCCTGGCTCCTGCCAAGTTCTCTGGCTATTCTTGACCTTTACTGGATACACTAAAGCCACAGCTGCTTTCAGTCCCACCAACATGCCAAACTCTTGCTTGACTCTGCAAACGCCGTAGGAATGCTCTTTTCTTTGATCTTCCCAAAGCTAGTTCCCTCTCATCAACGAAAAGTCATCTTCACAGAAGCTTTCCCAGATCACTCTTATTAAAGCAGATTTCCCCACCAAGGCCATTTTACTTTCTCAACTCCTTGCCTGTTTCCTTCCCAGGAAGAAAACACTTGGCTGTTTTTGCTTTGTCTACCTTAGAAGGTTATGTTCAAGAGGGCAGATCTATGTCTATTTTTATACTACCAGGACCTAGTACCACAGCACTTGAAAAGAGTCAGCACTAAACAAATGTCTGCTGCATGAACAAAATGCTATTCCATCTGTGAAGCAGATCCTAAAGCAATATACCCACTCATCCCAACAGTCGCTAAAAAAGTACATAGAAAGCCTTAAAACAGCATAATGGGTTATTTTAGGTTACTGTTGTCAGAAATGGTTAATTATAAATAAGACAATGGTTTCCCAACCTTTCCCACTTGTGATACAGTAGTAAGAATATAAACTGAAATGAAGTTCACAAAATCATACTTACCCTTGCTAAGATAGATGCACTTCGATATTTCATAGTCGATGGGATAAGATATGGTAACCATTTCTACGTCATTTTTTTCAAAACCACTAAGTAACAGAAATATGATGTGTACGATTGCAATGTTTTGGTTTTTCATTTGTGATTTCAATAAATTAAACCAATACCACTGACTGAAAACTACTAAATTAATCTATTAGAAGATAATTAAATTATATTATCAATCCTAAATTATCACATTCAAAGTCCAGAGTAACACTCTAACCATATTCATTAATCAAAAAAGAAAGCAATCTATAAATGCTAGATATTCAAATGAGGAACCTCTTTCTAAGGAGGAGCCCCAAAGTGAATTCAGATTGAAAAGAAAAGGATGAAAATTGATGTTTCTTTCTGATTTGATCTAACAACAACCCAATTCCTCCAGATCTGCAAGGCAAAAACCTTGGTCACCGTTGACTCTCAAATTCAAGGCATCATTAAAAAAAAAAAAATACAAGGCATCATTAAATTTATTGGCTCTACCGTCACAGCACATTCAAAATCTGACACTTCTCACTACCCCCACTGCCACCACCCTAGCCTAAGCCACTATCTCTAGCCTGAGTTACCGTCACAGCCTCCTAACTGGATTCGAGTCTTCCTTCAGTCTCTTCTCAACAGTGCAGTCAGTGATGCTTGAATAGTAAACCATGAAGTCACATATAACTGCTCCTCTGCTCCACTACGCTTACCCATCTCAGAACAAAAGTCAAAATCCTTTCTGAAACCAGCAAAACTGTACTTGACCTGCTCCTCACCTTGATCATGCTGACCTCATCTACTACTCTCCAGCCATCACAACCTCCCTCACTGTTCCTCAACACACTGGACATACTCGCACCTCAAGGCCTTTGAACCTGCTTTGAACAAGCTCTTCCTGCTGATATCCACAAGGCCAGCTCCCTTAACTTCTCTTTGGCCTTTACTTTAGTCATCTTCTTAATAAAGCCATTTCTGGCCACCGTACGTAAAATTTCAACCCTTCAACTTCATGCTGTAACTCCATACATGTCCATAGTCCTCTTCTCTGCTTCATTTTTCTCCTTAACACTTGACTTGGAATGAACAAGAACACAGGTACAGAGACTGGAACAGGGTTAAGTGAGAATGGCGAACTGCAGGTGAAGATCTGCAAGTCAAGCTTGAAAGGCCATGCTGGCACACCTATGACGTCTCTGGCTCCATCAGCATGTGGTGAAGCAAGCTAGTAACTGTTCAAGATTAAACTAATGTCGACTACGTGCACTGAGCGTTCCTTCCAAGTTTATTATCTATTCTCAATCAATCAAGAAGAAACTGGCAGGGAAATGAAACCACAAAAAAACCCATACTGCCTACCCATTTTGAACTATGCTTTACCGTGCTACAAGCCACACTGGAAACTTATGAGGCATACACCAAAGTATAGCTAAGACTAGAATTCCAAAGTATTGCTATGTAGACAAGAGAAAACAAGGAATTTATCTAAGACACACTCTGCCACCAATCAGCTGCCTGACCAAAATCTTTCTGAACCTGTTTCTTTTATCCCTGCTAAAATAAGGATCAATAATATCCAACTCACTCTCAATTAGTTATTTCAAGGCCGAAATAACAGGAAAGCACTTTTAAAAGCGTTTAACTGCCATAAACCCCACAAATACAAGAAGTTACTAAATGCTAAGATGTTAACTTCTTGGCCACTAGGAAGATTTATTAAAATCAATGTTGTTTGGAGGGGGAACTTTAGGTTTTAAACATTTTTTAAAGAGATTTATGAATCAGGATGTAGAGCTTTATGCCCTAGGCCCCAAATTAATAGAAAAAAAAATTTTTTTTTTACTAGTATATTTGTTTCATAAAGAGAACTAAGAGAAATAAAACTTTTTTCAGTGTTAGTAGGTTTATATTATACAAATATGCCCAAGAAGTTAACCATTAGATTATTAATCTACTGCTCAAAATAAAAAAATACACATCAAAAATAAACAACCAAACACATTTACATTTAAAATATCCCAAACCCTCAGGGATTGGGAGTGAGGGGAATGACTGCAAAAAAGCACGAGGGAAATTTTTACTGTAATGAAAATGTTCTTTCTCAACTGGAGTTGTGATTATATAGGTGAATACATTTGTCAAAATTCATCAAACTGTACATTTTAAACATGCAGGATTTATTGTGTGTAAATTACACCTCAATAGAGTTAAACAAATTAAAAGTGTATTTCTTTAAAAAAAAAAAAAAAATCAGTTGCACCAGTCTCAAGGAGAACTTGTAAAACCTAATACACAGGCTTGATTTACAAAAGAGGTAAGAGTCTGAGTCAGAAGCCAAAAAAAAAAAAAAAAAAAAAAAAAAAAATCAAGTCATAACTCAAGGTCTGCTCAAAACAGAAAAAAACAAGGCAGCATAACGGTAGGAAGGGAGAAGGCATCTCAGCTTCTTCGCAAGAAAATTAAAACCAAACACTGGTATTACTTCAGAAGGCACAGTGAAAAAAGTAAGTAGAGACTTGGCGCTTTCAGACCTAGGTTCGAATAACTCTAGGCTGTTAGGTGAGAAACTCTGAGGCTCGGCTTTCCTTTCTGTAAAATGGTGATACCGGCGACTCAAAGTTTAGCCAAGCAAAGAGTAAGTGCTCAACATGTGACAGAAGCATATTATCGAAGGTACCAGAACTTAGTGCCGGAAGAAATGCACGCAGACCTAAGCCCCCCGCCCCCCCCCAACCCCACCAAACTCCGTCCCGAAGGGTCGCGGTCCCTCTTCGTACGCCTCTTCGTCCTCAGCTAGGCCTCACTTCCCTCCCACACACACCCCCTCAGCGCAGCCCACCTCCTGGGCCCCACCTCGTTAAGAAAGCGGCTGACATCGTAGACTCGCCCGTGGATCACCAGCCATATGTCCTCCGGGGAGTTGCGCTTCGCCACCTCCTCCAGTCGGTAATAGGTGACGGAAGTCTCGACTCCTTGCTCTTTTCCATCGCTGCCGCTTGCTACCACAGTCGCCATTGGGCCTGAGATAACCTCTTTTCCACCGCTATTCCGGTTTCCGCTACCAACTTCCTGGAAGTTGACCTCCCGCTCCGTCCTCACCGGCTTCCGTAACCGGGGCCAACCTGTCAACAGCCAATCACGCTTGCGAATAGTTTCTGGTTCGTTTTCTTTTCACCAATGAGACGAGGAATTCTATTTCAAATCCCACCCACTCCTCGCCAGACCCTAGGGGCGTAGGCCTGGTTCGAGGTCCAACTAACCAATCAGGATCACCAATCAGATACCGTGATTTTGGAAAGGTGCCTAAGAGACACGTCCGTCTGAGAAAGGTTTCTTCTTCAGTCGGCTTCGTCGCTCAGTCGTGTCCGACTCTTAGCGACCCCATGGGCCGTAGCCCGCCGGGCTTATCTGTCCATGGGGATTCTCCAGGCAAGAATACTGGAGTGGGTTGCCATGACCTCTCCTCCGGGGGATCTTACCAACCCAGGGATGGAATCCAGGTCTCCCTCATTGCGGGCGGATTCTTTACCATCTGAGCCACCAGGGAAGCAGCTTACAGACCTGCAGAATTCTGGAAGACGGGGAAAAGGTTTCCCCGTTTTCCTTCCCCTTGTAGAGGATCCGTCTTGAGTCAAGAGCAACTTGTTCCGCCCCCACCACCACCCCAACTCCTGCGCAGCTTCTGTTCCAGCCCCAGATGTACATTTTTACTTTGCACTCTCCGGGCTGTGACCTGCCAAATCCAGTCTCTTTAAGGCTCAGTTTCCTCTTAACCAGTAAAACGGGCATGATAATCTCTACTTTATAGAGAAATTTGGCCGACTGAGAGAGAGAGTGTTCCTGCAGAGCGCTTGGTGCCTAGTAATCAGTGTATTACTAGGTCCCGGTGAACCGGGACCTTGAAACAGTGTTTGGGGGTACGATATGGAGAATCCCAAGTTTGTGCTACTACTGAGAATCTGATTTTCTTGTATGTCAATTATCTCAAATAAGGTTCAGGGCGAGGTGGGGGGAGGGATCTGTTTTTAAGTGAATTCTTAAGTGACCAGGAGAACTACACTGTTTCTACGTGTTCTAAAATAGAATTTCGCCTCAACTGTGGCTGGTTAGAGGTCCCAGCATTTTGGAATTATAAGTTTGGTTAATATGCAATATTGTGAGCTACGCATTCTTAACTGCCATTACAACTGACAAACTGGTCATGGGGAAATGTTTTCATCGTGTCACTCTTCCATATTCTCCATGCATGCATGCACGCTAAGTCACTTCAGTCATGTCATTACTCTCCATAATCCATCCCCAACCATTCCCTTTTACAAGCCTTGTCCACCAGCTACTGACTTCTAAACCCACTGGTATAAGCCCACATCTGCGGTCATATCAGGTCCACCCACTTAATGATACCCTCTTCCTTCTGATGCCTACTCACCTTTCAAGCTCCTCGAATTCCTTCTTTTTCACAAACTCTGCTACCATTTTGAGCTCCAGTGATCCCATCTCCGTATGGTACTTAAGCACATTACTATTTCAGAAATTTCTGAAAGGAACAAAAACATTTACATATAAATAAATTTAAGTGCTAGCAACAGAGATTTGTAGCAGAAAAGAACACAGCTCTGTAAACATACCTGTTAAATGATGATTCATACTTAACCCTGGTGTGCATGAGTCAACTAGAAGGCTATGTTAAAGATGCAAATTCCCAGGAATACTCTGGCAGTCCAGTGGTTAGGACTCTGAGCTTTCACTGCAGTGGCCCAAGTTTGATCCCTGGTTGGGGGAGCTAAGATCCTACAAGTCACGCAGCTCAACAACAAAAAAAAAGCAGATTTCCTCCAGTCCAGACATAGAGACTTTCAGTTCAGTTCAGTCGCTCAGTCGTGTCTGACTCTGCGACCCCATGGACTGCAGCATGCCAGGCCTCCCTGTCCATCACCAAATCCCAGAGTTTACTCAAACTCATGTCCATTGAGTCAGTGATGCCATCCAACCATCTAATCCTCTGTCATCTCCTTCTCCTCCCACCTTCAATCTTGAAGGGGAGACTTTTCCTCACCTTAAATCTTGGCTTCCCTTGTTACTTATTTTGGCCAATAGATTGTGACAGAAATGGTACTGTGCAAGTTACAACATCTAGACTTCAAGAGACCTTGAAATTTCCATCTTCACCATCTTAGAACACTTCATGATGCTGTGAAGAAGTCTGGGATTAAAGATGTTACCTGTACATTGGCACTTGCCACCTACCTCTACAAGGATCAAATTATAAGCCACTACAGCTGCAGACCTTCCACACCCCATGAAAAGAGTTAAGGTGGAGATAGGAATGAGGCATTCTGTGCTCTGGGAAAAACTGGCAGAACAAGTCTTCAGATAATTAGGGATTTTCAGGAGATAATTTTATGAGCCCAATATTTGCATCTCCTTGAATCTAGAAATGCACTCAAATCCTTCATGGTGACATATGCTCCTCATGACTAGCAGTAATCTGCAAAAAATATGTGTTTCATTGCATGTACTCTCCCTTCACCAAAATCACATATATATATTGACATTCCCCCCTACCTCTTTGTTGAAGTTTCTCAGAGCTATATGAAATGCTATCTCTTAGGCTATAGAAATGCTGTCTCTCTGGGCCTGCTGCTGCTGCTAAGTCGCTTCAGTCGTGTCCGACTCTGTGCGACCCCATAGACGGCAGCCCACCAGGCTCCGCCGTCCCTGGGATTCTCCAGGCAAGAATACTGGAGTGGGTTGCCATTTCCTTCTCCAGTGCATGAAAGGGAAAAGTGAAAGTGAAGTCGCTCAGCCGTGTCCGACTCTTAGCGACCCCATGGACTGTAGCCTACCAGGCTCCTCTGTCCTTGGGATTTTCCAGGCAAGAGTACTGGAGTGGGGTGCCATTGCCTTCTCTGCTCTTTGGGCCTATTTTGCCCCAAATGAGGCAAAACACAGCTCACACATTGTGCTTTCTTTTTTTTTTTTTTCCCCAGTCAACAAAGATCAGCTACTTAAGGTGTCTCAGCTGAAATTGCCCCTTACTCAACTTAATGCAAGCCATGACTGTATTCAGGCTATATCAGCAGGTCAGCCCCATTAAACCCAAAATTATGAGATAATAAAACATTGTTTTAAGACACAAAACATTTCAAAAAGCAAATTCCCAGCTCCATTTCCAGTGATTCAGGTACAGCAAGTCTGGATATAGAATCAGAAGTTAACATTTTTAGCAAGTATTTTGAATGATGCTGATGCACGTGATCTATGGGTAACTTTGGGAAACACCAAACTTTTTTACACAATTTTTAAAGGTTTCACTCATTTACAGTTATTACAAAATGTTGGCTATATTCCCTGTGGTGTACAATATGTCTTTGTAGCCTATCTTACACCCAATTATTTGTACCTGCCACTCCCCCCAATACTGCCCCTCTCCCACCCACTGGCACCCACTGGAAACCACTAATTTGTTCTCTATTATCTATGAGTCTGTCTTTTTTTTTTTTAAAGCCATTTTATTTTGTTTTTGTTCTGGCCACACCTTGAGGTTTGCTGGATCTTTGATCTCCAACTAGGGATTGAACCTGGCCCTTGGCAGTGAAAGCACAGGGTCCTAATCACTGGACTGCCAGGGAATTCCCTGTGAGTCTGTTTTGAAGCATATTAATATGTGTTTATCTTTCATACAGTGAATTAGCAAAGTCACACAGCATTTCCTTTACTACTTCCACCTCTAGGAAACTGAGTCCAATAGTGTTTTTGAAGACCCTAAGAAGCTAGCATGGAAGAAACTCTCCACAGAGGGAGGGATTGGACAAATATATTTGGAGTACCACAAAAGCTAAATTTGGCTTCCTGAGTCTGGGAAGAAGAAAGCAGTTTGGGATTCCTCCAGGAGCAAAAACCCTATAAGCTTTGCCAAAGGGACCTAGGTTAGTGACAGGATTTTGAAGTGGAAGGGTTACATGATGCATGCAGAAAGACTGGACCCTTGGTGCCAACACTCCCAGCTAGCAGACATATTTGAGCATCAATGCAGAGGCTGTCAGCTCTGCCCAATCTTCAGGAAGTGACCAGTGTGGACTGAAGACTAGAGGGCCCTTCCTGAATGTTCTGCACTATGTAAAACCCCTGGGGCAGAGGAGAGAAATGCTCATAAATGACTGAGACTCAATTTGCCACCATCATGGCAACTGGAATTAGAATCAGATTAAAGTGGTTTTTATAAAATTAATATTTAAATTTTTTTAGAATTTCAAACGGTTTTTCCAGTAGTCATGAATGGATGTGAGAGTTGGACCATAAAGAAAGCTGAGCGCCAAAGAATTGATGCTTTTGAACTGTGCAGTTGGAGAAGACTCTTGAGAGTCCCTTGGGCTGCAAGGAGATCAAACCAGTCAATCCTAAAGGAAATCAGTCCTGAATATTCATTGGAAGGACTGATGCTGAAGCTGAAACTCCAATACTTTGGGCACCTGATACGAAGAACTGACTTATTGGAAAAAGACCCTGATGCTGGGAAAGATTGAAGGCAAAACAAGAAGGGGATGACAGAGGATGAGATGGTTGGATGGCATCACTGACTCAAAGGACATGAGTTTGAGCAAGCTCCGGGAGTTGGTGATGGACAGGGAAGCCTGGCGTGCTGCAGTCCATGGGGTTGCAAAGAGTCAGACACAACTGAGCGAATGAACTGAAGTTGAAAGAATAATACAATGAATTCCCACTTTAACTTAGATTCACCAATGGTTATTATTTTTCCATATTTTCTTTCATTTATATTTATTTTTATTATTGTCATTAATATTGTTAAACCAAACCATTTCAGAGAAAGTTGCAGACCTCATGACACTTTACCTCCAAATAATTCCGTGTCTTTTATGAAAAGCCCCTGTATGATTTTCAAGTTCAGAGAATTTAACATGCAAATAAAACTATCTTCTAACAAGCTGTCCACATTATTTCCAATCATTATAATACTGTTCTTTGTGAAATTTTGGTATGTCTATGTGATCAAGGATCCAAGTCAGGATAATGTATTGCATTTATGTATGTCACCTTTGTTTCCTTTAATCAGGCATGATTCTTCAGCCTCTGCTTTTTTTTTTTTTTTCATGACATAGGCATTTTTTAAGAATGTGGTTTCAAATTGAATTTGATTCAGGAAAATACTATGGCTTAAATAAATTCATATTCACAATGATAGCCCATGATAGCCAGAAAGTCTAGCTTGAAATCTGTGTCCCTGCTACTCACAAACTTGGTGACCTCAGCTGGCTTTCTCAATCTCTTTTTTCCAAGTGGATACTCAGTGTTTCAACACTATTTGATGAAAACAGTTCCTCACTGAATTGTTTTCATGTTTGTCAAAAACTCACTGACCATGTAAGTGTAGGTCTTTTTCTCAACTTGCTATTCTGTTCCAGTAATTTGTCTAGCCTTATGCCAGTTCCACACTATCTTGGTTATGATCGCTTTGTAAGGCTTAGAGTCAAATGATGAAAGTATTTCAGCTTTTCTGAGTTTTCAAAATTGTTTCTGCTATTCTAGACCCTTTATGTTTTCACTAAAGTTTTAAAATCAGCTTGTTGAGCCAGGCGATCAAGGTTAACATCACCAGTGACAAATGTTGATAGCATGTACTCCCCGGTATGTGCTACAAAAGCACTTCCCCACTGTGGCACTCTTCCCCCAAAGCCATAATTCAGTCTGAACAGGAGGAAAACATTAGGCAAACCCAAATTGAGGAACATTCTACAAAATACCTGACCAATAGCAATCAAAACCATCACGCTTATTTAAAAAATAAAAACAAGGAAACAAAGAGAAACTGTCACAGACCCACTTTGACTAAGGAGACAGAACAACTCAAATGCAAAGTGGCAACCTGGATTGGATCCTAGAACAAAAGAAAAAGGATATCACGGGAAAAAAACAGTAAAATTCAGATTAAAGTAACAGTAACATACCAGTGTTGATTTCTTAGTTTTGACAAATGTACTATGGTATATTCAAGACGTTAACATTATTGGAAGTGGGGTGAGAGGTATCTAAAAACTCTGTACTATTTTGCAACTTTTCTGTAAATCCGAATGTATCCCAAAATAATAAGGTTACTTTTAAAAATCAGCCTGTTAATTTCTGTAAAAGCACTTATAGATGAATTTATAAAGAATGAACACCTCAATAATCCTGAGGTTCACAATCCACCAACATGGTACACTGCTCCATTTATTTGAATCTTTTTTCAATTTGTGGTTTACAGCATAGAGGTCTTCTACATCTTTTGTCAAAATTATTTCTAAATATTTTATGGTTTTCTGCTATTACAAATGGAATTATTTCATTTTCAATTGTTTGCTGCTATAATAGAGAAATATAATTGATTTTGTACATTGACTTAGTATCTTATAACCTTGCTAAACTCACTTATAGTTCTAGTGATTGTTTGTAGGTTTCTTAGAAAACTCTACGTGGCAATCATATCATCTGCTAACAGAGAGAGTTTTACTTGTTCCTTTCCAATCTATATACCTTTTTCCTTGCCTTATTTCACCGGAAAGGAGTATTTTACACTAGCATTTCTAGTAGAACACTGAATAAAAATGGTAAAATGAGCATTTCTGGCTTGTTCCTAATCTTAGTAGGAAAGCATTCTGTCTCTGACAATTACATATAATATTTGTAGATTTTTCAGTAGATACTCTTCATCTGATAGAATTCCCCTACCTACCTTGTTTCCTGAAGTGTCTTTTTTTTCTCTTTAAATCATAAAAGGAGACTAAAGCCTGTCAAATATTTTGTCTGCGTCTATCAGGATGATGATTATATGATTTTATATGATCATCTAGATATGCTTTGCTAAGTTGCTTCAGTCGTGCCCAACTCTTTGCAGCCATATGGACTATAGCCCACCAAGCTCCTCTGTCCATGGGATTCCATATGCACATAAATCAATGTGTATGTGCCCTTACAATGAAATATAATTCAGCAGTAAAAAAACAGCATGCTAAAACATGAATGTACCTTGAAAGCATTGTGCTAAGTGAAAGAAGCCCATCACAACAGACCACATACAGTATGACTTAATATATGTATAATTTCAAGAAAAGGCACATCTAGAGACCTCCCTGGCCAGGAAACTTAAGGTTCCACACGCCACAGGGCAACTAAGCCCGCCTGCCACAACTGAGACCCCACACAGCCTAATTAATTAATTATTTATTTTTTAAAAAGGCACATCTATAGAGACAGAAAGTACATTTAGTGCTTGTACATGGCTGAAAGGGTGGGGAAAAATGGTGAATGACCACTAATGGGGATGAAGCTTCTTTTGTGTATGGTGACAATGTTATAAAATTAGATTGCAATGATGTCTGCACAACTCTGTAACTACACTAAAAGATACCGAATTGTATACTTTTGATGGATAATTTGTATAGTATGTGAGTTATAAAGCTGTTAAGGAAAAAACAGACAAAGTTAATTTAGTGGTTAGGGGAAGGGTATAAGGAGGCAATCAAAAAACATCGAAAGGCTACAATACTTCCCAGACGTGGAGCCAATGAAAAAATGGATGTGAAAAGATGTTAACACTTAGAAATTCTTTACCCTGTAAAGGGTTCTTTTTGATAAAGATGATCCAGTTCAGAGACTGGATGATGTCATTGTTTTTACTACAATCTACTGAGTCAAAGGCCACTTTGAAAAATCATAATGTTTCCATAAACACGAAGTTTCCTTTAGGCTGGTTTTGCCCTCAGAATGTTCCAAATGTCTTTGGTCAATGACCTTTATTTAATCTGTGGCGGATGAGGGGTAAAAAGCACAGAAATCTCCTTCATGACTAGATTAATCTTTAATGTGTTTTTTAAGTCAGCTTTTTAAAAATATAATATATACACACTAATTTACTTTTTATAACCATCATCCACATTCATTTAACTAAACACTTCCTCAGGAGAGTGGCTGGAGAAGTGAACAATGGTTATGGATTAAGTGATAAATTAATAAATTAAGATAAGAGGTAGTAAAGGGAGCAAGCTTTAAATTTAATTTTTAAGTCTTAATATATTCACATGGCTCCAAACTAAAAGAAAAAAAAATTAAACATCTCAATAAAAAATATCTTGCCCACCTCCTTTCTACCTACTTTCCATTCTCTTCCACTCACCCACCACAGAAACCATTTAATAATTTTTTTCTGTGTATCCTTCCTGAGTTTGTCCATGCAAAATGCAAGTAAATACACATATTTATACTTAGTTTTAAGGGCTTCCCTGCTGGCTCAGACAGTAAAGAATCTGCCTGCAATGTGGGTTCAATCCCTGGGTCAAGAAGATCCCTTTAAGAAGGGAATGGCTACCCACTCCAATATTCTTGCCTGGGAAATCCCATGGATGGAGGAGCCTGGCAGGCTACAGTCCATGGGGTCGCAGACACAACTGAGCAACTAACATTTTTATACTTAAGTTTTCTTTACATATAAAAGGTAGTGAACATCACCCTTCGGCATCTTGCCTTTTTTACATAATGACATCTTAGAAATGTTTAGATAATGATACATAAAGTACCTCCTCATTTATTTTTACATAGTTTTTACAGTTGCATAGTTTTCTATAGTTTGGTATTTGCAGTTTGGTATGAATATATCATAATTGAACTAGTCTCCTGCTGACGGAGATTTGGGTTTCCAGTGTTTTGGAAATGCTAATAATGCTGCAATTAATAAAACTTTGATCTGTCATCACTTTACACATGTATAAGAAAAAATGGGAATTCTAAGTCAAAAGCACACGCAGTTATAACGTTAGCAATTGCACCAATTTATATTCTCACTGGCGATGTACACGAGTGCTGGTTTCCTCACAGTCCCAGAGTGTGTGTTATCAGTTTTTGGATTACAACAGTGAGACATTTTTAGGACTGCCCTGGTGGGCTCTGTGATAAAGAATCTGCCTGCCAATGCAGGAGACACAGATTCAATCCCTGGTCTGGGAAATTTCCACCTGCCGTGGGGCAACTAAGCCCACGCGGCACCACTATTGAGCCTGCGGCTCTAGAGCCTGGGAGTGGCACCTACTGAAGCCCGTGAGCCCTAGAGCTGCAACAAGAGAAGCCTGTACACCGCTCGCCACAACTAAAGAAAAGCCAGCACAGCGACGAAGACCCAGCACAGCCAGCAAAACAAAACGATGAGACATTTTAAAAATTATATCACACTGTGGTTTTGACTTTCATTTCTCTTCTTATGAGTGAGGTCAAACATCTTTTTTCTATAGTTAAGAGTGAGAGAGGAATTCATCCAGATCCATATCTGGATCCAGATCCATATCTGAAAAAAAAAAAACAAAACCCTAATGGCCAAAAATTTCTTTTTTGAGTCAAGATGGTTTGATTTCTATATGCCAAGCACAAGCCTACTTTGGGGATATTCTCTCTGCCCAACTTCACATTTAGATTTATCAGTCTAATCTCTGGTTAAATGTCAACCCCTGGGTGAGGCCTCAGTGAGCCACCACATCCTGAGTGGCTACTCCATCCAAAACATCACTGTGTTTTCTTTCTATAGAGCTCATGGCTACATGATATTTTTCTTTCCTTTTTCCCTCTCAAAATCAACTTTATTGGCATTCTGGAAACTAAGCAAAAAATTACAGCAACCAGGTGAATGCTTAATCAAGGAAAAAAAACAGATGAATCTCAGTCAGAGAACTCTGTGATGTTTTCACTTGCCCTATCTCCATCCCCTGCTCTCCAGTTCTGCAGAAAGCTTTGACCATGGCAGCCCCCATCCCTAGCACAAGTTCCTACTCCTGGAGGTAGCAGCAGTGACCTCATTCTTCAAAACTTGTGGTTGTTCATTTCAACCAGTCTGGTGGCTCTCTGAAGGGCCAGCTCAAAAACTTTATCTTCATTTTGCTTAACTCAGAACTCCTCCAAGTACGAGGCAGCTACTGGGGGCGGG
Source organism: Okapia johnstoni (assembly GCA_024291935.2). Lineage (NCBI taxonomy): Eukaryota > Metazoa > Chordata > Mammalia > Artiodactyla > Giraffidae > Okapia > Okapia johnstoni. The sequence goes on along the minus strand of CM044310.1, from coordinate 98,882,919 downwards.
GGGTGCATTTGATAGATTTAAAGGCAAATGTATTAGTCACTGCCTCCCAGAACAAGAAATAATGGTTGGGCAAACAACAGACCAACCAAAAATAATAATATTTGGGTATAAGGCATTCCTTTGAGACCCTGATTTTAATTCTTTTGAGTACCTGGAAATGAAATTGCTGGATCATATGGTAATTCTATTTTTAAGTTTTTCAGGAACTGCTATACTATTTTCCATATAGCAGCTGTACCATTTTACATTCCTATTCCTATCAACAGTGTACAAGGGCTCCAATTTCTCCACATTCTCACCAATACCTAGTATTTTTAAATTTTTCATAGTACTCATCTGAATTGGGGCAATAGGAAAGGAATCTGGCTTTGCTACTGGGCTGATCAGGCAGCCTCAAACCCTGAGGCTTTATTCTTAAAGCATTTTAACTTTGTGCTAACTTTGAGCAGTGTACGTGAGATCCACCCCGGTTAAGTTCAGGTTAGCTTTGGGACACTGGGATATTTTCTTTCATCCATAATCATTGGATCTGGGCCTATAAATCAAATAGTTAAGAAACAAAACATAAACAAGGTCATAATTTGTTTCTTCCTGCCCTCTGTTTTTCTTGGCATGGAAAAACTCAAGCCTTTCCTGACTGGGGATGGGTAATGACACTGGTGGGGGGGTGTGATTCATTAAAAGTAGCCTGAGTAACTAGGATTTTATTTCTTCTCATTCTTTTCCCTTATTGTCCCAGCTCATGTAAGGAAACACATGGAGTAAAATAATTCTCCTGCTGATAAAGAACTTTCCCTCAGCTCCTTGTTCACTTGTAGCTATATGCTCCTAGAATCAAAATCCTGGGGCTCTGGAGACCATTATGGTTGATGTGATGGGTATTTCTGAATAGAGAAGGAAGGTCAAGAACCCTGGGTTATGGAAGCCACCTTTTTCACTCGCTTTTCTCAACAAAGGTATCTATTATGTTAGGAAATTGTTTGTGTCCCCTGGGTGGGATCCTGGCCACAAGGCAGGAGTTGGGTGTGGCTGTGGTTAAGTCACAGTTCCCTGTCTCTAAAGTGGGTGTGATGACACTAGTACTTTCCTCTCAGATAAGTGCCATAGTGTCAACCATTGCTGAAGCCAGGAGAGAGAAAAGGAAGCAGTGAACAATAGAAAATATTCACTTAATAGTATACATAGATCATAATACTAAGAGAAATAATATTATAAGAAATAGCATAATATTTTCCTCTTTTACACTACATGCTGCTATTTTATTTGAAATATTTTTATAATTTTTTAAAAGAAATGAAGAATACATTAAAAAATATGTATAGAAAGAAGGCTGGACAGTAACAGACCAAAATCGTAGCAATAGCTATCTCAGGGTTGAGGGCTTGGATTTTAGTTTTCATCTTTATACTTTTCTGTATCTTTTTCCATTATTTTCACAGATTGCATATTACTCCTGTAATCAAAAAGAAATTATAGTGTTATTTTTTAAGTTGATTTGTGTGCCCCAACTTCCCGCACCTCTGTGGAAGTGGAACAATTTATTTTCAAAGAGGTGGGCTTGGAAGGACCCGAGTGGGATGGGAGAGGTGAGAGACACACATGTGACCACACTCAGGGTCAGGGTGAGGTTGTGGAAAAATACCAGCGATGCCACACCCTTAGCACAGTTTTGGTCAAGGCTACTATTTTTACTATTTTTTTAATCCATGTTTTTTATTTTGTTTTTAAAATTTTTACTTTTTGGCCATGTTATGCAGCATGCAGGATCCTAGTTCCCTGACCAGGGATCAGGCCCACACCCCCTGCATTGGAAGCATGGAGTCTTAACCACTGGACCGCCTGGGAAGGTCCAAGTTACTCCTGAATCACCCCTCTGCTGGCTTTTCCCCCCACCCGCCCATGTGAAATAATCCCAGTTTTTCTCACCTGCTGTTGTAAATCTAGCCTCCTTGCCTCTTATCATTTTGCGGCCACCCTCTGAGCCTGCTCCCAGAACTCCACTGTCTCTGTGGACAGCTTCTCTTGTGGGGCACTCGGCCAGGAAGGGGAGCATGAAAGGATGAAATCTGTGGGTCCCTAATAACCAAAGTGGATGGTTCTTATTGACTTTTGAGAAGGGGCTCCATAAAAAGGACACCTCCTCCCTATTCAGGCTCTGAATTAATTGGGGGTCTGGACGGTCAGGAGATGAATTATCTTCTGATAAGGCTATATTAAGGGATGTGGCTGAGCATGTGTGCCCATTAGGCTTTCTTGAATCCTAATTAAACAGACTTTCCCACATTCCCAGGAAACACTGGACCAGGGTGCCCTCCTTGGGTGGAGGAATGCTGCTTCCCAGCATCTCGACCCTGAGAGCCCAGGAAGAGGATGACACTGGGAGACTCATGTCCAGCTTCTCCTAATACACCTTCTTCCCTAAGTGCAGGAGAAGGAAGACATGGAGAGGAGCTGGGAGCGTTAATGCTAATTGATGACCCTCTACAGGAAGGAAATATTTGGAGTGGGGAAAAAGCATTTTCCTCTCCCAAAGTTTTACTATTTCTTGGATTATAGAACATTGGGAAGATATGAAGCAAGTTATAAACCACCACTTCAGAAAAGTGCACATAAGTGCCCATGGCTTTGGTATTAATGGTTTCTATCTGCCTTTCCCTTTCTTCTGGTCTCTGTACCCCATCTTCCCAGGAGGTACTGTTCTTGCTGTAGTGTATGCAAAGCTAGTGGGGCTGCCAATCAGATGCTGTTGGGGCATGTGATCCAATCTGTCCAATCAGAGAAGCTCATTTCCCTGGCCCTACTGTTTCAGGAAGGGACACTTGATCTAAGGAACCCAATCAGGAAACAGGACTAAAGGCAAGAAGACCGCTTAATATGAATACCGGACTTGGAAAAAGAGTAAAGCTCAGAGCTCTCCACAGCTATTTTGTCTACGTAAGTAGCAAGAATCTAAAGAATAGAGCCCAACAAAGCAGAAAGGTGCCCTGGGGATGTTGTTGACCCTTAGATCTAGTTAGAAATGAAATCTATCTAGTCTTGTGGTTACAGGAGCCACTAAACTTGCCCATTTCTGGCTCAAGCTAGAGTCAGGTAGGTTGTCCGTTCCTTGCAATGTATGCGCACACACAGAACTCGGCCTCCACTTTCCAAGGGTGCTTAGGCTGTGAAGCCCAAACATATATCGGACACTCAGAGTCCCTTCATGGTGCCCTTTATAAACTTGAAAATTGATCAAGTATTCTAAAAGATTCAGATAGCTCTGGTTACTGCATTTGGGGCAGCAATACTTGCTTCTTCATGTTGGTGCCATTTCTGCTCACCAGCAACCTGGAAGCACAGACTGGAGGGCCTATAGCTTGAGAGAAGACAAGTAATATGGGTGTGTTGGAATGCACAAAATGCTAGGAGAAAGTGACTGATCCTCTTTTCCTTTGTATGTAATGAATGAGAACTGGAGGTAGAAAGAAGAGAAAGATAATCCCAACCAAAAAGAAGAGGATGTATGGGCAAGCTAACTTGCAAGATGGTGCTAGGATGCAGGGCAGTGTAGAAAAAGCCATGGAAAAATAACAGCTAACACTTTATTTAGCATTTACTCAAGAGAGACATTAGGCACTTCACATGCATTGTAACAATTCTGGGTGGTAGGTACTATTGTTATTTCCACTCTACACACACTAAAACTGAGATGAGAGGGGTTAGGCGCTTGTGAGAGGGTTCCACAGCCTCTGGAGCCAGGACTACATCATGGTCGTGTGAACCCTGCACTTCCTAACCACCATGTCCTCCTCTCTAGTTAAACACCTGAATTAGAACCTAGCTTCTGTCTGTCGCTTGTTGAGTGACAGTGGGCAAATCAGCCTCTCTGAGCATGTTGCCTCACCTGGAAAACTCATATTATACCAGATAGATAACCGTTTTCTTAAAGCTCTTTTGAGACTTCCCTGGTGGTCCAGCAAGGGGGATGGGTTCACTCCCTGGTCAGGGAACTAAGATCCCACACCGAGGGCAGCCAAAAAGTGAAAACAAACAAAAAACCTCTTTCAACTCAAAATTTCAGGGAAAAAAAAAAATCAAAAACTTTTAAAACACAACTCCCCAATCTAAGATTTATATTCTTGGCCTGAGCTTTGCCACTCAAGATCGTATAGATTGGTTTTTCCCATGGATTTAGGATCAAAGGGCTCCTTTGGGTTATGTGTTCCTTTGAAATGGATTCAAAGGCATGCGTTTTCAAAGTGCAGGGGAAACTGGAAAGCCTTCATCCTTGCTGAGTGAATCACCATCCCAGAGCACAGGTGACAAGTCCTGACCCATCCCTACACTGTCTGATAAACCCACAGGTCACAGGTCTAAAATCAACCCCACTTTTCCTTCTTCCTGGCTCCTTTGTGGGCTTTCTGATAAGGTGCCCTAAGTCAGCTGTGACAGTGTTTTCTCTCTCTGCAAACAACAGTCCCCAGGGCGTGCACTCTGCCTGCAAGCTCCCCAGCTGCTTCCAGCTCTAGATCTGCCCAGAGCCCTTTAATTGCTGCATTCCAACAAATTAGCCATGTGACAGAAGATTATTTTTAACTTCAATAGAGCAGCTCCCTCTCTTTTAATATATCATGCTTGGCCCACATTCCCTCGGTGAAAAGGGCACCATCGGCTACTTCTGAGAACTTTTAATTACTTCAATTGTTTGCAAAATCCTTAGAAGCTTAAAAAAAAAGTTGCTTCTCCTTTCCCAGTTTTCCCATTTGCTATTTAATGAAAGCTGAGGCTGACTCCAACATGGGGATTTACCAGCTTTAAGGGGTCTCCCCAAAGCCACTCTATCTGCTGCCATTCTCTGCAGGATCGTTTTCTGAAGTGCAAACCCATTGGGGGTTGAAAGGAAGGCAAGCTCCAGAGCAACAGAGGCTCCTTCCTCAGCCCCACATGGAACCCCAGAAGGTGGCAGGATGGGGGTGGCTGGTGGCCTTAGAAAGATTGAGTGCTAAACACCTTCTAGGTCTTGGGACCCTCCAAGAGGCTCCTGATGATTGAGCTCTACACTATGCTGAGCCTTTCGCCTTCATGTAAACCACACAGAACAATGAGCATCTCAGGGACCACCATGTGGACCAAAGACCCTTTTAATTTTTCTGAATTTCCCAAACTCCAGGTATTTCTTGGCTCATGAGGCCAAGTTGGCAGTGTGGCCAAAAAGATCAACATTGTGTCACCCACCATCACCTTGGAAGGTAGAGATAGAGTTGCATTTAAGTTTGAGTCTCCCCAAAATTGAGAAATGTACATTTTCTTATGCCTGAGTTTTACAAAGCAATTCATACAGGTTACAAAGTAATTCATACAGTAAATGTATCATTCCAGCCATTTTCTATCTAATCCCATCCCTTCCCCACGGTTTTGCTTTCTACCATCTCTATCATCCACAGTCAACCAAGGTTCAATAATATTAAATAGAAAATTCCAGAAATAAGCAACTTATAAGCTTTAAATTGTGCACCATTCTGAGTAGCTTGATGATATCTCATGCCATCCTGCTTCATCCTACCAGGGCTGTGACAAGTATCCACAATATATATGCTAATTCGTTAGTCACTTTAGTAGTCTACTAGGTGATCAGACTGTTATCATATCACAGTGTTCAGGTAAATCTTATTTTACTTAGTAAGGTCCCCAAGGCTCAAGAGTAGTGATGCTGGCAATTTGGATATTCTCTTACTGTGCCTAATTTAGAAATTAAACTTCATCACCCTGAATATTCATTGGAAGGACTGATGCTTAAGCTCCAATACTTTGGACACCTGATGTGAAGAGCCAACTCATTGGAAAAGACCCTAATGCTGGGAAAGATTGAGGGCAGGAGAAGGGGGCGACAGAGGATGAGATGGTTGGATGGCATCACCGACTCGATGGACGAGCAAACTCTGGGAGATAGTGAAGGGCAGGGAAACCAGGCATGCTGCAGCTCATGGGGGTCGCAAAAAGTCAGACATGACTTAGCGACTGAACAACAAAAGTATGTATGTATAGGGGAAAACATAGTATATATGGAGTTTGGTACTTTCTGAGGTTACAGGCATCCACTGAGGGCCTTGGAACATACACCCCATGTACAAGAGGGAACTCTTTTGTATATATATATATTTTTTTATTTTATATTTTTGATGCACTGTGAATTATAAAAAGACAGATGTGTGTGTGCATGTGTGTGTGTATGGGTGAATGGGTGTAGTTATATGTTGGTAAAAAGGAAGGAATAAATTTCAGGCTGTGGGAATAGCATACATGCATGCTGACAGGTGAGAAAAAGCACAGTGCACTTGGGGAATTGAAAAAAGGCCAGCATGACTGGAATCTGCAGGGAGTAACATGTTATACCCTCAAAGTCTAGTTCTTTCAAGTTTTTACATTTTTTTTTCAAGTTTTTAAAATTGAGGCATATTTTACAAAAATCAAATATCTATATTGTAATGTGGGTCAATGAGTTTTGACAACTGCAAACACTCATGTAAACCACCACCCAAATCAAGATATGTTTCCCTCTCTTCAGAAAGTTGTCTAATATCCCTTTTCCAGTCTCTGCCCCCAAACCTTGGGTGGCCACTGTTCTGATTTCTGTTACCTAGATTTGTCTCGTTTGTTCTTAGAATCATACAGTGTGCACTTGTCTTTCTACACTGTGTTTCTGAGATACATCCGTGTCGTTCCAACAGCTCTCACCTGGGTGATGGTTTTCTGTTGGGTTTGCAGGAGTAAGTGGAAGTCATAAATTCAGGCCTAACCAGAACAATTTCATTAATGATGGATTTTCTTAGAACATGCTTACATCAACTGCCATGGACCACGTAGCACTATTTAGACATGGGAAGGTGCTTCTGATTAAAAAGAAGCTGGTAAAATGTAACTCAAAGCTTATCCTTGACCCAGCTCTTTAACATTTAGGAGTATCTCTTACATTTAAATATATTCATGCATGTACAACATGATGTCTGCACAAGAATATGAATGCCAGGACTATTTTCATAGCTGAGGATTAGAAACAAACTAATGTCCATCAGTAGGGATCTGATTAAATAATAATGAGTCTGGAAATGGAACCCTATCCAGTCAGGAAAATAAGTGAGAAGGTTCCTTATGGACAGAAATGAGATGATTTCCTAAGGGCAAGAAGTGGAATAGTGTGTACATTCACTTTATTCAATGAATATTTATGAAGAAACTACAGTATGCCAGGTGCCATTCTACACGCTGAGGATGTAACAGTATACCATTAAAGTCCCTCTCCTTGTGCTGCATCCATTCTAGTGGCAGGAGTAGAAGGAAAAATAAACAGATGAAAAATATATTTGTAGGGTGTGCTATCATTAATATAAAATAAAAGAATAAAAGGGGGGAAGAGGAACTTAACCCTGCTGGTTCAGTGATTAAGCCTCTATGCTTCCCCTGTAAGGGGCGCGGGTTTGATTGCTTGGGTAACTAAGATCCCGCAGGCTGCAAGACACAGCCAAAAGGTAGAAAAAAAAGGGGAAAGAAAACATAAAGGCATTCTTTTATTTTTTTATTTTTAGCCATGCCTCGAAGCTTGCATGATCTTAGTTCCCTGACCAGAGAGTGAACCTGGGCCGGGCAGTGAGGGCTCTGAGCCCTAACCACTGGACCACTAGGGGATTCCCAATGTGTTTTTTAAAAATACTCATAAAATCTCTGTCTTGAAGAAGATACTCCAACTGGTAACACTGGGGAAGAGAATTGGGAAGCTGGGGGACATGGCCAGAGGAACAAATACCACTTTCTGTTCTTTGTACCCTATGAATTTTAAAATTTTGAATGTTACCTAACCCAGAACTAATGGATATAATTACAATTTTTTTTTTTTTTTAAAAAAGTTGGAAGAAGTACTTGGCAGTATTTTCAAGCACCTGGGCCCTCAAGTTGTGGGAAATGCCCAACTGCTTTTGAATCAGGGCTGGAGGAAAGGGCTAGCTCCAGGCTGTCACTCACTGCTGTCATGAACCAAAGTCATAGCGTCACTCCAGGAAGACTAAAGAGGCATCAGGGGGACAGAAGGAAATAAAATCAATCTAGAGTCACTTATGTTTCATGGGTATTTATAAAGGCTTAGGCAGCTCCTTCCTAAATATGAATTAATGTCAAGAGCAAGTCATCTCAGGAAACGCAAGTTCCTCTCTTTAAACTTTCTGGGACCATCCCATTCTGGAATGAACTGCACAGAGCCAAGTTTTTTCACAGGGAACATCTGTGTGTGGGCAAGTGGAGGGATGGGAGCATAATAAAAGGACCATCTGGGAAAAAAAAAAAGTGAGCAAGACTGTCTGACACTGAACTTGGACACCTCATCTTTTTTCTCAGCTTCCTTTGAGTTGTCCATATGTTTGGTTGTATGGAAAGGAAGTTCTATAAAGATTATTGTTTGGGTTTATTCATGTTAAAGTGGCAATCTGAAAAAGGAGCCTGACTGAACTCTGTAATCTTTTTTTTTTTTTAAATATTTACTTGGCTGTGCCAGGTCTTAGTTACAGCATGTAGGATCTAGTTCCCTGACCAGGGATCAAACCCAGGTCCTCTGCATTGGGAGTGTGGAGTCTTAGCCACTGGATCATCAGGGAAGTCCCTGAAATCTGTACTCTTTGTGAATGTTTGTATTCCAGAAGCTTCCCAGAATTATTGGATGATGGCTCTATGACTACTGTCTCCGTGTGACCTCCAGTCAACCAAAATGGGAAAAAAAATTCTGGCTTTGAATAACAGGTCTATAATTATCTTATCTCACAATAAATTACCCCTTTAAAAAAATCCTATCATTATTTTTCTTATATTTTTATTAATGTTTAATTACTAGTTACCATAGGAATTTAATTTTGAAAAAATTAGATTGTTGCAGATAAAATTTTGGTTCTCTTTAATCATTTTCTACAATGCTAATTTAATTGGTCTGGAGTGTGGCTGGCAGGTATTAACAGTTACTTTCTTACAATGATTCAAAGTACAAGAACCACTTGTCTAACTGATAAAGGACTCCAATATTTTTGAAAACTCAATACTTAGATGTTATGGAAAAAATATATATATTTAATATAATAAATGGTTTTCTTTATCTAAGTGAAAGATGAAATTTCCCTTTCAATATGGACTGCATTTGAGCAAAAGCACTTCCATAAACTTTTGTGTTTTGCAAATAAAAAGCCAATTTGTGGGACTTCCCTGGTGGCTCAGTGGCTAAGATTCTGCACTCCCAATGCAGGAGGCCTGGGTTCGATCCCTGGTTGGGGAACTAGGTCCCACATACTGCAACTAAAGACCCAGCGTGGTCAAATAAATATATAAATATTAAAAATAAAAAAGCCAATTTGCAATCCTGGAATGAAACCTGGGGACAATGAGACCCTAAACTTGTATCAGAGTTGTCACTGTTGGGGAATGTTGCACCTCTGTAGATCATCAACACGTGGCTTGAGACTGGGAACTGAGGACGAACCGATGAAGAAGTTTCTTGGCTAGAGACTGAGAAGGTTGTCCAGACCCTTCTGGAAGGTGAGGCTTAGACACTTGAGGACTGTGCTGTCAAACACAGTAGCCACCATCTGCATGCCATTATTTGTCTTTAAATATAAGTGAATTAAAAATTAAATCAAATTAAAAATTCAGTTTCTCAGTCATAGTAGCCACATTTCAAGTGTTCAACAGCCACATATAACTAGTGGCTACCATACTGGATGCACACATAGAACATCCTCATTGTCAAAGATAGCTCTTTGGGACAGCACTACTGTAGAAATCATTTTACATGGTCTTATCCAGTTGGTAGTTTAAAATTCCCTTTCCTGAAATGTAATTACGTGCTCTTATTACCAAGCTTTCGACACAGTTTTAAGATGATAATAACATTTAACATTTATTGAACACTTACATAACCGTCAGTTCTCTTGGTTGCAGACAGCAGGTTTCTCTCTTGCTAATTTAAGCATGAAGGGACTTATTAAAGGGTATGGCTTTAGCTCACAGAATCAGTAAGAAAGTCAAGAAACAGACTCTAGGCTAAACATCCAGGAACCACTCCCAAAATGATACTGTGGAACTCGTTGACAAGCAAGCCACAGCCTCTGTCACCATCTGGAAGCTTCAGAACTGCTAAGCTGCCAACACAGCTGCTGGTTCTAGAATCACAAGGCCTTGGCCATGAACGGCCTCAGCAAAATGGATGCTTCACACCTGCCTCTTCCTCCATGTAGCTCCTAGTTCTCAAGACTCAACACAAATGGAATCTAAGTCATAAACAGAACTGGAGCTGCAAGGAAGTTTGTGACATGTTATACAGGTTTACCCCTCCAGCCTCCTGAAGTTCAGAAACTGAGCTGAGACAGGGCTGGAATGGGTTTGGAGCAAACGAGTCAGTCTAAAGTAACTGCCACACCCACTGTATGCCAGGTCCTGTGAACATGCCTGATGGCACTGCTTTCTTATAGGAATTCAGGGAGGAAGGGCCTGTAATCAATTCCCTTTAACAGGACACTACAGGAAATGGTGGGGCACACAGACAGTCTTAGCTGTGCTTTGCGAAGTTAGAAGAGGGCCCTCTGTTCACGCTGGGAGAGAAGGAAAGTGGAACGAGGAGGGGACAGGTGCCTGGAGAAGCAGGGATGGAAGATGACCACACAGGAGAAAAAAAGCAGCAGTTCCAAGGTGACAAAGGACAGCCAGAATGAATTTGAGAACTTATGAGTGCTGCTGCTATACAAATTCATGCCAGATTCCAGAGTCCCTGCCCTCTCCACAAACCCATGCTGCCCCCAATGGGAAGAACCATAACTTACGCACAATCGAGACACAAGGACACTTGTCTGTCTACAACTTGTCTGTCTGCAACAACCCCAGATGCATCTGTGGCACAGGACAGGAGAACAAAAGTAAAGAACTCAAGCAGGGGAGGCTTCCAGAAGTAGGTGAGTTTTTAGTGGGTTTGAGTGGATATGTGTTAGCTTATGCACAGCTGTCAGAAGGCAGAGGGTTTCAGATGAAAGGGCGCATCCATCCTCACGCCAAGACTCATGCCGAGGCTGAAAGGGGGCAGCCACTGTAGCATATCAAAGCAGTGCCCTTGACTGAGGATGAAGGAGGTGAGTCAGTGTTTGGGAGAAAACAATAAATAAGCAGGGTTGGGAAGGGAGTTGATTTTCAGGATAAAATCATGTGAAACCCTTCCTATGATAATAATTACATTCAAATATTAGTAAAGTATGTACTGAAACTGGATTTGAAGCAGAACGAAAATCTTGGGGAGAGAGTCCTAGACATTTTCTAACAAACACTTCTGGGTTGATTCTCCTGATCTGCCTGTCCTGAGGACTATTCCCAGTCTTAGCTTTCCTTCTCTGCGATGCAGCTCAAGTTTTGGTGAGCAGGGGTTGGGGTCCCTTTGCCACATCATTCTTTCCTGGAGACATTCTAGTAGGATCAAAAGATAACTACATCAGGGAAGAGAATACAGCTCAAGGAAATGGGACTCTTGGAGTTGGGCATGGGACTCTTGGAGTTGGGCAACTCAGAAAAATTTAAGAAAGGGGTGTCAACACCCCAGACATATGGTGGCATGCATGATTCTCACTGTGCTTAAGCTTTACCAAACAATACATTTTAACAAGTGTTTCCACCAGCCAAGTTCAACCTTAAGCCATTTAATAATATAGTAAATCATTTAACCTTCATAGCAATTACCAACACAAAGCTATCCTCATTTTGCAAATGAGAAAAATGAGGCTTAGAGGGTCCCATAGCTAAGAACCGGACTCCACAGCCCATGGATTTAACTATCCTGCTATGCTGCCTTGATTTCTTCTTCCTCATTTGTGTTTTCTTATTATTTTTCACGTGTTATGTTCATATACTTGTCAGCTCCAAAAACTAGAAGTTTCTTAAAGTGCAATGATCAAGTCTACTAATTCATCCTTTGATACCCTTACCCCCAGCACTTGACAGAGACCAGCACACAGTGAGTGCTTAATATACATAAGCAAGACAGACCTTTGTGACACAATGATCATTCACTTCATATTCATCAATTATTGCAGATATTCACAGCTTCCAGAGAACAAGCAGAAGGAGTGAATCCTCATTCATACAGGACCGCAGTCAAGGCTCTTGGATCCCGACAGTCACAGGCTAAAATCTTGACTCAGACACTTTAGTGGTGTAATCTCAGGCAAATGTTAAAAGGAAAAATAAATTAAAACTACAATTTATAGGCATTTCCCTGGTGGTCCAGTGGCTAAGACTCTACGCTCCCAAGGCAGGGAGACCGGGTTCAAACCCTGGTCGGGGAGCTAGATCTCACATGCCATCACGAAGAGTTTGCATGCCTCAATGAAGATCAAAGATCCTTCATGCTGCAACTAAGATCCGGCACAGCCAAAAAACTAAATAAAACTAATTAAAAAATTTATAATTTATAAAGGATTATCCTTTAAAAAAAAAAGGCACTGCTGTTGGGGCATGAAAAATAGCTAGGAAAGTTTGTGATTCAGGATTTAAATATATATATTAAGCATGTGTTTTATAAAAGTGGTAGGTGGCTGTGTTCCCAGAAGAGCTCAGTGTCTTGCTAGCCGGCCTACTGACTCTCGTGGGCCCCACCTATTGAGAAAGACCCAGCAGCAAGAACAGGGACTCATGGTTAAATGTTAACTTGTGTTTATTTCTCTACAACTGCCTGCTGTTTAATTTGGCCAACCCAGTGAAGATTCTTTCCTAAGCCTGTGTGTAATTTCTAAACACCAGACCTACGACCTTTACACACATGCTAAACATTTATAGAGTGGGAGAGTTCTCCTTTTTTCTCCATCAGTGGAGTGAGTAAATACCAACATCCTCCCCTCCCACCCCCTCCCCAAAAGTATTCTTTGATCTGAACTACAGATAAACCAGTAATAATTCATCCTGATCAGCTAAGAGCTATAAAGCAGATTCTTTGATAAGCCAATTAATTTCAGAGGGCACTGGGGCTTGTTTCTTCCTGATGCCGATTTAGATTCTTAAAGTCATAGAGTTTTAGAGCTGGAAAGAGATCTTTTAAGATTAGCTCGTCAAACCATCTGATGTTAACAGAAGGTTAAAATCTGTTAAAACAAGATGAGAAAACTGAGCTTCAGAGGGGAAAAAGGTAGTGTAGATTCACGCACAGATGTTAAGGAAGAAAGAGCCCTATAGGAATTGTCACAAATTTCTACAGAATTTTAAGCTTTCTGTGATATTGCTTTTTGTTTCCTCTGTAATCTGGTAATTTAAGTATAGTGTTCGGGCCTGGAATTGGAAATCTGTGGACACTGATCCTGTTTTACGCTGACATCAGAAATATATGAGAATCACTGCTGCCCCCTGCTGGAAGTTTAAAATCTCACAGGCTTTCCAGGTTATAGGGAATTTTTTTTTTAATCAAAAAAATGATAAAAGTAATGTTTCTTTATGTTAAGAAGTTTAAACAGCATGAAAGGATGTGGGGAAGGGACAGTTAGCGAGTTTGGGATGGACGTGCACACACTGCTGTATTTAAAATGGATAACCAACAAGGACCTACCCTACAGCACATGTAACTCAGTCTGCTCAATGTTATGCAGCAGCAGGATGGGAGGGGAGTCTGGGGGAGGCCGGATACATGTATATGCATGGCTGAGTCCCTTAGTTGTTCACCTGAAACTATCACCACATTGTTAATCAGCTGAACCCCAATACAAAATAAAAAGTTAAATAAAATGCATGAAAGGGTATAAAGAGAAATTAGAAATCTGCTTCCCTTCAATCATACTTCCCAATGATAACTGTCATTAACAATTTTTTGGGAACATTCTTCCACATTTTTTCTACTTATGTAGATATGTATGCATATGTGTATATATGTATTACACACAAATAGGACAATACCATGTGCACCGTTTTCCAACATGTTTTTTTTAATTTACTGATTTTGAATAATACAAACTAATCTAATGTTATTTCAATTATACCTCAATCTTTTAAAAAAAGAACTGTCTTGAACACCTTTCCAAAGCAGTATATATTAACAAACTTTGTTCCTTTCCATGGCACAATAATACTTATTTCACTGCTTGGGTGTATCATAAATTATTCATTCAGTACTTCTTTGATGGAATAAAACATAAATCTCTCTAAAAGTAAGGACTTTATTATTTTCTTGTTAGTGCTATCTCTTATAATGGGAATTATGCTCGATAAAAGTTGTTTAATGAATGATTTGACATTTTCCTAGTTTCAAGTATTTTTGTTTCAAAAATGCTGCCCTGAATATGTTTGTGTCTATATGTTGGGGCACAGGATAGAATCTAGGAAGATGTACAGGTTCAAAGGCATGCAAATTTTAAATTTTGATTGATGGCCAATATGGTACTTCTGATGAACAATGGATCCAGGAGTTTAATAATTCTATCATTCCCATCCCTGACTGGGCATCAAAATTCAGATTCTCCCAGAGAATTTAATTTAAAATAACTCCTTTCTGTGCATACCTTTTCTGTTCTAATTCAGTTGTTTGTGTGTGTGTGTGTGTGTGTGTGTGTGTGTGTGTAGGGAATATATATATTGAATAGCCCCTCCACAACACCGTGATTCCAAGGCATATTCAGGACCGGGAACACCTTACCCACTTCTTGCTACACTGCAGCAGATGGAAATGTGCTCTCCTATACCCTGATCATAACATGGTTACTCATCTGTTATGCACCTGATGCTTATCGAGAGCCTACTGTATGCAGGACCCTGTGCTCCCTCTCCCAGAGGCAAGACTGTACCGGAGGTGTGGTATGGATTTCACCACTCCCATGGGTGGTGGTGCTAGGTTAAGTGGGTGAGTCTGTTGGCTGTACTTGTGTTGGCCGGCGGCTGGGGTTTGGGGAGGGAGCAGCATGTGGGTGAAACTCAGGAATCCTGCAGCACTACAGTGGCAAGAATTTTTAAAAGGCCTCGGTGACATGTCTGTGTGTCTGACAAACACGGAGCCAGTCCAATTCTTAGGCGACTGCTACTGGGGTTCCCTACAAGTGATGTGTGGGGCGGGGCACAGTCCTTTTCCTCTGGGCCCTTCTAAAGGAGATAAAATAGAATACAGATGAAACACACATGGGAAATGCACCATGGACAGCCAACAGATCGGGGTCATAAAAAAGGATGACAGATTCCACGTCATTCGTGACCCACCCAAATGTCACATCCTTTGGCAGTTCCTGCCACAAGCAGGTTTGTTTCCACATACTTCATAGCACTGGAAATATAACAATGGAAAGAAAAAAACAATATTGCTACTACTGCCACTTAAGGTTTATTATGTCAAAACTTCTAGTTGCTTTACTGAGCGACCCCATCATATTCAACCAATAGTGCAGGAAACTCAGGGAAGTTAAATGACTAGATAAAAGCCACACTAGATAAAAGCTTAGTGGAGTGGTCTTCATAATTTTTCTGCTTGTACATGCCATCACATGGGCTTCCCTGGTGGCTCAGTAGTAAAGAATCTGCCTGCCAATGTAGGAGACTTCGGTTCGATCCCTGAGTTGGGAAGGTCCCTTGGAGAAGGAAATGACAAACCAATCCAGTATTCTTGACTGGGAAATCCCATAGACAGAGGAGCCTGGCTGGCTACAGTCCATGGGTTCACAAAAGAGTCAAACACAACCTAGTGACTAAACAATAACAAATGCCATCAAATAATTTTGAAAAATGGTGTATCCCTAGAAACAGACACACTTCTATGGACATGTAACTTAAAACAAAGGAGGCACTACAAAGAGTGGGAAAAGATCTTTTTAAAAAATAGCGCTAGGATCCCTGGATACCTATTGGAAAAAAATGAAATTGGACCCTTCTTCATTTCATATACAAACATAAAATCCAGCTGGATAAAGACTTAAATGTGAAAGGCAAAAATCTACAGTTTTTTAGAAGATGATGTTATATATATATATATATATCTTTATGACTTATGAATGAAAGGATTTCTTTAACAAGCCCTGTCAGCTCTCATGATATAAGAATGATAAATTAAATTATACTTAATAAGTAAATTAAGATACCTAGTAGTTCTTAAGTATACTCTCTAAAGAGTATAATAATACATAAAGCACAGAGTGAGAGAAGATATTTGCAATACATAACCATATACCTAACAGACTGTTGCATTTTTAAGCTTAGGCAGCATGGTTAAACGGATTTATTGGAAAACAGGCATTCTTTGAATGTATGTTATATTTCACAAGAAAAAAAAAAAAAAGAAATTACTGCCTAAGAATATGTATCCCCTTGTCAATTTTAAAGTTGATATCTGGGAGGGAGGCTAAAGAGGGGGGGATATATGTATACTTAGAGCTGATTCACGTTGTACAGCAGAAAGTAACATAATCCTGTGAAGCAATTTTACTCCAATTAAAAAATAAATAAGTTGACATCTGAAAGTTTTTCATCTTATTTACATTTTTTAAACTTGTACAATAATGCTCATAGCAGCCTTATTTGTAACGGCCAAATTGGAAACAGCCCAAATATCTATGGAGAATGGATAAACAAATTGTAGATTTTCGTACAATAGAACATTACTCAGCAATAAAAAGGAACAACAGGCACGAATCTCAAAAACATGGTGATACAAAAGAAGCCCAGAACAGAGCATCTATTATACTACATGATTCTGTTTATATGAAATTCAAGAACAGACAAAACTAAGGCATTGAAACCCAAAGAGCAGCTGGGGGTGGGGATTGGCTTGAAAGGGGCATAAGTCTGGAGTGGTTCATCATGTGTTAACTAGATACAAAAGATGTAACCTCTGCACATTACAGATCTTATCATTTAAAAATAAAACTATTATATCACTGTCATAAATATAGCCAATGAAATATAAATACAATAGTGATTTGATATCTACCATCATCCATTTAAAAATAAAAAGATATGGGCATTTCCCTGGTGGTCCATTGGCTAAGACTTGGCACTACTGATGCAGAGGGCCTGGGTTCAATCTCTTGTCAGGGAACTAGATCCTGCATGCCACAACTAAAGATTCCCTCAGGTGTGTCCGAATCTTTGAGACCTCATGGACTGTAGCCCAGCAGGCTTCTCTGCCCGTGGAATTTTCCAGGCAAGAATACTGGAACAGGTTGCCATTTCTTACTCCAAGTGATCTTCCCAACTCAGGGATCGAACCCGCGTCTCTTATGTCTCCTATATTGGCAGGTGGATTCTTTACCACTGGTGCCACCTGGGAGGTCCCAAGATTCCTTCATGTGGTAACTAAAGATTCCTGCAACTAGAGATCCCAGGTGCCACAACAGAGATCCCTCGTTCCTCAGTTAAGACTTGGCACAGCCATATCAATAAATATTAAAAAAAATTCAAACATATCTGATCTAAGATCTAACTTAAACATATTCATTATGGTGTCTTGGGCAAGTCAACCTCCTGGAGACTCAGTTCACTCAACAGTAACACTGGCAAAATGAGACCTCTTTTGCAGGATTTTGGTTAAGATTAAATGAAATGGCAGATCTAAGTCACCTTAGTATAGTAAGTGATAAACAGTAAACATGCAAAAAAATTTTTATGAGTATTATTTCTATAAATTTATGTCACATTATATGTTTCTATCCTTTTTCTCTTATTACATCTTGAGCATAAAATAATCTTTGGGTCCATAACTATTGATTTATTTTATGGTGAGGTACAATTTTTATTACCAATAAAAATTCCTTACTATGAACACACAATGACTTAGTTAACAATTTTATTATCAGATCTTTTCAGTTCTAATTTATTTTTTACATAACAAGTAATTCTGTGATGAAAATCCTTGTACTTAAATCTTGGTGCTCTCATTCATGATTATTTCCATAGAGTAAATTTCTAAACAATGGAATTTGTACGGCTTTTGGTTTTTTTTTTCCTTTTTCTTTTTCTGAGTTGCTCTCTGGAAAAGCTGTATTGATTTACTCTCACCAGCACTGGCTGAAACCGCTTATTTCACAGCACCCTCCCTGACACTGGGTATTATTATTTGTTAAAATTTTACTATTACTATAATAATTTAACTGGAGTGTATCAGGCATTGTTTACAGGCCTTATCTCATTTCCTCTTCACTGCAACCCTCTGAAGGGTCCATTTGGTAGTCTGGTGTCCTTAGAAGATTGGGAAAACAAGGCTTCCAGAGGTTAAGGTCTTAGTCAAGCCAGTAGAGGCATACTTCATTTTATTGTGGGTCACAGATGTTGAGTTTGTTTGTTTTTTTAACAAATTGAAGGTAGTTCGTGTGACTCACTTTATCGCAGTGGCCTGGAACCAAACTTGCAATATCTGTGAGGTATGCCTATAACGTCATTGGGCCAGGATAAACCTATTTGGTCCTTAACATGCCAACTATGGGGCTTCCCTGGTGGCTCTGCTGGTAAAGAATCTGCCTGCAATGTGGGAGACCTAGGTTCAATCCCTGCATTGGGAAGATCCCCTGGAGAAGGGAATGGCTACCCTTTCATGGACTATATAGTTCATGAAGTCTCAAAGAGTTGACCACAACTGAATGACTTTTACATGCTGACCATGGCTTCTCCCCTATATCACACTGCCTCCTGCTGGTGCCCATTGAGAGGGCAAGAAGTCCTGAAACTCCTCAAATCAGATTTCCTTAGATGAGATTTGGGTATTTGTGGTCAGGAAGAGAGTGATGCTGGGACAACCACGTAACAGTGGGACTTTGAAAAATGAGAAAGCTCATCAAGCTTTTCCCTAAATATTCATGCAATTTATGTGTTATAGATTAACTTAAAAAAAAAGAAAACAAAAAATGAGAAGATTTTTGATATAGAAGAAAAGGAAAGGCTTTTCAGGCAGGCAGGCAATGAATAGATAAGTTAATAAAAGTAGCTCACACTTACTGAGTCCTCACTACAAGCCAGACCCCTCACCAAGGGCGCTGGGAATACTAATTGATTTAATTTTTATTCAACCCCCATGCGGTACCTCTTTTATGCTTGACAGATGAGGAAACAGAGGCACAGAGATGGTTAAGTAACTTGCTCAAGGTTACACATCTAGCAAATCGAACAGTCAGGATTTGAGGCAGTTAATTTGGCTCCTGGTTAGAAGCAGGTAGGGTGGAGCTTCGCTGGTGGTCCAGTGGTTAAGAATCTGCTCTGCAATGCAGAGAATACCGGTCTGATCCCTGGTCTGGGGAGATCCCACATGCTGTGGGGCTACTGAGCCCATGAGCTGAAACTACAGAAGCCCGCGCACCTAGAGCCTGAGCTCCATTACAAGAGAAGCCACCTTAATAAGAAGGCTGTGTACCGCAACCAGAAAGTAGCCCCCACTTGTTGCAACTAGAGAAAGCCTGCGCAGCAATGAAGACCCAACTCAGCCAAAAATAAATAAATAAAGCAGGCAGGCTAGGATCAAAGCAGCCACAGTCACCAAAGATCTGACAGAATGAGACACCTCTTCCCCTATTCTGGAATGTCCACCATAAGAAGATTTTGTCAGACCAGGATACTGAATAGTTTAAGGTCTAAGTCTAATTCATTCAAGGATCCAGCATGTCATGTCACATCCTCAATCATGCTGCCACTTGCCCTCCTGAGTTCTCCTTTAGTGGCCCCAAAATAGATCTCTGCTGATTCTAGTCCAGTGGCGTTAGTAGAAAAATGTTTGAAGCTAGACCAGTTACTGGCCTCCCAGAGAAGGGGCACATGCATCCACCAGAACTGGGATTTCTCTATTTAGTCTCGATGATGGGTGATGAATTTCAAGCGCATCATACCTATAGGTGGCTCACATTGCTACCTACTTGCTACCTACACCCGCAGCCCACCTACTCCTTTGGAAATGCCCCTTATTCACTAATTCCCCTGCCTGTGGAAGATATGGTACATGTGGAAGATAGTGATACATGCAATGAAGAAGGCTCTCCAAGGTCACTGTGGCAAACCCAGCACAGAAATGCAAAGAAGTAAGTAAGGCTCAGGAACCCAGCTCGTGTAACCCCAAGCTGGAAGTGGATTTGGAACTGGGGTTGGACAAGAAAAGACTTTGGAAAAGGAGAGATGGACCTCTCCAGGCCTATCTACAAGGATAGAAAAGGAGAAAATAACTCAGGGTATGTATCCTGTAAAGTCATAAGATTATGCAGTCAGCGGCTCTGTAGCCAGAAAATCATAATACAAATATTTAAGAAATGGGAGGCAGTTACAAGAATGTCCCTGTTTGAGTAAATATAGTTTCCTGGTGGACACAGAATTAAATTTCAGTAAAAATAATACACTGGTGGTACAGTTTTCCAACATGTATCAAAAGCCTTACTCATGTGCCTACTCAATTCTATCCAACCTCATGTGGCAGACCCTGGGCGAGGCTCTGGGATGCACGGTAAATAAGAAGACAGAGTGCCAGCCTCCAAATGAGCTAACCGTGGAGAATGTATTTCAGGAAGGGTGAAGTATGAGGTGCTCAGGACACAGCACGAATGGGATTTGACCTAACCCAGAAAACCAAGAAGGGGTGAAATGTTTTTTAAGTGACACTTGAAGGACAGGAAGGATTTAGTAAGGCTGGAATGGACAAGTGAAGTGAAAGTCGCTCAGTCACGTCTGACTCTCTGCGACCCCATGGACTATACACAGTCCACGGAATTCTCCAGGCCATAATACTGGAGTGGGTAGCCTTTCCCTTCTCCAGGGGATCTTCCCAACCCAGGGATCGAACTCAGGTCTCCTGCATGGCAGGCAGATTCTTCACCAGTGAGCCACAGGGAAGCCCAAGTGAAGACTTTGAGCAAACTGGGTAGTAGGTGAAAAGGAAATGATAGAAGTTGTATATACATACACACACACACACGAAACACGAGCCCAAAATGAAGTTGGCAAACAGGCTACTTCTTCAGGCTTTAAAAGCCATTTTAAGGAGTCTGCATCATATTCAAAAGTAAAAGGGAAGAGTGATGAGTGAAATTCTGATCAGTGTTCTACATTGTATATTCTTTGACTCAATAATTCTACTTTAAGGAAATTATCCTAAGGAAATAATTATGAATTTGTGCAATGATACATTTAAAAGGATGTTTCTAATATTGAGATAGTCTAGAATTACAAAATTTTGAAATAAACTGAATAACTTACGGTGGTGAAAGTGATAGTCTCTCAGTTGTGTCAGATTCTTTGTGACCACAGGGACTGTAGCCTGCCAGGCTCCTCTGTCAATGGGATTTCTCAGGCATTGCAAGCAGATTCTTTACCATCTGAACCACCAGGTAAGCCCCCTTACAGTAGTTGTTTAGATAAATGAGACTTTGGTTCATTGGTAAAATGTTATGTACCTGCTAAAGATGCCATAGGAAAAAAAAACAATGACATGCAAAGATGTTCATTACATGTTGAATGCAAATTGAAAGTTATATAAAATATATAGTATAATCTCAATTTTGTATATACACACACATACATACATACACACACAGCGAAATAGGTACACAAAACATTGGAAAGCTATAAACCTAAATGTCAACCTCTCTTTTCATGTGGGATAATGTTAATATTAATAGCTGATTTAAACTTTAACCTTTTATTTTTTTCTAATTGTTCTAAATGTGCTACTTTTGTGATTTTAAAAAATTATGTCTTAGAAAAAAATTGAAAGAGAAAAAAACAAAAAAATTTAAAAATAAAATTTTTAAAAAGAAAAGAAAAAAATTTTAAAGATTATATGTCTTACATGTTTAGAGATTTCTGGGGTGCCGACCATATTCTATTTCTTGATCCCTGCTGGGTTAACACTGGCCTTTTGCTTTACTTGTTAAAACGTAAACTTTAGAATAAAGTTTCCTCCCTGCACATTACATTTCACTATTTTAAAAATGCTTAATAAGACGCACGCATTTCTCTTTACACACAGCCCCGCGTCTCTAAACGTTCCTAATTCCGGAGTTGACAACCGCAAACCGTGGTTAGCGTATCCGTCTTGGCAACGTAGACTTCAAGTCCCAGCAGGAATTGCGGCCTCTACGGGGTCCGAGAGGGAGGCTGGGAGCCTCCGGTTCTTTCCCTCCCAGAAGCCCGCGGGCGGCTCGGAACGCCGTCCGTATCATGGCCGCGGGAGCCGGGACGGCGGGCTCCGCTTCCGGCCCGGGCGTCGTGCGTGACCCAGCGGCGTCACAGTCGAGGAAGCGTCCCGGCAGGGAGGGCGCGCGGCGATCAGACGCGATGGCGGGAGGAGGCGGGAGCAGCGACAGCAGCGGGCGGGCGGCAGGCAGGCGGGCGTCCCGTAGCGGCGGGCGGGCTCGGCGGGGGCGCCACGCGCCCGGGCTTAGGGGCGCCGCGGAGCGCGGCGCGGGGGAGGCGCGGCTGGAGGAGGCGGTCAACCGCTGGGTGCTCAAGTTCTACTTCCACGAGGCGCTGCGGGCCTTTCGGGCTAGCCGGTACGGGGACTTCAGGCAGATCCGGGACATCATGCAGGGTGAGGGCCGGCCCTGGGGAAGGAGGCTGGGGGCTCCTGGGAAGGGGATCTGTGCACACACACCCTGCCCCCACGTGTCGCGGCTGGGGGTCGCCGAGTCAACGATGTCTTCTTTCCCAGCTTTGCTTGTCAGGCCCTTGGGGAAGGAGCATACCGTGTCTCGGCTGCTGCGGGTTATGCAGTGTCTGTCGCGCATTGAAGAAGGGGAAAATTTAGGTATGGCTATTTTTTTATGTTCTTCTCACGGCTTACTTATTTAGGGTTACATTGTTTTCAAACTTACATCCTCGACTGAAGGATTCAGGGTTAAGGTGGGCTGTTTTGTTTCAGTCACAGTGGTTATTTTTCCTTCTAGGACGAGTTTATTCTCTGGTTCTACTTTTCTTCACTTAGTATTCTCTTGGCTGCTTTTCTGTGTTTATTTCCTCCCACCTGTTTCTTGCTCGCCCCAACTTTTTTGCTATCTAAATTGAATTATATGAAGATAGACATTTTTAAAAGTATGAGCACTTTTTTTCTTTTCCTAAATTGATCTTGACAGCTGTTGAGTAAAATGATCTACAGTTTCTGTTTATAGCTGATTCTGACATTTAAGATGCATATGCATGTGTTAAAAAAACAATTTCTTACCTGTCCTGAAAATTACTGAAGGTCACTTGAAATTTAAGGATTTGAATTTGGACCCTTAACATGTTTGTAAGCCTATAGCCAGTATATCAACAAACTAAATGCAAGTCTTACTGTATTTGTGTTTTCTTTTTTATATAAATATATATAGACATAATTCTTTTGCTCTTTAGAAAATAGGTAAAAGTGAAAACTGTACTCTTTGTCCTAGACTGTTCCTTTGATATGGAAGCTGAGCTCACACCACTGGAATCAGCTATCAATGTGCTGGAGATGATTAAAACGGAATTTACACTGACAGAGGCAGTGATCGAATCCAGTAGAAAACTGGTCAAGGAGGCTGTAAGGCTCTGTTTTTAATTTCTTTTTTCTTTTAACAAAGATCGGTGTTCTTTGAGGAATCAGTGCTTTGTCTTTCCTGTGTGGGGTGGAGGACAGACAGGGATGGAGAGCGAGCAAGTGAGCACATTCAAAACACATTAACTCACACACATAAGTGTTACTTCATCAGGTTACCCTTCTTCCTAGCCCAGTCTTGGAAAGGACTGTTGAGGCACATGCTCAGCTTTCGTGATTTTTGATGGTCTTCCTTGTGGCCCTGATGGGGGCGGCCACGGTACACAGGAAGTGAGTTGGCATTGAAGAATGACATTTTGGAGGTTGTACCATTCAGAGCAGCATGTTGAAAGTGCTAAAAGTAACTGGCTTAGGATTTGGTCACCCTTGTTTATTACAGACCAAGGAGAAGAGCTGGTGCTTTGGAAAATGTGGGACCGTTTTGCGCTCTTTCATGCAATTACTGATAGGCTTAGGGAACATTCCCTTAGAGCAGACAGAATCAGAGATGCTGAGATAATCAGCCAGTTAGAAAAATAGTAATGGTAGGAGGCTGGCGCAGGCAGCGTTCTTGACAAGAAAAAAGCTTGTAGAGTGTCTAGGAATTTGGGGCTGGAACTATGTCATGGTTCAGGTAGCTTTAAGTAGTGGAACTTATTTATATTTAAAACATTGAAGTGGCCATGGAAACCAGTCAGAAAAAGCTTTTTTTTCTTCAATAACCAAGGCTAGGGGTGTGGAAACAGATGCAGAGATGGGGACTGAAAAACAATAGGTCAGCATTGTCTTGGTGGTGAAAGTAAGGAAATTGGTAAGAAAAGATAAGAGCACCTCCTAAAAGGATGAGCTCTCAAGGACAGAGAGGTAGGAGATAAAAACCTTGCTTAGCAAAGAAGATGTTCGGTCCCTTGGCTGTGTGCTGGGTACTCAGTCAGACACCCTGTTAAAAAAAGTTAAAAAACTGTGTGGGATGCCAATATTTTATTTATTCAGTTAAGGACCTTGGGGGCAGGATCTACTTTTGGTCTTGCAAAGAATGCTGAGAAAATTCCCATTCCAAGGAGGAATGATTACAAGAATAGATTTTTAGTATTGGTGAGTCAGGTTTGTGTTGGAGATAAAATGCCAGAAAAGACATTAGCAAAGGAGAAATCCATGCCTACTTGGAAAATAGCTTAAGGATCTTTTGAATGGGAAGAAATGGTGCCAGTTCAGGGTAATTCATGTAACTGCTCTTAAGTGGCCAGCTAATTCATACATGTAACTCTTTCAGAACACAAGGGTTATAGTTCTGTCTTCTGGAAGAGCCTGTGGGCTTTCATCTTCAGCTGCATATTTATTATTTAAGTTCACAGATCTCTTTTTTGGAGGCTTCATTAGGAAAAATTTGTTAGCAAAATCTAGATTCCTTTAAAACAGGCCACCGTTTTCGTAGGTTGACTCCCTTCTGCGTTTTCATTTTCCACCAGGTACCAGTTGTCTTGTTACTGCTGTGTAACAGAGTAAGCCAAAACTTTAGCAGCTTAAAACAATAAATACTATCGCTCAGTTTCCAAGGGTCAGGAATCTGGCAGTGATTTAGCTGTGTTTCTAACTGGAGGTCTCTCATGAGATTATAGTCAAGCTGCCTGCTATGGTTGCAGTTATCTGAGTCTTGACTCAGCCAGGGCTGATGAGTCTGCTTCTGTGCTCACTCCATTGGTTGTTAGCAGGACTCACTTTCTTGCTGGCTGTTGGCTTGAAGACTTCAGGTCCTTGTCTCTCCTTAGGGCTGACTTAGAGCACAGTAGCTTGCCTCCCTTAGAGCAGTAGTGATGGAAGAGAAGAGAAAGCTGTAGTCTTTTATAAACTAATCTCAGAAGTGACATACCACTTCTGCCATATGCTCTTGTTCACACAGACCTGACCAACTGGATTAGTGTATGGAATGGGACTATGCAGGAGGTGGGGATCACTGGGAGCCATCTTAGAGGCTGGCTACCATGGTAATATCCAAGTTATTAAATGATATTGTATCACTTGTCTCTTCGATTTATTTTTTTTTTAATTTCTTATTTAGTCATAGAATCTGTTAATGGTCATCTTTAGGAAAATATCTTGGAATGCCTAGGCTCAGTGAGGCTTTTTGTTACATTTTTAAACTTTGTAAAGTATCACAGCAATTTATCTTAAAGTTTATTAAATTTTTTTTTAAAGTTTATCAAATAAGTTATTTGTTAAGTTAGAACTTCTCCATGCATGGTCTAGGGATCTTTGCAGGTCTTCGGGACCCTTTCAGGGTTCAAAACTATATTCATAATAATGCCAAAATGTTAGTTGAGGTTTTCAGTGCACTGACATTTACACTGATGATGCAAAAGCAGTGATGGGTAAAATTTCTGGTGTCAAGGCAATAATAAACTGTATTAGTAGTCATTGTATTCTTCATTGGCACATGCTTACAGTTAAAAAAAAGCCAGTTTCAGTTAATGTCTTTGATGAAGCAGTAAAAATTATTAATTTTATTAAGCCTAATTAATTTTATTAATACACCTAAGAATGTCTGATGAAGCAGTAAAAATTAGAATTTTATTAAGCCTTGAACAAAATGTTTTTTCAATATTTCATCTGACAAAATAGGAAATTTTCCTGTAGCATTTCTATTGTGTACCAAAACATGATGGTTTTCTTTAGGAAAAGTACTTGTGTGATTGGGCTGCCTGCTGACCTAGCTGCTTTTGTAATGGAACACCGTTTTTATTTGAAATAATTGACAAATTTTGGTTATCTGGTTATGGTAGTCATTTTCTTGAGAAAGCAGAGTGAACTTGTCCTGTCAATGAAAACAGTTGGTAGCATGTGTTGCCAGAGATAAAATTCAAGCTTTTCAGGTGAAAATTAGCATTTTGAAAACCTACATTCATGTGCTGGGTATCTTTCCAATACTTAATTCTGATATGATTGATAGTAATATTAATAACTGTGATTTTGAAAAGATTTTTAATGAATGTATCAAACACGTGGAAGATCATAGCTCAGTAAACCAATATTTTCCAAATGACCAATGAATTGTATTGCAAAATCATTCAAGGGTAACAGATCCATTACAAGTGCAAGCTAGACTATCACATTTTAACATAATAATGATGAAAAGTTCACTTGCCAAGTTTGGTGCAGAGTCAAAGAAGAATATCCACATTTTCTAAAAGAGCTCTTAAAATAATCCATCCATTTTCCAACTTTGTGTGAGGCTGGAATTTTTTAATATCCTTCAACTAAAACAACATATCACAACAGAACGAATACAGAAGCAGAAGACCATCTTTCTTCTGTTAAGCCAGATATTAAGGAGATTTGCAAAAATGTAAAACAATGCCACCCTTCTCATTAAACTTTTGTCTTAGAAAATTAGTTTTCATAAAGTATGTTATTTATGTTAACCTGTAATAAGTTGATTGTTATTTTTCAATGAATTAATAAATATCTTGAATTTTTATCAGTTTTACATTTCTGATAACAGTAAATATCAATAGATATAACCCATGTAAACAAAAGCTCTTTGGGGTCCTCATTAACATTTAACAGTATAAAAGAATCATGAGACCAAAAGTTTGAGAACTGCTTCTGTAAGCTGATAATGATATTGAGACTATGTTGGTTTTCTTTTTATAACTAAAAGAGAGAGGCCTCAGGTTTTTGTGAACATGGGAGAATAACATATATGGCATGTCCTTGAGGAAGCATTTATGTGTTGCTTTTGCTGTGCACCTTTGGTAATAGCACCTTGATTTTCTTTGGGGGGGAACTTACCCCATTTGAGGGACTGGTGCATCTCACACTGTCTTAAAACTTAAATTTCTTGAAACAGAAAGCTTTGCCAAGGCTTTTTGAGCATTTGTGCTTCCTTAACAGCCAGGTTTCTTTCCGAGTTTGCTTCTTTAGCCTTTCTTCACTTCTGTGAGTTTGGCTTTCTCTTCTTAGGTCCTTTCTGGCATGTCCTCCAACATAAAACCTATCTCAGCTACATTGAAAATCTATGCTTGGAATTTTGCTTTTGTTTAAGTTAGCCAGAGACCATTAATGTTGCTTACATGGTAAGAACCTTAGCAGATACATAAGAGAAGAAATGATCCTTATCTCTGAAAACTTCCAAGTTTTCAAAAAGCAAAGTTTCATCTCTTAAAAAAACAAAAACAAAAAACAACAAACAAAAACTTCCCTGGAATCAAATTAATGCATAGTTTTTTAAAAGCTCATAGTACAAACTTTAGAGGCAAGCTTTTAATTTAGATTTTGAAAGCATTCACATTTCCTTTCTTGTTTCACAAATTAAACATAGTTGGGCCTGTACTCCAGTTCTAGGAAAGATAGATAAGCATACTCTTCTGTCTTATTGCAAGTATAAATCTTGGACAGAATGAATGGAGCAGCTATCTGAGAACTCAGAAATGTAAAGGGCAGTAAGCAAATGGAGAAGACCAGAGTATGAAGGTCTACTAAACTGCTGATGGGTAGATGACCATTTTTCACCTTTCTAGTATCACCAGGCCTGGACTTGAAGGATTCTAAAACCTGGAAAGTTCACTCCAGGTGTGAACAGAAATAACTCCAAGAGAGGCTCTCTCTGGTCTGAAGAGCAGGAAGGGGGGGATCAGCTAAGGGTCAGAGAGGGTGGAAGAAATCTCAGGGGTTTTTTTCCTTCCTTTTTCCCTTCTCTATCCTAGCACCCAGGCAGTATTACACTGGTGGCAGCAGTGACATAGTAATGATTACAGTGGCAGGAGGGTAGGCACCTAAAACCAAAGGAAGAGAACCTTTTTATTTTATCAGTGCAGCTGTGATTTCCAGAACTTGAAGTAGATTCCTCTTTTTTTTGGTCTATTCTGATGCCTAGTCCTGGATGCAGATACAGTTAGTATGTGGCAGAATGGGGAAACTAAAGCCCAGGAATGCAAGGCTGGTTCAATATCTGAAAATCAATGAATGTACTTTATCCTGCTGGTCCAGAGAAAGAATTATATGATCATATCAATTGAAGCAGAAAAAGTGTTTGACAAGATTCAACGTTAGTTCATGGTAAAAACACAGAGCAAACTAGGAACAGAAGGAAACTTACTCAACCTGACAAAAGGCATCTACAAAAAACCTACAGGGAACATCATAGTTAATGGTGAAGAATGGAATGCTTTGACCCTAAGATCCAAAATGAGGGAAAGATGTCTGTTCTCACTTACATTCTACATCATACTAGAAGACCTAGCCAGTGCAGTTAAGTCAAGAAAAATAACAGATTGGAAAAGAATAAAACTGTCCCTTTTTTCAGATCACATGGCTATCCATATAGAAAATTCCATGGAATATATCAAAAGGCTATATAATAAATAGTTTAGCCAGACTGCAGGATATAAGATCAACACACAAAATCAGTGAAATGCTAGCAGTGAAATTAAATTATCAAAACAGTATCATTTATAATAGTTACAAAGAAGAAAAGAAAAATACTTAGGTATAAATCTAATAATAAAACGTGTAGGTGGGACTTCCCTTTTGTTCAGTCATTAAGAATCTGCTTGCCAATGCAGGAGACGTGGCTTTGATCAGGGTCCAGGAAGGTCCCACATGCCGCATGCCAACTAAACCCATGTGCCACAACTGCTGAAGCCTGCGTGCCCTAGAGCCCATGCTCTGCAACAGGAGAAGCCACTGCAAGGACAAGCCTGAACACTGCAATCAGACAGTAGTCCCTGCTTACTACAGCTAAAGAAAGCCCACGCACAGCAACGAAGACCCAGCCAGCCAAAAACAAATTTTTTAAAAAATGTAGGATCTGTATGTGGAAAAATTACAAAATGCTAATGAAATCACAACCTAGTAAATGGAAAGAAATACCCTGTTTGTGGATTAGAAGACCTAATATGGTTAAGATGTCAATTCTCTCCACTGGAACTATGGATTTACTATAATTCTAATCACAGCCTCCACAGGATTTTCTGTTAGATACAGACTGATTCTAGAAGACACACGGTAAGGTAAAAAAAAAACAACAAAACACTAAAATCACGACAATTCTGTAAAAGAGGAGCAAAGCTAGAGGACTCACACCCAATTTTAAGAATTACTATAAAGCTACAGTATTCATGACTATAGACAAATGAGTGGAACAGAAGATAGAGTCCAGAAATAGACCCATACAATAGACTGATCAATTTTTAACAAAAAAATGTGAAGGAGGACTTCCCTGGTGGTCCAGTGGCTGGGACTCTGCGCTCCCAATGCAGGGGGCCTAGGTTTGATCCTTGGTCAGGGAACTGGATCCCACATTCTGCAACTGAAAGATCCTGCATGCCACAGCTAAGACCTGATGCAGCCAAATAAATATATATATTTTTTAATGTGAAGGTATTTCAGTGGGAAAAGGATAGTCTTCAGTAAATGGAATTAAAATAACTGGATGTCCATATGCAA
Source organism: Okapia johnstoni (assembly GCA_024291935.2). Lineage (NCBI taxonomy): Eukaryota > Metazoa > Chordata > Mammalia > Artiodactyla > Giraffidae > Okapia > Okapia johnstoni. The sequence continues at coordinate 98,853,008 of CM044310.1, read as the reverse complement.
AAATTAATGAACCTTGACCTAAAACTCATACAAAAATTGATTCAAAGTGGATCATAATCTAAATGTAAAGCAATAAAACTTTTAGAAGAAAACATGAAAAAAAAACCCTTTATATCCTGGACTTAAGGCAAAAGACTTCTAGATAACGATACTAAAAGCATGATGTACAAGAACACGAAGTAGACTTCATCAAAATTAAAGCTTGAGAAAAACACTGTTGAGAGAATGAAAAGACAAGCTATAGAGTGGGAGAAAATGTTTGCAAATCACATATCTGACAAAGAATTTGTATCCAAGATATCTAAAGACCTCTCAAAATGAACAAGAAAACAAACACCCCAAACAAAACAACTAAAGAGAATATACTGTTGGCAAATAACATGAAAAGAGGCTCACCATTTAGTCAGTGGGGAAAGTCTGGCACATACCTATTAGAATGGCTAAACTTTAAAACTCCTCTAACACCAATAAGTGCAAGTGTGAATATGGAGCAACTGGAATCTTCATACATTGCTGATGGGGATGCAGAAAGGTATCTTAAGGGCATTATTATACTAAGGGAAAGGCACAGGTCTCAAGCACATTACACTGAGGGGAAGAAGCCAGACTCAAGGCTATATCCTTTAAAAATTAAGCTGAGTGACTCCATTTATATGATGCCATTTATATGACATTCTGAAGAGATGAAACGGTGAAAAGATGAGGGGTTAGGGGCGAGGAAGAGGTGACTACAGAGTGCAGCACAAGGGAGGTTTATTGGATCCGTGGCTCTCTGGCATCATTGTGGTGGCCACAGGAGTCAACACGTGTTAGAACGGTATGCCCAAAGAGAGTTAAAACATAATAGGACCTAAATGATTTATAAAAAGTAAAACCTTTGTATTCTTCAAGAAAGCAAGTACAGTCTTAGTATAGTTTTTCTGCTGAAAATGATGTAAAAGTGAGTATGATGGATCTGACTAAAATGAAAAGACTTACTTTGTCCCCTTCCTGGCAGCAGGAACTTAGTGTTGTAACTGCTATTCAGAAGCACGTGACACCAGTTTCCGTTGCCCTGTATGGTTGTGCTCAGCCTGTTGAGGACAAAAGCACCAGAAATTTGTATTTTCTGAATTCCCTTCCTAGTCCTCCTTCCCTTGGTCTGTATGTATCTCCTTAAACTCTTCCCTGTGAAGAACTGAAAATATCTATGGACCAGTTTTCCTTCCCTTCTTTGTGTGTGTGAGGTATGTTTCTTTGACACTGTATTTAAAGTAGCTACTTTATCCTATTAGATAACTCCAGGTGGTACCAATTTTTTCCTGGCTTTCCTCATTTCTTTAAAAATCTGCACATATGTTTTTAAATATCCTTTTTAATTTTCAATCACTGTTATTTGCCCTCTTGTGTGTGTGCTCTTGGAACATAGAACATAGGTTTCTTGACCGAAGGACTCTCCCTTTTTCTCTGTGGCTGAGGAGACCTTCTTATCCTATGTGGAACTTTGCCCTGTTTTCTTTGCTGCTTGTGGAGTTAGCCCCCTGGGGTTTATAGTATGCAAGGCTGTGCTGGTTCTCCTACTGAACTGGCCTGAGTTCCATTAGTGGGACTCTGGTCAGCAAGTCCCTCCCCACTTCCCCCGCCCCCCAGTATATCCTCCTTCCCCCATTACATCAAAGGTTGTGCATCCCAAAAGAACAAAACCAACTGTTCTGGGGGTCTAGAATGATGCCTGTCCATATTGCCTTTCTGTAGGAGGTGCTATTCAGATTGAGTAAATGGGTCTGTAATTCAGTAGATCAGATTCTGTTGTATCACCTGTTTTTTTTTTTTTAAATTAATATTGAATTAGTGGAGGTGATGGAATTCCAGTTGAGCTATTTCAAATCCTAAAAGATAATGCTGTGAAAGTGCTGCACTCGGTACGCCAGCAAATTTGGAAAATTCAGCAGTGGCCACAGGACTGGAAAAGGTCAGTTTTCATTTCAATCTCAAAGAAAGGCAATGCCAAAGAATGCTCAAACCTACTGCACAATTGCACTCATCTCACACGCTAGTTAAGTAATGCTTAAAATTCTCCAAGCCAGGCTTCAGTAATACGTGAACCGTGAACTTCCAGATGTTCAAGCTGGTTTTAGAAAAGGCAGAGGAACCAGAGATCAAATTGCCAACATCCGCTGGATCATCGAAAAAGCAAGAGAGTTCCAGAAAAACATCTATTTCTGCTTTATTGACTATGCCAAAGCCTTTGACTGTGTGGATCACAATAAACTGTAGAAAATTCTGAAAGAGATGGGAATACCAGACCACCTGACCTGACTCTTGAGAAATCTGTATGCAGGTCAGGAAGCAACAGTTAGAACTGGACGTGGAACAACAGACTGGTTCCAAATAGGAAAAGGAGTACGTCAAGGCTGTATATTGTCACCCTGCTTATTTAACTTATATGCAAAGTACATCATGAGAAACGCTGGGCTGGAGGAAGCACAAGCTGGAATTAAGATTGCTGGGAGTAATATCAATAACCTCAGATATGCAGATGACACCACTCTTATGGCAGAGAGCGAAGAAGAACTAAAGAGCCTCTTGATGAAAGTGAAAGAGGAGAATGAAAAAGTTGGCTTAAAACTCAACATTCAGAAAACTAAGATCATGGCATCTGGTCCCATCACTTCATGGCAAATAGATGGGGAAACAGTGACAGACTTTATTTTTGGGACTCCAGAATCACTGCAGATGGATTGCAGCCATGAAATTAAAAGATGCTTACTCCTTGGAAGGAAAGTTACGACCAACCTAGACAGCATATTAAAAAGCAGAGACATTACTTTGCCAGCAAAGGTCCGTCTAGTCAAGGCTATGGTTTTTCCAGTGGTCATGTATGGATGTGAGAGTTGGACTATAAAGAAAGCTGAGCACCAAAGAATTGATGCTTTTGAACTGAGGTGTTGGAGAAGACTCTTGAGAGTCCCTTGGACTGCAAGGAGGTCCAACTAGTCCATCCTAAAGGAGATCAGTCCTGGGTGTTCATTGGAAGGACTGATGCTGAAGCTGAAACTCCAATACTTTGTCACCTGATGTGAAGAGCTGACTCATTTGAAAAGACCCTGATGCTGGGAAAGATTGAGGGCAGGAGAAGGGGATGACAGAGGATGAGATGGTTGGATGGCATCACCGACTTGATGGATATGGATTTGGGTAAACTCCGGGAGTTGGTGATGGACAGGGAGGCCTGGTGTGCTGTGGTCCATGGGGTCGCAAAGAGTTGAACACAACTGAGCAACTGAACTGAACTAAATACTGAAAATCTAGTACCTTACATGCTGAAGGAGCATATATGGGTGTTCATATGGTTGAACAATAATTGTTAGTTTTTAAACAGGAATTTGATAGAATCTGGAAAAGTTCTTGGGTATATAAGACTCAGTTTTACTTTTCATTGGAGCTTATTTTGATATTTGATATTCTGACTATATCTTTCATTATTACAACAGTTAAAAAAATTTTCCCCCCCTTTTTTAGGCAGTCATTATTTGTATCAAAAACAAAGAATTCGAAAAGGCTTCAAAAATTTTGAAAAAACATATGTCCAAGGACCCTGCAACTCAGGTAAATTTGATATACTTTTGCTTCCATTACCTATATCCAGCTCATTGCTTTTTGTGGGGAAACAGGGAAAGGATTCTCTGTCAGGAATATTAATATTCAGTACCTTGAACATGTTGTGTTTTATATCTAGGATAATTTACTGTTAGAATGGCTTTTCAAAAATTTGAAAAATTTGCAGAAATCATTTACTTGCCCATTTCTGCCAGGTGTGTGACAAAACTCTAGTGGTCAGAACCAGTACTAACACATCTGACTTTATTTACATAAATGCTGATTCCGCAGGCTTGAGATCTGCCTTACTGAGGACTCAACGCCTTTGTTTTCTGGTGTCAAAAACTCTGCTGGTACCCTGCTCTTTTTTTATATATATAAATATAAGTTTTATTTTTGAAGAGTTAATAAATGTATATAATATAACATTCATAAATACAACAAAAGCTGCTGCTGCTAAGTCACTTCAGTCGTGTCCAACTCTGTGCGACCCCATAGACGGCAGCCCACCAGGCTATGCCGTCCCTGGGATTCTCCAGGCAAGAATACTGGAGTGGGTTGCCATTTCCTTCTCCAGTGCATGAAAGGGAAAAGTAAAAGTGAAGTTGCTCAGTCATGTCCGACTCTTAGTGACTCCGTGGACTGTAGCCTACCAGGCTCCTCCGTCCATGGGATTTTTCCAGGCAAGAGTACTGGAGTAGGGTGCCATTGCCTTCTCCGATACAACAAAAGAGCTTACTGAAAATTCTCTCATCTCTGACTCAGCTATCTCATTCCTCTCCTTAGAGGCAACCAATGCTTTTTTCTCCTTAGCAGAGAGATTCTGTGCATATGCAGGCAAATAAGTGTGCATGAGCATATTCTATACACTAACTTGACTATTAAATTGCTATTTTCACTTAATGTATCTTGGAGATCTTTTTATATTAGTACATAGGGAGCTTTTCATCTGTTTCAGTTTTCTTTTCTGAAAGTTTAAAAATCTTTATATGTAAAAGTAGAAAGGTACTTTAGATCCTAAGTTCTTCATCCCTTTTTTTTTTTTCCTTTTGTATAGCTACATAGTAACCAACCATGACTGGTCAGTAATTTTTGACCTGTTCTACACTGGTAGGCTTTCTTTTCCCCCATTGCTATTCATTGACAGCACTGAGAAAGTTGATAGTGTTGTCTTAACTCATCATCACTGAATCTTTACTGGAGTTTTCCTTTTTCATGTTGCAACTATCGGTCCTTTGTGTAGAAGCTGAGAAATGACCTCCTAAACATTATCCGTGAAAAGAACCTGGCCCACCCTGTGATCCAGAACTTCTCCTATGAGACCTTCCAGCAGAAGATGCTGCGCTTCCTGGAGAGTCACCTGGATGATGCAGAGCCCTACCTCCTCACGGTGGGGCTTGGAAACATTGGTCATCCTAAGTTTCAAAGAAAACCAAAAGTCTGGCTTTTGCATGTGACCCCAAAGGTGTATGTGGGATTCAGAAACTAGATTAGGGATGAGATTGAAAGGATAGAAGAGGAGACACAAAGTAAAATCACTTAGTTTGTTGTCCAGAATAACTGTTTGGAATTCTTGCAACATCAAGATCCTTTTAGCACCACTCAGATTGAATTCTCCTTTAGTATAGAAAACTATGAGCCATTATGTGGGGAAGGAAAGAAGAAAGAAATTTGAGACAATTCTTTAAGTTCTCTCCCTTTTTATGTCCTCCTGTAGTCTATGCCTAAATTGGGTTTGTAAGTGAAACATGCTTGCATATAAATATGTTCATGGTAAAAGAAGCAGAGAGTTAATGATCTGTGACTTCCTCTTTCTGACATTATTTTTCCTTTCTCAGATGGCCAAAAAGGCTTTGAAATCTGAGTCCTCCACCTCATCCACAGTGAAAGAACCACAACCTCAGCCAGCACCAGAGCCCGTGGAAAAGCCACTCAGAGAACCTGCCAGGTAAGAGAGATGCAATTTTGTGATGTTGGGATGAAACATAGAGGTAGTTGGAAGCATAGTCATTGTCTTAGAGCAGAGTCAGTTAGTTCTTCCTGGTGATTTGCTCTCCTAACATGTTACTCGGTTACTCAAGGAAGGCACTGTAGGATTCACAGAGCACACCCTGGGAAAATGGGAATATTGAAAACAGGATGTTAGGTCCTTGGCGGAACTTCCTGACTGGCTGTTCCTCCAAGGCTCTTTGCTTCTGTTTCCTCTGTCTTTGCCTCATTACTTCCCTGTTGGTATGTTATCTCTTAATAGTGTTGAGACTTGTGAATCAGATTCCCGAGACCAGTTAACAAAGCAGAGGTCACACGTTTAGATCTCTTTGAGGGCCCTGTAAGAGATGTAAAGGAGCAAAGTGGGTACAGGATAATACAATTTAGAGCATGGGACTGGGACCCAGAGAAAGCATGCTTTCCAGCTTTGTGTGATTGTTGCCGTGTTCAAGGTCCAAACTTCAGTTCAAATTCTTATGTGAGATGTCCAAAAAATATTTTTTGAGATTTCCCAATTTTTGAATGTTGGGGGTTAGTCCAATTAAGGAAAAAAAAAAAGGTTAGACAAGACACATCTGCCAGCTAGGGTTGCCATGCAGGCTGCCAGTTTGCCTTCTCCTTACAGTGTTTACTTAAAACATACTAGCTATTCCAAATGCTCGATGAACTTTATTTTGAAAAGGCAGTTTCTCAAGATCCCATTTATAAGTGTATTGTAGGAGAAAGAGGGCAGAATGGAGACCACTCTTTTACTACTCTCATATGAGGGTTGGACTGGGACAGCTGGAAGAAGAATTTAGATTTGAAGGTGAGATTGCTGGATTATCGGTTGGTTGTCCAGATGGACTTGTTGCTGGTAGGTATGCTGCAGAGCTTTTGCATTAACGGAAAGCATCGCTTTAGTCCATGCAGAATCATGGATTAGCACACCCGCTGAAGAGGTCTCTGGAGGGAGTATCATTGGCCCTAGTTCCTTTAAGGTTCTCTTGAAGTTTAAGCTCCATAATTCAATTTACATACCATATTTAAAACCTCTGCTTAACACTTATAAATGGAAGTTCTAATAAATAAAGGCTGTATCATGCACTTTCTCTTTTTTTAAATGAAGAGTTCTCAACTTGAGTCTCTAATTTGAAGCTTCACACTTTGAAAAAGTTGTGGCTGCTTGGACGGACCTTGGCAGTGGTGAAACTGATCTCTGTGTGTTTGCGTTGTCTGTAGGCAGCTACAGAGCACACCAACCACCATTGGGATTAGGACTCTGAAAGCAGCTTTCAAGACTCTGTCCAGTGCACAAGATTCTGAGGCAGCCTTCTCAAAACTGGACCAGAAGGATATGGTATTTCCTAATAAAGTGTGCCCGCCATCACCAGCCCTCAAAAACAAGAGAACAAGAAAAGATGACAACGGAAGTTCTGCCCCTGCTGAGGGTGAGGGTGGCTCTGAACTGCAGCCCAAGACCAAGCGCATGACAATAAGCAGACTGGTTTTGGAGGAGGACAGCCAGAGTACTGAGCCAAGCTCAGGCCTCGACTCTTCCCAGGAGGTCACACCGGCATCACCATCCAAGCCCACTGTCCTCAACCAACCCCTCCCTGGGGAGAAGAATCCCAAGTATGAAGACCTTCTTTGTAGAAGTTTGGGGGCTGGTTGGTGGTCCTGGTTAGGCCTGGTATTGCTTCCATGAATGAAGTAACTTTCAGCTACGTTATTCACCACCAAGGCTTGCTCAGACTGCTAGTGTGTGACTCAGGGTGGGGAGGGACGTAGTAGCCGTGCTGCCAGTGTGAAGCCCTGTGCTGGGCTTCCAGGCGTTGCACTAGGTGGGAGTGGAAGGCTGTCAGAGCCTCCTGCTCACCACTGCTTCCATTTTTAGCGAACTGCTGAGTGCCTTGACTACTAAATAGTAGTCTTCTTACAAGAAGTTTGTTTGAATTGGGCCACATTATACTCTGATCCTTAAAAGAGATTTATGAATATTTATAGTTTTGCATGTTCAACGGACATTTGAAACTTGGCAACTTCAGTAAATACTAATCTCTCACATTCTGCTAGGCTCTGTGGGGCAGTGGTTAGAGTGCTTTCATTTCGCTCCACTTCATGACCCCAACCTGGCTTTCAGTTTTGCTGCCTGTGCCCTCTCGTGGATCTTTCCTTTAGGCTGACTGGTCTGCTTGCTCCCCTTAACCCTGTTTCTGTCCCTGTGCTCTTCTTGCTGCCTCTCATTCCCCACGTTTGGACTGTCATTCCTCCACCGCCGCTTGTCAGAATCCCATCTGTCTTTCAAAGGGAAGAGAAGCCGATGTTAATGAAATACTTTCTGTGGGCCAAGCACTTTCAATTATTATCTTAGTATCTACACTCCTCACTCTGAGTGATTTATCAGCCCCATTTTATAGGTGAGGAAGGTTCAGAAACGTTACTAACTTACCTGAAGTCATACAGCTAAAAAGTGGCAAAATCGGGCTTTGGGATTTTTAAATCCTAGTTAGTCTTGACACAAAAACCCATGTCTATACACCGTGTACACCAAGCTGCCTCACCTCCATAAATTTCCCCTGGTCACTCTGCTATAAGTGATCTCCCAAGGTCATTGCCATCTCTAGTTCTGCACTCTGTTGTTGTAGTTTGGGGACCTATGCCCCAGCATGCTTATGCTAGGTACTCTGTGGGGCTGTGGCATCTGATAGATAAGTGATTTATACTCTGGCACAGATCTACACTATATACCACTATCTGCATTTGGAAGTGAGCCAGTCATTGGCTGGGCAAGCTGAATAACACACAATTATTCTCATTTGATACCTGATCTCTGCCTCTCACAGCAATTCTATGAAGTATAGGTATTGCTCCCATGAACAGATGAGGAAACTGGAAAGAGTGATTACAATGGCTTTATAAATGGAAGGATCTGTCAAGGGTATGAGGTATGATGGGTACTCTAAAGCAGAGGGTGGCAAATTATGGCCTCTTGGCCTAAGTCCACCTGTTGCCTGTTTTTGTAAATAAAGTTTTATTGGAACAGCCACACTTATGAATTATGTATTGTCTGTGGCTGCTACCTTGAGTAGTTGCAACAAAGACAGTAAGGCCTGCAAAGCTTAAGATACTATATGGTGCTTTACAGAAAAAAGGGATTCCCTGACTCTGGTTCTAGAAGAAGCTTATGTGAGGTGCCCTGGGAGCTGCAGGGAAGAAGAGCTGACCTGGGCAGCAGAGTTGTGGGTGGGGCAACCTTGCAGAGGGGCTGGCCTTGGAGAATGAGTAGGAAGTCATCCAGCATATTGGGAGGTGTGGGGTTCTGGGCAGTGGGAACCTCTTACAGCTCAAGAAAGCCTGGTATGCTCCGGAAACTCGTGCAGTCTGTATAGCAGCAGAATACAGTGCACAGAGAGGATGAAGGGAGAAAGGTCTGGAAGGTAGATGGGCCAGATTTTGAGCCCCTATTACGTTCTATCAGGCAGAGGTTCTCAAGGGGGTGGCTTCACATCAATTACCTGCAGTGTTGGGCTCCTGACTACTGAATGAGATGGGATGAGGAGTGCTCTCTAATCTGCTTTGCTAACTGTGCCCCAGATAAATCTAATACACCTAATCTGAAAGCCTCTGAGCAGACATCACTGACAGCTTCTGTACTGACACTGAGGGAAAGGAGAGGAGGGTGGTGGAGTCTGCTGCCTGGTGAGCAGTCAGGATGCAGGGGAAGCTGGACCAGTGGAATCGGAGGCAGGAAAAGCAGGCTTAGGGTTTGTCACCTTGATGGCGGGGCCACGACTACTAGGCTTTCATATCCCTCATGGTACTTGGCACAGAACTAGTGCTTAAGAGGTATTTTATTAACCAAACAAAGTAACAGTTCTTGGTTCTTGGAATTTAAGGGGCCACCAGCAAAACTTCTATAAAAGGGTAAGAAAGGAAACATTTTATCCTTTGTGGGCTACTTGTGTCTCTGTTACATATTCTGTTTTGTTTTTTTACCACCCTTTGAAAAATATAAAAACCATTCTTAGTTCAAGGGCTGTACAAAAACCAGCAGCCACAGACTAGTCTGCCAACCCCTTTAAGACCATTAAGTTGTTCTAACTTCACCACTTAGGAGGTCAGTGAGCCAGTAGTCTGCACAGCCAGCTAGCAGTCAAGATGAGAAGCAGGTCTGAGCCCCTTCTACAACATGAGAAGTTAGGAACTACTGAAACGTTTATACATGTAATAAATGCTGAGTTCAGAGGAGGCACAGAAAGTTACCAAAGTGATCTGCAAAGACAGTCTACAGGAAGAGTGACCAGCCACTTAGGTGAAAACGATGGACCCAGAGGTAAAAACCAGTTTTATCCCAGGACTTGGATAAATTGATGGAAAACTTGAACTCTGATCCTGACTTTTATTTATGAGTAGTATTAACACAGCTAACATCCTAAGATGGATAAACCTCATGTAATTTTTACTTTGTCTCAAATCAGTCATTCTTAGAGATATCCTTTTGGAGGTTATGATCTAATTTAAAAACAAAAGAGTTCACTATTTGTCTCAGTTACTTAGTTAAGTAACTGTATAGAAAACTTATGAAAATTTTTTTCAAGTGTATGCATTTACTAAGCAAACTGCTTTCATTACTCATTTTAAAAAATACCCAGACAGGCTTTGCAACAAAATTGCATAGTGAGGAAGGAGGCATCAGTTTGTCTGTACTCTCTTGTCAGGTTTTTCAGGTGATTTTGAGCTATATAAATACTTCAAAACTTAGTCCAGATACTTTCCATGTTTGTTTTTTAAAGGATGTTATAATTCTGAGGTTGGATTTGTGCTGTTTGCTAAGACAACATAAATACAATTTTCACTTATTTAGCAACTTGGATTTTGGATTATATTTTAGTTTTGGAACTGTTTTTGGTTGCACCTAGGTACTAAAAATTTCATGTTCACAGGGAGGATTCTTGTTTGCTTACTATTCTAATCTTTGATAGTATAATTCCTTTATGGCTCTTTGATAATCCAATTGTTAGTTTAGTTAATATCTCTCCAGCTTCTGTTAGGGTATGTGTTACAGTGCAAGGTGTTTGGGGTAGACAAATGAGGATAATGGCCTCTGATGTCAAAGTGCTTACAGTTACGGGTATATTGTGAAATGGCTGTGTAGTACAGTGGAAGCAGAGGAGCAAGGGTTTTTTGTATGTATTGAGCAGTCTTCATTGAGAATGATGGCCTTGAAAGACTTCACTTGGCATGGAAGGGAATCCCAAGCAGAGAGAACAGTAAACAGAGAGGCAGGAAAGCAGAGCTTATAGGAGGAAGGAGGAGCAGAGGGCGAGGCTGTCCTGTTTGTGTGGGTGTGCGGGTGGTGTGTGGCAGGGATGTTGGTTGGGAGAGGAGGAACTGATGAGAAATCGATGGGCCAGACTGATGATCTTGGCTCCCTTATATGGGCAATTAGTCTTAACTGTTTACACAGTGAGAAGCCATCACTGAATAGAGGACGGATCTGGTAATTTTAGGATGACTGTTGAGGTGGCTTTGGAAGGAAAAAGGGGCTGGAGGGGAGAGATTCCAATTAAGAGGCTAGTGTGATACTGGTGAAAGGTACTGGACCATGGGCTTGGGCTTGAGGAATGGGCAAGAAAAGGAGAACACTCCAGAGATAGGAACAGAGCATATCTATGACAGAGGGGAAGGAATTTGCAGCTTCTAGGTTAGAATAACGCTGAAATCCTTATGAGTTTAAACCAACCAACCAAAAAGCCTCAGGAAAATGAACAAGTTGTTGAAAGGGGATGGTGATGTATTCAGTGCTGAGTTTGGGGTGACTTTGTTTTACACGTTGTCCTCTCATTGATCTCCCCTCAGAGTACCCAAAGGCAAGTGGAACAGCTCTAATGGGGTTGAAGAAAAAGAGACTTGGGTGGAAGAGGACGAACTGTTTCAAGTTCAGGGTAAGCCAGAAGATTCTCACTGGTCTCTCTCCTTAACACTTGCTGAAGTATAGATGCATGCTACCGTCACATCAATGTTCCAGAAACTGCTTGTCTCCAAAATAGAAAAAAGTTGAAAATTCCTGGTTTGGTTTAATAAATACTGTATTTAATGATAGTTGATATTCTTCCCAAAGTATTTTATTTTTTTTTCCCAAAGTATTTTAATTAGAAAAGGTAGAAGTGGTCGTTCATTTCTTATTTAACTAAATGGTCTCTTACCAGTTTCTGTATAATAAATGTTTTTTTCCAAGATGAGAAATGTTACTTTCCCTTAATGAATACTAAGGTTCATAGCATTTACATTAGGATCCCCCCCACCACATACTTTGCACTCTAATGAAAATATCTACATGCTAAACCTAGTCTTGCAGATGCTGAAGACTTTTGTAACACAGCAGCAACCAGTAATCTTTTGCCAGTTTCAAAGGTTTTGTCCTTAAGAATTACCTTTTGTTGGCAAAAACATAGTTGGCAAAATCAAGATCACACAGAAAATGGGAGAAATAATGATGAATAAAATTGGCATTAAATATTTTTAAAAACAGGATATAGAAGTTCTAGGCAACATCCACTTCTGATGCAGTCCAGATTTGTCAGTTTCAGAAGTCTGCTTCTACTATATACAGTAGGAAATCCTTCATAATTTAAAAATAAATAATCTGCTCCTGTAAGTACCCCTTCTCCTGTGTCACCCTCCCTCATTCTTTGGGAAGCATTCCTGGGACAGTGATATCTGCTAAGGCAGACACTGCAGCAGGTTCCACGTTTATGAGCTTTGCCTTACGCAGCTTTTTAACTGGCTCTTGTTGGCTTGAGATGGCATGTCCATTACACTTGTATACCCTCCTGTAGCCCTCTGGTCCTTTAAAAAAAAGTTATCTTGGTCCTTGTTTTATGAAGCCTGACCTATATCCATAAAGATGAAAGGTAGAATCTGAATAGATCTCACACGGTCTGTTGGAGTGGGAAGCAATAATTATTACCCCATTCTTTTTGTTTGAGGAATTGAGCCAAATTTTACTTACATCTAATATTTTGGAAATTCAAAAACAATAAAACTGGGTTATTTCAAAGCAGTGGTTAACAAGGAGTTAACAGAAATTTTATACACACACACACACACACACACCCCCCGGAGAAGGCAATGGCACCCCACTCCAGTACTCTTGTCTGGAAAATCCCATGGATGGAGGAGCCTGGTAGGCTGCAGTCCATGGGGCTGCTAGGAGTTGGACATGACTGAGCGACTTCACTTTTACTTTTCACTTTCATGCCTTGGGGAAGGAAATGGCAACCCACTCCAGTACTCTTGCCTGGAGAATCCCAGGGATGGGGGAGCCTGGTGGGCGGCCGTCTCTGGGGTCGCACAGAGTCAGACACGATTGAAGCGACTTAGCAGCAGCAGCAGCATACACACACACCCTCATATCTAGGTGTATGTATATACACAAATACATGCATACATTACATATTCACACATGTATATGTATGTATGTGTATATTAGGAGTATATACATATATTAATATATATATTAGGATTTTAAATACCACAGTTCCTCAGTTAAGTTTAGAAAATGATATTGGTTTTACTAAAGAGCCTGAAATCCTGACCAACGTTTATAGAATGCCTGTTTGTGAAGTATTTGCTTTGTACAGATTCTCATGGACTGAAATGATTGGTATCTTGCAAGCAAAGGACAAAAACAAATTATCCTTTAATGATATCCTTTATTCTCTCAAAGTTTGTAAAATCTGAATCAAGTTTTCCCTTTGGGGATGTTCTGTGCCTTTTTCTTGTGGGTTATGCTGAGAAAGGTGAGCTCTGACATGAGTCTGCTTCTTATGTTTTCCAGCAGCACCAGATGGAGAGAGTATAACCAATACAACAAAAAAGCAGGTAATTTTTTAAACTGTCTTTTCTAATCTTTTCTGGTTGTAGGGGTAGAAGAGAGGTAAAATAAGTACCCACATTTCACAGGCATAGACTACCCATGCACCTGTTAAAAAAATTTTGTGATTTTCAGATAATCCCAACTAAGTAATAGTTACTCTCTAGAAGAAAAATCTAGGTCAGAAAGCTGACACATTTCCCAACCATGAACAATACATGTTTAAAGTTCTGAATGCAGAAATGATTATTAGTTGAGGACAAAACAGTAAGACATTGAAAATTAGTAAATGCTCAAATCCATGGTGTTAACTTATAATCTGTATCATGTTTTAAGAGTATAAATCCTTCCTTTGGGTTCAGATTATTCTCCTAGACCTCTTCACTATATGAAAATGTAAGTAGAAAGAACAGGTGGTGATAAATCCTTTGCTTCTCTCTTTTTTTTTCTTGCAGAAGTGGACTGTAGAGGAAAGTGAGTGGGTCAAGGCTGGCGTGCAGAAGTATGGAGAAGGAAACTGGGCTGCCATTTCTAAAAACTACCCATTTGTTAACCGAACAGCTGTGATGATTAAGGATCGCTGGCGGACCATGAAAAGACTTGGCATGAACTGAAACAGGCTTTCATTTCCACAGAATTCACAGGAGCATGGTTCCTAATAATAGCCCCTGGTAGTCTGCTGTTTCTTTCAGAAGCTGGGCTGGGATGAGAATTTTGGGCATCCTCCTCTCATGTGGGGGAGGTCCCAGTTCCACTTCATCACAGTTGGAGATCATGGAGCTGAGAAACAAAGCCAAGTCCACCCCATGTCCTTGGCAGAGATGACAGGCACATAGCTTGTACAGTGCCAGAATACCATTAGTATTTCCCTTCTTTAGTGGTTTGCTTGAATTTAAATCCCCGGTAATCAGTAGAACCTTCTCCTAGGAAATGGTGGAGTCTATTAGGAGCCACTTTTGACTCCATGACCTGTTAAAACCAGCAACATGAGCATTATTTGGAGTGAACTTCTTCCAGGTAAAGCTTTGGCCTTCTGATGCAAATGCAAAGGAACTTCAACTGTTGTGAGCCCAGGTTGATGAGAGACCAGTCCTGATGGAATCAGAGTCCCTTTAAACATTGTTCAGCCAATTGTGACATCAACACCTAGAAACGTGACTGCCTTGGCATTTGCTCTATTTGCTGGCCTCCGTAGGCAGGTTTAACCTCCACTTCTCACGTGGTTGAACCAGTGTGTTTTTTGGTAAAATGGTGATTGTAGATAAGCTTAGCCCCTGTCCCATACACTCTTCCCAATTCCCTTCTTTATGCTGGACTTTTAAAGCTTAAAAAAATCCTGATTATGTATAAATGCCTAATTCCATTCTTTGTGAAATGGTTGCTTCCGCCTGGTACCCTAATTGTGCTGTGTTAGTGTCTTGCACTGGAATTCAACATTCCCTTCTCCTTTTGTACTGTGTTGTGCTTGCTGTCTCTCAGATCCTTAAAGAATGTCTTTTTAGCAAAAAAATGAATTTCAGTAAAGTGTTTTCTGTAATCTTTTTTTAAAATGAGAACTAATTATTGTCCATAACTTGTAGCATTCTTCATTAAAGTCTTGCTTCTCTCAAATTTAAGTAGCTGTTTAATTGCAGCTGAAAAAACGGAGGTAGCAAAATGCTGAACAAGCTTTGGCAAACCCTGCTGTCTGTGTTAAGAAACTAATGTCAAACTCTATTGAATGTTCTAATCCTTAGAAACTGTGCCATACAGAGATGTGGAAGTCCCTTCTTAATCTGTCTCATTTCCTCATTTTACCATACCTCTGAGGACAAAATAATTCCCTTCTGTCCATTTCTTTTGACAAAACAAATGTTAAAGTTTAAAAATTCATCCTGTAGTTAAAATCTGGAAACTTTGTACAGCTTTATTACCTATTTAATACATGTTTGAGGGTTTGGTACTGCTTTTCTAACAGTTAACTCCTAATTAAACTAGTGAGAAGGTGAGAACTTGATCTCCACTTGATGTGATGGTAGCTAGTTGTGGTCTCCCTCCAAACCAAGCTTTAGGATCCAGTAGCTTCTTTATTTTCAACTCTCACATTGTTAGATGGCACTCTCTAAGTAAAAGAGTTCAGTTCAGTCGCTCAGTCGTGTCCGACTCTTTTCATCTCCATGAACCGCAGCACGCCAGGCCTCCCTGTCCATCACCAACTGCCAGAGTCTACCCAAACCTATGTCCATTGAGTTGGTGATGCCATGCAACCATCTCATCCTCTGTCGTCCCCTTCTCCTGCCCTTGATCTTTCCCAGCATCAGGGTCTTTTCCAGTGAGTCAGCTGTTCACATCAGGTGGCCAAGGTATTGGAGTTTCAGCTTCAACATCTGTCCTTCCAATGAACACCCAGGCCTGATCTCCTTTAGGATGGACTTGACACTGGCATATACTTAAGGAAGCAAAATATTCCAGTAAGTGTTTCTCCAATTTGAGAAATGCATAGATCACTAGCGCCCTCACCTTTTTTTTTTTTTTTTTAATATAACTTCAATGTTATTTTTTACTATAATGTTATGGCATGTGTACAGAAAAAACTCTGCCTATAGTTTCTATGCTATGGAACTAGACAACTTACCATGAACTGATGACTGTTTTGGTGAATCTGTCACTGCTTACCACATATTGGTGAGCAGTGTTAGGACTGGGGCAGTGGTGGGACTCCAGTGGAGGTGCCGGTGCCACTGTGTGTCACTGGGAAATGATCCCACTGTCTCCTACCTTAGCGACACTGCAGCCACTGTGCCTCCAGATTGCTGTGATGTCATCTGGCCTTTGCTGGAACTGAACACAATTATGAAGTACGTTCTTCATAACAGCACAAACTTGGTGACAGTTAAAAGTATTACCACTCGGAGTCATCGTGATGCATTCTGAAGCAATACTTGGTTAGAAGGTACTCATCCTTAAGATGATGCCTGAGATAAAAACATGTAGACTCTGTCAGAACTCAGAGACTGACAGACACACTATCCTGAGGGGTAAGAGTGTGAGGCTCACTCAGGGTTCCAGCTGTGCTTGTAGATGATGAGTTAGCCTCTGGACTCTGGATGTCCATTTCATTTCTAATGTAGTAGGTAATGGTACTTCCCTTGTAGGCTGATGTGAGAATAATAAGATGCAGGTAAATCTCTCCTCCATGAAGACAGTGGGTATTCAATAAGTCTTTTTTCCCCCTGTGGGTGCTAAAGAAGCCACAGATAAAAGAAGACATATCAAGTGTTTGAACAACAGAACAGTCTTTCAGTGGGTTTGGATAGCTTTAGGTGACTGTTATCAGTCAGGTGGATGGTAGCAGAATGAAGAGGGTTATCTGTGGAGGAGTTTGACCACTGTCTCTTGCTCACTCTTCATCTATTTAAATGTTTCTGCACACTTCCATGCTTTGCTTTGCTCTCCTATGCTGTAGCACTGGGCAGAAAGAAGTCCAATGAAACAGGTTTTGCCCCTTCTAATCTTACAGGTGCAACAGGTATCATCTAGCAATTTGATACAAATTAAAAAAATTCTCCCAGCCACTGTGTACTGAAAAATAAGTCCATACATTCACATAGTTGGAAATAAACCTGCCTAATGTTTATTCCCAACAGGCAAAAACTGAAAAATGACAACCCAAAGGAAGGGTGGATATTGCTCTTCTGAAGTAATAAATTCTATGTAGTAACCCATTAAATAGGTTTGGTAAGCCACTGAGTTTTTGAAGTTAAAGCAAAAATTCTTCCTGTGAGCCAAACATGGGGTATCATGCCAATTCTATTCTGGAATATCTTATGCATGGCCCTGAGACTGGCCTGAGTGTTACTTGTAGAGTTAATCATTACCCCAGCAGTTGTCTAAATTGCTTGATTCCGTGCTTGGTTCGACAGCACATATACTAAACTGCTTGATTCCACTGGGCTGCACACAGTCAGGAGTCTCCAGAAAGCAGCATGTTCCCTTTGTTCTTTGGGGCTGGACTGGTGGTTCTGAACCTAGTGAGCTCTGCTAGGAGCCAGAAGACAGAACCCCTTAGTGGCACTGGGGACCAGCCCTTCTTCCGTGGAGCAGATCGACACGACTTTGCCATTGTGATCCCTCCAGGAGGCACAGAATGCTTCTGGCAATTTGCCCACCAGACTGGCTACTTCTATTTCAGTTATGAGGTGGGTACGTGGTCATACTGGGGACTTGTTGTTCTTGTTTGCTCATTTCATTTTATAAAGGGGGTCAGGTTTTAAATAAACACAAGGTTCTAGTTGTCTTTATTATGCTGTGACTCCCCACCTCTTAATGAAATGGGTCTGCAGTTAAATGGAAACTCCTGATGGATGAATAATCACTAAAACATATGGCTTGGCATCTCAAATCGGGGGCAGTGGCAGTGTGCTCAGTCATGGGACAAACTGGGTGCCTCTTTCTGGAGAGGTAATCATCACATTTACTTGAATTTGGATATGAGAGGGGAAAGAAAGAGTCCATTTTTTAAATATTAAAATAATATGGATATGGTACCAAGCTGAATGAAAAAAAATCATGTGGACTTTGGAGACAGACCCAGAGATTTCAAAGACACTTCAGTCTATGAAGCTGGGTGAACAATATTACTCTCTTGCCCTTAGGGGTAATTCCAGCAAACTGGAGAATCACTGACTCAAGGTTTTTCTATGTAGTCAGTCCTGTTGCTTAAGTACTTTAAGCCAAGTACTTTAATCCATGCTGTGCCCAAGGATGCTCTGCTCAACAGTAACTTAGAAGCTGTTCATTTCCTTTATTCTTTATCTTGAAAACCTATTAACTTTCTCAAATTTTGTTTACATATTAAAAAACTTTATTGATATTACTCCAATGTAACTTAAAATTCATTTTACAGTAACTTATCAGAGGTTTCCCTTATCTCTGAATTAATAATAGAATAGTAGCTACCACATAGCTCACAGCCTGGGCTTATCAAGACCCAGCTTGGAGACAAGTACCTACTGAAAGCCTTACTTGCTATCAAGTATCAAATAAGTCCAAGTCTGGTATACCACTGGGGAGGTCAAAACCAACTGAGTTCAGCCAAGAACTACATGGCCAGATTCAAGGTTTCTCATGTTTTCTCACCAGGGGTGCTATTAGCATTTTGGACAATTCTTTGTCTTGCTTACTGTTTCTAACATGGCAGGATGTTCAGCATTGCTGCTTCCCTGCCCTCCCCTACTTGCACACAACATCACTGCGCTATCTCAACCCAAATTCAAGGTGGGGATTGGGCAGTACCATTCCTGACTGAGAACCACTGTGCTGATGGTCACTGGATGTCAATCTTACCACTCAGGTAGCTTCCTGATGATGTAGCAAGGGCTTTTCTCCCTCTTTAATGTGTCTCGGCAGGTTCAGCGGACACTGGGGATGTCACATGACCGGCATGTTGCTGCCACTGCACATACCCCACAGGGTTTCCTTATAGAGACCTCTAAGAATGTTCGGGGCCAGATTAACTTCTCTACCCACGAGACAGGTCTGTTTTCATTCTCATAGCTATTGTAATAATCATGTATTTCTTTGAAACTGGGAAAATAATGAATAAATAATGAAATTAATAAGTACTGAGATGCAAAAGCCCTGACTTTTCCACATATGGATGGTGAAACAGTAGGGGAAAAAAATTAACCTTGAACACCAGAAACCAGATCTGTAGACTGCCAATGGCCAAGGACATCAATCAGATGTCCTTGATTAGGCTCCAGAAGCTTGATTTTATCTCATCATCTCCAGCAAACCAGATTATGGGAGTGATCAAAACAGGCAGACCCATTTATGATACAGAATTCCAATTAATAAATTTATTATGGGATAGTACTCCAGTCATCAGAACAACTTGAGCCAGTTACCAAAAAGCAGACTCAGAATACAAGGAAATGCACAGCCATGACAGATACCAACATTCTACAACAAAGCACTTCTCCAGTCACCAGAAAATTCCCACAGCCAGATCGAGCCTATCCTCACTCCGGACAGCACTAGTCAGTTTGAACTGTTCTCTGTACCAGCCAGGTGCACAAAAAAAGACAGTATTTCTCAACAGGTACATAAGCCAATCCTTCAGTTCATACACAGGATATCAGCATTATTATTTAACATCTTTAGCCCCAATATGCCAGTAGTTCCTTCCAGTCACTTAGACAATCAAATACACTGCCACGTCTTTTGAACCCTGCTCTTCCCCACTGCTCCCCCACTGCCACGTGCCGGTGACCCCAATTGAGAATAAGCATCAGTACATACCCCAAACCAGCAGACCCCATACAGACCACCCTGCAGGAAGTCACACCTGGATAGCTTCTTTCATTCACACAGCATCTATTTTTTTCCTACTTTCAAGATCAAGATGATATCCCAGCTCTAATGGTGTACAAGCAGGCAAATATGCTCTTAATATGCTTATGGTTAGAAATTGCTTAGAAGATGTGAGAATTCCAGGTTGAAAAAGATGAAAACGTTTTCTATTCAATACAGAGCTCAAGTTACTAAAATCTGGCAAAACAACATTATAGTATTTAGTAAAATGTTTCAAGTAAGATCAGGATCTTCCACATCAAAAACTGAATCTTTGGAGTTTTGTCTACAGTAGCACATTTAACTATGGAGAACAGTTATCTCCAGGGAAATTTAGAGGGTGGGAGAGTAGGAAATCAAGAACTTGGTAATGATCTCGGAATTCGTACAGGTTTTTATCAGCTTTGTCTAGCAAACCAGCAAAATCGCTTTGGTTCCGTGCAAGTATACCTCAATTTTGGAGTCTTCTATGAGGGGCCTGAGATGGACCACAAAGAGAATGAAAGAAAACAACTGAATGATACTCTGGATGCAATTGAGGTAACTGTTCTGTGGGAGAGAAACATCCACGGAAACTAAGTTTAAATTTGGAGGAAAGATTCGAATTAGTGGGAATATCATACTAGCGAAAGCTCATTTGGTAGAAACCAAACAGGCAGAAAGATCTGAAGCCTTTAATTAATTTTGTGACTTGGAGCTCTTGAAATCCCTCACTTGTTTTCTACCAGGCATCAGCAAATAATGGCTCACAGACATTTAATTTAGATGCAACACACCACTTTTAGTGTACCGTTTAGTGGTTTACAAGGTCCTACAACCATTACCAGCATCTAATTCCAGAAGTTTCATCACTCCAAAAATAAACTGCATGCCTGTTATTCACTCTCTGTTCCCCATGCCCCCCCAGTCCAGGGTAATCCCTCACTAATCTACTTTCTGTTTCTATAGATTTGCCTGTTCTGTACATTTCACATGAGTCGAATCAACAATGTGGCCTTTTGTGTTTGGCTTCTTTCACTGAGCATGTTTTCAAGGTTCAGCCACATTGCAGCATGCGTCAGTACTTCATTCCTTTTTTTGGATGAATAATATTCTATTGTATATATGCATCATATTTTGTTTCTTTACTTATCAGCTGGTAGACATCTGGGTTATTTCCACTTCTTGGCTATCATAAATGATCCTGTGAGCACCTGCATACAGATTTTTGTGTGAAGATATTTCTATTTCTGTACACATAAAAGTGGTATACTCTGCTAACATGGTAACTTCTTAACTTCGGTGAGGAACTGCTCTTTTCCACTGTGGGTAACACATTTTACATCCCACCAGCAGTGTTTGTTGAGAGCTGCAATTTCTCTATATATCCTTGCCAATGTGTTGTCTTTGTTATAGCAATCCTAGTGGGTGTAAGTGGTATCTTGTGGTTTTTGAGTTGTGTCTCCAATGACTAATGACACTGAACATTTTCCCATGTGTTTTTTGGTCTTTTGTATATCTACTTCAGAGAAATGTCTATTCAAATCCTTTGCCCATCTTAAAATCTAGTTTTTTTTAATGGTGGAGTTCTAAGAGTCCTTTATATATTCTAGATACAGCCCTTTAACAGATGGTTTGCAAATATTGAGTTGGCCAAAAAAAGCTTGTTCAGGATTTTCTAGCCTATCTTCCAGAAAAACTTTTCAGCCAATACAATATTTTATCCCACTGTTTGGGATCTCTCTCCACTTTCCAGACAGTCTCCCTGACGCACAAAAGCCCAGTTTTTCTAAGAAGTTTTACTGGAACAAGACAATGCTCATTTGACAATTGCAGTTGGTCCCCCTCTGTATCTGCACGTGGAAAATCTGAAGATATGGAGGGCTGACAATGGGACCAGAGCATCCTCCGCAGGTCCTGGGACCAATCTCCCCGCAGATACTGAGGGACAGCTAACTGGACACATGTCCGTGGCTGCTTTTGGGCCACAGTGGCAGAGTTTAGTAACTGCAACAGAGACTGTATGGCTTGCAAAGCCTAGAATATTTACTGTCCAGCCCTTCAGTAAAAATTTGCAGGCTCTATCTTTTACCATATACAAAGAACAGAAGACACGGCCCAGAAGGGCAACAATGTGCTGAGTATATGTCTACATCTAGACACACTCTGGAAGAGCTTTCTCGTTTCAACACTGAAGTTTTTCATTGTAAAAATTATTTTTTAAAGACTGAAGTCCAGGTAATTTTTTCATATACAACAAAACTAGCCATTTACCAACAACTCCAATAGCTCATTTTTTTTTTTGTTCTGCACCCTCAATAGCCAACTTTTACATATCATAAAATCATGTGAATATAGGAGGTTAGTGCTGGTGGGTACCCAGGTGAGGCTAGATGAGAGGTAGAGAGGAACTCTTTCTGTATTTCATTTTCTGTTTCGCAGGAGAGCACACGAAAGGTGCATTACAATATCTTTCACATGTGGCGACACTACAACTTCGCTCGCATGAGGAAAACAGCTGACTTTTTCCTTCTCCAATCAAACTATAACTATGTGAATTGGTGGTCAACAGCCCAGAGCCTTGTCATTGTTCTTTCTGGGATCCTGCAGCTGTATTTCTTGAAGCGTCTCTTCAATATCCCAATGACTACAGAAACACAGAAGCCAAGATGCTAAGCTCAAATGACTACAGTGCCCTAGCTCTTTCCTTCTGGGGCACAAGCTCTGTCAAACCTTTGTAAAGTTGTTGGGAAAAAAAATCAATTTTAGAAGGTTGTACTCTATGGCTCTCATTTACACAGGCAAAACAGCAATAAAATAATAAAATGTGTAAGCTCTGACGTTGACTATTTCTAAAGTATGCACTAAATGCTACCATCAAAATACTGCCCATCAAATTGCAACCACTTAACCTTCACTATATCTATTTAGAAATTAACAGAGAACCCTGGAAGGGAAAAGAGTTGAAACAAATGGGACAAAAATATATAAACTGGGTTTTATATGTTGCATACTAAAGCAGGAGTTGTAGAGTGCTCTGCTATAACTGAAAAATATTTTCTTTTTAGAGATGTCATCTTCGGAATTTAAAATAAGCAGTATTTGCACTAAAGAAACTATAATACAGGGAGTTAATTTTTTTCTGATACGCTTTTTTGCTAAAAAATACTTTAATAATTCTAAAAGTAATTTTGGAAGGCATGGGGGAGGACGGAAGAGCTGAATTATTATTGCAGGGTCTCTGACTAGTGCTTTCTGTCCAATCCAGTGAGGTAATTAAAGACTTATAAGAATATACATATAAATCAATCACTGTGCTGTACACCTGAAACTAACACAATATTGCACATAAAATATACTTCAAGAAAAAAAAATTTAATTAAAAAAGCAGAAGATTTATAATAGAAATCAAGGTGATAAAAATAACATTCAGCCTGGGATCATACCATTCAAGAAAAAGATCAAGAAAACCGCTTGTTAAAGCCAGGGTAATATAATTGAATTATATTCATAATATCCTATTCTTAGTAACAGAAATACTCAGTATAAGCATTACAAAAACAAGTCTTAGCATGTATTAAACGCCATCATTTGCCACTGTTAGGTGCTTTACAGTCATGATTTTGAATTCTAAAAACTATTCTTAGGAAGATGGCTAACGTATTTTGAAAGAAGAAGGAAATTAAGCTTATTGAAGTTTAATGACTCATCGAAGGCCATATAGCTGGTAAATGTGAGAAACGGTGTTTGAATCAGAGTTTTTTCTTCCACACCACACACCACCTATCATATGGAAAAGCCACAGAATAAACTGCCCTTACTATTTTATCTATATTTCATTTATAAAATCCCAAACATGACCTACTATTCTCATATGGCAATATCTATCTTTCATAATATTAATAAATAGTTAAGAAAATTCATTATGTTCTTATCACGTGTTTGGAAAACAGTGTTATCACAGATAACAATAACAAGCTATTCTTGTCCTCAGTTCCAACAATTTAGAACCTGTTACTCAAAACAAGAAGCCCTCTGATTCAAATATAAAACACAGTAATCTATTCAGTCACAATCACAAGATCCAAAACCCCATTTTTGAGTCATTTCTGCATAGTAAGACTCCAGCCTGCATTTGTCCATTATAGAGAGAATATTAAACTAAGAAGTCCCTGAAGAGGTCACAGTGTTGACAAAAGTTCAATATGACGGTGGCGCCTACACAGACACAGGAAACAAAACTAGGCCCTTCCACACAGCCACAAGTCCTTGCGACGATTTTGCATTAAGTCAATGTCTCTTCGTGCCGCACATATTCCCCAATGTCTGCTTGATGAAATACCACAATCGCCATGGGGTCTACTTTCCTGCAGTCTTGTGTGGACTTTGCTGCCACCCCAAAACCCTGGGATTCAAAAGAAGAGACACTGATTCACTCAAGTCATTCAATAAATACGCATTGAGGTCTGGAAACAACAAAGACGAAAAAATACAGTTCTTTGAAGAATTCAAAAGGTGCCAAGAATTTAGCCTCTCAAAAACAGACTGAAAACACATCCTTCTTGAAAGAAAAGATACTTGATTTTTTTAACAGCCACCATCTCTACTCACCAGAGGGACATCTGCCATGGAGTACACCACGACTCCCTGGTACTGAGAAGTGTTTTCAGTGATTCGCCCAAGTCCAGATTTCAGCACATGGTTCCCATACAGGAAGGACTGCTCTGCTCCAGGTTTTATCCACACTTTATACTAGAAGAAACAGAATTAAACCCAAAAGACATAAAAATGCTAACAGTTACACCCTTGCAGATTAGCTAGCTACTACGTCTGTGGTTAATTTATTCTTTTTTTTCTTATGAACTAAGCTTTTTTACTTTTACATTGAATTATGTGCGTGCATGTGTATGTTCAGTTGCTCAGTCGTGCCCGACTCTGTGGCCTCAAAACTGAAGTACCATGACCTACAATACTATGTCAGTTGCAGGTACAAAACACAGTGATTGTTATTTCTACACATCACTTATTTTGTAACATGAATTTTCAAGGAAAGAGGCCTGTTCCCCTTAAACCGTTCACGTCATGAAGAGAACTACCAAGAGATTCTTTCCTCAACTCTTCAATTTCTCCCGTGGGCTGAAAGTTTAACAGCTCTTTTTCTGTGCCCTACTGTGTTCCTCTTCATAGCCACCTATTTGCTTTTCGGTCTGGAGCTGCGTCTGCAGAGGCTTTTCAATTTTTGCTGGAGATAAGGACCACTACGCAGCCCCACAGGGTTAGCTCCTACCCCCCAGCCCCAACCAAGCCCAGGTAGCAGAAGTACAGCTTCAGGTGCTGACACTGACCCTAAGCACGGTCAGGGACTCCGCTGCATAGCAGATGTGCCTAATTCTGCGTTCTGATGTGGCCCTCAACCTAGACTGCCTCCATCCCTAGTGGCGAGCTGAAACCACCTCACAAACCTTGGCATAGGGTGCTAGGTAATCCAGAGCCGTGATGTGCAACCGAAACTTATGGGTCTTAGTGAATTTTCCGAAGCACGTCCCCAACGACACCAGCTTGTCACCGGAGATATTGGCGGCCAACTTCAAAATCTTCTCACTGAAGGGTTAGGGAAGCAGGAGGTGAGGGAGTACAGGGGGACCCAGGGCCGCACCCGCTCCACGCTGCCTACCTGGCCCCGCGCCGCCTCACCTCACGTAGTACACCCGGTCGTTGTGCAGCCTGAAACAGTAGGTGCCGTCGGGCCTGTCGACCAGCAGCTGAAGATTCTCCCCGATGCTGAGAGCAAAATGGGGGCTGGAGACCGTGCTCGGACTCGTCCACGCACCGCGACCCCGCCCCACCCACGCCCGTCCCCGCCATCCACACACCCCCTCTTTTGCTCCAGCGCTCTTACTATTTTGCTATCTTCTCAAACATTACTCGGGTCTCGTCTTCAGTCAGCGGCCGCATTTTCCCGCTGGGTTGGAACGCCGGATCCTCGTGCCTCAGTTAGCGGAAACGGAAGCCCAGCCGGCGGCCGCTCCTTGGCAACCTCAAAGCCGGCCTCTCTAGCTGCTTCTAATCGTTCCCCACGCTAGCGCCCCGTAATCTGGAGGACTCTCGGGAAAAGAAAGCCGGCCTGACGAGAAACCATAGGGACCGGAAGTGAGCCCCAGCTGCTTCCAGTTCTAGATTAGCAAGTCAGCGCCCTCCCTGGACGGGAGAGGAAGTGACGCTGTTGCTGAAAAGATGGCGGCGACGGCGACGATCCCATCTTCAACTGCGGCCTCGGCCACGATGACAGCCACCGCGGCTGCTCTGGGGGAGGTGGAGGATGAAGGGCTCCTGGCGTCGCTGTTCCGGGACCGCTTTCCGGAGGCCCAGTGGCGGGAGCGGCCTGATGTGGGACGCTATCTCAGGGAGTTGAGTGGCTCAGGACTGGAGCGGCTGCGGCGGGAGCCCGAACGCCTGGCCGAGGAGCGAGCGCAGCTGCTGCAGCAGACGCGCGACTTGGCCTTCGCCAACTACAAGACCTTCATCCGCGGAGCCGAGTGCACCGAGCGCATCCACCGCCTCTTTGGAGATGTGGAGGAGTCGCTCGGCCGCCTGCTCGACCGCTTGCCCAGCTTCCAGCAGAGCTGCAGGTGCGGCGATCCCAGCGCTAGAGGGGCTTTTAATAACTACAATAGCTGTCTTTATGATGATAGAAATACTTAGCGCTTACTATATGCCAGCTTCTCCTCTGAGCATTTTATTAAGCCTTTTAAGCATCACAGCAGCCTTCGAGGTAGGTACGCCATTCCCATTTTGTATATAAGGAAGTTGAGACTGCCCCAGGATGTTTCGAAGTCAGAATTGGAACCCAGCAGCACGTCCCTCTTTACAGGGCTGTTGTGAGCACTAAATGGAATGCATACAAAGCACTTACCATTGGGTCTGACATATCATAATTAACACCCTACAACTGTCAGTTTAATATATGTGCATATTTACATAAACATACACACATCACACATAAACACCACACACACGTACATACGATAGCCTGGATCAGAGATCATCTGATCCAAAACTTTCATTGACAGGAGACTGAGAAGGAAATCCCATTTGGGAGCAGTAATAATCCTCAAAAAAAAACCAAAAAAACAAACCCAAAACCCCACCAAACTTCCTTTTTGAACCATATTCTGCCTCTCTCCATCGCATCCCTAATTCTGCCTTCCAGCCTTTCATGAGAAAAGTGTTTTTTTTAGAGTCTTTCAGTATTTGAGAATAGCTTTCATATTCTTCCTGTCCTCTGGAATAGAGAGTGGGCTTCACAAAGCAGGCCTCTGCAGTTACAGAGAAGAAAGGCAGACTGTAGCAGGAACTAAGGTTCGACAATAGCAGAGGAGATTAAGAGGCTGAGGGAACTTGGGGGTTAGGTTGTAGATCAGAGCTACTTGGGGCATCACACAAATAAGAACAGCTGCTATTAAAGGAACATTTACTCCATATCAGATTCTGTGTTAAATGGTTTATACCCATCAGCTCATTTAGTCCTCACATCCTTATGAGGTGGGTCATAGTACTATTTTACCAATGAAACAGTTCAGAGAGACTAAGTACCTTGCCATGGCTTGTTAAGTGGCATATCTGGATTCAAATCTTTTTTTTTTAATCACTTACTAGTTGTGTGATCTTAGACAAGTTGCTTAAAATCTCTGGGATAAAAGTACCTGATGAGTTTGGTGTGAAGATTAAATCAGATTAATCATCTAGCCTGGTGTGAGTTCATGGTAAGTGCTTGGGAACTGGATGCAGAGCAGTGAACCACCAAATGTTCTCCTGACTTACTAGGAATTTTGTGAAAGAGGCCGAGGAGATCAGTTCCAATCGCCGGATGAACACCCTGACTCTAAACCGGCACACGGAAATCCTGGAAATCCTGGAGATCCCTCAGCTCATGGACACCTGTGTCCGGAACAGCTATTATGAAGAGGCCCTGGAGCTGGCAGCCTATGTACGCAGACTAGAAAGGAAATACTCCTCCATCCCTGTCATCCAGGTAGCCAACTTGCCCAGAGAAGACTCAAACTGATGTTCTTATGGTCAGTAATTCTGTGGTCATCACTGACCCTTTAGGCAGAAACCTTAGGGAAACTCCTTGCATGTTTTACACCAGTTACTGCAAGGCAGGCAGGCTTGATCATAAAACATACATTCATTATTCAGTCAGCTGATAAATATTAACCATGTGCCAGGCAGTGATGTAGGTGCTGGGGATGCAGTGTGAACAAAGACAAGACTGTGGCTCTTGTGACTATAAGCTGTTAACTGGCAAATAAATAATATTCTTTCAGATAGTGAAATATACCAGGGAGCGGGGTAGGAGACTAGGTGGGTTGCTCCAGGAAGAGTGGTCAGGAAAGGCTTTTCTGGAGAAGTAACATTTAAGCTGAGACCCAGATGATGAGAAGCCAGCCACATGAAGATGTGGGGAGAGACCAAACCAGAAAGTGTCCAACCAGGTATAGCAGGCTAAGGAGAGAAGTTGGGAGTGTTTAGAAGTGAAAAAGACAGCCATTCTAGCTGGTCTGCAGTGAGCAAGGGGAGAGCATTAGGACGCAGGTGAGGCCAGGAGAACCAGGTAGGGCCTGTAGGCCACAGTGAACCAAATCTTTGTTGGTGAGCCTGGATGCATCATTTTTAGGTCTATCGCCTACGTCAGGAGAGCAGTGGGAATGTTGGTTGCCAATATTCAGGGCTAGTGGAATGGGTTCTGGGGAGTGTCTTCCCCAGCGTACTGACTCACCCCATGTTGTCAGGGCATTGTGAACGAAGTGCGCCAGTCCATGCAGCTGATGCTGAGCCAGCTGATCCAACAACTGAGGACCAACATCCAGCTCCCTGCCTGCCTCCGTGTCATTGGCTTTCTACGGCAAATGGATGTCTTCACCGAGGCTGAGCTGAGGGTCAAGTTTCTTCAGGCCCGAGATGCTTGGCTCCGTTCCATCCTGACGGCCATCCCTAATGATGATCCCTATTTCCACATCACAAAAACCATCGAGGCCTGCCGTGTCCATCTGTTCGATATAATCACCCAGTACCGTGCCATCTTCTCAGACGAGGATCCTCTGCTGCCTCCTGCCATGGGTGAGCACATGGTGAACGAGAGTGCCATATTCCACGGCTGGGTGCTGCAGAAAGTCTCACAGTTCCTGCAGGTGCTGGCGACCGACCTTAACCGAGGGATTGGCAGCCGTCTGGACTCTCTGCTGGGCCAGTGCATGTACTTTGGGCTGTCCTTCAGTCGAGTAGGGGCTGATTTCCGGGGTCAGTTGGCACCTGTTTTCCAGCAGGTGGCTATCAGCACTTTCCAGAAAGCAATTCAGGAGGCTGTTGAGAAGTTCCAGGATGAAATGAACTCTTATACCCTCATCTCGACTCCAGCTGTCCTGGGGAGCAGTACCCTGCCGGCTGCTGCTCCAGTCACTCAGCCGGGGACCCTGCAGCCCCCCATGGTGCTCTTAGACTTCCCGCCCCTTGCCTGCTTCCTCAACAACATTCTGGTTGCCTTCAATGATCTGCGCCTCTGCTGCCCCGTGGCCCTGGCGCAGGATGTGACCAGGGCCCTGGAGGACGCCCTTGACAAGGTGAGCTCAGACTGTTGGCTCTCTACTGGGGCCTCCTTTTTTTGAGGGGACAAGGGGGCTCCTTTAGTAACAGGCAGCCAGACTTTTGTAATACACCAGTCCATGTGACAGGGGTGCCTATTGACTTAAGTTTAGTGTGGTTTTAGAGGTTTTTGTAGTTGAAAAGGTCTGGTTAGTCCTCCTTCATGAAGTGGCTCACCTGTAGTCATTTTTCATTGATGAATTGGCTTTCTGTTGCTGCATGACAAAATCACACAAACATAGCAGCTTAAAACAACACATATTTATCATGTCTCAGTTTCTGTGGGTCAGAAGTCCAGGCACAGTATAACTGGATTGACCTTCTGCTCACAAGGTTTCAATCGAGGTGTTGGCCCGACTGTGGACTCAGCCGGGGCTTGGGATCCCCTCCTTTCAGGTTCATTCACAGTGGATTCCTGTTCCTGACAGTTGTAGGACTGAGGCCCTCAACTCCTAGAGACCACCCCACTCCATGAGCAGTTCACAGCTTTTGATTCTTCAGGGCCAGCGGGAAAGCATCTCTCCTGCCTGTCTCTTCCTCAACCCTCTTTTTAAGAAGCTCATCTAATTAAGTCAGGCCCTCCCAGGATGACTTCCTTTTTCATTAATTCACAGTCAGCTGATTTGGGATGTTAATGAAAAGTGCAGAGTCCTTCACCTTTGCCATATCCTATTGGTTCTGCCTGCGCTTGAGGAAGAGGAGAAAACACAAGGGAGTGGGTACCAGGAGGTGGGGATCACAAGAGCCATCTTAGAATTCTGCCTAATATAAGTAACACTACTGATCCTACTAACATCTGAGTATGGTGCACCTTTTTAAACGTTAAATCTTTAGATGTTGAGGTGCTTCTTATAATTAATGGCATCTTATAGTCCCTGTCAGCCAGGTGGCAGTTGTGACGTGCTTGCATCAAGTCTTTCTGTTGATGTCCTGTAAGAAACAGCAAGAAAGCATGAGCAATGAAGCTTTTTAGGGTCAGTGAAATTCAGATAATAGTAATTAGCTAATATCCATCTAGAGCTTACCTTATGTCACATAGTTCATCATACTTTATACATATTCAACCTTTATCGTCACAACTCTATGAAGTTAGGTCCTTTTGCTGGCTCTGCTTTATAGATGAGCGAACTCTCAGACACAGAGGGCACGGGGTACTTAAGTAATCACTTAAGAGGCCACAGAAGCATTGAGTGCACAGCTGGAGCTAGAGTCCAGAACATCTAGCACCAGAGGCTCTTTGTTATTTACTTGTTTATTTGGTGGTACATTGCAGCTTGTGACCAGGGATTGAACCTAGGCCCTCAGCATCGAAAGCTCAGAATCCTAACCACTGAACCACCAGGCAGTTTCCCAGAGTCTGTTCTTAACCCTGTCACTGTGACACCTGTCTGTAATGTTAGCTAGGCTTGCTCTGTTATTTGTATGTGGAAATAATGTATGTTCTTTTCCAGCTCTGTTTTCCTCCTCCTCTACAATTTTCTAGTGGTTCTAGCATTGTGGAACTTCAGAGGTCTTACTCAGTAAAACCTTTTATGGTATTGCTGGTATTTTCCTGGATCTACCAGAGTTCTAGTCTATCTCCCATGGGAGCCAAAAATGATGTATTCTGTGTATTTCATGATATTCCTGCACTGGAATTGGAAACTGCTCCAATAATAAAACTAGTTGGGTAAGAAATACATCATTGAAGTGACAGAATTGTGAAGACTTATCACAATTGTGAATTTAAACAA
Source organism: Okapia johnstoni (assembly GCA_024291935.2). NCBI lineage: Eukaryota > Metazoa > Chordata > Mammalia > Artiodactyla > Giraffidae > Okapia > Okapia johnstoni. The sequence goes on along the minus strand of CM044310.1, from coordinate 98,821,895 downwards.
GATAATGACGTACTGTTTGGAAGGACTGTTCTTTCAGAAAACTTGAGGGCTGCACATCTTTGTCACTGCTGATGGGGATAGATTAACAGGTAGTTGGTGGTGCCCTTTTCTCCTAGGTAACTAAAGTAATCCTGGCCTTCCATCGTGCGGAAGAGGCTGCCTTCAGCAGTGGGGAGCAAGAGCTCTTTGTCCAGTTCTGCACTGTCTTCCTGGAAGACCTTGTTCCTTATTTAAATCGCTGTCTCCAAGTCCTTTTTCCTCCAGCTCAGATAGCACAGACCTTAGGTAAGAGAAAGGAGAAGAAAAGATTTTAAAAACTATTTTATTGACATAATTCACATACTAAGTAATTCACCTATTTTTAAAATTCAAAGTTTTTAGTAAAAATGTACAGAGGTGTGCAACCATTGCTACCATCTAATTTTAGAACATTCCCATCACCCCAAAGATCCCTGGTGTTCATTTGTGGTCATTCCCCAATCCCACCCTTAGCCCCGGGCAACTACTAACCTACTTTCTGTTGCAGTAGATTCTCCCTTTCTGGACATTTCTTATCAATGCATGCATGCTAAGTTGCTTCAGTCGTGTATGACTCTTTGCAACCCCATGGACTGTAGCCCACCACCCTCCTCTGTCCATGGGATTCTCCAGGCAAGAATACTGGAGTGGGTTGCCATTTCCTTCTCCATTTCTTATCAATAGAATCATTCATTATGTTTATATCTGGCTAAGTGAAATAAGCCAATCACAAAAAACCCACAATGTATGATTCCATTGCCATGAAATGTTTATAGACGGTGTTCATGAAGTATTTTTTTGTAATTTGTCTTCGTATCCCTTTGTCCACTGTCTCTGTGTGGTGAAGGGCATGCGGGAGGGCAGTGGGCAGTGGTCCCACCAGCAGAGTGGCTGCTCTTGGCTCCCCCAGCTTCTCCTTGGCCCTGTCTGGGGAAGCCGGTGCCTGCCTAGGCTCTCCTGGCACTGTCTCTCCATCCGCCCTGCACTGTTTCGATTACCTTCACAGTCTGGCTTTACGGCACAGCTCCCTCCCTGTCCCCTATCACAAAGGTGACTTTTACTGTACTGAAATGTGGTAACTGTTCGTTACTCTCAATAAGTGTTTTGGGTTTTTTCCCTTGTGACACATCAATATTTAAACTTATTAAACGCTTTTTTCACTTATGTTCTTTACCTTCTGGGTCAGGCATTCCACCCACTCAGCTCTCCAAGTACGGAAACCTGGGGCACGTGAACGTCAGCGTCGTCCAGGAGCCTCTGGCCTTTATCCTGCCCAAGAGAGAGCCGGTCTTCTGTCTGGACAAGGAGCTAGTCCCCGAGCTCCCGGCTCCAGCGCCAGCACTGCCCCCCGAGGCGCCGAGCCCCGAGCCCGTCACCCCGGCTCTCCTTGACGCGGGGCAGGAGGAGGTGGAGTCTGCGGGACTCCCGCAGCCCGACGAGCCTAGTGCGGGCATCTGACCGGCGCTGCCTGCCCCCCAGGACGGTGTGGCGTGTACCCGGGCGCGGGGGCGGGGAAGGTTACGCAACCCCAGTGGGAACGGGTGTTGCAGCGCGTGGGAGAGGCTGCAAAAGGCCTAATTCAAGAGAGAACCCCCCAGTACTGTAAAGTAACCATATTCCAATTAAACTTAAAAAAACAGTGAACCTCTTGGTTATTCTTGTAAATGCTTGGTTAAACTATCAGAAACGGGACTTAAAAAGGCTGAAAGCCGCTGGGGAGAGGCAGGCTGCGAACGGGAAGCGACGCTGGCGCTCCCGGAAGGTGCACGAAAACTTCCCTTCCCGGTGTCCCTGGCGGCGGAGTCTCGGCTACGGGGGCCGGTGAGGGACGTGTCCGGGCGGGCGGCTCTGCTCCACGCGCCATGGGTCACCTGGGGGCTGGGCTGCTGCTGCGGTGGCAACAGGCGCCGCGCTGCGTGGGGTCGGCCCTGCTGTGCGGAGAGCGGGTAGCGGCCGGCGGCGCCCGGGCCTACAGCTCTGCTCCCGCCCGGGATGGCCTCGAGGGGCCGGCGCGCCGGCGCTCTTACTGGCGCTACGTGCGGCGTCTGGTGCAGGGAACGCCGGAGCCACCGTACCCGCGCGTGTGCCAGGTCGGGGATCCGGCGCTGCGGGCCGTGGCGGCCCCGGTGGAGCCGGCGCAGCTGGCGGGACCCGAGCTGCAGCGGCTGGTGGAGCGGCTAGTGCAAGTGATGCGGCGCCGGCGCTGCGTGGGCTTGAGCGCGCCGCAACTCGGGGTGCCGCTGCAGGTACTGGCGCTGGAGTTCCCCGAGGCGCTCTTCCGCGCTTGCGCGCCGCGTGTGCGCGAGGCCCGTCAGATGGAGCCCTTCCCCCTGCGCGTGTTCGTTAACCCCAGCCTGCGGGTGCTGGACAGCCGCCTTGTCACCTTCCCCGAGGGCTGCGAGAGCGTCGCCGGCTTCCTTGCTTGCGTGCCCCGCTTCCAGGCGGTGCAGATCTCAGGTGCGGAGAGGTGGGGTCCCTGGGGCGGCGACTGGGTGCCTGTGTGCGCCCCTTCAACCTGTGTAGGCGGCGGGCTCGGATCCCACGAAACAGTTTACGCTAAGTTGGAGTTAAAGTGTAAACATGATGATGGCTGATCTGAGGAGCCTACCAACATGAACAAAGAGCGGACCCTAGAGTGGACGAAATTCAGGACTGATTTGGGCGGGGGGGACAGGAGGTGCCTGTGAGAGCAGAGCCAGCTCAACTGGGGCACAGGGGTGGGGACTGGAAGGGTGGCCTGGTTCCACTGTGAACTCTCACCCCGTCCTCTACCCTGTCGCTGTGAACTCTCACCCCGTCCTCTGCCCTGTCGCTCACCCTCTGTCTATTTTCTCTCTCTCTCTCTCACACACACACACACCTCTCCTGCTATTAGATCTGTCGTGGTGGCTTGGGAGAAGTGGGACCCAGCTTTGCCTAGCTGAGGGTGATAAGCCAGTACCTGTCTGTCGTACCACAGGATATTCTGCAGAATGTGATTCTTTGCTGAAGGGTTGGGATGGTGGTTCTTCTTGACCAAGCCACTTTGGAAGATCATTTCTCATTTTAGCCCCATAGTGAGCCTAGCAACCCACCTGTCAGGGTTGGGAACCTGGTTGAATACTTGGTAGAGTCAGAGTTCAGACTGTTTTTAGGATGGAGAGGGGCTGCCCTCTGCATTCCCTTCCGATGTTGCCTCTTGTAAGCCCAGCCAGGGGCGGGGAAAGTCTCAGTAGGTTGAGCAGTTCCAGCATGTCCTCACCCAGGCTGTACCTTCCTTTGCAGGGCTGGACCCTAGAGGAGAGCAGGTGGTGTGGCAGGCAAGTGGGTGGGCAGCCCGCATCATCCAGCACGAGATGGACCACTTGCAAGGCTGCCTGTTCATTGACAAAATGGACAGCAAGACATTTACAAACATCCACTGGATGGAGGTGAATGACTAACCAAGACGCATACACTCCGGCTTTGAGCTGGGCACATCTTCCTTGATGGACTTGGTGCTGGCTCTGCTTTAACAGAAAACAATGGACTGCCAAAGCTGCTGAACTGAGTTGGAGGAAGATGCTAAAAATGTGTACCCTGAAATGAGCTATGGACAATATATTGCCTTCAACTTGAGAAGAAAAATATCTCCCCTAAAGGAGTGGACATTTCCTGGCAATTTTGTATAGAGATGGGAGGTGAGGGGTGCAAATAAATAGCCACTCTCAGTAGACGTGATTTCAGAAGAGTGTAGCCTTCTATTCCCAAGCCAAGATTAGATAATGATGTAACCCCCGAACATCTGAAAGCTGTGTTTAAAATGCAGATTAAGGATGTGGTTGATCGTCTTCACCAATTTCTTATGTTACAAAGGGTCTATGTGTGTTACTTGCATAGTCTCTGTTTGTTTTGGATACCAGTCTGCCTGTGGAAGTAAAACACAGGACAGAATATCCCCAGTTCAATGACAGTATTAACATAACTGAGTAGTCATACATTTTTCAAGGTTCAGATACAGTTTAGTTTTCTGGCTTTTGCTTTCCACCTTTAACAGGCTTGGGGAAGATTTTTCTGCTGAGATCTCTTAGGTAGCTGGTACATGGCTCGTTCTTTGGATGGAGGCAATGGAGCAGGGCTGGGAAGGGGGTGATACAGGTTTCCCCATGATCTGAAAGAACATTCTGATGAAGCCTTTCCTAAGCTGAAATAGCATACATGGAAGAGGCAGTTACCTTAGGACACTTCATGCTAACAGATGCACAAAATAAATCGGGATACAGCACAGATGCTCACAGACACAGTTCAAAGTGATGGTGGCTTGATGCTCCTGGGAAATGAGCGATGGTGGCTTGATGCTCCTGGGAAACGAGCTTGGTGGTGCCACTCTGGCTGCTCTGAGTGCTCGCTGCTTCTTTAAGAGCTTGCTGCAAAACAGAAGCTGAATGCTGTTTTAGCTTTTGCCTTTTTTTGTAAAAGTGAAAGTCCTCTTCAAGTTTCTTTCCATTAGTGAAAACAGGTACTAATGTAGGTCTTTCATAAAAGTGAAGCAGTGCAAAGTGGTTTCAACAAGTGTGGACTGCCTGTAGTTGAGAAGGAGCAATGAGCCTCTTTCTGTCACAATCAGGGCAGGAACAGAAAGCAGAACTTCTGCTTCCTCGTCACCACACTTACTCTGAAAAAATAAACCAGTGTCATGGCGACCACGGTTTTAGCTTTAAGATTCTGTCAGAGCTTTGTCAAGAGGTGAAGGAACTCATTTTTATGTTGAGTTTTGCCATGCAGGTACTCTTACCGAAGTCCTCCAAAATCCAAGTACAGGTATAGTAAGAAGTCCAGTAAGCTGTTTATAGAGAAAATGTATCTTAAACAGTAGTTAATGAAACGACCCAGGAAAGATCCACTCTCCCCAAGTGCTTTCTCTAAACAGCCAAGTCTGGGGGTGTGTGAGGCCAAGCAAGCCAGCCAAGTCTGGCTTTGTGTCCATCACACTTCAGGGAGGAACAGGGCCTAGCACTGCCCTGAGGTGAGGACAGACTCAGCCCTCGTGGAATCTGTAGTAAGCTCTCATTTATACTGAAAACATGGCTCCTTAGGAAAATTAGGATTCAGTGAGCCTCCTTTCCCTTGCAGGATGGCATTAAAACATTCTGAAGGTTCCTTACAAGCCCTGAGATTAATAGTCCTTAATCATGCCTTTGTTATACAGATTGGTAGTATCTCCTGGACGCTTCCTGACTTAACACCCAAAAGTAAATGACTGTTCAATGTGGACCTCAGGGAAAGCCTGAGATTCTATTGCTGACAATAGATGAGATTTATGGTTGTAATAAACAAGGATGGATTTGATCAATTAACCCAAGACAGTACAACCCAAAGACAACAAATCCTTGCCTTTACGAGGAAGAAACTCTCTTCTACCTTGGGCAGATAGATCAGCTGCAAAACCGTACACATGATTCAGCACCTTGAGCTAATAAAAGTTTTATAAGTCAACTTCTACAGTGTAAATCAATGTAGGCAGAGGGTTTAGAATGGAATCCCCAGGTAGGGAGGAAGTGAATTTCAGAGTAAGCGCTTAGGGAAGGAAGTTCCTCTGCACTTACTAGCCATGTTGAGCATCACCACTGTGTCAGGCTCAGCAGCGAACAAGACATGTGTTTGCCCTGTCACTCAGGGTAGAGAGAGAAGTGGGAAGGCAGGGCAGCTGTGATGAGAACTGTGAAGATGAACCCCAGCAGCCCTCCAGTTTCTGCTAACCCCTGTGACCTGCCAATGTGTTCAAGCAGTGGCAAGAAGGAAGCAGGTTGAAAAAAAAAAAAGGTAAGGGCCTTCCGATTTAAATAAAGGTAACGAAACACAACTGACTAAAATGAAGCAGTACAGGGAAGGGGTGGCCAGTAGTTAGTTTTCGAATGGTATTTTCAAATGGTAACTGGTGGCTGAGCGTCCATAACTAACTAATCAGGAACATGATGTGGAAACTCTCCAGCAAGTGACACAGCTCCCCTGACCCCGCACAGCACCATCTGGAGGTCAGGCCTGCTGACGCTCCAGGTAACGAGAACGGGGCTGACCCACTGCACTGGAGAGGAGCACTGCGCCTAAGCCTTCAAGGAACCAAGCAAAAGCTGGCTCAATTCAGCAGACACCCCTACCCAGATCAAAGAAACACCATGGTGCAATGCTAACAACATCAAGAGGCAACCACGTCTCATCAGTCGTGGGCCATTCTGGTTGAAGATACTGAGGACTGACACTAAGTTTGGGAGGGGGAAGAGAGCTACAGCAACCGGATGCCAGGCTGCTCCTGCTGCCCCTCAAGACAGTACTCCCAGGCCTGCTACCAGCTCTGGAGCCGTGGCTGCCTCACTACCAGGAATCACAAACTCAAGGGGCCACCGGGGCTGGACAGGAAATGCCAAGGAGTGAGGCAGTCCAGGTGGGGAGGGTGAGCCAGAGGGTAGTCCCCTGACGAAGAAGGCAGATCCTGGATGCAGGGCCAGTGTTTCCCTAACCTGCTTCAGAAGCCAGATATCTCAATTTTTGTCAGCTCTTGACTTTTAAATGTTGGCAGCAGACCAAAGCAAAGCACAACCGCAGGCCGCGTCTAGACCACAGGCCTCTCAGCTTGCAGCCTCTCATCTGCAGGTTGAACAAGAACTGCCCAGGTCCCTGAAACACACCCACCACTTCCAAGGCCTTAGGGGAAGAAAGGTCTCGTGAACGCAATGGGATAACAGGCCCAGAACCGCAGCCGCTGGTGACATTCCTGTTTACTTGCAGCTTCACTGAAGAGAAGAGAGCAGAGACCAGAGGGTCTTTCTAGGGGAAGCAAGTGTGGCCTTCAAGGAGCCCCAGACAGGAGTCAAAGATGAGATCACTCTCAGGTCGCTCAAGAAATGAAAAGGGTTTATTAGCCCGCTTCCAGGACGGGGACCCGGGGCAGTGGCTGGGCTGTGTTCTCACATTCAGAGGGATTAAAAAAAAGGCAGCAGTGACGCCTGCCTGACTGCTTTCCCTCGGTCTGATCTACACAGCTTTGTGCTCACAAAAACCATCCTCTCCTCCTGCAGGGAGGACACAGGGCCCGGAGGGAGCGAATGGCTTGGCTCTACTTGTGGCCCTTACAGGCAGAGTCTGGGCTGAGGACCCCGGGCAACAGCCATGCTGTTCACACGGAGCAATACCTGGATCTGGAAGGGAGGGGCAGCGGGCGGCGCTGGGCAGCCGTTTTGAAGGGCCGCGGCACCAACCCCAAGGCCGGGGGCCGCTCCCACTCCCTGACGCCTCGGGCAGGTTTTAAATTTATAAACAAGTCAAAAATCCAAGCAGCATTAATTTAGGGGAACAAAGAATGGTTTTTAAAGAAACCACGGGAGGGGGGCAGGACAAGGAGATGGTGAGCATCCAGAAGAGGAGGAAGAGGAGCAGGAAGCAGAAGAGCCAGTACCCCCCAGGTACCGAATGTGCTTCTGCGACTCCACGGCGGGGAGGCCCTTCCTTCCTGCTCCCCCACTGATGGCCGGTCAGCAGGGGGACGCTGCAGCGGCCTTGGGACGAGCCCGGGAGCTCTGTGTGGCCACTGACCTGGGGAGTACCGTGGATCGACCCCAATCAACCTCCCACCTTCACCATCAGGCAAGTGAAGAAGCTTTTAACTCTCTTGTCCAAAGTCCTCTGAGAATTTCTTCACTTTCAGGAGGTCTTCTGCATTCACAGTGGGCCGAGTGGTGGCCAAAGACCGGAGCATGTCCGACTGCAAAGAGAAATGCAGGCAGGTGAGGGGGGCTGGGCTCCAAGTCCAGCTTAGTCTCAGCCCCACGCAGTCCAGTGTGGGAAGAGGGGTGGGAAGAGCCCTGCCTCTGAGGTCACCCCCAAGTCCCAAATGCAGAACCCCCACTGCCTGGCTTCTGCCCGAAGGCCTCCCGGGGCAACCCATAACACTTCTAGACAGCCAGCCTACTTCCGGTTGAGGGAATCTTAAGTTCCTGTTATCTCTTAACTCCTGTGAGAAGCTCTTTGTAAGTGCACGCCCACCACACCAGGCCCAGTGATCTTGCCTGACACCGCCTCACAGGACAGGCAAGACCACTGGCAAGGCTGAGATAAGGAGAGGCCAGGAACAGTGAGCTGAGTGGCTGCCTGTGCAACTGCACCAAATCAACAGTGCTGAAGACAGTTACTGGTTCTTTCTGGGTAAGGAGGCCAACCCCAAAGGTACCAAAGAAGCAGTCCTCACCTGGCCTTTACTCTTCCTGTTGAAGAAGATACAATTCTAACACTATGGCCTCCATCCTGGGTCCCCACTGAGTCTGGTATAAGGAGTGCCAGCTCCTCAGAGCCCCAAAGACCATTCTGTCTAGGAGGAGCCACAACAGCCCAGAACATGGAAGGGGAGGAGCAGACTTTATTCTTGGACCCAAACCCTCAGGTTCCTGGGCTCTCTGTAGTCCTCTCTCCCAGCCAGCCACTTACCATGCAAACCACAGGCTCTAGGAGTTTGTCACCAGGGACGTCCATCCAAGTCATCTCCATGGCCCCTGGGTCCCCTGGTGAGCATGGGGTCAGAAGGTCATCGATCATAATGCTAGGGTTGGTGCGGGAAGGGCCACAGACCTGAAACCAAACAGGAGCCTGAATGGCTGGAGGGGCTCCCCCTTGGCATCTGGGGAAGGGGTGGGATACCTCGGGTTTCTGAGCCCTGAGGAGAAGGTGAAAGTGTGATATGGACGAAGGCCTGGGTTTCTAGATCAGCAGTCTGATCTGAGTGATGGGCTCCTTCAAACTCTTGGGCTTTGGGAGTCTGGGTGGCTCCAAATCCGATTTCAGAGGTTTGCGATCAGCATGCTGTTCCAGCTGTTGTTCTCCAGAACCTCAATCTGTGACCCAAAGGCCTAGGAAGCTTCCTTACCTCATCAACTCCATCAAATCTCACCATGAACGCAGTGACGTCAAAAGTGTTTTTCCAACCGAAGGCTGCCTGCTCCATTGACAACATTTCCCCAAGTATCTCCAGGGCTCAATGCTTACGTCCTTCAACTCCTGACTCAGTTCACCCAGGGTGCCCATCCAGTAAGAGTGCAACCTACCCACACCCCCTCCAAATCTCAACACCAGGCCTCCCTCCCGTGCTCTGTTTCCCCCATCACCCTCTAAGAAAGGAGTCTTTGCTATCTGTCTCCCCCACTAGAAATGAGGCTCCTGTAAGGGTTTCTGTCTGCTGTGGTAACAGGTGTCTCCCCAACACCCAGAGCAGAGCCAGCAGTGCCCTCGGTGACCCTGACAGACATCTACCGCGTGAGCGCAGTTCCTCTTCGTGGTGTGCCATTTTGTGCCCCTCACTTTCAGACACGCAGCAGGGTCCACCACACGCATCAGCACAGGGCTGACACAGGTGGTGGAGGTGGTCACGGCGCCCTGTCCTCTGGCATCACCCGATTTGAGGTGGTTGCCCTCAAGCCAGCACTGCAGGGGTGGCTGGCCCCTGAAGGCCAAGAACCCACCACGCACTTAACCTCGGCTCCCAAGATGCGTTGTCACCCAAGCAGCCAGAGAGCCAACATGCCCTTTCCTGTGACACTTTCTAAGCGGCTCCTTGTGGGCCCGCTCACCTTTTTGAAGTGTGTCGCCGACTGCACTTTCCTCACGGGCTGCATGAGGGAGTCCCGCACAATGACGCTGATGTCTGCGCCCGAGTAGCCTTCCGTCTTCCGGGCCAGCTCGTGGATGTTGGCATCCGTGAGGTTGTGAGGAGTGCTCCCCAGATGCAATCGGAACATCTGGGCGCGGGCAGCCTCCTCTGGCAATGGGATATAAATTCGCTTTTCAAACCTAGAGAGCCAAGCACACGGCAGGACTTGAAAGTGGAAGGTGGGATGGTCTCAACGGAGGGTTCGGGGGCCCTCCAGAAGCCAGCCTCACTAAGGGCTCTGCAGACTCGGAGAAGCCACCAGAGAAACAGGGTTCAGCTACTTGCCTGCTGCCAGCTGCAGGCTGACCACAGCTGGAGGCAGACCTCGGCCCTGGGCTCCTCCAGGGAAGACTCACCTCCTTCTAATGGCTGAGTCCAACACCCATGGGATGTTTGTGGCACCTAGCACCAGAGTCCCATCATTGTTGTTCCCCACCCCTGTGGACAAAGGGAAACACAGACGCCAACTCAGCACCTGCCAGGCTCAGTCAGGACCAGGGTGGGAGGTGGGGGGAGGACCTCAGGAGCTCTGTGTCCTGAACTGGGGCTGTTCCCTGACACCCCCGGCAGGGCCCTGGCAAGCCTTACTGGGGTACAAGCCCCACAGCCCTGCCCGCCTCAGGAAGGGTGGAGAGGTGACCAGCCAAGGCCTCAATGAGAGGGAGCTAAGAACCGCTTCTCTGCTAGTCCCTCCACCGTAAGGGCAGTCAGATTCAGCCACAGCTAAATACCAAAGCCCGGGGCTGGCTTCAGGTGGGACAAGGAACGGGGAGGGGACCCCGGACTGGCACATGCCTTGCATCTGGACTAGGAACTCCGTTTTGATCCTGCGGGCAGCCTCGCTCTCATTCTCGTTGCGGGATCCACAGAGTGAATCCACCTCGTCGATGAAGATGATGGAGGGCTTGTGCTGCCGGGCCAGCTCGAACAGGTTCTTAACTAGCCTGTGAGGGGAGACACGGGTGGGATCCCGGCCCAGCCCGGGTGCCCGGCACCACCCTCCTCTCGCCCTCCCGTCAGAGAGGCTGAGTCGACAGAAAAAACAGTGGCAACAAGTCCTTGGGCAGCCCTGCACTGGGAGGAAGAGCAAGCCTCAGCATCAGTCTCGAATCCTGGCAGCCCTGTTCATTAGCTCTGGATAAGGACAAGTCCCTTCCCTTCCTCTCAGCCTCAGTCTCCTCATCTGCAAAATGGGAGCCAGTGTGGGGAATAAGTTAACTGTATAAAGTCCCCAACAGAGGATACTGAGCTGAAACCCAGTTACTGTGAGTGCCTTTCTTTTCCCCTCATGTGGACTCATGGCTCCCAAGTGACCTTCCAGTCTCGGCTGGCTGTCAGGACAGCGTCCCACCTGACAAGCTAGCAAGATACCCCTCTCCCGGTCCCTCCTCCCTGCCGTCCACAGCGGCGCCTCTGGGAGGCGAGTCCACGTGCAGGGAAGCCGGACCACAAGCAGCCACTGCAGCTGCCATGGGAGCGGAGCCTGGCGGTGGACTCACTTCTCGCTCTCCCCCAGCCACTTAGACATCAAGTCTGAGGAGGACACAGAGAAGAAGGTGGAATTGTTGGCCTCCGTTGCCACTGCTTTGGCCAGGTAGGATTTCCCTGTGCCGGGCGGTCCAAAGAGCAGTATCCCCCGCCAAGGGGTGCGCTTGCCTATGAGAAAGAATGAACTCGAGTGAGCTTCTTCCTGACAGGGGAAAGAGAGAGAAAAAAAGCAGAAGCGCCAGAGTCACGGTAAATACGGCCAGGAATAAAAAGCTCTACAAGACGACTTTGCTGTAGGAGCAAAGGAGGCAAGGCAACTAAATCACCTGCCAAGAACTTGGTCCTGGCCCTGGCTCCTGACCCCCAGGACCTGGCAAAGTGACGCTGGCTGGCGCTGGTTCCTGACCCTGCCTACCACTGGAATCATTCAAAGTTCTAGTCACAAAAGTGTCTCTGACATAGAGAGAAGCCAAGGAGTAAGTGACCGTGGTGAGCCGGCCCTGGACCCTCCCTCAATGGAGAGCACTCGGGAGGGCCAGGCCCTTGCCTGTTAGGGGTGAAGGGTGCCGAGTTGCTACCTACCCCTTGGATGCCTGCATCACGGTGGCCCTGAGCTGGTGCCCTCAGAGGCCTGACTTTTGTGCACTGGGGCCTAAAGTGGCTTAACTCTTACCTGTGAACAAGTGCGGGAATTTAATTGGCAAAATGACAGCTTCTTTGAGGGCCTCTTTGGCTCCCTCCAGCCCAGCCACATCACTCCACCGGATGTTGGGCTTCTCCATCACGACAGCACCTGCAGGACCAAGATGGAGCCATCGACCTGGAGCTCGACTCATCTGGGGGTCCCTGCCACACCCCCCTTCCAACACCAAGGGCCGCAAGCTGCTTACCCATCAGCTGCTCTTGCAATTTCTTTTTCTCTGGATTATCCCCTTCACTGTCACTATCGCTGCTGGGAAAGGAGACAGAAGACAACAGGCTGGAGTGAGAGGCAGCTGGCAAGGAGGATCAGAGAGTGAGGCCAGGCTCTGGCGGCCAGCATGGTGCTAAGCAGACACTTCCCCTGCTCGACAGTGGTTGAGAGGTCCGCAGACAAGGCACCCCAAGGTTGTCGGGGCTGCACATCGTCAGCAATCCCTTCTGGATCCTCCAGAAAACACTCGCCTCACCCACCCTTGCTTCTTCATGAAGGGCAGAGAACTGAGACATGTGTGCTTTCAAGAAGGCCAGTGAGGGCCCTGTGCTCTGGCTGGACTTCAAGAGCAGCCAGGCAAGCACTGCGAGCTGCTCCTGGCCTATCACAGGGACTCACAGCAGGACAGTACGTGGCTGTGCCAAGCCCGATCTGGACACAAGTCACGTGTCATCCTTAGAACTCTTCCAGACCCCTGGGCGGGCCCTCTCAACCCAGGAGCAGAGCTTCCCCACTCGGGGGTCGGTAGCAGAGCTGACACATCACCTTTCTCTCTCCTACTCCACCACCTCTAGGCTGGGCACCCTCCCTTCACCTCCAGGACATCACTGGCCTTTGTGCTCAAACCACAAATGCAAGGTGACAGGCTGTGGAGGGAACGCTGGCTTTAGAGTCCAAAACAGAGGCCCCAGGTCTGGGTCCAGACTCCATCAAGTAACAGCTCTGTGACCGTGGTCATCCCTGAACCTCTCTGAGCCTGCTACTGCCCATCACATGAAGATGAGAGCCTCTGATAACACAGCTGGAACTTATTTGATCCTTACTGCGCGCCAAGCTCTCTTCTCTGGGCTTTTCCCGCATCATCTCATTTGCTCCTTAGGGCAACATTTGGAGGGAAGTCCCACTACCTTCCTCCTCCTACACAGGAGGAACCTGCAGGCCCAGCAGGGTCATGGCGCTTGTCCAGGGTCACACAACTAGGAAGTGGCAGAGCCAGGCTGGATCCTGACAGTCTGGCTGCGGAGTCCAGGGCTGACTCCCCACCCTGTCCACAGCTTTTCCATACAGTGAGACAACGGATGTATATTTCCTGTAAAGAGCTCGGAGAAGGCAGCTGCAGGCATCATCTCTATTACAAGTAGAATTCCCCAAAGGACGGCACCAAGATGACGGCGACAGAGGAAATGGACCCTGGCCCCCGCCGGGCCCTCCCCTCCTCCGTACTCACCCCTTACTCTCGCTTTGATTCTCTTTGACTGGCTTCTTGCCATGCTTCTCTTTGTTTCGTAAGTAATCCTTCAGCTTCTCCGCCCGGTCCAGGTACTGCATGCACTTGGCTCGAATGCTCTCCTTGGCCTTGTCGCTGTGTGCTTCATCTGCAGAAGGGGAACCACGGAGGGACCCCTGTGAGCCCCATGTGCCCGCCCTCCTCTTGCCAGGGCTCTGAGGCTAGGGAGGACCCTGTGGGGGACTCACATTTGATAGCGTGCAGGAAGTACTCCACGGCATGCTGGTAGAGCCGGAGCGCCTCCTCGTAATTCTTGGCTTTATCCTCTTCTGTGGCTTTTGTCACCAGATCAATGGCTTTCTGGAAAGGCAAAACACACAACCCAGTGCTTCCCACGAGATCCAGAAAGCCCTTGGGTTCCGAGCAGCAGGAGTACACTGATAAGAGATATTGCCAGGCCCGGGAATCCATCAGCTGCAGACCTTTATGTTGGCCCACTTGTCCAACATCAACTAGAAAGGCCTTGAAAGGAAGCTTTAAAAGACAGCTGTCCCGCTTCACAATGCACTCATACAGTTAAAAGCAACTGCCTTCTCAGTCAAGCGGAAGCCTGATCAAGTATCTCAGGTTAGGGCTCAAAAGGAGAGTTCACTTTCTATTTCGCCATTTTAGGGGAAAGAGAAATAAAGCTGGACTGAGAGCCTGCAACAGAGGAAACAGCAAAACCAACTGATTGCTGCGCTGTTCAGCATGGAGGCCAGAAACTGCCCTTGACCTTGTGGGCCAGAAAGGACCCAGCCAGCTAGGAAAGTTCTTCATCAACCCAAGAGTTTTATGATATGGACTTAAACGGATCTCTACTTTGTTGTATTAGCCCAACTCACTTCTCTAGGCTAAAAAGAGAAGACAGTTTCCCTAAAGTTGATTTTGGGATGCTTAGCCACGTGACCCAATACACGGATACCTCCAGGAAGAAAAGCGCCTGCTTACCTCAAAGGCATCTATGTGCTGCCAGTGGTGGGGAGTGAGCTTCCAGACCCTCCTAAGAACTCTGCAAGGGTGTCTTTGTGAACCTCCTAAATCCCGCAGGCTGTGCTCTGGTCTGAACTGAAAGCCTGCTGGATCTCTCAGGCAGCTGCCCCACACCTACACATCCAGTTTTAGAAACCATGGTTTCACCAAGCCGGGAAGCACTACCAGAATTATCCTCCTCAAACTGAGACAGCACTAGACAGCAGGCAGGCAGAAACCACTGGCCACACAGCGAACAATAAGCCTCCTGACTAGCTCTTGGCAGGGCCCAAGGCCTTTGTGCAGCCCTTTCTCATCTGAAAGTAAGAAGTCTCAGACACAGAGAGTTCTATAGAACTAACAGACTGGGACAGGTCAGGCCAGGTTGATGTTACACAAGCTCACCAGCTTGAAGAGATGAGGAAAGGCTACTGTTTTCTAGCCTCAGCGCCCTACACTCCTTACAAACAGATAATGGCTGGGAGCCCCGAACCTTCCCAGATGATCAGCTTAATCACAAACTTCATGTGTTTACTGTCCTCCATGAGGCCGCCCTTCAGACAGACAGGAAACAGGGTGCTCCTGTCACCAGTGGCTTCTCATCTCCAGAACACACTCCCAGGTCCTTGGACTTTTCCACTCTACATACTTTGCTTGGGTCTTTTTTTGAAAGGGAGGGTTCAGAGCGATACTCTAGGAATGCTCTGCTTCTCAGGTGGCAAAGCAGGCCCACCCCTCCCTCTTTCTAGATCCTCAGCGCACCTCAGAGCACAGTCACTGTTTCTGGCAACCATACATAGTTTTTCACATATGAGAGGCCTGAGCTGCAATTTAGAGTCAAACAGTTTTGCTTAACAGGAGGGAAAGGTGACAAAACTATCAGCTCTGTGGAATCTCTAGTAACAGGTGTGGCAGAGGATAAGGATGAAAGAAAAGGGTAACAAAGACATGCTAACAGGTGGCAAACTTTCCATAAAGGACCAGAATGTAAATATTTTAGACTCTCCTGCCATATAATCCCTGTTGCAACTACTCAACTCTGTCTTTGTAGCTCCAAGGCAACCAGAGACAATACGTAAACGAAATGAGCAGGGATGGGTTCCAATAAAACTTTACAGACACTGGAAATTTCAATTTCATGACTGTCACATATCATGAAACATCCCTTTTCCCAGACACTTAAAAATGTAAAAACCGGGGCTTCCCTGGTGACTCAGTGGTTAAGGAATCTGCCTGCCAATGCAGGAGACGTGGGGTTTGACCCTTGATCCAGGAAGATCTCACATGCAATGGGCACCACAACTATTGAGCCAGTGCTCTAGAGCCTGGGAGCCACAACTACTGAAGCCCTCGCACCCTAGAGCCTATGCTCTGCAACAACAGAAGCCACCACAGTGAGAAGCCTGTGCCCTGCAACCAGAGAGTAGCACCTGCTGTCTGCAACTAGAGAAAAACCCACACAGCAAGGAAGACCCAGGACAGCCAAAAAATAAAATGAATTTTTTTTTCCAAAAATGAAAGAACCCATCACACAGGATCACATATTATTGAAATATACTTCCATTTATATGAAATGCCCAGATTAGACAAATGCTTAGGGACAGAGAATGGATTAGTGGTTGCCTAGGGTCGGGAGAAATAGACAGTTGGAGGCTGAAGAAGTGTGACTGCTAAAGGAGGCAGCATTTCTTTCTGGAGTGATGAAAGTGTTCTAAAAGTGATTGTGGCGATGACTGCACAACTCTGAATATACTGTGAAAGTCGCTCAGTCATGTCCGACTCTTTGTGACTCAATGGACTATACAGTTCATGGAATTCTCCAGGCCAGAATACTGGAGTGGGTAGCCTTTCCCTTCTCCAGGGGATCTTCCGAACCCAGGGATCAAACCCAGGTCTCCCACATTGCAGGTAGATTCTTTACCAGCTGAGCCACAGGGAAGCCCAAGAATACTGGAGTGGGTAGCCTATCCCTTCTCCAGTGGATCTTCCCAACCCAGGAATTGAACTGGGGTCTCCTGCATTGCAGGGGGATTCTTTACCAACTGAGCTATCAGGGAAGCTTCTGAATATACTAAAAGCATTGAACTGTACACTTTAAATGGGTGAATTGTATGGCATGTGAATTATATCTTAATAAAGGTTTCCTTTAAAAAAAAAAAAAAAAAAAGGAAAAGGCATTCTTAGCTCACAAGCCCTGGGAAGGTGAGATCTGCAAGCCATGTTCGTCCACCCCTGTGATAACAGCTTCCACTGGTGGCTGTTAAGGTTTGGCTCTGGACACCAGCAAATTCCTGGCCTTCTTCCATGCCTCTGTTTCCCTCTTTCTCTCTACCAGGAGTAACTATCCCTCCCTCAGCTGCTGGTATCTGCCATCCCCCCATTCTTTGACTACCGACCCAAATGCCTCTTCTTCCTTGACCTCTTGCCCAGCTCCCCCAAGCACTGTACCTGTCACCACTTAATGAGCACTTAATATGTAGCTGGCACTGTGTTAAGAATGCTTCACCTGAATCACTCGATCTAGAGCCACTATTACAACAGCCCTACAGGGCATTACCCCATTTCACTGACAGGGAACCTGAGACTCCAAGATCAGCTAACGAGCCCAAGGTCATATGCTAGTGAGTGGCAGAACCGAGATTCAAACTCAGGTCTGAGACAAGAAGAGCGCGTTCCTGTTTTCCGGCCCAAGTAGGGCCGGCAGCACCTGGAGGACGGGTCAGTCATGCATCCAGGTGGCGCCACCCCAGCACCACCCGACGCGATCCAAGGAATGAATGAAGGGTCTTAGGCCGAGAAGAGGAAATTAGAGACCGGGGAAGGTACGGGGGTCTGTTCGAAGGGAGGCAGGAAGAGAAGGAGGGAGATCCAGCAGCCCGACCGCGGGCCCGAGCTTCCCGGGCGTCGCTTGTGAGGCCCGGGTGGGGCTGATCCCCAAGGCAGCCCCGGGTCGCCAGCTACACACAGCGACCTCGGGGCTCGGCCCGGTCTAGCGGGGCGGGCATTCTAAACGCGAAGCGACCCACGGTTCAGAGCGCGAGAAAAGAGAAACGGGCATAGGGCGACTGGGCGGGGGCGCGAGGCCGCGGCTAGGAGGAGGCCGCCCGCCCGCCCGCCCGCCCGCAGGCCCCGCCGCGCCTCCTTCGGCCTCCGTAAGCCAGCTGGGCCGCGCCGACGTACCTGGAGGGTTGCCGTTGTCATTTCATCTCCTGGGTCTGCCCCACACCCCGCGGCGCTGCTTGCGGCCTCGGTCCTGCCCCGGGAGCCGAGGAGCTGGTCCGGCGCGGAGAGCCCGGTGGGTCGGCGCTGGGCGCGGGCAGGGCGGCCGCTCACAGCCGGAGCGGAGTCCAAGGGCGAGCGAGGAGCGCGGCCCAGAGCGGTCGGGCCAGAGCCGTGCGGCTGCCTCCTGGCGGCCACGGCCGGCACTGCAGGCCGCCGCTCTCAGCCGAGGCTGTAGGACCACAGCGTGAGCAAAGGAGCGTGTCGGGGGCGGGGCCAGAATCGGACCGGAATGAAATCAAGTCCTGAATCCCGCGTGGAATAAAACATCATCTATTGGGCAGGTTTTTCTCTCACAATAAGCCTGATTTCTCAGAGCTTTGGGTTCCTGATGCTTAGTAAGTTATACTACTACTAATAATTTGTATCTGCTTTGTCTGCCTTTTGGAAGAAATGAATGAGCAAGCTAATGTAAACAGTGTACCCCACACTGGGTCTTAGACCCTCAGATTGATTATATTCTTTGCAATCAAAGATGGAGAAGCTCTATACAGTCAGCAAAAACAAGACCGGGAGCAGACTGTGGCTCAGATCATGAACTCCTTATTGCCAAATTCAGACTTAAATTGAAGAAAGTAGGGAAAACCACTAGTCCATTTAGGTATGACCTAGATCAAATCCCTTATGAGTATACAGTAGAAGTGACAAATAGATTTAAGGGACTATATCTGACAGACAGAGTGACTGATGAACTATGGACAGAGGTTCGTGACATTGTACAGGAGACAAGGATCAAGACCATCCCCATGGAAAAGAAATGCAAAAAAGCAAAATGGCTGTCTGACGAGGCCTTACAGATAGCTGGGAAGAGAAGTGAAAAACAAAGGAGAAAAGGAAAGATATTCCCATCTGAATGCAGAGTTCCAAAGAATAGCAAGGAGAGATGAGAAAGGCTTTCTCAGCGATCAATGCAAAGAAATAGAGGAAAACAACAGATTGGGAAGAACTAGAGATCTCTTCAAGAGAACTGGAGATACCAAAGGAACATTTCATGCAAAGATAGGCTCGATAAAGGACAGAAATGGTATGGACCTAACAGAAGCAGAAGATATTAAGAAGAGGTGGCAAGAATACACAGAAGAACTGTACAAAAAAGATCTTCACGACCCAGATAATCACGATGGTGTGATCACTCACCTAGAGCCAGACATCCTGGAATGTGAAGTCAAGTGGGCCTTAGAAAGCATCACTACGAACAAAGCTAGTGGAGGTGATGGAATTCCAGTGGGGCTATTTCAAATCCTGAAAGATGATGCTGTGAAAGTGCTGCACTCGATATGCCAGCAAATTTGGAAAACTCAGCAGTGGCCACAGGACTGGAAAAGGGCAGTTTTCATTGCAATCCCAAAGAAAGGCAATGCCAAAGAATGCTCAAACTACCGCACAATTGCACTCATCTCACATGCTAGTAAAGTAATGCTCAAAATTCTCCAAGCTAGGCTTTAGCAATACGTGAACCATGAACTTCCAGATGTTCAAGCTGGTTTTAGAAAGGGCAGAGGAGCCAGAGATCAAATTGCCAATATCCACTGGATCATCAAAAAAGCAAGAGAGTTCCAGAAAAACATCTCTTCCTGCTTTATTGACTATGCCAAAGCCTTTGACTGTGTGGATCACAATAAACTGTGGAAAATTCTGAAAGAGATGGGACTACCAGACCATCTGACCTTTCTCTTAAGAAACCTGTATGCAGGTCAGGAAGCAACAGTTAGAACTGGACATGGAACAACAGACTGGTTCCAGATAGGAAAAGGAGTACGTCAAGGCTGTATATTGTCACCCTGCTTATTTAACTTATATGCAGAGGACATCATGAGAAACACTGGGCTGGAAGAAACACAAGCTGGAATCAAGATTGCCGGGAGAAATATCAATAATCTCAGATATGCAGATGACACCACCCTTATGGCAGAAAGTGAAGAAGAACTAAACAGCCTCTTGATGAAAGTGAAAGAGGAGAGTGAAAAAGTTGGCTTAAAGCTCAACGTTCAGAAAACTAAGATCATGGCATCTGGTCCCATCACTTCAGGGGAAATAGATGGGGAAACAGTGGAAACAGTATCAGACTTGATTTTTGGGGGCTTCAAAATCACTGCTGATGGTGATTGCAGCCATGAAATTAAAAGACGCTTACTCCTTGGAAGGAAGGTTATGACCAACCTAGATAGCATATTTAAAAGCAGAGACATTACTTTGCCAACAAAAGTCCATCTAGTCAAGGCTATGGTTTTTCCAGTGGTCATGTATGGATGTGAGAGTTGGACGGTGAAGAAAGCTGAGCACCGCAGAACTGATGCTTTTGAACTGTGGTGTTGGAGAAGACTCTTGAGAGTCCTGTGGACTGCAAGGAGATCCAATCAATCCATCCTAAAGGAGATCAATCCTGGGTGTTCATTGGAAGGACTGATGTTGAAGCTGAAACTCCAATACTTTGGCCACCTCATGCGAAGAGTTGACTCATTGGAAAAGACCCTAATGCTGGGAAGGATTGGGGGCAGGAGGAGAAGGGGACGACAGAGGATTCGATGGACATGGGTTTGGGTAGACTCCGGGAGTTGGTCATGGACAGAGAGGCCTGGCGTGCTGCAATTCATGAGGTCGCAAAGAGTCGGACACAACTGAGCGACTGAACTGAACTGAACTGAACTGAACTGTTATTAAGATGCCAGTGGCTCTGTCTAAAGACAGTTCTGTTTTCCTTTATATTACTTTTCTCCCTAGGCAATTGATTTTCTTAGGTCTCCAAAACTGGGGGCTCTACCCAGGAGATCTTAAGCATAGCAGATTGGTTATTAACAGAAGCGCAGCATGTTTAAAAACCAATAGGAATAATCCAGTAAAGAAAGCTAGCCAATGGGAATGGGACCAAAGCCTAGGTGGGTGGATTGGCTGCAGACAGTAAAGTAGGAGCAGAGAAGATAGACGCCTACCTAGGCTGGGCAGAGGATAACAAGAAGTTAGGAGAGTACCTTTGGATGGCTTCTGTTTTCTTGGTGAATTAGAAGAAAAGAGAATCTGCTGATAGAGAGGGAGAGAAGGTGGGAGGCCTGGGGCTTGAGGAGAGTAAAAATGGTTTGAAGTCATTTCAAGTGAACAAAGCTGGTAAAGAGTGGCAACTCTATAAATGTATAGAGGTGACAATTTGTGTATCTGTTAATCCCAAACTCCTAATTTATCATCCCCCTTTCCTGCTTTAGTAACTGTAAGTTTTCTATGTCTATGACTATTTCTGTCTTGTAAATACATTCACTTGTACCATTTTTTAAGATTCCACATATAAGTAGTATATCTGTCTTTCTCTGACTTCACTTTGTATGACCATCTCTGTTGTTGTTGTATAGTCTATAAGTTGTGTTTGACTCTTGTGGCCCCATGGACTGTAGCCCTCCAGGCTCCTCTGTCCATGGGATTTTCCCGGCAAGAATACTGGAGTGGGTTGCCATTTCAAGGGGATCTTCCTGACCCAGGGATCAAACCCTCGTTTTCAGCATTGCAGGTGGATTCTTTACTACTGAGTCACCTGGAAGGTACATGATCATCTCCAGGTCCATCAGGTTCATTCATTTTACTGCAAATGGCATTATGTCATTCTTTTTTATGGCTGAGTAGTATTCTATTGTATATACCACATCTTCTTTATCCATTCCTGTCAACAGCCATTTAGGTTGATTCCATGATTTGGTTATTGTGAATAGTGCTATGAATATTGGGGTGCACATATCTTTTCAAATTAGAGTTTTCATCTTTTCTGGATATATGCCCAGGAGTGGTATTGCTGGATAATATGGTAAATCTATAATTGTTTTTAAGGAACCTCCACACTGTCCTCTACAGTGGCTGCCTAATTTGTCCTTACAGAGCACTTTACTATATTGGGTTCTGATGATGCTGAGAATGTGACACTTGTTGTAAACCCAAGCTTGGACCAGTAAGTCAACTCTGCTTAGCCCATACAACTTCATAAAATCAGACTGGCTCATTCATGCCAAGGAATGGGTTCTGAGCAATTTGTTAAGGAGCTTCTTGGTTGAGAGCAAGAACAGTGTGGGGGAGGAGGAATAAAAAAAAAAGGTTTAGGTTTGTAACATTTTGGAGAGGTAGGGCCAGGGCAAAATTATGCTGAGATATCAAAGTGACTGATACCAAAATAAATGGAGCACTGATCTCCTAGCAAGATTTCTGAGAAGCTCTCACCTCACTTTCCTTTGTGCAACTGAATGTATGAGAAAGCTCAGATCGATCCAGTGATTAAGCTCCCATCACACAGATCATCAGTGGTAGAACTAGAACAAAAACTAAGTTTTTAAGAGTTTGGAGTTGCCCTAAATCTGTTTAAAAATGGCATCAGAATGGGCTAAGATGTGACAACCAAACATATGTGATACTGGATAGGATCCTGTGCCAGGAAGGAAATGGAGACATTCATTGTTGGGAAGACTGGCACCATTAAATGGGGTCTGTGGATGGGTGGTAGTGCTGAACCAAAGTTGACTTCCTGATTGGGAGGGCTGTAGCGTGGCAGTACAGGAAAGTGTCCTTGTGTTTGCAAAGTACACACTAGAGAATTTAAGGGTGATGAGCATTATGTCAGAAAAAGACAACAGGGTAATGGGACAAACGTGGCAAAATGTTAACAATCAGGAAATTTGGGTGATGGGGATGCAGGAGTTCTTTGTACTTTTTTTTTTTTTTTAAAGATTTACTTATTTTTGGCTGCACTGGGACTTCATTGTTGCACTTGAGCTTTCTCATGTGGTGTGCGGCTTCTCATTGCAGTGGCTTCTCTCGTTGCAGAACAAGGCTCTAGGCACACGGGCTTCAGTTGTTGTGGTGCATGGGCTCAGTAATTCCACCTCATGGGCTCAAGAGCACATGATCAGTAGTTGTGGCGCACTGGCATGTGGGATCTTCCCGGATCAGGGATCGAACCTGTGTCTCCTGCATTGGCAGATGGATTCTTTATCACTGAGTCACCAGGGAAGCCCCTTTGTACTGTTTTTAAAACTTTCCTGTAAGTTTGAAACTATTTTAATATTAAAAAGTGAAAAAACAAGTCTAAAAGCAATTCTTTTATTTACAGTATAAAGGTTACAAAGGTATATATGTATTTATATATATAATGCCCTTAAGTTACAAATTTCATTGTAATGTACAATGCTCTATGTTGATGTGCAACTCAAGGGAAAGTGTTGTCTATGCATTATACTTACAGAGTACACATAAAGCTTTTTCATTATTAAGAGCACAAATACTGCCCTGTTTTACACCATGGGTTTTGATTTGGTAGTCTGGTAATGCCAGAAGACTTGAGACCTAAATTTTAAACAATACTTAAAAAGAAGTCTTGTTTAAATACAGGATTCCAAAAGGAAGGAAAAAACCAGAATATCATATACTTTTAACTCCTTGTAGAAGTGTTATCCTAGCTTTCTAGGTCTTAATACTTAAAAAAACGAGAGTTATGTGGGACAGAATACATACAAGAGGGTATAATCAGAGTTTGCACAGATCAGCCAAAGCAGGCCTTTATAGGCGGTGTTTTGCCACATTAGTTTCTAAAAGACCTTGGGTCTGGTACCAAAGGAAACAGATTCTTTGGGTACCCAGGTCTTATCACGCTGAACCCATCAGTGTTACAGTGTTACCCAGACTGTAAAACGTAACACTGGAGTCCAAACTAGAGAAAAACAATTGGAAATTGGTTCTTATGCTAGAGAAGATTTGGTTTAAAGTATGAAGAGTGTCATCAAGGTTGATGACTGTGCCAAACCCCAAACTTGTAGTTTAAATCATTTCTTTTCCTCCAAATTCTATTAATTCACAAAACAAGAGGTGAGAAAATGTAACTGACACTGACCTGAACATGATTGAGAGAGAAGGAAATCACTTCTTCCAACTTAGGCAGAACAGACACTTACACAATACATGCTGGTTCCAATAGAATCATTAGCACCTGATTGTCAAAGGGGGCGGTTTAAAGACCAAGATATTAAAGGCATGACCTAAATTCTGTGCACAACTACAGGACACTGAAAACCTGGAGAAGGAGCCCAGGAGACTGTGTTCCCTATGCCATTCCAGTCACTAACATTTCAGCGCCTTTCTGGGCATGACAAAGGCTGTGGCCAAAAGGCTGCCTCTAGTGATAGATGGGAGGCAGGCTGGATAGAAAGGGACTGATACTGAAGGAGAAAATGGAAAAACTCATGCAACCTCCCTTATTTTTGTAAGGTGCCCTTTTTACTGAGTTTGAATGCCCAAGTGTTTTAGAGTAAGTGAAATTTTGCAAAGTTTAAAATATCTTCATTATTTTGATTTCTCAGATGAAGCAACAGTCTATCTACCACATGTAAGGAGTTTGAGCAAATGAGATATTTAAAGGCTGTAAGTGTGGAAATGACTGGATCAGCAGACTCTACAAAGGGGGGGGTAGATAAAATATACATTGATCTCTTCTGTTGATAGATAAGTATTGATCTCTTCTGTTGATAGACAAGTATTTCTTTAAAAAGACTTTCTCATTGATCCACTTAGGGCAATAGAGCTTACTTTTAGTTGTGATTTACCTTACTAAGAATATTCTACACTATTCTCCTTCCCAAACTTAAGTCTGATTTTGCATTAAAAAAAAAAAAAAAGATGCATGATGAAAAGACCAACTGTCTTAAATGTGCTTGGAGTTCTTTCATGCTGGCATGGACCAATGACTGAGCATCCTTTTAAACACTTTCCAGTTTACCAGATGAGCAGAACTGGAGGTTTACTTTGGTAAAATATGAGGTGGTTAATGACTTAACCTCTGACTGATAAATAGATGGCATGGTATGACTGAAAAATAATGGATGAGGTGTTACTTGAGGGCAGGAATTTTCTTTTGGACCCTTCAGAGTGCCTGTGAAGAACTGCACATGAATAAATGCTTATTAGATGAAAGAATTAATATATAATTAACTAGAATTGCCATTTCAAAAGTTTCTCTAGGGCCCCAAAGAACCTTTTGTCTATTCATTAGGGACTTCTGTCACCTTGGAAGAGGTGATAATCAGGATCCAAGGGTCTATATGGGACTAGGATAAAGAGGGACTCAAAAATTTTTGCATTTGTGTCAATGGCATAGATTATTATTAGACTGAGCAAGGTACTTCCAGGACTCAGAAGTTAGAAATCTACCAGGATACCTAATTTTACAATAAAATGATGTATCATTTCTCTGTTACATCTTTTCAGTTTCAATCAATCTATTCTGTGACAATGCAAAGATTACAGGTCACAGTTGAATACAATCAAATGTTCATTGGAGAGCAAGCAATAAATGGCATATTTATGCATTACATCAAGTGTAGATTTACTTTTAAAACCAGAATAAGCTTTGGTTCAGTCAGCTAAAGTGGAAAGTAAGAATAAAGGTGACAAGAAATTCAGCTCAAGTTTATAAAAGAAGAAATCTTGTTAAGATATTTTTTAAAGTTAATACATAACAACCATTCTTCCAGTTGGCAGTTTAGCTAGTGTTGAAGAGATAGATGTGTTCTATGTGTCTATTAATTGTACCTTACCTTAACTGGAAATTATCACCGATCTGCTAGATGTATGTTTGGTGTGTGCGTGCTTTAGGGAAAGGGTTTCAAATCAACCACCTATGTAGTCTATTACTAGTGTAAAATAAATTTCACTTAATATCGTTATACCATAGAAGTAGTTATATTGCTCAGAAACACATAATCCTGATATACAGCATTATTATTTTAGAATTGTCTGTCATCACACATTTAATGAGTGTCTCCATGCCCAGCACAGTGAAACATATAGCTTAAAAAGGTGGGCGGGGGTGGAAGGACTGCTGCTGTCAGTTTTTAAAGACAGTATGCATAACAAAATAATTCTAGATCACCAAGTAATTAAAATTGGGACATAGAATGGTAGAAAATGGCAGATTCTTCTACTTTGATCTAATGGAGGGAAAAAAAAAAGCCATGATAAGGATTCAAATTTAAATGAAAGATATTTCCAATAGGATGTAGTACCACTTGGCATGTAATATATCTGATAGACATCGGTAAAACAAATGAATATGACTATAGTCAAATTCAACTTAAAGTTTAAGCAGAATCCCACATCAGTCTCTTTTCCTTACACAGATATGCAGATCTCAGTATGCTTTGAGATGAAAGAGATCTGGCATTTTACTTCTTCATTGGATATTGGGAAAAAAAAATGACCTTTGGCTTTCTAACCAGCCATTTCATTCACGGCGTCAGTAGTGAATGGCAGTGACATGGAAATGTATGTTGGATATTTGGGTGGTTTAAATATTATGTACAATCAATAGCTTATAACAAGTGAAAATACTAAGAACATAATTCAGCGTGTCTAAGATATAAGAAAAAAAAAAGCAGAGAAAGTGCTTAAGTCTACAGGTCTTCCCTGAAAACTTCAAAAATGTTTAACTTTTTAAGTAGGTAGGGTTTTTAACAGATTTTGCATAGCAGCTTACAAGATAATGTGAATTAAAAAATATGGATATAAATTAAACAAGAAGACTGGAGGTTCTCTCAAAATTAAAAACAATCCATTATAACCTTTTCTCAAAAGTAGACACACTTTTGTCCATCAAAACCATTGACAGTGAAATGTAGTCTTGTCCAGATTCCACACAGCTTAAATTTTTTTTAAAGAGTAAATTTTAGTTTATTAGCTAAGTGCATGTAATCAGCTGAAATGCTAAATTCAGAGAATAATCAGTAACAACTTTAATCATTTGTTGGTCAGAGAGATTTTTCTGCTTATAAAAATATAGGAAATAAACAGTTTGATCTCTCCTGCATGCAATAATTTTCAATAACTTTGTGAGAGTACAGATGACAGGAACAGGCACTATCAGAGTTCACCTAGCCTAAAAGGTGCTAAAACATGGCTTTAAAATAGGCAAATGACCTTCAAAGTAATATTTTTGATTCCTGTACATGTCCCAATATTTAAATCTGAAACTTTTCTAGGTAGGTGAGTTTACAGTTATGACTAATAAATACTGTATAAACATACATTAAAGTATTTCTTCATATAAAATATTAGATACTAATTTCCAGGTAAGGTTTGTTTAAAGACTTGAGGAAAGGACTCACATTTTCCAGAAAAAGTATAATTGAGCCTTTTCTTCCTTTTCTTTTTTTTGGAGAGGGAGGGGAGAAGTTTTAGAAAATGAGAAGGAGGAAAGCTCACACCCCAGTTAGCTGCTTGTAGGCATCTGTGTGGAATGTGGAGAAGACGTCTACACCCTCAAGTGGGTCCTGAGGACACAGGATAGGTCCATCGGAATGAGGGGATGCTACTCTGCGGCTCCCTTCCACTTGACACAGGGAAGCCCACCACATCCTCAACAGTCTTCCTAATTCAAAATGAAAGAGAAATGAAAAGTCAGCTGTTCTAGAAAAGAGGTGAAATATCAAAACCGCCCATCTGCAGTTACCACTTGAAGATAATTTGCCACATTTTGGCATCCTGATACAAAATACCTATTTACCAAGGTTATCTCATTCATAAAAAGCAGTTCACTTGTGGTATGAGAGTCCCACAAACACACTTACTTGAAGAACAACCTAGTCACCCATGATTGGAAAGCTGCTGACATTTGTTAAACAAGCATCTAAAGGGCTCTTGCTCTTGGGAGTGCTTGTGGTCAAAGGAAACTCCTCATACACTTTTATTTCGCATCAAGACTCAAAAGATGTTAAGAAACCCTAGGGATCTTGGTGCTATGACAGTTAAAGTTTGAGCAAAATGAGCCAAAATGCACACAATGCCTTACCTCTCCTGCCCACATTTAAATCACACCTCTTTAACAGATCTTTTTCATATAAGGAATGAGCAGGGTGGCTCAGAAGTTCCCCCAGAAAAAATCCTCAGTGGCTTATTAGCCTTTCATACTAACACAGAAAACCTCACCAAATGGCTTTGCTGTGTAAGTCTATGACTGTATTGTTCAACTTCTCAGATTAATAATACTGTCACTGCAAAAAGTGTCTAAGCTCACTTATCTGAGGGTCCTGTGTGTTGACGTTCTGCTTCCGGAAATCTTGGCTGGATCTTCAAGATATTTTCTTTCTTCTCTGACTTGTAACATATTCCAGATGGAACCAAACTTAGATTTATGAAATTTCAAAACATAAGAAAAGCTCTTAAAAGTTATATTCTTGCCTAGATTTCAATTTCCAGTTTTAAGTAGAACATTTTGGGGACTGGAGCTGGGAGAAGAACTAACTTATAGGGCAGAGGGAAGACAATGAGTTTACAAAGTCTAATTTGAACAGTCTCTGCTCATTGGTCTGCTCTTTTATATGTCCTGCCTATAGGTCTGTCTGCACTCAAACCAAATAGCTCTTTGCAAATAGTACATTTGTGGGTGTTTTTTTTTTCTTCTTATCTTTGGATTGCTATCCTCCAACACCCTCCATAGTACACACATCCTCTATGGCATTCTTGATAACTCTAGTAAATGAAAACTATTCCTAGACCCTTCCCCAGAGAGCACAGAGAACAGGTAGTCAGTGTTATCTTTTCTTTTGGATCTGGGGACTGTACTAACCTTGACATTTTATATAGCTATTATACCGTTGTAAATGGTTTCAGATATATACCTCCTTCATAATTAGGAAAAAGAAGCAGAACGAGATTCTCCAGTACTGCAGAACCAGCACTTTCACTGCTGCTGTGGACTCCTGATGACACATCTGGTGATGCTGAGTGAAGCCCAGGTAGCTGTTCCATGGTCTTGTTGCCCTGCCCACTGCAGGATGCGTCACTGAGTGAGCAGTGCTGATGGATGCCACTCTGCTGCCCCGGAGGGAAAGGGCCTGGGTTTGGATCTTGCCTGGGCTCACACAGCCCAAAGCGACGCGACACAGTGTTTGTGCTGAAGGTGTGCTGACTTCACTGATGTGTACTCTTTAAAACAAGCTGGCCCTACGGGATTTATCTTGCTTCAGATGATCTACCAGTTGGAAAACATACCACACTAAGGAAACCCACCTCAAAGATTGTTCCTCAAAATTAGGATAGATGACTTCCCTGGAATGGCAGTGATATCCAGTTATTTCAAACAGTGACTAATAAAGCTCCATTAACCCTCACCAAAGGCACATTTGGTCAGCAATAAAAAATGGCTTCAGCTAAAATGAGGATTTTCTTTTAAAAGAAATCTTATCCCCTGGCTCCTACCAAAGATAAAAATCAGAAAATCCTAAAACAAGCAAAATTTTGCTTTCAGAGCAGTGGTTACCAACTTGCTCTTCAAGTTGGTCACTACCAGAAAGGGAGTGGAAAGCAAGGCAAATAAAATCTCTTAAGTTCTAAGTCCTAAAGTGAGCACTCAGGAGTGGCAAAGCTGGTGCTGTGGTGGGACGTGATGGTCAGGGTGGGATACAGGGAGGGCCAGGACAGGCGAAGAACCCTTTGGTGATGCAATTCAAGGACTTCTGAGGGTAGGAGGAGTAAATGAGGACAGTAAACTCCAACCAAATGTCTAATCTACATGGAGTGACCAAGCCCAGGCTGCTGCAAACTAGCACCTCTGAAGGGATAGTTGTTCTAAATAAGTGGTCAAGGTTAAGCCTGAAACAAATTCTATTGGAAGGAGGAGAAGAAGAAAATGCTCAGATGTTTGATTATGCCCAAAATGAAAAAGAATGAGCCACCCTTCTTAACAAGGGAAATAAACCTAATTACTTAGAAACCAAATTAGGAGACTAGACAATAAATTAACAGATTCATTTTGGAGCTTATTAGAGTCCTAGAATTTCTGGCCAAGGTAGCTTGTAAAAGGCAAGCTCTTCTTTAAACACGGTTACAGTTCAGCAGTGATTTGCAGGTCCTTGTCAAGGCACTGTGCTGGAGGAGAGAGCAAAGAGTTTTCTTTTTGTGCTTTTTTTTTTTTTGAGGTGGAAATACTTCTTACGACATTCAAGGCTCTTTAACTGATTTTTTTTTTTTTTGCTGCTCATACAAGCAGTCCCATGCGAGTGACTTTGGCTGACAAGAATGTGTGCAACACAAATACAATCGGCTTCGGACAGGAGTGCAGGTCCATGGTCTGTGGAGAAAGGACATTAATTATCACTGCTACACAGAGATGCTATAATACACAAACATGCAAAGTAAACAAATTTGAACATGATATTTTACTTTAAAAAAAAAGATTTATTCATTAATTTTTTGACTGTGCTGGGTCTTCGCTTCTTTGAGAAGGAAAACTCTGGTTGTGGTGAGTGAGGGCTACCCATCCTTGTGGTGCTCGGGCTTCTCATTTTGGTGGCTTCTCTTGTTGCACAGCATGGGCGAAAGAGAGCTCGGGCTTCAGTAGTCATAGCTCGCAGGCTCTAGAGTGCTGGATCACTAATTGTGGCACACAGGCTTAGCTGGTCCCTGGCATGTGGGACCTTCCTGGACTAGGAATTGAATCTGTGACCCTTGCATTGCAAGGTGGATTCTTAACTACTGGATCACCAGGGAAACTACTTTTTTGTGTTCTATTTTTTAAAAGAACTTGGATAAAAGATGTGCCAGATTTATGGCCACACTTGGGCAATTAGAGCCGCAAATGGAAGTATACTCAGAAGTAAGGCTATTCCATAGCATAATTAAACACTAGCGTGAGAGTTCACATCCACAATTAGGACACTATTAGTGGTGTACTAGATTCCACCATGCCAGGTAGGAAGAACTTAAAAGTAGAAGAGGTAAAGAAAAGAGGAATATCCTATATGGAAACCACTAACTGTAAGTATATTTCCCACAGGGAATGATAGCGAATTCAGCTGAAGTGTGATCATCTATTAAGATTTTTGACACCCTTTATCAGTTTGTGGTGGGAATGGCAAATCTTGAAGCTAGTTGGGAGGGCTAGTTACACCTTCCTAAGCACTGGCCTCTAATTTGGACAGCTGACACCCGATGAACAGGCTTTTGAAGTCCATGGCTATCCACAGTTTCCTAAAGGTTCACCATTTAAAAGAAGATTTCTAGTCACAGTTTTCTCATTTGGAGTTTGAACTATATTATCCCTAAGATCTCTGTTAGTTCTAAAACTTCAAGATTCTGTTTTCCAAATTTATACCTGTTGTGACTGTATCAAAAGACATAAGATTTCACATATAAGATAAGACTTGAACTACTGGCTCAATACCATAAGACACAGAGGCATGACTTTTTGAGTTCTTTATCATAATTTCTGATTTCTGAAGTACCCTTGACACACTTTTCTAGTTCTCCAAGGGGACTCAAGAATTCCTGTGGGTATTTCCTTTAAAGGACAAGGAAGTCAAAACAGATGACGGGTGTATGGACATATCTTTGCATTTTTTTTCTGACCAGCAGAATTTATATAGCAACTAAGTCACTATTACTTTTAACTCTTATCCCAACAAATTGCTGATAACAGCAATGGACAGAACTCATTTATTAAAGTTTGCCAGGTCTAGTATTTTATATCTTACATTTGACAAAAGCCTGTTTCTTATAAGGTTATCTAATTTTTCTTGCTGATATTCAAACAAAACTTTAAAAAGACGATGATTCCCTAATATGGGGAAAACACGAAACAAAACCCCAAAGCCAAACCCATGCATCTTTGAAACCTGAAGAAGAATTTCCTTGGCTTTAAATGGAATATTAGACGGTAAGTCCATAATTTTCTATAACAAGAGGTAAGAAATGATAAGAAAGAGAATACCTATTAGAATAAACATGTTTTTCAGAAACATGCTTACCAGTTCTCCTTCAGGCCCACCGAAATCCAGATACAGATTTCTGATGCCATCATCAGCAGACATTTTCAGCCTTTCGAAGGGGTAGCGGTATAAGACGCTACTGGAACCTCCATTTTCCCTGGAGATAGTGAACCCACTTTCATAGTGGATGGTGAGTCTCACATCTTGGCCATTTAATGTGCAGCCTATTGAAGACAAGCAACAGACATCACTAACGAACTTCCTACTTCAGTTAGAGAGTGACAAAGACTTCTTCTGACTTCAAAAAAGGGAAAAGGGAAAAGAATCTTCCTGAGAATGTGTGATACCTAACCTATTTGGAATGTCCTGAAGTGAATTCTGTTTTGGTCATTCAAGTCAACATCTTGATTGAGATGAGGAAGAAACTACCATAACTTTACTTGACATCTCATCTGATTCAGTTCAATTCAGTGAGTATCAACTGAACACTGTGCAGACAGTAGGCTGTGTGTGGTGCTGGAGAAGTAAGAGGCATGGTCTCTGCTTTCAAGACCTCATAAGTGACAGGCGTAGACATGAAATCCCTAACTGCTTAAGGTAAAGGGTAGAGAACATGACTAAATACCAAACTCAATAAGGCCCATGTTGAGGAGTGGTTTCCTGGAGGAATGGGACTTGAGAAAGGCCCCCAAACGAGGTCAAACCTGATAGGCAGTGAGGAGTAGGAAGGTTTTGAGTGGGCAAGCAGGAGGAACAACCAAATGAGAAAAGGCAGAGACAGGGGCAGTAGCATGGTTAGTAGTTGGGAAGTCACGCTGTCAGTTCTACTAAAGATAAAATTCGAAAAGATGCATCTGAATTGATGGGACCAAATAACTGATCCACACTGGCAAATGTCTCCTGTCAAGACTGGTGAAGTCTCTGTTTCACCAACATTTAAGCTGTTTTATTGTTAGTACGGGGCTACTGGTGAGAGGCCCTCTGCCCCATAGGAATTAACATAGTCCTCTGAGAGCTGAGTTTATCATCACTCAAAGAGCCAGAGCCGAGAGAGGGAGAATGGCTGTGAGCAGGAAGAATGGTTCCCCAACAAGCAAGTCCTCATACCCAGACCAATGTATCCTTTCACTGGACATGAAAAACACTCAGTCAAGGCAGCTGGCATGTTCAAGAAATAAGGAAAAGGAATAACTCACAGAGGAGAGTTTTAAACAATGAACTCTGAATATTAATTACTTCAGAAAAGGAGCCACCAATTTAACAGAAGAAGATGGTAACATGCATCTGAAGGACATGCCGGCTTATTTATGTATGCGTATATATGTGTATGTGCGCACTAAGCACACACATCCTATTAAAGATGTAACAGACTAAGCAGCTGCACCACGCATGAGTGCGTGCACACACACACACATTTTAAAGAAATCCTGGTTCTTTTCAGAGAGATTTACTTTCAGCCAGTTTAGTATGTCTGGAAAGCTCTAAATACAGAATAAGTGATTAATAAGTACATCAACTGACTTGAACTGTGGAAATGAAAGTATTACCAAGGTAAAATATTGAAATAGAGCTGTGAATGAGAACAAAAAAATTCAAAATTACCAAAAAATAAGGTTTTTTTGGTCCATTTAAAAATATAAGGAACCAGGTGGTCCTTATTTTCTCTCTACTTGAGCCATTTGTATTTAAACAATTGTGAGCCAAAGACTGAATAGATTTTGGTTTCCTGTAATATGAAGTTTACAGATACCAAAGGAACAACACGGAACTAAAAAATGTTCAAAAGCCACATTGTACTCTTTGTTTTGGGAAGCATATCTCTCCAGATACTTGAAGATATGGTGACCCCCATGTGCCAGTGATGAGTGTGCTGGCCAGACCCCTGGGACTCCACACAAGGACACAGGGCATCCAGCCTGTCCAACTGAAGACTTCTCCATCCCAGAAATCACATTCTGTGGCCAAGGCAAAAACCAGAGCCCCACAGTCCTTAATGTGGTGACCAATCACAATGGGTGGGGGACAGGCAAGTGAGAAAGACACTGTGGTGTGGTGACTTCGGTCAAAATCCAAGGCGGGAAAAAAAAAAAAAAAAAAATCCAAGGCGGGATCTAGTCATTGGTGTAATTGCTTGAACCATCATTGTGGTTGTAAGGAAAATACAGAGCACGTCCTAAACAGCTGAAGAATTGTGACAACACTGAAAAAGCTGTCTGGTGTCACTGTTAGAAGATGACCCATGGAAATGCTGCTCATGCAGTTCTAAAGCCATAGAGACCCCTCACTTTCCAAAAGCAATGGGAAGGAAGATAAATCACAAGACTTCCTGCTCTCAAAACATTTTCTCTTTTTATATAAATCCTGTAAAACTAGGTTTAGGAAACAAAATACTTAGAAAACAGGAGCAAAACTAAACCAATTTCCAGGCAAGATGTTCAAAGTAATTAAAACCATATTAGAAACTGTAATTGTGTCTTAATTTTGACAACTCTCTGTTCTCGTTAAAATGAAAAGCAATTTGGAAATATCTATACATAACCATATACACAGATAGACACATTTGAACCCATCCCTTCAAATTCATACAGACAAGCCACAAGAGGGCGCTTCAACAATGGAAAGAGACCACCAGGGTGATTTCCTTTAGATACTCATTTCAGTACTTACTGGGCACACCTCTATCCAACTTTGCAACAGAAACCCCAATTCCAGATTCTTCACTTTTCTACAGCTATAAGGTCTTCCAGATGATCACACTTTTAAGGGTGTCTATTCATGTTCCAAATCTTAACAAGAGGGTCAATACACCTAGTATTTAGTAAATGAGTCCTCACATTATTAAATATTTAAATAATGAAGAGTAAAACTGCCATGTTATGTTGTACAGAAACTGTTGTGAATGTGTTCAGAGTCACATAAAATACTTACGAAAACTTTGCTACTGAAATAGAGAAACTCAGTTTCTTTCCATCATGATCACCTTCAGGTGTCTTATTTCAGAACATTTTTAAGTCTAGCACACAGGATAATGATTTTTACTTTAAAATAAAGAATGACAGTTCCATTTAATTACTGTTAGGAATGAAATGCCAGGACCTATACCTAGAGAGACTTCCTTGATCAGCTCAGCAGCTGCATGGCAGCCCTGAACGAGTATCCGGGTCCAGGTGGACAGATCCCGATGTGTCTCCACCCTGAAGAGATGCATCTCAATGCCCTGCCGAGAGCCTGTCCTGGTGGCAAACGTCAGGTCAGATCCAAGGGAGGGTGAGCGACACCCAGAGCCAGAATGAACCAGCCTAGGACCACAAACACAGCAAAGTTCAAAAGTCATTAATGCACTGTCAGAGGACAATCTGAGCAATTTATGCTGATAAATATGCAGAAAATTATAAACGTCATCAGCAGTTTTTAGGTAAGTATATCTCAAAACAAGATTATAGTCTTTGACATAGATACTATTCTGTTTTCCCATAAAAATGACTCTTGGTGTCATAAGCAGAACACTAGGCCAGATAGCCCAAGAACCCCAATTTCCCATTAGCTTTTTTCATGCTCCCATGAATGCTGTGCTGTGCTTAGTCACTTGGTCATGTCCAGCTCTTTGCAATGGCACCAGGGAAGCCCTCCCAAGAGGCTAGGCATGTCAAAAAAAAAAAAAAAAAAAAAGATTCAATTTTGATTAAGAAATAAGCCACAAACATGCATATCCTCCCCCATTATCAGTATCACCAGAATAGTAATTTTTTATCAAGGATAAATGTATACAAATACATTATAATCAGTCAAAATCCAGGTTTGGACAAATATATCAATCTAAAGACATACAGCCATCATTATAATATACAGAGAATTTACATTGCTCTGAAAATCCTCAGTATACTGCCTACTTATCCTCTCTCTCCCCGGACAACACCTGATCTTTTTTTGTCTCTTGGAGAATGTCAGATCTAGAGCAGAAAATATACAAGTCCAGAATGTTCTATCATAACAGCTAATATGGCAATTCTCAAATATCTTTTTTTTTTGGCCACACAATGCAGAACTTCCCTGACCAGGGATTGAACCCATGTCCCCTGCAGTGGAAGCATGAAATCTTACCACTGGACCACTGGGGAAGTCCTCAAATACTTTTATATAAAAGCCCTATCAAAAAGGCTCAGAAGTCCAGCTGAAGAGGCTACTATTGGCCAAAGATAGACCATGATTTTCTTTTTTTTTTTTTTAACTGACTGGTTCCTCAAAAAGTTAAACAGAGGTACCATATGATCCAACAATTCCACTCCCAGGTATGTACCCAAGAGAAATAAAAACATATATTAGAATAAAAATTTATTCACAAATGTACATATCAGCATTATTCCTAATAGCCTAAAAGTGGAAATAGCTCAAATATCCACCAATTGATGAGTAGATAAAATGTGGTATGTACATACAATGGAATATTATTCAGTCATAAAAAAGAAACTTTGGAACTACTTGG
Organism: Okapia johnstoni; assembly: GCA_024291935.2. Taxonomy (NCBI): domain Eukaryota; kingdom Metazoa; phylum Chordata; class Mammalia; order Artiodactyla; family Giraffidae; genus Okapia; species Okapia johnstoni. The sequence goes on along the minus strand of CM044310.1, from coordinate 98,786,102 downwards.
CTACAACTCTTGACTCTCATTTACTTAAAATATGATACTGTTGCTGCTGCTGCTGCTGATACTACTCTACTACACACACAAAAAAATGATGTGCCATCTTTTTACTTGAAAAAGTGAGTTCCAGGAATTCCCTGGCAGTCCAATGGGTAGGATTCGGCACTTTCACTGCTGTGGCCTGGGTTCAAATCCTGGCCAGGGAACTAAGATCCCACAGGCTGTGCAGCATGGCCCCAAAAAATCATTCTGGGGAGAAGAGTCAAATCAAGAATGGAATAGCAATGAAACAAAACAGAGAAGAGAAAAAACATGAGAAATGTAAGCAAGAAAGAACCTTAGTTTCTACAATGTGTCCTACATATTCTGCCCCATGAGATGCTCATAAGAATAGGGTTTCGAGGTCAAAGATAAGAAATGTGACATTCATGAACTAAAAAATATTTTCAGTAAAAGGGAAAGAGCAGAATATTGTCTAAGAAAGCATGACTGTTAAAGCATTTTAAAAATCCCTTCAACTAATAGTGAAAAGCTTCCCACAAAGAAAATCTTAATCCCAGATGGCTTTGCTGATGAATTCTACCAAAAATTAAAAGAAGAATCAGTGCCAACTCTTTATAAAGTCTTCCAAAAAACAGAAGAGGAGGGAATACCTCCCAACTCTTTCCATGAGCCCAGTAACACCCTAATACCCATACTGAAGACATCTCAAGAAAAGAAAAACTACAGACCAAGATAATTTATAAATATAAGACACAAAAATTCTCATCAAATTATTAGCAAATTGAATCTAGCAAGACCAAATAAGATTTATCTCAGAAGTACAAGGTTGGTTTAATATTCAAAATCAATATGGTAATTTACTTATAAATTGATTCGATTTTAAAATTATTTTGAAATTGATTTATAAATTGATAAGTAAAACCATATAAATAGAATAAAGGACAGAACCTACAAGATTACTGTAATAGACATGGAAAAAACATTTTAACAAATCCAAAATCATTTAATCAAATCCAAATTTGAAAACACTCAACAAATGTGGAATAGAAGGGAACTTCCTCACTCAGATGAAGTGTACCTATAAAACCCATAGCTAACTTTGGGTTGCTTATGGCTGGGGGAGTGGAAAATAAAGAGTGAATGCTAGTGGGTAAGGAGTTTCTTTTTGGGGTGATTCAAGTGTCCTAATATTGACTGTGGTAATTGCACAACTGTGAAAATGTTAAAAAGCATTAAACTTTATACTTTAGGGCTTCCTTGGTGGCTCAGTGGTAAAGAATCCGCCTGTCAATGCAGGAGATACAGGCTTGATCCCTGGTCCACGAAGATCTCACATGCTGCAGAGCAACTAAACCCATGTGCCACAACTGCTGAGCCCATGTTTTAGAGCCCAGAAACTGCAACTAGGAAGTCCATGTGCCTCAGCTACAGAAGCCCACACACCTAGAGCCCGTGCTCTAGATCTAGAGAAGCCATGGCAATGAGAAGCCTCATGTACCACCTGCTCTTCGCACTATATTTACTATATTAAGAAATACAGTATATTTACTATAATGAGAAATTAAAACTGATAAGTCTTTAAAATATTAATTCATTTAAAAATAAAAATAACAAACCTATTAGGTGCTAATATAAATAACATACTTTTATTAAAAATAATATTTTTCAAAATGAAATGAATGTGAAAACTGGCACTGTTTTAATTTTTTTTCAAATCTCTTTCATATACAGCTTAATAAAAGACACCTAAATTCTCTTACGTGTGTCTGGATTCTGCCACAGTATGTAGCTAAAGTATACCCAGCCTCACACAGGTACGCAGTTGGACAAGGAAGGAGTCTTTTAATAGCTATTTCAGACAACTGTGGCTATCTTTCTGTCCAGCAAACCAAAAATCAACAACCTTTAGTTCCTTAAAGGGTAGTTGCAAGGTAAGATCTGAAACCTTATCAATAAAGTTTTTATGTGTGCTAAGTTGCTCCAGTTGTGTCCGACTCTGGGACCCCATGGATTACAGACCTCTAGGCTCTTTTATCCATGGGATTTTCCAGGAAAAAATACTGGAGTGGGTTGCCATGCTCTTCTCTAGGGGATCTTTCCAACCCAGGGATCGAACCTGCTTCTCCCTGCGGCTCCTGCATTGCAGGCAGATTCTTTACCATTGAGCCACCAGGAAGCCCCCAATATCTTGTTACATTAAAAAATCCAATGGTCTCTCTTGCAGTTCAATAGATCTCTTTCACCCTTGCATAATTTTGCAGCATCATGTATTGGTCATTTGGAATATATTTTTTCATTGAGTTATGCATGTTTTCCAAATGTTAAAAGCATTTTATTATATAAAAAAATCACATTTGCTAATATCGCCACTGATCTCATCAGACAAGTCTTTAAGTACTGGGAAGCTGTCAAAATTCATAATGAGGGATACAAGTTATCCAGAATTCTAATTTTTTGTTTGAAAGATAGAAATTTATAATTGTTAACAAATACCATCAGTGTTTTCTTTAAATGACAAATTCATTTTGAATTTTATTTTAGAAAAAATAAAAAGTTTGACAAATACCCAAGTCTGAGTAGCCATAGTCTGTCAGCCAGTTTTTTTTTTTGAAGGGAAAGTGATGTTCCATTAAAGAAAAAAAACAATAAAAAATCAGCGAGTTCAGCTCACAAAAAGCATACATGCTTTTCTTTGCAACAAACCATCACACCTCCATATGCAGCAGAAATGGACTCTAAGCACTTCCCACTTCATTTCACAGATTATCAAGATGAATACTCAAGGGCTGAGATTAAATAAAACTAGCAATTTTCTGCCTCAACAAAGGCATTTTGAGGTTAAACTGGCATGTTTTCTCCCTGCAAGGCCATACAGTTCGGTGCCAACTGCCTTGATTCATGATAAGGTACAAGCAATTTTACCAAACTCAGTGCAAATGTCAACAGTGAGAAAAGCAAACAACATGTTAGTATTACTATGAAAATAGTTTTTAACTTACAGACCCCCTGAAGAGGGTATCCCCAGAGAGCCACGAAAGTATTATTTGAGAACCACCTCCCTGAGCTGATTGCTGTAGAACCAACATGCCAATTACACATTAGCTACCTCAGCAAGAGTTAAATGAGTTTCAAAACTACTCCACATACAATCCAAGTAATACCGAGTGTGAGCAAAGTGTCAGGGTGTATTCCCCCATGTTCAGTTTGATTGCTAATCTCAAATCAGACCTTAAAAAATATGAAGTCCAGGAGAATTGTTCCTACAGATTTGATTATGAAATATTTGGCAGAGGGAATCTAATTCAAACCAGCTGCTGGACTCCTGCTGCACAGCAGTTGGTTAGAACATACTGCCAAAAGGCCCCCTTAGTGGGGAGGCCCGATGAGCTCATGCAAAGGCAGTACAGCGGCTCTGGCCCCATAAATCCCATAAGCACACCACCACTCAATTTTCCACATTGTCAAGTAGCCACACTTTCTCTGGATCTTTTTCTTTTCCAGTCAAAGAAGGCATATAGGAAAAGACTACAAAATGCACATCCTGCAAAATCTACAGCTCCTGTATCTAATTCTCTACCTGTATCGGGCACTTGGCGTTAACCTCAGGAAATGTGTCAAATGAAATAAAAAGAATAAAATAAAAATCCTCTTCATTTATCACTTTCATGTTTTACTTAATTCCACAACCACCCCAAAATATCAACTATTAAGTAAACACACACATACAGCTTTGGTTTCCAAGAATCTGTAAATGTGCAAGCCAATGTAAATAGTAACTAGTGTTAATTTGTATCACCCTAACAGTGTTCTTTGATTTTTGAACTATAATTAATTTATTTATCAGAGACTATCTACCTTTGCTATTGAATCATCAAGGTCCTTTCTGCAGGACCCTTATATCCTGAAGGAATTAATGAGGGCACACCTCTAACTCTGAGGCTCAATAAACCCTTCATCTCTATTCTGTGATCTAAGGGCTACAGCTCTAAATTACAAAGAAACTCCTGAAAAGCTATGTGAAAATTATACTTTTATAAAAATAATGATATATGTAAGGGAACTTGGCAAGTTGAAGGAAATCCTATATAACGTAAAAGTCTTCCTGTAGTTTAAGAATTCTCTTCCTCATATGAATCTTTGTCTCCTGAAAGCAGGTACCCCCACAGTTTCCCGTGGGACATACCAGATGACTCCATCATTTAGCCTTTTTGACTACCAAGTATTTTTTTGTGGTACTCCTTTTAAATGTGTAGTTTTTAAGCTAGACAAACCTGATTCTTTTTTAAGCCCAAATTAACACTGAATGTGAATATGTTTCCTAGTTTCACACTAGATAACTAGTTTCTGGTTATTTCTTAAGATATATTGGCCTCCAAATCTACATTTCTCCATTCTTTTCCCTTCTGGCTCCCCACATCTGGCATACCAGAAACATCCTGTTGCTTCAGGTCAAATAAATGTTTATTTGATGGAATCAAATGTACTCTTATACTAGAAAGAGAAGTTGAAGAATATTTTGGCTGAGTTGTGTAGTTTATCCACAGTACCACATTCTGGTTTAAATGATTTCATCACTCAGTCAAAATGCTGCCACAATTTCAGTGGTTTTCTAGTCACAGTCAATAAGGAAAAACAAAACAAAACACAATTTACTTATCTTCATGAGTAAGCAAGTCTTGAAAAGAGCAGTTAGGGAGCTGCTTCGACAACTTAAAAAATACACACAAAAATACTAGTGATAGAAACCATACATTCTGAGCTAGGAGCTGCAAAAATGATCAATAGGGTTGTGAAAGAAAAGTTTTTGTCTAAATCGTCTACATCAGCTGCTTGAATGCTATTTTAGGCACCTAAAAGATAACAGAAGTTGTTTTAAAATTCCTTAGTAGATTCAGAGTAGGACAGATATTTTGTTGTCTTTAGTCTTACCTTGTGGCAACAAGAGGGTAGCTATGACATGGTGATGCCCAGGCATCCCTGGTCCATGGCATACAGTCATAAAGCAGCAGGTCCTTCTCAGTCACGGCCATGAGGACAGGTCTCCACTGCTGCCTTCCACCATCTAGCTTTGCCTGTTATAGAGGTGAGAACCAGAAAGTAGAGCTAACTATAATGATATGTAACTGTGAAAGTTCCGTCAGTGACCACCTAAGACAGTGGGTCTCCATTCTGCCTCCCCATCCTAACCCATGTGAGACAAAGGAAACGCCCCACAGGTTCCTTCCCACTGGCAGGGCCTCTTCACTGGGAGGTGTGAAGTAGATTGCATAGCTGGAGAAAGTGCTCCCTGAGTGAATTACACACATTTTCTAATGATATGACAGTTTCTTTCTCCTACTCCACAATAACTAATTATCTCCAATTCTAATTAAATACACAGCACTGAGATCAAAATGGTAATAGTTTGAGTATGTCTGATGTGGGAGTAACATCTTCGATGTGCAAGATAGAAACTGTCACCAAGGAAGTCTGTATAATTTAAACATCAGTGTTTTTCAAATATTTTTGATCAAGACCTGCTATAAGAAATACATTTTACATTGCAACTCAACACATATATATAAATACTGAATTAAAAAATTTCCTACACAACCATAATTCCTATCCTTTGTACAATGCACTCTGATAATTTCTATTTTATCTTTTTAAAATGGCAAAATGACCAACTATGTTCTATTTTGGAAAACACTGATGTAAACTACTGTCAAAGAGTTCCTCATTACAGTTCAGGAAGTTTATGCTTCAGTTTCAAATATACCATTGCATTTAATTGCATAAAGCTCAGTTATCTCTGTGATAGTTTAAAAATGTAGGAAAACCACCACTATTTATCTATATTGTCAAGGATCCAAGGCTAAAAAGCAAAAGACTATGTTCAAGTAAAGCCCTGGTATCATCAAAATGTTTGCCTTCCTAAGATGAGACCTTTGAGCAGGGAGCGCTTAACAACAGAGTATTTCAACCCTCAACTTTTCAGCTCACTATCACTGATGGCTGCAAGGTAAATTTAAATTGATAAATCAGTTTTCTCTCGTCTTCAGATCCACCTTTTATCTTCTCTTCCTAATGACTTCTGAAGGTAATCTAAACATGTCAGAGCACTTTAAGAATACATTTAAAGGGACATCCCTCATGGTTCAGTGGTTAAGACTCCTTGCTCCCAATGCAGGGGCCTCGGGTTCGATCCCTGGTCAGGGAACTAGATCCCATATGCCACAACTAAGACTTGGTACAAACAAATAAGTAAATTAAAAAAAAGAAAAAAAAGAAAAAAAGAATACATCTATAATCTGAAAAGTGTGGCCTGAGTGGTTCATTTCTGTGCTGTAACATCTACACTGGGCCTCTATTCTTGCTAGAGCTACGACTGGATTCCACGAGTGGGAAATGAATTCCAGCCAATGAAGCTAACCATGTTCAACCACGTGCTGAAAGCCCAAAATATATGACCCAGCCCTGAGAATTCTAGCAAAATACCGGAGAAATAATTAACTCTTTCCTTACTGGTGAACCTGAGTTTTCTAAGACTTTATATGTCTAGGGGTAAAGATTGTGATATCTTTCTAAGATTTTATATGTCTGGGAGAAAGACTAAGACTGTGATGTCTGGAGGGAAAGTATCAGGTGTAAAAAGGCTCTCTTGGATTCTTCAATTTTGGGGTCACAGATACTCTAAAGGGATTTCTAGTTTATATGCACTACTAAGTCTTTGTCTCTGAGATTGTTATGGACAATATTTCACAGGGAAAGTAATATAAAATTCTATCTTCCCAAAGGGATAAAATCATAACCTGATTTTTTAAATTAACTTTTTTTGCTAAGTTATAAGACAGATTGTGAATGCTAAGTCACAGTATATGCATTTAGAAAACCTAAATTAAATGTATTTCTTCCCAAAGAAGAGAAAGGAAAACTGTAATGTCAATAGAAACAATATCCAATTTAAAGACAGAGACCTTTTGTTTTCAATAAACAATTTTTAAAAAGTGTTTATTCTTTAGCTCTTTCAAGTCCTTTGCTTTTGGAGAATATCTTTTCCCTCTTCTACTTAATCACTGGAGAAAAATGAAACCCCAGTTTCAGTCATTCTGTTTGCCCACACTGGGATCAGAATGCTGCTGGCTATATATAGTGCGTGTTTTCGGTTGTGGTATCAGTACAAGCAGCCTTGGGGCTTAACTACTGAGGTGGTTTCTTCCCCCCTGCTATCGAGTTTTTGGCCAGGGGAAAAAAGGATACTAATGTTCGGGTTCTGCTTTGCTTGTGTTTCAACACCCACACATGCGTACACCTGGCCAAACAACAGTCCTCTCCAAATTTTATTTTTTAACAACTAGAGTTGAATAGCACTAAAGATGAAAAAATTAATCAAAGTTATTATTCATTCCCTAAATCTCTTCATCCTACAAATCTTTTTAAGAGGTGATATACTTCTGTTCTTTATGCATTTTAGTATTACAATAGAAAACATCGAGCAAAGAATAAACTGTGCCATTAATCCTGATTTAATGTATATGTTTCTAATTTGAGTCTTTACACATTTTGAGAATAATGAGGGACAAAGTAGAAACTGCGAAAACAAAGCTTTCTTTGGCTATCTTGGCTTTTCCATCAATACTCATATGCTTAAAATACTTATTTTGTAGATAACATATGTCTCCCCACTTGGTAGACCTAAAGAAAATTCCCTCCTAAGAATATATAGTTCTTAAGAATATAAGAGGTATAGTTAGAATGTAAGAATATAAAAAATAAGAATATAAAAGTTATAGTTATCAGTCACATAAAAATCAGCATCAATAAAGAGATAAGTCCCTTGAACAGAAATTATTTATTAGTTACAGAACATCTATAGCCTAGGTTTTCCCTATCTTAGGCAAACTCAATTTATGACAATGTGAAATAACAAACAGATAAATTAAGGAAAGATCATTTAAAGTTAAATAAATAATCCTTCCTTCAGTTACCTGCCCCAAACGCCTATCCTTTCTAGTACAACTGACACAGTTTCATTTATGTATTTGCTTTTCAGGAAATATGCTGCTGCTGCTGCTGCTGCTAAGTTGCTTCAGTCGTGTCCGACTCTGTGCGACCCCATAGATGGCAGCCCACCAGGCTCCCCCGTCCCTGGGATTCTCCAGGCAAGAATACTGGAGCGGGTTGCCATTTCCTTCTCCAATGCATGACAGTGAAAAGTGAAAGTGAAGTCACTCAGTTGTGTCCGACTCTTCACGACCCATGGACTGCAGCCTACCAGGCTCCTCCGTCCATGGCATTTTCCAGGCAAGAGTACTGGAGTGGATCTATTGCTAAAAGAAATGCTTACCTATTTTAAAAAGATTACATGATCTGAAAATATATTGACAATTTTCATACTCATAGACTTAAATAATATTACAATTAAAGAAGGCTTTGGCATTTACCTAGTTCAACTTTTATCAGATATGTAAGTTCATTATAAAATTCCTCTGAGAAACGATATCCAATCTTGCTTGAACACCTTATTCTAAGTGTATTTGATTTAGGCGACCCAAACAACTACTTGGAAAAAGTAAAAAATCATGAATAATTTAAAAACAGCACTTTGGATTAGTTCTGTAGTACTAATTTTTAAAGAACTTGAAACTATTCAACTTAGTATTATTTCCCAACCCTGAGTTTGTGTTTCTGGAGAGTGTTTTATAATTAATGACTTGTCTACTTGCTTTTTGCATGTATATATGTAGACAAAGGAAAAACTTACTGAACATCTACTATATACAAAGCATTAGGCTAAGTTCTCTGGGGCAAAAGATTTGAGAGTAATGTGCTCCTGTCTTTGAAGAGCTCATAACTGAGGGGAGGAAACACACACATACAATATAGTCCATCAAGGGCAGACTGTGATGAATTTATGGCTTCATTTTTCTCCTTTCTACTGGTCTGTATGTAGCGTAAGCCAAATTAACTCCACTTTAAAGGTCTGGCAACTCTCATATATTGCTGGTGAGAATTTAAATTAGTTCAATCTTGACGGAAGGCAATTTGACAATATCTATCAGAATTATTGATACAAAGTGTTAATCCCAGTGTTTGTGGTTGTGTGTGTTAGTTGCTCGGTCGCATCTGATTCTTGGCGACCCCCATGGACTTCAGCCTGCCAGGCTCCTCTGTCCATGGAATTCTCCAGGCAAGAATACTGGAGTGGGTAGCCATTCCCTTCTCCAGGGGATATTCCCAACCCAGGGATCGAACCTGGGTCTCCTGCATTGCAGGCAGATTCGTTACCATCTGAGCCACCAGGGGAGCCCACTGATACAAATGTCTATATCTTTTGTGGTAGTTTAAAAAGATATCCACACATTCTTTACCATTCTTCCCTTTAAGAGCTGGAGCCCTGGGGTGTAGACTGGACTTAGTAATAACTCACTTCTAATGAAAAGAAGAGAGAAGAAGAGCTAGGTCATAGCCACATAGGTATTGTAATGTCCATCTTGTTCTCTCTCTCAGATCACTTGCTCTGAGGGAAACCCACAGTTGTATCTTGAGGACACTCAGGAAATTTTGTGGAAAGGCCTGCATGGCAAGGAGCTGAAGACTTCTGCCTACAAGCAGCAAGAAACGGAGACTTCCTGCCAACAGCAGTATAGATGAATCATGTTGGAGGTGCACCTGCCAACCCATCAAGCCCTCAGATGACTGCCGCCCTGGCTGACAGCTTGACTGCAACTCCCTGAAGGGTCCTGGGCCAGGACCACCCAACTAAATGGCTACCAGATTCGCGATCCTTAGAAACTGTGGGACATAAGTGTCATTCCAAAGACACTAAGTCTTGGGGGTAATTTGCCCTACAGAGATAGGTTATTAATATACCCTTTGAAACAGCACTTCTGAGATGTATCCTACAGATATACAAATATTCAGTTCTATGAATGATCAAAGCTCAGGAAATGATGCTAAAATTTTGGATAAATCCTTTCCTAACCAGTTTTACAGCTTACCACCAGAAACTTAAGAACCAAATACATTCAGATCATGTGTGTTCTCTTGTTATCTGCTCTATCTGGACTCTGGAACCAGAGAGTTTGGACAGCACATGTGTGAAAGGGCACATGTGTGAAAGGAAAAACTACAAGGTTATTCATTATAGCAAGGTTATTTGTTCTTTGTAAGGGCACAAGATTATGACAACAACACTGGAGGAAATGCTTATTTAACTACAGCCACACAATGAAAACTATACAGTTGTAAAAAAGAATGCTCCATATGTTTTGATATAAAAAGATCTCCAGGATATATTGTTTCACACAAACAAAAAAAACAGCAAAGTATTGATATAAAGTAGTATGCATAATATGCTTTCTTCTTTTATAAAAGAGAAAAAGAAGAACATATTTCATATTTGCTTTTATCTGCATAAGAAACTCTCAAGAGTCACTATAAAGGAATCAAAATGATTATCTTTCTGGGGGCTGAGGGGTGGGAATTAGGTGGATGGGGAACCAGAAGGAGGGTAAGACTTCACCTATTAACTTCTCATTTTAATCTTAGAACCTTGCAAAAGTATTTTTTTAAATCATGAAGCTTTCTAACATTGCCAAAAGCACAGAACAACTACCGCTCCTTTGAGTTTTTCAACCAGCATATAAAAACATAGAAACAATGATAAAACACTAAAACTTTCAAATTCATAAGTACTTATACCATGATTTTCATTATTCTTCTGCTTATTGTAGTCATGCCTCCTAGAAATCATCACGGGACTAATTCTGTGTTCTAATTTATTAGAATCATTATTTGAAGTGTTCATAAAATTTCATGGCTGAAAATAAATAGATCAGTGGAGTTCAAAACTGATCCACCACACTATCACCTGGGGGAGGGAATGAGGTTGCCAGGCCCCACCATCAGTCTACCAAGTGGGGCCTCCTGAGAGGGACCATGGGGAGCCCGACCCTGAAACTGTATTTAAAACAAAACAACACAAAAGAACAAAACCTTTCTGGGCTGATAGTGATGCAGCTGATGTGTGCCCCCCTGGCACACACGATGGAACTAGGGTGCAAAGATATAAAGGAACTTTTAAAAAGAAAACCAATGAAAAACAGAGTTAGCACTTGAACACTCATCTGTGACTCCCTAATCCTGTTTGTTTTCAGTTCCCTCTGGCCCAGCTGACGGTGAAGGCCCCGAAAGAAAAAGGATGTGTTGTAACATCATGTAGAACTTTTAGTCTCCCTTTTGTTAAACTCTGGATCTAAACTAACTTGGGTTATGTTCTTCCTTTCCTTTCACCCAACCTCTATTTAAGTTTTCTGGTTTCTTTCTTTTTCATTTGTCAGTTGTAGAAGACAACTGCACATGTGTTTAATAGCTTGTAAAATATTTTGTATATTTTAAACTTTTCCCAGATCAGGGTAGTAAGTCTGCTGTCTCTAAAACTCTGTCAATAGACTAAAGCAAGAATTGGGAAACTACGACTTGTGGCCCAAATACAGCCCACTGTTTTTGTAAATAAAGTTTTATTAAAGCACAGCCGTATCTATTCATGTTCATGTTGTCTATGACTGTTTTGCTGCTATCATGGCTGAGTTAAGTAGTCGTAGCACTAATAGCCCTTTGCAAAATAAGTTGCTGATTCCATTCTAAAATCATGAAAATTATCTCCAGTCATTAAGGATAGAAATGATAAGAATCTCTTCATAGTTATATTATGATGATGACTATCATGACAGTCAATTCTTCTGGTGGAAGTGATAATTAGCAATAAATAGCTAAAGACTAGAGGAGGAGAAACAAAAGATCTACCAGTTAGACACTGGAGACCTGGCTGTGTGATAAATATTCCAGGCATACGAAATGGGGGAACCATCCTGGCTCTGAATGGTGACCCGGTGAGACCTTGCCCTGCCTCCCAGCCTACCTGTTCTGCCAGCCAGGCAATGTGCTTAACCTCCTTGCTGCCTCCTGCTGTACTGGTTGCACCAAGCATGGCATTGAGTTCAGCCAACACCTGTGGGAGGAGAGCCATTATGTTGGTGTGGATAGCTACGAACCAGGAGTGTGCTGTGGCTGTATCCTTGCAACGGAGGATCAATGTGTTCCTGCTATCAGGTGAATGGAGCTCTATCAATCTGTGTGGAAAAAGAAAAAAGAAAATGAGCTAGATCAGAAGCCATCAAAACTGCCGTGGTTTAACATACATAACTGAAAACCAACTTTAATTTTACATTCCAGAATATAAATGCTTTTTCTTAATTTCTTAGAGTCCAATCCCAGAGAAATCCATATGTGGAAAGATCATCACCAGAAAGACTAACTGCTGGACCTGCTGTTTCGGTATTCATGGAATGACCTGAAATGAGAGAACCTAGTGTAGAACCCACAGTAAGAACACTTCACTCCGCCTTCATTTCCAAGTCAAGGAAATGGAGAGCCTGCTTGTGGAATCTCACAGGCACATTGTAATGAAAGAATTTTTTTAAATACTTAGAAAATTCTGGCATACAGTATTGCTAGGTAAGTAAAACTTATTACCAAAAATTGAACTGAAATTTCCACTGTGTGAAATAAAATAGCTGAAGAATATGACTCTCTATGAAAATTTGGAATTGTTTTCTAGGGTCTGGGTAATGTCATATGATTAAATCATCCTCCAAGCAGTGGAGGAAAAATAGTTAAGAAATCTTCAACTATATGACTATTATTTATTAATGCTCAACTGAGAACAATCTCTACTTCAAAAGTAACCTTTAGGACTTATTTAAAATTTTTTAAAGGTACACGCAATCAATTTCTTATAAAGCAATTTGCTGGGTACTTTCTTGTGTTTTGATCAAAGCTTTTGCCAAGATGAATTTTAAAAATCAATCAATAAATGACTAACATATGTTCACTGCTGTGCTCTAACAGTGAACATATATATCTTTTATTTACTTATTATTTTTAACAGTGAACATATACATCTTTTAAAAGGGAAAAAATAAAAAGCTCTTAGGAGTGTTTTTCATGGTAGGCTGAAAACTGACAAACTGCCACTGACCAAGGAAAGAACTTGTTATTCTTTCATCTTTCTGAAGACAGTTTTCGATTCCTTGCAGCCTTGTCACGAGATCCCACACTATCTGACAAACATGACTGGTTTACAGGTACACCAGCATGTCTGCCTTGAAGCTTGCATCCCTCTCTTTGGTCATATTTAGAAGTTCCTTTATAATTCCTTTATAACTTGCCATACTTAATGTGGCAAATATTCATTCTCATTTGAGCTCTGGTCAGTCCATCTTTTCTTAAATAAACATTTAATGAAAACCTACTGTTTTCTAGATTCTATGCTTGACACTATCTTAGAGATACAATAGTGAAAAAAATAGAGAAAAACTAGTCTCTCCTCTCACTGGGCCTATCGTCTAATAGGGAAGGCAGAAAGTTTGTATTTAACTAATATACAAGTTACAAAAACTATTTCTATAAAGAACTGTGATGACTACCACAAAATTCCTGGCTCAAAAAGGCACTCCCAAGATGTTAGCAGCAAAGCAGAACTGCAATGGGGGCCTCTTCACCACTGGGGCACACTTACCAAACTGGTATACAGCTTATAAACACATCTATCCATGCTACCTACCTACTTATGCACTGACATGCTCTCCCACTAGACTACCCTGCTAGCTACCTGAAGTTCTACCCACCAGTCTATCCATGTTTCATATGTCTTCACAGTTTTACAGCAATGGCCAAATAGGCCAGAGAGTTCTAGAAAAAAGTCAAAACATAAAATAAGATCTGTGACCAGTCGAAACACTCACAAAGCCCATACCTGAAGCATCTTTAGATAGCAAGTCACAGCTATTTTGCTTCTGTTTTAGTTATAGTTCTGATGAGTTTATTTATTTCCTATCCTATAGCTAAATACATCAAGAAGTAGCTTGAGATTAAAACTTTGGGGGTTTTGAATAGTAGGTTAAGTCTGGATATTAACTGGTAAGCAATATGGAATCACTGAGGATTCTCAACAAGGGGAAAATACGATTAAGACAATGAATTAAAAAATTAACTTTATGAGATATCTGTACACCTAGGTTCAGAGAAGCATCATTCACAATAACCAAAAGGTGGGAACAACCCAAATGTCCATCAATGAGATGGATAAACAAAACTTGATACACACACACACACACACACACTATTCAGCTTTAAAAAGGAAAGAAACTCTGACACATGCAACAATATGAGTGAACCTTGAAAGCATTATTCTAAATGAAACAAATCTATCACAAAAGGGCAAATATTATATGAGTCCACTTACATGAGGTACCTAGAGTAGTCAAAGTCACAAACAAAAACTAGGATGGTAGTGGCTAGGCGACGGGAGGAGAGGGAAACGGAGAGCTGTTGAATGGGTACGGTTTTTGTTGTGCAAGAGGAAAAAGTTTTGAAGACTGGTATTATAGCAATATGAATATAATTAATACCACTGAACTATACATTTAAAAATAGTTAAAATGGTAAATTTTATGTTGTGTGTGTGTGTGCATGTTCAGTTGCTCGGTCATGTCTGAATCTTTGCAACCCCACAGACTATAGCCCACCAGGCTCCTCTGTCCATGGGATTTCCCAGGCAAGAATACAGGAATGAATTGCCATTTGCTCCTCCAGAAAAACAGTTATGATGGTAAATCTTATGTTATGTGTATTTTATCACAATTAAAAATAATAAGCTAAAAAATAATTTTATGGTGGGATGTAAGATGGATTATAATAGAGAAATGGCCTGGGGAGATTTAATTGGACCCAAAAAGGATAAGACTACCTGCTGAGTCATGAGCAGGACATAGACTCCTAGGCAGGAGGAACTCCTCCATCCAGAAAGCCCAGAAAAAGTAGAGAGAAGAAAAGAGGTTTCTGACAAATAGCTTAATATTCACAATGACCTTTATTTAGTTTTCTATACTATTTTATAATGTTTTTTTTCTTTTTAATGTTATTTTTCACTATATCAATTGTTGCTGTCATGGTCCTTAACGTAAATATTGATATTTGTTGGCTAAAAAATGATTATATTCTCTAAAAGAAAAACAGTTATACACTTGTTATGGGAAGATCTAAAACAGTACATTACCCCCACTCCCAGGCCCTGAACTCCTGGCAGCTGTTGATCTGTTTCCAAGGAATCCTGCAGTATGTAACTTTCTCACTTAGCAATATGCATTTAAGGTTCCTCCATGTCTTCTGTGGCTTGAGAGATTATTTCTTTTTATGGCTGAATAACATTCCACTTTCTGGAGGAACCATAGTTTGTTTATCCATTCACCTATGAAGGACCTTTTGGTTATTTTCAAATTTTAGCAATTATGATTAAAGCTTTCATGTGTAGGTTTTTGTGTGGACCTAAGTTTTTGACTCCTTTGGGTAAATACTAAGGAGCACAACTGCTGGGTCACATGGTAAGACTACTATGTTTAGCTTTGTAAGAAACTGCCAAACTGTCTTCCAAAGTAGCTGTACCGTTCTGCATTCCCCTCATTGATGAATAAGCCTTCCTGGTGTTGTACATCTTTACCAGCATGTGGTACTGTTGGTTGGATTCTGGCCATTCTAGTATGTGTACAATGACATCTTATTGTTTCAATTCACAATTCCTTAATGGAATATGATTTTAGCA